>CM057451.1:1044090000-1045340000 GCA_016271365.2 Neoceratodus forsteri
ATAGTGAACAGATACGGGATGGTTGTTGGAGGATTCGGGTAAAACAGTTTGTCACAAACTCTGGTACTATGCATTTGCCCAGTTCTTTCTATCTAGTTAGGGATAGGAGTGCTATTTTTTATGTTGGTCAGTGCAAGTCATGTTTTAAGTGTGGATCCTGGAATCATATTAGTTCAGCCAATGATACTCTTAGATGTAACCATTGTTTTTTAGAATTTGGGCATGGGTTTTCAAAATGTCTTAATATTTTTTGCTGTAATCTGTTTGAGAACACTGGCCATGCTTATGGCTCTTGTCCTTGTGCTTATCATAATAGAGCTGACTGTCCTTCCCATGAAGGTATCATTTCTAGAGCACAACATCAGCAAGTGATAAAAATTGTTGATTTCCAAGAAAAGAACAATATAGAGGTTACTGAGGATTCTGAAAGACTAACCCAGGATAACAGGGTAGCTGCACCTACTTCTGTTTTGGTAGAACAAGATGTTGAGATTCAGGTTGACCCTGTAGTTCTGGCTGACCCCATCCATGTAGTAGTCTCTGCTATGCCACCTCCACCTCCCCCAGCCCCCCAGAAAGATTTGGGTTTTAAAACTGTGTCTAAAAAATGACCTCGGTTAGGGAGACATGTAAAATCATCCTTTGTTAAAGATCAAGATGTTGAGGGGACATCAGTGGATTGGGCACAGGGTAATAAGTTTGCCATACTACATTCAGATTCCACTGACAGAGAGACGGATGATGAGGGTACTGATACTTCCTCTTTGTTGTCTAACACAGATACTGAGGATCGAGGGGGATCTGATTCTATAGCTAAAAGGACCAGGCAATGTACTAAAGCTAGGCTCACATAGGTTTTCTGTTTTCTTTTTTTGTTTGGTATTTCTTCCTTATTTATGGATGTTCTTTCTATAGCCACTATTAATGTTAATAGTATTAAAGGGGGAAAAATGTTGACCTCTACACTGTTTTCACTACAGGTGGTTACTTGTGATATTGTGTGCTTACTGGATACTAGACTGAAAACCCATGCTGAATTACAAGCTGCTTAGAGAGCCTGGCATCTGGGTGCTTCTTTTTGGTCTATAGGAACTGGTACCTGTGATGGGATAGGAATTATTTTTACTAATTCAGGCTATCAAAGTTACCAGGTTGTTATAGGTGTCTCCTGTGAGAGCTTTATTGCTAGATCTTTCCTTTGCAGGGGAAAGGTTTTGTTTAATAGCTATTTATGCTCCTTAAACTAAGGCCTCTAGGGTTGCTTTATTCGACGATATACATCAATATCTGCACACTTCTAGGTTGGTACTTTGGGTAGGGGATTTCAATTGTGGTCTACATCACTCAGATGGGGACTGACAACCTCTATGCTTTTCTGTGACACCATTGCTCTTAATAGGATTTTGCAAACTGCTGGTTTAAGGGATACTTATCATAGTGTGCATCCTACGGGTGGGTATACTTTCTTTAAAGGTACACTTAAGACCCTTATTGATTTTATTTTTGTATTTAAAGTGTTACAGGTTTTGGATTCTTCTACTAGGGTGATGGAATTTTCAGACCATGTTTTGTTACAATCCAAGATTTCTTGGAAAGACACTAATAGATGTCATAAAAATGGGTGGAGGCTGAATACTGCCTTATCACAGAATGCTAAGGTACAGAAGGCTTGGCGTCATAATTGGGAGGCCAGATTGTTGGTTAGTGACTGTTATGAGGATCTTTCAGACTGGTGGGAGGATTCGAAAAGGACTGGAAAGTTTTGTTTCAATCCACAGCTGCATCTCGGAGTAAGCAGGATTATTTTCAGTATCTGGAATTTCATCATCATTTACAACATTTAATATCTTTATCAGAAACTACTGGACAGGATTAGGGTATTCAGATTCGAAATGTGAAACAGAGGATGATGTCTCTCCAATACGATCATGCAAAATCATTAGAACAGGAGGCTAGATTTGGTACACAAATTAGAAAGTCTTCTATAGATCCTTATACAAGTTGCCAGGATTGGTTCAAACATAGATTTCTCTCTAAACTGCTTTCTCCTATGGGCCACAGTGTTTCTACCTCTGAGGGAATTGTAACCATAGTAGAGGATAGGTTTAGATATATGTTTCAACTTCAAACAACAAGTGGTGATCTGTCAGGACTTCTGAAAGATTTGCAGCTGCCACAAGTACCATCCCAGTCAGTTCCTCCATTAACAGCTCTCGTTACTGAATCTGAAGTTAGACAAGCTATTTCTCAAATGAATTCTGATGCTGCTCCTAGATTAGATGGGTTGGGAGTGGGGTTTTATAAGTTTTTTCTTGAAGACTTGGCCTCAGCTTTGGTTTTCCTTTTTAATCATATGTTGCATTCTGCTAGTTTTTCTGCATCTATGCAGGAAGCTGTCCTGGTATTACTACATAAAAAAGGTGCTCACAATGAACTGGGGAAATGGAGACTATTAAGTCTTCTTACTACTGATAGGAAGATTGTGGCCAGGATATTATTTAATAGATTGAATACAATTTCTGATGGTTTGATTAGTCCTGCATAGACGTGTGCAGTCCTGGGTAGACAAATAAAGGATAACTTGATAGTGCTTAGGGAGCTGTTTCAGCAGGCTGATTCTTTACATCTCTCTGGGTGGGTGGTGAGTGTGGATCAAGAAAAAGCTTTTGATATGATTTTGCATCAGTTTTTATTTGATGTTTTGACAGCATTTGGTATCCCTGTTGTATTTGTTTTCTGGATTAGCGCTCTTTATAGAGATATTTCCTTGTGCCCTAATATAAATTGGTGGTATGGTAAAAAAGTTATGGTTGGGAGAGGGGTAAGACAGGGTTGCCCTCTTAGCCCCCTTTTAAATGCTTTCTGTATTGATGTTCTTCTTAGGCTTATACATTTTAATCAAGATATTCAGGGTATATGGGTTCCAGGTTCTGGTTTTCTAGTTAAGGCTTTGGCATTTGCTGATGATATGGTACTTACATTAGGGATTGACACAAAGGAAGAGGCCCTTTTTTCAGTATTGCAGAGATATGCAGCCATGTCAGGTTCTAGAATTAATTGGAATAAGAGTCTAGGTATCTCCCTGGGACATACCCCTGTTCCCACTTCAGGGTCTATAGGGGGCTTTAGGATTATGGATGAAGCCTTGACAGTCCTTGGGGTACAATTTGGAGGTCGGGATATGGCTTCTATGAATTGGATGTTGCAATTTGGGAAGGCAGAATGTCTGGTTCAGGGTTGGCGGAATAAATTAATTTGTAAGAAAAAAGGGTACTTTTGATTAAAACTTTGCTTCTGACTATCTTTTTGTATATTAGTTATGTTTTTCCACCTCCCCAAGGATTATTTACTAAATTGCTGAGCATTTTTTTTCATGCATTTTGGGGATCCAGGTTGAACCCGATAAGGAGGGATATTGTTTATAGTCCTATTTCAGAAGGCGGTGTTGGAATGGTTCATCCAATTGCTTTTCATTACAGTGTATTTTTTAGTTATAATTTCAGTTTAGCTCTTTGACCCAGAACTGCCTTATGCCGTCCTTTGCTACTAGAATGGATTACACCACATCTCAGTCTTTGGGAATTAGGTAATGCTAGGTTATTTGGGAAGAGATCCTCATTGCCAGAATATGGGGTAGATAGTTTTAAGTTGGCTATAAAATGGAAGATTAGTGCACAGGATATTTTAGTATTGAATAGGAGGGCTATATATCATAAAATTCTGGATACTGAGTGTCATTCTTCCGTAGAATTTCCAATGTGTACCTCTGTGCAGCATTCTTCTGTACTACGGCATTTACATAATCCCAGAATTCCTGCCAAAATGTGGGATTGTTTGTGGTTGGGGAATTTTGGTAGGCTTAGAGTCAGAGGTAATCATAAACACAAACAGTTGGCTGATAGGTACTGCCCTCGGATATCTTGTTCTCAAATTGTAGAGACTCAACTTCATTTATTTAAGGAATGTATGTTTGTGGCAAGTTTTTGGGATTATTTAAGTGCAAACTGGGGTGAGCCTGAATTTTCGATATTATCTTACTCTGACATAATGTATGGTGGTAATCAGGTTTTGTGTTCAAAATATGATGCAGAAAATATGTATGTGATCTTAGTTACTATTCGTTATCATTTATGGGAAGCTAGATGCTTAGGGGATCTACAGCAAAAATGGATTTCACATATGGACATATTGGTGGGTATTAAGAAATCCTTTGGGCAGATTTTACAAGCTGATGTTTTACGTTTCACTAAAGAAAAAGTTAATTGTTTATGGATTCATTGTGCTACATGGTGTTAATTTTTTTAACCTGTACTTAGTTGTTTTTGATTATGTTTTGGAACTGCCTTGTTCATTTCTGTTTACCTCTGTTTGTATTCTTTGAATGATTTTTGTTATGAAGCCCTACTTTTCAATAAAATTCCCCTACTCTTTTCGATAAGTGCCATGGGATCTTTAACATCCACCTGAACTACCACCAATCCAGGCAGATGGGACCTCGGTTTAATATCTTATCTGAAAGACGGCACCTCAGAAGTGCAGCACTCCTCTCATGCTGCACTACAGTGTCAGTACTGGGATATTAACCCATGTGCCAGACGTGGGAACTGAACCCACAGCACTCTGATCTCCCAGCCTCAGAGGCAAGTGTGCTACCTACTGAGCCACTGACACTGTATGTATGTATGTATGTGATAAATCTGCACTGTTTAAAAAATGCAAGGCAAGAGAAACACCATCCAGATGGATCACCTCCAAACTCCTTGTCTGCATGAGGGAGAGGAATAATCTGTGGTACTGGCCAAGGAAACAAGGTCCCCTGTTCACCTGCAATGGTACAAGGAAGCCAAAAATAAGTGCACCAGTTTGATTAGAAAGGCCAAATCTGACTTCTATAAGGACATACAGACCCAGAACTGGAGCAATGGCAAAAGATTCCAGGACAATGTCTTGGAGCTCCTATGCAAATGAGTTACAATCTGTCTCCAAGTTTTCAAGGTGGAGTGCCAGGATGTCTTTGATCCCACATGAATTTCCAGTTACAGTACTTCAACACAGCTTTTACTGACCTTAGTTCCATTATCCCCACTAAGCTTGCTCAGACCCACTGCTAGGAACCTGGTACTGAAGTCTCCTAGATGCTAGGCTTTGAACCAGCTTACTCTAAATTCTGCTTTAAGGCTGTTTCAGTCAAAGATATCTCCAAAAATCTCTGTAGAGTACTTGGCAAAACTAGGTGTGGGAGTGATTTGATTGATATGAAAGTTCTTGTCCTGGCAGTAGAAGAACTTTCCCACCATATCTCTAGAATTTTTTTTACTTTTCCCTGTGCTACTTGCAGTTTCCTGAGAAATGGATACCCACACTGGTTACACCAGTTTTCAGAAGCAGAGACCACATTAGCCTTGCCATTTACAGATCCACTTCTATTATTTTCCCCCTGTCCAAGGCCCTGGACAGAATAGCCTCTGACCAACTTGTCACATACTTCAAAAGATACAGTGTACAGTGTGTACAACAGGATTGCTTCCAGAAGCTCCACAGCACTAAAATTGTCTTTTGGAATACACCATGTTCATGAGACACTTTATAATGGTGACCTCAATGTATGTGTATGTGTGTGTGTGTGTGTGTATATATATATATATTAGAGGCAAAAAACTCCGTTTAATGCATTAGTTAGGGTTGTTCCACAGCAACAAAAGTGAGGAAATTCGCTGTTAGGGTTGAAAACCCTAACTCCGAATTCACCCCTCCCAGCACCACACACACACAGACACACACACACACACACATTCAAGTATGGGGAGGACCAAGTCAACACAACCAATGACAGACATCCAGCAGCAGGTGACAGAAATAAACAAACAATTGTCTAAATGTACTATGAGACATCCCCACCCACCTGACCAGGTACTGCATGCTCAGTGGAGATCAACAGCAAAACTGAGGCCATGTACACCAAACGTACACATCCCTGATTGCAGCTGCACACAACGTACTCACACTTAGTAGTTGCATGGCTCACCTACCGATGCCCCACACCACACCACACCACAACTGGTACTGTGCCATTAGTCAATATAAATGCTGAAGGTGCATGATGACAGTTGTAGAAAGGTTTTAACACTAGTGAGTATACATTAATTAAGAGAAGTACATAAATTAACCACAAGACACTAGCATGCTCAAGATAAAAGTAGTGTTACATTTAGTAGGTGATTTACATAGTAGTACATTTACTGCAATGGTTTACTCAAGATAGAGAGGCTGATGTAAGCGTATGGAAAAGCATTGCCTGTTCAATGCTCTGAAATTCATACTGCCAGTATCAGATGCATTCTTACTGATGAAGGTGTACTGCTGATGTACATACATAGACCTTCAGTGTGTTTCAATACTAAAGATGCAGTAAGTATTCTTTGTAAGAAACATTGTAATTGCATGGATCAGGCCAAGCAACTTCTAAATATCATAGCACTACTGAGCCAACAATGACGTATCTGTATCGGAGATGTATAATGGATAGATTTTCCTGTAGGCACTTACTGAGTATGTTGTACCTGATAAAGACAATCTCATTGCATCGGTGATGACTAACTTATTCAAATAGTAATACATTTACTATTGTTGCAATGAGTGATCTATGCCACTTATGGACACAGTGTAATTTTTTTTAACAGTTGTTTCATACTCAGGCTGCAAGCCTAGTGTTTGGGTTTGCCACACTTCTGTCACTGATGCTATCAAAGTGATAACTATGTTAATTGTGGTACAACAGGAATCAAGTAGGTATGGTGTAGATATAAACAGAATGTCTTTTAGTATTGATTTAGCTCACAATGGGGTAAGTGTACTAGGACAGCAGGGGTTATTCTCTATCACTGACTCTGTCAGTTATAATCACACTAAGGTTTCGATGACTGTAATGATCAAGTTACACTGTTCATCTTCATGAGTTCATATTCACAGCCATTCTCCAGTAACTAGACAGTGTATGGTGTAACCGGGTAGGACACTGTGTTGCAAAGCTGCTACAGTGCCTAGCAGAGGGAGACTATCTACTCATAAAGACAATTAAGTACTTGTCGCTGTGGAACAACCCTAACTAATGCATTAAACGGAGTTTTTTGCCTCTAATATATATATATACACACAATAAGGCATGACCGACAGTTATGTTAAATGGTCTGTTAATCACCCCGTTGGGGTTTAATGTTGAATGAGGCATAGCCGAGTGCCACATGTCACTAGACAGTGATAAACTGACCATTAACATAATACCTGGGAGTGGCTTACTGCTATCATAATAAAACTGTTTTTTAAACAGCATTAAACCATGTTCATCATATGGTTAGGCTCTCATGTATATTAATAAAAGTAAACATAAGGCTGTTACAATGTTTACAGTCAATTAGAAAGCTGCATTTCTCAAACCCTTGTTATAATCAGAGATATTATACCTGTACAACTCCTTGGTTTTGCTGAACTCTATTGCTCAGGTGGCCCACCACATGTGGTCTGGTCTGGTGTGCAGCATCGTAGGTAAGGCCATGCAACTACTAAGTGTGGTACGCTGTGCAGCTGCAATCAGGGATGTACGTTTGCGTACATGGCCTCAGTTTTGCTGTTGATCTCCACTGAGCATGCAGTACCTGGTCAGGTGGGTGGGGATGTCTCGTAGTACATTTAGACAATTGTTTGTTATTTCTGTCACCTGCTGCTGGATGTCTGTCATTGGTTGTGTTGACTTGGTCCTCCCCCATACTTGAATGTGTGTGTGTGTGTGTGTGTGTGTGTGTGTGGTGCTGGGGTGAATTCGGAGTTAGGGTTTTCAACCCTAACAGCGAATTTCCTCACTTTTGTCACTGTGGAACAACCCTAACTAATGCATTAAACGGAGTTTTTTGCCTCTAATTTCCCTTCTTTTTGAGAATGGTAATGAGAAATAGTGAATGTAATGCAGCAGTGGAGGCCCCTGCTCCCACCACATGATGTCTTGTGGCATAGTAACATGAGCAGCAACGCAAACAGAAATGCTAACAGTGGCACACATGGTAACAAAAGCGCGAATGAGAACAGAAAGGGTAAAGCACACGGTGGCGTAGACGGGAACGGTCTGCCACGTGATGTGTTATCACATAGTAACATGGTGCCTGCAAATGGAAATGTCAATGGGCATGGTGATGCAAAGTGAAACAGAAAGAGAAACAGTACTGTAGACACAAATGGCAAAAAATAACAGAAAAGCAAGCGCAAATGAAAACGCAAAGGATAACGCACATAGGGCCCCGCGCTCCCGGCACGTAATGCGGCAGCTGGAGCGCGGGGCCCAAAGGGCCCCACACTCCCACCACATGATGTCTTGTGGCATAGTAACAGGAACAGCAATGCAAACAGAAGCGCTAACAGTGGCGCACAAGGTAATGCAAGCGTGAATGAGAACAGAAAGGATAACGAACACGGTGGCTTAGATGGGAACGGTGTGCCACGTGATGTCTTGTCACATAGTAGCATGGTGCCTGTAAATCAAAATGGCAATGGGCATGGTGACGCAAAGTGAAACAGAAAGAGAAACAGTACGGTACACACAAATGGCAAAAAAGTAACAGAAACGCAAGCAAATGAAAACGCAAAGGATGACGCACGTGGTGGCGCAGACGTCAACGGTAAGTGAAACGGGCATGGAACCACAAGCGGAAAGGGCAATGGTAACAGTAATGTAAGCACACAGGCTGGTTTTCCCAAAAGCTGAATAGAGAAAGACAGTGAGTACAAAGAATGTATGCATAATAATGGGTATCGGAGCAGAAAATGAGGACTTGGAATACTAAATAAGTTATATCTCAGGAACCGATGACGAGAAAAACATTTAAAAGTCGTATGATTTATGGCTGTCCTGGCTAGTTTGTACTTAGCTTCCACTAGGGGCTAAGACCTTTTCAACGAAAACTCCATTATCACTTTGCAATTTTGAGATACGGGCCCTGAAAGGTGCGCTAACGCAGTAATGTTATCCTATGGGAAAAAGAGAAGTTCAGAGCACCATAACTTTGCCTCCCTGTAATATTTTTTCACCAAACCACTGAAAGGCACATCTGTGAGCTGTTGGCTGTCTTCCTCCAAATTTCAGGAAAAAGACCAAATCGTTATTTTGCAGCAGGGATCCAAAGGATTTCAGAATGCATCGGGTCCGTAATGTTATCCTATGGGAAAAACGCCAAATTTGAGTGTCAGAATTTGCTGCCGTAATATTTTTTCAATACAACACTGAAAGGCACATCTGTGAGATGTCTGCCTGTCCTCCAAATTTCAGCTCAAAACTCATAACAGTTCTTTTGCAGCGCAGTGCCAAAGAATTGCTGTCATTTTCCACAGACTAGAAAACTACTGTCGCACTTTAGAAAGCTTGTGGTTCTTGCTATACTTTCTGGGAGCACGAAAGTAATTTATAAAGTATTTTTCCAGAAATTTGAAAGCATATTTTAGGTGTTTTACCACAAAATAAAGACATGGCAAGCATCCTCAGGGCCCGACTAGGTGAATACAAAAAATTAGGTTGCTAGAGGGTCCCAAATTTAAATGCCAACCATTTTTCTGATCACCAACTGAAAACAAAATGGCCGATTTGCGAAAGTAACAGGCCCATTTGCGAAAGTAAAAATGCATTTGCGAAAGTGTTGAACTTTTTGTTAACTTTTCCCATTGACTTATAATGGGAAACTGTTTTTTGAATAACTTTTGAACCGTTTAATATTTTTTCATGAAATCTTTGAAAGGCACATTGGGGACCCTGGCCACACATCCCCTGAAGATTTTGGACCGGTCATGCAAACCGTATGACCTGTAGGTGCGACCATAGAATTCCAGAAAAAGAGTAAACGCGCACACAGATCACACTTAATAACTCCGCAGCCGTATATCCGAACGGTACGAAACTTGGCAGATCCCAAGGCCTATGGTTCTTGATCATATTTTCCAAATTTCAGGCAACTCCATCAAACGGTTGAAAAGTTATTAAGGTGCAAAGTTTTGGGGTTTAACATAGAAATGGCTCTCAACTCCTAATTATGGTAGCACTACTGTGTTACCATAATATATATATATATATATATATATATATATATATATCAACCTTACTAAGGCCTTTGATCTGGTCAGCCATATGTTTCCTACTTAACAAACCCCTAGGCCTGGGTTTGTCACAAAACACATTTGACTGTTTCCACAGCTATCTAACAAATCGTTCCTGGTGAGTGAAAATCGATAACTCCTTGTCCGACACTAGGGGAGTATCTATTGTTAGAAAATGGTAAGAATGGATTCTCCATTTTGATTGGCCAAAAGCATCTCCAACCTAGGCATTTATTTTTCAATAGATGCCCAGGTAAAAATAAGTACCAGTCGAAGTGCCACTTCACCTGGTACCCTGCTATGCTGGTGCCCAGCCTCCTTTCTCATTGGCTGAAAGCACCCAATTTAATTTCAAATCCCTGCCATGTTTTTCTCTCGCTTAGTGAGAGCTACTGTCCCTCCACATTCCTCCTCTCCTACACTCCTTATGTCACTGCCACCAAAATAAAAAGCCCACACTCTGCATAGTTTGTGGTCGGGAAGAGTGATAAAATACAAATTTCACATAGCCGTGTTGTTTTGCAAGGCACCACTCTCCCGACTGCACTGCGGCAAACCAAAAGAAAAATGAAGCTGTCTGCCATATAAATTCATCGTATGAAGCGTCTTTATAAACTAGCAGAAATTGACTCCCTCATATCACAATCTCCCCACACTTAGTCCAGCTCCTCATAAAAACGTAAAATAAACAAAGAATGTACCTTGGGGCTGTTTCTCATTATCCATAAGGCTCATGCAACATCACTTCCATGTTTATGCAAGATCAGATGCGCACTTAACTGATGCATCTTCTGACTGCTACAAAATAAAAAAAAAGTCATGCATTAAAGGAGACACACATTTCTTCCTGAAGTGGTAGTGTGTGTGTGTTTGTATGTTTGCATGTATTGGGGGGATTCAACAGATTAGAATAGCTCTGTGGGGAGGAGCAACAGCAGCTGGAACAGCCATTAAACATCTGCACTATTTCTTCAATAAACAATAAATACATTTGTTCTACTACTTAAATTATTTTTTTAAACTTATTTCCTTTCTTATTTTGCCACTTAATTAAAATTTACTAAGATGCCCATTTTCTAAGTGCAATAATACCCTCCAGGGTGGGCATTATTTGGAAATATTGGACCTTCCAGGGGCTATAAGGCCCTCTGCCTGCAGCATCGGGCCTCATTACACCCCTGGGCAGTCCAGTATTTCCCAATAATGCCCACCCTTTGGGTATTATTGCTTGTGTATCCCCCAGGGCTCCATCTTGTGCTGACTCCTATTTGGCCTCTTCATAAATCAAGTGCCCGATGCCTGTCAGATAGCCACTGTACACTTCTATGCTGATCATGCTATCATACATTCTAAAAGCCTTGACCTTGACAGTCTTACCGTTGCTTTCCAATGTAACTTCAGGACACTAGAAAGCTGATTCTCCAACAACAAACTGATCCTCAATTACAACAACAAAAAAACAGAGAACATGCTCTTCTCTAGTCTCCCACAGAAGAGGAAAGTTCCACACCTTTGTCATCCAAAATGGCTAGGGACAAAACCTTGAACAGGTGGAAACCTTCCAATACCTTAAAATAACTCTAGATGAAACCTTATCTTTTACCCCCCCCATGTTGACAATCTGGTGGCCATAGCTAACAGGCGACTTGGTGCTCTGTATCGTAACCAGACCAATCTCACTGGAGATGCTAGATGCCTTATTGTGGTCAGCTCCATTCTGTCACTTATAGATTGTGGCCTCCCAGCCTATGCAGCTGCCCATGACATGGTGCTAAAGCTGATCTGTAATATGGCATGCTGCTTTGTACTTGGGGCAGATAACTGCACTCATAGTTTTAACCTTTAAGCACTCACTAACTGGCTACCTTTACCCAGCAGAATAAAGCTTTAGCCCTGTTTGCCAGTCAAAAAGGCATTACTGGGCCTAATACCCCCCGCTTTAAGAAATTGCTTCTGAACGTCTCCAATCAATACAATACCAGGAACATGGCCAGGAATGTCCTTAAAGAGGACAGGAAATTATTTCTAAGTGGCAGTGGTTTATAGTGTTCCTAATACTGAGATACATTAGATCCTAAGGGCAAAGCACTGGTAAAAAAAACCTTAAACTCTTTAATCTCCAATTGAGTAAAGTACACTCCTCTAGATGTCAGCGTACACTATGGCCCAGATATTCAAACTGCGCCCAAAAGTGCGCAATAGCAGGAGCAAGCGCAAGTCTATTGTGCCCATGTGCAAGAGACGCGATATTCAAAAAAGGACCAGGTCCAAATTGCGCCTACAGCCAATGACTGAATATCGCACCACCTGCGCCATAGCGCAACTAGGGAAGGGAAGCTGAGCAGATCTGATGTGCCATAGTGCAACAAGGGATGTTCAGCTGAGCAGTCCAGAGGTGCCATAGCGCAACCAGGGAGCCCCCCAGCTGCAGAGCAATGTAACTGCACTATTAGGGAGGTAGGGGCCCACCACCCATGCCACAGATGGGCACAGAAACACACAGCAGAACAGACATTGTCCCCCCACACCCCAAGCACAGCACAACCAGGGGAGGGCTGGAATAACCACTGGTCCATGGAGACAAGCAACCAACCCACAGCCTGGCCATGGTGCCCCATCACACCTACCGGCAAGCTGTGACTGGCACACAAGGAGGGCAGACCACTCTGTGCAACACCATCCCCCCCAGTGTACAGCACACCCTGCACCGTGACCCCCAGACACCCCCCCATGAGCAGTGACCACCACTGCAGGAAACCCCATGCATGCCACCACCCCTCTGTGTCAATGCAACCCTGTGCACCACAGAACCATGCAAGGCAGCCCTACCATGAGCACCCATCAGCAGGTTGCAGCACACGGCAATGCAACAACGGCAGACACAGTGCCACCATGCACAGTCCCCCGAGGTACTGCTGAGAGACTGACCATGCATTGGCACAAGAGGTACCCCATATGGGACGGTAGTGTCCTTGACACCACCACCAGTGGTACAGCGCCCTGCACAGTATTCCAGTGACACACCCCGGCCCACCACTGGCCACAACAGCCAGCACAAACACCCACAGTGGTGTGTGGAAGCATGCAGCACACCGGATGCCACACAGGGTATGGACAGACACCCACCCATACCCAAGGGCACAACAACACAGGGATGCAGTGGTGGGGCAACCAAGCCCCCATTGTGGGCCCATGTAAGCCATGTACACACAACCCACAGTCCACCATGGCACTGGAGTGCCAGCCACCCTGCGCAGGCACCGTGGACCCATACATCACCAGTAGTCATCTGGAGCACAAGCCACAGACAGTGGGGCACATCCCCTGCAACACACTCAAGCCACAGCATGGAGGTGAGATAATGACCATGTCGCCCACAGTGCCACCTGAGCCAGGCATGCACCACACCAGTGACATGAACAACCCAGCAAAGTGACAGTTACAGTGTCCACCCTGCAGTGAATGCCACCACTGACATGCCAGCAGATGGTGCAGGTCACAGACAGGCATGTGTGTCAGCTGCACAGGCCTTGGACGGGCCGATGGATGCACCATGGACACAGAGCACGCACCATGGACCACTGCACACAGTCATCCAGTGCACAGGGAACAACACACATAACACAGACACTGACTGATATCTACCCCCACACCATAGTCACCTCCACATGGACACACACACACATACCCATGACTGCACCACCCCTGATGCCATGCACACCATTGCAGCTGAGCACCTATAGCCCGCTGCAAATCAGAGACCACCACGGTATTCATATAAAATTCAAATGTATTGTAAAAATATAAAACTTAACTATGTACAATAATGATAACTATTTACAAGCTTGGGGTGGGGCACAAACAAGGTGGGGGTGGGAAGGGGGAAGGGGTGGACAAATGGGATGGGATAGGTGGGGTGTGAGGGTGGGTCCAGGGGGATAGGGGAAGTCAGGGACCAAGGGACTGTCAACGTGACTGCCGTTCCTGGCTCTGGGTCCTCATGGCTCTGTGGCACTCAGCAACACCGTCACGTTCAGCCTCCTAAGGATTGCCACTGACTCCTGGGCCAGATTGAAGAGCTCCCTCATGGTGTCCTGTATCTCCCTGAGATGTCTCATACCTAGGACAAGGAAGCACAGTCAATAGGTGTGAATGCACAACCCCATACAGCCCGCCCACTGCGCATGGCATACGGCCATGGGACATACCACTGTGATGGTGTGTGACCACCTGCAGTGATCACGTCCACAGGACCTGCCCACCCAGGCACATACAGCCATGCGGAATGCTGCACACACCCACCAGCCAAGTCACGCACAGCACCACCGTGGCTGTTTAATGACATGGCTATGTGGTGCAAAGGCAGTGGAACAGCCATGCACCTGGTGCACGCATGGACCACCAGTGACGCACACCCAGACATGTATTGCCACTGGACAGTGTTGACTGTAACAAATGGTGTGCATGGCAGTGATGTCAATGAATGGTGGCCATGCCCTGCTGCCCACCTTGTCACACAGCATGCAATACTAATCATGGAGGCCTGGCACTCACCCTCATCAGGCCAGTCAGGTGGGCGTTGCTGGTCCTCAGCCCGCCTGGCTGCAGTTTCAACACCCCTCTGCTGCTCTGCCAGCACCCTGCATAGTTCTTCCGGGCTTGTGGGGGAAAAAAGGAGAGAAGAACATCAGTACATTCCCAAAGCAAAGTCCCCCTGCCCCAAGGTGTGTGCCCTCCCACCCAGCCAGACCCACCAACCCCACACCCTGTGAATACCGCCAAGGCCAACCCAATACGGTCCCTCCCCTATGTGCTGGACACATACAACACTGTGACTCATATGGACGATAAAAGTGTGTTGACAGAACCTCTACCTGGACGTGGCACCACGCCCCTCCTGGCACGTGACTGCAGTTGGGCCAGTAGCTCTGGCTCCATCCTGTGCAGGTCACCATAGTGGTGCCTGCACTGCTCAGCTGAATGCCCCTGGCCTGTTGCCTCAACCAGGGCAGTGGCCACCTCCTGCCACAACTGGGTCCTTGCCCTATCCAGGGGGCCTCCCCAAAGAGAGGCCCATGGTGTGGCTCAACTATGGCCACCAGATTGGCCAGCTCAATGGCCGTCCATGGAGCAGCTCGTCTACGCACCATTCCAATAGCTATAGTAGGCAATATGGTGCTCTGCAGCATGGCTTCCCACGTGTAGATGCTGCGTGTTACTGAACAGCATGATAGAGGTGCACCTATGCCTGACGCATGGCGCCAAGGGGGCAAAGGTCGGGCACAGGGTCAAGGGTCTCTGGTGCAAGGCCATGCACAGCACCATTGGATGACAATGCATGTAGCGCGATTGGCTGCCTGTGTGCCAACACCACAGTGGACTATTGGGCAGTTGGACCATTGCGCCTATGGAGGCCCAGTGCCACAGCGCCATGTAGTGACCATCGCTATAGCGCCACTGGCACAATGGTGGCCGTGCTCTGCATTGCCTACCGTGCACAGTACATCATCAGCATGGCAGACGCCTGCGTCAGCAACCCAGGCATGCGCAGTGAGGTGTACTAGGCATGCCACAGAACTGCACCATTGGCTCAGCATGTTTAACACAATTGCGCAAAGCGCAACAGCGAGATATTTAGCCGTCATATGCAAATCATCTGATCAGCCATTCAATGGGGCAGCACTGCAATTTGCATCTAATTAAAGTTGCTCCTCACCTCATTTGCATGGATTGCGCTATAAAGGTGCGACAATGTGCTGCAGTGGCCATAGTCGGTTACTGCAGTTTATTGGTGAGTTGCATGCTGTTTGGGAGTGTGGACTGTGGATTCAGGAACATGCATGGGACTGCACAGTCACAGGTAACAACTGCCATTCTTACAGGCTACATAATGACCGAGCACATTGTTGGAGAGGAGGACAACAGTGGTGGGAGGAGGAGGAGGAGGCCGAATTTTACTAAGGCTGAAACCGGGGCCCTTTTCAAGGCCTACCTGGATCAGGAGCCACTGCTCAGTGGACGGCGGGGCACCCCTCAGGCCCGTGCTGCTGCATGGGAGGAGGTGACATGTGCTGTGAACCTGCATGGCAGCCACCAGCACTCTGTGCAGGAGTGTAAGAAGAAGATGGGCACAGACAGGAGGACGGTAAAGGAGAAGGTGGCTGCCATCAGGGCAGCATGTGCTGCAACAGGTGGGGGACAGCCGGAGGTGGTACAGCTCACCCCAGTGTAGGACAGGCTTGCTGGAAGCATGCACCGAAGTGCCATTGAGGGTGTTCCGGGTGGTGGCTTCAAGATGGGTGGTGGCCCATCACTACATGGTAAGTCATGGTCTGTCTGGGGGGGTGCAGGGTCGGTCACATGCAGTAACGCGACTTTTCTTTCCCTTACAGATCCTGAGCATCTGCATGGGTCAGCGGTGGTGGGCCTGTCCACTGCGGACAGTTGGATGGAGTCGGAGGTGGACCATCCACCTCCACAGGTATTTGTGGATCAGTACAACAGTAACACTCTGGCTGTCCACACTGATGTCGCGGAGACAGGTGGAGGAAGCCTCTGCTCAGGAACTTTCAGCGTGCGTTGGCATCCATGGATGCCAGCACACTGTGGCTGTGGCCGGGCAGAGTCCGCACCAGTGATGATGACATGACTGTCTTGGCACTGACACGGGGTGCCACAGGATGGACACACAGCAGGGCAATTCGCGCCCATGGCTGTGGGTGGTGCCGCCATGGAGACCTGCGTGTCAGCACAGTCCCAGGCTGTGGCTGTCAGCACCAGTGGGGCAGCACTGGTGTCTGTTCAGGACAGTGGGACTGTTGCGTCCACTGCGGTGGCACCACTGAGCCCTGGGGTGTGGCAGCTGGAGGGGCAGTGTCAGCAGTCGCCCACTGGGCTTGGGGGTACAGGGTTCAGAGGTGGCATCTGTGCACCGCCTGTGGACACGCCCAGACCTGGTCCTGTTGTGCAGCACCCACCCTCAAGGGGTGCTGAACATCAGGCCCTTGCACACCCTGAGGGATAGGATGCCGAGGAGGCTGATGACCTCTTGGACGAGCACACCCACCTACTGCGAGCATTGGTCCAGCAGCAGATGCAGCTTGCGACGTCCGTGGAAGCACTGTGTGTGGCTCTGGAGTGGGCAAAGGAGCATCACAGCAGGGACACCAAACAGATCCTGGCAAGGATGGACCATTTGCGGGAGGATGTGACCGCTGCCATTGACAGGCATGCACAGGCATTCATTGCTGTCATGGCCACAATGGGTACACAGTCAGGTGCCCATGCATCACGGACACCACACAGTGCACTATCCAACCCCCGTTCCTGGCATCGTGTGACTCCCACCCTGTCGATGCTGGGTTCAGCTGTGGGCATCCCGAGCACTCCTGGTGCAGGCATGTTCGGTGTGCTGCAGACCCCTGCGCGGGTATGTTCACGTTCACACAGTGGAACCCCTGGGGGACCATCAGTGCCACCCCATGAGGCCAGTGGTCAGCCTGACAGTGCTGGCGGGTCTCGGCGGGGCCACCCACGCATCCGTGGCAGCCGTGGCACTGTGTCACAGGACTGACCTGTCTCCCAGCACGGTTACTGTCTGGTGCTGCCCTGTGTGCATTGTGTGTGTCAGTGGGCAGTGCACTGGTGGGTACCCGGCCCTGCACGTGGACACACAGTCCACCTGCACACCCTCCCGGCTGCTGTCCACAGTTGGGTGTGCATGATGATGCCTGCATTGCACTGTAAACCAATGTGCAATGGTGCTCAGCATCTGACACATGCACATGGACAGGCAGTGGGTGTGGTGGCCTGTGGACATGTGTGTGTGCTAGGGTATGCATTCTGGGTCGGGTGTGCCTTCTGCCCTCTGTGCACATTTGTTGTGTTGTGTGTGTGCGTGTGTGTGTCCTCTGCGTGGCATGTTAATCCTCACCCATCCCTGGCTGTGTGTGTGCCTCTGTGCCCTGCCACTTCTTTGATGTCATGCACCCCAGTGGGTTCCTGCATGTTTGTGTTGTGCCTGGCCACTGGTGGTTGTGCATGGCCCCATGACTTACCTGCTGGCTGAAGTGCTCCCCGTGATGGTGTCCCAGTGCAGATGTGCCAGCTGGAGCAGTCGGGGTCCCATCGCCAAGGGGGCTGCCCATCACCATTGCCACTGGCGCCCCTATCGCTGTCCCCCTTCAACCTGTATGGCTATCCCACATTCATTGGCCATGTTGTGTAGGATGCAACAGGCCAGGAATATCCCACAGGCCTTTGAGGGGCTGTACTGTAGGGCACCACCAGAGGTGTCCAGGCAATGGAAACGTGACTTCAGCATCCTGAACACCCGCTCGATGACATTACGTGTGGTGGCGTGAGCCTCATTGTAGCATTGCTGCGATGGGGTCATGGGCCGACGGTAGGGTGTGAGCAGCCATGGACGGAGTGGGTATCCACTGTCACCTGTGTGTAGAGGGTGGAGGTTAGTTTGGTGATCAGCATTGCCCTACCCCGGGCCATGTAGGCCACTACCCATGTCACCTCTGACCATGCCCCCCCAGGCCCTATGTTTGTCCAAGTGGTTTGCATACTCACCCACTAGATGGCCAGTGGGGATGTCCCCACTCTCGAATCTGTGGCACAGTGCCGACTGGTGCCAGATGAAAGAATCATGTGCTCCCACAGGGTGCGTGGCACAGACATTGATGATGCGCCCCCTGGCATCGCACACCACCTGGCAGCTGATGCTGGCATAGCCCTTGCACTTATGTATGCGACCGGGCCAGGTGGTGGCAGATGGCCACATGGGTGCAGTCTATTGCCCCTAGCATGCCAGGCATACGTATACCCTGTGGAACTCCTGTATGTTTGCTGTGCGCCTGCTGCTGTGCTGGGAAATGGAAGTACTCCTCAGCATGTGGCAGCAGTGCGCTGAGGAACTGGGTGAGGTGGCGTGGACGTGGGCTAATCTAGGTGCCTGTGGTGTCCCCAGTTGGTCTCTGCAAGGTACCCATGGTGAGCAAGCACATGCAGGCTGGGTTACCTTGGTCTTCACTGACAGGACATGGCTCCGTCATGTGGGTGCCTGCATCACATCACTGCACAGCTCACAGAGCCACCTCAGAATTGCCCTGTTCAGGTGGTACCTGCCCACAACTTAGTATCTGTGTACAGCTCAAAGCTGTGTGGCCTCGGTATTGCCTGTTGGAGGCATACTGCACGGGTCCCTTCCATGGCCACGCCCCCTGCCACCCGCCTTCTCACCCCTCATTACGGCCCATGTGGAAGGTGGCACTGGCCATGTCCCTGGCTTGCATTCACCCCCGGCAGCTGTTACTGTATTCCCCCCACTGTCCTGGCTGCTACTTCCCCTGCACCAGGTACACCTGCCTGTGCTGGCCTCTGTGCTGTGTGGCTCCCCACACCTTCCCTGTGCCTGGCAGTTCACTATGACCTTTCTCTGGCCTGCCCCGTTTGTGCCACCTGCCCTGTCTGTCTGCCTCTGCCTCTACCTCTGCCTCATGTGGCTTCCCTGTAGCGTTCTTGCACCTTTTCCTTGCTCCTTTTTATTTTGGCTCTTTTCTGCTATGGCGCAACTTCCGCTTGCTGCACTGTTGCGCATTGCGCAAGTCTTTGAATATCACACTATGCCATTTATGCATGGTTCCTCCCCCCTTCGGTTGCACATGCCTTCATTATCATTGCGCTGTTGCTCAGCATGATTTCAGGGGCGCAACTGCCTCCTGCTGAATATCGCAGAATGACACAATTTCGGACTTGCGCAGGCGCAACCCTATTGCGCATGGCTCAACTCTTTTGAATATCTGGGCCAATGAGTATAATGTGTTTAAATCAGTAATTAAAATACTTAGGCAAATAAAGGTTAGACTAGCTACTAAATGTATTAATAAAGAAAAGTTTTAATACTAATTTATGAAAACTGATTATAGTTGTAAAATATTACAATAGCACAGTTTTGTGGAGCTATATAGTATTGTATGAAATGTGTGTATTATGTGTTTACGATTTATGAATGTTATTGTATTCTATTAATGCTTGAAACTGAATCATTCACTTAACAGGATCATCTTGAAAAATGGCTCCCTGGATCTAATGATGTATGTTACTACCTTCCTGTATAATTTAACTACTATTTACAGAAATGATATCCATAAGCCTAAATGTACCTGAATAAAAAGTGATGTGTAAAACTGTATTTTGCATTATTTTGTTTTTATGGGCAGAATTCTGTTCTGTTCTGTTCATAGAACCAGTGATCTGGAGTTTTGACTTAGTCGTGGTTTCCTAGCAGAACTCTGACCATGGTTCTGATAGGTCAACAGCTCATGCTTAGCATTCTGTACTCAAACCGTGACACAGTAAAAAAACTCCAAATTACTGGTTCCATTAGAATTGTACAGAATGTTGTCCATAAAAAGAAAACAATTGAAACATTTTTTTCACATCAGTGCTTATTCAGTTACAATCAAATATGACTTATTTGGAGGTGAGCCTATGCATTTCTGTTACTAGGAACATTACTAACTGCTTCCAGTTGGCATACATTTCCTGTCCCCTTTAAGCCCCTCTTCCAGTGTACTCAGCTGAGCAAACAGTCATGTACAATCAGTGCCACTAGTTGGTTAAACAAACTGCCTGATACACTGCACTGGGATTCTTTGTCTTTTAGCTGTTTTTTTGTTTTGTTTTGTTTTTATTGGGCTCACCACAACACAAATGAGATAGACCAACTTAGGGTAGCTGGTTCATTACACTTGGGTGTCATACAGATGAGGCACACTGTTGAGTCCTGGTAGGATGAAACACATGTCTGTGTCTTCTGTTGGCACCCTTTGCAGACTGTGTGAGAGGTCTTTTGGAGCCAGCATAACATTTTGTGGTGATCTGCATATACAACCCATGATGCTTTGCATTATGGGGGATATGTGATTTTGCATTGCCTGATACACTGCTGTGTCTTCCCAGCATTAATTAGTTCAAGGGGTCTTTGTGACCTCCCCTTGCTGCCCAATGTAATCATAATTATTAAACTGCTTTATTCAATTTCTTTTGGTACATATCCATACAACAATCCACATGTTTTTTTTTCAAAACTGTATGCAATTGTTATGTCTTAAGTGTTTTGAGCCTGTCAACTGTATTTCCTCCAGAACTACCTATTGTACTTGTAATGTTTTCTGTGAATATGTATTTTATGTGGAACAATTGTAAATGATCACTTGTGCTCAAAGGTAATCTCCAACATTTTCAGTAAAATAAATAAAAATAAATAAAATATAACATATGGACTAGATCCCTCTGGTTGCTCAGTACCTCTACCATCTTGAGTATCCTTGCTGCTGCACAGTTGACAGCCATACCCTCTGCCACTAATACTGAAATTGCCCTCTCTCTGTTTCATTCTAGATTCTCCTTTGTTTGGGACACGCATGCCCCATTCAGAAAATCCGGGGTCAAAACTCACTACCAGCACTGGATTACATCTGATGTCATTGAACAGTGCAAATCTAGAGAACCAACTGGGGCATGATACAAATTCTCTCACCCCTTCCTGACCTCCTTTTATACAGGTCTCTCAGAAAATCCTGCACAAATACTGTACAGGTTGCAAAATCACAATATTTCAAGCCCAGCCTTCAGAGCAACCTTAATGCCCCCTCAAACTTCTGGAAGGTAATTCATTCCCTCTCTGACCCTCGTACCAGTCCACTCATCTAGTTTTTTCTGGTAAATGTTCACCAGTATCTTACCTCTCCTCTGTTGCTGCTCACTTCATTAAGTTTTTCATCACTTGTTCTGTCCATTCCAATCATCTCCATCCTCCTCCTCTTCTCCTCATGGCCCCTCTTCCACCTCTCCTCTCCCCTCACAGGATTTCTTTTTCCTACCTGAACTACACAAGAAACCCTGACTGCCCCATACTCCTTCAACTTGCATAAATCCAGCCCTGATGGGTTGGATCCTAATCTACTCCATATCTTCATTCCTGCTATAGTATCTCTTCTGACTCACCTACTTAACCTCTCATTGTCCCTCAGTGCTGTCTCTTAGTCCTGGATGTTGGCCAAAGTTCTTCCATTCCACAAAGAAGAGAACCCTTTCTTCCTGGGTAACTTCTGGCCAACCTCCATCCTCCCTCCTCCCTTCTCTTGCCAAGCTGCAAGAAAAGCTTGTCTACACCATTCTCTGAGTTCCTATCTCCCACAAATTTCCTCTCCCTGTTCCAGGCCGGCTTCTGGAAGTATCATTCCACTGTCTCCTCCCTGTTTTGTGTAATTGATTCTGTCTTCTCAGGGCTAGATCAGGGACACATCAAAGCTACCATATTCATCAATCTGGCCAAGGCCATTGACTCAATGTCCCACTCACTCCTGCTAGATAAGCTGAGTTCTGCTGGTCTCACAGCTCTTGTGGCCATCTGATTCTTTTCTTACCACACGGACTGTTTACAGTCAGTACTTATTGGTAGCACCCTGTCTTCTCCTTTTTCCATCCAGGTGGGAGTCCAACATACTTCCATTCTGGGACTTATTCTCATCTCCATTTTCCTTAGGACCTCCCCTGGCCTGTGCCAGCTTTTATATTCATATGTATGCAGAAGATACAGTCATCTACACTTTTGGTCCCTCCACCACATCCATGGAAAGTTTGCTCCATCAAGATTTCCCCAATGTCCTGTGCTGGTTCCAAACCAATACTGGGTCAACAAAAAGAAAACTCTATCCATGACCTTTGGCACCAGCTAGAAATTGACAAGACTCAGCAATTCTACCCATCTTCTCCACCTTGGAGGGCAACCCTCTAGAAGTGGTCTAATCCTTCCATTACCTTGGTATGTGGCTAGACAGAAAGCTTGTCTTATCTGCCCACATCAACACCATCCATGCAAAGCTCTCCATTAAACATGATACAATGTACTGTAATATGGATTGTCTGTACCTATAGGTCCACCATTAGCTTGTCACCAAAATGGTGCCACCAGTTTTTGACTATGTGGATCTGGTCTATGACATCACCCTCTCCACTCCTCTGGCCAGACTGGATACCCTCTACAACTCCTTCTTCAACTTTGCTACCAATTTCCCTCTTTGTACTCATCATTTCTCACTATACTCCTTCTTATCCAGTCTCCCTCTACCTTCTTGTCACCATATCCACAGTACCTCATTAATTTCTGAACACTGTTTTGGGACCCCTCCCTGTTATCTCTCATCCCTCCTCTCCTTTATCCCCTCTGCCCCCTGCTACTTCTGTTCCAGGGATCCTTAGGCATTTACCATTCCTTACCCCGGTTCATCTGCTGGGTAGTAAGTCTTTTTCTATCATCTCCCATCACTTTGGAACCAACTCCCTCTTCCCTCCCATTCACTGCCTTCCCTGCCTCAATCTGTCATTGAGGCACAGGTCATGAAGCATAGGAAAAACAGGAGCAGTTGCAAAATTCACAAATAGTGTCTTATTATTAACTGCAAAGTAAAATATAAAAATTGTTCAGTATAACTATGTACAATGGCAGTACAAACCTAGAAAGCAGAGTCCTTCTGAGTTTTTCCTCTCAATTTCAAATTTGAGTCTCTGTCTTTCTCTTGCACATGCATTGCTGCTCTTTCTATAAGTCTGTGTCTGGGAAACTCGTTAAGAGAACAGCATGCTTCTTACACAATGCTCTTGTAAGTTTCCAATGTTCTTGCAGGTGCAACAAAAAGAACATAATGACCCAGAACTGGCCTTTTGTTTACAGCATTTCAGGGAGTTTGCAAACCAGCTTCTCAGGTTAACCCCTTGAGTTCCAAACAGCTTTTTACAATGATTTCAACGTTATAACTACTTACAGTGTTAAACAAAGGGATCCCAGTGTCAGTGACATTTCCACATAAAGATTCACGTATATTTGTATACCCACATATCAGCAAGGGGGAAGAAAAGACAGAGGTGGCAAGGGAAGGTAGAGAGATATCGAGAGGCAGAGAAATGAAAAACTGTTGGAGTGATCAGTTCCTAGGTCTCACAAGAAAATTTGGTTGTACATCCAGACAGAGAAGAGACAGAAAAGGATAAGACAGAACAGACCCTTGCGTTCAGCTCTTTTTGCATAACAAATTGGGCAGTGCTTTATTCAACCCTGTTTTCATTTATGTACTGTATTTATTTATTTAATTTGCACTTACTCCAGTATTAAATGTGTTCTCTGAGTGCACTTTACGGTAACTGCAAACTGTGTCTGTGCTATGTATTTTGTATCCACTACTCGCTTCCTACAGGTCACAATTAAAAATAAGCCTTTCCCAGCCCTCTCTGAAATTCCTTGTGTGTACCATAATGAATAACAATAAAAAAAGAATAAATCAAGGAAAACTTACAAACATTATCAAATAATTAGGAGAGTCTTATACTAATACTATTATAGTCTTAATTCATATTATTTATAATTAAATATGCCATGACATACAGTATAAGCTGATCAGTTGTTAATTCTTATCAATGCTATTGTAAACCATATTGGTCTGAAACCTTTTAGCTAGGCAAGCCTAGTATGCAAGGACTGTCTCAAAGTTTTCCAAGTGTTCTCAATAAAACTAGTCCAATTTAAAATAGTCAAAAGCAAGGCTTCAGTTTCCTGAAACTGCTATCAGTTCATTTAGCTTACTTTAGGGTAACTGCATCAATTTGCTAACACATGTTTTATGAGGACCTCTGTTTTGTTCACTCTGTGGCTTCGGACTTCAAGATCTTGTTTGTACTTCTTGGAAGGTCCAATGTTGTTGATATCCTGAAGTGCTATAAAGATTTCAGCTCCCTGCCAACTGGCTGTTTCCATCTAAAACCACCCTTTTCGCATTTATCAACTGTATAACAGGAATATGTGATCATTGTTAAAAGAAGGTATAATAAGTTTTTGAAATGGTTTTGTACATGAGAAATGTAGGAGAAGTTGAATAGATGTGGCTATAATAAAGGTTGTACATATGCTGGTTTAAGTATATAAATGCAAAGACAGTAATTGTAATGTATCCAGATATACTGATTCCCATTAAAACCAACAATGTGTACTTAGTCAGCCTATTTTTTCCAAATTGTGACTTCCTTTGGGGGTGTTCATGGTGCTTAGCAGCCGTATCCGCACTGCAGCATGAGACACTGAGATGACATCACTCCAGCTGGATTTTGGAAAACAGACCAAAGAGGAAGTAGTTTGATATACCTTGGTGTCTAACATACACTTCACGCCATCTTCCCAAGAGGTTGTGTTTGCAGCACAGTGAGCTTAATAAGAATTGTGCCATTTTTGCAAGGTAAAGGTGATTTTAGAAAACTTTTTGATAAAGATTTTACATTGAAGCTTTTCAACTCTTGTTATCTAAACAGTCTTCATTTCTCTAGTTGCAGAGAGCATTTATCAAAATAATAATGGACTGAATTGTTAGATACAAAGAAATAATGGCTAAGGGACTGTATTTTGTACTTTTGTATTAAAGGGTTACAGGACTTTTGGGACAGTAGTTAAAGTTTGCACATACAGTTGGAATGCAGTGTCTCATGTGGTGAAAATTGAGATTGTTAGATACTTTGGTCTTTTAAAAAGCAATGAAATGCATTATATAAATGTTATTTAATTCTAGAGATCATAAGTGACTTCAGATATGTTAAAGGCTGCTATTAAGAATCAATGGAGAAAATTAAGTAAGGAAAGATAATCAAAGGCACAGAAGGTTTTTGGTTATATGTATTATCTTCTGATATTATACAGTAGATGTGATGTATAAATAGCTGTGAACAAATAATGAATAATAAATGTAAAATATATTTGTTACACATATTTACCCCGTGAACAAGCTCAGTTAATGAGTGAAACGTAGAGGAACAATAAAAAACATTAAGAACAATTTTGAACTAGTTTGGAAGACTTTTTATTAAATTGCTGTGGCTCCTGACCTGGATTTGTATCTTTTGGAATTGAACGAGCATCTCATGGAGTACAAAGATGCATCTACTTACAGAATCCATTGAACTGTGTTTTTTCTAATGTTCACAGAGAAGGTACAGTCACTGTATTTCAGCTACAGTAGCAGCAGCAATTGCTGAGAAAAAAGTGGGTCTCCCACAGTCTTACTAGCTTAGGCTCACCATCCTCTGGAGAGAGACTGAACAGCCTGATTATAACGATGACAGGGTTCAACTTGTCAAATTTAATAGGGCTTACTCGGAACCTGTTCCCTTCATGACTGAGTCCCCCAGGGATCCATATTAGGCCCCATCCTATTTTATCTCTTCATTAATGACTTCCCCATGGTCCCTGCACGTAGCACCACAACTCTATATGCTGAAAATATGATTCTTCAGTCTAGTTTGAATGATGTCAAGTCCATAAATCTCAATCTACAGGTGGACTTCAATAAGCTGCAAAACTGGCTCCTGCTAAATAAGCTTGTGCTGAACCTAAAGAAAACTCAACTCATGCTCTTCAGCTCCTCGACCAAGCTCAAGCAATGCCCTGTTACACTAAATGTCTTGAGTCATGATGGTGCCCCAGTTGGCAATACATGCTCCTTCAAATACCTTGGAATCACACCCAACCCCAGTTAGACCTAACCCTACACATCCAAAACATGTGTAGGACAAAAAATGTCAAGCTTGGACTTGCTTACATGGCTCGTGGGTCCCTTACAGTGATTGCATGACTTGCTCTTTCCAAAGGAATATTTCTCCCCTCCCTCAGCTACGGGTTAACAACCTTCACCCTTGACACAAAAACAAGCCTTGCAAAATTGGATGTGGCCAACAATGATATCTGCTGCTTTGCTCTCACCGTCCCACAGCTTAACCATCACTGTGACCTACTGCATATGAAAAACTACACTGGTTGTCACCGAGTAACTATCACTCATTTGTCATGGGTTGCTTCACAGACAAAATTATCCATAACGTCTCCCCTCCTGCCCTGTCAAAACTCCTTCAGCCAGCGCTGTCATCATATCAGCTCAGATCGGCTGACTCACATTCCCTCCTTGTCCCTAAGACTCATTCCTCACTAGGTGATCATGCCTTTGCAGTTTGTGCCCCTAAATTCTGGAATACCTTACTTACAGTCATTAGAAGTACTCCTAACCATTCCTTGTTTAAGTCCTCTCTTAGGCCTTTCCTGAAGACTACCTCAGTTTGTGCCTGTTCCTAGGCCATCTGGTATCTACTACCTGATTTGCCCACTCTCTGCCCTATGACAGACCCCTAATTTGACCCTTGTACTTACTGTTTCTTAACACACCCTACCTAAATGCTTATGCACTCTCCCTGAGCTGTATATTTTACTCACTACTGTACAATTGTCCTTGCCTTTTGCTAATGCGTATTGGTTCACTGCCTATTTTAAGCATTTCCTTGCAATATCGCCTTACTGCTTACTTGTTATTTTGTCCCTCAATATGTACTGCCTGTTTATCCCATCATTGTAATATTTTGTTATTATACTGTTTTATCTTTGTAATCTCCCAGGTCGTACCTGAAAATAGGCATTTCCTTGCCTAGTGTGCCTACCCTGTAAACAAAATCTAATAAATAAATAAAGTTTCCCTTTTTAACAAATCAGTACAAATGTACTATTGTTAACAGGTACTGCTTCTGTCTTGTCCAGGGTCAGTACTTTCTAGGCTTTTTATTTGACTTTTTTTAGTTTATCAGTACTGTAGTTCACATCCAGTCATCATCTATGTATAAAAGGTGAAATTAAAAAGGAAAATACTGATTTGCTGCAAAGTGATGTTAAAAGCAAGAAATTGTTCCTGATCCAAGAAAGGCTCTTGCTTCCACATACATGGCCTCTTTAAAAGTCAATCCTCTAGTCACCCATCTTTTAACATGTCTGGGTGTACACCCAGCAATGATGTCACCCCTCCTTTAGTGGAATGTACCAAATCCATGGATTAGGAACACTGAATCTATGAATACCCACATGGAATTATATATAATTCATATGTACATGGACAACAGTCTTCATTGGCTCTGGACCCTTCCCTGATGATCTGAAGACCAGACTCCAAGTGGACTTTGACAACATTCAGCTCTGGTTCCACTCAAACCAGCTGGCTCTAAATATAAAAAAATGGTCTCCATGACCTTGGCACAAGGCAAAAGCTCACTAGGATTGCTTGTTTCTCCTTTTTCCGTATCCTGGATGAGTCCACCATCAATGATGTACCATCCTTTAAGTACCTCAAGATCTTTCCTCCGTTGGAGCTCCACATCATCACCATTGGTCAAACTCAGATGCCCTCACTCGAGAAGCTTAATTGCATCTGTCCTCCATTGAAGCGCCCCATCGTAGCCACTGGCTGAACTCAGCCGGCCCCCCACCTCAAGAAGCTTACTTGCCTCTGCCCTCTGTTGGAGCTCCCCATTGTAACTACTGGCTGAACTCATATCCCCCATCTCAATTAGTTTACTTACCTCTGTCCTCCATTGGAGCTGCCCATCGTCACTGCTGGCTGAACAAAGATCTCCACCCCCCAGCGCAGCTTACATGCCTCTGTCCTCCATTTGAGCTCCCCGTTGTTGCCACTGGCTGAACTCAGATCCCCTCCCATCAAGAACCCTACTTGCCTCTTTTCTCTGTTGGTGCTCCCAATCATCACCGTGGCTGAACTAAGCAGATACCCCCCCCACCTCGAGAAGCTTACTTATCTCTGTCCTCCCTTGGAGCTCCCCATCATCACCTCTGGCCAAACTCAGCAGATCCCCCACCCCCAAGAAGCTTACTTGCCTCTGTCTTCCATTGGAGCTCCCCATTGCCACCGCTGGCTGAACTCAGACCCCCACCCGAGAAGCTTACTTGCCTCTATCCTCTGTTGGAGCGCCCCATCATTGCCACTGGCCAAACTCAGACCCCCCCTGAAAAGCTTACTTGCTTCTGTCCTCCGTTGGAGCTCCCTGTCTTTACCATTGGCTGAACTCGGGTACGAAGCTGCAACTCAGCAATGGAGACCTCAAACATGCTCTGGGCTGCATTTTGAACCTGGCGCCATTTTTGCCTAGCATTCCTCCATAGACTGGAGCCTCATAATTCATTCTTTTGTGGTTTGATATCTGTTAATCTTCTGCAGCCATTTTAACTCCACTAGTCTGCAGTTGCAGTCTAACTTTCTAGCAGTTGCTTTTTAATTATTAACTTGCCTGCTTTTTCACTAATTTAGTAAGTGACTGCACAGCTGGCTGTGTTGCTAATATTGATCTTTGCACAGCCTGCTTTTCCCGCTGCCCCACCCACCCACAGACCCCAACCCTTTTCCGGCTGTTCTTATATGCAGCAGCTGCCCCACCCACCCTTGGTCAGCTGTTCTTATATAGAATTTGGAGATTGCATGATATTTTATCACCTGACTTTCTCATCTGCAGATTATCTTGCCTGGCCAATAAAGGTCATCATAATACTGATAAGACAAGCCACTGTTCCCTAGCCATCCTAGTCCTTTTCTCCCACTGCTAACCAATTCTGTCCCTTCTACCCTTCATCACTGGTATAGATGGACCATCATAGAGATGGACTGGTTACACTCTGAAAGCTCTTTGTCTTTGACTCTCTTCCCCTCTTCTCAATAACCACCTCCAACTCTAAGGATGGTAACATTGAGAACTTTACTTTCTCTAACCTGTTACTAGCCAAAAACACAACTCCCACATCACAGGTTGGCCTTGCTTTAAACCCCTGAGGAGACTCCTCAAGTATATCCTTTGAAGGAAATTTACATCCCCAGGATGTGTGTCTCATGCTATTGTGATTGCCTCTGTATGAGTTATAATTACCTCTCTATTCCTTGCTGGTGACATTAATCACAACCCTGGGCCTGCTGCTTTTCCCAGTACCTCCATGCAAGGCTTCCCCCATCTCTTGCCCCAGTCACCAGGAATTACTTTTGCTCATCTAAACATCTGGAGCTTAATGGTCAATCACTCTGAGCTCAAGGCTTTGGTTCAGGTGAATAATCTGGATAAACTAGTGTTATCTGAAACTTGGCTTAAGTCCTCTTTCCCTGACTACCTATGCTCTCAAAGCAGCTATAACATGATGCGTGCTGACCAGTCACTCCCCAAAAGGGGTGGTGGCTTGTCTCTGTACTATAAGACTTACCTGAACCTCCGTTTCATGCACTGCAACCCACTGCAATCTTGTGAGGTATTACATTGTCTACTATTATTGGATGGGGTGAAGAAAATCCATATTGTAGGTGTTTACATTCCACCTAAAAATTGTAAGCAAGATCTGGAGGAACTTATTGATCTCCTACCCTCGATGATAAAGAATAATGAATTGCTCTGTCTAGGGGATTTCAACCTAGATTGGCTAGGTCCTCAATCCTCTAGCCTTGCCTCTACCATAAGTACAAACTGGACAGCCTGGGAGTGGGTCACAAGATGATAAACTGGGTTAGGAACTGGCAGAGTGATAGAAGACAGATGGTCATAGTACTGTAAATGGTGCTTAATCTGTGGAAAGGAGGGTGACCAGTGGGGTACCACAGGGATCAGTCCTGGGCCAGTCCTGTTTAATGTCTTCATAAGTGACATTGAAGAGGGTCTGGAGGGGAAGGTGCACCTATTTACAGATGACACTAAGATCTGCAACAAGGTGGACACTCCGAAAGGGGTGGCAAACATGAGGTGGGACCTAGATAAACTGAAGGAATGGTTCAGAGTGTGGTAGCTGAGGCTCAATGCAAAAAAGTGCAAAATCATGCATTTGGGGTGCAAGAACCCAGGTGAGGATTACATGTTGGGGGGTTAGAAACTGACGGTCACCAAACAGGAAAGGGATTTGGGAGTAATTATATCTGTTGACCTGAAGGTGGCCAAACAATGTGCCAAGACTGTGGGGAGAGCCAATGGTATGCTGGGATGTACAGTGAGAGGTATCACCAGCAGAAGGAAGGAGAAGGTGATACCACTATACAGATCATTAGTGAGGCCTTATTTGGAATATTGGGTCCAGTTCTGTTGGCCGCATCTCCGTAAGGACATAGACAGGTTAGAGGCAGTTCAAAGAAGGGCAACAAAGATGATGCAGGGCCCCACACCAAAAGTTATATGAGGAGAGACTGGAAGGCCTCAATATCTATACCCTGGAGGAGAGACGAGACAGAGGAGATAAGATAGAAAGCTAAAAATATCTAAAAGACATAAATAGGGTACTAGAGGGTAGCATCTTACAGAAAAGGAGATATCTAGGAATGAGGGGGCATGACATGAGATTGGAAGGGGTAGACTAAGGGGTAGCAAGAGGAAGTATTTCTTCACAGAAAGGGTGGGGATGCATAAAATAGACTCCCAGCAGAGGAGGTTGGGGCAGACACACTGGAGGAATTCAAGCATGCATGGGACAGGCATAAGGGAACCCTAGCAATGGAAACAAGGAGGTAAAGCCAGAGATCAAGTAGGGTCTGTGACTTTTACAGGAGACATGGAAAATGGGCAGACTAGATGGGCCTAGTGGTCCTTATCTGCCAGCAATTTCCATTTCTATGTAAGTAAGGCAAATCTTACTCAACTTGTCATGTCTCCCACTAGGCTGTCTCAGTACAGTTCCAGCCACACTGTAATCAACTGGATACTCACAAAGAGGAAAGACAGAATTTCCTCCGCTGATGTCCCTCCTGACTCTGTCAGCGACCACTGCAGTGTTTACTGCATGTGGAATGCCTCCCCTCCATCGTGCCTTCCTAAAGTTTTATCTTCCTCCAATTTTTCTGCCCTCAGTTCAGATGCTTTCCTAAGTGGCCTCCAGATGGTTGACTGGTCCTCTCTTCCCCACATGCGATAACAACCAAGTCACTGAGTTCTTCATTGATACCCTACTTGCCCTACAAAAAAAGTGCATTCCTATTACTAGGCATAGGGTTAGTGGCACTGCTACTAAATGGCTTAAGCAACCTCTCTTACATTTGCTCAAGCTATAGGACAAGGCTTTGAAACAATGGAAACTATCCTCCCTTCTTGATGACTGCTGTGCATATCACACCTGGAGAAACACCTGCAAGAAGGAGATTCGCAGAGCAAAGAGTAATTACTACAAAGAACTACTTTGTTCTTCTGCCAGAAATCCCAAGAAGTACTGGTCACAAATCAATGAGATTCTTGGGAGTCTTAAACATTGAACTCCAAGTGAAATGATAGTAAACAACGTTAACTGCAACAACTCTTTCACTATCGCCAATGCCATTAACTCCCTCTTTACCATGCTGCCCTATATCTCTCCACCCTTATTACTGTCCCCTCTAGTGACCCCCCCCTTCCCCTGTAGTTAAACCTCGTTACCAGGCGGGATGTCCTACGGCTACTAAGAAACATCCCACCTCCTGGCAGCCCTGGTACTGATGGACTTGAACCCAGGATTCTCAGACTAGTTGCATACCTTCTTGCTACCTCTGTAACCAGGCTTTTCAATCTGCCTATTTGCTCCACCACTGTGCCCTCAGCCTGGAAGACCACCTGGAATATTTCTGTATTCAAAAAAGGGGACTCTAAGACATTAATTACCACCCCATAGTGCTTCTCCCTACCATAAGTAAGCAGCTTGAAAAACTAATTTACCATAAAGTAGCTCACCATCTAGTTAAATTTCACCTTCAATCTCCCATCCAGCATGGCTCCAGGACTGGTCACAGTACCACAACTGCTCTTACACAGTTTACTAATAAAGTTAAGTCTAATATGGATACTGGCCTACTCACAGGGGCAGTTTCTATTGACCTTATCAAAGCATTTGACTTGGTGAACCACCCCCCTGCTTTTATACAAACTTCAAGCTTGTGGCGTCAGAAGCAACCCTATCCTGGTTCGATAGCTATATTGCAAATTGGTCTCAGTCAGTCTCTTACTGCTAGGTCCTTTCTTCCCCTGCCACTGTTTCTTGTGATGTCCCCCAAGGCTCTATAATTGACCCCCTACTCTTTTCCCTCTTTGTTAATGACATCCCTACCTTTCCCTCTCACTGTCGAACCATCATGTACGGTGTTGACTTGGTCCTCTTCACTACCTCTAGAACTACTGACATCATCAACAACAACTTCTCCCTTGCTCTTCAACAAATCCAAAGCTGGCTCAACTCAAATGATCTAATCCTTAACATCTCCAAAACTCAGACCATGCTCTTTGGGTCCCCTAGAAAGTCCCGTGCTGAATCCTTTAAGCTTCAGGTCCTTTGTCTTGGGTCCGCTATCACTCTAACAAGTTCCTTTAAGTACCTTGGGATCACACTTGATCATGCCCTTAACTTTTCCTCCCACATTAATGAGATTTGTAGATATGTTAATTCCAACACTGGGGTGGCCTACCATGTTTGTCATTCCCTTATCCCTGCAGCCAGGATTTCTGTCACTAGGCGTGTTCTCCTACCTGGAGTCAGCAACGCACTCCCAGTCTTTGCCCAAGTAAAAGCAGGGTTACTCCTTAAGTGGGACACCACCTATAACTATATTTGCAGGTTTGCCCTGTCTGCCACTTGCCTCACCCACCATTGCCTGCTCTACTCCATCCTGCAATGGCTATCCCTCTTGGATCTGCGTTCCTATACCCTTGAGTGTTTCATTGACACCATCACCCATCACCCTTGCCCTGACGCCCTAGGTGCCATGCTCAACCCTGTGGTATACTCTCAACCCCTGAGATCTATTGCCTCTGCACTGCTTTCAGTCCCGCTCTGCTCAACCAAGATGAGGGAACACGCTTTCTCTCTCTTTTCCCCCAAATTCTGGAATTCCCTAACTCTACAGATTAAGTATTCCAATTCTCACCGCACATTTAAAAAAGCCTCTTTCTCTCACTTAATGGCTCATGGTGTCTGTAAATGCACTTTATACTTTTGTTGTACCTCTGAGCCTGCTGACTGTTATCTACTGTTACCAATGCTTTTAATGTTTTGTGTTCTGTTGTCTTATCCATGCATCTATCTTACATTGCTGCACAGATGTTATCTATCAATGGTCTGTAACATTCTAATTATCCCTGCATGGATGCCTGCTTTCTTCCTTGTACATTGATCACATAGGAGACTGTATTTTATGTGTTGCTATTACTCTGTACATCTATTGTTACCTTTTCTCTCCCAGGTCATGCCTGAAAATAGACAGCTCCTTACCTAGTGCACTTACCTGGTTACCCAAAGCAAATAAATAAATCAAAAAATATGCTAATTTGATGCACAGTGCAAGGCATGACAAGACCCAAGTCCTCACTGCATCACAAACACTGTGGAGTTTGAGTTTGTGTGTTCAAACCGTGGAGTCATACCACTCTGGACTGAGGGATGTTTCAAACCCAGAAAGTTCTCAGAAACAATTAAATACTTGAATACAACAGTGGTCTTATTAAAAATACAAACAGTATAACAATAAAGCAATTTTAAAAGTTGTTGTAGCACAAGCAGTGGATGAACCAAAAAACAGTATACAAACCCAGCTCAACTAGTGTACACTGTCTCAGTAACTCTTCTGGGGATTTGACAAGTCCTATTCAAAGTATATATTCTTAGCAACATGTCAGACATCCATTGGCCCAGTTATCAAGAAAATGAGATATATCCTGAACTGTTGTCTGTGTGAAAACTTGACTGTGGTTAGCTTTCAGCTAAAAAAGAAAAAAAAACATTGAATTTTTAAAACTGGACTCTTGTAGTTTTCTATATACATTATATGGTGTAGAACATATTTATCACTCAACTACAGTTGACTTTGATTTGATGAACTTGTGAGTTACAATAACTTAGTATTCAAGTCAAATCAGTTATTGGATAGTTTGCATAAGGATCAATATTGCTGCCACCATTACTATAATTAAAACTAAAGAGTATACTCCATGCTACACTGGCTTGCTGTCAAAGCTCACATACTGCACATATAAGAATATTGCACGTGTAGATAAAAATTATATACAAACATATAAATAAAACCTTTGGAATGGGCTGGCAATGCAGCCTAGAAACAAGAGCGATAAGCTGTGAAGGGGCCATCCTGCTGGCCTGATACTGAATCCCTTCACAATCACATTTTCTTGATAGTAATTGCTCATTTTATAAGTACTGAATGATTTTCACCAACTAAAGTAACATTAACAATATTTTAGTTACTAGGAGTACTGCTGAGTTGAATCTGATCAGTTATTGTGTGTTGGAGCTCTGCATTTTCAGAGCTTTTCTACGTCTTAAAAGCTGCTACAAACATTTTAACTACCCTGTACAGACTGGGTTAAAGGAAAAATTCCAGAGCTTCATTTCCAGGTCCCAGTGGGCCTACCCGGTTACCATTTGAAGAAATTTGTTCCACCAAAACTGAGTGGGAACGGTATTTTGGCTCAGGGGCCAGCAAGCTCCCTCAAAGTGGTTGGAGTTAAAGATTCTCCTGTAATATGCTCCAAGCTGAATGTTAAGCCTAAAATGGGAAAACCGATATTATTATCAATATAAACACTGCTAGCAGATGTTAAGGCAGAAGTCTGCTCCACGAGTCAGTCCTGGAGATAATGTTATCAGAAATATCAGTTTGATGTACAGCAACTGAGGAGAGAATGGATATCACAGAGAATGGGGGTCAAGGTAGACAAAAAATAAAATTAAGTCAATAGCAGTCAGAATGCTCACATTTAAGGGTGCTGTTAAGGCCACTTTAATGAACAGCTTATTCAGTCCTCTAAATGGAGTAGACAGAGAACACTTTGTTGCTCAAAAACTTATGATTCATTTTATTTCCTTCCTCAGCTCCTGACTCCAATCTAAAAGGGGAGATTCAGGTGGCCTTATAAACAATATTTTCTGCTTATTTTCTTCTGTAGTTGGATTTGACCAAAACAGTGACCATGCAAACATACTGATGATCCTTCTACTGAAGGTAAAGTTACCGAATGGACTAGGGAAGCTAGATATAGTGGGCCAGATTTTTGAAGGGTGGTGTAGGGCTTGCATCCAGCCCTGTGCCACCAAACCTAGCTTCTGGCGGTGCCCCTGACCTCTTTGCTGCAACTGCACCTGAGTTTGCAATCTTAGGCGCAGTTGTGACAGTTTCCACCATTTATGGCAGCTTGTGTCAAATATGTGCTGTAACCTCCATAAAACTGGCTCTCAGGGTTGTTGCAAGCTAGACCACAAAAAGTCGGTCCAGCTTGCAGCAGTCAGTGAATGGGATAGAAAATCCCGATGCTGGACAGGAGAATGCCACAAGCCCCTTGACTGTATGTTCAGTGCACCTGGGGTTTGCAGCTTTCTTGACAGTTTGAAAATCCTACCCAGTGTTATTACATGCTGTACTATTTCTGAAAGAAATAGGGCTTGATTCTCAAATTGGGCTTGGATCGGCACAAACTGTGGAAAACAGCAGCTTGCGCTGAAGCCCAGTGTTCCAGGGACCCTGAGCTGGTTCTCTGTGGGGCAGGATCTACACAGCTAAGTTCCACAGCTTGTGGCAAACATAGCAGAGCACCAAACAGATGGTGCACTGGGAAGGTCTGTTACAAGCCACTGGGCAGCTGTGTAATGGTCTAGACCATGATGATCTAGCAGTCCCCTCAGCCCAATCCCCAATGGTGCCACCAGTGGTACCATGCAGCATATTTCATGCCCCTCCCCAATCCCCTGTAGATGCCGCCATTATTATTAAACAGTATTTCACATGCCCCCCTTTCCAATCCCTTGATGTTGCCAATATGAATAATACACACCTCCCTCACTGAACCCTGATGTTGGCAGTATCATTATAATCAGTTCCCATGGCCCCCTGCCTAACTCCAAAGGTGCCAACACTAATATCAGTATTCAGGGCCGACGATGCAGGCTGCCTTTGTGAATAGTTCAGGGTGCAGTGTTTGACGCAAGATGCCACTTGCACCATATATGTTTAGTGCAGTCACCTTGTGACAAAATCAGGGCTTTGAGAATCAAGCCTATAGACTTTTGTAACTTGCTAGACAGATGAAGAAACATTTCTATTCAGGTTCAAGGTTGCATTTGTTACCAGATTTCTGCCTACTAATTCAGAAATGCAGAAGATCTGTACCAATAATGTCCGATTTTAAGGAGGCAGGGGTACCTGCCTCATTACTAGCCCCTGCCATACACAGAATAACATTTCAGGGTGATGAGAAATATTTTGATGACTCCAAGAAAGCAAGATAGCTTTTGATACTAATATGGAACTGCCAGCTGATGTAGGTTCACTTCAGACTATGTGGAGGATGAGGCTGATCTCATTGAGTATCACCCTGTGCAAACCAGTTAGATAAACTCACTTCTTCTGTTAAGTGAGTTTCCTGTAGCTAATTGCTTAAACCAATTTCCCAGAAATGTCCAATGCAGTAATACGTTTTTTAGTAACATCTAATTGTAGGTAATGCTTAATTAAGGCTTAGAATGCACTGTGTTGATTATTTTCCTTATTGATAGGACAATATACCTTAGAGCACTACCACATTACTACTGTGCTGTTTAATTACTTTGTAGAGATCAATATAACATTCTGTATTATACTTATTGTTTTAAATACCCCTAAAAAGTGCTAAAACAACTCATGTTTTATTTAATTGAGATACAAAATACAAGATCTGAAATGTCTCCGAATTATTTATTTTGTATGACATGTCTTATTGCATTTTGTTTTGGTTCTCTGTGAATAAAAATAAAGTTACAAAAATATTTTAATTATGTGGCCAAGGCACTAGACTGCTTTTAAAACGTGTGGAGAAAGCCATCCTCTACCTTTTGTTGAAGAAGGATTATGATCTACAGTATGAGGTAGTGAACACATTTTAATACTGTCACTGTTGTTATGACACCCTATTTACCACAAAGCTATTTCCACAATCTAAACCACTTCATCAATCAATTATGGGATTGGTTCCCTGGTTCTTGTGGTGTCAATGTGTTACTACAGATGTCACTGACTCAGCCCCACTGATAGTCCTGCCATGAAATTGTTCACTCTGTTGCTGTGAACGAATGAGCTTATGCCATGCTGAGGTCCAGATGCTCACTTCATCCTTGTTCCAGCAGAGCTTAGGGTATTCTTTAACTCCATAATATTACTTAATAAAAAGGAATATATTCAATGCATTTACAAAAATGGCCCAATAATGGTTTATGCAAACGTATATTTTTTTTATATAGAAACAGAACAATTACTTACCAAGACATTCACTACTATAATATTATTATGGCTGTGTCCTGTGTTAAACTGCAATTTTAGGCTGAAAAGATTTTGTTGATTAACAGAACTGCACTTTGACATCTCATGTTAAGCTCACTGATAAACTTCCAAAAAAAAAAACCTTTTCCATGATGGGGGAATGTAGTGAGTATTTATAAATTAGCATGTGGATCACAAAACATGTCAGAGATCCAAGTGTATACTGAACTAATCAAGCTGGTATGTGAACATGTAGTCTTCAACTCTTTTAAATTACCAGACAATTAATAATGCACTTGTGGGGATAGATTTTTAAATGTTCAGCCCCAGGACGTATGGCAAATATTTTGCTTCAACTGCAGCACCTGAAATGCACATAAATATTTGTATCTGATATTCTAATGTTTGGATGCATTTACATCAGTTTCCTTAATTTGTGGTAAAAGGGACACATGCAAAAGTTATTTGATGCATGTGACATTTTTTCATCTGCAACTTGCCATACGTGGTGCAAACGTTAGACCACTTTTAAAGCAGCAGTGCAATGGAATTGGGCAAAAAATTTGACCCTACGCTTTTTTCGCTATAAAAGATTCCAAGCCTCTTCTGGTTTTATTTGGTGGTACAATTTTCTAATTCCACCAGCATCTGAGTATTTTCTGAATGTTTTAATTGATTTTTTTTTCTCAAGAAAAAAGATGGCCGTCACATTTTGCATAGAAATGGCATTGAAGACCTGTCAAGGGTTGTTGAAAAATTAAAAAAGGCTTGTGGTGCACATAATAAGAGGTACCTAAATAAATATATTTGACAGGTATGTGAACATATTTTCTTAAATGTAGCTGAAACAAACATTTTCAGAAAAACATTTTCATTGCACTGCTGCTTTAAAGGAACACTGTCAACCCCCATACGCCTCAGGCGATGTCCAGTTTAAAAAACACATGTTATGATCACTCACATATTTTTCATTTTTGTTGACAAGGTAAGTGCACTAGACAAATCCTGCCTATTTTCAGGCATGACCCGGGGAAGGGGGATACAGACGCATGCCAACTGACCTTGAACCAGATGAAGCTGTTGGTGGTATTTTTAGTGAATGAGGGAAATTGGCCAGGACACCGGGGAAATTCCCCTACTCTGCTGGTGCTGGGAGGCCAGTAGGGGCGTGCAAGGGTCAGTAATGGCCTCTGCAAGGCAGACGGAGGAGGTGGAGGAGGTGTTGGGAGCGGTCTCTGTAGAGAGACGGTCAGTTTTTGAAACAGAGCAGTCGGAGGTCCCGACGGTCTTGGAAGCGAATACCACTGGGTCAGTGCATATCACAACGAAAGCAGTACTGTGTTTGTCGGAGTTACCGACCTGTACTACTCCCGCTTGGACATCAGGAGATGGAATAGCAGCTTTCCAATGGAACCTTCAGTAATGCCTCACGCTTTCTGCATGGGAACACATTGTGGCGGCTCAGAGGAAGACGGACGTCGGAACCAGGCAGTGCGTACGGCTCCTCTTTCTGGCATTCGCAGTGGTGGAAGCAGCAGGAATGGCCGGAGAATCGCAGCTCACATCCTGGGCAGAGATTATGGCAAGGAGACCAGATAGTAACTCAAACGGAGGACAGTGCAGCTTCATGCTCAAACTACTACTAAGGGGTAGGCCAAAATCCTCCTATAGTTTTTGAACTCAGAAACAGGCTTCTCCTGCCACTTCAAACAATGCTTTTTCTACATTTACTTTGGACAAAGAGGCAGGCTTTGTATTTAAACAGCAGGCTACTACCTCTGTGCATTGTGAAAATGGTGACAATATTGTCTATCAGGCGAGAACTGGCTCTCAAGTGGGGTAACAGATTTTTCTTTATTGACACTGGAAAACCCCTGAAATAGAAACAGTAACCCAAGATAAAGTGTCCTTAACTTTGCCTTCACTTCCTATAGGCGAACATGATGCCAATTGGACACATAAGCAGCCTTAACAGCTGCAGGGTTAAACTCTTGAGGAAAGGATTTGGACTCCTGATACTGTGTGGGATAGTTCTTTGATCTTAACAAACATGTTGCTACCTGGCATCCAGATAATCCTAAGGCAAAACCTCTACCTGTTTCAGAATTAATGGTGACTCAGACAGGGAGGGTATAGAAGGGGACAATCCAGTTCATAATGTGTGTTTAGATACTAAGGGTCAGGAGACAAAAGGTGCGCTGTAGCAGATAAACCTCTTATGTCAAGTCTGTTTTCTCAAAGTAAAGGAAGCATGGCCCAGGAAAAATGCTATGCGCATCAGGTATAAGGGAGGGCTAACGGACAAACCAGACAGATATTATGTGGGTAAATTGTTATTGAAGGACTCTTTGAAATTTCTACCTAGAGATGTTTTTGCATTTATCCATATTTCGGGGGAAGACAACTTTGATGTTAGTTTTCGTTCCCCAGCCCTACTGGATCTTTTCTGGGATCGATATAATCAGGTTAAGTTTTCCCCCCTCTGGTCCCCTTTTCTGGTTATTCCACTGTCTAAACCCCTAACTAAATTCATCACAGTTATGTTTAGAAACGAAAGTGTGCATGTTGAAGATATCACCTTTTGGCTAGCACAAAAATGTGAAATCCAAAGTGAGCCAGAACCTATTTTGGATGCCGAACAATTTTGGACAGGGGGGTGGAAATTTAAAGTTAAATTACGTCAGACGGCTTCAGGTATTGAACACATTCCCAACTCCTTTTTGTTAGGCAGGGATAGGGGGGTAGTGTTTTATAGTGGTCAGCCGAGAGCATGCTACAGGTGTGGGGCTAAGAATCATCTATCAAGCACTTGTGACCAGCCCAAATGTGATAACTGCGGGGAAATAGGGCATGTTACTATGTTTTGTCATAACCCAATCAAATGTGATCTTTGTGAAGAATCAAACCATGCCTTTAGGGAATGTCCTTGGGCAACACAAAATAAAACCAATTTGAGTGGGAGATCTGATTCTCTTATACAAAAAGCCCAAGAAGACATGAGTCACCAAAGTTCGAAACAACCTCTTATACCACCCCCACACCCAAACAGGTTCAACCAGAGTGTATCATGAAGCAAGTAGGACAAAAAGGGAATATTCAGAAAACAAGTGTTCCGATTTCTTTACAGCCAGTCTGTTACGTAGATTCGAAGAAGGTCTGGGACGAGAAGAAGTAGTCTCAAACCTCCACTCCTTCTTAGAAGATCGAGTAGAACTCAAAAACTATAGTGCTTCCTGACTCTGAAGGAATTGATACCAAAAACTCCTATGAGGCTTTGAGTTGGGGAGATTCAGAGGTTGAACTAGGTGACACAGACTCACAAGTTTCAGTACAAGATGGCTTGGGGACCATGAGGGATGATTATAAAGGAAAAAAAAAGAAAAGGAGAAAAAAATAATTCAAGCTGTTTCATTCTCCTTTCAAATCTTAACATATGAAGTGTACATTTTCTTGGGCATCCCTAAATACATATAGCTTGTTGAAACCAAAAAAAAGATATGCACTTTTTCATATGCTACATAAACTTAGCTATTCAATTATATTTCTTCAAGAAACATGGATGTGTAGTAAGATGCAGTGCTCTGCTTTTGTCAGGGATTGGCCTTGGGGTCCATCTTATTGGTCCTTTGGGGAAGACAAGGCAGATGGTGTGGGTATTCTTTAATTCTTTCAACTTTATTTTACACAAATTAATTGACTTATGTCCCGGACGAACATTAATACTAGAAGGGACTTGGTTCTCCTTACCCTTCATCTAATTAATATCTATAATCCCCAGACAAAATCTGGTAGGGTGACTTGTATGAGACAAATACAACCTTTCTTGGTAACTACTGTCCCTATTTTTTGGGGTGGAGACTTTAATTGTGGGATAACATTGAAAAAGAAAGCTGAAACCTCAAAGAAAGTGTATTGTGACACGGTGTGTCTGTTAGATATTATTAAAAGTGCTGACTTAATTTCCTGCATGAATAAGCAGGCCTCAGGCCCGATAGGTACCTATTTCAAATGTGGAATCGGTTATACTATTGATCATCTTTTTGTATCCAAACATATCTCATTCCACCATTCTCATATCATTCCAGTGGAATTTTCAGACCACGCTCTTTTACTGACTCACATAGGCCTTACGAGCTCTATTCAGAAGCAGAAACCAAGATGGAAACTTAACACTTCCATGCTACAAGAACCTTTGGTTCTAAATTTATTAAATTAATTTTAAGCCAGACTATCTGTTTGTTTCTTATATCAAGATATGGGGATTTGGTGGTTAGAGTCGAAAAATGATTGTATTAATTGGTTTAAGAAACATGGTAAATCCTGTCAAAAAAATAATTTTTTTCGCTATCTCCAACTTCGGACTCAGTTGCAAACATTATTCTCCAGAGCCACTTCCACCAAAGAGAATTTTTCTTCACAAATTGCGGAAATTAAATCACAATTGAAACTCTTTCAGTACAACCGAGCAGGAACATTGCAAGCGGTTATTTCCAATCATTTACAGAAATCAGTTTTTGGTGACCCTTTTGAACTATGTAAAAAGGTTAGAGAGCATGGTTCTCTCTCCTTTTTACTTGATGGTGATAAGACCATTACTTCACTTACAAAACTAGAAGATTTAATTCATAAATATTTCAGGGATCTTGAGCCCTTCAAACTCCATCTCAAACCCAAATTAATAAAGTATTAGGATGCCCCATAACAAAGGCTTTACCACCAGATCTAGCTACCTCTTACACAACCCTTTCTGAAAGAAGAAATTATGACAGCTCTAAAATCCTTAAAATCAAATGTTGCTCCAGGTCCAGATGGTCTCTAATTCCTTTTATAAACTTTTCCGAAGACCTAAGTTCTATTTTGGTAATTGTGTATAATTTTTTATGGATCAGGGAATTAGTATAGCATCTTTCCCAGATAGTATACAAACTTATATTTATAAATCAGGGAATAAGGGGTTATTTCGGAATTGGAGACCAATCACTTTGTTGAACTCTGACTATAAAATTTTGATGTCAGTAATCAATAATAGACTTAGAGAGTTGGCTAAATATAATTTTTCTCCAATCCAGCATTGTGGCATTCCCAATCGTAGCATTCAAGCTATGTTATATTCAATAAGAGACTCAATTGAAAAATCTGAGTTGGGAACCAGTGGTTTCTTTGTTTCACTAGACTTAGAAAAGGCATTTGAAAGGGTAAATCATACTTTCCTATTTTCGACATTAGATTTCTTTCAAGTCCCCTTTCATCTTCGAAATTTAATTAAAAACCTTTATAGTACAGGTAAAGTGTATCCCTTCCTTAACGGACACTCGACTGGATTTGGTCAACTGTGGAGTTAGACAGGGCTGCTCTCTAAGCCCCCTGTTATATAATTTTTCCCTAGAACCTCTTTTAAGGTCTCTCAGCATGTCCCCCTTATGGCAAGGGTTTAAATTTTCAGATTCCGATACATCTCTCACCATCCAGGCTTATGCAGATGATATTTGTTTGTTTTTTGCACACATCAACCAGCTTGAATCCTTTTTTACCAGTTTTAAGGAATATGCTGTTGTAGCTAACACTAAAATTAACTTACTTAAAACAAAAGGCTTAATTATAGGAGGGATCTTTCAAGCACCATTTGTTCTGAATTCAATCACATTTACAACAGAACCTATAACTATTTTAGGGATCCAATTTGGCCCACAAAATTGCCCAGCAGAAAATTGGAAGCTTGTCCTTGGAAAAATTGAACAAAAAGTTCTCAGATGGAAACGATATAGGTTTAACAAGGAGAAAAGGATTCAGGTTTTAAAACAATTTATTTTACCTTGCTTACAACATATGGCTGCAATATTTCCTATTCCAGGCAACCTAGACACTAAGCTATATTGCATCTGTTTCCAGTTACTCTGGGGCAATAGATTGAATCCGGTTAAGAGATGTTATACATACCTCGAGAAAAAAAAGGGAGGCTTAGGAATGATTGACCCAGTTCTTTTTTGCTTTACTATTTTTTTCTCCAGTTCCTTAAAATGTTGTTTAGATAGTTCAGATAGACAGGTCTTCCCTTTTCTTAATAGCCTATTGAGAAGATATCTTACAGCTTGGTTACACTGTGCACCTAAACCTTCTACTCACCTAGCCCTACCTAATTTTTTTTTCAACCTGCACAGAAACTTTTAAATGGAAGGTTACAAAACAGCAAATATTACGATGTTCCTCTAAAACATTATACAAAGAATTATTAGCTTCTATTTTTCCAAATACTCCAGAATTTAGGAATTGGCCACAACCTCGCAATGAAGATATTTTAAGTCAACTGAATAATACAAGATTACCTGCTTTTATGTGGGAAACCCAATGGCTTACCTTATATGGTAAACTAAATGTTAGGGGTACAGCTAAATACAAGGCTAAAATGGAGAGAATATGTCCATATTTAGACTGTACAGACCAAGAAGAAACTATGGAACATTTTTTTTCTCCATTGTTCAATGACACGCAAAATATGGGATCATTTAGCTATTGCCTGGAATTTTCCTTGGATGGCTTACCTCACTTATGATATTTTAGTAATTGGGTCTTTTCCGGTTTCTTTTCAGTCTTTCCATAAAGGAACTTTGCAGATATTTTTTGCTTGTTTAAGATATTGTCTCTGGCAAACTAGATGCCAATGGGTCCTATATCAAAAGAAACCATCAGTTCAAGTTTTTAGGGCTTACGTGACAAATGTTTTAAATAATATTGCTAACTCAGATGTTCAACAGTTTAATGTTATGAAAGTCAGAATGTGGTGGAAAGGGTTTTCTCATATCATTAAATTTAAATAAAGGTAATAGTTAATCCCTATATTTGTTTTCTTTTTTTTACGTTTCTTTGCTTTTCCTTTTTCTCTATCAGAATTTGTAAGAGATTTAGAGTATGGTTTAATAATGTGTTTTGTTTTTTCTTTCCCAAGTCTTTTATTTTAATATATGTGCCAATTCAGTATATATTGTTGAACCAGTTTTGGAATTGTTATTTTTCTTCTCTCCCCTTTTTCAATTGTTGACTATATTTTCCTGTTCTTCATTATTCAGTATGTATAATATGTGATTATTTTCAATAAAAATTACCCCTTCTCTTTTCGATAAGTGCCATGGGATCTTTAACATCCACCTGAATTACCAGCAATCCAGGCAGATGGGACCTCGGTTTAACGTCTCATCCAAAAGACGGATTGTAGATATTGTAGAGGTTGCTGATGTACCTGTAGTTTGATTCTGATTTTTTTTCACTTTAAAAGAAACAAAATAGATTGCCCACCATACTGGTGTTACCACAAAAACATGTGTTTGTTTACATTCTTTGTTCAACTTCCACTGCATCTTTCCTGGGCTTGGGAATACCCTAACACAGTCTAGCCATATCCACTCATAATGTTCTTGCAGGAGAGGAGACTATTGTACTGTGAATAGTTGTACTGTTTGGGGGTGTCCCTAATGTTCAGGATCTATGCAATAAGACCAGACTAACAATTTGAAGCAAAACAAAGTGAGATACAATTGTACCATCCTCATGCATTTCAGTTCTACTAAGAAAGGAAGTAGGCAGAACAAAACAAATTCTGAGTTAGTTTTAGAGAAGGTAAGCAATCTTTAAATGTGGGTGTTCAACTACTGTACAAATATCATGATGCAAAAGGGTTGTCAGTGTCAGTTGTATTTCAAATAGTGCAAGTGAGCAAAAAAAGGTACAACTGGCTGAAAATTCAGCACTTGATGCTGTAATACAGCAAAGTTTTAGGGAAAATATGTGCTTTGAACAGGGATGGGAAAACCTAAGCATTTTAGTTTTGTGTATGGCTGTGCCAAATTCTGCCATTGGAATTGGTGTGAAATGGCAATTTCAGTTCCAAAATGCTTTTTGGATTTTTCTTTCTTTCTGTGGAACTCTGAAAGGCATTTCTGTGTATTGTTTCTGTGAATTCTGAGATGCATTTTTTTGTAGGGAATTGCTTACTGTGTCATTTTCCACAGATTGCATAAAATATAGAATAATATATAGGTGGGTGTGTGCATAACCATAATTGTACACACATCCAAGGTGTGGGATGCTACATAAACCCTGAGAGCAAAGCTCAAGGGGTTTATAATAGCATCCCACACTGAGGGTGCTTGTGAAGTTCTGATTACACACATCCACCAATGTTTTATTTTATTTAATTGCTGGTCATCATTTGTTATTAAACTGTGGTGGAGGGAGGAGCAGTTGCCAGAATGTTTGAGGTTTAACAGGGGTCCACAAACACAAACACACACACACACACACACACACACACTAATGTGTTTTTTCATTACATTCTTTTTTAAGTTTCAGTGCAAACTGCAATAAATTAGCTAGTCAGCTGTGATCTGTTGGTGATGCAGTTGCTGTGTGGGGAAGCCCAACTCGAAGGGTATGGATGGCAAGATAAACCAGATAAATTTTTAACGTTGTGAAGGCAGGATCAACCAGATAGATATTGAAAAATATTTAACAAAGTTATCTGTGATGATTGTGTAAGGCAAACGATGAGTGCAGGTGCTCAGTAATGGAGCAACAGAGTCACCATGTTAGCTGAGATGCTTGGCCTGCCCAATCACAGACTGAGAGCAAATGAGCTTCTGTAGCATGAGGCTGATTGACAGCTACTGATTGTAACCAGCTGGTTATAATGCAAAATATCCTAGCAGTTGTAACGTGGATAAAAGTATAGTTATTCAGCTATAAAAAAATGATGAACAGTAATTAAAATAATCTGTTACTCATGTATACTGTAGATTATTAATTGTCGAGAAACATTCCACTTGTGGAATGTTGGAATTCTGCTACCAACAGAATTAAGAATTCCATTCCATTGGACATTTAGCCATACACACAGCCCTAATTTTGGGAGATGGAGTCTTGGGGGTGACTATTTATATGTGTTCATACAAACTGCTAAAATATACTAGCCCTTATGCAAAACCTAAAGCAGCACTGCATGAGTGCAGAGATTGGGAAAAAAGTGACCCTATTCTATTTTAACTCAAGAAATCCAGACATCTTCAACTTTTATTTGTTCCCAAATGTCTGAGTTCTGCCAAGTATTTTAGTAGAGTTTTTTTTAGATGTTTTAAATTCTAATTTTTTTTTCACAAGAAAATAAGATTATCACTTTGTTTGACTTAAAAATAGCACTGTTGTCCTGCCAAGGGTTACATTTAGGTTGAAGATTGAGAAAATAAAAAAATATAGTATGTAACATGTACATGAATCACCTAGTATGGAAATTTTAACTGGTATGTTTACAATATATTGTTTACTGCATACACTGTAGCTGAAAGCATAGAAACATAGAAACATAGAATTTGATGGCAGATAAGGACCGCTTGGCCCACCCAGTCTGCCCATTTCCCTACCTACTGGATAAGCTGCAGATCCTAGTTAACCAGCAGTCTACTTCTTCCTACCCCCACCCCCTAGAATGGTCTTATGATTGTCCCATGCATGCTTGAATTCCACCACTGTTTTTGACTCCACAACCTCCTCCGGAAGGCCGTTCCATGCATCCACGACCCTCTCTGTGAAAAAATACTTCCTTAAATTACCTCTGAGCTGCCGCCCCTCTAGCTTCAAATTGTGCCCCCTTGTTCTTGCACACCTCTTTTTCTGAAAGATGCTACCCTCTTGGACTTTATTGATTCCCTTGAGGTACTTGAACATTTCTATCATGTCCCCTCTCCTCCTTTCCTTGAGGCTATACATATTAAGCTCCTTTAGTCTCTCTTCATATGTCTTCCAGTGCAGACCCTGCACCATTTTAGTTGCCTCCTCTGACAGCTTCCATCCTGTCTATGTCTTTCATGGAGACTGGTCTCCAGAACTGCACGCAGTACTCCAGATGGGGTCTCACCAGCTGTCTGTACAGAGGGATAATAACTTCCTGTTTTCTACTGGTGATGCCTTTCCCTATGCATCCCAGTATCCCCCCAGCCCTCCTTGCTGCCCTCTCACATTACTTGCCCACCTTTAGATCATCTGATATGACTACCCCCAGGTCTCTTTCCATTTTTGGTGTTGTTAGTATCTCAGCCCCCATTATGTACTCTTCCCCTGGGTTTTTGCTTCCCAGGTGCATTACCTTGCACTTCTTAGCATTGAATCTAAGCTGCCATACATTTGACCATTCCTCTAACCTTGCCAGTCCTTCTCATCCTTTCCACCCCACCTTGTGCATCAACTCTGTTGCAGATCTTTGTGTCATCTGCAAAGAGACATACTTTTCCTTCCAGTCCCTCTGCAATGTCGCTATAAAGATATTGAAGGGGACCGTCCTAATACTGAACTCAGTACCCCACTAGTAACCCCCTTCTTCTGAGTGGACTTCATTTACTATTACCTCTGTGTCCTATTCTCCAGCCAATTCTTTATCCAGGCTGTCATCTTGGGACCCACTCCCAGGCTGGCTAACTTGTATATTAATCTTTGTGTGGGACTGTGTCAAATGCCTTGCTAAAGTCTAGGTAGGCCATGTCCACAGCCCCTCCCTGATCTACTACTTTGGTCACCCAGTCAAAGAAATCTATCAGATTCGTCTGGCATGACCTTCCTGCTGTGAATCCATACTGCCTAGGGTCCTGTGCCCCTCTGGCCTCTAGATACTCGACAATTCTTTCCTTCAGAAGTGATTCCATCATTTTCCCTATCATTGAGGTTAAACTAACAGGTCTGTAGTTTCCTGCTTCTGCCTTGCTCCCACTTTTGTGAAGGGGAATCACATCTGCCCTCCTCCAGTCCTCAGGTACCACCCCATCCTCCCATGATTTGTTAAAGAGGGCAGTCAGTGGTGTCACTAGTTCTACCCTTAGTTCTTTTATAATTCTGGGATGAATCCCATCAGGCCCCATTGCTTTGTCCACCATCATTTTTAAGAGTTATTTCATAACCCTTTCTTCTGTAAATGGGCTGGTATCAACTTCTGTATCCAGAGTGTTTCTACTGTTTGTTTTAGGTACCTCCCCATCTTCATTTGTAAATACTGAGCAAAAATATTTGTTCAGTATCTCTGCCTTTCACAGTCTCCTCTGCCCACCCTCCTGCCCTTTATTAAGCCTCTACTATCCTCCCTTGGTCTTCCTTCACTCCCTGATATACCTATAAAAGGTTTTATCCCCTTCTAACTGAGTTGGCTATCTTTTCCTTGGTTTGGGCCTTTGCTGTTCTGACTGCCTTCCCAGCTTCCTTTGGCTTTAACTGATACAGTTCTGTGTCCTGCTCCTTCTGCATTCCTTGTACTTCCTGAATGCTTTTTTTCTTTTGAACCTTCACTGCCACTTCCTTTGAGAACCACAGTGGTTTCTTACATCATTTGTTTTGTTTATTTGCTTCACACAAAGGCTTGTTACCTCTGTGATGGCAGTTTTATTATTCCCATTGTTCTTCCACCCCTCCTTCCTGCCCATTTGCTAGTGCATTCCTTAGGCACTCACCATTTTGGCAAAGTCAGCCCTCCTAAAGTCCAGTACTTTTGCCTTTGTATGGCTTGACTCTATTGCTGTGTGTATTGTGAACCATACCGTTCGATGGTTGCTAGTTCCCAGATGGCTACCCACTTCTACATCTGTGATCCTCTCTCCATCTCCATTTGAGAGAACCAGGCCTAAGATTGCTCCCTCTCGAGTGGGCTCCAATACTAGTTGTCTAAGGCATGCCCCCTGTAGGGCATCTAGAATAACCCCACTCTTCAAAGTGGCTGCTGCAACTGCACTCCAGTTAACATCTGGCATATTCAGATCACCAATCAGCAATATCTCCCCTTTTCTGCCATTCTAAGTATACTTTCTATCATTTCCTTGTCCATTTCCTCCCCCTGAGTAGGGGGTCTGTATATAACCCCTGTGCGGATTGTGGTGTCATTGCCTGTCTTCAAATTTACCCACAGTGCTTTCTGAAACCATTTGTTGTTGTACTAAAGCTTTAAAATCAACATTAAACAGTGACAATATTAGGTTTGCAAGTTCAGTTCAGCAAAATATCAAACATCATGAATTTCAGGTGCTCAATTCTTTCAGACTGTGGTGAACTTTTAGGTGAAATAGGTAAACTTTTGGGTCAACAGGTTCACCATGGTTTGAATTGCGCATACCAGGTAAACAAGTCGAACTGTGAACCACAGTTTACAGCTGACATACTGTAGCTAATGCGGGCACAGTGTGAGTCACAGCCTTGTTTTGGAGCTAGACTCAGCTTGATGACATGAGTCAACATGAAATCTCATTCACGCGCTTGTAATCAGGCTGTTAGGTAAGCTCAGGCAGAGTTGTGAGTCTCTTCTAATTACATTAGATAGGAAACTCTTCAAAAAGCAAAAGAAAATCTTTAACAGGTTGACATGCACTAGTACTGCAAAAGCAGGGCTGCTGAAGGGGGGATATTTAGGTGGAAAAGGAAGAAGAAAGACAATGAAAAGTTAGGTTGAGCAGTACTCCAGCAGGCTTCTGGGAGCAGGGTCTTGCTACTAAAGCTGAAATGGAAGAGACTGGACCCTGGAGGAGTGAGTTTGGGGCTGGGCAGTGGGTAGATGTGAAATGAGGTGGCAGTCTGCCAGTGCCACTTGTTGCAAAATCTCAACAGTGCAGCACTCATTTTGTTGTTGTTGCAGAACTAACATTTTAGCAGGGATTTGTAAATGCAAACAGAATTGACTGGAGCCCCTAGCAGAAGCTTGGCATGAGATTTTTGAGGGGAGTTACTTTTATTTATTAACTTTACTGGACTGTAAGTGTGTGCCAACTTGCAGCAGGACAGTGCCGGTCACTGGTAGTTGGCACCTTGGTGGCATCTAGGGCTGGGCAAAATTTATCTTCTACAAGCAAAATTGTGGCAAAAGTGTGATTTTGCTTCCATGAAATGTCCACAAATATTTTGTGACATTTTACCAAAGTTGTGCTTTTGGTAATTTCCATCTAATTTTAAAAATATTTGTCCACATTGCACCCCATTTGGTATGGTAACTTTACCAGGGTCCATATAGAAGAGTACTGTACAATGTTTCAGATCTCTATCTGTAAAGGTGACAGAGGCATCAGCCTCCAAATGTTTGGAAATGTTTTAATTATATTTTTGCAATTATGTAAACTGCAGAATTTTAAGACTCTATGGGCCTGATTCACAAAGGCCAGTGCAGGACATCCAGTAATTTCATCACCTAAAATGACCATCTGAAAAATGTTCTCATCAGTTGAGCCTAAACTCTCACATAATATAGCACCTACAACGAAACTCATCTAATAAAACAGCTAGTGAGGCATTTAATTAAATATGAGTAAAGGGGGACATAACAAATTCAGCATCTTATCTACAGAAGATATTGTTTCTGACTGGGAGGTTTGTGACTCAAATGCCTCAGAGACTCAGCAGCACCTACGCACTTCTACTACCAAGACGTCTAAATCTAAAAAGAAAGCTGCAATGGCCACAAAATTAGACATGATCCTGTCTGAGCTAAAGGAGTTCAATGAAGAATTCCATACCTTTCAGGACAAAATGGCTTCATTTAGTACTGATCTTTCTCATCTGGACAATAAAGTCAAGTAGCAAGAGGGAGTCACAGAAATAAAAGCCGACCGCATTTCGCAGTTACAGACAGTTGTGTCCCAAGTGATTAAAATTTATCAAATTACTGCCAATCACCAGGAAGATGCTGAAAATAGGCATCAGCGCAGAAATATTCGAATCTACTATGTTCCTGAGAACAGCGAAGAAACAAACACTATGGATTTTGTGGATACCCTACTATGTACATCTCTCATGTTGGACGTAGACTTTCAGCTGGAGCTGGATAGAGTTCATCAGGCCTTAGGACTGAAACTGCTTAACCTATCTGCCCAATCTAGATCTATTATTGCCCATTGCCTGTGGTAACAAACTAAGGAGCTGCTCCTTTTGGAAGACCTGGTCTCAGGGCAAGATAATTTATGGTGATGTCCGTATTTTCTTGAACAATGATTATGCCCCCACAACGATGCACTGGAACAGAGAGTATATACACTCTTTCCAGTCCTTCATCAGAAAAAGCTTAAATTCTGCACACCATATCCCTCACGGCAGGTAGCCCAGTACCCTACAGGTCAACAGAGTTATGATACGGTAGCTGCGGCAGAAGATGATCTTCAGAAGCGTGGATTTTCTATTCCAGCTCACATAGCCTTGCCCCAGAGATCATCAACCTGATGCAGTGTGGGTCAGAACTTCTCCTTGGATCCTCAGGCACAACAGTCCTCTCTTCACTCCCTAAAGGGTCTCCAAGTCACCACATCGGACCCCCTGAATGATTTGATCTGCAGAGACTTTCTTTCTTTCTCTCTCAGACACAGTGAGTAGCCTGATGAGTTGGGAGTGCCCATGGTCTTTCCATGTCTCCCTTCTTGGAGGGGGCGGGGGGGACGCTGGGCAGTCTGAGCCTCAGGCGACTCAGCTGTGGACCTGGATGTGTTGGGGAATGGGGGGGTCAAACATGTACCTGTATTGCCAGCTATTTAGTATTAGGGTTTTGCTTGTGGGTGTAGATGCTTCCACTGGATAAGTCTGGGGTGTGCTTGGGGTTCTGGGGGACTCAGCCTGTTCTTCCTAGACTTTATAGGATAACTAAGCTATGGTCTTTGGGCAGTGGCAGTCACTGATTATGAGAATTTAGACATGATTTCACTATTTTGTCAAAAAGGAATTTGAATCTAACTTCCCCCTTAGGATTTTGCAGTGTTGCTGGGCGGTGGTGGGCATGGCCTCCCATAGGAGGGACTTTGAGTATGGGCCCCACAGAAGACAGAGCCTCACTAAATAGGGGCATCTTCTTCAGCCACTCACAAATTCATGTCTCACCAATTGTTAAGTCTGTCTTACCAGAGGGGAAGAGGCATGGAAATCTGCCTGAAGTGGTGGACTTTCACATGATCCCCCACCAACTGGTGATCCCTGTCAGATAGGGACTTCTGCTTCTCTCACATCATGGATTGCCCTTGATGTTCCCTCTGCTTTTCATAACACCACTGCCTGTTAGAATGGGCCAGAGAGTCACATGGTAGATGCTCTGAGGTAACTGATGATACACTGGAGGGGACAAGATCTTATTCCCCAACATAGAGACTATCCTGTTTATGCACTTCCACTAAATAGGGATGCAAACCTCACTCATTATGAGATGGCAGTGAGCATTTTGTTAAACTGACAGGGCAGAGGTGGGCTTAACCCCACGAAAGGAGGTCCTGGAACACGGACCCCATTGCAGATAGACTCCCTTTAAATAGGGATACTTTTCAAGCTGTACACCGGCTGGTCCTGTGCTCACTGACTAATAGGAAGGATGGTATGGGGAAAAAGTGTGGTAGCCCTCCTGGAGGGGTGGTCTTTTACACAATCCTCATTAAATTGAGAATCCCATTAAATAGGGACCTTTACATTATGTCATCACTGTGGGCTCCTCCTGGCACTGCAAGGGTTTTCATGGTATGGCCTGCTGTGGGTGGGCTGGGCCTGCAATGCAACATGAACACACCACCATTTAATGAAGTGGATTTGAAAGCAGAGGACTATGGAAGTGCTGAGTGTGTAGGCAAGAACAGAAAGGGTATTTTTCTGCTATGCTGGGTCCAGGGGCACCTCACCTCCTCTAAATCCCACTCGGGTTTGGGGGCAGGAGTTTTGGTGGTGATCTGGGACTGTGTGGGATTTCCCTTCTTCCCTTCCTTCCCCTTCAGGGGAGGGCAGGTGTTTTTTATGAGGGGAGGCCCTGGGAAAAGGCCTCTCCATATTCCATGGATTCTTGGACATACCCTTGGGATGCTTTTTTCTTTGTTTCACCTGGAGATGAGAAAAAAACAAAAACAAAGGAAGGTTCTCATTTGTCTGTTCCTTCAAAATTTAGACTTTGGGCCACTCAACAGAACTGATTTGCTCATCTGACCAGGGAACTTGTTTTAACTGATTCTAGCTTTATCATTTTTTTGAGATCATTTAGTTAAACACAAATTTGCAGTCTGGCTATGGACAGATGGCTTAACAACGTTGACACTTCTTAGGAAGATGGATATGAGACATGGCTCCTCTCCCTTATGGGAAAAAAGAGAAACTATCTTTTTCACAAATCTTGGTTTTAACTGGACTTTTGTTCTGCCTATAAGATTATAATTACCATCTCAATACCATTTTTCTGGGCCTTAGAGCGATGTGTTATGATTGTTAGCATGCAGAGTTATAGGCCTCGGCTCACAGCCGTGGCATCTTTCCATTTTTTTTTTCTAATTCCCCACAGGACTAAACCATTACAAAGATTTCAGTGTGGCTGGCTGTTGGTGTTTGTCTCTGTCAGTAGTTTAGTTTTTGTGGTTTTTCATGTGTTTCTGCTTGGAGGAACTGGACCATTCTTGAACATAACATCTATGAACATTTCCTGGACTAAGAAACTGCAAAACATCACCAACAGGTATTGACATTCTCATCATAAATCAACTTTTTTGGAAGACATCAAAAGCAAAAGTAAGATCAGTAAATCTTTTATACAAGCTCTGGATTGTGGAGTGCTGCATTGAATCCACATTCCTTCAACCTTGTTCTTAAAGGATGTGTGCTTGTCTTTGAGGTCTGTTCACAACTGTTTTGGAGAACAAAGGGAAGATTCTAACAAAGGATTTTTAAATCCTGCATATGCCCTAGGCCAATGTTCATCACCTTCAGGAATTTAACACATTCTGGGTCTTTGATCTACAGTAACAACAGTTTTCTGGCCCCCAGTAATTCACCATGAGTCACTCCGGGACACTCACCCTTGCTACAGTAAACATTTGCAGTCTCCTGCCAAAACTAGCAACTCATAGATTGGGAAGACGAATCCTGCTTCTGATACTGCTATTATGCTTACATGAGGTATCTACCCCTGTTCCAAACAACAACCACCATGGAGAGAATACCTCACAAGACAACAACTTTACTTTCCCCAACCAAATTGCCGAAACACAACATGTGCATGCCTACACCACCCTTATCCTTCTGAAGGGTTGTACCTACAACTCGTTTCGTATGCTCAGAAAATACAAAATGACACAACTGGTTCATCTCCCATTCCACACTATTAAACTGGTTTCTCCTACTCCTCGTCATCCTATTGTCAGGGGACGTAGAACTTAACCCTGGCCCCTCAGTCCACCACTTTCCCACTGACCTATCGGCTGTCTCAGGAAAAGGACTTCTCATTGCTCATATGAATATTAGGAGCATTACCAGGCACTTTGCTGATCTTGAGGCATGGAAGAAAGTGTACAATCCTGACCTGCTCTCCCTATCTGAAACATGGCTCAAGTCTCACATTCCAGACTCCTTATGTTCCTTGCCCAATTACTCCTTGATACTGAGAGTAGGCCTTCCCCAAAACGTGGAGGTGGGGGTTGCTCTCCTCTATAAAAAAACATCTTGATGTTATGGTCTGCCCACCAACCGACTCCCCCTCAGTCTGTGAGTCCCTACACACAACCATTGCCCTTGGCACAAAAAAACTCCACATTATCTGTGTCTACAACCCACACACAGGAAGTATCACAGGTCTTCTGGATTTACTTAATCAGACTGTCACAAACGCAAAGAAAAACAAGATCATAATCTTAGGTGACTTTAACCTAAACTGTCTGGGACCAACTCACAGCACACTGCTGACACTAACACAGAGCTATAACCTGAACTAGATCTTAACTGAACCCACTAGAATCACCCCTTCTCTAACTACCTGCAAACACAGGACAAACTCTGGAAGAAGTATAAAGTGTCCAGAGTACCGGAGGATTACAATACCTACAGGGCCACTTGGAGCGCCTGTAAAAAACAAATCAGAACAATAAAGAGCATTTACTGCAAGGAACTGCTCACAAACTCTGCTGGTGACCCTAAATTCCAGACATACATCAAGACCTTTCTTGGGGCTGCCCAGTCATTGACCCCAGGGGATATGCTCCTAAATGGTGTGCATTGCAATGACTCAAACACTATAGCGAATGCCTTTAACAGATTATTCATGGACCTGTTTTAGTACACTTCGTCCTTCGCTTCACCTCCCACAGCATCTCAGCCTTACTGCACACCCCAGAGATCTGCATCTGGTGCTGACCACTGCCAACTAACTACTACTCCCCCCTTCCACTTTAATGCTATATCTAGAGCTGAGGTCCAAAGGCTATTGCAAAACATATCTGACAACATGAGTCCCAGCTCAGATTCACTCGAGCCATGACTCCTGAAGCTAGCGGCACCATTGATTGCCTCACCACTGCCCAAGATTTTCACGCTGTCTCTCTCTTGGCATTGTCCCAGATCTTTGGAAGATTGCCAAGTTATGTCTATCCTTAAAAAAGGAGACCCAAAGGATATCAACAACTACAGGCCCATAGCAATCCTCTCTGTGCTAAGCAAGCTACTGGAGAAGCTTGTTGCAACCCAAACCATTGACTATCTCACAAAGAACAACCTTCTCTCAGACACTCAGCATGGTTTCAAAAAAGGACACAGTACCTCAACCGCTCTTCTCAAATTCTCCTCCAATGTACTCTGCAACATGGACAAAGGCCTACTCACTGAAGCAGTATTTATCGAGCTTACCAAAGCTTTCAATCTTCCTGATCATCCCCTGCTTCTCTCAACCCTGCATAGACTTAACTTCTCATCCTCGGTAGTTGACTGGTTTAACAACTACCTATCAAACAGATTCCAACTTGTTAAATTCAACTCCGCTCTCTCGGATATGACCAGCACTGACATTGGAGTACCCCAAGGCTCCATCCTGGGACCCCTTCTTTTCTCGCTATGTATCAACAACATAGATTATGTCATACTCTCCTGCTCAGCTATCCTATACACTGATGATCTTGTCCTCTACTCCAGCACTGACAAAGTTAACATCATTAACGAAAACCTCTCCTCGGATTTCAGGAATGTGCAGACATGGCTAAATGCTAATAAGCTCATCCTCAACACAAAAAAGACCCAAGCCATGCTATTTGGCACTGTCCCCAAACTCAGGGCCTGTAAGGAACCCCTCCTAGTCCATGACTCTGGGGGGTCTCTAATCGACTGTGTCACATCCTTCAAATACCTGGGAGTCTTCCTTGATATATCCCTTGATTTCAGTCTGCACATCCAGTCAACCTGTAAAACAACAAATACCAAACTTGGAATCACCTATAAGACTTGTCACCTGCTAACACCATCTGCCAAATTGGCAATTGCCAAGGATATTCTGCTTCCAGCACTGACATATGGTGTCTCCACTTTTGCTAATGCCCAAAAGACTGATCTCCATAAATTGGATGTCGCTTATAACAACATATGTAGGAATGCCTCCTCTTCCCTTCGCCTCAAGCACCACTGCACACTGTATAGTGACCTAGGCTGGCTCTTCCCAACTGCCTACTGACTATACTCCCTAGGGACCCTCACAGACTCTGAAATCTGTAAACAAACCCCCTCCTCCCTTGCAGCTTTTCTTGCACCACAGACACTTGCCCACGGAATATGCTCGGCAAACAAATTTCTACTTACCGTAGCCAGGTGTCTTACTTCAAAAGGCTCTGGAGCATTTCACTGCACCACCCCGGCCACCTGGAACTCCCCTTCTCCTGCCCTGAGGCAGGCTAACTCCCACCCAGTCTTCAAAACAGAACTATATAGCCACCTATCCCGGGACCCCTGCATATGCTTTGATAACACTTAATGCTTCACAGCTAACCACCCTATTTCGCCCTAGACACTGCTTCACTTCTAAATAAGCTTTGCTATAAAATGTCTTTATAGCTGCCACTTAGCCCAGTTTCAGTTGTTATTTGCATGAACTAATGTCACATTTGTCATCTCTGCATAGCTATATGCATTATCTTGAGTACTGTCTGACTTGATCTGTATTCTAACCTACCTGTACTATATACTATGTACCTGTACTATATACTATGTATTGTATAACCTCATCTCATTTTATGTATGTATTCTCCCAGGTCATGGCTGAAAATAGTCAACTTTGGCTAGCGCACCTAACCCGGTTAACAAAAACTAAACAAATAAATAAATTAGGCTGTCCAGATGGAGAGGAGCTGATTTTGAAGGCCCCAAAAGATGGTGCACCTTTTTCCCTGTTTATTTTTTAGTTCATATGTTGCCTCTCTACCCTCATCCTGTTTATTTTTTCACGCAGACACTCAGTACCCCTCCTTTGCTTCATATTGCAAGGTAACTGGCACCCCGAGGGAGCCTGTCCCCTTACAGGAACAATGTTTCTCCCTGAGCAGCTATTGATGCTGTCCACCAAGCAGATGCATATGATTACATAATCTCAGATGGAAGTCCCAACCCACTGGTTATAACAGTCCAGTAGTAGATGGAGGATACACTCCATCAACTTCTGATTTTGTTACTATGAGCCCAGTTGGCCCTCACAGTTGCTTTGCCAGGTTCTTTTGCTTTACAAAACCCCTTGCACTTGTTCTTTGTCAAAATTTATGGCTGCCTGTCATTTTCTGTTTTTTTGTGTTTTTTTTTCTTTTTACATGGTATATGTGGATGATGTTACGTCTTAACTTCTATAGGACATATATTGGAAGTAGCATTCAGTTAAGATTTTTACAGGAGGTGAGGAAATTAATACAATGCCTTATTAATATATCAGATTTGAGAGCCAGAGGAATCTTAATTGTATTTTTTTAAAATATAATATCCCATGAGTAAGCTTATTCAAATAATATCACACAATGTAAATGGACTGACCAGACCAGTCAAACGTAGCAGAACCTTGTCTACTCAAAAAATTCAACCCAGACCTTTTGTTACTGCAAGAAACTCACATATCCATGGCAGAACACCAGAAACTATTAAAATTTGGCTTTTCCCATTTAGTGGACTCTGCCTACAGATATGGGAGACTGAGGGGGCAATGATTTTTGATCTCTAAGAAATCCCCTTTTTTGATGTCCCACCAGTTCACTGATAAGGAGGACCACCTAGCGTTGGTGTCAGGCACTATACAGGGTCAGCAACTAATGATTTGCAGCATCTGTATTCCCCTGAAACGTGATGCATCATCTGTTCAACATATAATGCACCCTGAATGGGTCAGCTTCTTCACATCCCTCCAGGCATCAACCGCCTGCCTGCTCCCCACTGCCTAAGGGAATTCTTACACCCTGAATGGGTCAGCTTTTCCACATCCCTTCAGGCATCAGCCATCCTGCCTGCTCCCCACTGCCTAAGGGGATCCTTGCACACTGAAAAGGTCAGCTCCTCCACATCCCTCCAGGTATCAGCCACCTGTCTGCTCCCCACTGCCTAATGTATGGTGCAATTTGGAACTGAAGTTGCTTTACTGGACCTTGAGACAACTTAATAGACTACTTCTCCAACTGAACAGTGCCCTCGGATTGTTCCTATTTTTATTTCATTACCTTGGGGAAAGTCCTTAAGCAGGGTAAAGAGCTGGAAACACTGCAGATATTTCTCTGTGTTGCTGCCTGGGTGATTTTTTTCGCCCACCCCCGCCTTCCTTTATTAAATATGCTTTCTCTCTCCAAGTAACCTGCCCCTACTTCTCTCAGGTTTCACTTTCTTTCTCTCTCTCTCTCTCTTTCTCTGTTTTAAAGTTGTTGTATCTCATTTCCGAGACTTGTGCATCACATTGTCGATTAGGACCTTTTGGACTCTATTATGCATTGTGACACTCACTCTGTTATCCCCAACGGGACCTCCATGCACCAGGTTGCCTCCTTCCTCCCATGTAAACCACCAGGAGACAGTACTTAATGTGTATATCACAGTCACCTCCTCCTACCAGGGGTCTAAAAGCTATACCTAGCATGGGCATTCTAGGACCTGGTCACAGTGCTGTCACCCAAAAGATCCCTTCTTGGTACCACTCATCCCTGGATTATTTGCCCACTTTAGCACCACTAAAGTACTTGCATCCAGCAAAAGGCAGCGGTCAAGAAAATTTAAACTCTTAATAGACCACATTACTCACTTGCTGTTACTACTACTCTTACCATTAGACAGTATTCACAAAATGAAAATGCAGGCACCCAGCAAACAAATAAGGCAACGACAAAAAAAAACTAATACTGGAACAGCTCCTAAGAGTGCTCTTGCTTCTCCTACTCCTGATGTCTAGCAATGTGCATCCCAACCCTGGCTCTCCAATGACTCTCAATGCTAGACAGCATAAAACTACAGGTCTCATGTTCTCATCCATAAACATCTGCAGCCTCCTCCCAAAAATGGACAGTGTCAAGGCCTGGGGCTTTCAGTACCACCATGATGTCATATCTGTTGTGGAAACATGGCTTTCCCTTAAAATACCAGATACCGTCATATCCCTTCCCAGATACATCCTGTATCGACAGGACTGGTGCTTGAAAAGAGGTGGAGGATGTATGATTTACACCAGAAATATGCTTCAGGAATATGTCATACCCCCACCACCCAGCAATGACAATCTCCAGGTACTAGCCATCAAACTAATGCTGGGAGCACACAACAGAGTGCTCACCCTACTGACTGTATACATCCCACCTAAGCAGACCACACCTGGCATCAACAACCTACTGGACTACATCAGCACACTTAGCCTAAATTCTGAAACAATGCTGTTGGGAGACTTCAATATAAACTGGGTCTCACCTTCTGCTAACACCTTCAAAGATACCCTTGCCACAATCCACTTCTCCCAACTGGTGAACGTGCTGACTTGAACCAATTATGAGACAAGCACCAGCACACTTCTGGACTGGGTTCTCTTGAACTGCCCTTACCGCATCACAGGTCTCATCATGCTCCCTGACTTATTAAGTGACCACTCCCCTGTCAGTTTCCTCTGGAACAACAACTACCACAAACCTCTTGCCAGAACCATAAAACAAGTCTACTTCTAAAGGGCCACCTTCTGCAACTAAAGGACAACCTAAAGCAGCAGGACTGATTGGACCTGTATGGAACCACGGATGTGGACACTGCCCTAGATCTCTTTATCTCAAAATTCAATGCGGCCTGTGACAAACACACTCCTGTCACAGACAGAAAAACCAGAGGACCTATAAATCCCTGGAATACTCTGAAACTACTGATGCACCAAAACACAAGAGATCAACTCTGGCAAACAGAATGGGCATATGGCACACCAGCTAACATCCAAAGGTACAAAAAGGCCTGCAATGAGTGCACAAAGGCAATCTATGAGGCAAAAAGCAAATTCTACAAGGAAGCACTCACTAACAGCTGGAATAGCAGCAAATTGTTCTGGGCAAAGGTAAACAATATTACAGGGAAGGACCCTAAAATAGCCCCAGACATGCTAAATGTTGAGAACGTCGCTACCTTGGACACTCTGCTCATCACTAACACTCTGAACTTCACTTTCTCAGATCTCAGTAGTGTGCTCCTGACAAATGTCTTCAATATCCCTGCTCCAGAGGTCAGTGAGAAGACCCCAGCATGACCAAACCAGACACTCTTCCATTTCAAACTGGTCTCCAAAACTGCTGCTAGAAAATACCTTGAAAAAGCCCTCAGCAAATCATGACACAGTAAGGACTCTCTGGACCTAACATTTGTTTGACTAACACTAGACGAAGTACTTGGTCCACTGACAAAGATAATTAATCTATTCATCTGCCACTCCAAATTCCCCCAAATCTGGAAATCTGCCATGGTCACCCCAGTACACAAAGGTGGTGACCAGTCTCTTTAAAACAACTAAGGGCCAATCTCTAGACTACCTCTATCTCCAAGGCCCTTGAAAGGATTGTGGCTGACCAGCTAGTGGAGTACTTTAATCAATATCAACTCCTATGCCCAGAACAGCATGGTTTCTGAGCTGGCCATAGCACCATCTCAGCTCTCCTGGAATTTACCAGATTTATATATAGTGCTCTTGACAAAGGGCACATTGTAGGGGTGGCCTTTGTTGATCTATCAAAGGCATTTGACATGGTCCATCATACCCTCCTCTTTGAACAGTTCTCGGACATAGGGCTAGTCCTAGAAACCATAGCATGGTTTTGTAGCTACCTTAGCCTATGATCACAGCAAGTAAAGATTGGGGAAATCCTATCAGAAAGTCAAACGGTCAGATCAGGGGTACCGCAAGGATCCATACTCGGTCCGTTACTCTTCAGTGTCTTACTAAACAACCTCCTGGCTGCTTGCAACAGCCGTATGCTCCTCTATGCAGATGATGCGGTGATCTTTACTAGCAACCTTGACCCTGCACTGCTGGAATATGACCTCTAGAGCAGCTTTGCCACAGCTGAAAAATAGTTCAAAGAGCAAAAACTGGTCATGAACTATAAAAACCCTAAGACCATGCTCTTCGCCACAGCCCAAAATTAGCTAAAAGGCAATCCCCTGGCAATTCAGAATGACTCCAGTAACACCCTGGAACTAGGCTCCATTTCAAGTACCTGGGAATCACACTGGACACTGCCCTGTCTTACACACAGCACATTGACATCACAGCCAAAGCCTTTAACACCAGGATCAGTATCCTCTACAGGCACAGACATTGCTTGATTTATGAAGCTCTGAACTTGGCAATTAACAGTGCACTCGTCATCTTGATTGACTATGGTCAGCTGCCTATGGCTCTGCTACTGACACAGTACTCCAATGCCTCTCAACAGCCTTAAACAAAGCCTGCCACCTGCTCACTAATGCCCCAAAACTCACCCACACCTGTGAGCTTTATGCATGATTGGGCTGGCTTCAATTGAAGGACAGGCTACTTCAGCAAACCTGCTTACTCACAAAAAAGGTCTCACTAAACTTACTTCCTCAAGGAGTTCTGAGCCTTCTGTCACCACCTATGTATGTCAGGCACACCAGGAGCTCGACTACACAAGTATTCTATGTGCCCAGGTACTGCACAACTATGGCCCAGCAATCCTTTGCTCACTGGTCCCCTCTGTGGACAAATGATCTACCACCTGACATAGCCAGAGCCACAACCCTTGGTTCCTTTAAGCACAAACTCTGTCAGCACCTCACCAACAACAGTACCTGTAGGTGCCCCTGCTAGTCTGCACCCACAGCTTTAGTCTGCCTCAGCACTTTCAACTCCTGACCTGCCAAGTTAAGTCTTTGCCCAAGTATTTGCCTCCCATCCCTTTTGCCTAGCACTTGCCTCCCACTCCTACCCCTTGGCTTTTTTCTTTCCCTCTGCCCTTCCTATCCCAGCTCCCACTGCCCATCCCTACCTCACCCTAACAGTCTGCCTCTGTCTCTTTCTCTTCTGCAGGATGCTGGCATACCATGTACTGTGCCTTATCACAATTTGTGTAACTGTTTATCATTGCAACCCATGTACTGCTGAATTTTTTGGACTTGGTATGTATAATTACTGTAACTTTATTGAGTCTTCTTGTGTTAATGTATATGACCTGGAGCCTCTCAACGAGCATCCGCACACATGTGTCATCCAAGATTTCAATAAATAAATAAAAAATAAAATAGATAATGGATGCAATTATGACACACATACGGAGCACTCTTATTTTGGGCAGAGACTTAAACTGCTTACTAAACTCGACCTTAGATACCTCTGCCCCTAGGCCTCCTTCCTAGACTTTGGGACAGAAACATCTTCATAGTATCCTATGGGAGAAGGGTCTGGCGGATGCTTGGCATCACCTTCACCCCTCCTCTTGCCAATTCTCCTTCTACTCCCAAGCCCACAAGCATTATTCCAGATGAGACTACTTTTGTGTAAGTGGGGAGCATATAGACAACATACTTCACTCAGATATTAAGACTATCCGTCTTTCTGACCATGCCCCCATTAGTTTGCAACTCAATATAATTCTGGAAAGAACACAAACTCTTTGGCGGCTTAACAAATCATTGTTACAAGACCCAGATTTCTGGGATTATATAAAATATCTCATCCCTGAAATAAATTGTAATAATTCTTCTCCCAAACTTTCCCCCCAGTTAATGTGGGATACCCTAAAAGCAGTTTTGTGAGGCCGCATCCTTGTATATGCGACTCGACACAAAAAAAAAATCAGAAGGAGGCCCTACTTAGGGAACTAAAGGAGAAATAAAAACTTCTGCAAAGTGCACATATGCAAGGGGACTGTTCTTTAGAACAATGTTTCCCACACACAACATGAGACTCAAAAAATCCTGACAGCCAGGACTGCAGGGGATTTAATCTGGGGTAGCACGTCAGCACAATGAAAATAATACAGCAAAGTCCACCACAGTGACAAATCTGACCAGGTTACTGTGTTGGTCTGCTGTGCAATGGTACTGCGACTCCCAGTGTTTCACCCCCACCCCGAACCAACTCCAACTCAGAGTTGCATATTTAGAGATGGTGGTGTGAGGCGGAGGGGAAAAAACACTTTGTCCTGATGGGAACAATGCCAACTGTCGGCATTGTTCCCATCACTGTTCAGGATGTTGAAAACATTGTTGTTGATATTCTGACATGGAACCTTTAATCTGGTTATGACAGATGTATTATAAGGGGGGGAGTCCGGGCGTCTCGTGTCCTCATATATCATCTCCATAAACAAATTCAAATGTCATCAGTTTTTAAAATACGGGACCCACACACGGATAGGCTTTCTACCTCTACATCCCACATTTTAGATATTTTCAGACACTATTGCCTAGACCTTCACTCAGAACCCTCTTCCAATGAGCCAGGCACTATAGATGCTTTCTTGCAGGAACTTAAACTTCCTACTTTAAACCCTCAGCAAACTGCCCTGTTAATACACCCTATTTTTGAACAAGAACTTTTCCTTGTGATCAAAAAACTTAAGACAGGGAAAAGCCCAGCTACTGATGGCTTCAGAGCCGAGTTTTATAAAACATTCATTGGATCAATAAAAGATGCTTTTCTAGATGCCTTCAGAAAGAGCAGTTTCCAATGTCTTGGAGACAAACCACCCCATTTGTGTGACTTCTATTGCCCAATTTCAGTTTTAAATCAAGACTATAAAATTTACACCAGCATCACAACCCACGGCATGGATGATATTCTCCCTCTTCTAATACACCCTGATCAATCTGGCTTTATACAATCCAGACAAACAACTGACAACATTAAGAGAGCACTAAATTTGATTAACCACACCCATCTATCCTAGTTTCCCTTAATGATCCTCAGTTTAGATGCTCAGAAAGCATTTGGCAGGGTCTTCTGCTCATTTTTACATCATGCTCTTTTGAAGTCTGGTTTTCTCCACAAATTTCTAGATACCATTAAAGGAATATATATCAGCCCTGAGGCCTCTGTCAAGGTCAGTGGTTCTCACTCCCTCCATATCTATCTTTCTCGTGGCACCAGAGAGGGATGCCTGCTCTCCCCCTATCTCTTTGCTCTATACGTTGAACCCATTGCTCAATTTCTGTCCCAAGCACAACAAATCCAAGGCTACCAGGTGGATGAATATCTCCATAAACTAGCTTATTATGCTGATGATCTCCTATTATACATTACCACCCCGGAGACAACCTTGGTGGCTTTAGAAGAAAAATTACCCCTTATAGCACGTGTCTTTGGCTACAAAATAAATCCCAGTAAAACATGTTTTGATGATACAGAGCTCCCCTTCTCTGCTTTTGCTGCAGAAATAGCCCTATATATGGAACCAATCCTATATTACATATCTGGATATTAGGCTTACTTTGGATCCACATTCCATATTTCCATAAAATTATAACCGTTTATACTCGCAGGTTAAGGCCTACCTCCAAATCTGGATACATCTCCCAATACCACTTAATAATAAGAAAGGCCCCTAGAATTCTGCGGCAGCAGAATTTTGCACAGAACTTGCAATCTACTGCAGAACTTCTGCGGTGCCGCAGAATTCACTCTTCTTGTTGATTTTTTATTAATATTTCGGTTTTTCCATAGAATCTGGTTCAGTTCCACTCTTTTTATATCCTAAACCCCCTATATGCTCAGAATGTGATGTTATCATTGTTATAACATCATACATTAGCTAATGAAATTGCTGCATTCTGCAACAGAAATGAACAGTCACTTATCTACCATAGCTCCCACTGCCAGAGATGGTGGCACTGCACATCAGGCATGGTGATATTTGCTCAACCTGCACTATAGCCTAATACAATTTTCAGTCTTACATTATTGTACTAGGGCCAACTTAAATAAAACCTTGACAATAGCACAGACCTGTTAAGTCCATACCTCACTTTTTACAAACCTATTTGTGCCTTTAAGGCATAGAGATACCATTTGAAATGCATAACTGGTAAAATGAATTTAACTGTCATTTTTAAGAAAAATAAAGTAATTATGCCCAGAAAAGTGGAAAATAATAATGTGTAGACCTGTTGAAAGAATCGACCTGTTAAATAAATAACTGCACTGTATGCATTTCTGCCAGGGTTATTGATTACATATTGTAATTGGTTAACAGAATCACCAAAAAGTTATGGAGAAATGTTTTGTGCAGGGACAGCTGTTGGGCCAGAGGGTAGCATGCTGTGTTTCTGTGCCAGCAACTCAGATTCAGAGATTAGCTCTGGGAGCTGGCTGGGCAGCACAAGGATTGGTGGAACACATCACTGCTCGGAGCATGGGAAGGTATAGTGCAGTGTTCTGTCACACAGTGGACACATTGTGCTGGTCTGGAGAGCTCTGTCTTACAATCGGTTCACATGCATGTCATGACCTGATGGTGTTAAGCAGTGTGTCAGGGAAAGCAGGTTGACATCAAAAATGAGTTTTGCAATAAATCCTCTATTCCATTTCTAAGGGGACCAGTATGAATGAGGATGCAAGTTCATGGAAATGGAAAAAAAAAATATATATATACACACACACACACACACACACACACACACACACACATACAGTATCTCTGTCTCTCTCACACACACACACACACACACACACATTTGTATGTATGTTACAGATTGCATATAATTATATCAGTGATACACAGTGGGAACCTCATGAGTGGTGTAGAAAGCACATACAAATATATAAGTGATAGACAGTAGAAACCTCATTGGTTGGATAGATAGCATGCATATAGAAATACCTTATTTATCACATAAGATCCCCTCTGCATATGTCATTAATGCAACAGGCTAAGACCTTGAGGGAGAGACATCTGTTTTGCCTTTTTAGGCATAAAATAATTTTTATAAGTCTGTTATTTTTTGAACTAGTGTTACTGTGCTTTCCACCATCCTGATTGCTATAAAAACTGCCATGAAAGTGAAGTCAGGATGACAAGCTGTCACTGTGATGTGGTAGTTTGTTAGTGCCACAGAACTTCCGGAGAAATTACAAACCACCGCCGCAGAAGTTCTGCGGCAAATGGTAGTCTTGCCACAGAACTTGGTCCCATTGTGCCGCAGAAAAGTAGGGGCCCTGATAATAAGGTTCTGTCAACTGAAATGAAGTTACTACCATGCATTTTATATTTAATGCAACATATCCCTTACCTTCCTCCTTAAAAATAATTAACTAGATGGAACAGAATCATATCTTCGTATCTGTGACAGGGGAACAGGCCTAGGGCAGCCTTGAGCAAACTTCACCTCCCTAAAAATAGTGGTGGGCTAGCCTTTCTGGACCTACAATACTACATCCTAGCAACCATTCTGAATCATTTAACTCACTGGATAGGCCCCCATGTGTGATCACCCATGAGGGTGCGAATAGAAAGAGCTCTTTCTCTACTTTCACTGGAACATACTATGGTGCTTCAGCCAAATAGCGAGGACTTTCCCCATGAAAAATCACTTTTTACAGCAGATTTATTAAGAAACTGAGTAACATATTTGAAAAGATCCGGGAACACCACAGGGGCCTGGTGGGTTGGAATCCCAGCCATAAATCTCTTTTATCCCGGCAAGACTGGAACATAGGTCTCAAGATTGGATGTGGGCTGGCCTTTCATATGCCTTTTCTTTTTGTAAGGATGGCATCACACCCCTTCACTCTGCAGGACTTTTTTTGTTATTTACAGACACTTCTTGATCTCAAACTATGGAATAGATGTCACATCTCATGCATCGCCTCCACTGTTCTCCCTGTTAGAACAAGTCCAATCAGAGGGTTTCCTGAAGCATCTGATTTCTTGCTTCTATAAAGCAATGATGGATCTTCCTAAGGCATTGATGAAGGGAGTTCAGATAAACTGGGAATCAGAATTAATGATGAATCTGACTCCAGCAGAGTGGCTGAGGGTCTGGGCTTGGCAACACCAAATTAAACGCTGCTACTCTTGGAGGGAGTTCGGGTGGAAGGTTGCCATTAGGTTCTTCTGAACCTCACAAATTACAGCTAAGTTTGTGTCTACAGGAGATTCCTCTTGCTGGAGGAATTGTGGGTGTGAGGTTTCAACCCATACTCGCGTCTTTTGGTCTTGCCCTATACTTTTACCATTTTGGCAAGGTGTGGAGATGGCTCTGAGAGAAATCTTCACAGATGTTGGACCCCTCACTCCTGAAGCAGCCATCATACTTCATTTCCCCACCCACTTTAAACAAAAAAAATAAAATGTACCTCCTAAATTTACTCCTGACAGCAGCTTAAAAGATAATCACTAGGCTATGGCTGCAATATTCTTCTCCATCACTCAGGAACCGGGAGGACATTATTTATGATATTTATAAAATCAAGAGCCTTATGGCTAGACTGCAAGACATGACACCCTTATTAATGCACTATCTGGTTTAATTATATAGCAGAGTCTAAACCAGATCTGTTGTCCTAGGGCAGACTTGTCGGGGAAGGTGGGGAGGACATCTGGTCAATCCATTCCTTAAATATCTTAAATATCCTGGGGTAAGATCCGAGAAGGGGCCAAGGCTCTTCTCCTCCAATCCGACCTTAATATTCTCACTTTTCCTTATCCTTTCCCTTTTTCTCTTTCTGTTTTTTTCACCAATAGAAAACTGGCTAATGTACTCAAATTACTTGGCTGAATATGCAAAATGATGTCATAATTTCTTAGCAATAATGTCCAAAGAGAACTATCTATATGTTGTAGCTCTACATGAATTTTTAAAGTATAATAAATATTAAAGTTAAACAAATATGTCAGTGCAAGCCGCACTGAAGGCAGCTTGTGCCGACTGCCAGTGTGCCAGGGACCCTGTGACCAATTCACTATTGGGTAGGGTTCCGGTGGCTAAGTCATGTGGCTTGCACCAACTCTGGCACTGCACCAAACAGACAGCACAGTCTGAAGATGTGCCGCAAAGCACGGGGGATCAGCTATGTGGCAATATCACTATGGACAGCAGTCCCCAGTGGTTATTGCACCCCCACCCTGATCCCAGTGAGTGTATTAAAATAAAAACTCTGGTGGTCTAGTGGATCCCTGATCTTCCCTGATCCCTGATATATAAAGTACAAAAATGAGCCTGGTAGTTTAGTGGACCCTTGATCATCCCCTATCCTTGATACATAAATTAAAAAAATACATCTGGTGGCCTAGTGGTTCCCTGATCATTCCCGATCCCCAATAGATAAAGTAATTAATAAACCTTGTGGTCTAGTGGTCCCCCAATCATCACCAATCCTTGATATATAAACTAAAAAAAAATAAACCTTGTGGTCTAGTGGTACACGATCATCCCTAGGGCCTGATATATAAAATAATAAATAAACCTGGTGGTCTAGTGGTCCCCAATCATCCTCAATTCCTGATATATACAATAAAAAATAAACCTTGTAGTCTAGTGGTCCCTTGATCATCGCCAATCACCAACACATAAAGAACAAAATAAACCTGGTGGTCCAGTGATTCCCCAAGCACCCCCGATATATAAAGAACAAAATAAACCTGGTGATCTAGTGGAACCCACCCCGGCAGGTGGTGTCCCACTACCCCACTCCCCAAACCCGAAACAGAGCCGACTACTGGTGCAGCCCTCCTCACACCACCACGTCTGGCTGCTAACTGAGCTGTGAATAAGAAGCATGTACTAGTACCTGGCTGGTCTAAGGGTACTTTGAATGTAGCCCTCTGGGAGGGTTTTGTGAATATTGAAAGGGAGGATACGGCAACCTGCCTCTGCCGCAACACCAGAGAAAATGAGACTGAACCTCCTACAGAGTTTCTCCTCAAAACTAGCAGAGTTTGTACTGAAATTTAATGCCTTCCCTTTTTTGGATTAATTTTTTCCACAGGTCCAGGGTACTGCAATGGGTGCCACTTTTGCACCAAGTGAGGCAAATTTGTATGTTGGGAGGTGGAAAAATGAAGTAATTAGAGATCCTGAGGTCAGTCCTTTATTTTCATATATTAATTTGTACAAACGTTTCATAGATGATGTGATTATCATTTGGGACAGTTCACTGGAAAAGTTTGAGAAATTTGTTGATTACATACATGACTCCAATACCAACCTGCATTTCACCTACACTGCCAGCCATTGGGAGGTCCAATATCTTGACCTCCACATCCAGAAGGACACACATGTAAATATCTGTATGGACATAGGAGCCGGGTTTGTGAAGTTTTTGGTGGGGCCCAGGGGTCAGGGGTCAAAGCCCCAACCCAGCCCCAGGGGTCAGAGGTCAAAGCCACCTCCCTTCACAGGATCTCTGGGAGTAGAGTCCCCTATATTTGGGGTTGGGGTTGGGGTGTTAAACCAACCACCACTGGACCTCTGCTATTAGTGTACCACTCAAGTTACACTACTTGCCCAATTACGGTATGCTGTACACCACATTGGCCTGTTGGCTAGTTTTTCTTATTAGTTTACTTGAGTTGAGGGGCTTCATCCACCACACCCCTATGTTAAAACAACAAGGGGGCGTGTGGGAGCAGAGCTCCCCCAACTCAAATAAACTGGCAAAACCTACATCAACAACAAGCACGTGACAAAAGTAGCTTTGAACAGTTACAGTATAGTGCAACAAGCATGCAATGGAAATTATGCTATATTCCCTGTAACTGTGCACTACTCTAATTACAGTCGTCTGATATTCTACACAGCAGAAGGTCAACAAAAGACTGTGAGGAAAACCCCAAAATGAATCTCTTGATCTTACAATTTTGGACCAGTTCAGAAATGTTTGTTTGCTTTACTTGTTATACTTGTAAACAGATATAAACATACGAATGTGCCAGCAGAAACAGACCTCCTGGTCTATCAATGTCTGCTCGAGTGTGCAGCTAGCTTCCCGGAGTTGCAGCTGCCTCACCCCCTCCCCTTTTGTCCTCCCTCAGCCGTTCTCAGTTCTCAGCCTCCCCCACCTGTACTCTCCCATTCTTTGTCCCATGCCCTTTTAAAGCTACGCACAGTTTTGCATGCAAACATCCTCTCTGATAGGGTGTTCCACTTCAACACCACTCTCTGTGTGAAGTAATGCCTCCTCATCTCCCTCTTAAATCTCCCCCCATCTCTATCTTAGCCCATGTCCTCTAGTGTCCCTTCCCTTCTTCAGTTTAAAAGCCCCATCGGCTCCATCATTGTTGATTCCCCTCCCATACTTGAAAGTTGTGATCATATTTCCCCTTTCCCTCCTCTCCTCCAGGGTCTACATATTCAGTTCCCTCAGCCTGTTCTCCTAGTCTCTCCCCTCCATTCCCTGCATCATCCTTGTTGCTCTCTGCTGCACTCCCTCCAGTAGCTTGATATCCTGCCTCAGGTATGGCCTCCAGAACTGCACACAGTACTCCAAGTGTGACCTGACCAGTGACCTGTAGAAGGGCAGGATGACCTCACTCCGCCTAGATGAGAACTCCCTTGCTATACACCCCAGTATCTTGTTTGCCTTCGCTGCTGCTTTCCTGCATTGGGCAGAATTGTTCATGCTCCCTGTTACCATCACCCCTAGGTCCTTCTGCTTCTCAGTGATCCCCAGCTTCACCCCCCCAACCATTATTCTCTTCTTGGGTTCTTTGCCACCAAGTGCATAACCTTACACTTCTTTGCATTGAACCCCATCTGCCACCTCTGACTACTCCTGCAGTTTGGTTAGGTCCCCCTGCAGTTGCTTCCATCCCTCCTCCTTATCCACTACTTCACCTGTTTTGGTATTGTCTGTGAACAGACTCACCCTGCTCACCACTCCATGCGCGATGTCTGAGATGAAGGACCCAAAAAGCACCGGGCCCAACACCGAGCCTTGTGGCACCCCTCATCACTGGTCTAGGTGTTGAGAATTCCACACCACCACTGCTCGTTGTACCCTCCCATGCAGCCAGTCTGTAATCCAGTTTGCCATCTTCACCCTGACACCCACACCAGTTAGCTTCCCTCAAGCTGCCCATGAGGTACTGAATCAAAGGCCTTGCCGAAAGCCAAGTAGAGGACATCCACTGCATGGCCCCTATCTAGCTCTCTTGCTACCCAGTTGTAATATTGTATTAGGTTAGTTTGACAGGACTTCCCAATTTTCCCATTTTTACCTGCAACATGTAGTGACAAAACAGAACTACTGGTAGAACTCCCTAGGTGAGGCTAGCACCAAACCATTGTAATATGTTGTATAGAGCAAAAGGTCCATGAGACTAAACCCAGACTGAAAAAATATGGCAAGAGGAGCAGTATCTGTAAAAACAGTTTCAATAGTATTCAAAACTCAATTTTCAAACTTCTTCCCAGCTGAAGCTTGACAGTCACAGCCACCTCACATCCAGGAGTCAGAATGTGGCACAGGAGTCCAGTCAAGTCTGCTTCAGGACACAGATGTCATTCTCAGCCTCAGACATTCCTGAGATTTATTCCCTTACTCTCACAAAGTTTGCTGTCTGGGGAATATGTTGCTGCAGGTATGCGTTTCTGGTGCATACCACATATACAGTAATCAGAGTTGTCTGGAACAGAGGGCTCTAGCAAAAGGGTGAAGGAGTTAAGGATACCAGCATGAGTAGTGACAATGTTGGCTGTAAATTACATATTTCCTAAAGTTTTTACTATACATATTTAAAGACAATATGCAGTGTACCGACAACTGCGTTTCAAGTGTACTGCTGGCTGCATATTTGATGGGATAATGACAGGGCATCAGCTGAGCTGCTAGAAGAGTAAAGACTAGCAGTCCATTCAGCCTGAAGGCCTCTCATTTAATATAGATGGCAGTCAGCATTCCTGCCCACTATGACATTCAGTTCAACAACTACCCTTTCATTCTTCAGCTTTACAGTTAGTCTGACAACTGTAAGCAAGATGGCAGTGCTTCAGACTCTGCAGTATATCCCAAATTGAAAAGTCATGCATTTAAACTTTTGAAATATAAAACACAACCAGAAGGTAACAGCATCATTGCTACTCAGCTTCAAAAGCAACATAGGAGGAGCTCTTGCAGTGCGGAACTACTGCCACATCTGGAGGACTAGTGTAGAATGGGTCCCTCATAATTCCCCCCCATCCCAAGCTGCAGACAAGGCTGCCGTTCCCTCCTCAGGACCCACCAGAGAGAGACAGGCAGGGGCTCTGGCCAACATCTCAACCCACTGGAAAGAAAGGCCTAAGAGATAACATTGCTGTACCAAAGGGAGAGACATAACTGAGGGGTAACACTGCTGCAACCTGCTCCCAAGAGATGGACTAGGGGGCACATTTCTGCACCCACTCGAGAGATAAAGGACCCAGTTCTCAAAGTTCCCGGGTGGCACAAGGGAATTGCATCCTAATGAGTGGCACAAAGTGCCTCTTGCACCAAATGATGCCCTAGGAGCAATTCAGAAATACGGGTCCCTGACATAGGAGCAGCAACCTGTGGTGTCCTGCATTTATTTCTCTTGGCCGGGCATATTATTTTTACCTCTGCATACACAGAAAAATAGCAAGTATCTAGAAGTTATACCGGAATGTGTGCTGTTGCTCTGTAGCTTGTTCAAGAATGCAGACTAGGGATGGGGATAACATCACTGCACCCATCGGACATGGAAAGAGAGGACTTGGAGTAGCATTGCTACAATCTACACCCAAGAAGGAATTGAGACAGGATAGCTACCGAGCTATCGATGCAGTCACCGGAGATGGGAGACTAGGGGTAACGTTGTAAGCAACAAGGGGCAGCTCTAGCTGCAAGGAGTGTGCATGGATAAAAAATATATCAGCAAAACGAACAAAACCAGCACTACCCCGGACTAGTGAAAAAGGCTTTATTAAAGTTTAAAAAGGGCAGTATACCCACAACATGATAAATGAGGCAACAAGGAACCCAGACCAGTTTCGAGCTAGTGCGTCATCAGGGGGGCGCACTAGCTGTGAAACCGGTCGGGGTTCCTTGTTGCCTCATTTAGCATGTTGTGGGTATACTGTCCTTTTTAAACTTTAATAAAGCCTTTTTCACTAGTCCGGGGTAGTGCTGGTTTTATTCGTTTTGCTGTAACATTGTTGTAACCTGGATACACCAGTCCTGTTCACTTTCTGAGTGTTCCACTTCAGTATAGCTGAGGTGAGTAAGTTTCATTAAAGGCTGCATAACTGTTATCATGAAATCTTTGTTTGAAATTATCAGGCAAGAAAACACCCTGTTGGAAATCTGCACTGACCCCAACAGCAATACAGCATATTTATCTGTGTAACTAAACACTAGCCCCAGTTTGAAGAACCATGTGTGCTGCAGGCTGCAGAAACATATGCTTCCTCTACCTATAATTCTAGTTTTAGCTGGTAAATACATTGGTTTGGGTAGTGTCTTATGAGCACTACCACAACATCCATGAACCATACCAATTAAGAAAGATTTGAACTGTTCCCAATACAACAAGGATAAAAAAAATCTGATCCAGCCCACTGACTTAAACCAGTGACCTTACCAACTTGGCTCCTGCTGGCTGGTTCTCTGCCGTCTGCCACTCGGGGCAGTGATCATCTGTGACTGCTGCTGGTCCTCCTCCTCAGCTCAGGACCTCAGCAGCTGTCCAAGTGTGTGCTGACACTATCCTCATGGGCATCAGCACAACAACCCAGTCAGCCTAAGGATTCTAATCCCACAAGACGCATGCACATTACAATTGCAACACTGCCATGTCCACCGACAGACACTCACTCCACCACTCGCCTGACACAGACAGGCCTACTCCAATTTCCTGGCTCCCTCTCACTTTGTCTTGCTTCTACCTGGCCACCACTCTGCCTGTGATCACTAATGTTCTTGGACCTCCTGACTGGTACTCCCTGGCTTCCAACGTCAATGACCGCACTGCCTCTCAAGCTCTGAGCTGTGAAGTCTGCTGCTCTTTCTAACCGCCAGTCTGCTGCTCAATAAAATATCTCTCTTTTTGTGCACATGCGCATAAAATTTCCTAACGCTTCCGGGTGTGAGGGCCCGCATTGGACACACCACCAGGTCACGGAAAAAAAAATGGATTACCAAAAGCGGGCAGGGGATCTCAAGGTCACGGAAAGGAAAAAAAACTCCAGTGCCAAAAGTAAAAACCAATGGACAACAAATTAATTTATTGGTGGGGCTGAGCCCGCATCTCAGATTATTGGTGGAGCCCATGACCCACGGGCCCATATAACCCGGCACCTATGTGTATGGCTATTTACAGAAAAGAGTGTGAGTGCAATACCTTACTTTTATCCTCTAGCTGCCACCCTCGACATATAATGCAAAATATTCCTAAAAGACAATTCCTAAGGCTTAGGAGGGATTGAAGCACCTATGAGGCCTGTGACAGAGCAGCTACTGATCTCAGTCTGAGAGTCCAAGAAAGGGGATGCAAGATGGAATATGTAGTGGAGACATTTCAGACAATGAAGGGGATTAACAGGGCCGAAGTTTTGCAGCTCCAACAACAGAGGGAGCACACATTAAACAACCAGTTGAACTTCATCACAACACACAATGTACATTCACATAGAGTGACACAAATTATTTCAAATTAGAACATTTTGAAAGGTGACACAGGTTTAAGGGATTATCATGATCATTTACCAAGATTCTCTTACAGATGTGCTGCTGACTTGAAGGACTTATTGGTACATAGTAGGGGAGACAAAACCCACACAGAAAACATGGCTTACTAACAGATACACAGGGTGTTTTAAATACCAAAATTGCATAAACTGTCAGATTATTAAACAAGACAAGAAATTTACAAGTCCAAATGTACAGAAAACTTTTTGTATCCAGTAATTCATTACATGTGACACCTCTGGTGTTATTTACCAAGCCAGTTGTAAATGTAGGACCTTCTATGCTGATAAAACAAAGAGACAGTTTAAGATAAGGGTGAGGGAACATAGGAGATCCATTGCAAATAACAATGTGACATATGCTACTGCTTTACTTATGCAGCAGGTCAGGAATAATACAGAGCATAGCTTTACCTTTAAAAGTAGAGAAAAAGTGTCCCCCCAATAGTGGTGGGCGATGTGGCCCCAATTCGCTCCGCGAAGTGATTCACAGAGTGAAGGAGAATTTGCGGAATGCTCCGCAACGCGAAGCGGAGTACTTCGTGTTATAATGGGTAACGCGAAGTCCATTGAAAATAATGACTTCACGTTACTCCGCCTTCCCAAACCACTATTCCACCAATTCGTAAGGCGAAGTACATTGAAAACAATGTACTTCACCTGACTTCACCTTGTTTTTAAGCTCCAAAGGCGAATTTTGCAGTGATTCATGGGATTTCAGGTCACATGAGCTCTAGGTTGTTCTGCACAGCCTCAGTTTTGGGTACTGTGTGTAGGAAGCTGTAGGAGACTATCTGCTCTGAGAGCTCTCTGCGATTCAAACTTTCTAAAAGCTGTTAAAAAAGCATTTTTGGGTCATTTGTTTTGCTGAAACTTTAGTTCATTGATTATAGGAAACCCTCCTATGCTCATATCATTGAGCATTTATTGTTTGGTGTGTGAATTTTGAATGTTAATGTACAACATTCAGTCTGTGTACTGAGAGACAGTGGAAGTGTGCTTTGGGGAGGGGCGTATCTGTGGTGTAGGTAGATTAACTTGGAGAAAAAGACAGTGCTTTCTGTTTTGGTGATATTTTTCTTGTACAACGGTGTTAATGTACACACAGTAATATTTTCAATAATTCTTGCCATTTTTTTGCTGATTGTTGTGGTGCAGCAGTGCATAATTTTAGTTTGTTTAAAATATGTGGTTATATTTCTGAAGTTTTCAATTTGCCACACATTATTTAGTGTGTGTGTGAGCATGTGTGTGACGTGTGTCATCAAATCAGACACCTTTTATTGTGCCACATAATAATTTCAGCAATGTAAACCTGCTATCCACTGCAGCTGTGTGATTTTTGTACTTCTTTGTGGTATCTTTACTGGTATTAGTACTAGTGACTGTTACTGCAGCAGTGCAGTACACTGCCCCCCACAGCCCGCCCAACTGGCAAAGGTATTCTTCTCCAGATTTGAATTTCTGATGGTGAGCACTGGTTAGGTGTTGTGCCTTTGCATCTGCATCTCTTCAGTGTGCAGCGCAATCTTAATCTGTCTGTGCATTTGCATCTCTTTAAGGCCCAATCTCCATCTGTAACTTAAGTCAGAGTTGTTTCTTTGGCTTCCCTTCAAAGTACTGGACTGGTGTGGTGCATAATTCTGCATGAACATACTCATTAATATGCATTTTTAAGTCAGGAACATCATCATGAGTCACTCGTGAAACAAATCACGTTCTTCATCATCATGGTCACAAATGCAGTCACAATCACTATTCACGATCATGTCACAAATCACAACATTAATTTTTCTTTTGGTTACTTGGTTACTGTTTTCTAGTATCTCTCCAGGCTTCACCACCCTGCCATTGTACTCATTAATGAGCATTTCTAAGTCAGGAAATTTATGCTACAGTTCATCAGGGAAGTACAGCCGTAGGCATTTGCGTTCCCCTTCCAATACAGTTCCATATTGTTTATCTCACACTGTCGACACCGAATCATGTTCTTCATTATCACGGTCACAAATGCAGTTACAAATCATGATTCATGATCAAGTCATGAATCACATTACTAATTTTTTGACTAGTTACTTGGATGTATTGTAAACATGCTTTGTAGTATCTCTCCAGGCTTCACCACCCCACCATTGTACTCATTAATAAGCATTTTTAAGTCAGGGAGTTTGTGCTACAGCTCATCGGGGAAGTACATCTATAGGCATCCACATTTCTTCCCGTACAGCATGTGAGTTACAGTACTGTAAGTAGTGGTGGGCGAAGTAGCCCCAATTTGCTCCCTGAAGTGATTCGCTGAGTAACGTGGAATCCACGGAAAACTCCACAATGTGAAGCAGAGTACTTTGCTTCTTAATGAGGAACGCAAAGTCCATTGAAACCAATGACTTTGCATTATTCTGCCTTCCCCATACCACTTCTCCACCAGTCTTAAGGTGAAGTACATTGAAATCAATGTAATTCACCTCACTTCACCCTGTAATTGAGCTCCAAATGAAATTCTGCAGTTATTCATGAGATTGCAGGTCACATGGGTTCTAGATTGTTCGGCACAGCCTCAGTTCTGGCCTGGGTAGTGTGTGTGCAGTGGTAGCTGGAGACAGTTTGCTCTCAGAGCTCTGCAATTCAAAACCTCTAAAAGCTGTTTAAAATGCCTTTTTGAGTAATATTTTTTTGCTCAAAATATAGTACATCGATTGTAGGAAACCCTTCTGTGCTCATATCATCAAGTGTTTGTTGTTGTGTGTAGATTTTAAATGTTAATTTAGAACAGTCAGTCTCTGTACTGTGAAGTGTGCTTTGGGGGAGGGGCATATTTGTGGTGTAGGTAGATTAACTGGGATAAAAAGGCAATCTTTCTGTTTTGGTTATATTTTTCTTGTATAACTGTGTTAATGTACACACAGTAATATTTTCAGTAATTCTTAACTTTTTTGCTGACTGTTGTGGTGCAGCAGTGCACAATTTGTCTGTTTAAAACATTTGGTTATATTACTAAAGGTTTTCAATTTGCTACGCATTACTTGAGTGTGCGTGTGAGTGTGTGCATGTGCAATGTGTGCCATTAAATCAGACACCTTTTACTGTTTTACAGAGTATTTGCAGCAGTGTGAACCTGCTATCCACCGCACCTGCATGAATTTTTTATACTGCTTTGTGGTATCTTTACTGGTAGAGGATTGTTACTGCCGTGCACTAATCCCCCAAATGGCAAAATGTATTCCTTTCCAGATTTGGATTTGTGACTTGTAAGGAATGGTTAGGCGTTGTTGTGCCTTTTCATATGCACCCCTTGAGTGTGCAGCGCAATCTTAATCTGTCTGTGTGTTTGCATGGCACCATTAATTCTGGGAGATTGTTCTCATTTCACTTCGTCAGCACTGGGGAATTTTCTGGACTCAAGACAGTAGCATTTTGGGGATGCACATTAATTCTGGTGACTCTGTGTGTGACCTGACCACTGCACGCATGACTGAGTATGCCATTAATTTTGGGAGACTGCATTTCTTGTTACACTCTCATTTCACTTTGTCAGCACTGGGGAGTTTTCTGGACACAAGACAGTAGCACTTTGGGGATGCACATTCATTCTGGTGACTGTGTGGGTGGAAAGCTGCCAATATTGTTGTCACTCCGCCTTACTTAGTGTTTAAGGCAGAATGACAACGTAAAGTAATAATAAAAAGGCGAAGTGAGCCTTTCCTATGGGGCACTCTACGTAGCAAAGTGCCAAGGTGAAGTGGCCACTTCTTGTTCACTTCACCGGAGGATTTTACATTCGCTGCATCTCTACCCCCCCAATCCCGTGGTGGTGACTATGACAATTTGATTTTAAAGAGAGAAGGGTACTGGATATACACTTTGAAAGCCTTACAGTACCCAGGTTTGAATGACAGGTTTGATTTGTCCCCTTATTTGCAGAGATATAAATGGCAGTAGAAATTTAAGTGATATTTAATGCATCTAATACTATGTTTCTGAATCTATATAGGGAGCTTAAATTGATTTTTGCATCTACTCTAAGCATACTTATTCTTGTACAGGACTATGGGTTTGTGTGGTTTATTTATTTATCAGTATTTATTCATTGTACATATATTTATGTTTTTTTCTATTGTATCTTTTCCAGGCATTTACTCTACAGGCCAATGAAGAGAGAAAAAAATCTTAGAGTGGATCCCCCTATTTGCATGTCTTTGTGTACTCATGAGACTTTGTAGTCTATGCAAAATCAGGATCCTCTCAGGATTTTTGGGTGATTTTTTACAACTCGAGTACAGTGATAAAAGTCTGTGTACATAATTGATATGCATCCGTTGTTGTCTTTTAACATGTCAACTAGTGTAGTATATTTTATCTATGTAAATATGTATATATTTTTCATTAATGTTGCACCTTTCCATAGCACTTTATTTTGTTACATACATGTCCTGTTTTGTCCTTTCCTGATGACGTCATACTTGCCTACTTAAGATGCATCATTAACTGAATTTCCTTATGCTTTTTGAAAAAGGTTCAATCGGAAATGTGCCAACGAGTAAGAAGTGGTGTTTTTTATTACACTTTAATAAAGGATTGTATGCACATGAACAGACAGTGTGGGCTACTTTACTTTGAGGTGCTGAGTGCTAGACTGTGTTATTGCTTGCTTGTTAGGTTCATTGACCCTAAATATTAGACTTTAAGATGACCCCAAGGCCCAGCAGCACAACATCATTGCAGCCATGCTGACAACCGATGTTCAGAAGCAAGCCCAGGAAGTCACATCAGGAAACAGGCGATGGCCAAGCTGCCACTCAGCAGTACACATCAGTTGAGGAGGATTGGAGATGGGTTACATCAATACTGCAACCTCTGTCACTGGGCCAGGGAGCTTACCCCTGCTGCAGCGGAAACTGTGGCTGTGCAAGGCTGACAAAGGCAGCGACACCACCAGGGGAGATGGGAGGGAAAAAATGATGTAGAATATCCATTGATTCCAACTGAATGATGTCTGTGTTCACCCTGATCAGGGCATATCCCTGTGAGACAAGCTGCTACTCAGGAGAAAAAACAATATGTAAAAAGAGGCTGTGTGTGTCAACTCTTTAATCTCTTGCTCAAAGTCTGGTCAAGTTCTAAGCAGCCAAAGATCCCAAAATAACATCAGTAATTAAAGTTGAATTTCATGAACTTTTGTGAAATTGTGGAATATTGTGATATTTTTGTAGAAGCCACATCCACACACTTTGACAGTCAAACACTTAAGTTGCCTTTATAGAGGAAGTTAACGGCTAGCCAAAGTGGCAATAAGGTAGTAGTCATAGGGGGCTCCATAGCAAAAGTACAGTGGTGCAAGTGTCAGGTCACTATCTTGAATGAAAAACCATGAAGAATAGTCATGCACATCACTATGCACTAGCATGAATTTTTGCAATATGCCAGATGACCACTAGAGCTAATTGATTTAATGACATGTGAAAGCACCTTACCGTGCAGCATTGTTTCATACCTCTCAACTGCTATGAATTTCGCATATCACTGTGATTTTCATATCGAAATTTACCCTTGCTCCTCATAGGTTTACTGATGTTCTTAATAATGTTAGAGCTATTTCTGGACACACAAAGTATTAATGATTGGACCCTTGTTTTCTTCCTGCACTGAGATTGGCTATCTGCACCTAATGAAACTTTCTTTGACTCGGGGTTGCTGCACACATTGATTCTAAGTGGAATGGGCTGAAATTTTGGGCCCACTCCAAGCTGCTCTGTCTGGACTCTCACTGTTAATTGTACTTGCTTTCTTTATTTTGTCGATTCTGAGGAAATATACAGTTAGGATCAAAGGTTGTGACAGCTCTTCTGTGCACATTGTGAACCTGATTTTTTTTCCTTCTTCTTCCCTGGGCTTGAATCGCCCCTCTCTCACTCTCTACTAATTTCTGACCTTCTGCCATGTCTTCACCTCCCCCCCATGGCACCAAGACAAGACTTTTGTTATCACAAAACAACTTGTCGCCGGCCGCCACCCACACCACCACCAATCCTGCTCTGTCTGCCAACTCCAGCTCCCAGCTCCCCACCTTCCAATTTAACTCCCTCATCACCTCTCTTTGTGTAGCTCTCCTCCCACATCTAACCCCCTATTTCTCTTTCCACTTCCAGATCCTTCCCTTGACTAGGGCCCACGAGCCCTCCACAGGTAGGGCCACAGCTCGGCACTCCAGCCACCCAACGACACACCTCCTGGCCGCCCTCGGGATCCTGAAAGCCAGGTAAGTCTGATAGACTGACCGGGATTGCTATGAGCTGTCACCATTGGCCCATTGCTGGCTGTGCTGCACCCTGATTGGATCCATGATTTCTTCCTGCACTGAGATTGGCTATCTGCACCTACTGAAACTTTCCTTGACTCAGGGCTGCTGCACTCATTGACTCTAAGTGGAATCAGCCGAAATTTTGGGCCCGCCCCCCCCACCTCCAACGTTAATTAAATAGACCATATCTCCACCCCCTTAGGTAGCCCCTCCTCTTTGCCCTTTTTCTACTGGGTGCCATGCTAGGTCCTCCTCCTTCTCCCTACCACCTCGCCCTCTTGCAATTTAACTCCTGTGCCTCTGTCTCACTGTACCTCTGTGCTGCCCCCTCACTTACAATCACAGTGCAACTGCCTTTCTCTCTGCCCCACTCCTCATCTCATCTGTCTTCCTTACTTTACTCTTTCCATCTTGCCTATCTCAGCCCCTGCACCCCTCAGACTCCTCTCTGCCATCTAAACATGTGTTCCTCCAGTACTATGCTCCCCCTTCTCCTCTTTCTTGCTCCTCTCTTTCCCCTACTCCACCCTCCCAAAGCCTGCTTCCCCTCCCCCCCCCTGCAGCTACCTACTTGATTCCACATATCACCACCTAGGTACCCTACATCTAGAGCTCAACCATCCACTCTGGACCCCGCCTACCTCTAAAGAACTGTTCTCTCCCACCTGTGGACATTGGGTACTCCACTTTTCCCCTCTTACTGCTCTGTCCCTGAACCTTCGCTCTCACCCTATGACACGTTCATACATGACAAGAAAGCATAAGCCCATGATCAGGGAACTTCGTATGTGCACTCTGAAGCTAGTGCTCCTCCTACTGCTGCTGTCAGGCAATCTTCATCCAAATCCTGGCCCAGCCCCCACTAAGGTCGCTAACCAGAATAAGTGCTCAGGCGCCCTCTCAATTACAATGCTTAACATTTGCAGCCTCCTTCCCAAAATGCATGCCCTTCAGATCTTTACTAGACAGCATAGCCTGGACATCCTAGTAGTTGTTGAAATCTGGCATTCCCCATCGGTCCCTGACCAGGCTATCACCCTTCCTCGGTACAATGTTTTTAGGCTTTATCGGATGACTAAAAGAGGAGGCGGTTGTGCCCTATACCTTAAAGAGACTATCTTGGGACACCCCATCAACACTGCTCCCCTGATGACTATGGCACAGATTCTTCCCATCAGAATCCTCTTTGGTGCTCACAACAAAGCCCTCACAGTCGACACGGTCTACATACCACCTAAAGAGCAAGGTAATGGACTTTCAGCAGTTCTGGACTTTGTAAGGTCACTTCCACCGGATTCTGAATCTATCCTGCTAGGTGACTTTAATATAATCTGGCCCTCTGCCAAGGCAGGCGCACATAGGGACTCCACTGCAGCACCCAACCTCACCCAAATGGTAGACTCACCAACCAGAAAAAACTACAAAACTGGCACCAGCACCCTTCTGGACGGGATCCTTACCAGCCACCCTACCCAGATTTCAAACACCACTGTCCTCTCAGATTCACTCAGTGACCACTCCCCTGTCAGCTGTTTCTGGTCTAACAAATTCAATAAACCTCCCCCAAAAACTGTCACCAGTAGAGTTCTACCCTGTGGCCAATTAATTCATCTCAAATCTCACCTCCTCCAACAGGACTGCTCACCAATCTTCATAGCAACTAATATGAACACTGCCCTGGACCACTTCATCAAAATCTTTAATAAGGCCTGCAACAAATTTGCCCCACTTAAAAGGTGAAAAGTAAAAGTCCTCTGTAACCTCTGGCTCTCAGAAGACCTCCTAAGGCTACTAAAGGCATGGGACCACTTCTGGGAGCTTGCTAGAACCACTGGAAAGCAAATTGACATCACTAACTACTAACGTGCACAGAATAACTGCACCAAATCTATTCGGCAAATGAAATCAGCCAATTTCAAGAATGCTCTTACTAACTCCTGGGGCAACGGAAGAGACTTCTGGAACAACATAAAAGAAGTCACTGGGAAGCAGTCAAAATCCAGAGAAACATGCCATTTCCCAGTCGCTGGAAGTTCAGTGGAACCCCCTCCCCAGGTTGTGGTAACAGACCCTGAGAACCCTTTTCCATAGTGTAGCGGCCACCCACATCCAATTCCTCTCCCCCATCCCAGCAAGGCCAGTCAGCCGGTTAGTAGCACAGCCATCTGCACATCACCAAGGTTGTCTGCTGACTGAATTGTCATTGACAGTGTACACTATAGACTACATGCCCATTGCCTGGTTGAACCAATGGGTGTGTAGTCTGTACTGAACACTGTCAATAATAGTTCTGTCAGTGGACAGCTGTGGTGGTGTCGGAGGCTGTGCTTGCATGGCTGACTGGCTGCTGGATAGAAGAAGGTAATGATGTGGGTGTCTGAATGGTGGAAGCCACTACACTATTGAAAAGGGTTTTTGGGGTGTGTGATTGCAATTGAGGTTTGGGGATTTGGGTTCCACTGGACAACCAGGGAATGGGAAATGATACATTTCTGTGCAGTACACCGTGATCGGGAATCAGGGATGGGGTTCCACTAGACTGTCAGAGCACTTTGGAGGGTCTTTGTTATAATTATGAATACCGTGATCAGGTTTACTGGAGGGGAAGGGGGGTTTCCAATAGAGTGTCAAGGCATTTTGGAGGGTCTTTTTTGTAATGGTGTATACCACAATCAGGGTTGCTGGAGGGGAGAGGGGTTCCACTAGACTACCAGGGCATTTTGGAGGGTTTATATTTTACTTTGAACCCTGTGATCATGGTTCAGAGCTGGGCTCGCACATGTGCAGGGATGGGGCTTGGGATTGGGCGGGGTGATGGCTGGCCCAGTGCATCCTGCAGGGTGCAGGCATGCAAATGTGCTCATAATGGGCATGCACAAGGGCCGTTTACTCCATTCATGTCTACTGGGCTCATTTGTAGTCCATGGCTGAATATCACCTGTGGGGGTGGAGCACATCTGTGATGTGCCGGCGCATCCCCCATTGGTGGTGTTCAGCCCATCCCGGGGGTGTGCCGGCGCATTGTCTGCCACCCCACTTTGCACTGCCAGCACAGGTTGCCACATTCAAATGAGATGTGTGACCCATTGGGATCACGCTTGCTGTTTGAATATAGCATTTTGATGTGCTAGAGCAACAGAAAGAGGATTAATGGAGCTGCCTCACTTGCTAACTTCCAATTCCTACTTTCCTGTTTCCCCTCGATTTTTTCCTAACCTTGCTGCTCTTCCTGGATGCTTTTTGATCTCTATGTGCAACATGTGCCTCATCTCATAAAAGCTTTAAAATTTATCTTATTACTGTAGAACTGGCATACTGTGGAAATATCTTTTAAAGAAGACCATGTCTGTAAATGCTGTACTCATTATCTTGTTTTATTACCTACTTCCATTTTGTATAACCAGTTGTTATGTACTACCTTCAATGTAACCTGTATTTGATTAATATTTCTGTTGTTACTACTTGTACCTTGTGGCCCAGGTCATGCCTGTAAATGGTCCTCTGGACCAGTGCACCTATCTGGTTATCAAAGTCAAAATAAATAAATAAACAACCTTTTGGGCAATGCATCTAGATGCACCATGCATCCACAGAGTTTTGAACATCCCAGACCCTATATATTTTTTATTTACATGAAGAAAGGATTTATTCTCATTGAATCTATACATAGATAATAAAATTACCAAGGGAGAAAGAAACTGCCCCCTCCCCCACTCTCAGGCTGAAGCAATATGAAGTGAGGGCCTGAGGGGGGGAGAAAATCTCACAGGGCAGGGGCAGAAGATGAAGGGGGTGTAGACAAGTTTGAGGACAAGGGGATAAGAACAAAGAATGCAGAAAGAGAGGTGTAGAGGTTACAAGAAAGAAAGGAAGCTACAAGGGAAGAGGGGAGTCAGGGGAGTTTGGGGGAGCAACACAGGCAGAAGGGGAAGAGGAAAGGGGTGTTGCAGGCAGGGAAGGAGCAAGGTTTGGAGAGCCATGTGAACCAACATAAGGAGTCTAGGAAATAAAATTCCAGACATGGAGGCCATCATGGTGGAGGTGGACCTGGATCTGGTGGTCATAACAGAGTCATGGTGCACTGAAAAGCACAATTGGGACATGGCCATACCAGGCTATTCTTAGTTCAGAAGAGATGGGGAAGGGAGTGTTGGAATAAGGGTTGTTCTGCATGTGAGGGGTGGGTATCAGGGCTAGGTGCAAGCGAATCTTCAGGTAAAGTAAGGGTTGGAGGTGCTATGGGTCACAGTGCAGACTAGAGATGGGACCACTATTCATACTGGGATGATACACAGGCCTCCAACACAGGGGCTGAAGTTAGATAAGGCACTTGCGAAAAAAACATCATCAGGATAATAAATAAGGGGGAAGTGTTGCTGGTTAGGGACTTCAGTTTGTTAGATGTAGAATGGAGCCTTGCCACTGCAGCATTGTCTAGAAATAGGGATATTTTTGACTCCCTGCAGGGGGCATCTCTCAGCCAGCTAGTCAGGGAACCCCCTAGATATGGAGCAATACTAGACCTGGTGCTTAGTGACAGAGACAGTATTGCAGACATCACAGTGGGCTGTTCCCTGGGAACCAGTGATCACCTTACAGTGTGCTTCACCATTAAGACGGGTGCAGAAGCAAATCACACAAGTAGAAAGGGTTTCAAAACTTTAGGAGGGTGGATTTTAAAGAAATGGGAGACTGCCTTAGATGCAGAGTAGTAGAGGAGGATTTCAACATAGGGGTAGAGGAACAGCAGAAAATTAAGGAAAGGCACAGTGAAGGCAACCAGCCTCTGTGTGAAGGACATGACCAGGGCCACTGGAAAATTGCAGAAAATCTTACCCAAAAATGTGGGAACTTTTTACAGAAATTGCAGGAAAATTGCGAGGTTCACTATACATCCCCACTGCCCCAAATAAATATTTTATTGTTTGCTGCAGCATGTATTGATCACATAAATTGTTAGGTAAATGCATTGCCACTTGTAAATGCTTTTAATATAAAAAAGGTGGGTGTTTTTTGAAATGCACTGCAAATTAATCATTATGTAGCATATCTTCTAAAAATCAAGACATCTAAATCATGCAGTGCTAACTAGATTTCATTCAGTAATTTACAGCTAGTCTGTACTGAATACATCCTGAAACAATGTATTTTGCCAGTTTCTAGATGTTAAATAATGAAGCCTGTTTAAATGGAAGCACCAAGTTTTCCAGTCAGTGAAAATGCCGACCTCCCCCCACAGTGACGGCACAATGCAGACGCAGGTATTGTGCCGCCTCTAGACTCATTGTTTTCTGTGGGGGGTGTGCCCTCCACACCCCACATGTGGGGGGCTCCATCCCCCACACCCCTCGGACTCTAAGATTTCAACTCCAGGTTGGAGATGGTCCGAAGAGGGGGCGGAACACTGGGGGAAGGCGAAACAAGGAAAATGGACCATTACCGTGAATGTCGCCGTAATGGTCCTTTTCCTTGTTTCGCCATCGAGGTGTCGATGAAAATGGCTGCTACAGTTTAAACTACTTGCTTTGCTGCAAGAAAAAATAAGCAGATAACCAGGGTGCCTAATAAAGGTCTAGTAAGAAAAATCTTTATTCTGTTAAAATAATTACTGTTCTTAATCAGCACCATAGGTACATTTTAAAATCACATGATAAAAGTATCAAATCATGCCAGTAGCTTTTCATTACATCATACAATAGTTGTCAATACATTGTACTTTTGTTCTACTTGGTTTGCAGTGATTTTACTTGGGTTGCAATTATTTTGTCAATTTGAAGGTAACTGTTTAACTATACTTAACCTGCTCAGCATGTTTTCAGAAATGTTTTCTTTTTGTAGGCTTTGTAAGTGAGTATGCAGTTGTGGCAGATTGACATGTAAGGAATCACTGCCACCAACCCCATCAGAAGCACACTCAAATTTATAATCAGCAGGGTTACTCAAATTCCTGACACATTTGAATCAGAATCCTTTCAGATTGAAAGTATTTATACAAGGAAAATCTACCCTGCCATTCAAAAACAAGCATTGTGGTCAATGCTTTATTTAGGTGAATGGGGCACTTTGCACCTCTTCTCACAACTATTGTTTCAGTCTCTGTGTCAGGAAAAAGTTCTCTGATAGTCTGCTTTAACACAGATTTTAAGTGTCCAAGTCTACATATGCATGACCAGAGGATTTTGAAACCAAAGCAGGGAAATGAATCACGTGAAAGCAGAGTCACATTTGACCCATTCTCACCTCACACTGTACTGTTTTGGTCAAATCCAAGTCTGTGTACTAAATTGTTAGCATATCTGAGTAGATTTCCTTGAGAATTTAATATTTTATACAATTTCAGTCAAAAATTCCATAAATGTAAGAAACTGCGGATTTTGTGTGGAGAAGGGTGAAAACTGCGGAAATTACGGAAAAATTGCGCCCATAATTTTCCAGTGTCCCTGGACATGACTAAAACCAGGAGAAAAAAAGACCAGTATCATGCTCTAGGGAAGTGGCCATTAAGGTGAAGGAAAAAAGACTGGCTTTCAGGAGTAGAGATGTGCTGAAGTTTTAATTTGCTGGTGAAGTTGCATGAAGTGGCCTCAATTCGCATCCATGTAATTTCCCAAAGTTTTCCCTACCAACTGGAACCTTAACTTCACCCAATATCACAAAGTTTTCCATTTGAACAGTTGGAATTCTGCCTGTGAAGTGCTGAATTTCACCCAGAAACGGCAGAATTTCTCCTGCTAATGGTGAAATTCTGCCATTTGCGGGTGAAATTCCACCAATTGTTGTCAAAATGTGTCAGCTTGTGGTGACATTCCACACTTCATGGATCAATCTGCACTTTGTAGATTGGACTAAGTTCATAGATTACTTTGTGGAGTGAATTTAGCTAACTTCACCCATCTCTATTCAGGAGGTACAAAGAAACACAGATGGAGGAGGATACAAAGGTGTACCATGAGAAACAGTGGTAAGCAACTAAAGCAATGAGGGAAGCAAAGGCACAAACAGAGGAAAAGATGTCCAAAGGGGTAACAAAAAGGGACAAGACTTTCTTCAGGTACATAAGTAAGAAGAGGAAGTCAAGGGGAGAAATACTAAAGATAAGGAAGATAGAAGGGGGTGACTGCCCAGAGGAGGATTTGGAAAAAGCAAAATAGGTACTTCTGCTAAGTCTTCATAATGGCAGGATAGGGGTCAGATCACTGAAGAACAGCAGGAACACTGGGGGGGGGCAGACACAAATCTATTTTCAGAGAAAACAGTTCTGAAGGGACTAGCAAATCGAAAAGTGGACAATGCCATGGGATGAGACGGTGTACACCCAAGAATGTGATGAAAATTCTGGGAGATGTTTGTTGTACCATTAATGGACTTATTCAACAACTCAGTGGAAAAGGGAGTAGTTCCAGAGGCCTGAAGGTGAGAGCAGATATAGTTCTGCTCAATAAAAGTGGCTGCAGGGAGGAAGCTATCAACTAGGGACTGGTCAGTTTCACATTGGTAGTGCGGAAATTAATGGAAACCCTGTTATAAAAAAGGCTGGTGTATTATCTCAAATCCAGTGGGTTACAAAATTAAAGATTACATGGATTCATGGGGGAGGGTTAGGTCATGTCAGATGAATATGAATCAATTGCTTTGATGGGGTTACCAAGGAAATAGGTCAGGGAAGGATAGTGGATGTCGGCTACGTGCACTTCAGCAAGGCCTTTGACACTGTGCCACAAAGGAGACTGAGAGAAATTGGATACTCTAGGGGATAGGATTCAAAGTGATAAACTGGGTAAAAAAAAATGATTAATGGTCGGTGACAGAGTGTGGTGGTAAACAGAACTCACTCTAGTGAAGGGAAAGTGACCAGAGGGGTGCTGCAGGGCTCAGTACCAGGGCCGGTCCTCTTCAATGTCTTCATAAGTAACAGTGCAGAAAGGTTAGAAAGGATGGTATGCTTTTTGACAGAGGACACCAAAATCTGTAATAGAGTGGATGCTCAGGAGGGGGTGGAGAGAATGAGTAAGGAACTTAAGACAACTGGAGTGGTCAAGGATATAGCAGTGGTGAGTCAATGCCAAAAAATGCAAACTCATGCACTTAGGCTATCGAAAACCAGGAGCAGAGGATAAAATGGGGAGAGGTACTGATGGGCACTAAGCAGGAAAGAGACATTGGGATTATAATATCTGATGACCTCAAAGTATCAGGGCAGTGTGACAAACCAGTAGGTAGAACCAGTGGGATACTGCAGTGCATAAGGTGCAATATCATCAACAGGAGGAGGCAGGTGATGTTACCACTGTATTGCTTGTTGATGAGACCCCACCTAGGGTATTGTGTCCAGTTCTGGAGGCCACATCCCAGAAAGAACATAGTTTCAGTTTTAGTTCATTAAATCACAACACATGCATGAAGCAGAGTTTGTCACATGTTAAAACACATCAGATTTTAAACATTTCCATATTTAACTGCTTAGCTGATTTTAAAAATATCCAATGTGCAAAGCTGGCCTCAGCAAGCAGTACACTCATAGGGTTAATATAGATTAACTTATTAAGTTGCAAAGTCTGATTCCCCTTGCATTTCATTCATAAATATTTTAGCCACATTTCTCTTTCTTTATCAAAAGTGGGACATGCCATAATTAAATTTAACACAGTAAGTTGGCTATCATCATTACATACACAAGTTATATATAGAACTCATTGTCCAGAAACTTCAGGTATTTGCTCTATTATTTACCAGACTGAAACGCAGTCTTGCCAAAGCCTTCCTGTGCAACATCTTTTCACATAAATCAAGATATGAACATGTATTTGGGCTTTGTAGTACTGTGGAGTAGGCCTTTAAATTTGATAACTCCGCAATGTAGGCCTAGTCCTCGTGAAAATCATGTTCAGAAATATGAGTTTCAGCCTCTTACATAATCGGAGGCATGCAAAACTGCATGTGGTGTTCAAAGGGATTTCATACCCACCTTCTTTAATTTATCACATACTGTAATTACTGGTGACCTTAGTTATCAACCCAATTACGGGCACTGTCAAACACTATAATAACACAAAATCCAATTATTATGGTGTTTAACAAAGTGACAGTCAGTGCCAGGCTGCTTGCGCAGCAGTGCCAGTGCGAGACACTTCAAGCAGGGACTCATGATTTTCATTCAGCCACCTGAGATCCTCACACCTCTCATCCATCAGCAAAAGTGTCCTCCGTGACAATAAGTCACCAGTTTTCTTTCTGAAAAAGTGAAAAAGGAAAACAGCAATTGAAATGGAGAACTGTTTTCAAACAGTACTGCAAAACAAGCAAGAAGCAATAAGAGCCAAATTTATACATTATGCCAAGAAAGCAGATGGCACCGGGTATCAGCCTGCCATGCTATGAGATATACTGGCCAGCACAGACAGGTACCTAAGATCAGTAAAATACCCAGGAGGGAGAGGGGTGACATGATAGAAACGTTCAAGTACCTCAAGGGAATCAACAAAGTCCAAGATGGTAGCATCTTTCAAAAAAAGAGGTGTGCAAGAACAAGTGGGCACAATTTGAAGATAGAGGGGGGGCAGCTCAGAGGTAATTTAAGGAAGTATTTTTTCACAGAGAGGGTTGTGGATGCATGGAACAACCTTCCGGAGGAGGTTGTGGAGTCAAAAACAGTGGTGAAATTCAAGCATGCATGGGACAGTCATAAGGCAATTCTAGGGGGTGGGGGTAGGAAGAAGTAGGCTGCTGGTTAACTAGGATCTGCAGCTTATCCATTAGGTAGGGAAATGGGCAGACTGGGTGGGCCAAGCGGTCCTTATCTGCCATCAAATTCTATGTTTCTATGTTTCTATGGAGCAGAAAATGACTTCTTAGAAACAAAAGAAATGCTACATGCTAAGCAAAAATATTTAAAACAATTAGGCAAAGGCAACAGACCACTTAAGGCACAGCCACTGTCTGGGGAAGACATCAACCTGCTATACACGTCAGGGGATGATTTCCATGAGAAATCCAACAGCATTATTAAATTTTATTTTCTGCCACATAGGAATGTATTTTGCCTTCAGAACTAAGGATCAAAGTGACCTAAGATGCGGTGATATACAGAAGTCAGAGGCAGTGAGATGCATCAGAATTTATAATACTGTGAGAGACAAACAAAAACCAGAACAAAGGGGAACCGTAGAGATGTGCACCCTGTAGCACCTTGATTGTATGAAAACAGCACAGACAGACAGAGACGCCCTCACAGCATATGACGACTACAAAAGAAACTGCCTTCAGACAACATTATACTCTAATTCTCCCTTCTTTTTTTCAATTGTTTAACCAGGAGTGGCACACTAAGCTGAAAGCTTGTTTACAGGTGCGATCTGGGAGCACAGGAAAGTTAAGTGACTTGCTCAGGGTCACACAGTATCTAAGTGGGGGCTGTGAGATTCATACCCAGGTTTTCAGATTTGCAGCTCAGAGCCTTAAACCACTGTGCTATACTGCCCTTCTATCTCACTCTTAAGGTGAACTACATTCCTGGCAAATCACTATGGTTCTGAGCCATAAATATTGGCATGAACAAACTCAGAAGAATGATGCAAAATATGAAATTAAATGCTGGCATCCCTGAAGACAAATGTATCACTAATCACAGCACAAGAAAAGCTTCCATTCAGCACATCATGGATGCCAAAGTTCCACAAACTGATGTACAACGGGTCTCAGGCCACAAAAGCATACAAAGTATTGACAACTATTCAGTGGCTAGCAAGAAAAAACAGAAGCAAATATCCAACATCCTCAACAAAGTACCAAACCCAGATTGCACTCCAAGTACCTCAAGAAACTCCTCAACTGCCAATATTTCCACAACAAAATCTCCAGTTGCAATGGCTGTGTCAGCATCTTCACTCTCTATGGGTGCAACTACTAAGACTCTGCAGACATTATTTGTCACAAGAAGTGTTTACAACCAGGGAGTGACCATCAATATAACACACCATGCACCAGCACCTAAGATACCAAGACCATTGGTAATACACGATACAGATTCAAACTAACACTGGTACAGACATAAGTACCACCCCCAAACGACCAAACTGCAATACACTTTACACACACTCACTTAGCTACAGCACAAAAATCAGCCAACAACTCCCAACTTACACAAACAAAAACAGGACTTTTCAGACACTCCCTAATCTTTCCTTTCACTCCCCACAGATCTCCACAGCAGTGGATAGGCCCTGTCTCCATGACATTACTTCCGAATCGTCATTCACAATGCAGACATCAAGATTTATGGACTTTTAAATTGTTTAAAAAGTTTAATATTGAACTCTGAATCATTTAGAAATGTTACAGTTTAAAGTATTACCCCTTTACTTTTATCAAAGAATTTTAAAAATCACAATCTGCAGAACTACAGCACCGGATGGACTATCAACAAAAATTCTGGTATTTATAAACTCACACAGTTCTAAACTTTTAAATGTTAACGTGTTCTTTGCCTGTGTTCAGTGATATTACAAACAGTAGTTCTGTTAAACGAGAAATATTTGTTAAATACAATCGCATTCTGGGAAAACACGTTTTTTTTTTTCATGTTGCCTAAAGATCTGCTGTGAGACTCGGCACCAGTAATTATAACAAATAAAGTATAGGTAAGTGTGTGTTTATGGATTTTTGTTTACACAGCCTCATTGTGTGATGACCTCAGAATCATCTTGAGCTTTACTCTTGAGGTTTATGGGTCATCACACACCTTGGGTGTGTAAATAAAATCCATAACACACACTTACCTATCCATTATTCTCTATTTAATGATGTAAACCAACCCTCATTTTGGCAATTATGCTTTAAAAAATTCCATCCAACGTAATTTTGTCAATCATTCATCATCCATTTCAATCATCTTTTTCCAGTTGGATAGGACTCTCTTCATTACTAATAAATACTACAAGGTTATATTTGATTCTATACCTTACAGAGCTGTAGGTGTATCTCTTGGAAGGCCCAGCATACTGTGTATAAAATCATTTTGTGTTTTTTTCCACAATGCTTTGCAGTTTATGATGAGCACCAGATGATAGCACCATATAAAGTCTGAGCATTAAATTTTGCTTTACATACTTGCCTCATTGCCTTAAATGAATCAGAAGCAAAATTCACCCCAAATCCCTTTATCCCTTTTATTGTGGATGCCACTGATTCACCTATTGCTGGTAGATACTTATTCCAATTAGTATACTTATGTAATTGTACAACCCACAACCTCCAATGGGGACTTACCTTATTGTCCATTCTCCCTTTCTGGAGCGCCTCCAATTTCAGCCTGCTGTTCCCCCTGGTGTCTCCCAGATCTTAACCATTGCTGACCAGGTCCGGTGTCTGTGCCACCAGAGTCCCCATGGTCCCCGATCTATGTTTTGTCCTCTGTCATGCAGTTGGAGCACTGTGGAGCCACTGGTCATTTTCCCTTAATCTTCACAGATAGCCATACCTCTCAACCGTACGACATCACGAGGAACGTTCCTAATTTTACTTCACAAAAGCTCCCTGTTCCACATTGTGAGGACTTGTTTCACATTCAGTATTAACATTTTAAAGCACAAATCTATAGTAAATTATGCAAAAAATATATTATTCAATTAATAACAGACTTTCTGAACATAAATGCAAACATTTTAACAGTGTTCTGAGCCTCCTAGATAAAGATTTGATTAAGTGTTCCACATTTTGCCCATTTATTCCACATGTTGAGAGGCAATGTTCCACCTTTGAGGGTCAAAAGGTTGAGAGGTTGGCAGACAGCCGGTGAGCTTACTCATGAGCAGACATGTGCCCCATGTTGGAACAGTACTCGTGGTCATAAGGATGACTTCTCCAGTGGTCCCAGCCCCTGAACAGTCTGACATAGGGGGCTGGTGATTCTGCTGGCCTGGAGGAAGCTGCCTTGTATTTTAAAATAAAGAGTGCCATGCACACTATTGGTGCCTGGCCTGGCTCAATGAATATTAATGAGCAGAACATTAATATTCATGAGCAGGTCTGTTCCACCACTTGGGCTGCAAGTTTCAGCAGCTGCAACAAAAAAGGGTCTAGAAATAAATGTTTAAAAGTATGAGGCTACACAGGGCACATAAGGGACTAGTAATCAAAGGGGCTATTGTAAATAAATAATATTTATACCGGCTGAACCAGACAGTCCAAGTGGGACTCTTATGAACTGCCTGTCTGCTGCCTGGGGACTGCAAATTTCGGCAGCAGTGAAAGGCGAGAGACTGTATGAAAATATTTGTTCTGGGCCGTGTCTATAACAGTGCAGATATAGCTATGGAACTATGGGGCAAAGGAATACATTAAACAATTAACCAGGCTGCACCAGAACTTTAATTTGGGACTGCAATAAACTGCAAGGGGACTGTGCATTTAAACAGCCATGACTGCAGAGCTGCAGCCAATCAGAAAGCCAGAATTTCTGTGCAAGAATTGTTGGGAGAGTGTAAGAGACTCATGGAACTTTGCCAACTGTTTGTGGGAGAAAAGTAGGGACCTAATTCAGGCACCAAAACAAGGAGCCTATTGAGTATCGAGTGAGGCTAATGAACATTAATTTCCAGACTGACAAGGGAATACTGCCAATTATTGTTTGATACACAAGTAGACAGCCAATCGGGAGTGCCAGATGGGCTCCATAAAACCCAGTATTGTCAGGCTGAGAGAGGGTTCCAGCGGGAGACCCTCCACAGGGAGGGGCACTCAGGCCCCCAGCTAGATACAATGGGCCTAGTTTAGTTCAGTGTGAACCCTCCATAGAGGAGGGGCTTCTACCTCTGCCAGAGAGAAAGAGAGGCTGCCAGCAGCAAAAGTCATCAGCCTGGGGGTTACAAGATATTGTCCTCAAGGGCAAGTATCTGCCTTTCCACGTTTTTTGGGAAAACTTGGGTGAAACCTGAATCTTCAGCTGTGAGAGAAATGTAAAAAATACTTCTGCCTCAGCAGAGAGAGTGCTGATGAAAGCCGGTAACTTCCAGAGAAAGAAAGTATTCCAAATCAGTCTGAGTGAATAAACTTCTACTAAACAGTGCTAGTTAGAGAGAGATCTGTTTTGGGCCAGAGAAGCCCAGCCAAGTTAAAGCTGTGACCATCTGTCTGCACGCTGTGTATAACCAATGCACAAGAAATAAGTAGTCATCTGTTTTCGAGTGACCAGGAAAGGGTCCAGTGATTCGCGTGTGCTGAATGTGACTGTTGATAATATCTACAGGACTAGAGGAAGGTTCCCTAGCCATGCGAAACTGTCCTGACAGTGCCTGGGAGGCCAGTGAAAGTTCTAAAAGTCCAAGTTGGAACTGCTAACACCAGCAAGGCCACAAGGGACTGTCTTCTTGTGTTTCAAGCTTGAGAGAAGCTACAGTGGCAGTTTTGCTAACAAGTAAATTCTGCTAAATGGTGGGGAGCTGTGCCTCAAGCTCTCTCTGTTGTTTCCAGAGTGTCAAATGGTAGGGAACCAAGCCTCAAGTGCTGTTTGGTGTTAAGTAAATGTTAAGTAAATGGTTCAAGCTAAGCTCCTGGTTCTGCTCTAAAGAGAGATAAGATTCTGCCTAAAAGACTGTGTCCTGTAATACACTTTGGGAGCCTTGACCTGGGCTCTGGTTGTACACCCCATGAAGGAGTGTGGGTATTTGTCCCTAAAATTGCTGGGAGTGCTCACCTGATACTGAGATTCTAAATGGACTAGCAAAGCGTCCATGTCTGCCATGCTGGGAACATGCCTGAAAGACTGTGACTACTGCAAGCTGTTGACCTGTATAAATGTGCTACTTATAAATGTGCTGAATGTAATGAATGCAGTTTAGGATGGCCTAGGAGACATACTGGTAGTCTGCCACCATCTAAGGCACTGCCATATGCATTTCCCCCCCTAGTGGTATAGCTAGACATGGGGGTTGAGGAATGCCAGCCCTGGCCCTAGCCTGGTCTTGTCCAGAAGATTCCACAAATGTGACTTTAAGCCAAAAGAAAAGAAGCAACTGCTTTAAAAGCGAGAGAGTTTCCAGCCTGTGCCAAGCTGCAAGAGCCTTCCCAGACATGGGGACATCCGAGAAGCACCTGTTTGCATCTCAGCTATTTCTACAACTATCTGAAGTGCCTTGTACAGCCTCCTGATTTGGACTTGCCTATGACTACCAAATCATGAGTGTGTAGGGTCCATCACTACACAAGCTGAAGGGACATGTAAATAGTTAAAATTGTTTCCAAGTAATATTCAAAGTCAAAGCTGTCCTAGTCCAAACAAGGTTTAAAGTCTGCATCCTTACACAGAAGGATGTGTGTTAAAAGTAAAGATAAAGTTAATCTGTGTTTTCTTTAAAGGGTCCCAGCATAGCTGGCTAACACAGCTGCACCATATAACAGGTCTGCACCATTAAGACTCTAGTACTGGGTACCCAGATAAAGGTTTTGGGATTGTGGGATCCTAATACAGTTCTGGGAATTGGTACCAGTGTGGACACTGAATGTATGTGTTACCTTCTAGTGCAGTTAGATTAGATAGCAACAGAGATATGAATGTATCAAAGGTTGGTGGGTGGCCACTATGACTTATGTTTGCCTTTAAATGCAAAAAGTGATTACACTGATTCTAATTGCAATCCAATCTAACCCAAATGCCAATCCAAACAATTCTAATGTAAATAGCTTAACCTCTGCATCCATTTGCCCTTCCTAACCCTTTTCCCATGTAAATTTATTTATTTATGCAATCGGAATTACAACCCTATGAATCAGGGACTCTTTTGCAATGGCTCCATGTCAGAGTACAAAGCATACAAGGAGAACAAACAGTGCAGTTATATAAACAGTGACACAGCTCAGAAGTACAACAATGTAGGGCCAGTGACCCATCAACTTAATACAATCTTGTAAAATAAAGCAATTAAGAATCCAATACATAGTTTAGACATCAGAAAGATAGCTACTAGGGGAACTGAAAGCAATTAAGGCATCCCACAGGCGAGAGGTGCTATGCTGCCCAGAAGAAACAGAAAATTGGGCCTTGGGAGGGGCCAACATGTCCTCCAGCAATGGAGGGGTTTAATGACAATTACAGAAGGCGGAGTCTAGTAGGAGGGTTTTTAGACCAGTTTTAAAGTGGCCAAGACTGGGTTCCAAGGAAATGGTGGATGGTAAGCAGTTCAGCCAGAAAGTGGCACGGTAGCGGAAAGACCTTTGACCAAGGGAGGTCCTATAGTGGGAGACTAGGAGTGAGGTTTTGGCAGAACCTCTGGAGGCCCTTCTATGAGGGATCATTTGGATGAGGGGGTGGAGGCCAGAGGGGGCTTGCTTCTGTAGTATCTTCTTGGCAAGCAGACAAGTGTGGTACTTAAATCTACCTTAAAATTTAAGCTAGTTTGTAAGCTTGTAAAGCTCACAGGTGTGAGTTAATCTATCACATCCTGAGATCAGGTGACAGGCTTTATTGAGGGCTAGCTTTACACAGTGTAGGGCAGTTTGGTCTGCAATCCCATAGATCACAATGCCGTAGTCTACCAGGGATAAAACGGTGGAGGATACTGCGAGTTGGATGGCCTTGGGGGTAGGCAGTGTTTATGTTCGAATACCAGCCCCAACATGGTGTTAATGGAGGAGGAGAGGTGATGGATATGGGTGTAATAGGTGAGGGAGGTGTTCAGCGAGATACCCAGGTATTTGAAAGTAGTAACCTGTTCTAGGGGGGTACCCAGAGAGTTCATGTGGGCTCTCGTGGTGGCAAAGTTCATGGACTTGGTTTTCTTATAGTTCAGTATTAGAAGGTGGTCAGAAAACCAGGTTGCAAGTTCCCCAAAGAAACCCTGGAAGGCATGTTGGAAGGAGTTGGGATCAGGGTGTTTCCAGAAAACTACTGCATCATCAGCGTAAAGCAGTAATTTCCCATTGCAGGATTTGGGGAGGGAGTTCAGGAAGAGGGTGAAAAGCAGGGGGCCAAGTACAGATCCTTGTGGCACTCCTGAAAGGACTGACCTACTGGAGGCCAGTCCTTTCAGGAAAAACAACAACAAATAAATTGTTGTTGTTTTTGCATACATCTGTCATGAGAAAATTATTAGAAAGAGTCAATAATTCCTGAAATGTCTGAAATGTGAGGTTTTGAATGACGTGTCATGTTTGGGGTGGCATTAGTGTAATGTGGGTTGGTGCAACATACCAGAGGGTTGTACCAGATTTTATTCTAGCCCAGGTAAAAGTATACTCTAGGTGGAGGCACTGCGCATTTATGTTATCTTGTGAAAGAACCCGTTTTTAAAGTAAAGTACGAACCCAGGCCTCTCAAACTTGGTGTGGCCAACCAAGGCAGGGGTAGTGTAGCCTTCAGATAGATGGCACCAGGGTTACATAATATTATCCCTAGATACTTGTAATACTGTACCTGCTCAATAAATATAGAACCACATTTTCAAATTTTACTAGTTTTTTTCTTTTCTCCAAAGACAATGATTTTAGTCTTTTGTGCATTCAACTAAATCTAGACACTGTAAATGCTGAATTGCCACCTGCATTGCTTGAGTAATGCATACCTTAGTTCTACTAATCAAAATAGTACCATTCACTTAAGCAAGGATACCAATTTTATGACTGACACAATTGGAGAGTGGGTATCTTTTTGCATCATAGCTTCAAGCAGGGATTCAATATAGAGATTAAATAGGGCTGGGATCAATATGCACCCATATCTAACACCCTAAGAAACTGGAAGCTGGTCTGTAAATTCAACAGCTCTATTATATCTGACTCTTGCTGTTGTTCCCATATGTAATATCTTAAGAATATTCAACAAACATAGATCAGTATTTTCCCCCAAGCATTGCCCATAGTTTGACTCAATTTACATTATCAAATGCTCCTTTGATATCTATAAAAGCTATGTGTAGTTGTTCTTTTTTGATATAACATATTTAATGATAAAATAACATACTACAAATATATGATCTGTAGTACTATAAGTGCTACAGAAACCAGTTTGATAAAGGGAAATTAGTTTGTTAATGAGAACCCAACCCTGTAATCTACTCAAGATTATTCTAGAGTATGTTTATTAAACTACACACAGCAAATTAATGGGTTGATATGAGGCTGGATCACAGTTACCTCCCTTCTTACAAATAGGGACAATTTCTTCTACTTTCCAGTGTTCTGGTATTACCAAACTGCTATTGCTCATGGTAAAATGCTGAGCTATAAATAGTACCAACCAAGTTGGATCAGCCATTTTTATCTCTGCTGGTATACTGTCAACCTTAGGGGCTTTAGTGTTTTTTTGTTTTTTTGAGAATTAATAGCAACAGTCACCTTCTAGGGCTTTATTAGTGGCCACTGGGGAAGGTCTATGTCCAACAATATATGATTGCAAGTTACATCAGTCCTGTACAATTTATTAAAATATTCATACCATGCAACAGCATGAGTACTGTAATCTAATTCAGGTGATCTGTTATCTATATCGAATGCAACCAGCCCCCGAAATGTTTTGGTATCCTTTTCTCTCATAGCTTGCTGGAGATTTCCCTATAAATCTTTTCTGTAATTTTCTTTTCTTTCTTTTTTTTTGTTGTTGCTTAAAGATATATCTGTATTCCTTTTTGAGATATATTAGATCTGATAAATGGGATACATTCTGATTTTTTGTAATCAGCCTCCCCAATTTTCTCAAAGTACGCCTTACTTGAAATTTATTCAGGATAAATCAATTTAGAGTGATTTCTACAGTTCTTGCTATAATCTCTTTTAGGCAATGTTCCAATATCTTTAAATTTGACAGATATCAATTTATCATATAATACAATGCATTGGTCATCAAAACAAAAATCCCTCCTCCTAACACTATTTGCAGGTAGCAACAAATATATTTCTGGATTCAGGGAGTGTAATATATCTCTCACACACTTGTTCAGAAATGGGGACCACTTGATCCTATTTTTGTTAATTATATTGATGTTTTTTTTTAATTCTTTGATCTTCTGTACTCTGCTTTGTCCAAGTTCTCTATTTTGATATTCAGGGTTAACTCCAGGGGTTGGTGATCTCTATCCCATTCCAGTATCACCTCTAGTATATGTACTATATGAAATGAATACACATCAACTAAAGCATGATCAATTACTGACCCCTGTTCTAGTAAGATAAGTAATACTGCCTTTCGGTTCACCCTGGATTCTACCATTCAACATGCATAGCATATTTTTTCAGCAAAGTTAAGAAATTGTAACCCCTTCTATTACAAGTTTTATCACTGTAGTTTCAATGAGGAATACCCCACATATCATCAATAGCCCAGGATGTCACATAAAACTTGATTTTACCGGCATTCTATCATTCAGATCAACAATTAAAAATATGGTGGTGTTATTATATCCCTGGAAACATCTATCATATGATTTTCTAAAGATTCAAAAATCTAATTTACAACCTCATTGTTTATATTTACCAGAATTAGCTTAACCTTGCTTCCCCTGGAAGCCACTACTGCCATGGAATACGGAGGAGTAACTTTTTAAAATCTTGCTTTCATCAAGTAGGAGTCATGTGATGTGCTACCCGCTGGTGAGAGGGTCTTTTGTCCGCTCTGAACCTTATGGCTTAATTTACTCATTTATTGCAAATACTTTGATGTTTTTCTCATTTGCAGTATTTATATATCTTCCAATTACCCACCTGCAACTCAGGGGTGCTGTTTCATTGTGGCAGATGGACACAGAAATGAAGAATGCTCCTCTGCATCACACCCCGCCACCTACTCCAGAGCAGAACTAGGGAATGAAGTCCACAAAGCTGCCATCTACTACTTGTGGCCACCCTGCATCCTCTGCTGATGCTTTTGCAGCGGAGCATTTTATACAAGAATTTGGACCCTTGAAGGATGCTTTACTATCACTAACTGCAGATGTTAAAGCCACCTGGATTGCTACCGAACTCACCCAGAGGGTTAGAGATGTAGAGGCCCAGGTGAGTTCTCTGGATAACTGGAGAGGTTTCCTGTATCCTGAGCTGGTTGCCTTGTGCCAGAAAAAATTCACATGGGAGCTTGGTTTGAGGACCTGGAAGGTCGGAGCTGCCATAACAACATAATAATTACTAGCTTACACGAGCAGGTAGAGGGCCCCAATGCAATATTATTTGTTCAGAAGCTAGGTGAAAAAGTATCTGGGCCCTTCCCTAATGACCCATCCTACATAACTGAATAGGCACACCAAGCACTCCATCTGATGCCTCCCTTAGGAACTAAGCCTCATCCTTTCATTTTTAATTTGTTTAATTTTCTGGATAAACAGCATTAATTAGCCAAAGTTAGAGGCCTTCAAGAGGTGATCTGGGAGGGTGCTAAGATTTATATCTTCTAAGACCTTCCTCAGTCTGTCTGAGAATGGAGATCTGCCTACCGGACCCTGATTTCCAGATTGATAGCAGCACAAATTTGTTTTTTGAATGCTTTACCCACCTAAACTCCAACTTTTTCATAGTGGGGCCACTCAGAGCTTTGAAACGCCAGAACAAGCTAGGCATAAGTTACCCTCCCCACACCCTGACCTGTTCAAACCTGATTAAGGGACACTGGAGTCCATGGATCTGGCATAGCGAGCATGCTCAATGGTAGCACTATCTTTTTTAGATAGAGAGCGTCACTGACAGTTTCTCATTTGATTTTTTTCCAGATTATATACTGCTGGTACTGGCCAGGTGGATTGGAGTCTGTCCTTTTGTATCAGATTATCTCTGCTACTACACTATTATGGGCTGAATCCCTATAATGTGGACTGCATCAGCATATATCTTTGTGTCTGTCAATGTGAACATCCTCCTCGGATTGCAGTTGTTTGCATTTAATCTGCATGGTTTTTGCTAGATGTTATTGTTTGTCAGCTGGATTTGGTTATCTTTAAATTATCTATCCAGGTTATAGTTCCCTGTATTTAGAGCTACAGACTTTCTCAACTTTACAACTTGACTATGTTTTGGAGTGGGCATTCATCATGGCCTTTCTACTTAAAGACTTTTGCTCTTGTACCTTCCTTTATTGCACTTTTACATAGAAACATAGAAGTTGACGGCAGATAAGGACCGAAAGGCCCATCCAGTCTGCCCATTTCTTTTTCTACCTTATAAATGTGCCATTGGCCTTTGCTCTGTCAATGGCCCACCTATTCATACTCATCTGTATTGCTCCCTCATGCCTATCCCATGTCTGTTTGATGCTCTGCACTGTGTTCATATCCACCACTTACTGAGGTAGGCCATTCCATGCATCCACCACCCTTTCTGTGAAAAAGAACTTCCTCATATTACCCCTTAGTTGACCTCCCTCTAATTTCATGCTGTGTCCTCTTGTCCTGCTATTTTCCTTATATTGAAACATGTTAGACTCTTTCACCTTGTTAATGCACTTAAGGTGTTTTGTGCATTTTGTTCTGTTCAGCGATCCAGCTACTTCTTCTTTTGTTCTGTGTTCAGATATGCCATACATCATAGACTTTCAGATGCATCGTGAACGTTAGCTTTCAAACTGAACTGCTTGCCTCGCTGGACCGCACTAGAAGACCTCTAGCATTTGGTTCCTATCTGTCAACTGACTCTTATTATGACTCAGTAGTTTCATATTACTGATTTGTTAGCTTATGAGCTTTTATAGTTTGTTCTAGCTACTTTTTAGAGCTGTGATTTATTGTTTGGGGGAGGGGTGTCCATACCACTGTGCTGTTGGCTTGTTTTTATTGATGTGGTGATATTGTTATATTCTGGATATTGTTAGTCTTTGTACCATTTTACCATGAGATGTCAGTGAGACCCTTCTCTTTTAACTTTAATACAGCTGTTGAATGTTAGTTTTGTTCAACATCCTTCTGCCATCAGATCTAGATGGGCCTTGCCTAGTGACACTACCCTTGGATTTCTGACACCCTCATTATTAATTTCTGAAGTTTAGTGATTTTTGCAAATCTCATTCCTACTAGTCATGTTTTAGTTAGTGTCCCTGTATCCTACGCTTAAGTATCCCTCCTTATGGTTGGGCCCTCCGTCCCCCGTTTTTGGTTCCACTTCTTCAGTTATTTGCTTACTGGCCATTCTATGAGGCGGGGTGGGGGCTAGGTTTTAGTATGTGATACTACCTGGATGCTGTTACTGTTTTTGTTGTGCCCCATTTTGTTCCCCCTTCTCCTGACATCGCCCTGATATCTGGTAGTTTCCTTCCCCTTATAGGTATCATTATCTTGTTTTTCTCATCTGAGTCTTTTAGGCCCTTGAAATGTATAAGTGGTCTTCTCATCTGGGTGATGGATTGGATGTTCTGCAGCTTCCTGTTTTCCTGGGTGATGGCTTTAGCATGGGAGTATCAGATGGGTACCAGTTTTTTTTGGGGAGGGGGCTTGTCATCTCTCCCCCCTTGCCCTTTTTAGTTGTGATTTCTAGGCTCCATAGGTCACTAGGGGCCATGGTCTTGTTATCCGTGCCCTGTTTGATGGAAAGGGGAAATTTTTCAAGGTATCTTTCACATTTCCACATTCTTGGCTTATTTTAAAGTTGTTCTGTAATGGGGTTTGAGTGGGTGTTAACTGGGTAGGTAAGGATTCATCACGGCCGAAGTGCTTGGGAGGGGCGGTCTTTAGGACTGGGGCATTTGGGGGGTTTGGTATTTTTCTGTTTGCTGTGCTGTGGCTTTTGGAGGTGAGTATGTTTAATAGTTTATTACTGTTAACTTTTCTGTGTCCTGGGACTTATTGGGGTTGTATGCTTTGGGTGGTGGGGGTTATTTTATTGGAAGGACTTCTGGAGCAACCTGTGTGGGGTCTGAGGAAATTTATATATTTTGTCCTATGAGTGGTCCATGGAGGATGGTACTGTGGAATATTAAGGATGGGCATTCTAAGGAAAAATGGCATTGTTAAAGCATTTGAACAGATTGAAGGTACAGATTGTTTCTTTATAGGAAAACCATTTTCCCAAGCAGGTTTCATTTTTTAGGTGTGAATGGTTTGGGTCTGTGAATGGAACCAGGACTAGTACTAAGCAACATGGTGTGGCAATGCTCATAGCTCAAACAGTTCCCTTTTCCTTTATAACTGAAATTAGTGCTTCTGAAGGATGAGCTATTTTGAGGCATGGCCACTTGGGCCAGCCAGAGGTTTGTTAGGCTCAATATATTGCCCCAACAATGACTGTCCAGCTTTTTTTCCACAACTGGCCTCCGCTCTGGTTCAATTTGTTCATGTACATATAATACTTGGTGGGGACTGGAATTTAATATTCCATAATTGTGTATAGTAACGTGAGCAAGTATTATTGAGCAGCACAATTTGAGAGCCTCAATAATACCGCTTGTACTGAAAGTCAGTAGGAATGAACACTGATCAGGCAGTTACAATGAGTGCAGCAGAGAGCTGCACTCACTGGTATAGGATATGGGCATTTGTTTGGGTACGCCCTGCAAAGCTGGCCATTTGGCATAGTGGCAAGAACTACCACTGCTTGAGCTGGTGGACATGGGTTTGATTCTTGGGTCTCATCGCAGGCGATATCTATCTATCTATCTATCTATCTATCTATCTATCTATCTATCTACCTATCTATCTATCTATCTATCATGGAAGCACGGTAGTGCTACCATAGTTAGGGTTGAGGAGCCCTTTTAAGGTTAAAGGGTTAAACTGTACACCTTAATAACCTTGTGACTGTTTGACAGATTTGCCTGAAATTTGGAAACCATGATCAAGAGCCATACACCTTGGGATCTGTCAAGTTTTGTACTGGTCAGATATACGGATGCGAAGTTATTAAGTGTGATCTGCACACGTGTTTACTCTATATGGAGAATTCTTTACTCATGCCTACAGGTCGCACGGTTTGCGTGAGTGGTCCAGAAACTTCAGAGAACATGCAGCCAGGGTGCCCAATGTGTCTTTTGAAGGTTTCGTGAAAAAATATTGAACGGTTCAAAAGTTATTCAAAAAAACAGGTTCCCATTATAGGAAAAAGGGAAAAGTTAATAAAAAGTTCGACACTTTCGCAAATGCACTTTTTACTGTCGCAAATGGCACTAGTACTTTCACAAATCCGACATTTTGTTTTCAGTTGGAGATCAGAAAAATGCTAGGCATTTAAAATTGGGACCATCTAGGGACACAATTATTTTTGTGTTCACCTAGTCGGAGCCTGAGGATGTTGCCATGTCTTTATTTTGGGGTTAAACACTCCAGAAATATGTTTTTCAATGTTCTGGAAAAAGTACTTTCACAAAGTACTTTCATGCTCATGACACTTTTGCAAATCTGTGCAAAAGCATTCGCAAATCACGAAAGTACTTTGCAACACTATGGCCAAAATGACTGGAGTTCTTTGCCACCTTGCTGCAAAAGAACGGTTAGGTCTTTTGGCCTGAAATTTTGAAGGAACGCAGCTAACATCTCTCAGATGTGCTCTTTGGTGGTTTGGTGAAAAAATATTGTGTGGCTGCAAAGTTACAGTACTCCAAAATTGGACTTTTTTCCCATAGACTAACATGGTGGTGTACGCCGCACCTTTCGGGGCTCATATCTCAAAAATGATGTGAGATGCAGAATTTTTGTTGTATGTTACATAGCTCTATGGGCTATATAATAACAAAATCCTATCCAGGAAAATCATGATTTTTGTGAAATTTTAATTTTTTTTTCCTACGTCGTGCAGTTGCTGAGATATTAGCAATTAAGGACTTCCAATGCTTATTTTCAGCTTCGATGCCCATTACAATGCATACATTCTCTGTACACAGTGTGTTTTTCTATGCACCTGTTCGGCAAAAACAGGGTATAAGCTTCCATTACTGTTACAGTTACTGTTTTAACTTGGTTTCTGTCCCCATTTGCATTCCCGTGTATGCCACCATGTGCATTACCCTTTGCGTTGTCATTTGCACTTGCGTTTTCATTACTGTTACCATTTGCATTTACACTACTATTTCCCTTTGAGTTTTTGATTGCATCACTGTGTGCATTGCCATTTCTGTTTATGGCAGCCCTTTTATTTGCGTTTCCGTTTCTCTTTAATTTTGCGTCTTCCTTGCAATTACTGTTACCATTTGCATTTGCAGTTTCTTTACAGTGCCCGTGCATGTTATGGTTTGCATTTCCATATGTGCTTGCATTTCCTTTTGTGTTTCTGTTTGCTTTGCTGTTATTGTTGCTGCTACCATTACCAGTTGTGTTTACAATTGCGGTACTGTGCCCGTGCATGTTTCGGTTTGCTTTTCCATACGCGCTTCTGTTCCTGTTTCTATTTCTGTTTCCTTTGGTGTTATTCTTCCTGTTATCTTTACCATTTGCATTTACAATTCTGGTACCGTGCCTGTGTGCATTACGGTTTCCGTTTACGTGTGCACTTGCGTTCGCATTTCCATTTTTTCTGTTCCTCTTCATGTTTTTTTGCTGTGACTCTTAAAATTCCCAATTTAAATACCACTGTCATCACTGTTCACATTACCAGTTGTGTTTTCATACGCACTTCAATGTCCGTTTGCGTCACTGTTCGCTCCGACATCACTTTGCACTTTCGTTTCTATTAATGTTTCCTTTACCATTTATATTTGCATTACCATGTGTTCCACTGTTGGTGCTTCTGTTTGCATTGCTTTTCCTGTTACTATGTCACAAGACATCACGTGGCAGGAGCACAGGGCCAGAACCATTACATTCACTATTTCTCATCATCATTCTAAAAAAGAAGGGAAATTAGAGGAAAAAACTCTGTTTAATGCATCAGTTAGGGTTATTCCACAGTGACAAAAGCTAGAAAATTGGGTGTTAGGGTTGAAACTCCCCCTTGGACCCCCCACAGCCCACCCCCCAACCGGCATCGTGGTGTGCCATGGGATCGTCGGTCCTAACTCTCACCCCATTTTCCTACACCTCAGATTCTTTACACATGTGATGGGGTCTGTGTTAGGGCCAATGACCCCATGGCACACCATGATGCCGGTTGGGGGGTGGGCTGTGGGGGGTCCAAGGGGGGTTTTCAACCCTAACACCGAATTTCCTCACTTTTGTCACTGTGGAACAACCCTAACTGATGCATTAAACAGAGTTTTTTGCCTCTAAAATATATATATATATATATATATATATATATATATATATATATATATATATATATATATATATTTTATCATTCCTCTAACTCCACTGCCATGGAGTCGATGATCTGTATATTGGGGTGAGGGGTGGGGGGACTTGCCCCCTGCATAAAAAGCATTTTGTTTTTGTGCCTGGAGGAAACATAAGCAACTTTCACTCTTTGCAGTGGTAGCTGTTATCTTGCTTGCCCATTTGACAATGGGTGCTCATTGTTTTGCAGTTTGTGGGCAGCGCTATTACGGAATCACCCTTTTCACATTAAATCTTCCAGAATGACTTTGACTGTACAGGTAGAACCTAGGGCCAGCTAAGTGGTGCTGAGGGTTGAGACACTGGATACCAACCCTCATGCCACACCGGCAACCTAGGTTCAGGAATAATCTCAGGTTGTCGGGGGTTGGCAGGGGCAGGAGAGGATTGAGCATCTGGAGGACTGCTCTCCTCTTCTGGGGGTGGCTGGGTCACTTCTCCCACAGTATGGTGACTCCTGGTGGTGACAAGGGGCAGTCTCAACTTGTGGGGAACAAATGAAAGGGTATGGGGACTGCGGCAGACGTTCTGTGGGTAGGTGCAGGAGCGTGCATGTTGTGCGCTGGATGTCATTGCATGTCTGCACCTCTGGGAACCAGAAAACAGGGAAAAGCCCTTACACCCAGGTAGGCAAAGGCAGACCTCAGCCAGCATCCCCACGCTCATTGCCAGACCCACACTGTCTGACCTCTGGCTCCTGTCCTTACTCCAGCAGCCCACTAGATAGTCAGACAGAGTGCTGGAGGAGTTGGTGGCCCCACCTAGGGGGGTTCAGAGCTGCGGGGTTGGTTTACTGGGTGAATGGTGGAGGAGTGTCCTAGATGGATGCATGCCTGGTGTAGGTCTAAGATAGAGCGGGATAGAGTGTCAGGCCCATTGGCTGAGCTGGAGAAAGAGACATATGGGGCCAGAGAAAGGAGGAGTAAATAGAGTTGAAAAAATAAATAAAAAATAAACAAGTAGAACCCACATTGGGCTCTGTCTGGTGCAATGTGCCCTCCAGGAGTTTGTGGACCATCTTGGCCTCCTAGAACCCTGGAGGCTGTTTCATCCAGCAGATAGAATGTACACATTCTACTCTATCACCATAATTCTTATTCCAGTTTAGACTACTGTCTTATTAGTAAAGGCCCGGGACCTGTCAGATCATTCCCCCATTTCTTTTTTTTATAATTCAAACTTTATTAGTACATTTTCCGCAATAAAAGGCAGTTAAAATGAAAATGAGATGAGAGTACAGCCACTTAATAAGATATAACTGCCCAACCCTCCTATCCCTCCCCATACAGCAGTAACAAATCCAAATATCCCATAAATAATAATCTCATTACCTGAGAACCTGCAGGGCAATTTGAACTGTGATATGGTTAAGACTGAGCAACCAGAATTAGAGAGTGAAGGGGATCCCATAGTTTTGTTTATGTTGCCAATCTGTTGTGGAGACTGGCAATTGCTTTTTCTGTATGTAGATTAGCAAGAATTTCATTCACCCATTCTTGAAAGGTTGGGACTGACTTGTCTTTCCAGTGACGTAGAATAAGCTTCTTGACAGATAAGGCAATCATAGATAGATGAAACCTTCTAACTTTAACTCTAATAGAGGGCAAGCCCCGTAAAAGGAAAATATCAGGTGTAAAGTACTCCTGAAGGCCCAGTAAAGGATCCAGGGAACACCGGATTGAATCCCATAGAAGAGAAATTTTGGGGCAGGACCAGAACATGTGAAGAAGTGTTCCTTCCTCCCACGAGCAATAAATACATATATTGGAGTTCAAGAGTCCCCATTTCTTTAATTTTACGGGGTGCAATACATGTTATGTAGAATCATTGCCCCATTTCTCTCAACTTAGTTGTTTCGCAGTCTACGGCCAGGGATGCCAATTAGTCCCTCAATGGCTAACTGCTAAAGGACACTACTTTGGCAAATAGGTTGAGGCAGGTTATAGAGCTCTCCATAAACGAACATATTTACTCAGTCCCTTACTTAGATCAGCTATGGGGTGCTTTAAAGTGTTTTTGGAGAGGGGAAATTATTTGATTAGCCACAAAGCATAAGAAGTACAGGGAGAAGCAGACCACCCAGCTAATTTCAGAAATCCAGACACTTAAGAAGCATCTCCATCCTTCTTCCCATGAAGAGATCCATATTCAGCTGCTTCAAATGTAGGCTAATTATTCAGGTTACCTCTTAGAGAAAGCAGAAAGGAACATAACTAAGGCTAAGGGTACCTACATGGGGCATGGAGAGAAACCTAGTCATTTGTCGGCCCTTCATCTTTATCAGCAAGAGGCCTCTAGATGGATTAATGCCTTGCAAGACCCACATTTGGGTGAGCTAATTAACCAGCCTGGGCAAATGGTGGGGATTTTTAAAGATCATTTTTTAAACTTTTATACTGATGATCGATAGAATTCTACCATAGGCATACAGATGACTAACTTCTTCAGTAATATTTCCCGTCCCCTTGGTCAGCTGAACAACAACATTTATTAGAGGGTTTAATTAGGGAAGACAAAGTTTATAAGGCCATTCTAAGTATGGTGATTGACAAAACTCCTGGCCCAGACCGCTTTTCAGTGATCTTTTATAAAACATTTTGGATGAGCTAGCCAGAATGTTAATTGTATAATTATTTACATACCAATGTGTTGAAAGATTCCCAACTCTTAAAGGCCAAAATAATGCTAATACCTAAACCACGCAAGGACAAAATCCCACCAGAAAGCCATACACCTATCCCCTTAATTAACATTGATATTAAGAATTTAGCCGGTGTCTGAGCTGCCAGGCTGAATAGGGACTGAGGAATTCTGATAGGCCTAGAGCAGGTTGATTTCATGGCTGGGAGACTCTCCAGTGGTCATCTCTGCAAAATACATAATCTGATCTCTGCATCCAGGGCAACCAACACTGATGATGTCTTAGTTTCCCTGGACACAGAGAAAGCATTCGACAGAGTGTCCTGTAAATACATTTTTTGTTGTTGCCTCAGTATGAATACCCTGTCACTTAGATGGTTGCAAATCCTATATCAGTGTCATTAGGCCAGGATTATCTGTAGTGGAGTTATGTTGGATGTTTTCCCCATCACTAGCGGAACCAGGTAGGGTTGACCCCTCTCCCTGGTGCTTTTCAACCTGTACCTGGAGCCCCTGACTCTGAAAATTAAGGCCACCACTTCCATCAGAGTCATCCATATTGAGTCTCAAGAATTAAAAATGTTCATCTATGCTAATGGTATTCACTTACATCTTGAGGATCCTCAGACTTCTCTGGCATCAGCGTGGCTCAGTTGGTAGCACATCCACCTCTGGACCAGAAGGTTGTGGGTTCTCGTCCCACACCGCGATTGGACTTGCACCTAAAAATTGCTGGCATCCGAGTGAAGTATTGGAGGGTGCTGTAGTGCTGGGGTGTGCCGTCCTTCGGATGAGACGTTTAAACTGAGGTCCCTTCTGCCCATCCTGGTGTTGTCCTGGTGGGTGTCCAGGTGGAAGTTAAAGAACCCAAGGCACTCTTTGGAAAGAGTAGGGAACATTCCTGGTGTCCCGGCCAACATTCCCCTTCCCATAAACCGGTTCATGCAATTATTCAGGCTGTGTGTGGGTGATGATGTGCAATATGGCCACCACCACACATTCAGTCACTTCACTACCAGTCTAGCATTGCTTGTAAAGTGCTTTGGATGTATGAAAAGTGCTATATAAATGCTGATTCTTCTTCCTCTTCCTGAGGTTCTTAAGGTGATAGAAGAATGTGGTGCAATTTCAGCATACAAACTTAACTTATCTAAACCAGAGGTTTCCCCCTCTCCCCTCATACTAAGAAACACATTGTAGAGCCTTTTAGTTTGAAGTGGGAAACCTAAAGTCTCAACTATTTGGGTATTAAGCTTGCCCTATATCCCTCATCCCTGAAATCCCTGAACATTGACCCACTACTGTAGCTCGGAAAACAGAACAAGATCTTACCAAATGAAAATCCCTGCCTCTATCATTGTGGGGAAGGGTCAAGATAATTAAGATGAATGTTTTGCCAACACTACTGTACATGTTGGGGATGTAAATCTCATGGTCCCTGTAGCCTGGTTTTAATAGCTTCATGCTATTTTAACTTATCAACACCCTTTAATGCTGCCTGCAACTCCCATGCACCCCTAAAAAAGTGAACATCAAAGGACCTTGCAACCCCTGGCTCTCTGCAGACTTATTAACTTGCATGAAATTTAGGGACCACCTCTGGCATCAGACCCGAGCCAATCAGACAATCAGAACTACAAAAGAGCATGGAATGATTGCACAAGGTCCATTCGCATTGAGAAAAATAAATACTATAAGGGAGTGTTTACTGACACGTGGGGCAATGGTAATGTTTCTGGGATAATATCAAAGAGGTTACAGGGAAAAACCAGAAAAAACACCACCCACTTTACTTGACGTTGATGGGGCTACAACTCTGGACCCCCTAACTATTGCCAATACCTTCAATAACGCTTTCACAGACCTTAGCAGTGTTCTCTCACCTGACTTTTTTGATGCAGATGTCACCCCGACCAAACCTGTAAGCTCTCCCCTAACAACCAGTCACCCACCATTCTACTTCAAAGTAGTCTTGTTGCATGAAGCTCAAAAATAAATCCATAAAGCAATTGAGAAATCTAGATACAGTGGGGACTCCCTTGACTTCAAGCTGTTGTTCCTCATCTTGAGGAAGTGTTAGCACCTTTAACCAGGATCTTTAATCTCTCACTCACACTCTCACAGTTCCCCAATAAATGGAAATCAGCCACAGTTACTCCGGTCTACAAAAGTGGTGACAGGACTCTTCACAAATCAAAATGAAATCAAATCAAATCAAATTCACATGCACTGCTGGCCTATATCCATATTACCACCCCTCACTAAGGCTCTAGAATGAATTGTGGCTGATCAGCTCACCGAATATCTTGACAAACATAAGATCCAATGCGCCAAAAACATGGGTTCAAAAAATGGCATAGCATCACCTCTGCCCTTATGGAATTCACCAGTTCTATACACAGCTCCCTGGACCATGGTCAATTAGTTGGTGCTGCCTTCATTGACTTGACAAAAGCATTCAACATGGTCCATCACCCTCTACTATTGGAACTGCTTCTTAATGCAGGGCTCTCCTCTGACTCCACTGCCTAGTTTAAAAGTTATCTAAACAACTGCAGTCAACAAGTCAAAATTGTCGATGTCCTCTCTGAATCAAGACCTGTTCACTCTGGGGTCCCTCAAGGGCCTGTCTTGGGCCCATCCCTATTTAGTCTCTTTCTAAACAGTCTCCCAAGTTCCTGCCCTGAGCAAATCCTACTCTATGCAGATGATGCAGTAATTTACGCAACTCATTCTGAACCTGTACACCTTGAAAACCAGCTACAACTTGGATTGCCTGGGTAGAGAAATTCAAGTTCAAGTTTAGTTCACATTCAAGTTTATTGCAGGAAAACAAATCCATTGAGCAAGTTCATTCACAAGGAGGTCCTGATACATATATACAGACAAGGCAGAAACTACATACAACATTAATTTCATAGTGCTTGCTTAAAGTACTTCAACAGGAAACAGTGCATCCAATCGCATAACAAGTTTGCTAGTCCCTGTAATTAGGACCATTGTAAATAGATGGGTCAAGACAGCTCAGGCATTAGCGGCAGCTACACGCTTCTTTTATTTTTGCATTGGATAGCAATTTGAGGAGGCAAGGCGAGACTAGCGAGGGAAGCTTCAATGATATTTGCAACTGGTTCAAGATGGTGGGGAGGGTGACTGAGAAGGCATGTTTGTCCAGACTGGTGCAGGTACATGGGACCTTTAACACTAAGTTTGTCTAAATTCCTAAGTGAGTAGATGCTGTGGGCAGTCTGAATAAGAGAGGTTAGGTAACTAGGTAGTTTGTGGAGAAGGAGTTTTATGGTCCAGGTGCTGGCGTGGAGCATATGTCTGGTAGTGAGCGATGTCCAGCCTACAGTTGAATATAAGTTACAGTGATGCATCTGAAATGGGGAATTCGTAATGAAACGCAATGCCCGGTGGTAAAGGATGTCCCAATTTCCTTAGATTAGAATTTGTAGATGATGTATAAATTATGTTCCCATAGTCAAGTAGCGGGAGAAATGTGGCTTGTACAAGCCTGGTTCAACTGTCTAGTTTAGTATGGTTTAGTAATCACAAATTAATACTAAACTTAAAAAAAAAACTAAGCTTATGTTCTTCAGCAGCTCCCATAACAAGTACAGACATTATCCTCTGACTATAACTAACTGCCTTGGTACTGCCCTAGAACAGGTACAATCCTTTCAGTATCCTGGAGTCACCATAGACAGCAACCTATCTTATGGGGTGCATATAGATAACGTTGCCAATGCGGCAAATATTTGTATTGGTCTACTCTACAGACACAGGCAATCTCTGACCCCTAAAGCCTTAAGAATTGCTGTACAGAGCTCTATAATTTCCATTTTTGACAATGAACTGATCATGTCTGGCTCTGCGACTGATACTGCCCTCTGGCGCACCTCCACTGCTCTTAACAAGGTGTGTTGTCTCATCTCAGGAGCCCGCCATCTTACCCACATGCGTGACCTCTTTTCCCTAACTGGTTGGCTACAGCTTAAAAATTGCATCAAATTCCAAAAGTGCCTGATGGTCAAGAAAATAACCTTAGGCCTCCTGCCACAAGAAGTACAAGATCTTCTAAGCCCCCCTTGTAATCCAAGCCACACCCCAGGTTCTGATTCTCAGCTCCTACAGCTCCCTCATCACTGAACCACCCAAGGGCAATGATAGTTCACCTACAATGCTCCCCTCTGGATGAATGCTTTTAGCTTTGACATCTCCTCCGAAGTAAAGCTGGGCCCATTCAGATCCAAACTTTGGGCACTACTCTCAACAGCTAGCATCAGTAACTGTCTCCCTTAACCACGTTTCCCAAACCTCAACCTTAGCACTCAACCTCTAATCTTAGTAACTTAGCACTCTTGTTTCCAACCCCTTCCTCCTACATCCCCCTACTCCCTCCACTCTTCCTCCCCCCTCCCCTTTCCCCACATCTTCTCATGTCCTCCACTCCCACCCCCTCTCTTACTCTTCCCAACCCCACCCTCCCACATCCTTTCCTCACACCCCATACCCTGTTTGTCTTGAAAAAGCCTGCTGGCTGATATCAATGTACTGTATGCATTTTACTGTGCCTGAAATGGATTAGCACAATATGTCTCTGTTGTATTACATTGACTGTCCATTATGATTTTTGTGTCCATTATGATTTTTGTACCTCCCATTTACACTTAATTGTACCATACTTTACTGTCATATTTAATCTGCTGTCTTTTCTACTGACATGGAACCTTTGTAAACGAGCTCATAGCTCAAAGGCATATATGTAATCCAAGAATTAAAAAAAAAAAAGTAACTTAGTTTCTTTGCCTAAATAAGCTGGACCAAAGAGCTCTTAGGTAACTGGTAAGGCCTAAAATATATGGTGCTCTGCACCTACTGCATTTCACTTGGTACTACCTTGCACAACATGGGGCAAAATATTTTTTTTTGGGGGGGGGCATCCTACTGATACCAAAACAGACACCAATTATATCACTACTTGGCTGAGGATTGAGTAGGAGTTGGCAGTGACATATTGTTGCCCCTTCCATTCTTTATTATATATTCCTTTATTGTGACTTCCTTTTCCACTTCGTCACACTATGATTGCAGGGTCAGTTTGAACTCATGCCCAACTTTGTCGGCATCTTAAACTTCCTTATCATAAAGATGTTCCACAACCACTATTTCTCAGCCCTAATCTTTTAATAGCTAAAAAGCAGATTCTTCCACTCTTTTGGCAAGGGCATGTTATCCCTTCCTTGGAGGTTTTTCTTATAAACCAGGCTGTCAAGTCTTTTCTCCTTTTCCAACAAGAATATGGGGTTCAACATAGGGACTGCTTTAAGTTTTTTTTTAAATGACGCATTGTATTTCATTGTTTTCAGGTCCTCCTCCTCCCCCCTAGTCCAATCAGGTTAACTTGTTTTTTGAAAATTTGTCAGTTATAGCCCAGAAGCCTCATCCACTTTCAAACCTTTATAAAGCAATGAACTAAGGATACTACCTCCTCTAAGGTATTTTACTAGGAGGCAACTATTGGATTAGATTATTCTGAAGAGTACTGGCAAAGGATATGGGCAGGTCTGTATAAATATGTCAAACAAGACTGTCTTCAGTTACAACAATTAAATATTTTTCACAATCTTTATTTTTCACCTAAGAAACTATTTTACATGGGTAAAACTCAGACTCCAATCTGCACTAGATGCAGTAGCAAAGATGGTACTTTATACCATATGCTTTGGTAATGTTCAAAAATCCAGCCTTTTTGCAATGTTCGGAACCATTTTTGCTCCTCTCCTGTGTCTTCCAGACAGTTTTACCTCTGAGATCTGTATCATTGGGGATTATGGCAACCAACTTTTGGGGCTCAGGAAAGGTTATATGACACTAATTGCTGCAGTAGCATAATTAATCATTTTATATCATTGACTGGACACCACGAGCCCAGCCTTGGCTAAGTGGCTAAAGAAGATGTTTACCTCCCTTAATGTAGAAAAATTCATAGCCAGTTTTTATCACACCCTACATACATACAGTTTTGGTGGGAGACTCTACATATGTTGTTACTTATTCAAAGTTAAGTGGGACCATAACTTTTTTGTGACCACTGTGTATTACATTACTTCAAGGATACTTATCTTAGTTTTAGGGATTCCCCCAGGCTCTGGGACACTTCCAAGGGTCTTGCCTGGGTATTTGTGAGGGGGGTTAGGGAGCGGGATCTATTTCTGTTTGTTCTGTTTTACTGTTCATTCATATACGCTATTGTTCTCTTTGTTTGTGTCTTGTAGTTGGCTGTCGGAAAATTAATAAAGTATATTTAATAAAAAAAATATTGCTATCATTAAAAGGTGAAATGGATATCAAAATTAATAAACCCCCACCAGGTGACCACAAGATGCTTTTCTAACAGCATTTACTGAAAATAGTGCATAATCATTAAACAGATCCTGAGTGGTATACAATATCAGTATTTCTTGTAAATAAATTACTGGAAATTGCCTAAAATAGGCACACCAATTTTTATCTTCCATTTTAAGTGATACTCCTGCCACATTTCAGCTGATGATCTGAAACTTCCATTCATTTTTTTGAATGCCAGGTCAAAATGCACTGTCTAGTTCTATTAAAGAGATCTCTGCTGAATCACTGACCTTCATAAATGAATGAATGTTTATGCAACACAGGAGAAGAAGTTGCAAGTGTTAAGAAACAGCTGGTCTACAGGATTACACTGCAGTTAATCCATTTCCCAGCTGTCTATAGCCTCTAATAAAATAACCTTTACTGTTATCATCTTCCATTAACTCTGTCTCATTCCCAAATGACTATTCTATTTCCACAAGGCATAACAATGGAATAATTATATGTTGTTTCTGGTTATCCTCAATCCTAACTTCTTTCTTTTTATCCATTTTCTTTGTCCTTAATATTTCCTTAGTACTTGTTTTGCACTGCATATTTTTAGGATAATAGGGTTGTGTATTCAACTCTGGTATAGTAGCATTTACATTAAAACTCAATTTTCCAAAGTCATCAGCCCATTTTAATAGAAAAGTACTAATGTCAGGGTCCTTAAGTGTCAAACAGACCCATCCTTGCATTTTATCATCCGTATATCTATAAGCTGATTTTATAACTAACCACATAAGAATGTTTCTAATTATACTTTTACATGCATTACATACCACATTTTTAAGGGAATGCATTTTCATTTCTTATTTTGGAATACCTTGAAAATAGATATTAGTTAATACGTGACCTGTCCTGATTAGTAGTTCCTTTGTTTCTGTAACTTAACTTGATCCTGCTTTAATGGTTTTTCCTATGCTCTTCTCTAGATGATTTTATATTGCCCCTTCAAAATATGGTTATTGATCATAAGTTCCTTTCGACAGGCTCATGACAAATTTATTTGATCTGCATTGGGTCTAGTTAATTCCATCTGTGGTGTCTGCTTCCTAACACCTTCTTGGCAGTCTATATATTTTTGCTTCTACTTTATTAGCGTGTTTCTTCTGGCTTTTAGATCTGATGTTGCAATATTCACATCCTTTGCTGGTGGAAAACCTTCTCATTGTCTTTATATACTTCCGTCCTATTTTGTTTTTTTTTATTTTGTCCTTTCCATACTATTACCTCAATTTCCTTAGCTTCCCCCCATTACTTTAATAATAATTTTAATATTCTGTTTCCTTTGGCGAAATGTCTTTACTGGATCCTTAGTATTTTAAGATGCATCTTGCTTTGGAATTTGTACAGTATTAGGGACAAAGCCCTCATACTGATTTTTTCTATATTGTTTCCTTTAAGTGCTTAAACACACTTAAAAGGAAATAATGGAGATGATGTCTAAGGAGGGAAAAGTGACCAGTGGGGTGCCACAAGGATCAGTCTTGGGGCCAGTCCTCTTCAATATATTTAACAGTGGAATCACTGATGGGCTGGAGGGAAAGGTATGTCTGTTTGCAGATGACAAAGATCTGCAACAGGGTGGACACATAGGAGGGCAATATGAACATGGTGTCTGACTTCAAAAACCTGGAAGAATGGTCTAGAAACTGGCAGTTGAAATTCAAAGCCAAAAAATGTAAACTAATGCACCTCAGAAAACAAAACCCAGATGTGACATACACCCTTGGGGGGGAACAGATTACAGAGACCAAAATGGAACAAGACCTTGGGGTTATCATTTCAGATGACTTCAGAGTAGGAAGATAGTGCAAAAAAACAGCTTATACGGCCAGCAGCATCCTCAGATGTATAGGCAGGGGTATTACAAGCAGAAACGCAAAGTAATAATCCCATTATACAGGTCCCTGGTGAGACAATCTGGAGAACTGTGTCCAGTTTTGGAGTCCTCACTTAAGAAAAGACATAAACCACCTAGAAACAGTATAAAGGAGGGCTACAAAGTTAGTATAGGAGCTACATCACAAATCGTATGAAAACAGACTAAAACAACCACAGTCATACTCATTGGAACAAAGGAGGGACAGAGTAGATGTGATAGAAACCTTTAAATACATTAAGAAAATAAAATCAGTGCACAAGGAAGACCTCTTTCATTCATAAGAGACTACTCGCACAAGAGGGCAGTGTATGTGGCTAAAGGTAGGTAGGTTCAAAAACAACACTAGGAAGTTCTTTACAGAATGGGTTGTGGATCCCTGGAATAGTCTGCCACAAGAAGTGGTGGAGTCTAAGACAATCAGGGAGTTCAAGTTAGCATGGGATAGGTGCTATGGAAACCTGACAAGAAAGAATTAGCTGGGTGGGAATGGCAAGAAAAAGAGCAGACTAGATGGACCAAAAGGTCCCCTTCTGCCGTCACTTTTCTTATGTTCTTAAGTTGTTCATTAGTCTTTATAATTTCCCCTTTAATTTCTGCTAGGCCTAGAACCACTTAGTGTTAAACAACAAATGGCTGTACCTTGGAGGGGACTTTCCTCCTTCTACTTCCTTCCATTATTAACAGATTTCTTATCCAGCACTGTTATGTTATCTGGTAGATGGTAACATTTTCCACAAATGTGTAATATGTGGTGGTAAAACTGAAGGCTGGTTCAGGTTATACCTTTACGATATGGGGAAATTAAGTTTTAAAAATCCTGAAGAAAGGATATTACATTCAAAATTTTCTAATTGGATTAACCAAGGCTGGCTGACAAGCCAATTTATGTAGGCTTGTCAGAGCCCTTATTGTCCTCATACTGGGGTGGATTAACTTGGTTTATTTCTTTTAATTAATTTAACTTGGATTTTCACATCTAATGAGGGATGTTAACTAAAAACTTTCTCTCCATTAATATCCTGTGGTTGTATAACAAATACAAGTGTGTGCTGGGAGATTTCAAACAAAAAGTGCCTATCAAGAACTTCCAGGTTTTCTCTTGCCATAGCTTTATTAATTCCAGTACTATCTAATGACCCCTCTAATTTTTTAATATTAATTAACAATGGGATTCCTCCCCTGCTATAAACTGTCTCTCACCATGGTGTAGGAAGATCGTTCCCCCAATGACTGGTCTGGGACCAGCCTGGTCTGAGACCAGTTTCCAAGCAACCTGTTCCAAGAACAGCCTGGTCTGAGACCTGTTTCAGAGTTGCCTGGTCTTAGACCAGTTTCCATGCCACCTGGTCTGAGATCAGTTTCTCCTTCCAGCTGAACTGGTCTGGAATTAGTTATTGTCACATATGTGTCTAACCACAGGTTTGTTAGACAGCAGCCAGCATAGTGTTGTGGTTAGTGCACTAGGCTACGATCCTGAAAGTCTGGGTTTGAATCACATTTTCCCCTAAAATTCTTTTGACCCAAGATTTCACTGGTGTGGTTATCCATGGCGGTGTGGAGCTGGTAATAGTAAATCTACACTAAAGGGAAATGGTGCAGGAAAAAAACTAAGTGCAACAATGGAAGCTCCTGCATAGCGGTGAAACTGGTGCCAGAACAGGTGGCTCAGAAACTGGTCCCAGACCAGCCTGGTCTCAGATCGCTTTGCATGGAAACTGGTCTCTGACCAGACATCAGATGAACAAACTTCCTGCAGCTCTCACCAGTGTTCAATTTCCCTGATAATGCAGTTCTTGCTATTTCCATGCCTAATTTAGAATTACATAAAATATTTAGTAATTGCCTTCCCCCACCCAACTCATTTTTCCTTTTTTCTTTGAGTTAATTCATTTTGATTTTACTGGGTTTGCTCTTAACCCACTTTTTGTTTCAGTTTTATTTGCCTTGTCCTTGTTTGCCATAACATATGATAAAATACCAATCTAATATTCCAGGTTATAAGTAACTAATTCAAGCTGTTCTACTATCCCAGTGTACTAACAATATGTTCAGGATGAACTTTGATAATATAAATATGATACTCTTTCACATTATTAATCTTGTCTAAAAATGTCCAAACCAATTACCAAAGTAGCTTAAAATAATAGGCATCAAATCTTTCATCACAATTACTCAAATACAATTGAAATGTCCCAGAAGATGCTTGGAAAACCCCCAATACACAAGAAGGGTTCCCACAAGGCAAACTGTCACTAAAATATCTTATGTCCAAAGCAGAAAATCAGATAATCCTCCCAAGATCATGTATAAGATGAGTATGTTTGCATTTCCTATTATAATGCTTGGAATAAGTGCTTTTCAGGTGAGGGCTTCCACGAAAACGGCTCAAGAATGACTTCAAATGTGTGTCATGATCAAGTTCAAGTTTATTTGCAGGAAAGCTCCATTGAGCATGCTCATTTACAAGGAGATCCTGGTAGGACAAGGTGGTACAAAAGTATACAATACAATACAGTACCACACATGAAGTCTTGACTCCACTCTAAAGAAAAACGAAAAGAAAAATCTACTAAGACAATGTTCCCCAAACTTTACCATTAATAGAATAACAATATCAACTGTACTGCATTTTGTCTTGGAGTGGGGGATATTTATAGGGGGCTTGGGAGGGTTTGTATTATAGTATAGGTCACCCTGCTGTGTTTAAGTATAGGCATTTCAGTCATTGGGTGGTGCGTGGGAATGTTATTTTTGTTGGTTTTAGGCAGTTTGGGGGTTGAAGATGTGCTGGCCAGCTGCTCTCCTTGTCAGGCACTACTCCTCCTCTGAACTTTGGGACATCCACCCCTTGTATTGTCCCCCCCCACCAGCAGCAGTTTATGAATGTGGCAGGGCAATGGGTATAGTCAGCAGGAGGTGGAGATGGGCTGGGGTCCCAAACCTCCATGGGGGGTGAGTGGGTCGGCCGTATCAGGGTTGTACAGACCAGGAAACACCCTGGGGAGAAATGGCCTCTAGAACATGGTTCTCCATACCTGGTTTCCATACTCAAGGGCTCCAGTATTTCTGGGTTGATAGCTCAGCTGGTCCTGGAATCTTGTCCAACTTGAGTGGTGTTATGCAATGCAAGGTCTATTAGGAACAAGACGGCAGTTATTCTCATTTTGTTGGGACAGCAGACCTGGCTTGCATCACTAAGACCTGGCTTGATGACAATGCCAGTCTCATTTTGGAGGTCACTGTTCTGGCCAGGTTCTCGGTGATACACTGCTCAAGATCGGACCACAGGAGCGGGGGTGTAGTTGTCTGTTTTAAGTTGGAATTGGGCCTTACTGGTGCGTCAGTTGAGGAACTCAGATCATTTGAGTTTACCATGGTAGCAGGTGTGGGCTGCAGGATTGTTCTCATCTAATGTCCACTCGGGGGTGAGAAACTGTTCCTGCAGGAAGTATCAGACTTCATCATAGACATGGTGTTTGAGTAGCCCAGGTTGATAGTCATGGGCAATTTTAACACCTAGGTCGATGATGAACTCTTGCTTTTTGGACAAGACTTCCTCCAACTTATGAATCTGTTGGGGTTCACACAGGTAGTTGCCTCTGCTACCCATAGTCACGGTCACTCACTTAACCTGGTCTTCCTCCTGGGGATGGAGACCTCTGACTTGGTGGTGGAACCAGTCATAGGGTCTGATCCCTGCACCATAAGGTTCAATCTCTAGGTTCCCCCTTATTGGTCTGCCCCTGTGGAGATGGTCAGATACTGCCCTTTGAGGGATGTGACCCTGGACGGTCTATTGGCAGTATTAGACCTATCGGGATTTCAAAGGGCAAGCGAGCATCCAGAGAGTTTAGTTCAGGCCTATAATAAGACTGTAACTGAAGCTATGGATTCTATCACTCCCATCCGTGTTTGCCCTCTCTCTCTTCACCCTCGGTCCCCTTGGTTCGATGGGACCTTGAGGGAGTTGAGAAGAGTTGGACAAAGTTTAGAGCAATGCAGGTGGAATTTGGCCCTTGAGGCTGACCACCTTAGATTGATGGATCATTATCAAATCTATTCCTGTCTGGTGAGATTGCTGCTGCTCAGAATTGATGAGCTCAGCTCTTTCAAACTGTGGACAGTTGTGCAATCTTACCTGTCTGCAGGATCAAAGTGTGTTTTTACAAGTTAAGCATGACGAGTTTGCTCAGTTCTTTGCGGATAAGGTGGCCAACATCAGGGCCGAGATCCGCACAGTGCTCTCTATTGGGGTTAACAGTGGTCAGTGCTTGGTCACTTCTCCTCAGTTTTCCTGGAAATCTTTCAACTGACCAGAGATTGTGGACATTGTGTGGATTGTCCAGAGTATGCAGCCAATGTGCTGTAGTTTGGATCTGAGCCCAACACACCTATTAATGGGATGTATTGAGTCCATTGGCCCAGTCTTTGCAAAGGTTGTTTGGTGCTCCTTAGAGTTGGATGAGTTTCCCAGCTCCCTGAAAGATGCAGTGGTGACACCATTCCTTAAGAAAGCTGCTCTGGGCCCAAACTGCTTTGCTATCTACAGGCCCATCTCTAACCTTCCCTTTGTCAGGAAAGTGACCGAGAAAGTATTTGTGCTGCAACTGAAGAACCATCTTACCATCCACAATATCTACAATCCCCTCCAGTCTGGTTTCCAGAAGAGGCATAGTATCGAGACTGCTCTGGTTTGGGTACTCAATGATCTTCTGATGGCAAGAGACTAGAAGCACCATTCTATCTTGGTGCTTCTTGATCTCTCTAAAGCATTTGACACAGTGGACTATGGGGAGCTGCTCAAGTGCCTGAAGGTTATCTAAGGCCTTGCTGGTCCAGTCCTCAGATGGTTTCAATCTTTCCTCTCCAGCAGATTTCAGAGGGCGGTGTCAGGTTTTGTTTCCTCTGATCAATTATTTCTGCCATGTGGGGTTCCCCAGGGCTTGATACTGTCCTTTATGCTGTTTGCAGTGTAAATGCTGCCCCTTTGAGACATTGTAAGATGATATGAGCTGAGATTTCACTGCAATGCAGATGATACCCAGCTTTACCTGTCTTTTACGCCTGACCAGGATAGTGTGGTGTCGATCTTTAACAGCTGCCTGGCACAAATCCATGACTGGATGAAATCCAGCTGGCTGAAATTGAATTCTGAGAAGACTGAGGTGTTGGTGGTGGATCCAGATCACCAGGTAGAGATGTCAGCAACTGGGCTACTTTCCAGTCTTTGGCTCAGAGGTGCCCAGCTGCCTTCCTCTGAACTGGTGCGTGACCTGGGAGTGGTTCTTGATGATGGGCTGATGCTGCATTCCCAGGTGTCGGCAGTCTTCAAGTCTTCCTTTTACCATCTTAGAAACATTGCCAGAATTAAGTACCTTCTTCCATTCAGCAACCTGCTGACATTGATCTACGCCTTTGTGACTTCACGCCTGGACTAGTATAACTCCCTCTACCTCGGGCTTCTGGGGGTTGATATCCATTGCTTGCAGCTGGTGCAGAACACTACAGCACGGTTGTTGACGGGGACTTCTCATTTGAGTCATATCACTCCCATGCTGCATGAACTACACTAGCTGCCTGAACATTGGTGGATCACCTTTAAGGTCAGATTTCTGATCTATAAGGCTCTGCACAGACTTGGTCCAAGCTATCTGCAAGAACTCCTGACTCCCCACAGCCCTGTCTGTCCCATCCACTCAAATAACGAGGGGTTTGCTAGAGGTTCCAAGGGTTCGGCTGAAAACATCTGGGGCCCGTGCTTTTATGTATGGTGCCCCCACCCTGTGGAACACTCTATCTCATCAGATTCGAGAGTGCAGAACTATGGAGAGCTTTAAGGCAGCCTTAAAAACTCACTTGTTTGAACAGGTATTTCGTGAGTATTTCAATTAACTCATTCATATTCAGTATTGTCAATATTTTATGCATTGTTACTAATTTATTGTTTTAATATTTTCATTATTTTTAATAAAGTACAGTGCTTTGGTTTGTAGATCGCACTTCATAAATAAAAAATAAAATTTATTATTATTATTATTACTATAGTAAGCCATAAACCAAAAACCAAAGTTGCTTTCCTGCTGGCTATCAAACAACAGTCTGAGAAAGAAAAAAAAATAAAAGGAACAGGCTTTAAAATACATAAAACTCACTTGAAGTAAGATTTAAAATTCATTCTACTAAAGAACGGTTTGAATGAAAAACTTACCCATTTTAAATGAAAAGGAAATTTCCACAACACTGCAAGCAGATCTCTGGTGATTAGTGTGGCTAAAGCTCAGTAGTGGTGTCTTTCTACAGCGGGATTTATATCTGGTATATGACCTCATAAACAAACTACTCCCCTTATTAGGTAGGCCAGGTCACGTGAGTCTAAATAATAATAATAATAATGCTTTATTTATATAGTGCCTTTCAACCATCAAGGCACTTTACACACAATTAAAACAAATGAGATCATAAATTCAAGCATCATAAATAGTTTAAAATACTGAAATACAATAAAACAGGTATCAATCAGTCACCCTATGCTTGGTACTATAAATGAGTTTTAAAAGCCTGTTTAAACCCCTCCACAGTCGCTCACTGTTGTAACTGATGGGGTACAGAGTTCCAAAGAGTAAGTTTTTAAAGACACCCTTGGAACCTCTAGCAACCCCTAGTCAGTCGAGCGCAGCAATCGCCCGGGGTGGTAAGCTCTTTCAGGTAGGCTGGGTCCTGTCTGTGTAGGGCTTTGTAAGTTAAAACTCTGACTTTAAAGGTGATCCAGCACTGTACAGGGAGCCAGTGCAGTCCTCACAGCACTGGTAAAATATGACAGTCCTGAGAGGTTCCTGTCAATAACCGGGCTGCCGCATTCTGTACCAGCTGCAAGCAGTGGATATCCACCCCTGGTAGCCCTTGGTACAGGGGGTTGAAATAATCCAGGCATGAGGACACAATGGTGTGGACCAATGTAGGAAGATCGCCGGACAGAACAAGGTGCTTAACCCTGGAAATATTCCTTAGATGGTAAGGAGAATTTGATGGTCGCTGTCACCTGTGAATGTAGTGTTAGCCCTTCATCAAGAATGACCCCCAAGTTTTGCACCCATTCAGAGGTTGGGGGTGGCAAGCCCTGAGAAACAGTCCCAAAGGCAAACCAACCTCTGGCCCCCTTATCTGGTGCCCCGAGTCCACAACCAGCACCTCAGTCTTTTCTGAGTTCAACCTCAACCAGCTCGAATTCATCCAACCCTGGATTTCTGTGAGGCAGGTGTTAAAAACTGAGAGAGCTCTACCCTGGTCAGGTGCAAAAGAAAGGTAGAACTGGGTATCATCAGTATAGCAGTGAAACCTCAGCACATACCTTCTCACAGTGTCTCTGAGGGGTAGCATGTACACTGTGAATAACATGGGGGACAACACTGATCCCTGAGGGACCCCATATGACAGAGGGACTGGGACAGGAAAAAAAATCCCACACACCACGCTCTGAGTTCTTCCAGTGAAGAAAGATGTAAACCATCTGAGAACTGTACCTGACAGGCCACAGATGAACCTCAGGCGATCGAGTAGGACTCCATGATTGACAGTGCAAAATGCTGAAGAGAGATCCAGAAAAAACAAAATAAACCGGTTCTTCTGATCTCTTGCAGTCAGGAGGTCATGGAGCACCTGAACCAGTGCCATCTCAGTACTGTGCCTCTTTTGAAAACTGTACTGGAGAGGTTCATTGATGTCATGGATGGTTAACTGGTTCTCCAGTTGTAAGGCCACTAGTTTCTCTAAAAACCCCACAAACTTTAAAAAAGAGAAAAAATCATAGAGCCTATATATATCTATATATATATATATATATATATATATATATATATATATATATATATATAATAAATTACAGGCACCATCGCACATCTATAGTTAGGGTTATATGGGCAGTTTTATGTTAAACCCTAATTTGTGAACTTTAATAACTTCACAACTGTTCAATGGATTTTCATGAAATTTTACATACATGGTCACATTGAGTAGAACTCTAGATGTGCCATGTTTTGTTCCAGTCAGATTGGCAGATTCTTAGTTCTGATTAGTGCAAAAAGTAAATTTTTTGCATATTTTTCCCATTGTTTTAAAAGGGTTTTTCTTTGAATTTGGCTACCACCCAGGTGGTTTGGAATTTTGGTCTGAAATGTTTAGGGTAGAAAGGGGCAGGCCCACAGATGTACCTTTTGCTTGTTTGGTGAAAAAATATTAATCTGTTCCAAAGTTATTTAATTTTGAAAGTTTAAAAAATTGGTTCTAAGCATGCTCAGTATAAGCACTTCAGGATAGCTGTATGAAACAAAAAAGAATTATTTTTTCATATGGATCCAATACCTTTTCATGAGAAGAAAACATTTTTTCATTTACTGCCATCTTGTTGTCTGTTTTCCCATAAAAAATTTAAATTTGAAAACCCACAAAAATCACATTCCTGAGAGCAACCAATGCACGTAGCTTGCTTATCGTGACCCCCTTAGCTGGATTCTGCACTTAACTGTTGCAGAAATGCCCTTGTAATGTTTTTTTTTATTGTAAATTTTTTCTTGTGACTAGTGATACAAAAAAAGATTCTTGTTTTGTATCATAAGTCACAAAAGAATCATTTTTCATGAGGGGAATCAATGTATTTCAATGTGGTTTTCAACTTTGGTGCATAACTTTGCCATTTCATCGTATTTTTACTCCAAATTTTCAACATGGCATTTTTGAGACCCTACCTAATGAACAATATCAGTGGAATTATGCAACTCCTTTCAGAAAGGCAATTTCATAGTCCCTTGTCAAAATTACCTTTCAGATGGGATTTGAGAATTTTCACCACCCTTGTTCATCAGGTGGAGTCATAAGAAGGCTATGATGAAATGTTCAGGTAAAAATATGTAAAAATGCCAAAGTTATGCACATAGGTTGATATTTTGATGCGCTCCTATGTAACTTTGGCAATTTTAAATATTGTGACTCAAAATTTTCAACATAAATATCTTTTTTATACTACTTCATAAACATGACAGCTGCCATTTTTCAAACTATTACCAAACTGTGTTTTTTGTGCCTGAGGCATGCAATGGTGTTGCAGTGGTACGGCATCATATTTTGAAGGGTATTTCAAAATTGTCATTACTGGGTTCATGAGGTGGCATAATAAGGAGGCTACATTGATAATTTCATCCTTGTTTTACTACAAATGCAAGCACAGCAACATATATGCATGCATTTAAGGAGGAATGGTAGTGCAGGGCCTGGAGGGCCCTGTGTTCCTACAGACAAAGGAAGATACAATTATACTAAGGGAAACTCAAAAAGTAAGAACATTCTTTGTAAAACTGTGTTAATGCACTAGTTAGGTTTGAAGCGACAAAAGTAGGGAAATGTGGCATTAGGATTTCCAACCCTAACACCTCACCCCACCCAACAGACAGCAACAGGAAAAACCATTACTGTTTCACCTCTCCTGCATCTTCAGTAATCAGCTGGTTGTCAACAATATTGCTCACTCCATTGTCATATACTCTACACATCTCAGTTTCTTTCATGGTCGAATGGGGTGAGCATTATGGCCTAAATATATGAAAGAGCCTAAATGTTTTAAAAGGCACTCATCCAGTAGCTTTTATAAACCTTTGCACAGCTCACTCTGCAGGACTGAGAATATTTTCCATATCCCAAGATCTGCACATCATGTGTGCAATTTATACCATGGGGGTGAGAGCTTTAGGAACATTTTTTCTGTTTCTGTGTGTTTTCTGCCCATTCCATGTGTGTGTGTGTGTGCGTGCGGTGTGTGTGTGTTGTTCTGATTGGACTGGGAGTCATATACACAATGGGACACAGATGAGTGTGTTCTTCAAAGCTAATTGAGTAAGTTGTAGGTTGCAATGAGAAAGAGAAACTGTTGCAGGTAGCACTGAAAAAGGAAAACTACTTTTTGAAGAAGTTTCATTTAGAATTCAGGTTGTTTTGAAGCTGAGATCAGCACAGTAATGGGCTAGGAGTGTTAGAAACACAATGGGACACAGGTGAGAGTGTTTTGCAAAGCTAATTGAGTACGTTGCAGCTTCAGTGAGAAAGAGAAACTGTTTTCTGAAGCAGTTTCATTTAGAATGCAAGCTGCAGTAAAGATATCCTCACTCTGGTGATATCAGCAGAGTGTGGATAAATGGCATTTATCCTCACTCTGATGATGTCATCAGGATTTATCCTAACTGCAGTAGAAATAACACAGGATATTCTACTGAGAAAGCTTTCACCCCCATGTTATAAATAGGTTTATAATATTGTCAATTAAATGTCCTTCCCACAGTTTGCCTTATTGTCAATGCATGTCATTTGTGGGTTCAAAGCAGGAATAGTGTTAACATCAAATGCAGTCTAAGAGAACCACCAGGAGATTTTTGTTTGGCTGTGTCGCTCAATGTTTAATGCATAAAATCACTGTCCAGAAGCCCTCCATCTCTTCATTCCCAGCTCATTTCCCAACAAAGTTCAGTTAATTGTAAATTGCAAACTCTTTCCCACTGCTGCTACCTCCTCGAAGGCTCGTTCAGATCTCTGATGCAGGGACTCGATTCAACAGTAACAGCAGTCCACACCTCACTGGAACACACTCCTCCATTCAATTCCCCACAGCTACAGTACTTTAGCCCCGCAGCCTGCATCCTTCTTGTCAGTCCCAAACCTGGGAAAGCAAGGAAAAGGAAAATCCCAATGCCATCAGCAAGGGGTATGCAACCCCTGTCCCTTCAGGTGTAATAACAACCTTTTTAAAGTGTAATATTTTAAAAGTTAAAGGGACACTGTCAACCACCTTAGGTCTCAAAGTGTTCCTAGTTTAAAAAACACATTTTACGACTGTCAAGATTCTGTAAAGATTGTTGATGTATCTGGTAGCTTGTTTCCGACTCTTATTTTCTTTAAAAAAGTGGAAAACAGACTGCCCAACATACTGGTGTTGCCACACTAAAACAGGTTTGTTTACATTCCTTGATCAACTCCAAATGCATCTTTCTTGGACTTGGGAACACCCACAACACAGTCTAGCCCCTCCTGATGCAGTGAAAGTTTAGGAGGCTACTGTCTTATTTGCACTGCACTGTTTGGCTGTGTTTCTAATGCTCAGGAAACATGCAACAATGACAGATCCAGGACTGTAAACAAAACAAGGTTGTTTATAAATATACATTGCCATGCATTTCAGTTCTACTAAACAAGGAGACAGACAAAACAAACAGCAACATCAATGAATTTTAGAGAAGGTAAGAAATTATAAAATGTGGGGTTTCAACTAGAAATAATATGATGAAAACCAGGTTTACAGTGTCCCTTTATTTATTTATTTATTGAAAATCAGATTACAACCTTTGAGTCAGAGATTCATTTCCAAAGGCTCCACATCAAAATATAAAACATAACAAGAGGCAAAACATTGTACATAGTTACATATAGGTGGAGGGAGAAAGAAACAACAGGGTATATACATTACATTTTGAAAATAGGCATATTAAGTAGGGACAAGTGAGTAGTGGTGCTAGAACTATACAGATTTGGTAGCTATACAGTTTTTGTAGAGAGCTTAAGTATGGCAGAATAGTGCAATGAGGAAGTTAATGCAAAGCCTAAGTACTAGCAGTTGAAGAGAGCAGTCGGGTAATCAACGTTGTCATTAGTACACAGTGGCTGAAGTGGGCCAGGGATATCTTTAGACCAAGGTCTTGCCTTCAATGGCAGATATCTGTATATTAGTGGGGGCAAAGGCAGAGCTGGTTAGAAATTATGTGATTCTTGAGGGCTGCATTGAAGGGGCTAGTCTGGGATTAGAGGTGATGGCCAGAGGGAGTTCATTGTACCATGAAGTTGCACTGTAGAAGGACCGTTGTCCCAGGGTGGTTGAGACTCTGGGAACAGCCCATGTTAATTTGTCTGCCGCATAGGTTTTTGTCGTGGTATGTACAGCACAGAGGGAGGTTGAAACTCCATCAGATGTAAGGGCAAGGTGGATTTTCCTAGTAAGGTAACATGTCTAGTAATGTATTCTTTCATCTAGGGTGAGGATCTTTGTAAGTGTATATAGGGTGCAGCTGTGTGTACGCTTATCCACTCCAGCAAGAAGTCTACAGGCTTTGTTAATGAATAGGTGGATTTTGTTTAGTGCAGTGTGGTCAGGGGCCCGAGTAGATGGTTAGCCCATAATCTACAAGGGAGAGAACAGAAGAGGTAACAGAAATGCTAAGTGACTCTGGGGGTAGGCAGGTTTTGTGCCAGTACAGCAGCCCGGTGCGTATGTTTATGGTGGAGGAAAGGTTACCTATATGTGGGTGGAATGAGAGATTAGGATCGAAGGTTAAGCCCAGGTATTTGTAGGCATAGACCTGTTCCAGTGGGAGGAGGTTTTTGGAGAGGATTGTTAGCTGGGAATTGTGGTCCTTTCTTTGTCGGTGGGAGAAGAGCATTGATTTAGTCTTATTTACATTAACCATGAGTCTGTGGTCAGTAAACCAGTGTTCAGCTTGATTGAAGGCAAGTTGTAGGGAGGACTGAAGGATTGCGGTGTCCAAGTGAGAGGCATAAATTATCGCATCATCTGCATAGAGCAGAAGGTTACAAGGACAGGATTTGGGCAGGGTGTTCAGGAAGACGTTGAATAGCAGTGGGCCAAGGATAGAGCCCTGAGGCACCCCCAACCAGACTGGGAGTACGGGTGAGAGGGTGTCGTTTACCTTCACACATTGGGACCTGTCTGTGAGGTAGCTTGTGAACCGCGCGATGGGTCCACAGGACATGCCTGTGCAGCAAAGAGTATTTATGAGAAGGGTGTGGGAGACTGTGTCAAACACTTTCGACAGGTCTATGAATACAGCTCCTGTTAGTATCTTTTTATCTAGTGCAATGTGCAGCGAGTTGGAGAACACTATGAGGGCAGTGGTTGTGCCGTGTCCGGCTCTAAAACCATGTTGTTCCCTGCATAGAATGTCATGTGCAAGTAGGAAGTCTGTGAGTTGTTTTGCAATGATTTTGTTAAGAAGAGTAGAGTTAATAACTCTGTTTTTAAAATGACAAAGATGACATACCATTCATTAGAGAAAAACTTGCAAAACTGAGTGAGAGTTGCTCTGCCCTTTCAAGGGTCCTCACACAGCAATGCTCTCAGTCATCATAGACCAGCAAGACGGGGTAGAGGCAGTACAGAGAGGGGCAACTAAAATGCTGCAGGGGTTGCATGAAAAGCCTTACAAGGAGAGACCGAGGGATCTCAACATGTACATCCTGGAGGAGAGGAAATGGAGACATGATAGAGACCTTCAAGTACCCCATGAGGGGTGAACAGAGTACAGGATGGGGTCTATTTAAAATGAAGAAGTGTCCCAGGACAAGAGAGTGTGCAATGATGCTGGAAGGGAGTAATGTGAGGAAGTATTACTTCACTGAAAGTGTGGTGGATGCCTGGAACAGTCTGCTAGCAGAGGTTGTGTGGGGGAGAAAGCAGTGGTGGGCTTCAAGCATGCAAGATAAGCACTTGGGAATAGTGGTAGATAGGTGAGGGGAGGGTTGCCAGAGCCTAGATATGGTTGGTGGAGACAAACTAGGCAAGGAACATCTGGGCTGGGTGGGCCAAGTGGTCCTTTTCTGCTGACATATTCAATGTTTGCATGTTTTTAGGTTTCTTCAAAATAAATGTACTTTGTGGATTCATTCAGAGACACTGGGCCTTTCTCACCAGCATGGGGTCATTATGTCGAATGACATAATGTCACGTGGCACAATCGCGCTGTGTGATTTATGCCATGAGGCATCTGTCTTTGTTCTGTGGGGGCTCCACTCCCACATCACCCGTTATGGGGGGTCACTCGGACCCCACCCCACTAAAGATTCTCAACCTGGGGGGTCCAACCCAGGGTGTGCATAAGTTCTGTCCCCATAATGCCGAACAATATTATGTCATGCGGCATTATGACCTGGTACATTACTCACCAAATTCACATATTCTACCTAGCAACAACTAACTACAGGAAAATAAAACCTATTTCCTTAAAAAAAAAGTTTTTATTTTATAAGAACAATAACATCCTCCAGGGCATGGATTTCTTGAGAAATAATGCAGTACCCAGGTGAGTTGAAAGTCACTCCGCCATTGGCCTTGTGCCTTCCAGTCCACCCCAGGTGTGCATTAGGTCTCCAGAAATGTGTGCACTGTTAAGGGTTATTGATTATATAACTGTGAACCAGGAGGCCTGGTACAGTACACCAGGCTTTCATCCCACAACTGTCACACTCTTACTGACCTTTATCAAATCATTTTCCCTTTTAATATCTCTATGTGTTGCACTTGGAATTAAGTTTTGGCACAGTGCGACTTTGCCAACCAAAGCTTCTACATAATTAAATAAATAAACATGTATTTATTTCTTTATTTGTACAGGTTGGATTTACAACCTTTGAGTCAGAGACTCATTTACAAAGGCACCTTGTCGCAGGGAGAGCAGACAGTAGTACATTGTGCAGGATACAAAAGAGGACAACATTACGGGTGCAAGAGAAACACTGAACATATAAAACACTTAGTTACCTATTATCATATATTACAGGTTACAGTCATTGATGTATAAAATCCATGGGTGATACAGAGGGGTACATCCTTACATGAACCTAGAGGGGGAAGGCATAGTAGGAGGGGGAGATGGAGAGGCTGTCCAGAGGACATTGTCAAGAAAGGTGGGGCCAGGCAGGAAGGTTCCGCTGGGGGGGGGCAAAGGGGCAGGGTTAGTTACATCTACGGTAGCGGATATCATGGAGGTGGTTCCTAAGGGCGGTTTTGAAGGGGCCAATTTTGGCGGTGCTGGAGATGCAGATTGGGAGGGAGTTGAACCAGATGGGAGCTCGGTAGCAGAAAGACCTCTGGGCAAGGGAGGTCTTGGTTCTGGGCACCAGGAAGGTGGCTTTAACAGAGTTATGTGTGGTGACAGATGGGGACGTATGCCGTAGGGAAGCAGAGACCCCGGGGGGAGAGTCTGAGCAGAGATTTCTTAGCAAGTAAGCAGGTCTGGTACTGCAGACACTCCTTGAAGTAGAGCAAGTTGGGGGAGGTGTAGAGCAGACAGGTGAGAGTGTGGCTGGAGGCTCCAGTCAAGAGCCTGCAGGCCTTATTAATGGAGAGTTGGATTTTAGAGAGGGAGGTGTTGTCAGCCGCCACGTAGATGGGCAGACCATAGTCCACTAGGGACAGGACAGAGGAGGTGAAGGCCAGGTGGAGGGCAAATTGGGGCAGGCAATCCCTATAGTGGTAGAGTAAGCCAATCCAAGAGTTTATGGTGGAGGAGAGGGCGTTGATGTGGGTTTGGAAGTTGATGGCAGTATTGAAGGTGATGCCTAGGTACTTGTATGTGGATACTTGCTCTAATGGGTGGAGAGTGCTGGGGATAATCAGGAGGGGGTCATTTTTAGCCTTATTTTTGTGGTGCATGAAGAGCATTGACTTGGTCTTCTTGAGATTTATGACTAATCTGCGATCAAGAAACCACTTTTCAGTTTGATTGTAAACATGCTTGAGGGATTATTGGAGGTTGGAGGGATTGGGGTGTGAGGCACAGAGAACTGCATCATCCACATAGAGGAGAATTTTGCCAGAGCAGGAGCTGGGGAGAGTGTTGAAGGGGAGGCTAAAAAATACAGGGCCCAGGATGGAGCCCTGAGGGACCCCGGAGCGAATGGGTTGAGTGTCGGAGAGGGAGACATTGATCTTAACATGCTGGGATCTAGTCGAGAGGTAGCTGGTAAACCATGCAAGGGGACCAACAGAAAAACTGAGTTGATGAATATTGTCGAGTATGAGAGAGTGACGGACAGTGTCGATGCCTTGGAAAGGTCTATGAACACTGCACCAGTGAGGTTGCCGGAGTCAAGAGTGGAATGCAGTATTGAGAGAACTCCAGGAGAGCTGTGGTTGTTCTGTGTCCTGGGTAGAAGCCGTGCTGCTCAGTGCACATAATGTCATACTTGGCCAGGTACTTGGATTGACACCACTTTTTCAAGGGCTTTGGAGAGTGGGGAGAGGATGGGAGATATACTGGTAGTTATTAGGGGCGGATTGATCTCTCTTGTGTATAGGAGTGATTTCAGCAGTTTTACAAGCACTGGAGAACTGACCAAGGCAGAGGGACTGGTTAAGCAGGTCTGTCAGGGGGACTAGAACAATGTTCAGAACCAGGCAGAGGATCCTGGAGTCGAGGGGGTCACTGCTGGTGTTATTGATACCATGGGCTTTTAGCAAGTATGGCCTGGCTTTGAGAGGGGATAGGGTGCACAGGTAGAAAGAGGTCCAATGCAGGACAGGGGGGAAGGGGCAGGAACTGGATCAAAAAAACTGCTGGGGAGGACAGAGCTTAGATCAGAGAAGGTGGTGTTGAGGCAGTCAGCTATATGAAGTGGGTCTGTGGTAGCAGTGCCATTGATGGAGAGCAGAGAAGGTGGGGGGGAGCGGGTCTTCCCATTTAATTGTTTCATGCTGTCACAGAAAGTCCAGGTGGAAGCTAGGGTGGCCTGGTAGTGTTCTGCTTTAGCCTGTCTAATGGCCCAGGTACACTTTTTGCGCTCTGCATTGTAGGCTTGTCTATCAGAGGACTTGCCAGTTTCTACAGCAATGTGCCAGAGATTATCCCTGTTCTTAAGCTTCTGGATGAGGGATGGGGTGATCTAAGGGGCACTGTGTTTTTTAGTGTGGGTCCTGGTGGGGGGCGAAAAGGTCACAAGCCTTGCAGAAGGTACTTGTGAAGAAGTCTAGAGCTGAGTCGATATCTGGAGCTTGTCGGATTGGGAACCAGTCTATCTGGGTTAATTGCTGTTTTAGCTTTCTAAGGCCACCAGGGCATAGGTGCTGGCGCAGTGTGGCCTGGGACACTGGCTTCCGGGTGGAGGCTAACCAGTGACAGATGACTGGAGAGTGATCACTGAGTGAGTCAGGGAGGATCATGATATCCCGGATTTTATATGGGCATTTGATAATATAACATCTTGGAGGGTGCTGGTGCCACTAGATCAGTTGAATCTGGTGGGCTGGGAGACTAACTGGGACATGTTCAGGGCAGCAAAGGTGTCCCTGGCTTGGGAGGTGGAGGAGGCAAGCCAGTTAACATTAAGATCACCTAGGATGACTTGCTCAGCTTTATTTTATTTATTTTTATTTAGTTTTTGTTGACCGGGTAAGTGCACTAGACAAATCCTGCCAATTTTCAGGCACGGCCTGGGGGGGGATACAGATGAATGCCAACTGACCTTGAAGCAGATTAAGCTATTGGTAGTATGCAGTAGGGATGCAAGGTAGTCGGTGAGAGACTGGACTGCTTGGTTCTGGTTCCTTGGGGGTATGTAGGAGACCATGAGAAGGAGTGGACCTCTCTTGGGGTCTGGAGTAATTTTGAGCATAAGGGCTTCGGCACCATGGTCAAGCTTGGAACAGGGAGTGCATGACCTATTATGGTGTCCTGTATGAATATTGCGCACCCACCACCAAGTTTGCCTAATCAGTCTTCCCTGTAGAGGGAGTATCCAGGGAGGCAGATAGCGAAATCAGGGGTGGATTTTGAGATCCAGGTCTCTACCAGTACAATAATGTGGGGTTGATGCTGAATGATCCAGCACTGGAGAGCAGCAGTTTTCTTTAGGAGGCTCCATATGTTCAGGGATACAAAGAGGAGACTGGTTGCAGTACGGGATTTGGGAAGGCTGGCAGCTAGAGGTCCAGGGTTGGGGTGTACATTCCCAGACAGTAGCAATAGCAATGTGATTATTCTAAGTATGGGACGGTGGCGACAGGTGCATGTGGTTTGGTGCCCAGATGAGGACCTGATAGTGAGGGTGCAGGGGAAAGACAGATCATGAAGGATGGGTATGGCAGGGAAGAGGTGGGTCCAGTGCAGTCTCGAGAGGGCATGGGAAGTGAGGGTGCAGGCAGGGGGGAGGTGCTGGGGAGTTGGGGTGCAGCCAAAGTGGAGGGGGGCAGGGTCCCTATGGGGTGGCCTAGGGGTGAGGTGCTTGACATGGCGGGTGGATTCACAAGTCGGGGCGAGGACTGCACCAGGAGAGTAAAAGTGAGAAGACTTAGTCACAGTGTGCTGGTGCCCATGTTTCTTTGCTTATAGTAAAAGGATAAGGGTGGTAGCCGATCTTACATGAGGGTGACTGCCACTGTGGGGTAGTGGTAGTGTTACTGACTTTGAAGCAGAAGGTACCAGGTTTGAATATCCCAAGGGAGGGGTGTCTTAGAGCCTTGCGGAGAGGTTGTGTGAGAATGCTACGGGGCTGGGTTTGGAGAAGAGAAAGAAATAGTGACTTCTAGTGGTCACAAATGGAGTAGGTGGGGGCTAGGGAGAAGGATATGGGGGTGAGGTGATAAGCAAGACAGAGTAGGATAGCAGAGAGATGTGCAGTGTGACTTTTTCTAGACAGGGGGCTGAGTTAAAAATAAATAACTACGGAAAAATAAGGGAAGGAAAGACTAAGAGACCACAATTTGTACATGCTGGAGCAAAGGAGGGATAGAGGTGACATGATAGAAATGTTCAAATACTTCAAGAGCAGGAACAAGGTGGAAGGAGACAATATATTCCAGTTTAAAAGCAGTGCCAGAACAAGAGGGCATGATATGAGACTGATGGGTGGCCGCATAAGGGGTAATGTCAGGAAGTTCTTTTTTACAGATAGGATGGTGGACACAGGGAATAGACTGCCCCAGGAAATTGTGACTGACGTATGCTGGCAGGCTTCAAACATGCATGGGACAGGAATAAAGGAATACTGGAGATGGGACGAAAAAGCTAAAGCCAGTGACCAGATAGGGTCTCTGGCCACTTCATCAAGTAGCATAAACGGACAGACTGGATGGGCCTGGCAGCCCTTATCTGCCAACAGTATCTGTATCTATGTATATCTATGAGCTACCAAGCCTGCTTCAGTTATTAATGCCTTTCCTAAGATATTTATTTCTAAAGGATTGCAGTAAACAGCAATGAACTGAAAGTATATTTTGCTGAATTGTATTTTTTTTTACAATCGTTTAACCAGAAGTAGCACACAGGTGTGACCTGGGAGCACAAGGAAGTTAAATGACTTGCTCAGGGTCATATAGTATGCAAGTGGGGGCTGTGGGATTCAAACTCAGGTCTCCAGATTTGCATCTTATAGCCTTAAACCACTGCACTATACTGCCTCCCTTAAATGCCCCTGTAAGCTGACAAACCTCCATATCAGTTCTGGTTCAACATCTCAGTGGAAAACCTTTTATCAGAAATAGCAGTTTGTCAAAAACAGAGTTTTTCAAAGTTGATTTTCTAGAAAATCTTTGTCTTTTGACTTTTTTAAGAACAGTGTTCAAAAAACCTCTATTATAGCTGACAAATATACATCATGACCTTCCGTTGATATTAGCAATCATGTACTTGTTTGTGGAATTGGCCATTTATAATGTACTGTAGGCAGGTATTTCTTGCAATGTGCTGACTGTGTGTCCTTGAGCAAGTCACTTAATGTCTTTAATGCTTCACACCTGGAAAAAGTGCAGCTCAGTGTGAATTTCCTAACCAAAACATCTACTTAAAAAAGTGAACAGAACTAATAAACAGTGTGCATATATAGGTGTGTGTGTGTGTGTGTTTGTGTGTGTTGGTCTGTGCAGCTTGCTTCAGTCTTTCATTTCTGTGTCCAGAACTGTTTATCTCCACATGATTGAGCTATTCAACAATGAAACCATGTTCTTGTTTATAGTATTTCCCTGCTTAATTGAAAGCTGCAAGCCTCCAAAACTGTTTTGGTTCATTATGTCAGTGGGAAAACATTTTTATCAGAAATAGGGGTGTATTTCAACAAGACTTTTCAAGTTGATATTTTAGAAAATGCTTGTCCCTTGCCTGCTTGAACAAATACTAAAAATTTGAATATAGCCAGCAAACACAATGTCACAACCTTCCATTGACATTGCCAATTCATTCACCAGTTTACGGAACAGGCCAGCTATAACCTAGGCATCTACTTCTTGCTAAAGAAGTAGGTAATTGGAACAATTTATCTCAATTTGCTACATAGGGCTAGGTTTTGTTTTACAGCTACAGTGAAATGCAGACAGCTAAGTCGACAAACATGTCCACTTAAAACATAAGAGCTAACCTACGTATCTTTATGTGCTATACAAGAGCAGCTACTGGAGTGGAAATTTATGAGGTGTGAAGTCTAATTTGAATTTAGCACTGACTGTGCTCAAGTAGAAGTGTCATTGCCACTATCTGTTCCCAGTACAATTCTTCAGGAAAGTAATATTGTTAATGGCACATAAACTACTTAAGTAAAAGACTTGCATGCAACTGCATGGTGCCTATGGGCCCAGTGCTTCAAGATCATCTGCAATTTGAATTAGTCATTAATACCATATATGACTCTAACTGGGGCTTTGCAGCCAGAATCAGTATTATTATGGGGAAAATGTTTAAAGGTGTTAAAAGAATTGTGATATGACCTATTTTGGGCTACTTAGAATCCCAAACCAGTTCATTTCTTTACAGCCATTCGAAAAACTGGGCTCTCACATGGAAAAACAGCAAACTGTACATTGGATGCTATTACAAACTTAGTTTACTGAAGAAAACATGTCATACAGACAATCAGGGCGCTGCCCAACATTTTGCACCTATCTGAGCACTTTGTAAAGGTGTTGAGCCCTAGTGGAAGTGTCTTAAATGCCTTTTCAAATAACAAAGTGTAGTTTATGTTACAAACAGTAAATTGACAATGCACGTTACAAATAGTTTATACTGAAAATCCAAGGTCTTCACCCCACCACATGGAACATTATTTCTAAATAATTGGGACACTGTTCCATAACATTTCATCCATTTCACTGTACTATGGCATTTCATTAACACTCAGTTTCACTGAGATTCTTATTTATTTATTTATTCATTCTCTGATTACAATACCTTTGAGCACATAACAGCACTTTTACAGAGGTTCCACGTCAGTGAGAAGGGTGACAGACATACAATAGATGAATTACATAAAATAACGACAAGAAATTATTTAAAATGATAATATGACATTAATATTGAAACTAAAATTAAAACTATGAATTGCTAGGAAATTAAAAATAACCTAATAAAAGGAGGCAGCCCTAGGTGCTTTGTCAAGTAGATCTAGTTAGATTTGGGTGAACAAAAGTTTAGGCAAGTCAGCTAGTGAGACCCCATCTGGAGTACTGAGTGCAGTTCTGGAGACCCAATCTCTGTCTATGTCTTTGCGGAGATTGGGTCTCCAGAACTGCACGCAGTACTCCAGATGGGGTCTCACTAGCTGTCTGTACAGAGGGATAATAACTTCCTGTTTTCTACTGGTGATGCCTCTTCCTATGCATCCCAGTATCCCCCCAGCCCTCCTTGCTGCCCTCTCACATTGCTTGCCCACCTATCTGGAGCTTATCCATCAGGTAGGGAAATGGGCAGTCTGGGTGGGCCAAGCGGTCCTTATCTGCCGTCAAATTCTATATTTCTATGTTTCTATGTTAAGTGAAGATAAACAGTAAAGAGGGAGGAGGGTGAGAGGGGTGAGGTGAAAGAAGGATCAGGGAAGGAGACAGGAAATAAGGCAGAGCTGTTAGGGTGAAAGTGGTCATTAGCAGAGAAAAGAGGAGAAGTAGGTACACAAGGATGTTTCAATACTGCTAAGGTAGTGTCATGTCAGTTGAAATAGTCACAGGAACTGTCAGCTGTAAGATGCTGATGAAGAGTGCCTTTAAATGGTCCCAATTTTGGTAAGGAAGAGGTATCTCTGGTCAGTGCATTAAACCATAGTGATGCTCTATATGCAAACGATCATTGCCCTTGTGTAGTCTGGCATCTTGGGACAGAGAAGAGATGGTTGACTGAACAACACGTATGCTGGGAGCTGCAACATGGGTTGAGAACTTTGTAACACCAGAAGGCAGGAGCCCAAGAAGTGCCTTTTTAGTTAGCAAGTGGGTTTGATAGCGAATCCTCCCAATTAGCTGAAGCCAACCTGTTGCACATACAGTTCACATGTGTGGGTAAGGCATGCTGCTCCAGTAAGAAGTCAGCATGCTTTATTGAGTGCCACTGATATTCTGCAGAGGGTAGTGGTGGAAGCTGAGCCATAGATAACCAGACCATAGTCAACAGTGGAAACTATGGAGCTATAGATAGCTAGTTTAAGTGCTTCAGACGTTAGTTTGTGTTTATGTCTATGGAGTAACCCTATCTTGATACTGGCAGATCTGACAACATTCTCAACATGCTGGGCACATGATAGTGAGCTGTCCATGGTTACCCCTAGATACTTGAAATGTTGAATTTGTTCAAGCAGGACACCAAAGGAGTTTCTGATGTTTAGGGCACTGGATCTGTGTTTGCTGCATGCATCACAGAACAACATGACTTTTGTTTTTTTGTAGTTCAGACTCAGCTTATGTTTCCTGAACCAGTCCTCCACTTCCTCAAAACTGAGTTGAAGTTGGGTTTCCAGTGGTTCAGGGTCAGTGTTGATATTGTATATGACTGCATCATCTGCATAGAGGAGGATTTGTTGGTGACAGCAGTGAGGGAGATTGTTAAGAAAGATGCTGAAGAGAAGTGGACCCAGTATGAAGTCCTGTGGTACTCCAGAGAGGACATGTTGATGGTCAGAGTTGACTTCAGCTGGCTTCAACCATTGGGAGCAGCCTACAAGATAGCTTTTGAACCAGGACACAGTATCTGCCAAGAGGCCAATTAAGGACAGTTGCTTGAGAAGTAGAGCATGGTTCACTATATCAAAGGCCTTTGTGATCCAGAGATTGCTGAATGAAACCAGTGAATTCTAGCAGTGCTGGGGTAGTGCTATGTCACTTTCTGAATCCATGCTGTTGGAGCACTGGATCGAGTATTTTTCCATATACTCCACCAGCTGATCCGCAGCTATGCGCTCAAGTGCCTTAGACAGAGGTTGAAGAAAAGAGATAGGTCTATAGTTTATGTGTATAGTGTGGTCTCCACTTTTGTGAACAGGGTTAACAAGGGCTGACTTCCAGATTTGGGGAAATTGTGACCGGTCTTAGTGAGAGATTTAGAATCTTTGCAATGGGCACCAGTATTTCTTCAATGGTAAGGGTAACTAATTTGAGGTCTAGGGAATCACCGCTATGCCTTGACTTCCCCGAGTACTTTTATTAGGTATTTTCTGACCATATACTGTGGGACATCTTTGAAGTAGAAAGGTGGTGGTGCAAGAAGCGAATCATCTTACCTCTATTCAGTGTCTTCAGTGATGTCCTTGAAGACGTCTGGTGGGAGGACACTGCCCAAGTCAGTGAATGCGTTATTAAAAGCATTGGCTTTGGTCAATGGGTCAAGGGTGGGCTCCATTAATATTTAGCATGGTGGGTGTAACCTTAGCATCTTTACCTGTTACATCTTTTATATTGTTCAAAAAATTCTTACTGTCACCCCAAGTGTTAGTAAGCTGTTCCCTGTGGTACTTAGACACACAGAAACATAGACTTTGATGACAGATAAGGACCACTTGGCCCACCCAGTCTGCCCATTTCCCTTGCTACTGGATAAGCTGCAGATTCTAGTTAACCAACAGCCTACTTCCTGCAACCCCCCCAATATAATTGCCTTATGTCTGCCCCATGCATATTTGAATTCCCCCACTGTTTTAGACCCAACGACCACCTCAGAAAGGCGGTTCCATGTATCCACCACTCTCTCCATGAAAAAAAATGTCCTCACATTACCCCTGAGCTGTCCCCCCTCTATCTTTAAATTGTGCCCCCTTGTTCTTACACATCTTTTTTTCTGAAAGATGCTACCTTCCTGGACTTTGTTGATTCCCTTGAGGTACTTGAAAGTTTCTATCATGTCCCCCTGTCCATCCTTTCATCAAGAGTATACATATTAAGCTCTCTCAGTCTCTCTTCATATGGTTTCTGCTGCAGACCCTACACCATTTTAGTTGCCCTCCTCTGAACTGTTTCCATCCTGTCTATGTCCTTGCGTAGATGAGGTCTCCAAAACTGCACACAGTACTCCAGATGGGGTCTCACCAACTGTCTGTATAGAGGGATAACCACTTCCCTTTTTCTACTTGTGATGCCCCTTTCTATGCATCCCTGTATCCCCCTGGCTCTTCTTGCCGACTTTTAACATTGCTTACCCACCTTTAGGTCATCTGATATGACTACCCCCATTTTTATATGCGAATAGCCCAGATGCACTTATTCCTGGCAGTTTTATATTCTTGTGCGTGCTTGTCAGTAGCCTTTACATGACACCAGAGGTGATCTCTGTGATTCATCTGACTAATGAGTTTGGCGGACAACCAGGGATTGATTGATGGTGCCTTGGATTTTCATCTTTTTCAAGGGGGCATGGATATCACAAGCCTCATTAAATGCTTGATGAACTGGTCCAGAGGTTTATTTACAGTATATCCTTTGTGGCATCAAGTAATGACAAGTCAATGCTACGGATGTGTTGTTTCAGGGGTTCCATCCTGCTGAAAATTGTTTTGGGGGAGGGTTATTGAATTTATTTGACCAGTTACAGGTAATATGGCAGTGGTAGCTTAATATGTCAGGGAGAACATTCACATTTTTGATATGATCTGGATGACTGGACAGTATCCAATCGAAAAGGGTACTCATACACATCTTGTAATTAGCCCTAGCAGGTGATGGAACAGGCTAGGTGAGGTTGAGTGCAGAGATCGCATCCTTAAAGGAACCTACTTCAGGGGAATGCCAGTTGACATTGAAATCACCCATAATTATCATCTCAGCATTATGGGACAGGTTTTTAACATACTCCATCAAGCTATGGAAGCCTTTGAATTGGTCCTTAGGTGGTATGTAGATGGACACAATTGTTAGAACTTTATTGTGATCCACAAGTAGAACATTGATGGCTAATGCCTGGGTGACATTGCCTAGGCTGTCCATAGGTAATGTATGTCCCATGAGTATATCCTTGATGTATATGGCATGGCCACCTCCTTGTTTTGTAAGTCTATCCTGTGTAACGATGGCATAACCAGATATAGCAACAGCTGAGTCAGGGTGCTTCTGGGAAACCACATTTTCCACTATGGGCAATATGTCAGGGTTTTGCTGCATGACCCAAGCTTGGAGTCTATCTATCTTACATAACAGGCTGCAGATACTGATAGATGCCAACGCAATTGAACCAGTCTTGTTTTGTGATGCTAGGTGTGTCTAAGCATGAAACCTTTCACTAATTTGAAGTTCATCTTGTGAGACTGACATGAGTTTGAGCTCTTCCTTCTTTTTATGTACATCACATTAAGGCTAAGAGGTAATGACAGTGGCGAGCAGGGCCCAGATTCCCTGATGGATTGCAGCTGCAACAGGAGCCAAGGAACAGTCCACAAGACTTTGGAAGTGTATAACAGATTACTGGTTACAATGCTGGGGTCATAGTGGATGTTGTGTAGGAAGATGATTCCTTGCTGTTGTTGCATAGGTTCTTGTGGTATACCTTGGCTGAACACAGCAATTAAGAGAAGTATTTCTAGTGTGATGTGATGAAAATCCATTGATTTTGGTAGCATGATAGGGTTGTGATGCATCACAATCCCACAGCGCTTAAAAGTGATGTTAGCGGGGGAAGTGAGGCAGGGATTACAGTAAAAAATAATGAAGCCCTCGAGTGGTAGGTGAATATAATCTATCAATGGAAATTAAACAAATAAAAAACAGGGGCGCTAGCAGAGGAGGGCAATGAAATGTGCAATTAGGTTGAATAGGTGGGAATAGGGGGGTGGGATAGCAGGGGGGAGATCAAAAAGAGCTTACAGAAGGCAGAGGTAGAAAGAGAGAAGTTTAACAACACATTTTTGGTTTAAACAGCAATTACTAAACAGTTTTTGTACCAATAAAATGCAGTTTAATAGTATACAAAGTCCAAAAGAGCTGTAACCCTTGAGTAAAGTAGCGCAAAGAAAACAGAGAGGGCTAGTGAAACTAGCCAATTAGTGGCCTCTGCCCCAGTAAAGTACCCAAATGGGTAAAAGTCTTATTTGGGCCCAGCACTTGAGATGCAGCAGTGGGTCAGGCTACCGTACCTTGCTCAGGTTGTCTGGGGATCCCTGGGGAACCGGATGAAAGCAGATCCCAGTGGTGGCTTTTCTTTTTGTGTCCGGTGAGGCAGGCATCCCTACTAGCTCATATTGAATCACATGCCATTCAGAAAATCTAGTCAAAGTACACAACATGATTGCACTATACAGATTGCTAGGAACAATCTTTATACACTGCATTCCCACTCATACCTTACATTCAGTTTGACAGATTGTAAGGCAGAGACAAAAAATGAACAGCAATGTAGTATAAGATTCATATTGCCCAGAAACAGCTTTATATAAAGTTATTAAACATTCTGGGTCTCGATTTTAAAAATCTGAAGTTTGACGCAAGGTACATGCGCCAAAAAGATTTGACGTAAATGGCACTTTGCACCAAACTTTTGGACAATCCTGATTTTTGAATGCAGGCTGTGTCAAAATTGGAGAAGCAGAAAAATACTAGCACTCCTCACGGACACTTAAAAAAAAGTCTATGTTTATTATTAAAAGCAAAGGACGCCAAAGGCAGCAACCATCCGAATAATCCTGTGTAGAAATTGTGATGCTGGCTGCCAAAGCAACCCTGCCCCACCCTTGCGTCAGAAGCATCCTTGTGCCAGGTCGCAAGGGGGCTTGGCCATCGTGGGGCTGCACCCTCTCCTTTTTTGGAATTTTGGAAGCTCTGCCATGGCCATAACAGAGGGCTGAATTTAGACCACCCATGAGCTGGTCTAAGGGCCATGTTCCACTGCTGGGCAGGGATGCAATGGGGGGTGGAGCCTGGAAGGTCAGGAAAGGGAGCAGAGGGAGCAGTGAGGGTTATGAATGTGACAGTGGCATGGCAGCAGTGTCAGAGTGCTAAAGTGGCACCCAGCAGGGGTGCCATGTACAGTGGAACAGAAATGATTGGGCCAGGTAGAAGGGGGTTGGCACGGACTATCCATGACCCAGACTCCAGTTGGCAACAGCTCTGGTACCAGTCTCATAGGTGCCACAGTCTCAGATAGTGTAGGCAGGCAGCAGCCTGCTTCCACGCAGGAGAATGAGTACTAGGATACTGTCACAGTGACCGGGGAACATTCCTCTCCACTGACTGCACCACACTATCTGCAGCCACTGCCACCTGCTGCATGTAGGAGACTGTGGCACCTCTGGTGCCAGGGCTGTTGCCACCTGGGGTCTGGGTCATGATCTGTCCATGCTAATGGTCCTCCACATGGGCCAATCATCTCTGTTCTACAGTAATGGCACTTGCCAGGTGCTAGCTCAGCACCCTGACACTGATGCTTTGCCCCAGTCACCTGTTATGGCACCCCACTACTCCCTCAGCCCCTGTCCCCTTATTGCAGGCATATTCACCACCCCCAACTTTGCAGCTCCTCTAAGATTGCTCCAGGCAGGGGGGCCTTGATGGGACCCTCCGTGAAACCCCTCAGGTGGCAAACTGTTTGGCACAGCTTTGCAGCCATGGCAACTCTTGGGACTTTGGTGAAGGGACACCCATTTTTATTAAATAGGGTCCCTGATGCACCCACAGTTTGCCACAGCCATAGATAGGTGCACCTGGTACTGAACTAAGAGTCAATTGAAAATTTAGCAACTTGTGTTATTTGGTGTTTTTACTTGATTAGAGTGTCTTGTCATATATTTATAGCTTTGTCACCTGAAAGAGTTACCAGTGAGTGTTTTAATTACATGGCTCTAATGAAAATAAATATGAAACAAGGTCACCAGCCACTTCCGTTTTCCAAATCTAACTTGCCCTACTGTCCCTTCCCTTTAGGATTCTACTTTATCAGGATCACTTGAACACCTTACCTTAGATAGTGTGTTACCTGCTTTCCTTTTAAATGGTTGCTTTTTCAAGGTAAAGCTTTCCATTTGCCCACCTGCTTTTTTACTCCTCCCTTTTGCTCACATTCTCCTGTTGTTCTTCTTGAACTACTACTTTGCTCTACCCCAGAAAGTGACTCCTATACTCCCATCCTTAGCTGTTATCTGACGGCATTTTTCCTGCAATTACTCACCACCCCACCAGCTGTAGTTACCAAAGTAGTTTAACAGTAAGAGTAACAATAAGCTTTAGAGTACCTTTCCTTTTCCCTTGCCAATCTGGCAGAGCACACTGCTTACTTGTAAGTGCCCACAAACACCTACCAATGGCCAAGATACCAGTAACTGCTCCAGTCCTGTTCTATTCCATTTATACTCTGGGACACTAGCATGATGCAACATGCTGGGTGGATATGATTTTCAGCATCTAATGAGACCAGGGTTGCCATGGGGTGAGTTTTTGAAGTGTGCCACTTCAGGTTTATCAGCCTTCTAGTGTTGTTTATTCCACAGTGATTTGGGACAACGCTGACATTTTCATTGTTAATCAGTATATGTATCACCTGTCTTACCTTTTGGGCTAGGAGTCTGACACAGATCTTAAACACTATCATAATGAGGGAGATAGGGCAACAGCTGCCACAGCTGGAGGAATCTTTACTTGGATTAGATAAGAGGGTCACTATGGCTATGCACATGGAAGGTGGCAGTCTACCATTGTCTCTGGTCTTCAAGAGTACTTCAGCTAATTTTTTGATATCTCTTGCCTGAATATGTAGTAAAATTCATCATGTGCTGTCCATTCCTAGGGATTTCCTACTGGCACTGACCACGCTTCATGAAGCTTGGTCAATTTGTGACTCTGAGAATGGTTGTTCTAGGTTATCTCTCTGGGGCTTTGTAAGGGATAGTAGCTGAAGCCTCCCATTAAAAGCTGCAATCTCAGGGAGTCATGTGATACTGAGCAAGGGATAGGACGTGTTCATCGGAGTTCCTTTCTTTCACCGACCTAAATCTCCAAAAACACCCATTTTATTCCGTTTGCTAGTACTAACTTCTGGAAGTTAAAGTAATCGGGAATCGTAGAGGCTGTTTTCAATGGTATTTGAAGATGGACATTCCTTTAAAAATGTCCACACAGCAATTAGCCGAGGAGGCCACACAAGAATCAGAGGCCAAGCGCCCCCGCCGCAGCTCTTCTCCCCAACTATCTCCAGAGGAGCTTTCGTCCTCACATATTTATTCAGAGCTCACATCTATTAAGCAGGCTCCGCTGAAACTTATTGAAGATATTGCGGATTTTAAGCCAGCACTTATGCAGCTAGCTCGAAGAGTTACTGACGCAGAAGCCAGAGTAGCCTCCATAGAGAGAAATCAGGATAAGATGGAGCCTGAGGTGGTGGAGATAAAAAGGAGTCTATCTAAACTTGAGGACTGTTTTGATGACCTGGAGGGGAGGAATAGGAGGAACAATCTGGTGCTGTTAGGCCTTCCCGAGGGTGAAGAGGTCCCTAATACCATACAATTCCTGCAGCGGTTTCTGAAAAAGACTGTGGGTCCCTCCCCGAATGGCCCAGAGTTTATTATTGAAAGAGCACATAGATCTCTTAGGGCAAAACCCTCCCCGGCTGATCCACCTAGGCCAATTATCTTCAAACTGTTAAATTACTTAGATCGGGAATTTATCCATAAGGAAGCCAAGAAGTTATCAGCTATCCTTTGGGAGGGTAAAAAATTGAGGCTGGTGCCAAACTTAACGCCGAAAACCCGCCAGTTACAAGCTTCATTTTGGCCCATCACTTCCAAGCTGTGGGCAGCGGGTATAAGGCATCGTCTTCTATGTCCAGCCCCATTAGAGGTTACCCTAGCAGAAGGTGAAAAGCATTTTGACTCAGTGGAAGAAGCCACAAAGACTCTGCAAAGAAGTTACCCTGACTTATTTTCCAAATGAGAAAGATGTAGCATAGTTAAACTTGGGACTAAAGAATCATTTATAAAGAACATTTGAGAAGAGACATAGTAGTACTACAATGTTTAATCGTCTCTGTGTGGCTCTGTTGTACTCAACGGTTTGGTTGAGAGCTATGAGGAATAATCTACTAAAGAATGCAAAGCACGGTTGCAGAGGCACTATTTTATAGCTGTTTTTTTTTTAAATCTAATTCTCGGTTTTATTTACATCCTAGGTTAATTCATAAAGAAGCTGTTGTGTAGCTCGCTGCTCGGTTTTATCCACTAGATGGTGCCAAATACCATTTTGTTAGCAGGCAAGTGATTATTGCCAAGGCTTTAAGTTATGTTTAAAAGACTTTCCTTATCTTTGCCCTTTGTTTTGTTTTGTTTTTTCATTCATTTTGCAAAGTAAGATTAAGACTCTATAACTAAGCACTGCATATGGTCCAGTGTGTTATTAGCTTGGAGCGAGCTAAATATAAATTCTTTGGACTTATAGGGGGAACCTGACAGCAATTTCTTGGGAGATAAGTGATAATAAGTTAGAGGAGCCCCAGCTGAGACAGCTCAGACTCACGCAGTTTAGCCTTTTTTTGGCGCTGTTACTTCTTTACTCTGTTTTATCAGTCTGGCATAATACACAGTAAGTTTAGACTGCTTAGACTTGCAAATCATGGTCTATGAGGTAGCTTTGTGATATTAGTTTAAACTGTGATTGCAGTTGATACTTACAAAACTATTTTGGGGCCATTTTCTTATATGGAATTACAGGGTTCACTAATGGAATTTAGTCTCTGACAGGATCCTAAGCTTAGGCTACAGTATTGTTCCTTTTTGTTTGTTTGTTTTTTCTTGTTTCTTGGGGTCAAGTCAAGGCTATGATATACATATTCCAGTGATTATCTCAGCTGGAAGTAGGGCCGTTTATGTTATTCTCCCTTTTGTATACCCAACTGAGGGAGTTTGTTACATAGCAAGTGTTGGGTTATGGTATATATTATCCCACTTTTTCGGAACTACTCCTACACCCTGAGGAGGGGGGGTTCTATATTGGTGGGATGACGGAGGGTGTGACAGAAGTTATCCTTTTTTCTTTTTTTTTTAGAGGCTGGGAGGTGATAGAACGTTGCTCTCCCTTTGAGAGTATCATGGACCAAGATGTAGGGAGGGGGCATAGGGCCCGGGTGAGGAGATTTGTACATAGTTCAAGTGTTTTATTATTTAGTTTAGCTTTAGTGTGTTCGGGGGATATATTTGGGGTAGCCTTTTCCTTTTGTTGGGAGGGGAAGGGTGGTAGCAGCATAGCCCTTCAATTCATTTCCACTGCATGGCACAACCATCTATCAACCTATGCTTAAGGTTCTGAATATTTTTTCTTGGAATGTTAATGGGGGAAGGACAATAGGAAAAATATGTTATTTTAAACCATCTTGCTAAATTCGACCCTATGATAGTGTTTCTCCAAGAAACACACATGCTTCCAGAACAGCTAAAGTTTTTTAAAAAGAGCTGGGTGAGCCAGGTTTTTGGAGCAGGATTCAGCTCTAGTAAGTGGGGCGTGGCCCTGTTGCTAGCCAAAAGATTATCTTGTATTCCTGTAGATTCGGTCAGCGATCCTGAGGGGAGGTTCATCTTTGTTTTAGGCAAATTGGGGAACCTTGATATAGTATTAGAGTCAGTTTATGGCCCTAATGTGGAAACCCCTTCCTTCTTTACACACCTAGCATTGGTATTAGCTCCCTTTTTGCAATATCCTATTATAATTGGTGGGGATTGGAATTTAGTTCAAGTAAGTGATTTGGATTGTACATATATTAGAGGGGCGGGATTATCTTCAGCTCAAAAGGCTTTAGGGGAATTTATCTCCTCATTAGGTCTTATAGACCCATGGAGATTATTTAACCCATCAGGTAAAGAGTTTACTTTTTTTCCCCAGTGCACAAAAGCTATTCTCGCATTGATTATTTTTTAGTCAGTCATCAGTTAATCTCATGTATTACCGAATCCAAAATATTAGTCCAGGTAATTTCGGACTAATCCTTAATTGCAGTTCATTTAGAATTACCCAACATTCCTATCAGGTCGCATACGTGGTCGTTAAATAATAGTCTAATAAAGGATAAACAAATAACTTCAAGATTTCAACAATTTTTGCAGGACTCCATTCAGGTCAATTATAACTCAGTTCCTATGATAGATCTGGTCTGGGAAGCTTTAAAAGCTACATGGAGGGGGGAAACTTATATGTATTGCTACAGTACTAAAAAAGAAAAAGGCAATCCAAACCAATATTTGTTTGCAGAGAATTAGGAACTTGGAAATCAAGGGAGTGGACAACCTTTCATCCCTAGAAGAACAGGAACTTATTAGGCTAAGAACACACTCTGCAAGTACTTTACTAGAGAAAGTAGAGAGGTCGGCTTCTCTACCAAAAGCTTTCTATATTGGCCAGGGCAGCAAAGCAAATAAACTACTAGCTTGGCAATTAAAGCAAGGCAAGGCAAGGCAAGGCAAAATTTATTTAAAAGACGTCCAATCCCGAAGGCTTTGGGCGCTGTACAAATTTAAAAATAGCGTTTAGAAACACAAATACAAAAAACACAAAAATGTTTATACAAAAATAAAATAAATAACTCCAATAAAATCTCAAACTCTATAATAGATTCTAATCTAAACATCAAAAGCTTGGGAGAAAAGGAGCGTCTTCAAGCGGGCCTTAAAAATATCCACAGTGGGGGCTTCCCCGACCTGAGCTGGTAATGAATTCCATAGAACGGGAGCCGCAACACTAAAGGCTCTTTCTCCAGCTGATTTAAGTCTCGTTCTGGGAATGGTCAGGAAGCCACCACTAGAAGATCAAAGAGGGTGGGTAGAGAGGACAGGTATCAGAAGGTCCGACAGATAACCAGGGCCCTGCCCGTGTAGGGCCTTATAGGTGAGAAGACCCACCTTAAAGAGGATTCTCCACCTGACTGGCATCCAGTGCAATTCGCACAATACCGGTGTAATATGGCAACATTTTTGCTGCCCAGTCAATAACCGGGCAGCTGCATTTTGCACCAGCTGCAGTCTGCGGAGAGATCCCCCTGTGACCCTGAGATAGAGCGCATTACAGTAGTCTAGCCTAGATGTGACTAAGGCATGCATCAAGGTAGGGAGGTCCAGAGGCGGAACAAGGGGCTTAATCCTGGCAATATTTCTGAGATGGAAAAAACAGGTACGAACCATGGAGGATATTTGAGCCTCCATGGTTAGGTTCCTGTCCAGAATCACTCCAAGATTTCGCACCCATGAGGAGGCCTTCAATGACACAGCTGCAAGAAAAAGTCCAGTTTCTGAGTCAGAGGCCATTCTATCACGAACTCTGTTCGACTCCACTACCAATACCTCCATCTTGTCAGGGTTCAGTCACAACCATCTGGAGGCCATCCAGTCGTTAATCTCGGCCAGACAGATATTAAGCACATCCTCTGTGTTGGGTGTTCCTGGGACAAAGGACAGATATAGCTGAGTATCATCGGCATAGCAATGAAAACTCAGACCATACTTCCTAATGATTCAACAAAATGGACTGCAGCCATTAAGCACTCACAATCAGGTTCCTTGGTGGTTAATCCACCTGAGATTTTAACTCTCTTTAGAGAGTATTACAAGGCATTGTTCTCCCCTGACCCCTTATCAGGTACTCGATATGAAAAAATGTCAGCATTTATAACTAGAGCAGACTTGCCCACCTTATCGGAGATAACCAGATCCACTTAACAGCCCCAATTACTGTGGAGGAGATCTCGGCGGTGATCAATTCTTTAAAACCAGACAAGACACCAGGCCCAGATGGCTTTACGGGCCTGTTCTACAAAACTTTCAAAAAGTATCTCATTCCTTTGTTGCTACAGCTGTATACTTACTGGAGTTCCTTTCCAGTCCAGGACCAGTCATTATTTGAAGAGAGAATAATTCTCTTGCCCAAACCAGGGAAGGATCCTACAGTGATAAGTAATTACCAGCCTATTTCCCTGCTTAATATTGATGTTAAAATCTATGCAAAAATTTTGGCCAACAGATTGACGTGAGTATGGAAGTGTTTGATAAGCCTGGAACAAGCAGGGTTTGTGGCGGGGCGTACTTCATCAGACCATTTTAGGAAACTATTTCACCTGATTTCTGCATCCAGGGTCCCTGAGCTGGAAGCTGTCTTGGTGTCCCTGGATGCAGTAAAAGCATTTGATAGGGTAGAGTGGACATACTTGTTTGAGGTCCTGTCAAAATTTGGCATTCCACAGTCCTTTGTTGAACAAATCCAAGTTTTGTATCGTTGTCCAACAGCAAGATTGCAGTGTAATAATCATATTTCAGATTCCTTCCCACTTTGTCGAGGCATGCGGCAGGGATGCCCTCTTTCTCTCTACCTGTTTAATTTGTATATAGAACCCTTAGCTAGAGTTCTCAACTTAGAACAGCAGATAAGAGGTATACGATTAGAACATTTGGAATTTAAGTTATCCCTGTTCGCTGGTGATCTACTCCTACATACTTCGAGTAGCAGGCAGTCCCTCCCTCATGCGCTTCAAATTATATCACAATTTAGTGAGTTCTCAGGTTACAAACTCAATAAAAATAAAACTACGGTATATTCCCTATCCCCTCTTCTTATGAGGGACCAAACTGAAAGTATGGACCTCCAATGGGAGAAAGAGTACCTAACTTACTTAGGTATTAAAATTTCTAAAGATACTACTAGACTTAAGGAACTTAATTTGGATCCATTGATAAAAACAACTAAAGAAGATCTGGCCAGGTGGAAAAATTTACCGATATCTTTTTGGGGGAGGCCGTATGTTTTGAAAATGACAATGTTGCCCAGATTTTTTTAACCTCTTAATAACCTTAATATTTAACTCCCTAAATCCTTCTTTTTGTCTCTTCAGAGAATATGTTCAGATTTTCTATGGAAGGGGAAGGCTTCGCGTAGGGCTTATAGGAAACTCACCCGCCCTAGGGCAATGGGGGGGGGCTACAATTACCAGATTTTTACGTTTACTACTTGGCAATTCATGCTAACAGATTTTTGCATTGGTTTACACCCAAGGCCAATATTCTGGAGAGCCCCTCATGGTTACATTTGGATAACCAGCAATCATGTTCTAGCACTCTGGCCCTGGCAGCTTTGTTGTTTAACCCATGGTCAAATATTCCATATAAACTCAGAGACTCTCCTCTTGGGTGGGATGTGAGAGCTTTACAACAATTATGTTCTTTGCTTCAGATCCATACTATAAAGGACCTGAGATAACCTTTGTTTAATAATCCAAACTTAAAAATAGACAACACCCACCTCGGGAGATCTCATAATGAGTTATGTTTAAAAGATTTCATTTTGGGGAACTCGGTGGTATCTATTTCTAACTTGCAAAATAAGTTCAATGTTCCCTCTAAATTTCAGTTTCAGTTAATCCAAATACGTCAGTGTATTAAACATTTTCTGGGCAAATCACCATGGTCAGATCATGCAGGGGAAGGGTTTAAATACACTCTGGGAATTGTCTAGGGGTCAGAAATCAATAGCCAAACTGTATAAGGAAATCATAAGTCAAGCTTTGATAAATCCTTCCCCTATAGCGTATTATTGGAAAAATAATCATACCAAGGATTTTTCAGATAAAACATGGAAAATGATCTGGACTGACAATTATCTCTTAATTAAGCAAGACCGATTGAGAAACATCCAGTTCAATGTTCTACACAATTTATATTATACGCCTAGTAAATTATATCGGATAGGCAGATTGTCCTCTGCAGAATGTAAGGACTGTGGTTCTGATTTTGCTATATTATACCACAAATTGTGGTCGTGCCCCAGGATAGCTAAATTTTGGGACACGATCAAAAGGCGGGTGGCACCTTATCTTAAAATTGCCCCGTACTTTGAGGAGGACACCTGCCTTTTAGGCATGTATTCATCTATCCCTACTTTTTTTCAAAAAGTACAGGTAGCATTTGTTGCCTTGGTTACAAAGTTGGTAATTCTTAGACATTGGAAAGAGGAATGGGAACCCTCTTTAGAGAATGGTGGGTGGAATTTCTTACTGCCTTAAATGCAGAAAGATGTGTGGCTAGGTTTTCCCTCTCTGGTGAGAAATTCCAGGAATGTTGGGGTGAGCTTTTTGCAGTCCTTAAGGATAAATTTGGATATTGAATTAGCTCCCACCAGTTTTTTCCCTTTCCTCCTGACAATGCCTAGGACCCCTCTCATACATTTATACTGATAGGAGATCTACCTTTAAGGTGATATCTTCATCACTACGCTTTCACTACGCATACTGGGATGCATAGGGAGAGGCATCACCAGTAGAAAACAGGAAGTTATTATCCCACTGTACAGACAGCTAGTGAGACCCCATCTGGAGTACTGCATGCAGTTCTGGAAACTCAATCACCGCAAAGACATAGACAGGATGGAAGCTGTCCAGAGGAGGGCAACTAAAATGGTGCAGGGTCTGCACTGGAAGACATATGAAGAGAGACTTAAGGAGCTTAATATGTATCACCTCGAGGAAAGGAGGGAGAGGGGGGACATGATAAAAACTTTCAAGTATCTCAAGGGAATCAACAAAGTCCAATAGGGTAGCATCTTTCAAAAAAAGAGGTGTGCAAGAACAAGGGGACGCAATTTGAAGATGGGGGGGTGGCTCAGAGGTAATGTAAGGTAGTATTTTTCACAGAGAGGGTTGTGGATGCATAGAATGGCCTTCCGGAGGAGGTTGTGGAGTCAAAAACAGTGGTAGAATTCAAGCATGCATGGGACAGTCATAAGGCAATTCTAGGGGGTTGGGGTAGGAAGAAGTAGGCTGCTGGTTAACTAGGATCTGCAGCTTATCCATTAGGTAGGGAAATGGGCAGACTGGGTGGGCCAAGCGGTCCTTATCTGCCATCAAATTCTATGTTTCTATGTTTCTATGTTTCATTCGGGGGTCTTAGTAGTTTCTGGGTTTTTTTAGGTTTTCCCCCTTTTCGCTATATTTGGTTCTTTTGTTGTCAAAGGGTTGTGCCATGAATCTTTATAAGGGTCCAATTTGTTTATATTGTATCTGTCTCAGGTGTATCTGGGCCATGGAAGAGGGGGTTGCTGCAGGGTGGGAGGGGGTTACTTATTCTCAGGGTTTTCTTAATGTTGTTTATGAGTTTGGGGAAAGACGGCGGCGATGCTGTGCTGCGATCTCTGAGCGTTTTAACGCTGCCCCAGGAAATCCGTATAAAGTGTTTTTAGAGTTTGTTCGTTTTTAGTTTTTTACGTTTTCAGCTATTTTTTGTTTAAGTTCTCTGGTTTTCTCTGGTTTGCGGTCGATTCACAGGAAATAGCTGGGGTTTTTGCAATACTCTCTCTGCATTCTCCCTGCATTTCTGAATTCCATACGGAGATGGACTGCATCTATGTGTTTTTGGTAAAACTGCGGCTGAGGTCCCTGTGTTTCGAATCCCCCCCTCCTCTGTTAGTGCCAGCTGTTGTCTGGAATAATGTCGGAACTTTGTTGGAGGTATCCTCCTTTGGATTAAGGGACTGGCTTCATTGGTGTAGTGGAACGGAGCAGAGGATTGGTACCGTGGGGATTGACTATTTTTACTGCTGCTGATCGGACCTGCGGTGTTCGATCTGATCCCGAAGGATTGTGGAGCTTGAGAGGGGATCTCTCCCTGGTATTGGACCTGTTTTGAGTCTTTTGTGTCCTGGATAGAGTTTGGGGGCTGTCAGCTCCTGGTCTCCTTGTAGGGCCCTTGGCCCGTGATCTGTGGGCTGCCCTCTGGACACCTATCCTCTGTAAGGTGGTGGGCTGGGAGGCTGCGGCTATTTGGCGGCAGGCCTCCTGGCTTTTCTGATCCACACCGGTACAGCTGGAGAGCTGACCAGGTGATGGTAAGGTCCGTTGAGAGGAGGGTTGTTTTTAGGGTTAGTCCCTGGTACCGGCAGTGGCCTTCTGGGTCCTTTTTTCTCCGTGGATCTACCTTGGAAATTCTTCTTTTTTAAAAAAGAAAAAGAAGTTTTTAATACTCTGATGCTGTTAAAGCCTTCCTGAGTTGGACTTCCGTGGGGCTCTTGAAGAATGAGACAGTTTGAGCAGCAATTCATCGTGGTGGTGAGAGCCCATGTGGGATTTTAAATCTAACTGTACTCTTGCTTTTTATTAACTTTTTTGGACCTGTTCACCTCACTTTACTATTTTGGATATTTTTTCTGCCTGTTTTGATTCCTACTGGGTGGTGAGAGCTCCTTTGTGGGGTCCAAATCGGTGGGGGAACTCTCTTTTGTCTTTGGGGTTTTGTTTCAACTTTAATTTGTTTCGCTGGTTGTTGGAAACTTGGAGTAAGAGTCCAGGGTGTCATATATGGACATTTTTGCAGTGGAAGGTGGGTGCTCCACTGTTTTAAATTGTCATTTTAATACCTATCTGAATGACTATTATTGTTAAAGAATTATTACTGTTATTGTCTGTTTGTTTAGATATCTTGATTGTATAGTTTAATTTGTGATAAGTTGATTTGTGTTTTTATGTTTCAATATTTTATTTTTATTGAGATTTCCGGGGTGTTTTGAGATCATTGTTTTGGCCTGTTGTCTGTGGATGCCGCCAGATATTGTTATTCTACCCCACCCCTCATGCACTATTCATCCGCCGCTCTTCATGCCCTCCGCCCTTTCTTTATCCCCTCTTTGCTTTTCCCTGTTTATCAACGCTGTAGGGCTCTGGGAATTGCGCGTGGTGGGGTTCGGAGGGGCTGGGGGCATGAACAGCGGGGGATGGTGGAGGGGGGTGCCCGTATTTGAGTGGTTAAGTCCAGAAGACGCCCTGGGGCGAAATGGAGCGCCGAACGTAGTTCTGCTTGTTTGGTTCCCATACCCAAGGGCACCACCACTTTTTTAAATGGTGGGCAGGTGGTCCGGGCTTCCCAGGAGTCCTATCCAACTCGGGTGGTGTTGTGCAATTCCAGGTCCGTTGTGAACAAGACTGCTATTGTAGCGGACTTGGTTGGCATGGCGGACCTGGTCTGCATCATCGAAACCTGGCTGGATAGTAATGCTGCCCCAATCTTGGAGGCGGCAATTCCAGCTGGGTATTCGGTGATTCACCGCCCGAGATTGGATTGCAGGGGTGGGGGGGTTGCTGTCTGTTTCAAGACCGAATTGGACCTCACTAGTGTTCCAGTGAAGGAGACCAGATCTTTTGAATGTGTCATGGTGGCAGGTTGGGGCTATAGAATGGCACTCGTCTATCATCCACCCGGTGACGAGAAACTATTTCTAAAGGAAGTGGCAGATTTCGTCGTTGACCTGGTATTTGGATCGCCTAGGTTGATGGTGCTCGGCGATTTCAATGCCTGGATCAATGACGAACTCTCACAATTTGGTCAGCACTTCCTCCAATTAATGTGTTCATTAGGCCTCTCACAGGTGATTACCTCTGCCACCCATAAACATGGCCATTCTCTCGATCTGGTCTTCCTGCTGGGGTTGGAGGTCTCCGATGTGGGGGTGGAACCAGTCGGATGGTCTGATCATCACACTGTGAGGTTCAATTTATGCACCCCCCTCCGTAGACCTACCCCAGTGGAAATGGTCAAGTACCGCCCTTTATGGGATGTTACTCCCACTGGTCTAACTGCGATTCTTGACCTATCAGAATTTCCTGGGTTGAGCTTAAATCCCGAAGCGATGGTGCTAGCCTATAATAAGGCTGTCACCTCCGCCTTGGATTTAATTGCCCCCACCCCTGTGCAGCCTCTCTCCCTTCGCCCCCGATCCCCCTGGTTTGATCAGGATCTGAGGGAGTTGTGGAGATCAGGTCGCAGGTTGGAGAGATGTTGGCAGAAGTCTGGCTTAGATGCCGACCATCTTAGACTCCTAGAGCATTATAAACTCTATCAGTCAGCAATTACTCATAAGAAGGCAGTGTTCCTGTCCGGAGAAATTGCTGCTGCTCAGAACCGCGACGCCCAGCTCTTTCGAACGTAGACAGGCTGTGCAACCCAGCCTGTCTGCAGGTTCGCCGTGCCTTTCACAGATGCAGTGTGGAGCTCGCTCGATTCTTTGCAGATAAGGTGGCTGACATCAGGCTCTAGATTTGGCCGTCTCTAAATGGGAGTTGCGTGTGGTCCAGCCTATGGTCACTAGCACACCGCTCACCTGGAGTTCCTTCATAAGGCCGGAAATCGAGGATGTTGTGAGGATTGTCCAGGGTATGCACCACTAGCTGTAGTTTAGACCGGGTCCCACAGGCCTGATCATGGGCTGTGGGAGGTTATCTTCCCGGTTCTTGCCAGGATAGTCTGGTGTTCCCTAGACACTGGTGAATATCCCCACTCCCTGAAGGAAGCGGTGGTGACACCAGTGTTGAAAAAGGCATCCTTGGACCCCGACTCCCTGGCAAACTACAGACCTATCTCAAACCTCCCCTTTGTTGGGAAGGTAATCGAGAAAGTGGTGGCAGCCCAGTTGGACAACAATCTTACCATCCATAACATCTACGATCCTCTTTAATCAGGCTTTTGAAAGAGGCACAGCACTGAGACTGTGCTGGTTCAGGTCCTCAATGATCTCTTGATGGCGAGAAATCAGAAAAAATTGTCCATTTTGGTCCTTTTGGATTTGTCAGCAGCATTTGACACCGTAGACCATGGGGTGTTGCTTGAGCACCTGAGATGCATCTGTGGTCTTTCGGGCTTGGTGCACAGATGGTTTACCTCTTTCCTCACAGGTAGAACTCAGAGGGTGGTATCGGGGATATTTTCCTCTCATCCCACCGCTCTGACCTGTGGGGTGCCTCAGGGCTCTGTGCTGTCTCCCATGTTGTTTACGATGTACATGCTTCCCCTCGGAGACATTGTTAGAAGATATGGGCTGGAGTTTCATTGCTATGCCGACGATACCCAGCTCTATCTGTCTTTTCGGCCTGACCAGAATAAAGCACTCTCAGTGTTTAACAACTGTCTCAGTGAGATCCAGGATTGGATGAGGTCCAGTTGGTTGAAGCTGAACTCAGGGAAGACGGAGGTGTTGGTTGTGGATCATGGCTGCCGGACTGAGGGGTTGGAGGCACTTCAAACCTCTGGTTTATTCCTGGGGGATGCGGAGCTCCCGACCTCTGAACGGGTGCGAGTCCTGGGGGTGATTATTGATGATCAGCTGACACTGCGTGTGCAAGTGTCTGTGGTTGTCAAGGTGTCCTTTTACCATCTTAGGAACATCGCCAGGATCAAGCACCTTGTTCCATCCAGCGACCTACCCACTCTGATCCACGCCTTTGTGACCTCGCGTCTGGACTACTGCAACTTCCTTTACTTTGGGCTGCCTGGGGTTGATATCCACCGCTTGCAGCTAGTGCAGAACTCGGCAGCCCGGTTGTTAACAAGGACTCCTCGTTCCTCCCATATTACACTGGTGCTCCGAGATCTGCACTGGCTGCCGATCCAGTGGCGGATCACCTTTAAAGTCGGATTGCTGACTTATAAAGCCCTACATGGGTTGGGCCCTGACTACCTGAAAGAGCTTCTGGTGCCTTACCTACTGATGCGACCACTCCGCTCTGCCAACAAGGGGTTGCTAGAGATCCCGGGGTTACTTTAAAATCCTCCGGCGCCCGAGCTTTCATGTTTGTGGCGCCGACCCTCTGGAATTCTCTACCACGTTGGATTAGAGAGTGCATGACGGTGGAGGGTTTTAAAAAGGGCTTAAAGTCCTTTTTATGGAGCAAGGCATTTGCTGATAACTTGTATGTTGAATAATTGGTGTGTAGCCAACTTAGTTTTTAATATGTTTTAATATGTTTTATTCTGCATTTTATTGTAATGCGCCTTGGTTTTGAGAACGGCGCAGACAAATAAAATTATTATTATTATTATTTTACTATGAACATGTCTGTGTTTGTCCAGCCATGATGGAATTTTGCTTTGTTTCTTTATATGCTTATGTTAAAATCTGTTCTCAGAAAATGAAGTTATTTGTAAAAAAAAAAAAAGCTGCAATATCCTCTGTTGCCTTGGTGTAGAGATGTTTATAGAAGGCCAGGAAATCATTGATTATTTCTCCTGGGTCCATTTGCAATGTGCCATCCTGTGTCTTGATGGCTGCAATTTAGGATCTCTCCTGTCTCATCTTCAGCTGGTACGCCGGCCTGTCTCAGTCTGAATAGGACAAACTCAGGGTTCTGGTGGAGATGCATATTAATTTTGTATCTAGTTCCTGTGATCTCTGTTGGGAGGCTACTGTGTTTTTTCTGGTCTTTTCTGTATTTTCCCACCAGTTCTTTCAGCCTCAGCTGCTTGGTCTGATTCTCTTATGGTGTGATGCATAACTGATGTGTCTACCTCTTATGAATGCCTTAAGGGCATCCCATCATACCTCTGTCGAGGTGTCTACTGGCTTATTCAATTCCAGTAAATCCTGGATTTCCCTCAAAAGCTTCTTGCAGAACTTGGCATCTTTCAGGAGGGATGCATTTAACAGTCAGTGTCCTCTTTCCTGTGCATTCAGAGGAGCAAAGAAAACATCACTGGTCCATGGTCTGAAATCTGAATGAGACCTGTCAGCTGCATTTATGTCTGAAATCCTTTCCAAAAAAGTAAACCACATAGTTAGTAAGGTATTTAGCTGGTATGGGTGGGTGGAGAAGGACTAGTTTCTCACTTGGGAATTGGTCAGAAGCCATATAACATGTCTACTCCTCCCAGTTCCTTTGCCATATTCTGAAAGTCTGTTAAGGCTTGTGTGTGGGGTCCCAGCAGTGGCTTGCACCACAGTAGTCATGTTTCCACAAATGAATAAATGCCCTGTAGAAACCTCTGTCAGTTTTTGGGTCAGTGAGAGGAAGAAGCATGCCTGTGGTATCTTCAGGGCGTAAATGTATGACTTACTGTCTCTCCAATTGTCCCTTGGCTATGACAAACTTACCTTCTGGAGTTCTCATAACCTCACCTGGCTGAAAGTCAACACCTTTTATGTTTGCTTATGTGCATGAGCAAGAAACATTATGCGGCAGCTTAGGAGAGAAGCAGCTTGTGGAGGTGCGGCACTGTGGCAATCAATACCTCCACTGTATTTCTGGGCTTGGCTGTCTGTAACCAATGCGGTGGCATGGTGTTGCTGACATGAGTTGAGTAAGCATGCCACCAACTTGAAACAAATTGGCTGCCTCAATCTGCGATCAATGTGAATAGTGCAGACGAGAAGCTGACAATGCGACGGCAGGCGGTCCCTGATTTCAGAGTTTGTTTTTATATGGCTTTTAAAGGCCGAATCCCACTCAAACTCTCTCTCTTCCTGCATTACCCCAAGCCACACGGCTAATATGCACAGTGCCATTTTGTCATGGGCATAGAATCATAGGCATCAGAAACGAGGGGGGCTGCTGCTGCCTCCCCAGTTTTTTGGGGCCGAAATAGAGTGCCCTTTTTATTTATTATTACAGCTGTCACAGAAACATAGAAATATAGACTTTGACGGTAGATAAGGACCGCTTGGCCCATCTAGTCTACCCACTTCCCTACCTACAGGATAGGCCACAGATCATAGTTAACCAACAGCCCATTTCTTCCTACCCCCCACAAGAATTGCCTTATGTCTGTCCCATGCATTCTTGAATTCTCCCACAGTTTTAGACCCCACAACCTCCTCAGGAAGGCTGTTCCATGCATCCACTATCCTCTCTGTGAAAGAATACTTCCTCACATTGCCCCTGAACTGCCCCCCCATCTTTAAATTGTGTCCCCTTGTTCTTGTACGTCTCTTTTTCTGAAAGATGCTACCCTCTTGGACTTTGCTGATTCCACTAAGGTACTTAAAAGTTTCTATCATGTCCCCCCTCTCCCTTCTTTCCTCAAGGGTCTACATATTAAGCTTCTTTAGTCTCTCCTCATACGGCTTCTCTTGCAGACCCTGCACCATTTTAGTTGCCCTCCTCTGGGCTGCCTCTATCCTATCTATGTCCTTGCGGAGAGGGTCTCCAGAACTGGACACAGTACTCCAGATGGGGTCTCACCAACTGTCTGTACAGAGGGATAACAACTTCCTATTTTCTGCTGCTGATACCTCTCCCTGTGCATCCCAGTATACTCCCAGCCCTCTCTACTGCCTTCTCACATTGCTTGCTAACCTTAAGGTCATCTGATATGATTACCCCAGGTCCCTTTCCTTTTTTGTTGTTGTTACTACCTCCCCCCATTGTGTATTCTTCCCGTGGGTTCTTGTTTCCCAGGTGCATTATTTTGCACTTCTTTGCATTGAATCCTAGCTGCCATACTTCTGACCATTCCTCCAACCTTGCCAAGTCCCTTCTCATCCTTTCCATGCCTACTTGTGTATCAACCCTGTTGCAGATCTTTGTGTCATCTGCAAAGAGGCATGCTTTTCCTTCCAGTCCCTCTGCAATGTCACTTATGAAGACATTAAAAAGGACTGGACCAACTGAACCCTGCGGTACCCACTAGTAACCCCTCTTTCTTCAGAGTGGACTCCTTTTACAATTACCTTCTGTGTCCTGTTGTCCAGCCAATGTTTTACCCAAGCTACCACCCTGGGACCCACTCCCAGGCTGGTTAATTTGACTATTAATCTTTTGTGTGGGACTGTGTCAAATGCCTTGCTAAGGTCTAGGTAGGCCATGTCCACAGCCCCTCCCTGGTCTACTACTTTGGTCACCCAGTCAAAGAAATCTATTAGATTCGTCTGCCATGACCTTCCCGCTGTGAACCCATGCTGCCTTTGGTCCTGTGCCCCACTGGCCTCTAGGTAATCAACTCCATCACTTTCCCTACCACAGAGGTCAGACTGACAGGTCTGTAGTTTCCGGCCTCTGTCTTGGTCCCACTTTTGTGAAGGGGAATCACATCCGCCTTCCTCCAGTCCTAGGGTACAACACCATCCTCCCATGATTTATTAAAAAGGGTAGCCAGTGGTTTCACTAGTTCCCCCCTTAATTCTTTTAGAATTCTGGGGTGAATTCCATCGGGACCCATTGCTTTGTCCACCTTCAGTTTTAGGAGTTCTTGCAGAACCCTTTCTTCTGTGAAAGGACTGGGATCGACCCCCCTATCAAGAGTGCTTCTGTTAATTGGATTAGGCACTTCCCCCTCCTCTTTTGTGAATACTGAGCAGAAATATTCGTTCAGTATCCCTGCTTTTTCACTGTCCCCCTCTGCCCACCCACTGTTGTTTCTATTCAGCCTCACTATCCCTCCCTTTGTCTTCCTACGCTCGCTGATGTACCTATAAAAGGTTTTATCCCCCTTCTTAACCGAGTTGGCTATCTTTTCCTCAGTTTGGGCCTTTGCTATTCTGACTTCCCTCCCTGCTTCCTTCTGCCTTAACTGGTACAGCTCTCTGTCCTGCTCCTTCTGTGTTTCCTTATACTTCCAGAATGCTATCTTTTTCTTTCTAACTTTCACAGCCACCTCTTTTGAGAACCATAGTGGCTTTTTCTTTCATTTTGATTTGTTTATTTGCTTCACACAAAGGCTTGTTGCCTCTGTGATGGCAGTTTTGATGATTCCCCATTGTTGCTCCACACCTCCTTCTAGCCTGTTTGCTAGTAATCCCGCTCCACAAGAGTGGTAGCAGGGAGGAGGCGGGGAACTACAGACCGGTCAGTCTTACCTCAGTAGTGGGCAAGATTATGGAGGCACTCCTTAAGGAAAGGATAGTGCAACACCTGGAATCCATAGGGGCACAGGATCCAAGACAGCATGGGTTTACAAAAGGAAGGTCCTGTCAAACTAATCTCATAGATTTCTTTGACTGGGTAACCAGAGTGGTGGACCAAGGGGGAGCAGTTGATGTCACCTACCTTGACTTCAGCAAAGCTTTTGACACTGTTCCACATAGAAGATTGATTAATAAGCTGGGTAGGCTCGGAGTGGGTCGAAGTTGGTCAACTGGGTGGCAAACGGTGGTTGGCAGAAAACAGAGAGTGGTGGTAAATGGTATACAGTCAGAAGAGATGCAAGTCACAAGTGGGTACCTCAGGGATCAGTCCTGGGGCCAGTCCTCTTCAACATCTTCATTAGTGACCTTGCAGATGGACTAGAGGGTAAGGCTTGTCTGTTTGCAGATGACACCAAGATCTGCAACAGAGTAGATGATCCAGATGGGGTGGGCAGAATGAGAAGAGATCTGGATAAACTAGCAGAATGGTCAGAAGAGTGGCAACTGGGATTTAATGCAAAGAAGTGCAAAATCATGCACATAGGGAAGAGAAACCCTGAAGCCACCTATAGGCTGGGAGGAGTTGCTAGCAGTCACAAAGGAAGAAAGAGACTTGGGCATCATCATCACTGATGACCTAAAATCATCAAGCAGACCTCTAAAGCAGTAGGTAGGCTAGGGGGTGTTAGGGTGTATTAGTAGGGTATCACAAGTTGTAAGAGGAGGTAATAATCCCTCTGTACAAGACACTGGTTAGGCCCCATCTGGAGTACTGCGTGCAGTATTGGAGGCCACACCTTCACAAGGACATTAACCAAATTGAGGCAGTCAGAGAAGGCAACCAAAATGGTGCAGGGACTGCATCAGAAGACATATGAGGACAGATTAACAGAGCTCAATATGTATACCCTTGAGCAAAAGGAGGAGAGAGGTGATATGATCGAGGGCATTCAAACACCTTAAGGGCATAAACAAGGTGAAAGAGTCTAACATGTTTAAATATAAGAAAAATAGCAGGACAAGAGGACACAACATGAGATTAGAGGGAGGCCGATTAAGGGGGAATGTGAGGAAATTATTTTTCACAGAAAGGGTGGTGGATGCATGGAATGGCTTACCACAAGAAGTGGTGGCTATGAATACAGTGCAGGGCTTCAAACAGGCATGGGATATGCATAAGGGAGCAATACAAATGACTATGAATAGATAGGCCACTGACAGAGCAAAGGCCGATGGCACATTTATAAGGTAGAAAAAGAAATGGGCAGACTGGATGGGCCTTGCGGTCCTTATCTGCCGTCAACTTCTATGTTTCTATGTTTCTATGTTTCTAGTGCTTTTCTGAGGCACTCTCCCATCTTGCCAAAGTCAGCCCTCCTGAAGTCCAGTACCCTCACTTTTGTATGGCTTGACTCTGTAGCTGAGTTTAACATGAACCACACTGTTTGATGGTCACTTGTTCCCAGATGGCAACCCACTTCTAGATCTGAGATCCTCTCACTGCCCCCGTTTGAGAGTATGAGGTCTAAGATTGCTCCCTCATGAGTGGGTTCTGAAACTAGCTGTCTGAGGCCTGCCACCTGTAGGGCATCAAGAATGGCCCTGCTCTTGGATGTGGCTGCAGCAAATGTGCTCCAGTTAACATCTGGCATATTCGGGTCTCCCATCAACAGTATCTCCCCTTTCTCTGCCATTCTAAGAATGCCTTCTATCATATCCTTGTCCATTCCCTCCCCCTGACATGGGGGTCTGTACACAACCCCTGTGAGGATTGTGGTGCCTTTCCGTCTCCAAGGTGACCCACAGTACCTCCTCTCCTCCCTGTTTACTCTTTTGTTCAGTTGCTTTTATCCCTTCCTTTACATAGAGAGCTACTCCCCCCCTTCTCCCCTGCCTGTCTCTCCTGTAGGTTATGTACCCAGGTATGTTAACATCTCAGTCATGGTTCTCTGTGTACCATGTTTCTGTGACTGCTACGATATCCAGGCATCCCTCTTCCATCAAGCCTACCAGCTCAGGGAGCTTGTTGCCCAGACTATGGGCATTGGTACTCATTACCCTCCACAGCTGTAGATGATCAGGAGGTCAGTGCATGACACTGCCTCCTCCGTTTGAATCTGCCCATGCCCCACCCGCACTTGCACCCCCAAATGGCCCCACACTAAGCAACAAAAGAAAGAAAAAAGATGAAACAGTCCAAGAGTCGAAAAGCAGAGTCATCAAGTTAAATGACGGTAAAGCCAGTTGATAATGACTCTACTTCAGAACTCTGGAACTTCAGCTCCCCTCTCCTATTCATTTAAACAGTCATGCCCAGCTGCCCTTAACACCTTCTTTGTTTTTGGGAATCATCACCAGGAGGACTTAGCACCAGTTTATTGTGTCCATTGTTTTGCCCTCCTGGTGCTGCCACCCCCAAGTCACAACTGCTCTCTGGCTTATCTGCAGCAACAATTGAAATTGCTCTCCCTTGCTTGAGAAGAAAAAAAAATGTAATTAAATGAGGAGTGACTGAGTCATGTCCTGCATTGTTTTGACTCTGGCCACTGCTAGTGGGCTAGCAGGGGGGAATAAAGGTAGCCCCCATTCACCACACCCTTTCCATTTCTGATTTATTCTGAGCGAATCCTCCTGACTGACTTCTGCTTGCCTTGCTAGTAAGTGTAGGACTACGGTACTACTATAGTACTCCTGTGTACCTGGTTTTGTTCGTTGGAGTTTGAAGGAGATTGTGTACAGAGAGAAAGCCACAGTCCAAAACCAGTGCCCAGTGGTGGTTTGCAATTGTTTGGCCCAGGTTACCCTGCTGCTGGAAGACCGGGACAGGATGAGTGCCAGAGCCGGAGTATGTCATGTGCTGTGGGTGTGCTGACTTGACTATTCTCTCTCTGGTCTCTGATCTCCAGACTCTCCCTGACTAACTGGTGCACAAAATGCATTTTTTTATATTTATTTAATTTTAATTTTGAGAAGGAGAGGACGGAGTAAAGACAGATGTGGTGTAAACCTGTTGGTGCTCTCCTCTGATTCATTTTTTTATTTCCTTCCCTGACCCCGGACCAGTTCATTGCAGACTGCCTGAATGGACCCCTGTGTCCAATTCAAGTGTCACAGCCAGTGTGTGAGGAGAGTCAATCAAGTAAGTACAGATGGTCTGATTACAGAAAGTCCAGATTGTCCAGTCCCTGTATTCCAGCAGGAGGACTGTGTAGTGTAGGTGGTAGTAGTAGTAGTAGTAGTAGGCCATGGTGCGGTCTAAAGCGATGGTCAGTACCAGTAGTAGTAGCCTTTTGATCCAGAGACTGGACCGGGTGGACACAGACTTTTGTTGCATGAGCCGAACTGCGGGATCTGGACATCATCCCACTTAAGGAAGAACTCTGAAAAACTAGTCAACTGGAGAAGTTTTCCAACATACACTACAGTCTACAGACTACAGGTAATAAATAGATCTGAATTATCTTTATCCTTTGACTTAGCTGTAGATTGATAGGTGGCAGGAGTTTTTCATCTGGTGTTGGGGGGGTAAAAGATTTTTATTATTAATAAAAACAACACCTTGCTTGCTTGGACTGTGAGGCAGGATGCCAGTTGTTTCAAGGGAGGGTTATTTTTCATATAAAGGGAGGAGAAGGAATCTAGATCTACATGGTTGGAGACTGGAGTGAATTTTTTGTTAAAAAAATCATTTTTTTGTATTAATGAAATTTGCTGCATGAATTTGGGGTCGCACGCTTCTCTCCACTTTACATAGAGACACTGTTTAACTTTACTCCACCTTTGATGCAGAATTTTAAATTTGCAACACACCTGCCACATTTTCCTTTACAGTGGACCTATCAATTTCTTTATATACAGTTCACTGGGATGAGGTTTTCGTCACATTTGTAATTATTTCTTGGTTGGCTTTACTTTTGTTTGTGAATTTTTTCCCGAATGTTTCTCTGCAGTGTAGTGGCATTTTTGGCCAATTTGTTTTTTGTCCCTTCCCCTTGTCTGTAATGTAGTGTCCTCCTCCATTACTGCAGTGGTCCATCTTTTAGTTTGGCATAACAAGTTGTACAGTCTGGAGTGGTGTTGTATCTGTGGTTGGAAGCAGTGTGTAGTTTTTGCAGTTTTAAGCATCATTTGTGCATAGCACAGCTAAGACCAGGATCAGTGAGATTTGTTCAGTTCAGTATTGCAGAAACTCAAAGTCAGCACCAGCAGCATAGAGGGAAGGGTGGAAGCTAAAGGAAGTTAGAGCAGGTGGGTGTTTGGTGAGAAATAGGGGGGATGTGTTGGTTACTGCAGGACTGGCTGCTGCATTTTTATTTTATTACTGATGACTCTGCACTTTTCTGTGTTGTGTATGTATGTTGCTCCAAAGAGATGCCGAAGGTGGTATTGTAAAGAACTGATCCTACTTGCAACTTATGATGGATCACTGCATCTTTCCTGTGCTGCTGCTTTAAGTACCCCTCCCCCACACACAGTATATTTTATATGGTTATGTTCATGTTCACTTGTTGTTATGGTGGATACTTTGTGTGGACTATAATCCCCCCCCCCCCGGCATTATTGTTCGGTCATTCATTTTTATGTGTTCCTTCAGTAGGTACACCCTGCCTCTGAGACCGGGAGATCAGAGGGCTGTGGTTCAGTTCCCACATCTGGCACTTCGGTTAATATCCCAGTACTGACACTGTAGTGCAGTATGAGAAGGGTGCTGCACTTCTGAGGTGTTGTCTTTCAGATGAGATGTTAAAACCGAGGTCCCATCTGCCTGGATTGGTGGTAGTTCAGATGGATGTTAAAGATCCCAGGGCACTTATCGAAAAGAGTAGGGGAGTTTTAATTGTAAAGAATAAACAGAAAATGAAAATTCAAAATAACATACAACAAAAAATCAAGTCACTCCAGCAAATAAAGGTTACCATATACAAATAAACAAACCCTAAATCAGGGAAATATACAGTTTCAATTAAAAAATCAGACATTCTACTTATATTTAATAAATGTATGAAAACATTTCCACCATCTAGTGGTTTGTGTAGAGAGAGAAAAAAAACAATCTCTATCATACAATTTTCCTATCTCTTACACAATTAATCTGGAAAAAAACAATGTACTCCATTTTCTTTTGGTAAAGAACCCACTGACAGTGTGCCTGCCATAAATAAAAACAAAGAAAGCAAAAAAAAAATAGACAAAGTTTCATGACAAACAATCAATAAACTGTGGGAATATTTACACATTACCAAAATGTCATAAGTTAAAAAAGCCATCCATCTGAAATTCCATTTTTTTGCCAGAAAAGTTCAGACATTTTTTGAAAAAGGAAAATATAATAGAAAATGTTCTGTAGAGTCTTCTAAATTGATGTAATCCATATAGGGACAATTTCTTTATTCTTTGACTTTATATTTTGCATTACCTCTAAGGTTTAATATTCCGTACTTTAATAACCAAAGGGTTTCCCACATCTGAGGGGAAGCCTTTTACTGTTAAGTTGAGATAAAATTAAATGATTATCAGCTTCTGGACAATTTTTAAAACTAGGGGCTGTAGGATAGATTAAACCTATCAGGGATTTATAAAGGGATTGCCCATGGCAACCTAAAAGCATTTCCCTAGAAATACCCCATTCATACAATTTCAGCGCTGCTGGATTAAAATATAATGGGGTGGATTTTAAGGAAATGGGAAGGATCCTTAAGGAGCATTTGGATGTGACTGGATCAGACATGGACGCTGACAGTAGGTGGGAAATCATCAGGAGAGGGGTGCAGGATGCTACCAGCACCTGTACAAGAGTAAGACGAAAATGCGGTAGGGTCCAAAAACCCTGCTGGTGGACCAGGGAGGTCCAGGAGTTGGTGCAGGGAAAGAAGGCAACCTATAGGCAATTCAAGTGCTCAAGGAGTGAAAAGGATCGAGGGGAGTATGAGCTGAAGGCTAGAAGGACCACTAGGGTGGTGAGAGTGGCTAAGGCAAGGAAGGAGCAGAACCTGGCCAGGGAAATTAGGAGAGGGAACAAGGGGTTCTTTAGATACATTGGGGAAAAACAAAGGGTGAAGGGGCAGATTAGCAGGATTAAAAGAGGGGAGAGATGGGAACAAGACCCGGAGGAGCAGGCTGAGGTACTAAATGAGTACTTCACCTCAGTTTTCACCAAGGAAAATGGGTGTGCTGCATCATACATGGGAGGTAACAGTGATACTGAGGAGGGGGGACCCTTACCGATTGGCAGGTCTGGGGAGAGGAGGAGGAGGAGGAGGCATCACTGGCAGGAGGGGGGAAGGCTAAGCAGGAAGAAGAGGTAGCAGAGGTGGAAATCACAGCAGAGAGAGTGAGGAAAGCCCTCAGGTCCCTTAAGATGGAGAAAGCACTGGGGCTGGATAAATTACATCCCAGAGTGCTGAAAGAACTTGTGGATGTCCTGGAAAAACCCCTGGTGGAGCTTTTCACCATCTCTCTGAGGACAGGGTGGATGCCCCAGTACTGGAAGGTGGCGCATATAGTGCCTATCCACAAGGGGGGATCTAGGGAGGTGGCAGGGAACTACAGGCCTGTCAGCCTGACATCGGTAGTGAGCAAGGTGATGGAGGTCATTGTCAAGGAGAGGCTAGAGGGGGACCTGGAAAAGTCAGGGTGCCTGGACAATAGACAACATGGATTCATCCCGGGGAAATCATGTCAGACAAACCTTGCGGAGTTCTATGACTGGATGAAAAGTGCCTTGGACCTGGGTAGACCAGTGGACATCCTCTTTCTAGACTTCAGCAAGGCATTTGACTCTGTTCCTCATGAGGGCCTGTTGGATAAGCTGGGAGAAATGGGGGTGGAGAACCAGATGATCAGATGGATAGGCAGTTGGCTCCAGGACTGGACCCAGAGGGTTGTAGTTGGTGGGATAGTCTCATCCCCAAGGAGGGTCATTAGTGGGGTCCCACAGGGATCAGTCCTTGGGCCCCTCCTGTTCAACACCTATGTCTCTGACATAAGGACAGGTATCAGGAGTGAGATAAGTCTCTTTGTGGATGACTCAAAACTGGGGGCAGTGGTACATGGGGAGGAGGTGAGGGTGGCCCTACAGGGAGGCCTGGAGGCTCTGGAAAGATGATCTAGAAAGTAGAAGCTGAGGTTCAATGCAGGGAAATACAAGATACTGCACCTGGGGACCAGAAACCCATGCCAAGTGTACACCCTGGGGGGGATGCTACAAGTCTCAATGGCTGAGAGGGACCTGGGGGTGGTGGTGGATATCAAGATGAACAACTCAGAGACTTGTAGGAGGGCAGCAGCCAAGGCCAACAGGATGCTGGGATGCATTGAGAGGGGGGGATCACCTCCAGAAGGAGGGAAGTGATAATACCTCTGTGTAACTGCTTGGTGAGGCCGCACCTCGAGTACTGCATGCAGTTTTGGATGCCACACTTAAAGAGGGACATTAAACTCCTGGAGAGGGTCCAGAGGAGGGCAACCAAAATGATTTGGGGCCTGGGGGACAGGACCTATGGGGAGAGGCTTGAAGAGCTAAATATGTACACATCGGAAGAGAGAAGGGACCGGGGGGACATGATAGAGGTCTTCAGGTACATGAAGGGGGTAAATAGGGGAGGAGCAGTCAGGGTGCTTTGAAGGAAGAGGAGGGCAACTAGAGGGCATGGGTGGAAGCTGGGGGGGAAGATTCAGGGGAGAAAGGAGGAGGTGCTACTCCACTGAGAGGGTGGTGGAGCCATGGAATGTACTGCCAAGGGGGCTAGTGGGAGGCAGAGATGGTGGAGGGGCTCAAGAGGGGGTGGGACAGGTACAGGGGAAGGGTTCTGGAAGCAAAATCCAATGCAGCAAGAATATCTAGAACTGGGAAGGGAGAAGCCAGAAAAGGGGAGGGGGCAGCAAGGTCAGCTCCCAGGGTGGGGGCTGACCAAATGAGCAGACGCAAAAGACTGTTAGGCCTATTCTGCTGGCATTTTAGTATTTTAGTATTTTTATATAAATATTTATTACATTTTGGTGAGACATGTTTCCAAGCCACTAGATAATTATGTAAAAGTAATTGTGCCCAAGCATTACTACCTTCTGTAACAGCTAATAAACTGCTATGAACTGTAAATGAAAAAACTAATGAAAAACAAAAAAAAAACACTGGATCAATCACTCCAATGCCTCCCTTGGTTTTGTCCAGATAAGTGAAATGCCTTTTGATAGGATTAAGCTGATTACCCAATAACAGTTAAAAAAATAAACTGTAAGCCTTAGTTTCTAATGTAGTAGGTAATGGAAAAACCATTGCTACATGTTGTAAACAGGGTAAAAGAAACTGCTTAGAAAGGTGAATGCATTTCTGCTTTGTAAGTTTCCACTGCTTCCATCTTGAAACTTTAGGCTCAAGATTCTTTAGAGCCATTTCCCAATTCTCCAGTGGTAAGTTTTTGGAGCCAAATAAAATGCCAAGAATGACAATGGGTTCCATAGAAAAATTAATGACAAATGCTCTTACCAGTAAATCATGTCCATTACCAATAAACAAACCTTGTGTTTTAGTAAGGTTTAATTTTGCATTAGAGATACTGGCATATTTTTCAAATTCCACTAAAAAAAGATTAAAAGAAGCATGATTTGAAAAAAAATAACCAACATCAACTGCATAAGCTTGTACTTCCAACTGCCGTTGTACACCCATGCCTGAAATATCATCCTATAGAGGAGTATCTACTAACTTTTTTAAGAAAGGGTCTAAAGAGAAAATATATAACAAAGGGCTTAGTGGACAGCCCTGCCTAACTCCTGTATGAACTGAAAAACCAGAAGCAATCTAACCCTGTATTACTGGGAAAATATAAAAATATTGATACAGGAGCTTTATATTCTATATTATTTGAATAGGGTCATGATAGTTTTAAAACTTGATATAAAAAAGGCCAATAAGCCCCATCAAAGGCTTTTTCTAAGTCAGCTGCAACTATAAAATTTGATACTCCTAAATTTGTGGAATGTTCAATCACGTCCCTAATAGTCATTAAAGCAGTTTGTATTGTTCTATTGGGAAGGCCACAGTATTGTTGTTGAGAGATTACTTTAGCTGCATAATGTTTCAATCGATTGTTAAGTAAAATAGTCAGAATTTTGTAATCGGAATTTAATAAAGTGACAGGTCTCCAATTTTTAATATCAGTTCTATTTCCAGTTTTAAATAAAAAAATCATTAACCCTTCTGAAAAAGAAGGATACATAGTATTGGTCTGGAAAAAATAATCAAAAACCAATTTTAAACAAAGTGCTATAATATGTGAAAAGGACTTGTAAAATGTATTAGTAAGACCATCATTCCCTGGTGATGAAGTATTATTCAATGATTTGATGGCTACCTCAATTTCAAGTACAGTGAAGGGTCTTGTAAGACCAAAATTTCACTTGGAAAAAGCGGAACTGAAATGTCATGCAAAAAATTAATAATATTTTCCTGAGTAATTAAAGTTTTGGGAGCTAAGGAAAGAAAATTATTATTTAGCATATCATTAATCCCTTCAATTGTAACTATATGATTCCCTGCTTGGTCTACTAAAGAATCAGGATTGGTAGAAGTTTTAAAAAACTTACAGGTTTCATAAGGATCACCAATAGGAGATTTCTGAGTCCCATTACATAACAAGGCCTGAACTGTTCAGGCTCTATCATATTGATATGACAGCATTTCTTTTTTTAATTGTACAATTTGATCTGTGTAATCAAAATTTGTAGTGTAAGAAAAAGTGTAAAGTTTTTGTAGTTGTTGTCTAAGCAAGAGATATTTTAAAAACTTCCTATTCCCAGTCTTTTTCCCATATTTTATAAACCACTGTTTTAAATCAGATTTAGTATTTTTCCACCATTCCCCTATATCAGGGTATAGAAAAGCTACTGATAATCTTGCTACAAGGAGATCAACAATAGTATGCCGAACATATGAATGTAAAATTCACTAAAAATACCACCAACAGCTTAATCTGGTTCAAGGTCAGTTGGCAGTCATCTGTATCCCCCTCCCCCTGGTCATGCCTGAAAATAGGCAGGATTTGTCTAGTGCACTTACCCGGTCAACAAAAACTAAATAAATAAATAAAAATAATAAAATCGAAGAATTAAGTTTCCTTCTATTTGATTTCCAGAAATTTTGTGCTCCTAAATAAATTTTACAAAATAAAAAAAACAAGTTCCGAAAATTCTACTGGACAATATTTGAAATCTCCAACTGGTACATTAGGGGAAACGAATAAATAATCTATTGTCGTAAAATATTTACTGTGAACATATGTAAACTCTGCCCTTGAAGTCTGATGTTTCCTACAGTCTATAAGATCTGCAATTTTAACCAAATGATCTAAAGCATGGGAATCACAATAGATTTTTCTTTTAACCTGCGAAGGAGAAACCTCTTTCTTCAGATGTAAGGTACTGTTGAAATCTCCTCCAAAAAGGACTAATAAGGTAGTAACTAGAAAAGATTGAACAGCTTTCAAAAGAGCTACCCTCTCAGCTTTAGTTTGGGGGTTATAAATGTTAATAAACCTAAAGTTTGTTTCTCCCCATAAGCCATCCAATATCAAAACCCTCCCTGCATTTAAATCTATCAGTTTCCTGATAGTGAAACTATAGGAATTAAAAAGAATACTAATACCATCTGCCTTGCCTGGACCAAATGACCAATAGGAAGGACCCCATTGCCAATCCCTTTTAAAAACTACTAGTTGTTCTGCAGCATGCATCCAAGTTTCTTGCAAGAAACATACATCAATTTTTAAGTCATGAACATATTGAAAAACTGCCTGACGTTTCTCATAATTAAGGATACTATGTGTATTAAAAGAACACAAAAAAATTGTAGTCATGGTTATGAAAATTTAGTGCCCGTAACTATTTTTTCCTTTTTTTCTTCTTTTTACCCTTATAATCCCCAATACTTTGAGAAAGAGGTTTTAGAGTCGAGGCTTGTGAATCTGAATCCCCATGATCCATTTCTGAGTCACCCCAAAAAAGTGCTGAATAAGAATTTTCAGTCTCTATAGGTTCAGGGGAAAGGGGGGGGGTTGGATTTTGAAGATCTAGTAGACCTCTTTCTGGAAAGAGGGGAAGCAACAGATGGAGCAGAAAAGGACTCCTCTGGAACTGGAGAATCTTTATAGCAAACAGGAAGTAACAACTTTGACTCCGAAACAGAAACTGTATCTGATATCAGAATGATATCCTGAGGAGGTTCCACTGATCCTATTACTGGAACAAGAAGGGGGGGGGGTTTGAACTGGTATGATCTTAGGTAAAACTGAAGAAGAATGTGATGGTGAAGAAGGGCCTGATGGAAAATGCTGTGGAGAGGGGGAGGATTTTTTTCCAAAGGAGCTACTGTCTCTTGTGCTTGCTGTATAAGCAATTCGGGGCTGACACAGGAAGCCTTGTTCTTTGCCGCCCAGGGACAATCTCAAAAAGTGTGACCATATTCTTCACACAGATCACACTTTGTGTGATTGGCACTTTGCATTGTGACATGGCCTATTTCTCCGCAATTATCACAACGCGGTTTATCACAACTACTTGATAAATGAGTACAGGGCCCATACTTGTAACATACTCTCGGCTGTCCCCCATAAAAACAAACCCCTCTATCCCTTCCTAAAAGAAAGGAATTAGGAATGTGCTCAATTCCAGAATCATTCTGTCTAAGTTTAACTTTATATTTCCAACCTCCCATCCAAAATTTTTCAGAATCCAGAATTGCTTCTGGAGAAGTAAGCACATCACATTTTTGATTAAGCCAAAATGTAATATCATCCACATGGACCCCCTCATTCCGAAACATAACTGTAATGTACTTTACAAGGGGCTTAGTAAGTGGAATCACTAAAAAGGGGGTCCATATGGGAGAGAACTTGACCTGTCCATAGCGTTCCCACAATAAGTCTAAAGCATGCGACGTCTGAAAACTGACTTCAAAGTTATCTTCTCCTGATATATTTATAAAAGCAAAGACATCAGTATGTGAGAAATGCAAGGAGTCTTTCAATAAAATCCTGCCAACATAATAGCGGTCTGGTCTTTCCGCTAAGCCCCCTTTATATCTAATATGAACAGCATTTCTTCTAGGGGCTGCTTCTTTTTTTGCATGGGAAAATAACTCCGACATCAAAGGTTTGTGATGAACATCAGTACTGGTACTATCCTGATTAGAATCTTCTGTATGATCACCTTTTGAAAACTTAGTGTTATCTGGAACAATAAGATATTTTTTGTCCTAACTGCATTCAAGATCTGTAATACCTGGTAAAGTGTCCACTACAGTCTTAGATGAAACCTGTGAATTAGTTGGAGTGCTCATAGATCGTGTTTCAGGCCTTGGTTTCCAATCTGGTGAAGTCAAAGTAAAATCAAAAGTTGAGTCCCATGCTGGATCCAGAAGCCAATTTCCCCCCAACATTTTTTTTCCAACCTGCTTCTAAAAGAGCTTTTTGTGAAGACCAAACGTCACCAGATAAAGCTGATCCTGCAGCAGATACAATAGTAGTGGGAGAAACAGGAGAAGTTTTCAGAGGCTGTTGTGTATGAAGAACAACAAGATTCTCTCGAGGCACAAAGTTGCTACCTGAATCTGCATATTTCTTTTTAGTATTTGCAAGGTCAGTAAATGAAAATATTGTGGCAGAAGATTGCTGATTATGCACAGTTTGATATTGTACCGGGTTTTGAGGATGCAGTAACTTGTCAAGTGTCTCTGGGGATTTAAATACAAAACCGTCCACTTTAGAAAGCTGAGGACCAGGCTCACAATCCATGCTGTTCCCCTGTAATGTAACAGACGGATAACTTGCATTGAAACCTGAGGGATTTTTACTGTTTAGAATGTCAGTTGAACACACTGCAGGCTTTTGGCATACTTCTACTTTAGTAGAGTTTGAACTGCCAGCCTGTAATACTACGACATGAATGTCAATTGGAAAAGGTGCAATAGGCGGAAATGACTCACCCGGCATTGGAGAAGCCTTTGATGCTGCTGCGTCAGACGCTGAACTGACAGCTGAAGAAGATGAAATGACAGCAGATCCATTCTGCTGTTCTGAATTAAAGGCACACTCACTGATTAACACTTGTTGCTCATTTTTCTTATTTCTGGTGAAAGCATCCATTCTTTCAGGCGTTCGTCCCTTGGAGCAAACTTTGGCCTGATTTAATTTAGAAACTGCTGCAAAAATATCTTCTGCTGAAGCATAAACGTCCGTACCATCATCGTCTTTGCCAGAAACAAGTTCTGAATTCCCATTTTCTTTCTCAGCCTCTGGTAAAACAGCAGTAGAAGAGGAGGCTAGTTCTCCTACCTGAAGTGCATCCTCACACCGTTCAGCCTGGCTCTGAGTGGCCATCATGAAACTCAGACGGCCAAAATCTCCCCCTACTGACGACAATGCAGTAGGGGTAAATTGCTTCTTTATTGAAATAAAGCATGGAAAAAAAAACACATCAAGAAAAACAGCAGCAAAAAGCACAAAAGCTTATACAAATCAACAAAGGTACTGAACAAAAAGCAAGTGATACACAGTTATCTTTTAACAAAAAGCATAAAGAAAAGAAAAGTAATCCGTTATTTAAATTTTATCATATGCTGAAACCCTTCCACCAGATTTGAACTTTTCTAGTCCATGAATCTGAGCATCTTTAGATATACTTTATTTAATTCACAAATAACATAGTGGCTGAAGCCTAAAAAGTTGGCTTTTTTGATACAAACCCACTGGCATCTAACGCCATAAACAAAATCTAAGACATGCTAAGAAAATGTGTACAGTTGAAGTATGAAATGTAGCAAGACATGGGGTAAAGATCCCAATACTAACAATTCATAAGAAATATGTTTCAACCATGGAAGTGCCAGATAGTTGCCAAATACACCCATAGTTTAGAGGCAAAAGAACAATGAAAAAAAAATGTTCCATTGTTTCTTCTTGTGCCGTACACTCTAAATAAGGACAAAACCTTTCTTCTTTTCATTTATACTTAGCTGTCCCTCTAACTTGTAACCGACCATACATTATCAACCATTCGTCTCCCATAGTAAGGGGGATAGCGAGGTTATTTAATTGTGCTAACACCAGATGGGTCATAGTACCTGGGAAGTTTTAAATGCGGGGAATGAGGATAGATTTGAGAAATAATAGTGGAATATAGTTTTGTTGGAGAATTAATAATTTGTGATTTGGACAATTGCCACATATATAATTTCGAACAAGCGGTTTAAAGAAAAGGGAGAAAAGGAAATATTAGGTTTTGGAGCCAATCCAATCCATTTCGATGAATACTTGGATAGTAAGAATTTCAACCAGCTAAATTCTGGAATATTGGGGTTAAAGTACAGTTCCAAAAAAAAAAGCAAGAAAAAGGGAAGAACAGAAAAACCACAGGATCTACCAACCCAACCCCTCCCTTGACTTTATCCAGGTAAGTATAATACCTTTTAATGGGATTTAACCTATTTCCCCAAAAACTGAAAACTAATACTGTACAGTTTCACTTCCAGGTTAGTTGGGACAGGGTACAGAAATGCCAAATATTGTAGGCAAGGTAACAGGAATTGTTTAAAATCTGAACTCTCTTTAGTTTGAGAATTTATAATGTTTCCACCTCTGAACTTTATTATCCATTTTATTTAAAACTGCAAGCCAATTCTGCTCAGGTAAATTTTGAGAACCGAACAGAACCCTAAAATGGAAATAGGTGTTGTAGTGAATGAAATAGTTCTGTGCACAAAGGGGTTAATGTATTCGCTCCTATTAACAACCCTTTAGATTTTGAAAATTAATTTTGGCGTTTGACAAGGTCGCATACCTGTGAAATAACTAAAGAAAACTTCCAGCTGGCCTTGTTGTTTAAAAATAAACAGATGTCATCCGCAAAAACTTGTACATTTCTAAAGGAGTCAGAAAAGGGAATGTTTGGACCCTCCCAACCAGAAACCAACTGTAAATGTCTAATAAGGGGTTCTAAGGAGCAAATATATAATAAAGGGCTCAGTGGACAGCCCTGCCTGACACCAGCTTTTAGCGTCCAACCTTTCCCAATTTTCCCTTTAATAACTGGACAGATTATTGAATTAGAATATAAATTTTGTAAAATTGTAAGAATCTCAGGGGGCATTCCTAAAAAGGCCAAGGTTTGGAAAAGGAATGAATGACTAACCCTATCAAAGGCTTTTCTAAGTCTAATGATAGTAGAATACCAGTTTGTTTGCTGTGATGTAATATTTCAATAAAATCTCTAATATAACAAAGTACCAAATGTATTCGTCTTTGAAACACCACAGAACTGAACTGAGAAATCACTAGAGTAGCCCAAGATTGAAGTCTGTTATTAAGCAGCATCGCAAAGATTTTATAGTCAGAATTTAACAATGTGATAGGTCTCCAGTTTTTGATCTCACTTCTATCTCCTGTTTTTTAAAGATATAAACTTGTAACCCTTTTGTGAATGCAGGATAGATCTGTCCTCCAGAAAGAAAGAATTAAAAACACCAACTAAACAGGAACCAGCTCATTTGCAAAGTTTTATAAAAGGCATTAGATAACCCATCTACCCCAGGAACACATTAAGTTAAGTTTAGAAATAACATCCACAATTTCTTGTAAAGAAAGGGTTCAGAAAGAACAGCTGCCATTGAGGCATCAATGACAGGGCCTGTAACACCCTTCAGAAAATCTGAAAGACGTCAGTTTGTAAGTCTATATGAGGACCTAAATTTTGGAAATATCGGAATATAATATGACTTATATCCGAAGGGTCAGTATAATACTGTGAATTACTGACTAAACAATCTAGTGTAGAATTATCTATGCGGTTTTACACAAACTATAGGGTCCCCAATCACTGTTTTGGATGTGTAGTTGTTAATTAAGGCTTGCAGGGATCTGGCTCTATCATATTGAAACTTCCTCATCTGTAATTTAACATGCTTAATTAAAGGAGATAAATCTTCTGAAGAAGTGTTAGCTCTAGTTAATAGAGACTGTAATTTTGAGCGTATGTGAGGTAATGAAGAAAATTATCGTTCTGGGTTTTTGTCCATAAGTTCTAAACCAATCCATGCAGTCTAGTTTAGTTTCTTACCAGATCCCTAAGTCCGAATATAAACATTGCACGATAGGCGGGCAGTTAGAATTTGAACTATAGAATGTTTGACAAAGTCATTTTGTAATGATGAGGTATTTAGTCGCCATCTACTTTTGTAGGGCTTATAATTTACTGGGATTTCTATTGCAATTTTAAGTAGGAGATGGTCTGAAAATTCAAAAGGCTGTCTAGAAAACTGTGAAATATATATATTTTTGGAGGTGAAAAGGTAATCAATACAGGTACCAGTCTTCCCTTTACAAAATGTATTTTTAGGGGGGTTGGATTCTAAAGTATTGCAGACTCTGAGGTCTGCCTCTCTAATAACAGATTGTAAAAGTTAGCATCACAATACATTTTTTCCACTAGATCTCCTGTCAGTAAGAGAACAGTTGAAATCCCACCCACAGTACTGGCCTGGTAGTGAGCAGAAAAGGTTGTATAGTTTTCATACACTTTATTCTGGCTGTTTTACCTGTGGATTATAAATATTAATAAGTCTATATAGGACAGATTCAAGAAAACAGTCCACAATCAAAACCCTCCCTGGAATGCAGTCTATTAATTTATGAAGTTTAAACTGGAAGGTGGAAAAAGAATACCAATGCCGTCAGCTTTATCCTGACCAAATGACCAATATGAAGGGCCCCAAGGCCAATCCTTTTTAAAAGGCAGTAACATGTTCTTTAGAGAACATCCACGTTTCTTGTAAAAAGCAAACAGTAATTCTAGAATTATGCAACATATGAAAATAGCCTTTCGTTTAGCTCCATTTAAAATGCTATGAACATTCAAAGAAGCCCACAGAAAACCCATATGAGTACCAAAAAAGAAGAATTTATTTTATTTTTCTTCTTTTCTTTTCTTTTCCTTATAAGAACCTTGGGAGGGTTCCATGGGGTCTTGGGTGAGATTTGGGAATCTGAATCCACAACATCCATTGCTGTATCCCCCAAGAAGAAAGAAGAGAGAAAGGATTAGAAGTTTCCACTGAATCTGTAACTGCATCAGGTACTGATTTCACATTCCCGTGGACCTTCTAGGAGGCAGAGAGAGAGGGTTAATTTTGGGGGTTCTACGCTCTGATCTAAAGTTTTAGCAATACCACCCGATTTCACACTTAGGACAAGCAGAGGGTCCTGCAAAGCAGAACTATTAGGCTGTACAGGCCTGACAATGATGAAGAGGGAGGGGGAGAACTAAATTCATTGTCACAGGAGTTACAGGTTTTCTGACATCAAGAGGGGTTCCCCAGGAAAAGTGGGAGGCGAATGAGAGAGTAGGTCTTCCTGTGCTTTCTGTAAAACTGTTCAGTAAATTCCCTGATACTTTGTTTTTGCAGCCCACGGACAGGTGTTGAATGTGTGAGAACTACCTCACATAAATCACATTTCGTTGGGTTAGAACATTGAATCAGTGAATGCCCAATTTCCCCACAATTGTCACATCTAGGACTATCACAAACACTAGACAAATGCGTCCGTGAGCCACATTTATAGCAGGCCCTTGGCTGACCACTATAAAGCAAACACCTCTATCACGGCCTAGTAAGAAGGAGTTTGGGATATGCATAAAACCATGTTCATTGTGTCGTAATTTGACCTTATATTTCCATCCGCCTGTCCAAAAGCCCTCTGAGTCTAAAATAGGCTCTGGATCCCCTGTACATCACATTTATTGGACAACCAATATGTAATATCATCCACTGACACCCCTTCATTGCGGAACATTACTGTAACAAACTTGATGGCTGGTTGAGAGAGGAATAATCACAAGCAGGGGACCAAAGGGAGAGAACTTTACCTGAGAATACCTAATCAAAAATAATTCTAACAAGGCAGCTGATCTAAAACTGACATCATAATTATCCTCTCCTGAAATATTGATGATGGCAAACACATCTCTAGGAGAAAAATGCAAGGATTCCTTAATTAAATGTCTCCCAACATAGTTTCTAATAGGCCTTTCAGCCATGCCCCTGTATATCTAATGCGCCGCATTCCGCCTGAGGCGGATTCACGTTTGTTTTTGCAAATAAGTCAGATAATAAAGGTCTTTTATCAGATACAGCATTATGAGACTCTACAGAAACAGGACTAACAGTATCATTAGAGACATTAAGAACCAAATCCCTAGAGTCTGAGCCCCCTTTTTAGCAGATTGAACAGGCTTTTCTGGGTTCCACTTGGGGAATGAGAGTTTATGTCAAATGAAGAATCCCAGGTTAAGTCAGCAGCCCATTCTCCTGAAGAAGTTTGTTTCCACCCTGCTGCCATTAAAGCTGAAGCAGGAGTCCAGTCACTCTCATGTGTAGAAGAGAAGTCAAAATATCAGAGTTAGGCATAATGGGCTGAGGAACAGAACTTTTAACCTGCTGCAAAGATGTAGAAGCATTCCCCATATTTCGGTCACCAAAAGAAAAAACAGTTGCTTCCTCCTGTTCATTTGGCTGTTTTTGATAAATAATCTGAGCAGTGGAAGAAGAAAAAACAAACCCTGCTTGTTTAGTCAGTGTTGGAGCAGTTCCCACCACATACTTTTCCCTGGTTTCAGTTTCTTTGTTTATCTTGCTGCAGTCCATTTTCCCCACTTCCAACAAATCCCCCAAACTATTGGAAACAAGTAGCGCTTCAGTGCTAGGCAGGAGACCCCAACTGACCTGTTTTTGTGCTGGAGCAGAAAGATTTCGATCTTTAGAACTGCCATTGCTCCTGCAAACAGCAGAAACACCATTCTCCAGCTGAATCCCTTCCGTGTTCAGTAGCATGACATCATCCACAGGCAGTGCAGGTCTTAAAGGGCAACACCATCTATAGGTTTTGTACAAGAAAGTAGCTGAACAGACTTTAAAGGCAGCATTTTTACTTTTTCAGGCTCTGTAGGGCTTACAGGAACTTTTGAATCCTCAGAAGATAAGGCATCCAGAAATAATTCTGCATCTTCTAGCTCTGCTGAAGGAAAATTAACCTTTGTAGAATCCTTGTCTATGGTCTCCTTCACATCTGCAGACTGAACTTGCTGTAGCTCCTCTACAGCGTCCATCTTGGAAAGCTGACCAGCACTCCTGCTGGCGGCCATGCACCATCAGAGTAGGGGAATTTCCCCGGTGTCCTGGCCAAATTTCCCTCATTCACTAAAAAAATATGACCAACAGCTTAATCTGGATCAAAGTCAGTTGGCATTCATCTGTATCCCCCTCCCCCGGGTCATGCCTGAAAATAGGCAGGATTTGTCTAGTGTACTTACCCGGTCAACAAAAACTAAATAAATAAATAAAAATGATTAAATTGAGCAAAAACCTATGGTGAAACTCCACGTCTATTCTATCAAATTAATGGTGATTACCTAGCAGCATCTATACAAAAGGAAACTTTATTATTTTATATATTATATAGATTTGCGATGTATTCCCTTTGTAGCATTAGGACTCTATCCTATACTAGATTCAGAAAATGTGATGGATTGTAGTTCCAATCTGCCTGATCTCTGCTCTCCTCTCTTTATAACTAACATCAGCTGCTGCTTACTCAGTTGGAATTATGGGAACACATACACACACACACACACAAACCTTCATGGCCTCCCTTTTTATCATTGCTTGTGCATGTGCAAGAAACATATTGTGGAAGCTTGCTGAAATAGTGAGTTGTAGAGGTGCAGCAGTGTTGCGGCCAATGCCAGCAGTACATTTTGGGGCTGGTCACTGTGGGGCCGATAGAGGAGTACACTGTTGATGACAGCAGTATTGTAGCATGCCACCAACTTGAAAGACACTCAATGATGCAATCAGGGAGCACCCCGTCATTTAACAATCAGCTGTTTTTGCTGCTGGGGTGGTCCCTGATTCCAGCGGTGAATCACAGCTTCCCTTGCCTGGTGTCCCATTTCAATAAACATGGTAGTGGCTGTCGCCGGCTGCCTCTCACAGTTCCCATGAAAGCCGACGGGGGTGCCCAATCCCCCTGTCAGCTTGCCCTCCTCAGTTCATTTACCGACAGGGGAGCCCAATCCCAGACAGCATAATGTCACCTTCATTTGTTTTCAATAAACATTGCAGTGGCTGTCTCAGTCCCCATGAAAACTGATGGGGGTGCCCAATCCTCCTGTCAGCATGCCCCCTCATCAGTTCATTTGCCAATGGGGGAGCCCAATCCCTGTCACCATAATGTTCCCCCCATTCGTTGTGTGCCGAGGGGGATGCCCAGTCACCCTTCGTTCATGCGCCCCCCCAAACACATTGTATGTGTTGATGGGGTGCCTAATCCCTGTCGGCTACAGTATCCCCAACAAACACCCAGGTGGCATGCTGGGTGCCCACCCCAGCATGCCCATTGTACCTGTAAGTGTTCAACCATCCCACGATGTCTTTTTTTAAAACCCTGTGAAAACAGAAAACCATCCCTCATTGTGTCCGATGCACCCTCTCCCAACCCACAAACCCACCCTCTGTGCACCCCACCTCCCCACACCCCCCTCACCCCATACTTACCTCCAGAGCCTGGCGCGATGATCCTTGGTGGAGCTGGAACACGTTTGCACTCTTCAAAGCCGACTGCAAACTGAAGAAATGCCAGTACGCTTTATAATGGCATCAATGTTTTTTTTTTAACTTAGGTGACTAGCTCAGCCATTTTTGCGAATTCTGGCACCAAATTTTCAACATGGGGTTCTTGGGACCTCACCTCATGAATTCAGTCACTGTCATCTAGTTACTCCATCCTGAAAGGTGATTTCGTGGTCACTGCGTGGAATCACCTTTCAGGACTGATTAATGAAATGACAGTGTCACTGTTCATGAGGTGGGCTCCCAAAAAGCCGATGTTGCAAATTTGGTAAAAAAATTTTAAAAAAAATGACTGTGTTAAAAGTGTGCGTTGTGCAGTTTCCATACACACTCGTAACTTCGCGAATTTGTAATATTTTCACTCTAGATTTTTAACATTGGCATTTTTTCACACCTTCTTATAAATCATACAGCTGTCATTTTTCACATTCTGGCTGAAATGTGTTTCTATACATCCAGTACACAATAGCGTGGTCATTGTGGGAAATTTATTTATTTTATTTATTTATTTAGTTTTTGTTAACCGGGTAGGTGCACTAGCCATAAAATGACTATTTTCAGGCATGACCCAGGAGAGTACAACAAAAAGAGAACAGTTGAACAACAGCAACATGGGTACAATAATACAAATAGAGGAACAGTACAGCAGTGCTACAAAAATACAATGGGTAGAAACAACAAAAAATAATGGCAAGCATTATACAGATAATGGCAGTAAGACATATAATAAGTGCAGAAACCACAGACCCGACCTGTGGAGTGAAAGGGTTAATAAGACAGTGAGGTTATATAGAGAGAAATGTGAGGAATGTTCAAACATAACAAGAAAGACTGACAGAAGGAAGGTCAGGGGTGGTAACTGACAAAACAACAGTGGATGGTCAGCAACAAGGTTCGAGAAGGAAGAGAGCCAGTAGTCAAGAAGTTATTTACAAAGAGAAGGAAAAATATGAGGAGGGAAAGAGGAGACAGTCTTGCAGCTGGATTAGAGCAGGGGTGACATTACTGGTAAGTCTCAGGAGCTCCAGATTGGGTCAAAGCATGTACAAGCATCAGCTAAGGATAGATAGTGACGATATTCACTTTTAAATCCAAAGTGAGACTGAGACAGCCGGAGGTTGACTGGAAGAGCATTCCATAGTCTGGGAGCAGAGAATTGGAAGGACCCTGTGCCTTTAGTTGTCTGACATCTCGGAACATACAGCAAGGATTTGTCAGCTGATCACAGGTCATGGGAGGATGGTTGAGGGACCAGCAACGCAGCCAGCTTTGATGTTTTTTTTTCCTGGATGATCGAGTCCATTAGTGATCCAAGGTAGTATTGTCTACTGGCAGAGGGTAAGAGCCAATTCAGATCCTTATAAAGAAGGCAGTGATGTGAGAGTCGAGGTGACGAAGAGGCAAATCGGCACATATTGTTATAAGTTACGTCCCATTTTAGTAGGGAGGTTTTATGGGCAGAGGTAAGAATAGAGGCACCATAAGTAAGGGTTCGGAGCAGAATACCTCGGGCAATTGCTAATTTGGCCACTCTTTTGGACAGATTAAGAATAACGTCCCACCCTGTACAGACTGTCAGGCATCAGAAGTGTGCCTTTGGATTGCTGGCTGTAATGCTCATGCCATTCCACCCCCAACCCCACCCTGTAGGCAGTGACAGGCATTGAGGTGTGCCTTGGACTCTTCGGCCCCAGAGTTCACCCCATTCCCCTATAATGCATTCAATTCAGCATATGTCCTTATAGAATGGGGTGACTGTCAAGCTGAACATCCCAAGGCATTTCTCAACATTTTCTGGTGTCTGCAGGATAGGGTGAGTTGAAGTGGCGTGAGCATTATGGGCGATGACCCAAAGGCACACCCCAATGCCTGTCCCTCTCTGCAGGGTGGAGGCGGGGTTGGCCTGAGTTCAATACTTCACTGCCATTCCTATTCTGCATCTATCTAACTCCTGCACTTCCAATGCTAATATCAGCAAGCAAACATTCAGCATTGACAAATGCTTGTATTATTGTGGCCAATCCCTGACACTTGGTGTTGTATAAACTGCTGTATACCTGTGCCACTCATGTCCTCTTATGTTTGTCTGGTATCTTCCTCATTAGGTGAGTCTGCTGGGGAAAGACTACCTCCATATCCAGTCTCTTAAGGTAGTCTAATATTTTTCATTGATTTCCAAGTGAATGAATACCCTTAACATTCCAGGACATACATTTAATAGACTGGGTAGCCGTGGTTATCCTTTACTGGTAGGAAGGGGGTGCGAAAAGGATTTAACACATCACTGATTGGTTCTACCCAATCCTTTGTAGGGTCAAAACCAACTAGAGGTTCAGAGTCATAGTTTTTACTCCCCTTAAGCTGTGAAACAAGTTCTCTGTGGTTCAAGTTGCAGAACCCTTGGGATCGGTTCTTAAGTATTTCAGACTTGTGGTGACCAAGACCAATTCTTAGCTACAGCAGCATGAGAAATAACAACAATGAAGCAACACTTGTAACAGTCTTAACATGGAATGAAGGTCATGGTTACTCACTTTGAAACTATAACTAGGCAGGGAATTTCACAGCCTCAAGTCTTAGCCATACGGTGCATGGTAGGTGCTCATTAACATATATACAGTATGTAGACACTGATGGCAGAAAAAGGCTCCATGCCATTCCACCCCCACTCTGAAGGCAGTGACAGGCATCGAGATGTGCCTTGGACTCTTCGGCCCCAGAGTTCATCCCATTCTCCTATACTGCACTAATTTCAGCATATGTCCTTATGGAATAGGATGACTGTAAAGCTGAACACCCCAAGGCACACCTCAACACTTCTTGGTGTCTGCAGGATAGGGTGAGGTGAGGTGAAGTGGCTTGAGGGTTATGGGCGATGACCCAAAGGCACACCTCAATGCCTGTCCATCTCTGCAGGGTGGAGGTGGGGTTGGCATGAGTTCAGTACTTCACTGCCATTCCTATTCTGCATCTGTCTAACTCCTGCACTTTCAATGCAAATATCAGCAAGCAAACATTCAGCATTGACAAATGCTTGTTATATTACTGTGGCCAATCCCAGACTCTTGGTGTTGTATGAACTGCTGTATACCTGCGCCACTCATGCTGTCTTAAGTTTGTCTGCCATCTTCCTCATTAGGTGAGTCTGCTGGGGAAAGACTACCTCCATATCCAGTCTCTTAAGGTGGTCTAATATTTTTCATTGGTTTCCCAGTGAATCAATACCCTTAACATTCCAGGACACACATTTAATAGCCTGAGCTGCCATGGTTATCTTTTACTGGTAGGAAGGGGGTGGGCAAAGGATTTAACACAGCACTGATTGGTTCTACCCAATCCTTTGGTGGGGTTGAGCAAACTAGAGGTTCAGAGTCATATCTTTTACTCCCCTTAAGCCATGAAAGAAGTTCTCTGTGGTTCAAGTTGCAGGGTCCTTGGGATCAGTTCTTTAGTATTCCAGACTTGTGGTTACCAAGACCAATTCTTAGCTATAGCAGCATGAGAAATAACAACAAAGAAGTAACACTTGTAACAGTCTTAACATGGAATGAAGGTCATGGTTGCTCACTTTGAATCTATAACTAGGCAGGGAGGCTCTCCATATACCACCAGTTCCTATGAGTTTCACAGCCTCGAGTCTTAGCCATACGGTGCATGGTAGGTGCTCAGTACCATATAAACAGTATATAGGCACTGATGGCAGAAAAAGGCTCCTGGCCCATTTCGTCTGCCAACCCTACCTAACCATTCTGTGTTTCCCTAACTGCAATCCTGTTTTTTACTCCATCCCCCTGTCTGATGAATCCCTCTTTCCTGTCCCATCCCTGGCCTCAGAAGGATCTGCCTGTCCCATCCGAATATTAGAGTTCAAGGCAAAGCAATACATTTAAAGCCGGGGGGAAAAGGTATCTACAGATGGCTGCATCTTACAGAAGATAACCGGCTGCTTAATAGGGAGACCTGTAGGCAGTGTTATAATCTCAATGTTACTGAGTTTTATAGATACATACAATTACAAAACATTTTTGTAAAAGATTACTCCAGGTGGGAAAGAGCTCCAGATATGAACATATCCCAAAAACTTAATAAAGAACTAAATAAACTAATGGAAAAAAAGGTCAAAGGTCTATTTGCTTGATTAATATCTTTGCTGCATGACTCCAGCAATACTTGCTTTCAAAAGGCACAGATGAATTGATCCCAAGAACTGGAAAGAGATATCACAAAAGTAGAATGGGATAAAATTTTACTATCAATTAACTCATACTCAGCTTCCAGGGATAACTCTATCCATTATAAATAATAAACAGGGAATATTATACCCCAGACATACTTTATAAGGGCAAATATAAACATAATGATGTCGGCTGGCATTGCGGAACACCTCAAGCTGATCTACTACACATATGTTGGGAATGCAGTTTAGCAGAAATTCGGTGGTTATCTGCTTATAATATACTTAACACGATATCCTGAATAAATATAAACTGGCAGCCCCTATGGTCAGTTTTAGAAGGATTTAATAAAAATGTAATGATCAAATGCCAGTGGCTATTATTTCAGGCGAACAGCATGGCAGTTAAAAGATTATTCCTAAAGATTTGGGAAATATAAAGGGTTACAGAACCATTTCCAATATGGGACTGGAAACAAATATTTTTTATCTGCCTTATATGACAGTAAAGTTTTTGAAAAAGAGACCTGTTTCTGGGAACTATACAAATTACCACTTAATAGCTGGCCTCCTGCATACTTTCCACTTGAAAACAGTCCATTATCTTTCATAATATTTAATAATGAATTACAACTGGTGTAAAAAAGTCATACATGGCACAAATTTTGGCCAGATGGATGTGTACTCTTCTACTGTACAAAATTCTTGCAGAGATAGGGCTTCACTGTAAACAATAGGTTTCACTGTTATGCTGATGATACCTAGCACTACCTGTCTTTCACACCTGACCAGGATAGTGCACTCTCTGTCTTTAATAACTGCCTCGCTGAAATCCAGGATTGGATGAATTCCAGCTGGCTAAAGTTGAACTCGGGAAAGACTGAGGTGTTGGTTGTGGATCCAGGTCTCTGGATAGAGGGGTCGGGAGCAGGTCAGTCTATGGGGATTTTCCTGGGGGCTCCCATCTTCTTTTCTCTGAATGGGTGCAGGACCTGGGGGTGTTGCTTGACGAGGGCCTGACACTGTGATCTCAGGTGTCAGCCATCATTAAGTCATCCATTTACCATCTTAAAAATATCGCTAGGATCAAGCACCTAGTTCCATCCAGTGACCTTCCCATGCTGATCTGCACCTTTGTGACCTCTCACCTTGATTATTGCAACTCCCTTTACTTAGGGCTAATAGGGGTTGATATCTGCCACCTGCAGCTGGTGCAGAATGCAGCAACCCATTTGTTGATGGGGACTCCCCAGATGTGTCACATCACACCGGTGCTGCGCGAACTGCACTGGCTACTGATTCAGTGGTGGATCACCTTTAAAGACAGATTACTGACTTATAAGGCCCTACACGGACTTGGCCCAGAATACTGAAAGACCTTCTTTCCCCCTACTTCCCCATGTGATCACTCTTCTCAGCTGATGAGGGGTTGCTAGAGATTCCAAGTGTATCTTTAAAATCTTCCGGGGCCCGTGCATTCATGCATGTGGCCCGGCTCTTTGGAATGCTCTACCCCATCAACTTTGGGAGTGCACTACCTTGGGGGGCTTTAAACAGGCACTAAAGACCTTCTTGTGGTATCAGGTCTACTCTGTCTGAGTACACTGAACATCAGATTTTACTGATTATCTGTTTTATATTGTTGTATTATTTTATCCTGCTTTTTTATTTTTATGTAAAGTGCCTTGACAATTCAAAAGGTGTTAAATAAATAAAATTATTGTTATTATAATTGATTCCTCTCACTGTTGGTGAGCACCAGATCAAGCAGGGCCTCCTCCCTTATTGTTGCCTGAAGTAATTACTACCCCTTCCCTGTTTCTGCTAGTGACCACTGGGTTTCCATGTGTTTGACTCCCCCCAGGCTAACCATTTCTATTGCTTCCATCCTCTCCTTAATATACAGCACCACTTTTCCTCCCTTGCCCTGTGTCCTATTCTTTCTGAATAGAGTGTAGACAGGTAAGGTTATGTCCCAGTCCTGCTTCAAGGTTGCTCACATCTATATTACCACTGCTACGTCTTGTCCCCCTCCATAACCAGTGCCTGAAGTTCTGCAATTTTTTTTGCAAAGACTCCTAGCATTGACACATACCATTTTCATACATTTACTCCATCGTCCCCTTTTCCTGTTCCCTTTTCTATGAGTTTACTTGATTCTTCTGAGTTCAGTGGGGGGCAGAAAGGCCCCACTTATTTGTGACACTTTGTGTCTGTCTTGCCACTCTGACTCCCCCCTTACTACTTTAAACTAATTGTGTGTTATGCCCACCTTTCTCTCAAAACCTTCCTGACCTTCTCGTTGTACTGAAACCCATCCCATTCAAGCAACATTCAAGCCCTTCATGTTGGGCTTCAGTCCCTAAAAACCAAAATCCCTCCTACCTGCATAACCCTTTAGTAATGCAGTGAACTGGGACATACTGAACTGTTCCCTTTTGTTCAAGTATGGCCATGGTATTTGAGACACTTTGTGTCTGTCTTGCCACTCTGACTCTCCCCTTACTACTTTAAACTAACCCTGCGTTGTGCCCACCTTTCTCTCAAAACCCTCTTGCCCTTCACATTGTACTGAAACCCATCCCATTTAAGCAACATTCAAGCCCTTCAAGTTGGACTTCAGTCCCTGAGAACCAGAATCCCTCCTGCCTGCACCAACCCTTTAGCAATGCAGTGAATTGGATATACTGAACTGTTCCCTTTTGTTCAAGTATGGTCATGGTAGTACCTTAAAATGGCTACCGCTTCTGCTGTCCTTCCCCACCTTTCCCAAAGTACAGAATTCTGCTTTCAGCTGTTCCATGCTCTGATTGCTCAGATCATTCATGCCCACATGCATAATCAGATCTGATCTTTTCATCCCCCTTCCCATGAGCTCAACCACCCTGGCAATGTCTGTCTGCTGTCACCCCAGGATAAGAGCAGACCATCTTTTTACCATTAGAGTGAGACCCTGTACCCTTCCAGTGCTCATTACCATTGATTCCGCTACTACATGTACCTTCCTCTTGTTCAGTTTGGGGTTTGACCCTCCCCGCAACCTGCTCTCCAGATCCTGCCTGCGGGGTATTATCACTCCCTACTCTTCTTGTGGGAGATTGGAGGATCTCCTGTTGCAACAGGGTGAGTCTATTGCTGGTGTACAGCCCTGGTTCCTCAGGCTTGGGATTCCCCCCTTTTCCCTTCCCACCACCCTCACTACTGTGCAGTTGCCTTTATTGCACCTTAGATGACCTATGAGGAGGCAGTGGCAGAAATTTCCCAAGTGGCCTAGTTTGCAGCTTTCAGCTCCCACTTAATGGCCAGGAACCTCCTACAGCTGAGATAGTGGCCAAACTCCTAGGGCACTCTGTCGTTCACCACTGTCCCATTCCCAGTGCAAATGATTTTTGATTTTTACTGGAAATCACTGTAAAATTCCAGAATTTGGACTGCCTGAAAACTGGTAAAAACAACGAATTTCATGGAATTTGGCATTTTAGGCCCACTCAGTGAATCTTCAGGACTTGATTAATTCTTACAATTGCTTCCTGCACTATTTTTTTTCATTTTGCTTCAATTAATGCTCTGTATGTTAAGCTTTCTTTTATTCTGATTATTGATACACATTCTAAAATAATGACAGTAGGTCCCCGGTAAAATCTAGAAATTAGATTAGCAGTCACTGGTGCAATTCACACAATTCCCAGTCTTGAAAATGGAATTTCATTAATCTAATCACTCTAAATCAGTGGCCTTGCCCTTCACCCGCATTCCCCCCACTTCTCACCAAAGTGTCACCCCTGTACTGTGGTTTTTACTGTAGTGAAGTGAGTTTGTATTCATACTATAAGGCTATCCCAGTGAGAGAGCATCCCAAATACACCTGCACTGTTTTCAGATAGAAGTATACAATATACGGGCACCCCTGAAAGGGTGCCCCTGTGATACACGTGCACACCTGCTTATTTATCCCTCCAGAGAGATACTGTGCTTGTTACTTGTTAAAAGAGAAGTCGCTTCTGATCAAAACTATTTCCCCTAACTGAGTGAGGAACTCACTATTTGGAAATGGTCTTCACTCCCCCTCTCAGTGCCTGTTATGTAGTAATCAAACCTTCCTCTTAGGGACTACTCGTGTACAGATCTCATAGGAAATTTCACCAATTTTATATTTTCCCAGTCCCTGTCTTCCAAATTTAACTTTCTTAGGAGTACGATCATGTCACCTGTATTCTTGATGTAGGTACCTATCCTAGCAACTTCAGGTTGCAAATGAAAGTTAACATATTTGGAGAGGGTTTCTAACACTGATCCATTCCCCCAAACTATAGATCAACCAAGGGAGTGTTACAAGGTCTTTATGGATTTTCAGGAATGCATAAATACAGGTACTCATAGTTGTGGCAATTTAAAATCTAATTTTCCTCCTCTGAAATCAATCATTGTGTAGTCCAATTTCTAACTTGATCTTTTTATCTCTGTCATTATCTCAGGGATAGGTTCTCCTTTTAATCTTTGGTATCTGCCTTCATCCCTGAGCTGTCTCTCACACTCAGTTTTGCACTTGCAGTTGTCCCAAATTAATATAATCCCCCCTTGTCTGCTGGTTTTATAAGTATGTTTTTATTACTTTCAAGTGACAATAGTGCCTTCTTCTCTCTACTTGTTAGATTCTCTCTCTCTCTCTCTCTCTCTCTCCTGATGGTTGTCTTTGTTCTATAGGAGTTCTTTAATGTCCCTCTCAATGACTTTAATATAGGTTTCAACTTTTTCTGAACCTTTGGGAGGATTGTATATGGATTTTATTCTCATGGTCTGTTCTAAAACAAATTTTCCAGTGGGTAGTTCCTCTAGATTATTATCAACATGTCCACAAGTCATTGTTTCCTACAAAATTTCTGCTGGTCTACGGTCAACTCAAAATCATTAATGTTCCTAGTAGGGGCAAAGGAAAGGCCTTTCATATGGTGTTGTCCTTTCTCCTCTGTTAAAGGTCTGTCATTTAAATTAACAAGCTCTGTCTAGAGCCAATACCATTATAGCTGGAATTAGAGGTTGAGCTGTGCAACACTGGACCATAGGGGAAAAAAATCACAAAAGCTTCTGAGTTGCAGAAAAGGAAGACAGTGGTAACTGAATGCCAACCACCGAAAGCATAATGCTAAAGAGCCAGTTCAGAGTGACTGACTGTAATCCTGACTGCTGATCCAGGTCCCATTGCGGCACTTCAGCCAGATGACAGACTGCTGTCAGCTTAAGGGTTTGGAAGCCAAGATGTGTGTGGATTGGCTCAGGGTCATGCAGGAGAGCAAGTGAGAAAGAGAGAGACAGACAGAAAAAAAAACAAGGGAAAGGCCAACAGTCCTGATGGCAGCTGAAAAGGCAGCCCATGGGAGAGATGGAGAGAGTTCAAGGTCCTTTCTCTTCCAATGTTCAAGGGCTTGAATTCCACTGCACCATCTGCCCTCCCCAGCCTCAAACTAAGCCTGCACTGATTTCTCCCTTCAGCAAGGGTTCAAGGGCTCAAATTAAAGTGCACCATCTGTCCTCCCCAGCTCCTGACTGAGCCAGTGCTGATTTCTCCCTGCAGCAAGGGTTTGAGGGCTCAAATTGAACTGCACCATCTGACCTCTCCAGCTCCTGACTGAGCTGGCACTGATTTCTCCCTGCAGCAAGGGTTTGAGGGCCTGAACTGAAGTGTACCACCTGCCCTACCCAGCCCCCGACTGAGCTGGCACAGATTTCTCCCTGCAGCAAGGGTTTGAGGACTTGAACTGAAGTGTACCACCTGCCCAGCCCAGCCCCCGACTGAGCTGCCACAGATTTCTCTCTGCAACAAGGGTCTTTGGGCTCGAATTCAACTGCACCACCTGCCCTCCCCAGCCCCTGACTGAGCCAGCACTTATTTCTCCCTGTAGCAAGGTATGGGACTCAGCATATTCAGGCATTTAAACATGGTGCCTGTTTTTTGCCAAGCTCCCTCTGCTGCAACTGTGTACTGTGTACTCTGTCTTGCTTGCTTGTTTTTGCACTGATGTTGTTTTAATTCTTTTTCCCCATATTATCAGTTGCATTTTATTGTATTTTGTTGTGGTGCTGTTTAAATTTAATTCCTGTATTATCAGCTTGCCATTTTACTGTATTTTATATTTGGAGCTGTTGCCTTCACATATTTTTTTTTCTCCCCACTTTCCCATTTGCAAGTTATAGATCTCTACCACCTGAGGGCACTGTTATTACATCTCTTTCTGCCTTAGTTAATTGCTGATTACAGGCTACTTCAATGCTGTCAGGATGATCTAATAGTGCCATACTGAGTTAAGTGCCTTAGGGATTGTAACACCCACATATCTAGTATCCCTCATAAACTTAAAGGTAATCCTGAAACCAAAGGCAAGGCTCCTACCACTGTACTAATTGAGAAGCCTGCCTCACCATAATTTCATCTCCCTTCCTAATCTTGCATCTACTTTGTCTCACCTTGAAATAGTTTTCACACTACCCCCCCGTGTAAACTGTCCGCACCCCTGAGGCTAAAGCCAGTGCCATCTACAGCACCTTATCTGTGGCAGTAGCTCTAGGCAGCACAACCATTTAGTTATTCCTTTGTAATGGGTCCAGTCAGCACCTGGCTCCTGTTAGTTCTGCTCTCAGTTATCCAACCACTCCTGGATACTGCATCCCACTCTCAGATGTCTGCCACGTTTGATTCACTGTCTGACCTCATATTATGCCAAAAAATTACCTCCAACCTTGCCATCACTACTTTCAGCCCTGCACTATCCTTTATAATGTGACAATCACTGTGGGGCTGCCACCCTCTCCCCTCCTTCACCCTGCACTATTTTATGTCATAATCTCAGACAAAGGCAGGAAGGCTCATCCCACAGTCTAAAACCATACACAAATGCTAAACTCCTTAAATGGCATGCAATAAGGATGGCCTGGCTACTCCTGTTACTCTCGGGTAACATCCATCCCAACCCCAGCCCCTCACCCCCTACACCAGCTCCCCAAAAGAGATCTGATGGCTTGACAATAGCATCCATTAACATCTGCAGCCTCATGGCCAAATTTGACTCATTACAAGTCTGGGTATCACAACATAACCCCAATGTGCTCTCGGTTGTAGAAACGTAGCTCTCACCAAGAATTCCAGACAGGGCCATTCAGCTGGAGGGGTATACCTCCTTCAGGCTGGATAGAATTGAGAAATGGGGCGGAGGTTGTGTCATTTATGTCAAGGACACCATCCTAGGAAGCTTCCTCTCATGCCCTTCCACCAGCAGAAATGTACAAATACTAGCAATTATACTTATGCTAGGTGCTCGCAGCAAAGGTCTAACAATTGTTATGGTATTCATACCCCCAAAGAGCAATCAACAGGTTTTGCTGAAATCCTCAACTACTGCACCTCTCCAACCTGGACCACAACTCAGAGGTTTTTGTCTTAAGTGACTTCAACATCAACTGGCATTTGTCTGATGCAGCACTGTACAAAGATGCTATCTCCTCCCTACACATGTCACAAGTAGTAGACTCTCCCACGAGAAGGAATTATCTAACTGGTTCCAGTTCACTGGTGGACTGGCTGATTATGGATTGGCCCAAGAGAGTTGCCCACCCAGTTATCCTCCATTACTCTATCATTGATCATTCAACTATATTATGTATCTGGTCAAATAAATCCCCCGGAACCCTTGCTAAAACACATACTTCCAGAGTACTAAAAAAAGGGCAGCTGGCCTCTTTCATAGTGCACCTTTTGCAGCTGGACTGGTCATATCTTTTCACAACTAACGACCTCAATTCTGCATTCAATCACTTCATCCAGACCTTAAATATGGTCTGTAATATTTATGCCCCTCCCATCAAGCACAAAGCCAAGGGGTGTAGTAAGTCTTGGATCACCTTGGCCCTCCTCAGGCAGATGAAACTTAGGGAAAATCTCTGGTACAAAGCCAGAAATACTGGCTCCTCCATAGACTTCCAGAGCTACAAAACTGCTCAAAATAACTACATAAGGGCTATTCATTTAGCTAAGAGTCACTACTAAGTTGTCTAGCAACTGGGGAGATAGCTGCAAATTCTTGGATAATTTGAAGACTCTCACTGGTAAACCTAACATATCTCCCCCAACCCTACTCAGTCTAAATGCTACAATAACACAGGACACTGTAACAATAGTTGACACCTTTAATGGGGCTTTTACAGACCTAAGTAGTATACTCACTCCAGATTTTGCTCTACCTCCAGATGTCTCCAACCCCCTCAGCCCGTTGGTCTCCCCAGCTTGCCCCATCCCACCTATCCACTTTAAAATTATCTCCCAGCCCAAAGCAAAAAAATACCTGTAACAAGTTTTCGGGAAAACCAGAGTGGGCAGTGATGCGCTTGATCTCAAGCTGATTGCTTTAACCCTAGATGAACTACTACCAACCTTTGCCAGAATCCTGAACCTCTCACTCATTAACAACAAATTCCCTCTGGCATGGAAGAAGGCTGTGGTCACCCCCATCTTCAAAAGTGGGGTTAGAGCAAGCCACGCCAGTTATAGGCTGATCTCTATTCTCCCCCCTCTCAAAAGCACTGGAACTAATATTCTATGACCACTTTAACAAATATCAGCCACTATGTCCAGAGCAGCATAGTTTCCAAAAACAACACAGCACCACCACCACCTTGGCAGAGTTCCTAGGCTACATCCATGATGCTCTTGACCGGGGCCCGTTGGTGGGGGCAACTTATATCAACCTCACCAAGGCCTTTGACACAGTCAATCATGAACATCTACTGGATTGGTTAACCCACTAGAAAATCTCTCCCAAAACTGTATGTTGGTTTAGGAGTTACCTCTCCAAGAGAACACAAGTGAAAATCACTGACGTCCACTCTAAAAACAAGGCTGTGATTACAGGGGAATCCCAGGGGTCAATTCTGGTCCCCTTGCTTTTAAACCTGCTCTTGAACCATCTCCCTTGAGCATGTTTGGACATAGACCTCCTCTATGCTGTCAATGTAGTGCTTTTTTCCGGTCAATCAGACCCAGTAATGCTGGGAAAAACAGATGCAACTTATTTTTGCTGCCGCTGAGTCCTGGTTCATCAACTTTAAGCTCCTATTAAACTACTAAAAAAAAAAACCTATGATGTTTGCTTCCATCCATAATCTGTACAGATTCTACCAAGTGCACATAGCGAACTCTCAAAATGCCCCCCCAGAGATGGTTCAGAGTTTCAAATACCACAGGGTCATCTTGGATAGTTTTCTTTCTTTCACTCATCACATTGACCTAGTAGCTAAAGCAGCCAATGCTTGGATTGGTCAGCTATTTAGGCACAAGCACTGCCTAACAGACGGTGCCCTAAACCTAGCCGCTACCGGCTCTGTCCTATCTGCGATTGACTATGGACTGGTAGTATATGGTGCAGCCACTGATGCAACCCTCAAGAAGGTCAAAGTGGCCCTCAACAAAGCCTGCCGGCTTGACCTTGATGCTCCCAGCCTAACACATACCTGTGACCTCTCTTTCCATTCAAGGTGGCTAAACTTGGACTGTAGAATTCAGTACCAGGTATGCCTTCTAGCTAAAAGTCTATGCTAGGACTTACATCTCCTGGTGTTCAAAGCCTTCTCTCCCTCACCGACAAAAGGTCCGGCTCCCCATACGATGCACAGGGGAAATGCCAGACCACACCCAACAACTAATACACCAAAATCTGACCAATGGAAAATCATGTACACAAATGCTCGCAGTCTGGGAAACAAGATCCGAGACCTGCATGCAATAATGACACAGGCTAAACTGGACATAGTAGCCATTAGCGAGACATGGTTTACCAGTAACCACAATTGGGAGACTTCAGTACCTGGCTATGTACTGTTCAGAAGAGACCGAGGTGCAAAAAGGGGGGGTGGAGTGGCCCTTTATGTCAATGAAAATATCAAAGCTACAGAAATTCAGAATACACATAAAGAGCCAGAAGAACTGTGGGTCACCCTGGAAACAGGAAATGGCACAGTCATATGAACTGGGGTTGTGTACAGACCTCCAGACCAGGGGGAGGACATAGACATGTTACTGTTAGAAGATATACAAAACGTGACAGCTAGAGGGGAGGTTCTGATAATGGGAGACTTCAACATGCCAGATACAGATTGGTCAATACCAGCAGAGACATCTGCCATAATTAGACACATGGTGGATTCCCTGGATGGGGAGTGGCCTTAAACAACTGGTACAACAACCCACTAGAGACAGGGCTATCCTAGATCTAGTACTGACTAACAGGGGAAGGATCAAAGATCTCCAGGTAGAAGGTCACCTGGGGGCCAGTGACCATCACATAGTATGTTCAATTTGGCCACTAGAACAAAATAATCCCATTCCAAGGTAAAAATATGGGACTTCAGAGGAGCTGACTTTGATAAGATGGCCATCAGAGTTAAGCTAGTCCTGGCAAAAAGAAATACAGGTGAGAGGGTACATTCAAAGTGGGCAAGCATTAAAGATGCAATACTTGAAGCAACATCCCATTGTGTTAGTGAGAAAAGGAAGTGCAAAAGAAGAAGGAAACCACTTTGGTTCTCAAAAACAGTAGCAGAAAAGGTCAGAGCCAAAAGGCTGGCCTTCAGGAAATTTAAGGGAACACAGCAGGATGAAGATTGGAAGGCATACCAAACTTCCCTAAGGGAATCAGGGAAGGCAGTAAGGCAGGCAGAGGCCAAAACTGGGAAAACACTAGTGCGAACAGTAAAAGAAGGTGACAAGACTTTTTATAGATACAGTAATGAAAGGAGAAAGTCCAGAGGGGGTATTGCTAAGATCAAAGGGGATAAGGGTGTGTGTAAGGAAGAGGACCATGTAAAAACCTCTATCCTATATAGATACTTCTGCTCAGTATTTACTGAAGAGAAGGTAGGGCAGGGCCCACACCTCTGCACCATGCACAAAGGGGGGAAGGAGGTGTACACTAGTGTCTTCACAAAAGAAAGGGTCAATAAGCTTAGGGTGGACAAGGCAATGGGACCTGATGGCATACATCCCAGGATACTAAAGGAGCTAAGAGTGGAACTAGCAGAGCCATTATCAGAACTGTTTAGTGAGTTTCTGAGCACAGGAGAGGTCCCAGAAGACTGGAGAAGGGCTCATGTGATCCCGCTCCACAAGAGTGGTAGCAGAGAGGAGGCAGGGAACTACAGACCAGTCAGTCTTACCTCAGTAGTGGGCAAGATTATGGAGACACTCCTTAAGGAAAGGATAGTGCAACACCTGGAATCCATAGGAGCACAGGATCCAAGACAGCATGGGTTTACAAAAGGAAGGTCCTGTCAAACTAATCTCATAGATTTCTTTGACTGGGTAACCAGAGTGGTGGACCAAGGGGGGGCAGTTAATATTGCCTACCTTGACTTCAGCAAAGCTTTTGATACTGTTCCACATAGTAGATTGATTAATAAGCTGGGTAGGCTTGGGGTGGGTCAGACGTTGGTCAACTGGGTGGCACACTGGTTGACGGGCAGAAAACAGAGAGTGGTGGTAAACAGTATACAGTCAGAAGAAATGCAAGTAACAAGTGGGGTACCTCAGGGAACAGTCCTGGGGCTGGTCCTCTTCAATATCTTCATCAGTGACATTGCTGATGGACTGGAGGTTAAGGTTTTTCTGTTTGTAGATGACACCAAGAACTGCAACACAGTAGATGATCCAGATGGTGTGGGCAGAATGAGAAGAGATCTGGATAAACTAGCAAAATGGTTGGAAGAGTGGTAACTGGGGTTTAATGCAAAAAAGTGCAAAATCATGCACATTGGGAAGAGAAACCCTAAAGCCACCTATAGGCTGGGAGGGGAGTTGCTGGCAGTCACAAGGGAAGAAAGAGACTTGGACATCATCATCACTGATGACCTGAAATCATCCAAGCAGACCTATAAAGCAGTAGGTAAGGTTAGATGGGGGATGTTGGGGTGTATTAGTAGGGGTATCACAAGTTGGAAGAGGGAGGTAATAATCCCTCTTTTCAAGACACTGGTTAGGCCCCATCTGGAGTACTGCATGCAGTACTGGAGGCTGCACCTTCACAAGGACATTAACCAAACTGAGGCAGTCCAGAGATGGGCAACCAAAATGATGCAGGGACTGCATCAGAAAACATATGAGGACAGATTAACTAAACTCAATATGTATACCCTAGAGCAAAGGAGGGAGAGAGGTGATATGATTGAAGCATTCAAACACCTTAAGGGCATTAACAAAATGAAAGAGTCTGACATGTTTCAAAATAAAAAAAAATGGCATGACAAGAGGACACAGCATGAGGTTAGAGGAAGGCTGATTAATGGGTAATGTGAGGAAGTTCTTTTTCACAAAAAGGGTGGTGGATGCATGGAACGGCCTACCTCAGGAAGTGGTGGATATGAATACAGTGGAGGGCTTCAAACAGGCATGGGAAAGGCATAAGGGAGCAATACAGATGAGTATGAATAGATAGGCCATTGACAAAGCAAAGGCCTATGGCACATTCATAAGGTAGAAAAAGGAATGAGCAGACTGGATGGGCCTTGCGTTCCTTATCTGACGTCAACTTCCCTGTTTCTATGTTTTTATACCCACACCACAAGGGGATCCAACATCTTGACCTTAAAAGTCGCTTTCTGCCACACCGCCCAGAGCCAGTGCTCCTTCTTATCTTGTGCTCCCCTCTGGCTGAACTCTCTTAGTGAGGATATGCTGTCCAATACAAAACTCAGCCCATTCAAAGCTAAGCTTCATGACTCTCTTGCAACCCTAAGCTGTTATGACTGCTTCTTTTAACCTACACAAGCCCCTATCAACACTTCCACTTTCCCCCTCTCACATCCCCCTGCCTTCATATTTCTCTCAATGCTTCCCTCAGTTTCCCCAGCCATGTCCCTCTATCTCCCGTCACAACCACCCAGATCTACATTCCCCTCCCCATCCCCCCTCACTCCCCCCTTTATCTATTCCCCTCATCCGCTAAATTTTGACAAGGCCTACTTGGCTGCTCCAGTCCTCCCCTCATCAGCTCTCTTAGTCCTTTCTTCACTATCCCTTTCCTCCCTTCACCCCCTGCTACCAGTCCCTTCCTATCCGTGGTCTTCTCTCCTTCTCCTGCCTTACATTATTAGTACACTTATGTTATACGTAATTTTGTTGCTGCATATGCTGTACCATAATATCTGTACTTTTATAGTCCTACATGTTAAATGGCTGTATCTGAATTGCCTGTTTGTTTTCTTTGTTAACACTGTTTTGATTTGCATATTTTAACTACTGTATCCCTGTTTTATCAGGATGTGGAACTTTTGTAGGCGAGTTTCCAGCTCAAAGGTTGTAATCCGAGATTTCAATAAATAAATAAGTAATAAATAAATAAGTAAATAAAAGGTGGTATCCAGCTAGAGTCCAAGGTACTACAGGAGATTAAAGCATCAGCAGCCTGCAGAGACAGTCTGAGCCTTTTTCTGGGGCACCATGAGTAACTTCACTGATTGTCCTGCCTCAGAATATTAAAACTGGTTGGAGTTTGTTTGCAAGTTAGCTGCAGAATTGAATTACAAGTACCTCACTTAAAGGCTCGAAAGACATTTAAGCTGTCGCATGGCCTGTGAGGTTTTGAGGAAATTAAATGTTTGTGTCCAAATTTAAGTGCACTAACACTGTCTAACCTGTGGCAGCATTTACGAGCAGTTACCTTTCAACACTGGAATGACCAGGAACTACTGTAAGGCAGCTCAAGTTGTGTTTAAAAGTAAATCCTGATACCAGGTCAGAGGGTTGCAGCTTCTAATATAGGAGGGCCAATTCAACTGTATTACAGTGTAACGGTGGGATAAATGTGGCTGTGCCTAGTAGGGCCTTCTTATTGGAAGCTGAGCTTTTAACATTTGTACCACAATCTCACAGAGCTTAAAAAAATGAAGCCTATTGTGGGTGATAGTTGAGAGCCTTCTTGGAAGGGCAATTAACCAGAACCTGGATACTGTTTGGTTTAAGCTAAGACTTCTTTCCTCTGCAGTGACAGCATTGTAAAGCAGTGGAGGTGACGAGTACTGTCCCGGATAAATGGAAGGTTGCCATGGTTGTTCCTGTGCACAAGGGTGGACCAAACACTAAAGTACAGAATTATAGACCCATATCTATCCTCTGTCCACTTGCAAAAATCCAGGAGCATATTCTCTATGACGACCTTTAGGACTACCTTAAAATCCATCATCTACTCTCCCCCTTCCAGCATAGGTTCAGGAAAAATCATAGCACTCTCACTGCCTTGCTCAAAGTCACCTCCGATCTGTTTCATGCCATAGACCAAGGATATTCCACTTGGGCCATCTTCGTCGATCTGAAAAAGGCCTTTAACTTGGTCAGCCACAGTCTTTTGCTCGGCAGCTACATTTCTTTGGTCTTGATGCCAGTGCCTTAACTTGGGGTCAGAGTTATCTATATGACCACACTCAGAGGGTCAAGTGGGCTGGTTCTCTCTCAGATCTCAGACCTGTTTCCCATGGTGTACCACAGGGCTCCATCCTGAGACCACTACTATTTTCCCTCTTCATTAATGAGCTACTGAATAACTGTTGCGAGGCCTCAGTACATCCCTATGCTGATTATGCTATTATCTACCATTCCTCATCTGACAGGTGGATTAACAATATGTTAGCACATGACTTTAGTGCCCTTGAAAACAGGTTTCTAAAACACCAACTAGTCTGCAAAATAAAAAAAAAAAACTAAAAGCATACTATTCTCCCATCCACCCTCTTCATCGGATGCCAGCACCCCCACCCCTTGTGATTCTCTCTCGCAATGGTTATAACCTTGAATTTGTTCAATCCATCAAGTACTTGGGAGTAACCCTTGATACCTTGCTTTCTCTGGACACTCATGTCACCCTTCTTACCAAATCTCTGAACCAAAAGCCCAGCCTTGTATATTGAATCTGTCCCTTCCTCACATTGGTTTCCTGTCACAAGATCGTGGTGGCCTTGCTCCTTTCCCTCCTTATATATAGTGCTCCACTTTTGCTTACAACCAACTCAACAGTTCCATCTTGCCTTAAACAGGCCTACCACTGAGTGGGCAGATTTGCATTAGGTGTCAATGCCTGTCACCACCACTGTGATGTCCTCTCTTCCCTGGGTTGGCTTCCCCACAAATCTAAACTTCCGTATGCCACCCTCTGCCTGATGCACAAGCTGGTCCATAAATACACTCCTCCCAGCCTTGGTGAGCTTCTTCGGCTCCAACAACCACAGCGTGCACTCATATCCACCTCCCTACCCCTGCTTTTAATGCCCAAACTGCAGCTTGCTGTGGCCCGTTGATCTTTTGCCTTTGGTGCTGTGTCCAACTGAAACTCCTTGCCTCTGCTTCTGTTCCTCACTCTCTAAGTTTCAACCCTCTTTGCTATATTGCCTCTCAGTTCCTTGTTGCTGTGTCAGATGATTCTTGCTCCAGCTCCCCAAGTCTATCGTTAATCTTGTGTAGCTTTTCTTGACCCTCTTTAGGGGGTGTATGTGTAAACTACAATAATCGTACTGCAATCATCTGCCTATGCTGCTACTGGTAAGATGGTGATTGCTACCTGTTCCCACTGTCTTATTTATTCATTGAAATGTTTCACCAGGAAGGCACATTGAGTGATAAGTCGCTTGTCTCCGAGTTTGACCTAGGGGGAAGGGGTACAATAGGAAAGAGACATTTAACATTCAAATTACAAGATCAACATTAACATACAGTTGTAAGGCAGGTGTTATAAACAGTGTTACAACAGTGTTGCACATAATAGGTAGAAAGAGTGGACAATAATAAGTGCTGGCTTAATAAGTAAACAAGTGCTTACATGAAAGAAAAGGGTGAAGGAGAGGGAAGGGTGAGGTGGGGGGAAGGGGAAGAGTCATGTCCCTGGTGACCCCTTCAGGATGTGAGGAACCCTACAAGGGGACTGGAGGGGACCAGAGAGAAGAGGACAAAACAGTGTCCCAAAGAGACCCCTTCAGGATGTGGGGAACCCTGCAAGGGGGCTGTGGGGCTAGCTAGAAAGGGGGATAAGGCTGTAGGGATTTAAAGAGGGAGGAGAGAGAAGGAGGAGGTGTGACTTAATGCTAGAAGGGGGAAAAGAACCTAATCCAAGAGAGGACCCTTGAGGATGCAGGGTACCCTACAAAGGGGCTGGGGAAGGTCAGTAGATAGGGATTAAGAGAGTGATATGAGATGGAGGGAGGGATAATTGAACCCTTAAGAGGAAGAGAATTCACACCATTGGAGGAGATGGGGCCTAATCAATAGTCCATCAGGATGCATTTGGACCCTGCTAGTAGTCATAGAAAGCCAAGACAGTGTCTAGGTAGAATGGGGAGATATGCTTAGTCTCAGTTGAACCCCTTCAGGATGCTGAGAACCCTGCAATGGGACAGCGATGCCAGGGAGAAAGGTAGATGAGGGAGGGGAAGGAGAAGAGACAGAACTAGGCACAGTAGGACCCTCTCAGGATACTGAGAAGAAGAAGAAGAAGAATCAGCATTTATATAGCACTTTTCATACATCCAAAGTGCTTTACAAGCAATGCTAGACTGGTAGTGAAGTGACTGAATGTGCGGTGGCGGCCATATCGCACATCATCACCCACACACAGCCTGGATAATTGCATGAACCGGTTTATGGGAAGGGGAATGTTGACCAGGACAGCGGGAATGTTCCCTACTCTTTGCGAAGAGTGCCCTGGGTTCTTTTACTTCCACCTGGACACCCACCAGGATGGGTAGAAGGGACCTCGGTTTAAAGTCTCATCCAAAGGACGGCACACCCCAGCAGTACAGCACCCCCCAATACTGCACTCAGATGCCAGCGATTTTTAGGTGCAAGTCCAATCCCGGTGTGGGACGAGAACCCACGACCTTCTGATCCAGAGGCGGATGTGCTACCAGCTGAGCCATGCTGACCCTAGAAGCCTGCAAGGGGGACCGCGAAGACTAGGGAGAAAGGTAGATCGGGGAGAGGAAGGAGAGGAAACAAGCCTAGGCACAGTAGGGCCCCTTCAGGATGCTGAGAAAGCTGCAAGGGGACTGCAAAGGCTAAGGGGCAGGTAGATGGGGGAGGAGAAGGAGAGGAGACAAGCCTAGATGCAGAAGGACCCCTTTCAGGATGCTAAGAACCCTGCAAGAGGATTGCAAATCTAGGGAGATAGGAGGGATGGTGGGAGAAGGGAGTAGATGAGAGATACAGCCCCTTGGGGGAGTAGGAGATGTATCCATGGAGAGTATTTGGGGTCCCTTACAGTCTGTGATAGATCAAGGGAGGCAAGTAAGGGGGTGCAATTTGGGGATGGGGAGGAGAGCTAGAAATTTGGGAGGTGGGGTGCACAGGGTAAAATGAAGGTGATGGTAGAGGGGTAGGATTTGTCTTACCTTTGTACATGTCATTATACATGCAATGTCAGTCTAATTGTAATTGTCTAACTGATGTAAATCTGTCCATACTGTGAGCTTGTAGATTCCTGTAATTGTTGTAATTCCAAACCATTGTAATCAGCGCTTCCTCTGTCAATTTTGATGTATGCCAATGCATTGCACTTCCCAGGTCACCCCTGAAAAAGGAACTACAATGTCTCAGTGGGCTGACCTGGTTACCAAAATTCAAATAAATAAATAAATAAAATTAAAATAAAACTGTGTTTTGTTGTTTAATTCTGTTATCATTATTTGCAACAATTTTGCTGTGCATCCTAATTGGAGGAAACTTGTATTTGTGTAGGGTCTGCAGTAGGTGTAACCACAGTGGAGGGGTGGGCAGGTATGAAATCCCAGAGGAGTGTACTGTTATGACATTTATCCCACTTCAATAATTCTCTGGTTGTAAGCATCACACACTTCTTTTCTTTTGGATACGACCCCCCACTGCAGAGTGAGTAAAGAAACTAGAAGCCATCAAAAACATTAGCGGCAGCCCTTTGGCAATGTAAGGTTGTGGCATCTCACTTCCTAAGGCCATAGGGAATGGTGTCTGCCTATAAGGACCTTACAAAGAGAGAGAGAAAGAGAGTGAGAGAGATATGTTTGCTTTTAAACATAAAAACATAGAATATGGTAGCAGATAAGGGCTGCTTGACCCACACAGTCTGCCCATTTTTCTTCCTTTATTTATTTATGTATTTATTTATTTATGTATTTATTTATTTCAATCTTGGATTACAATACCTCTGAGCAGGAGACTGCTCCTTTACAAAGGTTCCACGTCATAGAGGGTGGTTATACATACAATGTGGGTTTAGGAGTATCTTGGTAGGTGAGTAAACATAGACATAATACACTGTATATAGGAAATAGAGATGTTTTAACATTAGAATAATTCAGGTAACAGAAGCAGCCAAGGTGGCATTGTCAGGTAAAAGACAGGAAGCAGCTATCTAGAAAGTAGAGTGGGGGGATGACTATTTAGGGGGGAGATGGGAGTGGAGGGTGCAGGGGATTGCAGGGTAGGACAGGGACAGTTTGGAGTAGTAGTAGTAGTCAGAAACAGTGAGGGATGGTAAGATGGCCTGATAATAGAGATGGGCAGTAGCTAATTCGCTCCACGAAGTGGAATGTGGAGTGAAACCGAATTTGCGGAGTGCTCTGCAATGTGAAGCGGAGTACTTCGTGTTATAAATGAGTAACGCGAAGTCCATTGAAAACAATGACTTTGCATTACTCCGCCTTCCCAAACCACTATTCCACTAATTCTTAAGGCAAAGTGCATTGAAAACAATGTACTTCACCTTGTTTTTAAGCTCCAAAGGCACATTTTGCAGTGATTCATGGGATTTCAGGTCACATTGGCTCTAGATTGTTCTGCACAGCCTCAGTTTGGGGTACCGTGTGTAGGAAGCTGTAGGAAACAATCTGCTCTGAGAGCTCTCTGTGATTCAAACCTTCCAAAAGCTGTTAAAAAAGCCTTTTTCAGGCATTTTTTTTGCTGAAACTTTAGTTCATACGAACATACAAACATACGAAATTTGCCAGCAGATAAAGGCCTAGAGGTCTATCAAGTCTGCTCAAATGTGCAGCTAGCACCCCTTATTCTGCAGCTGCCCCTTCCTTCCATCCTTCCCCTTCATTGACCCTCCCCCTTATCCTGTCCCATCCCCTTTTGAAGCAGTCCGCTGTTCTACTAGATACCACTTCTGCAGATAATGCATTCCACCCAGCCACCATGCTCTCTGTAAAAAGTGTCTCCTCATCTCCCTCCTGAACCTTCTTCCCTCCAGTCTCATATCATGGCCCCTTGTGTCCCTCCCCTCCCTTACTTTGAACAGCCCCTTTGTACCTGTCTTGTTTATTCCTTTCATGTACTTAAAGGTTTCAATCATGTCCCCCCGTCCCTCCTCTCCTCCAGCTAGTACATGTTCAACTCCCTCAGCCTCCTCTCGTATGCTAAGTCCCCCAGCCCCTTGATCATCTTTGTCACCCTGCGCTGCACCCCCTCCAGTAACTTAATGTCGCTCTTCAGATACGGGCACCAGAACTGCATGCAGTACTCCAGGTGCGGTCTAACTAATGACCTGTACAGTGGCAGAATCACCTCCTCCCTCCTCGAGGATATACCCCTTGCAATACAACCCAGCATTTTGTTGGCCTTTGCAGCTGCCTTCCTACACTGTGCTGAGTTGTTCATTGACCTTGTAATGAGTATCCCCAGATCCTTCTCCTCCTCTGTCAGGGCTAGCTGCACTCCCCCCAGCTGGTAACTCCTCCTTGGGTTCTTCATCCCAAAATGCAGCATCTTGCACTTCTTGGCATTAAGCCCCAGTTGCCAGGTGTCTGACCAGGTTTCAAGCTTTGCCAGATCATCCTGCAATCCCTGCCATCCCCCTAGGTCATCCACCACCACTACTACCTTGGTATCATCAGCAAACAGACTGATCTTGCTCTTGAAGTCCAATGATATGTCTGCAATGAATATCCCAAACACCACTGGCCCCAACACCGAGCCCTGTGGAACACCGCTCGTCCACTACCCTTGGGTGTGAGATCTCTCCACCCACCACCACCCTCTGTTGCCTTCCCTGAAGCCAGTTCCCTACCCATCTTACCAGCTTTGCACCTGCCCCTGTGCCTACTAACTTACTTCCCAGCCTTCCATGCGGCACCGAGTCGAATGCCTTACTGAAGCCCAGATACAGGACACCGTGCCTTGATTATAGGAAACCCTCCTGTGCTCATATCATCGAGCCTTTATTGTTTGTGTGTGTATTTTGAATGTTAATGTACAACATTCAGTCTGTGTACTGAGACAGTGGAAGTGTGCTTTGGGGGAAGGGCTTATCTGTGGTGTAAGTAGATTACCTTGGAGAAAAAGGCAGTGCTTTCTGTTTTGGTGATATTTCTTGCATAACTGTGTTTTTTTTTATTTAGTTGTTTAACCAGGAGTAGCACACTAAGCTGAAAGCTTTTTTACAGGAGCGACCTGGGAGCACAGGGAAGTTAAGTGACTTAATTAGGGTCACACAGTATGCAAGTGGAAGCTGTGGGATTCAAACCCCGGTCTGGTCTGCTGGATGTCACCAGATTTGCAGCTCAGAGCCTTAAGCCACTGCGCGATACTGCCTCCAAGTGTGTTAATATACACACAGTAATATTTTCAATAGTTCTTGCCATTTTTTTGCTGATTGTTGTGGTGCAGCAGTCCATAATTTTAGTTTGTTTAAAATATATGTTTATATTACTGAAGTTTTCAATTTGCTACGCATTACTTAGTGTGTGTGTGTGTGAGTATGTGTGTGACGTATGTCATCAAATCAGACACCTTTTATTGTGCCATATAATTTCAGCAATGTGAACCTGCTATCCACTGCAGCTGTATAATTTTTTGTACTTCTTTGTGGTATCTTTACTGGTACTCGTACTAGCGACTCTGATTGCAGCAGTGCAGTACACTGCCCCCCCACTGCGGCCCGCCACAACCGGCAAAGATATTCTTTTCCAGATCTGAATTTCTGATGGTGAGCGCTGGTTAGGTGTTGTGCCTTTGCATCTGCATCTCTTCAATGCACATCACAATTTTAATCTGTCTGTACATTTGCATCTCTGGCTTCCCTTCAGAGTACTGGACAGGTGTGGTGCATAATTCAGCATGAACATTGTACTAATTAATATGCGTTTTTAAGTCAGGACCATCATCAGGAGTCACTCGTGATACAAATCACGTTCTTCATCATCATGGTCACAAATTATGATTTACGATTACGTCACGAATCACAACAGTCATTTTTTTTACTAGTTACTTGGATGTATTGTAAGCCTGTTTTGTAGTATCTCTCCATGCTTCACCACCCCACCATTGTACTCATTTATGAGTGTTTCTAAGTCGGGGAGTTTTGTGCCACACCTCATCGGGGTCCGGGGAAGTACAGCCATAGGTATTTGCGTTTCTTTATCATCACGGTCACAAATGTAGTCACAAATCACAATTTACGATTACATCACAAATCACAATATTAATATTTTTACTAGTTACTTGGATGTTGTAAGCCTGTTTTGTAGTATCTCTCCAGGCTTTACCACCCCACCATTGTACTCATTAATAAGTGTTTTTAAGTCAGGGAGTTGGACAGTGTCTGCAGTACATACACAGACTGGAAATAAAACTGCACCCATGCAGTTTAGCACAGTATACTTCCACTGCTCAGAATACATACAGAAGACAACAAAAAAAGGGCATAATTACATACAAGGGTCGGGGATGGTGGAGGAATACATTTTATAACACAGCAAGGAAGGTGTGGGGGGCACATGGTGTGAGAGAAAAAAAACTAATGTGGAATCCCATAGTGATCCAGCAGCATTTCCAGCATGGACCCAATTTGCAACTGATGTCCTTCTGTGTAAGAAAAATAAAATTAACAGAAAGAAAAAATTAAGTAAAAAAGAGTACAGACAAAAAAGACAAAAATATGTAGCTTTTAAAAAAGCTGTTGGGTCTAAATCAAAGTTTAAATCTCCTCCTCATTCTGATCTTAAAGTATCAGTAATCACAAAACACACTCCTCTCTCTCTCTCTCTCTCTCTCTCCATCTGCACAGGAGAAAGTAAAAGTGTCTGCTTGTATGATTTACTTTCTTCCTGCCTAGCTAAAGAGCATGTGACTTACAGTACTGTAAGCCATGTGATGTGCAGGAGGGCTGCCAAATTTGAAACACCAAGTGGATCACTTAGAATCATAATGAGGAACGTGAAGTCCATTAAAAACAATGACTTCACCTTACTTCGCATTGCCATTCCACCTTAATGCGAAGTGGTAATGACAAGGCAGAGTGAGCACTTTGCATTGCCCACTCCGCGTAGTGGAGTGGCAACGCGAAGTGCCCACTTCACGTTTACTTCCCCAGAGAAATTTAAATTCGCTGCATCTCTACCCGATAATGAGATAGACCAGGGTCAGAAATATATGGGGGTATGGAGTAATTAGGAAGTACAGTCACAGGAGCTGTATTTCAGTAGGTGGGGAGGAGTAGCTCTCTATGTAAAGGAAGGGATAAAAGCAACTGAACAAAAGAGTAAACAGGGAGGAGAGGAGGCACTGTGGGTCACCTTGGAGACTGGAAAGGGCACCACAATCCGCACAGGGGTTGTGTACAGACCCCCATGTTAGGGGGAAGGAATGGACAAGGATATGATGGAAGGCATTCTTAGAATGGCAGAGGAGGATACTGTTGATGGGAGACCTGAATATGCCAGATGTTAACTGGAGCACATTTGCTGCAGCCACATCCAAGAGCAGGGCCATTCTTGATGCCCTACAGGTGGCAGGCATTAGACAGCTAGTTTGAACCCACTCGTGAGGAGCAATCTTAGACCTCGTACTCTCAAATGGGGCGGTGAAGGATCTCAGATCTAGAAGTGGGTTGCCATCTGGGGACAAGTGACCATCAAACAGTGTGGTTCACATTAAACTCAGCTACAGAGTCAAGCCATACAAAAGTGAGGGGTACTGGACTTTAGGAGGGCTGACTTTGGCAAGATGGGAGAGTGCCTCAGAAAAGCACTAGCAAACAGGCTAGAAGGAGGTGTGGAGCAACAATGGGGAAAATCAAAACTGCCATCACAGAGGCAACAAGCCTTTGTGTGGAGCAAATAAACAAATCAAATGAAAGAAAAAGCCACTATGGTTCTCAAGAGAGGTGGCTCGAAAGTCAGGAAGAAAAGATAGCATTCGAAGTATAAGGAAACACAGAAGGAGCAGGACAGAGAGCTGTACCAGTTAAGGCAGAAAGAAGCAGGGAGGGAAGTCAGAATAGCAAAGGCCCAAACTGAGGAAAAGATAGCCAACTCAGTTAAGAAGGGGGATAAAACCTTTTATAGGTACATCAGCGAGCGTAGAAAGACAAAGGGAGGGATAGTGAGGCTGAATAGAATGAACGGTGGGTGGGCAGAGGGGGACAGTGAAAAAGCAGGAATACTAAACGAATATTTCTGCTCAGTATTCACAAAAGAGGAGGGGGAAGTGCCTAATCCAATTAACAGAAGCACTCTTGATAGGGGGGTCGATCCCAGTCCTTTCACAGAAGAAAGGGTTCTGCAAGAACTCCTAAAACTGAAGGTGGACAAAGTAATGGGTCCTGATGGAATTCACCCCAGAATTCTAAAAGAATTAAGGAAGGAACTAGTGAAACCACTGGCTACTCTTTTTAATAAATCATGGGAGGATGGTGTGGTACCCGAGGACTGGAGGAAGGCGGATGTGATTCCCTTCACAGAAGTGGGACCAAGACAGAGGCAGGAAACTACAGACCTGTCAGTCTGACCTCTGTGGTAGGGAAAGTGATGGAGCCACTCTGAAGGAAAGAATAATTGAGTACCTAGAGGTCAGTGGAGCACAGGATCCAAGGCAGCATGGGTTCACAGGGAAGGTCATGTCAGACAGATCTAATAGATTTCTTTGACTGGGTGACCAAAGTAGTAGACCAGGGAGGGCTGTGGACATGGCCTACCTAGACTTTAGCAAGGCATTTGACACAGTCCCACACAAAGATTATTAGTCAAATTAACCAGCCTGGAGTGGGTCCCAGGGTGGTAGCCTAGATAAACATTGGCTGGACAACAGGACACAGAAGGTAATTGTAAATGGAGTCCACTCTGAAGAAAGAGAGGTTACTAGTGGGGTACCACAGGGTTCAGTATTGGGTCCAGTCCTTTTAATGTCTTCATCAGTGACATTGCAGAGGACTGGAAAGAAAAGTATGCCTTTTGCAGATGACACAAAGATCTGCAACAGGGTTGATACACAAGGAGGCGTGGAAAGGATGAAAAGGGACTTGGCAGGTTGGAGGAATGGTCAGACGTATGGCAGCTAAGATTCAATGCAAAAGTGCAAAATAATGCACCTGGAAACAAGAACCCAGGGGAAGAATACACAATGGGTGGGGAGGTAGTAACAACAACAAAACAGGAAAGGGACCTGGTGTAATCATATCAGATGACCTTAAGGTTAGCAAGCAATGTGAGAAGGCAGTAGGGAGGGCCAGGGGTATACTGGGATGTATAGGAGAGGCATCAGCAGCAGAAAACAGTAGTTATTATCCCTCTGTACAGACAGTTGGTGAGACCCCATCTGGAATACTGTGTCCAGTTCTGGAGACCCCATCTCTGCAAGGACATAGACAGGATAGAGGCAGTCCAGAGGAGGGCAACTAAAATGGTGCAGGGTCTTCAAGAGAAGCCGTATGAGGAAAGACTAAAGGAGCTTAATAGGTATACCCTTGAGGAAAGAAGGGAGAGGGGGGGACATGATAGAAACTTTCAAGTACCTCAAGGGAATCAACAAAGTCCAAGAGGGTAGCATCTTTCAGAAAAAGAGACTTGCAAGAACAAGGTGACACAATTTAAAGATAGAAGGAGGGCGGTTCAGGGGCAATGTGAGGAAGTATTATTTCACAGAGAGGTAGTGGATGCATGGAACAGCCTTCCTGAGGAAGTTGTGCGGTCTAAAACTGTGGGAGAATTCAAGAATGCATGGGACAGACATAAGGCAATTCTTGTGGGGGGCAGGAAGATATAGGCTGTTGGTTAACTAGGATCTGCGGCCTACCCTGTAGGTAGGGAAATGGGCAGACTAGATGGGCCTAGCGGTCCTTATCTGCCGTCAAAGTCTATGTTTCTATGTTGTCTTAGCTTGGTCTTGAAAAGCCCCAATCTCTGTGTGCCGCTAAGTTCAGTGCCAAGGTTATTGAGCCAAACTGGTGCCTGATAGACATATGACCTCTGAACTTCGGAGGTTCTGCAGCGAGGGACAGTGAGAACCTGATGGTCAGAGTTCCTGATGCGGTGCAGGCCTGTGAATAGATTAATAGGTTTTTGACTCCGGGAGGTTGTAGTCCGAATATTGATTTTTTAGCTAAGAGGCAGGTTTGATATTGTATCCTGTTTTCAAGTTGTAGCCACCCCGCTTGCTCATAAAGGTCGCATGTGTGCGTTAGTTGGGGGAATTGGTGAGCTGTCGGCAGGCTTTGTTTAGGGCTACTGCTATCCTACTTAGTGTGGTGGGAGTGGCTGAGCTGTATATAACCACTCCAAAGTCAATGACAGAGACAATTGTGCTATGGATTGTGGTTTGGAGAGCTTCGGGTGTCAGACATTTCTTGTGCCTATGCAGGAGTCCAATCCTTGTGTTGACTGTTTTGGCCACATTCTCAATGTGTTCTGCATAGGAGAGGGAACTGTCAAGGGTAGCCCCCAGGTATTTGAATAACTCCACTTGTTCAAGAGGAACCCCTATGCAGTTAGTGATGTTAAGGGAGACTGCTTTGTGTTTGTTTCTTGTACCGCTAAAAAGCATTACTTTTGTCTTTTTATAGTTCAGAACCAACTTGTAGGCTCAGAACCAATCTTCAGTTTGTTTGAAAGCATGCTGTAGCAGATTTTCTAGGGTGTGAGGGTCATGCTGAGAAGTAAAAATCAATGCATCATCTGCATAGAGAAATATCCATTGGTCACATGATCGAGGTAGGCTGTTTAGAAAGATGCTGAAAAGGAGGGGACCTAGGATTGATCCCTGGGGGTCCACATAATGGACTAGTAGGGGCCCAGATGTGATGTTTCCAATCTTTACTTGTTGGTAACAATCAGCTAGGTAGCTTTTGAACCAGTTTGTAGCTGGATTAGAGAGGCCTATCGAGGTGAGTTGTTGAATTAATAGGGAGTGACTGTCCGTGTCAAAAGCCTTCATTAGATCAATAAATGCCACGCCAACAAGGTTACCCTGGTCCAGTGAACTGTGTATGAAGCTGGTGAACTCCAGAAGAGCTGTGGAGGTACTATACCCTTTCCAAAATCCATGCTGTTCAGGACACTGGATGTTGTAATTATTTAGGTATTGAACCAGCTGGTCTGAGACAATGCGTTCCAGTGCTTTTGAGAGTGGTGGAAGGATAGAAATAGGTCTGTAATTGGCATGCATGCCCGGTCACCGTTCTTGTGCACAGGTGTTACTAAAGCTGATTTCCAAGCTTGGGGGAATTGAGACAGCTTCAGGGATAAGTTCAGTAGCTTAGTAATGGGAGCTAGGACTTCATCAAGTGCAAGGGAGATAAGTTTGAGGTCAAGCATGTCACCACTTTTCCTAGATTTTCCAAGTACCTTAAAAATGTACTTTCTTGCTTGGTTGCAGTTATTTTGATTCTGGCTGTGAACCCTACTTGGTCTACAGTTCTTTTCCCCTTATGATTCCCTTGTGCCTACCCCAGGCATTGTTGAACTTCGCCACTGTTTTTGTCCCCAACACCTCCACTGGAAGGCTGTTCCAGGAATCCACCACTCTCTGTGAAGAAGTACTTCCTTGCATCCCTAATGAACTTATCCCTTCCAGCTACATAGCATGTCCACTTGTTCTAAATCACCTTTGATTTCTGAAAAATACTATCCTCCTGAACCTTATTTACCCCTATGAGACATATAAGAGTCTCTATTGTATCCCCTCTCCCTCTTCCAGGGTGTACATTTTGAGCTCTCTCTGCCTCTCCTTATAGGGCTGTTGATGCAGACTCCTTACCATTTTAGTTGTCCTGCACCACCTCAACTCTAAGTCATTCCTGAGAGGTAGTCTCCAGAACTGGACAAAGTACTGAAGACCTTACCAGCAATCTGTACAGGGACAGCACTGCCTCCTGTTTCCTACAGGTGATATCGCTCTCTATGTACCCCAACATCACAGTAGGCTTCCTGATTGCCTTGTTGCATCAGTTGAAAGACAGAAAAGCAGTGAAATCAATGAGTTTGAATATGGGGGATGAGAGGTAGGAGAGAGCAACTCAATTGGGGACAGTGAGTTTGAGAGGAGAGCAAGTGAGGGGTGGTTGTGTATATGGTGGCTGTGGGGGAGTACAGGAAGGTTTGATAGAGGGAAGTTTGGGATGGAGATGGTGTTGATACTATCAAGTGACAGAAGGACATGAGGGCAGGAACAAAAAGGTGCTTGTTTTTAAGAACCATGGTTTGCACTTGGGTGCCAGCTTGACTCGCAGCCATTTACAGTATGTGCAGCCTTGAGAGCAGAAGAACTGGTAAACAGGAGTAGGGTGGAACACTAAAGAAACAAGCATTTGTCAGTGCCGAATGTTGTCTCACTGACATTGGCATTGGTAGTGCTGGAGTTAGAAATGCATACTAGGAATGGCAATGAAGTATTAAAATGATGCCAACCCCACCCCTACCCTGTAGAGACCGACAGGCATTGGGGTGTGCCTTTGGGTCATCAGCTATAACGCTCATGCCATTTTGCCTCACCCTACCCTGTAGACACTGACAAATGTTGTGGTGTGCTTTGGGGTCTTTGGGCATTATACTTACCCCATTCCATAAGGAAATATGCTGAGATGGGTGCAGTATAGGAGAAATGAGGTGAAATTTGTGACCGAACAGTGCAAGGCACACCATGATGCCTGCCACTGGCTGAAGGGTGGGGTTGGAGGTGGAATGGCATAAGCATTACAGCCAATGATCCCAAGTTACACCCCTGACACCTGTCAGTCTCTACGGGGTGGGGTGGTACAGTTGGAAACCCTAACACCATAGGCGTGTGTTGGATTTTCACTCCAAATTTTTAACATGGGATTTTTGTGAGCCCACCTCATGAAAAGCAGCACTATCAGTTTTTTAGTTGAAAGGTTGTTTTGCACAGTGGCTATGCCATTTGGCAACACAGGGGTGAAAATACATTTTGGGCAGGATGTGGAAAATGACAACTGTATTGTTCATGAGGAGATGTACAAAAAATGGCAACGTTAAAAATCTTGAGTGAAAATCTGAAAAATTGGTGAAGGTATGAGCATGCATAGAAACTGTGCACACACGTCAGTAACCCAATTATTATGAGATTTTTTTAACCACATCTTTAACATAGGCATTTTGGGACCTCCCCTCATGAACAGTGGCAGTGTGATTCTGTTAATGTGTCGAAAACATTGATTCCTTTAGTGAAACCCATATTGTGTGCCCCACAGGTGCGAAAACACATTTAGAGCAGGATGTGAAAAATGACAGCTGTAATGTTCATAAGGAGGTGTAAAAAATGCCAGTGTTGAAAATCTGGCATTAAAATAGTGCAAATTTGTAAAGTTTCAAGGGTGCATGGAAACTGCGCAACGCAAGCTTGTAACACAGTCATTTTATGGAATTTTGTCACCAAATTTTCAACATAGGAATTTTAGGACTTCTGCTCATGAACAGTGTCACCATCATTTCCTGAAACTGTCCCAAAAACTGACTTCAATCAGCGACTGCGTTATTCTGCGCCAGACGTGCATAATCACATTTTGGTCAGGATATGTAAAATGACATCTGTACTGTTCATAAGGAGGTGTTGAAAAATGCCAATTTTGAAAATCTGGAGTGAAAATATTACAAATTCATGAAATTATGAGCATGCATGGAAATTGCGCAATGCATGCTCGTAAAACAGTCATTTTGGGGATTTTTTCCACCAAATTTACAACATAGGCTTTTTGAGAGCCCCCCTCATGAACACTGGCACTGTCGTTTCATTAATCAGGCCCGAAAGGTGATTCTGCACAGTGACCAAAAAATAACCTTTTGGGGCCGATTAACGCCACAACAGTGCCAGAATTCATGAGGAGGGGTCTCAAAAACCCCATGTTGAAAATGTTATGCCAAAATTCCAAAAGATGCCTGAGATATGCATCAAAGTTGAAAAAGCACTATTTATTCCATTATACAGCTTACCAGCATTTCCTCAGTTCGCGGTCAGCTTTGAAGAGTGCAGACGTGTTCCTGGTCCACCGAAATCATCGCGCCAGACTCCGGAGGTAAGTATGGGTTGAGGGGGGTATAGGGAAGCAGGGTGCACAGAAGGTGGGTGCGGGTTGTGGGGGGGGCAGGGAAACCGAGAGGGACCATTTTCTTTTTTGACAGGGTAATAAAAAAAAAAGATTGCAGGACCATTTTTTTTAAGGGGCATGTGGCATACTGGAGTGGGCTCCCAGCATGCCAATGGACTCTTTTTTGAGGGGAAGCTGTAGCTGACAGGAGGTGGCGGCAGTGTTGCGTGCATGTCGGGAGGCGTGTTGTGGTCATGCTGCATGAGAGCTCTACTCTCATTGCAGCAGAGCTTTTGTTTGATCAGGTGGCCACATTCCAAATTGCTGATGTGACACCTGCATGCTGTCTGATTGGGGAATGAGGGATGCACCTACTGATGCGTGCCCTGCATTTGCCCAACAGTGACCCTGCCTCCAAATCTGCTACTACCGCAATATGTTAGCTGCGTATGTACGAGCCATCATAAAAATGGAGGCCTGATGTTGTAGTTGAAAAAAAACAGGGAATTACGAAAGTGTAGTAAGGGAAATTTTTTATATATAAAATGAAAGGATGGATAGAGGCTACTGTTATAAATCAAGATGGCAGCAATCGCAGATGTAGATTCAGGGACAGCATCTGGACTGGGTAAAAGCAATAGGGATTTGAACAGGGGCTTGGACAATAAACCTGTCAATTAAACATAGAAACATAGACTTTGATGGCAGATAAGAACCGCTTGGCCCGCCTAGTGTGCCCATTTCCCTACCTAGAGGATAAGCTGCAGATCCTATTCAACCAATAGCCTATTTCATCCTACCCCCCACAAAAATTGCCTTATGTCTGTCCCATGCATTCTTGAATTCTCCCACAGTTTTAGACCCCACAACCTCCTCAGGAAGGCTGTTCCATGCGTCCACCACCCTCTCTGTGAAAAAATACTTCCTCACATTGCCCCTGCGCTATCCCCCCTATATCTTCAAATTGTGTCCCCTTGTTCTTGCACATCTCTTTTTCTGAAAGATGCTACCCTCTTGGACTTTGTTGATTCCACTGAGGTACTTAAATGTTTCTATCATGCCCCCCCTCCCTCCTTTCCTCAAGGGTATACATATTAAGCTCCGTTAGCCTCTCCTCATATGCCTTAACTTGCAGATCCTGCACCATTTTAGTTGCCCTCCTCCGAACTGCCTCCATCCTGTCTATGTCCTTGTGGAGATGGGGTCTCCAGAACTGGTCGCAGTACTCCAGATGGGGTCTCACCAACTGTCTGTACAGGGGGGATAACAACTTACTGTTTTCTGCTGGTGGTGCCTCTCCCTATATATCTCAGTATCCCCCCAAGCCCTCCCTACCGCCTTCTCACATTGCTTGCCAAATTACACTTCTGCATAACATAAATGATGTTTACCATGTGAAACATCTTTTATTTTCACATAGTGGTCGACATGGAAAAAATAACTTATGTAGCTTAGTTATTTACATTATATATAAATTGCATAAACTGGGCCTTGTATGTGCTATTACCTACCCCCAGGGTCATTTCAAAGAGGGTGGGTGGAGTCAGACTTAGGGGACACACTCTTACAGCCTAATAGTGAATGCTGTTGACAGCTTTCACCAAGGAGGGGAGATTAGTTGGATAGGTAAACATGGAAACGTAGATTTTGTCAGCAGCTAAGGACCTCCTGGCCCACCTAGTATGCTCATTTCTCCACCTACTTAACTCCTGATCCTAAGTGATCAGCAGCTTACCCTATCTTTCCTACCACTGAGGTTGCCTTCTGTCTGTCCCATGCATTTTTGAACTCACCAATCGTTTTAGCCTGTATGACCTCCACTGGGAGGCTGTTCCATGCATCCATATACCCTTTCTGTAAAAAAAAAAAACACTTCCTCACATTTCCCGAGTCCCCCCCACATTGCCTCATATTGTGACCCCTTGTTCTTGCATATCTCTTTTTTTGAAAGATGCTTCTTCAACAGTAAGAAAGGCAAAAAAATATTATTTTAGTGATCACTTTGAAGGTAGTTGGGCAAATCCGAAGAAGTTCTGGAACAATGTTAATTCTTTGCTTTCCCCCAAATCTAAAGCTGATATTCAGAAAATTAATGTTGATAACAATGAAATTGGTGACCTGTCCGAAACTGTAAAACTGTTGAATTCCAAGTTTTCTGATTTGTCCAAGTTTAGATCTTCTCCCTCTCAGTCTGGTAATGCTAAGCTTTCATTAGATGTTCCTGTGGTAAGCAGATCCTGATTTTTGTTTAAGGAAGTAACCCCAAATGAAGTTGCTCGGCTTCTGCAGTCTCTTCCTAATAAAGGGAGTGATTGTGGGGGTGGGCTTGATGTTCCCTTTATTAAGCTGGCTATTCCCTTTATTGTTGACCCTATTTGCTATATATTTAATTTGTCACTGGTTTCAGGTGTTTTTCCCCTTATCATGGAAGAAAGCTAGGGTGGTTCTGATTCTGAAAAAGAGCAGTGCTATCTTCCTCGATGATTATAGACAAATATCAATATTGAATCCACTTAGCAAATTACTTGAGTGATTTGTGTCCAGGCAAATTGATGCTTATCTGATTACCCATGACTTACTGTCAGGGCAGCAGCACGGATTTCAGAAGCATTACAGAACAGGGACAGCCTTGGTTGGGTTCACGAACACTGTCCTGCATGGTTTTGAGAATTGTAGGATGATGAGGGCAGTGTTCATAGACCTAACCAAGGCATTTGATTTGATTGATCACAGATTAGGATGTGTAAAGCTTAATGATCTTGGGTTCTCTGATGTTGCTATCTCTTGGATTTTTATTACCTGAGTAATAGATGTTAATTTGTTCAAGTAGGTTCCGTAGTTTCTGATGTTTTGTCAGTTAGCTGTGGGGTGCCTCAAGGGTCAATTTTGGGACCCTTGTTATTCTCCATTTTAATTAATCAGCTTCCTGGGGCTTGTAAGTTTAGTGAATCATTACTTTATGCTGATGATCTTGTAATTGATGCTCAATCAAATTCGGTGTCCAAACTTTCTAGTTCTTTAGAAAAGGACTTTGGTGATGTTTGTTCCCGGTTAACTTTAAATGCTATGGTTCCGAATGCAGCCAAAGAGAAAGTTATGCTATTTGGTTCTCAATCAATGTTGGTGGGCACCCCGAAATTGGTGATATCTGATTTTGGTGGTCTGCTGGAACAAGTATTTCAATTCAAGTATTTAGGTACACTTTTGGATCCCAGTTTGTCTTTTTCGCCTCGGGTTCAATTGACAGTTAAGAAAGTAAACCAGAAAATATGGGTGCTTTATAAATTTAAATCATATTTTTCACAAGAAATCAGATTAGCAATTGCTGCTGGATCCCTTCTTCATCATTTTGATTACATATCTAGTTTATACTACAATATAGGTGCAAAAGAACTGCAAGTCTTATCTGTCATATACAATAATATTTGTACATTTATTTTAGGAGCTCCTAATCGAACAGATTAGTGTAATCTCTATTCTCAGCTGGGGTGGTTTTCCCCAGCTGTAGAACTGAATATTTTGTAGGTTGTTTGATGTATAAATGTTTTCACTTTGGCTCTACCTTTCCCCTTTCCAACCTTGATATCAGGATAGAATCGCTTCCTGGTTTGTGGTCTGCTGATGGACCCTTATACCTTGTCCCGAAGTATCACTTGAAATCCAGCTCTAGAGCTTTTTCTATAGCAGCTCCAAAAAATTGGAATGCACTCCCAGTCAATGTCAGGCTTGCTCCCTCAGTTTCCATTTTTAAATCTAGGTTAAAAAACTACTTGTTACAGAGATCTGCTTGTATTTGTAATTTGTAATTTGTTTTTTTCTGTTTTGTATTTCTGCTTGAACTGTTTTTTGTGTATTTTGTTTGTTTTATGTCTGGGTCGGGCCTGAAAAGGGACCATTGTTCTAGTGCTCTTACCCGGTTATCAAAGAATAAATGAAATGAAAATGAAATGCTGCCTCCAAGGGCCTTGTTAATTCCCCTGAGGTACTTGAATGTCTCTATCATATCCTCCCCCCTCTCCCTCTTTTCCTCCAGGCTATACAGTACATATTAGAGGTCTTTCAGTCTTTCCTCATATGTTTTCTGGTGCAATCCTTTCACCATTTTTGTTGCCCTTCTTTGAACCACCTCTATTCTGTCAGAGTCCTTCCAGAGATGTGGTCTCCAGAATTGAACACAGTATTCCAGATACAGCCTAACCAATTGCCTGTACCGTAGCATCTCCACATCCTGTTTTCACTTGTGATGCCCCTCCCTATGCACCCCGGCATCCCTCCGGCCCTCCCCACTGCCTTTTCACATTGCTTGGTCACCTTCAGGTCATGTTATGTTTACCTCCTGGTCTCATTCCAGTTTTGTTGTTGTTAGTAACCCCCCATCCCATTTTGATTCCTGTGGCCCAAGTACATGACTTTGCACTTTTTTGCATTGGATTTAAGGTGCCTTTCTCTTGACCACTCCTCCAATCTCCCTAGGTCTCTTCTCATTTTTTCTACCCTGTCTGGAGTGTCTACCATATTGCATATCTTGGTGTCATCTGCAAAGAGACACACCTTCCCTTCCAGCCCCTCCACAATGTCACTAATGAAGACATTGAAGAGGACTGGCTCAAGAACTGAACCCTGTGGCACCCCATTGGTCACCTCCCTCTCCTGGGATTGAACTCCATTCACCACCACAATCTGTGTCCTGTTGCTCAGCCAATTACTGATCCATTGTACCACCTTGAGACCTGCTCCCAGACTGTACAACTTATTTACTAGCTGCCTCCTGTGTGGGACAGCATCAAATGCCTTGCTAAAATCTAGGTAGGCCATGTCCACCACCCCTCCCTGAATCCAACATCTTGTTTAACCAATCAAAAGAAATCTATTAGATTTGTTTGACAAGCTCTCCCTACTGTAAATTCATGTTGCCTCGGTTTTTGTGCCCCACTGACCTTCAGATATGCCATGATCCTTTCCTTTAACATGAATTCCAAGATTTTACCCACCACTGAGGTCAAGCTGACCAGCCTGTACTTTTCAGCCTCCATCTTGCTCCCACTTTTGTGCAGTGGTCCACATTCACCCTCCTCCTCCAGTCCTCTGGCATCACTCCTTCATCCACTGATTTGTTAAATAGGGCTGTCAGTGGTGCCCCTTGTACCTCCCTGAGTTCTTTCAGTATTTTGGGATGCATCCCATCTGGTCCCATTGCCTTGTCCATTTTTAGTTTTGAGAGTTCCTTTAGGACTCTCTCCTCCGTGAATGGACTGGTCTCCATCTCACCCCATATGTGTTTGTACCCCCTAATTTTGGTCCGTCCCCATCCCCTTCCTTTGTAAATACTAAGCAGAAGTATTCATTTAAAATTTCTGCTTTTTCTAGATCCCTCTCTGCACACTCCTCCCCTTTATTCAACCTCACAATCTCTCCATTGATCTTCTTCCTTTCCCTGATATACCTGAAGAAGTTTTTGTCACCTTCTTTTACTGACTTTGCTATCCTTTCTTCAGTTTGCACCTTTGGCACCTGACTGCTTTCCCCACTTCCCTCTGTTTTGCCTGGTACACTTCCCTGTCTCCGTCCCTCTGTGTTTCCTTGTACTTTCTGAACACCTGTTTTTCTTTTTTTCCTAACCATCCCTGCTACCTCTTTGAAAACCGTTGTGTTTTTTTCTTTCTTTTTGATTTTTTTATTAGCTTTACACAGAGGCCTGTTGTCTGTGCTATGGCTCCTTTAAGTTTCTGCCACTGTTCCTCCACTCCTCCCCCCCTCCCCCATTGCCAGGATTGTCCAGAGGTGTTTACCCATTTTTGCAAAGTCTGCCCTCTTGAAGTCCAGAATCTTTACTTTTGAGTGGCTCAACTCTACTACTGTCTTCACCTTAAACCACACTGTATGGTGATCACTGGTCCCTAGATGGCAGCCTACTGATACTGTAGATCTGTTATTCTGTCACCATTTGTGAGAACCAGGTATTATCGCTCCCTCCCATGTGGGCTCCTTCACCAACTGTCTGAGGCAATCCCCTTCCTGGTCATCCAAGATGTCTGCTCCTGGTAGTTGCTGCTGCATATGTGTTCCAGTTAACATCTGGCATGTTTAGAGATCCCGCCAGCAACATCTCCCCTTTCTCTGCCATTTTGTGTATGGTTTCCACTAATACCCTGTCTGTTTCTTCCCCTTGTGCTAGGGATCTGTAGACAACTTCAATGTAGATGGTGGTGTAATTTCCCATCTCTAATGTGGCCGATAGAGCCTCTTCCCCTTCCTGTCTTCCCCCTATCTATATTGCCTTGATCCCCTCTCTGATGCACATAGCCACCCCTCACCCATTTTTGCCCTCCCTGTCTCGCCTGAAGATTATGTACACTGATATGGTAACAGTTATGGTTTCCTGTGTACTATGTTTCAGTGACTGCAACAATGTCTAGGTCTTCCTCCACCATCAAGGCCACTAGGTTTGGGATCTTGTTTGCCAGGCTCTGGGCATTTGTACACAAGGCTTTTCATGTTTATATCCCCCCACCTGTACCTGCTCCCCCCATCCCAATCTCTATGTCCTGTCTCCATGGCTCCCCTGCTATTTAATTCCTTTGTGTTTCCTTTTGTTGCTTCCATGGCCCTGGTATCAGCCTGTTGGTCTACCTCACCCTTTGGTGGGGGGGAAGTTGTTTTTTCCCTGCTTAATTCCGGCATTCCTGTTGGCTTGTTCAAATGTTCCTGTCTCATCTCTAGTATCTGTTTATTTGCCTACCTTAACCTGTTGGATGGCAGTAAGTATGTCCTTGCTTAATTCTGTTGGCACTGGATCCAAACAGAGCCGTCAAAAATAGTGTCAGCAAGGAGCGTGCTGTAAAAACAGCACCGTTTTTGTTATCCCCCCGCACCCCCCATCTATTGGATTCTCACTCCGAGGGGGACCGGATGCCAGGGAAAGTAAAAATTCTTGGGACCATGGAATACTATTTCCACTGCCCCATGTTAAAAAAAAATAAAGTCCCAATATGTTAAAAATGTCGGAGACCAGGAATGAAACCCTGGTCTCCACTGCTGCTGGCCCAGCTGCTGTGTGCCCCAGCCCTCCACACCACAGGACCAGCTTGGCCAGGCTCCTGGATTCTGCTGCCCTTGTCCATATAACAGTACCATGGACAGCGACCAGTGGAGCACTTATGGCTAGCGCTGTAAATCCCTGCTCACTGTCCCTGGTAGGTCTATAAGGACTAGCGCTTTCTTGACTGACACTATTAATGTAACGCTTAGCTGACTGGGCACCAATTCAGCTACCCCGTCACTTGGCTAGTTTAAATGTTTGCCAATGATACATTTAAACCTCTTACTAAGGATCTTGGTTCCCCCCAGATGGGTACAGGCCATCCCTCCCGCACAAACCCGGCATCTCCCCAGGTGGTCCCCCTGTCCTCAATGATGCTAAATCTCCCTGCTCTGCACCAGCTCTTCAGCCATTCATTGACTCACCTGGTGCAGAGTACCCTGGTCTCCCCCATACTTTTGACAGGTAGCACTTCTGAGAAAGTTACTATGTGCACCACCTGTCTATGACCCCTCCCCAACTCTGTGAACTCCTTCTGCACTATCCTCTCCTCATCCCCAGCAAGGTTATTTGTCCCCAGGTGGACAATGACATCTAGCTCACCCTCCCTTCTTGCTGCCCCAGCAATCCTTTGGATTCACTTCTGATCCCTCCAAGCCATGGTGCCTGGTAGGCACCTGACCTCCCTGATTCCCACCCCCAGGACTACCCTAATAATAAAGTCCCCCACTAGGAGATGCTACCTACTCCTCTGTGGTCTCATGTCATCCCCCTTGGGGTCTCCTCTGTGGAGGATCCCAGCATCCACCTTGTCCACCACTGCTGGTATCTCATTGAGACAGTCCTGTCCTGCTAGAACAGCATAAGAGTTGTGGATTGGAACCTCAGGTTGGATGTACTTCAGCCCCATCTCCCTCACCCTCCCTGAGCCCACCTTTGTCCAACTGCCCCTCATTCCTGGCATCCTTTGAGGTAGCAGATGTGGATTTGGTGGTCCCTGGGTGGTGAAGGAGGCCTCCTTAACCCTAGACAACTCTGCCCGGAGATGAGCAACCTCCTCCCTCAACCCAGAGTGGTGCCTGCATATGGGGTAGCACTGCAGTCTCCAGAATGTCTCCCTGAACTGCCACCCCACAGCCACTGAATTGACTATTGTTGACTTTTTTCTTTCTCTCCTTTTGACCCAGCCTTAATGCAAGAGTGCAGTTCCAAAGGCATCCAACTTATGATTGTAAGTGCATCTGTACCTATACCTTCCTGTCCTGAAGCAGGATGTTGAATTCAGTATATTGGGTGCATGCCTATAAAGGAAGACTAACCGGGGGAGGATAAGATGGAGGAGGGAAGGGCAGACCTAATCCCCTGTAACAGCTGTGGAAAAAACAATCAGCTCAGCTCCCTGGATGTGTGAAATTCAAACTGAAATGCAAATCACTGTAAATAGCTGAGTTGTTTATCTATTGAAAATTACTTACAGTTACACAGAACATAGAAACATAGACTTTGACGGCAGATAAGGACCACTTGGTCCGTCTAGTCTGCCCATTTCCCTACCTACAGGATAGGCCGAAGATCCTAGTTAACCAACAGCCTATTTCTTCCTACCCCCCACAAGAATTGCCTTATGTCTGTCCCATGCATTCTTGAATTCTCCCACAGTTTTAGACCCCACAACCTCCTCAGGAAGGCTGTTCCAAGCATCCACAACCCTCTCTGTGAAATAATACTTCCTCACATTGCCCCTGAACTGCCCCCCTTCTATCTTTAAATTGTGTCCCCTTGTTCTTGCACGTCTCTTTTTCTGAAAGATGCTACCCTCTTGGACTTTGTTGATTCCACTGAGGTACTTAAAAGTTTCCATCATGTCCCCTCTCTCCCTTCTTTCCTCAAGGGTATACATATTAAGCTTCTTTAGTCTCTCCTCATACGGCTTCTCTTGCAGACCCTGCACCATTTTAGTTGCCCTCCTCTGGACTGCCTCTAACCTTTCTATGTCCTTGCAGAGATGGGGTCTCCAGAACTGGATGCAGTACTCCAGATGGGGTCTCACCAACTGTCTGTACAGAGGGATAACAACTTCCTGTTTTCTGCTGCTGATGCCTCTCCCTATACATCCCAGTATACCCCCAGCCCTCTCTACTGCCTTCTCACATTGTTTGCTAACCTTAAGGTCATCTGATATGATTACACCCAGGTCCCTTTCCTGTTTTGTTGTTGTTACTACCTCCCCACCCATTGTGTATTCTACCCGTGGGTTCTTGTTTCCAGGTGCATAATTTTGCACTTCTTTGCATTGAATCCTAGCTGCCATACTTCTGACCATTCCTCCAACCTTGCCAAGTCCCTTTTCATCCTTTCCACGCCTCCTTGTGTATCAACCCTGTTGCAGATCTTTGTGTCATCTGCAAAAGGCATACTTTTCCTTCAGTCCTCTGCAATGTCACTGATGAAGACATTAAAAGGACTGGACCCAATACTGAACCTACGGTGCCACTACTAGTAACCCTCTTTTTCCAGAGTGGACTCCATTTACAATTACCTTCTGTGTCCTGTTGTGCAGCCAATGTTTTACCAGGCTACCACCCTGGGACCCACTCCCAGGCTGGTTAATTTGACTATTAATCTTTTGTGTGGGACTGTGTCAAATGCCTTGCTAAAGTCTAGGTAGGCCATGTCCACAGCCCCTCCCTGGTCTACTACTTTGGTCACCCAAAGAAATCTATTAGATTCATCTGACATGACCTTCCTGCTGTGAACCCATGCTGCCTTGGGTCCTGTGCCCCACTGGCCTCTAGGTACTCAACTATTCTTTCCTTCAGAAGTGACTCCATCACTTTCCCTACCACAGAGGTCAGACTGACAGGTCTGTAGTTTCCTGCCTCTGTCTTGGTCCCACTTCTGTGAAGGGGAATCACATCCGCCTTCCTCCAGTCCTCGGGTACCACACCATCCTCCCATGATTTATTAAAAAGAGTAGCCAGTGGTTTCACTAGTTCCTTCCTTAATTCTTTTAGAATTCTGGGGTGAATTCCATCAGGACCCATTGCTTTGTCCACCTTCAGTTTTAGGGTTCTTGCAGAACCCTTTCTTCTGTGAAATGGCTGGGATCGACCCCCCTATCAAGAGTGCTTCTGTTAATTGGATTAGGCACTTCCCCCTCCTCTTTTGTGAATACTGAGCAGAAATATTCATTCAGTATCCCTGCTTTTTCACTGTCCCCCTCTGCCCACCAACCGTTCATTCTATTCAGCCTCACTATCCCTCCCTTTGTCTTCCTACGCTTGCTGATGTACCTATAAAAGGTTTTATCCCCCTTCTTAACTGAGTTGGCTATCTTTTCCTCAGTTTGGGCCTTTGCTATTCTGACATCCCTCCCTGCTTCCTTCTGCCTTAACTGGTACAGCTGTCTGTCCTGCTCCTTCTGTGTTTCCTTATACTTCCAGAACGCTATCTTTTTCTTCCTGACTTTCACAGCCACCTCTTTTGAGAACCATAGTGGATTTTTCTTTCATTTTGATTTGTTTATTTGCTTCACACAAAGGCTTGTTGCCTCTGTGATGGCAGTTTTGATGATCCCCATTGTTGCTCCACACCTCCTTCTAGCCTGTTTGCTAGTGCTTTTCTGAGGCACTCTCCCATCTTGCCAAAGTCAGCCCTCCTAAAGTCCAGTACCCTCACTTTTGTATGGCTTGACTCTGTAGCTGAGTTTAACATGAACCACACTGTTTGATGGTCCTTGTCCCCAGATGGCAACCCACTTCTAGATCTGAGATCCTCTCACTGCCCCGTTTGAGAGTCTGAGGTCTAAGATTGCTCCCTCATGAGTGGGTTCGAAACTAGCTGTCTGAGGCCTGCCACCTGTAGGGCATCAAGAATGGCCCTGCTCTTGGATGTGGTGGCAGCAATGTGCTCCAGTTAACATCTGGCATATTCAGGTCTCCCATCAACAGTATCTTCCCTTTCTCTGCCATTCTAAGAATGCCTTCTATCATATCATTGTCCATTCCCTTCCCCTGACATGGGGGTCTGTACACAACTCCTGTGTGGATTGTGGTGCCCTTTCCAGTCTCCAAGGTGACCCACAGTGCCTTCTCTCCTCCCTGTTTACACTTTTGTTCAGTTGCTTTTATCCCTTCCTTTACACAGAGAGCTACTCCTCCCCCTCTTCTCCCCTGCCTGTCTCTCCTGTAGGTTATGTACCCTGGTATGTTAACATCCCAGTCATGGTTCTCTGTGTACCATGTTTCTGTGACTGCTACGATAGCCAGGCATCCCTCTTCCATCAAGGCCACCAGCTCAGGGAGCTAGTTGCCCAGACTATGGGCATTGGTACTCATTACCCTCCATTTCCTGATGGCCTTACTCCCTTTTGCCCCATTCCTGTCCTTCTTGTCTTTGTCACTTTCTCCATTTACCCCTGCCCTTCTCCCTATCAACACCTCTATGTTGGTGTTTGCCGCACTTACTACCGTGATTTTTTTGGGGGGGCTAGGATTTCCCTGCTCCTTTCCAGTGCCTCCCCCCTTGGCTAGTTTAAATGCTTTCCAATGAAGCATTTAAACCTATCACCTTGGATCCTGGTTCCCTTCCCAGATAGATGCAGCCCATCATGCCAGTATAGGCTTGCATCATTCCAGGTGGACCCCCAGTCCCCAATGAAGCCAAATCCCTGAGCTCCACACCAGTTTTTCAACCACTGATTGAATCCCATGGTGCGGAACATCCTAGCCTCTCCTATGCCATAGATGGGCAGCACCTCCGAGAAGGTTACCGTGCGTGCTACTTGACTAAGGCCCCTCCCCAATTCCACAAACTCTTCCTGCACTTCTTTAATCCCTTTCTTAACCAGGTCATTTGTCCCTAGGTGGACAATGACATCCAGCTCCCTCCCCTTTGCAGCTGCTCCGGCAATCCTGAGGATTCGCTCCCTGTCCCTCCAAGCCATGGCGCCAGGTAGGCACCCTACCTCCCTCTCCCCCTCCTCCCCCAGTTCTACCTTCCTAACAATGGAGTCCCCCACCAAGAGTTGTTTCCTTCCCCTGTAGGGTCCCCTGTCACCCTCCTGTGGGTCTCCTTTGTGGAGATTCCCAGCATCCTCCTTGGTCTCCACTGTGGGTGCCTCCATAGAGGAACCACACTTTGCCAGAATGGCATAGGAATTGTGGAGAGGTACAACTGGAGGGATGCACTTCTGTTCCACCACCCTCACCCTCCCTGAGCCCACTGTGGTCCAACCATTCCTCTTTCTTGGCAAACTCTGAGGCAACGGCAGTGGCACTTGTGGTCCCTGGATGGAAGAGGAGGTCCCACAAATCCTGGCCAACTCAGCCTGGAGATGAGCAACCTCCTCCCTCAGTCCAGAGAGGTGCCTACAGATGGGACAACATCGCATCCTCCAGAACGTCTCCGGGAAGACTGCTGCTCCACAGCCACTGCACTGCACCACTCCAATCATGTCTTATTTCTGGCCCCTTAACTGTTTAGAGTTCAGTGCTCTGTAAAGCCGCAACCTGTAGAGTTTACTCAGTAAACCAAAAAACAAATGTTAGAAAAAGCAAACCAGTCTGTTATTTTACCCTGTGTATCCTTTCCCAAAGAAAAGTGTGTTTAGCCCGGAGTTGTGGTACTGAATGTGCTGCTTTCCTCTCTCAGCTCACTCCGTGTTAGCCACTTTCCTGGCTCTCTTTGTAAACTTACAAATGAAACAATATTCGCAAATTACAGGCAGTTAGATAAACAGGCAGGCAAACAGAAATTAACAATGCAGTTTGTAAATAATATTTGCTAAAATACTAGATTAGATGATCTAGGGTAAAAGAATCAAAATCACATTTGCTTCTGCACTTTTATTTTATTTAGTTTTTGTTGACCGGATAAGGTGCACTAGCCATAGCAATGATTATTTTCAGGCATAACTCGGGAGTTTACAGAGACAAAACATTTGGTTAACAAAGGCAGAGCAATACTAAACAGTAAAAGCTTAGACAATAATAATATGGTGCAGGCAGGAAAAAACAATAACAACACATTGATTCAACAATAATGTATGACATAGAACGATAAGAGATCAAATACAGTAAATAAAGTCATTTGGCAGCAATTCAGGAAGTGAAAATGGGGTGAGATATTATAAGAACAAATACCATTGTAATAGTCATATTAGATGAATATAGGAGAGTCAGGAATTGAGTGGGGTGGGGATGCAATAAAAGGGGGAGGAGGATAGGATAGGATAGGAAAAATGAGGCAAGGTAAGGGGATGAGGACTAGATATACTAAAAGTAGGGCAAGGAGGTGACTGGAGGAAACTACAGTGCTTAGCTGTTGAGGTGAGGGGGTGCATAGATCAGAAGAAGATAATGGGCTAGGGGGGTTTGAAGCAGGAGCAGGAGTAGGAATCTACGAGATGGTCATGTAGCAATTTCTTGAAAGAGGCATGGGATGGTGCTAGCCGTATAGCTAGAGGTATTAACACTAAGTGCTTCAAACACAAGTCCATTAAAGTTTCCTTTCTGGAATAGCATACAGGTTTAAAACACATAAACATGGCAGATAAATGACTGTGGATTTTTCTTTACATTAAGAAAAAAAAAGAACAAGTGCTATCACAGCTTCAGTCTTGGCATGATGAACTGACACACCAACAAAAGAGATACAAAATGCAACACTGAATGTATGGTGCAGGCATTTTCTAAGTCTTCTAGAAACTTAGACTTTGAGAGCAGATAAGGACCACTTGGCCCACCCAATCTGATCATTTCCCTACCTATGGTATAAGCTGCAGAGCCTAGTTAACCAACAGCCTACTTTATTTATTTAGTTTTTTTTAACGGGTAAGGTATTGTAGCCACAAAATATGACTATTTTCAGACACGACCTGGGAGGTTACAATACAAAATTGGCAGACAAAACAACAGGTATAGTTCAGAGGTAATCAACCATACGAGGAAAATTCGACACAATGTTTTGTGACATAAACAGTACTGCTAATTTAATGGAGACAATGGCAGGAAAATACACAATAGTACAAAACATAATAAGCATACAATCATAGTGCAGTAAAGTTTTAACGCATAATCCATGGTAAGTGCTACATATAACAGTAACAAGAGGTCAGGGCAAAATTGACATTTTGAGAGCTGAGGAAGGGGATGTCAAGCACCCTATGGGGGTTTAAAACAGGAACATACGGCATATTTGACAAGCACAGTGTGATGCATCTTTTTAAAAGCAGTATGACTAGGTGCAGAGTGAACATCAAGAAGTGGGGAATTCCGATATTTTGGGGAAAGGCAGGAGAAAGCTGAGGTTCCTTTTAGGGTTCTGCACTTAGGAGTGTATAGTATAGAGAGTACAGTAGAGCGGAGGCCATAGGTGGGGGACAGAGGCACCAGCATGCTGCAAGAGAGGTAGGTAGGTAGATTAGTTCTGATGATGAAGTCCAGCAGAGTACTAAGGGCAAGGAATCGATTGGCAGATGGAGAAGGCCATCTAAGGTCTGCATATAGCAAGCAACGGTGCTTCAAATGTGGGGAAGCAGAGACATTACGACAGATACTATTGTATGTTGTATCCCACTTACTTAGGGTGGTTTTTGAAGCGTTTATGTAGGTAACAGCACCATACGCAAGGGATGGAAGTAGGATACCCCTAGCAATAGCCAGTCTTGCTGAGGGGGTAAGCATCCGACTAGTCCTGTAAGCTATTCCAAGTTTGGAATTTACTGACTTGCAGGTGTTGATGTTTTGCTCAAAGTGAGAGTTTCATCAAGCAGGACACCTAAATACTTGAATGAGGTTACTTTCTTAAGGGGGGAGCCATTTGCACAGGAGACATTGAAAAGGTTGCGGTTTGTTCTAAGTTTGTTTGCAGAGCCACAGAGCATGCCCTGAGCTTTGCTTATATTTAGGATGAGTCTTTTGTTGTGGATCAATTCGTGCATTATGAAAAATGCTAATGTTAGTTGACTGTTTATTTCTTCTATATTTACAGAGGAGCACCAGATGGTCTGCATACATGATTGTTGAGCACCAAGGGTGTTAGAAGATATGTCATTTATAAAAATAGAGAAGAGAAGAGGCCCCAAGAGGAAGCATTGAGGAACACCAACATTGACAGGCGCAGAGTCTGACTCCACAATGTTAAATTTGAACTATTGTCTTCTATTGCTTAAGTACCTCTGGAACCAGTTTGTGGCTTGCTCCAAGAAACCAGTGAAGCTAAGGCAATCAACCAGAAGAGGGTGATCTAAAAGATCAAATGCCTTTGAGAGGTCAGTGAACACTGCACCAGTCATGAGACCTTGATTTGTAGCAGCTAGGGCATAATTTGTGAATTGTAACAGAGAGGTAGAGGTGCTATGCCTCTTGCGGAAACCATGTTGAGTAGGTGATAGGAAGGTAAATTTAGAGAGGAACTCTGACCTGTATAGAAACTAATTTCTAGAATATTTTGTTTAGTACTGACAGAATGGCTATGGGCCTATAATTAGCTATGTCCTTTTAGTCACCTTTCTTAAAGACTGGGGTGAATTTTACTAATTTCCATACATCTGAACATGACCATGGCAGAGAGACGGTGTAAAGATCTTAGCCAGTGGGACCACAATAAAAGGAGCAGCTGGCTTCAGGAGTTTAGGCTTTAGGTAGTCAGACCCTACACTAGTACTATCGGAAACTGAGTTTAGTAGTTTTAGAACATCAGCATTCGGAATACCCTTAAAATAGAAGGGTGGAAGTATGGGCACATTTGTGCGAGTAACAAGCATCAGGATGCGATTTGCTGTGAATGAGGCAGTGTATTTGGCGAGATCGGTAAAGTATTTGTAGAAAGAATTTGCAATAGTAGTGGGGTCATTACAGTGCATACCATTGAGGACCATATCATTCATGTGTTGAAACTGGTTTGAGCCCAGGAAGGCTTTTACATGTGTCCAGAATTTCTTCATGTCCCCAGCAGCTTCCAGTAATAGACCTTTGCAGTATAAACTTTTGGCAAGCTTGATTTGTTTTTTGCACATATTGTGCTGCTTTCTGTAACTGTCATATTCACTTTGCTGACCCAAGGTTTTGTAGCGGTTCCAACTTTTGTCACTTCTTCCTAACCCCCACCAGAATTGCCTTATGTCTGTTCCATGCATTGTTGAATTCCCCCACTGTTTTTGACCCCTTGACCTCCTCAGGAAAGCTGTTCCATGTGTCCACTACCCTGTCTGTGAAAAAATGCTTCCTCACATTGTCCCTGAGCCGTCCCCCCTCTATCTTCAAATTGTGCCCTCTTGTTCTTGCACATCTCTTTTTCTGAAAGATGCTACTCTCTTGGACTTTGTTGATTCCCTTGAGGTACTTGAAAGTTTCTATTATGTCCCCCCCTCCCCGTCTTTCCTCGAGGGTATACGCATTAAGCTCCTTTAGTCTCTCTTCATATGGCTTCTGGTGCAGACTCTGCACCATTTTAGTTGCCCTCCTCTGGACTGCCTTCATCCTATCTAAGTCCTTATTGAGATGGGGTCTCCAGAACTGCACACAGTACTCCAGATGGGGTCTCATTAACTGTCTGCACAGAGGGATAACAACTTTCTGTTTTCTACTGGTGATGCTTCTCTCTATACATCCCAGCGTCCCCACAGCCCTCCTTACTGCCTTCTCACATTGCTTGCTTACCTTTAAGTCATTTGATATGACTACCCTCAGATCCCTTTCCATTTTTGTGGTAAGCCCCACTTACGGCAACACCAACACAGCGAAAGTTGCATCTGTTGGTAAAATCGACACTTTGCCAACAGATCGATGTGTTGGTGTGCCCAAGACAGACAGGGGCATGCTGTCTCCCAATCCTGCATCCCCACCCCGAATCAACTCCGACTGGAGTTGAGAATCTAAAAGATGAGGGGGGCAGACCCCCCCGCATGGGGGTTTCAAGGGGCAAAGTCCTCCACTGAAAACTACAGGACCAGGAGACACATAGGAATCATGTAGACTGCAACTTGCAGTCAACATGATTTCTGTTGGAGAAATGCCTGTTGACATAAAGAATGTCAAACTGGCATGGTAGAGCCCATTGTTGTTGTTGTTAGTACCCCCACCCCACCCCCGTGTATTCTTCCCCTGGGTTTTTGTTTCTCAGGTGCAATACTTTGCACTTCTTTGCATTGCATCTAAGCTGCCATACTTTTGACCATTGCTTCAACCTTGCCAAGTCCCTTCTAATTCTCTTCACCCCCCCCCTTGTGTATCAACCCTTTTGCAGATCTTTGTGTTGTCTGCAAAGTGGCATATTTTTTCTTCCAGTCCCTTTGCAATGTCACTAATAAAAACATTAAAAAGGACTGGTCCCAGTACTGAACCCTGCGGTACCCCACTAGTAACCCACCCTTTCTTCAGAATGGACTATGTCTACTATTACCCTCTGTGCCCTGTTGTCCAGGAAATTTTTTTATCCAGGCTACCACTCTGGAACCCACTCCCAGGCTGGCTAATTTGATTATTAACCTTTTTCTACAGGACTGTGTCAGTACACCTTGCTAAAGTCTAAGTAGGCCATGTCCACAGCCTCTCCCAGGTCTACTACTTTGGTCATCAAAGAAATCTATTAGATTCATCTGACATGATCTTCTTGCTGTGAATCCATGCTGTCTTGGATCTTGTGCCCTGCTGGCCACTAGGTTCTCAACAATTCTTTCTTTCAGAAGTGATTCCATGATAAATGGCAGCTGGAGTTCAACACCAAGAAGTGCAAGGTTCTGCACTTCAGAGCCTGGAACCAGGGAAGGGATTATCACTTAAATGGAATTCAGCTGGGTTGTTCCACAGAGGAGAAGGATCTAGCAATGGTCATAACAGGGAGCATGAACAACTTTATTTAATGCAGAAGGGCGGTGGCAAAAGCCAACAAAATCCTGGGGTGTATAGCTAGAGGGATCTCCTTCAGAAGTAGGGAGGCTATCCTGCCCCTGTATAGGTCACTGGTCAAGCCCCACCTGGAGTACTGCATGCAATACTGGTGCCCACTCCTGAAGAAGAACATCAAATTGTTGCAGAGGTTACAGCATAGCGCTACAAAGATGATTCAGGGATTGAAGTGCAAGCCATATGAGGAAAGGCTGGCGGATCTGAATATGTACTCTCTGGAAGAGAGGAGGGACAGGGGAGATATGATTGAGACCTTCAAGTACTTGAAGAGAATAAACCAGACTAATACAGAGAGGATTTTACAGAGAGAGGAGGGACATGAGAGGACACCAACTGACATTGGAGGGGAGTAGATTCAAGAGAGAGTTGAGGAGACATTTTTTCACAAAAAGAGTGGTAGATAAGTGGAACTCCTTGCCAGGTGAGGTAGTGGTCTGCAACACGGTAGACAACTTCAAGAGGGGTTGGGATAGGGGAAGGGGAAGGGGTAACAGGATGGGGGAGAGAGGGGCAGCAGCATTATAAGGTGCTAGCTGCGCACTCGAGCAGACTTGATAGACTGTGAGGCCTGTTTCTGCTGCCATTTTTGTTTGTTCATATTTTACCTACCACTGAGGCCAAACTAACAGGTCTGTGGTTTCCTGCCTCTGCTTTGCTCCCACTTTTGTGAAGGGGAATCACATCTGCCCTTCTCTAGTCCTCAGGTACCACACCATCCTCCAATGATTTGTTAAAATGGGTATTCAGTGGTGTCACTAATTCTCCCCTTAGTTCTTTTAGGATTCTGTGGTGAACCTCATCAGGTCCCATTGCTTTGTCCATCTTCAGTTTTAGGAGTTCTTTCAGGACCCTTTCTTCTGTGAAAGGACTGGTATTGACCCCACTATCCAGAGTGCTTCTATTGATTGGATTAAGTACCTCCCACTCCTCTTCTTTTGTAAATACTAAGCAGAAGTATTCATTCAGTATCCCTGCTTTTTCACTGTCACCGTCTGCCCACCCTCCCTCCCCTTTATTAAGTCTCGCTATCCCTCCCTTGGTCTTTCTTCACTCCCTAATGTACATATAAAATATTTATCCCCTTTCTTAACTGAGTTGGCTATATTTTCCTTGATTTGGGACTTTGCTATTCTGACTGCCTTCCCTGCTTCCTTCTGCTTTAATTGGAACAGTTCTCTGTCCTGCTCTTTCTGTGTTTCCTTATACTTCCTGAATGCTGTCTTTTTCTCCCTAGCCTTCCTTACCACCTCTTTGGAAAACCATAGTGTTTTTTTCCTTCATTTTGATTCGTTTATTTCCTTCACACAAAGGCTTGCTGCCTCTGTGATGGCAGTTTTGATGTTTCTCCATTGTTCCTCCACCCCTCCTTCTTGCCCGTTTGCTAGTACTTTTCTGAGGCACTCTCCCATTTTGCCAAAGTCAGCCCTCCTAGAGTCCAGTACCATCACTTTTGTATGGCTTGACTCTATGGCTGTGTTTATCATGAACCACACTGTTTGGTGGTCAGTTGTTCCCAGATAGCTACCCACTTCTAAATCTGAGATCCTCTCTCTGTCCCCATTTGAGAGTACCAGGTATTTGATTGCTCCCTCCCAACTGGGTTCCAACACTAGTTGTCTGAGGCATGCCCCTGTAGGGTATCAAGAATGACAATGCTCCTGGATGTGGCTGCAGCAAAGGTGCCCCAGTTAACATCTGGCACAGTCAGGTCCCCCATCAACAATATCTCCCCTTTTTCTGCCATCCTAAGGATGCCTTCTATCATTTCCTTGTCCATTTCCTGCCCCTGAGATGGGGGTCTGTATACAACCCCTGTGCAGATCATGGTGCCATTTCCCATCTCCAGGGTGACCCACAGTGCCTCCTCTCCTCCCTGTTTACCTTTTCGTTCCATTGCTTTGCTCGATTCCCTTACATAGAGAGCTACTCCTCCTCTTCTACCCTCCATGTCCCTTCTGTAGATTGTGCACCTTGGTATGTTGATATTCCAGTCATGGTTCTCTGTGTACTATGTTTCTGTGACTGCCACAATATCCAGGCATCCCTCTTTCACAAGAACACTAGTTCAGCGAGTTTGTTACCCAGACTATGGGCGTTGGTACTCATTGCCCTCCGTTTCTTGATGGCCTTACCCCTTTTAGTCCCATCCCTGCCCTTACTGCCTTTGCCTGTTTCTCCATTTACCCCTGCTCTTCTCCCCTTTGACTTCTCTATTTTGGTGTTTACCTCACTAACTACCCTATTTAGTGGGGTGGGGGGCTGGGATTTTCCTGCTCCTTTTAAGTGCCTCCCACCTTGACTAGTTTAAATGCTTGCTAATGAAGCACTTAAGCCTGTCACCTGGGATTCTGGTTCCCCTCCTGGACAGATTCAGACAATTGCACCAGTATAGGCCTGTATCCCTCCAGGTGGTCCCCCAATCCCCATTGAAGCCAAAACCATGAGCTCTGCACCAATTTTTCAACCATTGATTGAATTCCATGGTGTGGAGCACCCTAGCCTCACCCATGCCATAGATAGGCAGCACATCCAAGAAGGTTACTGTGTATGCTACTTGTCTAAGGCCCCTCCCCAACTCCACAAACTCCCCCTGCAACTGCTCTGATCCCATTCCCACCCAGGTCATTTGTCCCTAGGTGGACAATGACATCCAGCTCCCTCTACTGTGCAGCTGCTCCCACAATCCTGAGGATTTACTCCCTGTCCATTCAAGCCATGGTGCCGGGCAGACACCTTACCTCCCTCTCCCCTCCCTCCCCCAGTTCTGCCCCACTAACAACTGAGTCCCCCCCTGTGTTCTTTCCTTCCCCTGTGGGGTCCCGTGCCACCATCCTGTGGGTTTCCTTTGTGGAAGTTCCCAGCATCCTCCTTGGTCTCCACTGTGAGTGCCTCCGTAGAGGAACCACGCTCTGCCAGAATGGCGTATGAATTGTGGAGAGGTACAACTGGAGGGATGAACCTCTGTTCCACCACTCTCACCCTTCCTGAGCCCACCATGGTCCAACCTTTTGTTACCTTCATGAGTGACACAGACACTCAAAATGAGGGGCAATGAGGAACACTGGCCCTGCCTCATGACAGACACATTCTCACACCTGAAGACACAAGGTCAGAACACTGCAGAAACCATTGTAGAAACCATCATTCCCTTCACACCTCTTTATCCTACTCTCTCTGTCCTCTTAAACCTAACCCTATTATTTTTATTGTATTTTACTTTGATTGTCTGTTCCAGTTGAAACTCTTTATTTTACCTCTCCTGTTTGTTTGTGTACCCCTTCCTCCGACTTGGAACCTTTGTAAAAGAGTCTTCTGTGCTCAAAGATATTTGTAATCTGATACCAAATAAATAAAAATAAAATAAAAAATAAATTGTGTTTAGTTGTATGAAACTTATTTTTGATTTAACATCTTAGAATATTGTGAATTTCTTTAAGTTAAGGGAATTAACAAAGTACAAGAGGATAGTATCTTTCAGAAAAAAAGATGTGCAAGAACAAGGGGGCACAGTTTGAAGACAGATGGGGGACGGCTCAGAGGTAATGTTAGAAAGCATTTTTTCACAGAGAGGGTTGTAGATGCATGGAACAGCCTTCCTGAGGAGGTTGTGGAGTTAGGAACAGTGAGAGAATTCAAGAATGCATGGGACAGGCATAAGGCAATTCTAATGGGGGTAGGAGGAAGTAAGCTGTTGATTAACTAGAATCTGCAGCTTATCCATCAGGTAGGAAAAGGGCAGATTAGGTGGCAGTCCTTATCTGCCATAAAATTCTATGTTTCTATGTTTCTGAGTTCTGAATTTACAGCACAGTCGCTCTGTGTGTGGACACAGGGTGCTGGACTTCCAAAGCTCCATTAGATCACCGCAAGCTGTGGCAATTTATGGACTTTGCCATATCCCATCTGCATCCGGGACCCTGTGCCATATTCAGGCACAACAGGGTCCCCGTGCCAGAACTCCAGGGTGTGCCACACCCATAGGCATGAACCAAAGACAGTGACTCACCTGCGGTTAATGCTGTAGGGTTCCAGCCACCCGCTCAATGCACTCAAGAAGGGCACACACATGGTTAGCAAGCAGGGTACAGCGGTGGCATAGGGCATGGGGTGGCACAGTTGTGGTTGGGAAAGGGGTGGGCAACCATGACATTGCTGTTGCAGTTGGTGTGGGTGCTGCTCATGGCACCATACTGGCATGGACACACAATGAGGAATGGGGGTATAGCGACACACAGTACCATGGCCCCATAATGGCACTGCCCAGGCAGCAGTCTCCCAGAGCAATGCCAATATGGGGCCCCGGCATTGTATGTCACTATACCACAATTCCCCATTGTGTGTCCATGCCAATACAACAGGGGCAACAACAATGTCATGGTTGCCCACCCCTTCCCCAACCACAACTGTGCCACCCAGTGCCCTATGCTGCCCTGTAACTGCCCATTAGGGCCCTCTAACTGCAGGTCCCCACAGTGTCTGGAGTGGTGCAAGGGGCTTAGACCACCTTTTCAGTGGTCTAACTCCAGCCCCTTGCTATGGCCATGGCAGGGATTCTTGCATCACAGAAAAGGGGATGTTGCAGTCCCGTTGGAGTGCAAGCCCCCTTGTAGCATGGTGCACCCTAATTTTGGCAGCAAGTGTGGTGCAACACCACAAGGATGCAGCGGCTCCTAATTCAGATACAGACTGCATTTCTGAATTGGGAATGCCACTTGGTTTGATGCAAAATGCCAGCTGTGGTACAACTGTTTACTTCAAGCACTTTGTGTTGGCCAAAAGGCTTTGAAAATCTGGTTCAGGGGTACCAAATTTTATGAACTTTTGCAGGTGCTCACTGCCAGTAGATAGCATTTTGCCCATGGCCAGTTTCCCTGGTAGTCTTTTTCACAGGCTGTCCTCAAAACATTGAGAATGCTTAAGTCAAGCTTCTGGGTGCTTGAGCACTCCAGCACCCACGGAGTTGGCACCTACAGTATGTGTAGACAGCATCTTTTTCATGAGAGATAGATAAATTTGTAAGTGCAAAATGAGGGATGTCACTGGTAACCAAGGACTAATGAGCCTGGTATTGGTGCAGGTGAACCAGCAAATGCAACAGAAAGAAACAACCACAAGAGCAAAGGGGTTTTGTTTAACAAGCGGTAGCAAGTTAAGGAAAAACTTCTGGAATGTTACAAGACTAACAAGTTACTACTGGTCAACAATAGGAAAAATTAAGTGAACTTGGGAGCCCTGTGTTTCTTGAGTTAACACATACATACAAACATAGAAACATTTAGTTTTAAAATAACTCACAGATTGTTTTTCTATTTTTCTCAGAAAGTGGATAAGGACCCTCTCTGAAATGGCTGTGTTTAACATGTTATTTTAACCCTTTTCACTGCTGCAGTGGTAAGTTTGTCTCTAGAAAAGTTTGTTGTGCACATTCAACACTGATCCCATATACCATTTACATTACTGTGATAACAGGAACAGAAGAAACGCACCCCATCAACCAGAAGATTTGATTCTCTTCCTAAAGTACATTTCAGATGACAGTACTTCAGTGGTCAGTGACGAACTCAGGCAAGGAAAGCTTAGTTAGCACTGCTTTTGAAAACAATATTGTGGGGTGGGTGTTTCAATGTTAAATAAATCATCACTCTTAACTGCCCTTTCCCTGAAACAATTATGTACAGTACCTAATTCTGCCTTAGAAATGTGATATGTCCCCTAAATCTGGCATTTTTGTCACTGGAGTTTGAGATTTCTATAAAATACTGTCAGCTAGTTGTTACAGTAGGGTTCCTACCCATCACCATTTTGTCACGACAGTTTAGAGTTTGGCTTCTCTTCTGCACCCAAGACGTTGGCACCTATGTGTAGACAGCATCACTCACATGAGGGACAGAGCAATTTTGTAAGTGTAAAATGATGGATGTCATTGGTAATCATGGACAGTTGAGCCTGGTATGGGTGTGGGTGAATCAGCCAATGCAACAGAAAGAAACAACAACAAGAGCAAATCAAGTGGTAGCAAGTCAAGGAAAAACATCTCTAAAGTTGCAGGTCAACATCTGGGAAAATTAAGTGAACTTGGGAGCCCTGTGTTTCTTGGGTTAACACATACAACTCTTGAAACTTTTTTTAAAATAACTGAGTTTTATTTTCTGCTTTCTCAGAATGTAGATATGAACTCTGTCAGAAATAGTCTGCTGTATTTAGTATGTTCTTTTAACCCTTTTCACTGCTGCAGTGGTAAGTTAGTCTCTTAAAAAGTTTGTTGTGTGAGTGCGAATCTGATCCCATAGAGCATTTACATCACTATGGTAAATGGGGGTGAAAGAAATGCACCTCCTGCACCGGAAGATAAGACTCTCTTTCTAAAGTACATTTCGGATAACAATACTTCAGTGGTCAATGATGAGCTCAGGCAAGGAAAGCTTAGTTAGCACTGCTTTTGAAACCAAAAGAAATAGTGCGCCCACAGGGGGAGAGGGAGGGGATTGAGCAGACTGTTTTGGAGTTGCAGAATGATCGTACTGCAACTCCAAAACACAAGAGTTGTTTGGTATCAATCCAGTGGTTCATTTTTAGTGCTACCGCAGGACGGCTGCAGGCTCTGCCCACTACAGCTGTAAAAATCACAGTTTATTCTGTGGTTTGCATCATTCTATACTGCCTCTTCCTCTACCTACTCTACTTCTTCTTCCACCTCCTCTGCCAGCTCCTTCTCTCTAGTAAACTGGTGGATCACTTTACCTGCCCTCTTAATCCTTCACTCTTCTACATAATTTGTATCTTTTCTCTCAATATTCTATCTCTGTTTCCATACATTGTCCTGTGGTGCTTGGCTGTTGACCCCCTAACAAATCTCTCTCTTTATAAGACAGCCCCAGTGGTCTATATGCTGCAGTTACAATGCCATCACCACTATCTGTGTCTGATTTATAGTTAGAGGCTCAGTTAAATGTTTTCTGTTCCAGATGTAGGCTTTTCTTAATTTTTTCTAAGGTGTTAGTGTATACTAAAAGTTCAACTTTACCCTCATAAATCTCTTTCATCTGGTTAATTTGTATAGTTAAATTATCTCTTTTTTCTACTATTGCCTCTATAAGTGGCAACATGAAGTCCATTAAACTTTTGTTACAGATTCCTGTCCGTTTGTCCAATAACTTAGATGTCATAAATCCTAAATTTGCCTCAAGTAGTACTCTTAAGCCCTGGGTATCCTCTTATTTCTTATGTACTCAGCTAGTGACAATGCATGCCATTTTAGCCTGCACCCCTCTGTTCTAGGTTTTCAGTCTTATTTAATAATATCTTGTTGATACTGTAGTTGTCTTGAACCAAGTTTTATTTTACTGCAACAGCCACAGAATGTGTTGTTGTTCCTCGGTTGTGAAGTTATATAATAAAAATATGCTTTCTGCACCTTGTTCGGATCATCACTTGCAATTTGCTGTTTTCAATTTCAGCACCTTCTCAGGGTAGCATTATTGGCTCCACGCCTGTGTAGAGCTCCCTGATTGGCTGGTCTCACTCACCTGAGACAGGAGCACCCGAGACGTGTGGCTTAATGTAAGCCTGCATCCCTGTACTCAGCTTCTAATTTATATATTTTAATTTAGCCTGTGTAAAGTAACTTACCATTCCCCCCATTGCAGTTTCTCTCCAACTGTATGTGCACTGATTCAGTGTTAGCTCTGCAAACTTCCCCTTGATTTACCCCCTCCCCCTCCCAGGCCTCCTTTAAATGCACACAGTCTCCGCCCACTCCTATCTGATGTTTCAATTTATTGGTTACTTACTGTCAACAACTGCAATTCCTCCCATTCCCTTTTTGCAACTAAGCCTTCTAGCAGCTTTATCTCATTCTGTCTTGCTGAGGCATACCATTTTGGTACTTCAGGTTTGCTTATTGCTGATTAGCATATCCTGTCTTGCTGACTAGCATATCCTGTCTTGCTAAGGCACTGTTTTACTTGAAAATTGTACTACAAATTGCTGAACTATGACTGATTTACCAAAAAGCTGTGTTTATTGTCTAAAAATGTTCCCAGCAACCAAGTGTTACAGCCCCTTCGTGACTTTGTAGCTCTCTCCAGACTGCAAGGTACCAAGGAAATCTCTGGCTTTTCAGTTGCTAATTGAGCTGTTTTCACTCAAACTGCTAGCCTTTGTGTTGCCCCACTATTAATTCGAGCTCCTCTCTCATTTCTCTAGCTGAGAACCCACTAGGGATCCCAACTCAGACGCCCTCCACATAGACTGCAGACACCAGGCGGTCAGCACTTCTGAAGCCACCTCTCGAGACGTCCTCATCGGACTCCACCACTTGAGAGGTACGGCAAAGCCGCAATTTTTCATCCACCCACTCATCCCTCCCTCCTATGTGCTATTATATAGACCCATTAGCACCGCCCACTCTCATCCCTGATGAATCTCCTGCCTTCTCTTTCTTACTAAAATAATTTCTTACTGCCAGGGTTCTGCTAGGGGAACCCTGCAGCCAGCAGCCAGCGAGCTACCCTTGTTATCAAAATTCCCTCATTTACCCAACAACTGCAATTATGGCAGCCTCGTGGCAATTCCTTCTCCTGACTGCACTGTGTATCATACCCCTTACTGGCTTAATATCTGAAAAATTTGGGACTGGGGGTACACCACATCCTCATCCTGAAGACTGCTTGCCCAATCTGACTCTACACATCACATATTATGCCAAGGCTCCTTGCCAACTGATCCAGGTGGAGTACCTTCCTTAAAGAGCAACTATTGCAGGTTTTTCTATGCCTCTTTCCTTATCTCTAATTAATTTGAGTTACTCTCACTGGCGTTACACAGCCAGAGTATTAGCCTCAGTGTCCTTAGGCTTGCATAAATTAAAAAACAAAGCTTGGTACCCCGGTTCCTTCTCCATGCCAAGCCAGAAAAAGCCTCATGCTCATTGCCTTTCACTTGAATCCCTGAAAAAATTGCTACTCGTCCTCTTCCTCTACTCTGGCAATGTCAAGCTTAATCCAGGGCCCATAAATTAACTTACCTCCCCTTCTGAGTCACTATCTCTTAAAGATATTAGTTTTATGCACATTAACGTGTGCAGCCTGCTGAAAAAAGTCACCCTTATCCAGGCTTGGACCGCCCATACAATGCCAGATGTGCTTGTTATCTTAGAATCCTGGCTACAGCCCTCTACACCAAATAGCGTGATTAATATACCTAACTACTAGATCTTTAGATGTGATAGGCATGCCAGAGGAGGTGGGGTCGCCATCTACATCAAAGATAGATTTGTGGCATCAACACTTAATTCTAACTAACTGGTAGTGGGATTTGAGTGCCTGGACATAAAAATCGACCTATCCCCATCGTTAGCACTCTGAGTCATAGGATGCTATAGACCACTATCTGCCAGTACTCAGCTCTTGTCCTATCTTACAACTATCTTGGACACTAGCCCCCTGGAAATAATTATCCTCAGGGATCTAAACTATGATTGGATGTCGGAAGCCGGTCACCCACTTAAATCTTTCTGCGACTCCCTTGGTTTCACCCTACTCAATGAAGAGCCCACCCATATCAACAAAAAGAATACAGCCAAAAGTACCCTTCTGGATATTAGTGACCATTGCCTAATAGCTGGAGTTTGGCAGCCAACAAAGTGCCAACTATGGCCAAATTCTCCACCAAAAGGTCAACCAGGTCATTCGACCCAAAGGCATACCTACCTGACCTAAAAAACTCCACCTTGTGGCAGAGTTTTTACCTTGCTAAAACAGTGGAAACTGCATATTCTATACTACATGAAATCATTACCTACGCCATGAATCTACATGTGCCTCTGTCAAAAATATGCATAAAGGCTAGGAAATGCTGTTGGTTCACTCAAGATCTCAAGGCTGCACTACTGTCCATTGATAAACTCTGGAAAACTGCCCACAAATCCCAAAAAGAGGAAGATTGGTGCCTCTTTAGAACAACCAGAAATCACTGCACCAAACTGATTAGGGAATCTAATGCCTGCTATTACCAAGCAGAACTAGATACTGCAGCCAATTGTCCCTCCAAATTCTGGGCCGCAATCAAAGAACTGGTGGGAGCCACGTCACAAAAGATGCTCCCTACAAAAATTACCTCTGACAATACAGTAATCAATGACAAAAAAGAGATAATGCAGGCATTCAATACGCATTTCACCACAGCAGGCTTAGCCTTTGATAACTCACCTGCATGTAGCCTGGGCACCCAACTTGTCATGACCCCACCAAATGTTGGCTCCGTTAGTCAACATTTCTCATTCTCATTGGTTTTCCTCAAGGAAGTGGAAGACTTGATTCTCCACTTTGATACTAAGAAAAGTGCTGTCTCAGATGCACTTGAACCATACTTCCTAAAGATAGCATGCCACGTATTGGCAGTGCCTATTACTCATTTATTCCACCTGTCCCTAACACAAGGTACCCTCCCTCAGATATGGAAGATCGCACACATTATCCCGCTATTTAAATCTGGAGACCCTTGCGACCTTAATAACTATAGGCTAATTTCTCTCCTACCCACACTCTCAAAGCTACTGGAAAAAATAGTAAATGGCCAACTAAGATCCTTCATCGACTGAGAAAACTTACTAAACCCCCTTCAATCCGGATTCAGAGCCAACCACAGTATAGTCTTGGCATTATCTAAAGTAACCAACAACTGGCAACTGGAGTTGGAGCATAAAAAGTCAGTATGTGCTGTGTTTCTTGACCTCAGCAAAGCATTCGACACAGTCGACCACGACCTGCTCCTCGACTCGCTAAAAACACTAGGACTGGATGCTACTTCTCTAAACTGGTTCTCTGAATATCTGACAGACAGATACCAGCAGGTGAATGTGGATGGCGAACTATCTGCCCTAAAACTCTTACAAAGAGGTGTCCCTCAGGGATCCATATTAGGTCCCCTCCTCTTCGCAGTGTATTTCAACAACATTGATGAGGGAATCAAGGATGATAGTATTCACTTATTCGCGGATGACACAGTGCTGTACCTGAGTCGTCCCACACCAAAAGCAGCTTGTACTGACCTACAAAAAGATTTCAACCTCCTGCAACTCCAACTAATCAATAAAAAACTGCTATTAAACACTAAGAAAACTAAAGCTATGCTATTTTCCCCCTCAAACTACACAAGCGCTACTGACTCCCTCCCCCCAATAACCACGATGCTGGGAGAGTGCTTAGAGTACATTCCGAAATTCAGATATCTTGGGATCTGGATCAATTGTAAACTCTCCTTCACTGACCACCTGGAAGACTTGCTGAAAAAATTAAGGCAAAGACTTGGCCTTTTTTACAGGACAAGAAGCCTTCTTACAGCAGACACAAAGAAACGACTAGTCCAAGCCACGTTCCTGTCCTTAATTGACTACACAGATTTCATATACAGTAGATGTGTAGCTTTCTATCTTGGAAAATTGGATACAATCTACCACAGAGCTATATGCTTCATCACTGACCTCCCCTTCTCTACCCATCATTGAGCACTATATGCCACCACGGGCTGGACCTCACTTCACTATAGGCACAACTTTAATGCAGCACTCTGGACACTTAGAGCCCTCAGTGGCAAAATCCCTCAATAAATCGTTGACTGTCTGTCTCTGATTGTGCCTAGGAATTATTCCCTTAGAAGCTGCTTACAACTCCTGCTAAAAATACCCAGGGCACTCTCACAGTCAGGAGAGCTGCCTTTGGATTCTCACTCCCATCGATATGGAATAAAACCCAAAAAATACTTCAGCTGAAAACCCCAGTAAGTACCCTTTTGTTCAAAAGGCTTTACCGTGATGGCATTATGGAAATTTGCAACTGCTATACTAGACACTAACTAACCTCCCTTCCTCAAACAGCGGCCCACAAACGGTGGCCCCCTAGTTGAAATGTGTGCCTCTGCCTCTAGCATGCCCACCAACAGATCCACAGGATTTATTACTGAACTCCCATATCTTATTCTTTGATGCTCTGAACAGCTGCAGCCTGATTCTAGCACATGCTACCACACTTGGGGATAATTATCGTCTTTCGCCCCAAAAAATATTCGGTCCCTCGTCCATCCAACACCTCCCTCTGCTCCAGCCTCCAGGACCCTCCCAGTTATGCCCCTGATACTATATTCCTCCTCTTGCACTTAGTACAAAGGCAGCTTTTCTCCTCCATATGTTGCCATGTTTTGGGGTAAAAATCACTTCGTCGCCTTTCGTACGGTCCTCTGCCCTCCCAGTCCCTCACTCTGCTCTAACAATTGGGTCCTCTTCACTTGTGCCCCTATTCCCCACCTCTCCCTACATTATGCGCTTGATATCTTCTATCTGGTATGCCTACACTCTCCCTAACATTTCCCACTACAAAATGCAGTTTTTGGGTTTGGATCCAGCACAAGTTCATTATCCATGACTCCTTGTAGTTCTATGTTCAATGTATATTACCTGTAAATGTGCATTTTTACTATAATAGCAGCTATTTTTACTGTTTGTACTATTGTAATTTGTCTTTCTGTATTATTACAGTAGGACCACATGTCCACTTGTAAATGAGCTTGCTCAATGGTGCCCTCCTGGATAAATAAAGATATTGATTGATTGATTGATCATTCCAGTTCTGGAAATGGTTCAGGTGGATTTGGGGGATTTGGGGGAGCTAGTGCTCATGTCTGATAGTGTCTACTAATCACTACTAGCTCACCATATACTGAAAGGGTGATGAGTCTTCAAAAGTGGTTTAGGAGTACAGAGATTGTGGGATCAGGATTGGTAACTAATATTGTAACAAACATCCACAGCTGTGCTGTAAGACAACAGGCTTCTGGATATGGCTGTGTCAGATCTGCCCACTTTCAATTTCCAAAGCAGTCTAGGTTCCCTGTACTTTTATATGCAGTGTTTACAGGTTGTTTCTTGGGTCATCCTCTTGATCAACAATATACCAATGTACCAGTGCAGAACAGATTGAATGACCACCACTTAGTAAATACAATATAATATTCTTATTTCTTACAAAACACTTCTGGGTAACATTTCTTAACATGAGATGTTTCTTCATCAGACCATTCCATTTGCTGTATTATCTGCACAAAATAAGATCAAAATGCTCAAATCTGGTGCATGTTTACATAACAACCAAAGGTAAAGGATGACATGATTTACAGGTGCATAAATAGAGAATAAAAAGTGTCCCATGTGGCAGGCCTGCCAGCACAGTGGTAGGACATGGGGTTGGGAGTGACCTTGGGAGTTTGAGGGTCAGCCAGGGGGTGGAGGATTGAGCATCCCGAGGACTGCTCTCCTCCTCTGGGGGGAGGGTGAGGATGAGTGCTATGCTGGACTGGCCCCTGGTGGAAGCTGGGGGAAAGAAAGCCTGAGCTCAAGGAGGTGGAGGAGATGAGGCAGACAATTTGCATGCCTTGACATCAGTGCATGCCATGTCCTCGAAGAGGAACAAGCTGAAAATGATCCCTGTCACAATGGATGACTGCCGGCCTCCACAAGTGATGCACTCAATGACTCAGGTGCCCCCGGACTCCAGAATTGAAATCCTGAAGGGTTGAGGGACTCCCCACCTCCTCTGCCATTGAAAGCACTGTGGGGGACTCCAGGAGAGAGGAAAGTTTTTGAGAGGAGTTGGGGTGACAGGGCTGGGAGGCCTGACATGAATGTGGGCCGACTGGGACAAGGAGGAACACAGACAATGAGTAGAAAAAAAGGCCACATGTTATAGAGCAGCTGAGGAGGTGACCAGTACTGGCAGGGGAGAATTCCTTCAGACTAGCCAGAGGGACAATGTAGGAAACAGATTTAAAAAAAAAAGCTGCATACAGTACCCACAGTGAGGAGATCAGAAAAAATCATTATCACATTAGGCACATCCAGCAAGTTGGAAATGTGATGAATAGGAGGTTTAGAGAAACAACATATTTTACTTCTAAGAAGAATCAAACCTTGAGAGAAAAACCTGTGTGTACAGAACATAGGATACCTGTTATGTAATAAATTGGGAGGGGGGGCAGCCACTACTAGGCCCTTTAGCTAATGTAATTATTCTGGTGCAAGATGTTTCCAATATGGTAACACCTCCAGAAAAATATTGTATATACACCCACATACTAAAGTGGGGTATGAAATAAGACAACACATCACAGGTGTCATGGATCACATAATATATCTTTTACAGTGTCCATGTGACTGACTATATATTGAGAAAACTAGACATGAGTTCTAGACACATATCAGTGACCACAAGAGTGACATTAGAAGGAATTATAAAAACTCTGTGGTGGCAGACACTTTCTTGCAGCTGGACACTGCTACTTCGCTTAGATTCTTGGGCCTCGAGCATGTTAAAAAACCCAGGAAGAACATGGGCTGGGATACAGCATTGGTGAAAAAATACTTTTTTTTTTGATCGACAAGATGGGCACACTGGATAATACAGTGGAACCTAATGAAGAATGCAGTTGGAATCTCTTCTGGTGAATAAAAGAGGACTTATAATGGGATAGTATTGCAACCCACAGTGTACATGTAGATAATAACTTTTTTCCTTCTTTAACTGGTATCCTCAGACCATGGGAGCCAGGAAAAATGGGGGACTCTGCTTTGCAATTGCATGTATGTTCAAGAAAAAAGGGAGAGAGCAGTGACACGATGGGAGTTTGATGTATATCAATGTCTAAATTCTGTTTGAATGTTGCCATACTGCCACAGTTCTGTGATTTGTATGAGAACATCAATTTAAGGACATACCAGAAATATGGTTTTATGTCATAACTGTGATTGCCGAAAGGCGATTGCTGTTATGGTGAGTGTACATCTCTGAAAATCAGTTTTGGTGATGCACACACGCAGCGCAGACAAAAATGGTGCCCTAGACCTACAGGTCTCATTTTTAATGTGGGGGGCTGTGCCCCCTGCACTCCCCTACTTATGTATTCTCAACTCCAGGGAGATGCATGTCAGGGAGGGTGAAAAATTTTAAAAATACATGCCGCCTGCTTGCAAAAAAAAAAAACACACACTGTACCACCCCAGACTCAAATCCTGTACCCTGTGCTTCCCAGCTGACCACCCTCCCCTCCACACTATTGGACCAGCTCACCAGCTGTTCCCCTTACCCCCTCCCACATACCATCTTTCTCCTGCCTCTCCCCCCTCCATGCATATGCGAGCTCATGCATATACCCATTACTTTCTGTTTTGGTATTTCACCCACCCCAGTATCCATTTGCACCCTGCTTGGTAGCCAGGAACACAGGCACCGTAATTGAGTTGCTATTTTTGTAGGCTCCCAATTTCAGTCGTCTTGTTCACTGGATACCCAGAAATATAGAATACGGGAGAGTAGTGCCACATTTCATGCATTACCTAGAGAAACATTGCAAAAATATCTGTATTTGGCATAAAGGGACTAAATCTAGTGACTAGGACTTCAGGATGTTAAACATTCAGTGGTTGGTCATACAGACCCAGACCTCATTATCAACTGTGAGTTGAGTTCTTTATGGTTTGAAGCACTGGATTACAGCTACCAATTCTTATCTTGGTTTTGTCACATTATAATAAAAAATATTTGGGGGCTTTAACCCTAGGTGGGGAGCGAACTACTGCAGTGTGCATTAATACTTGGCAGTGGAATCCCACCCTTCATTGTTTCCACTACTCCAGGTGCTAGCTTTCAGTGGCTTTGTTCAGAGCCTCTGTATTAGCACTGGCAGGCATAGCCACTGTGATGTCATCAGTGTCACCATCCCCCCACTGCAATGTAATATTTAATCCGAGCAAGTGTGCTGCTCAGGCTGTTCCTTTCTCCAAGGGCAATGCAAGGTCCCTAGTAATGTTAGGTGAGTGCACTTTGTGAAACAATTATGCAAAATCTTCTAATACTAAGAAGTGAGGCAGCAATATTTGCAGAAGACTAAATAGATTTTTTTTCTTATATTCCACAGAAGGAGTATACATTCATAGAAGAGGGATGTGGTCCTATGGCAATGTAAAGAGGTATATCATATAAGGAATGTGAAGTTTGTGTTTTGTTTCAAGGATGTTTAGAAAAGTAGTCCGTAATTAGTGTGATGGTTTAGTATACCGTATAGTGAATATACTGTTTTTTTACAGGAAGCTATGACCTGCTATGACTATGATTATGAATTTTGGTAGAAACAGGCAACTATTAGGTGAGCAAAGATAGAAATGTACACTGGTATTTAAAAATGTGGTTTATATATGATGATGCTACATATGGCCAAGATTTTTGAAAGCATAATGATTGTGCACAGGATAAAATTCATTAATAACAGAGAGAAGCTGAGTAGCTAAGATTATACAGTGTAAGATGATTTGTGCTGGGAACACTTTTATATGTCAGTGATAGTGACACAGTCGTTCAAGGGGCTGGTATGTAAATATGTACTGGATTTGAGTATTTTGATTTTATTTTGTGCAGATAACACAAGAAATGGAATGGGTCTGACAAAGTAGCATCTCATGCTATGAAACGTTACCCAGAGGTGTTTCGTGAAAAATGAAAATTATACCAGATTTATTAAGTGATGTTCATCCAATCTGTTCTGTACTGGTATACTGATGTTATATTGATGGTCAGGCAGATGACCCAAGATATAACCTTTAAACACTTCATGCAGAAGTGCAGACAACCAGGACTCCTTTTGGAAATAGCATTAACAAGCAACTATATATATATATATATATATATAAAATGATATGAAATGTAATGTTCTACTCTGTGATACTTATTGTAATGCTATGTAACATGCGACTCCCGGGTCGATCCTGAAAAAGGGACTTCTGTTGTCTTAGTGGTCTTACCCGGTTAACAAAATTCAAATAAAAATAAATAAATAAATAAATATATATATGTATGTGTGTAGATATATATATATATATTATGTTGAAGCAAGCACATAAAACAATACACTGGGGTGATTAGACAATGCAGCACAAATTTGGGCACTCACCATTTCAATGAAAGAATGCCAAACAGCTCTTCAGTTATAACATTAAAAAGTAATTTTATTGACCAAAACAACATGGGTGTAGGCTAATACTCTAGTCAGCAACCCCTCTGATGCATTTCGGACTACCTATCTTTTATCAAAGGCTGGGGAATAACATAAAACATAAACATAAATAGCAACCGCACAATGACATCACAATGATGTAATTGATGATGACTTTTAAAATCATTGGTTCAGACAATATATTACAAACCATGCTGAGTTGAAATCAGTTGTTACGATAATAGAAGCCCATCCAGAAACAAAAAAATTCAATAAAAATGTTTAGAATAGAAGGTGAAAGCTGAAAATTACAGGATCATGGGGGGAGGGATGGGGTGTTTTGTTTTAAGGAGGAGAACATGGGGAAAGGAAACAGGAGCAAAATAGTGAAACAAATGAACAGAAGAAGTGTCACAGCATAAATAGGAAGTGTAATACAAAGATAAGGAAACTATTAAAAACAATAATATTGTATAATTCATAAAAGGCAAAACAATAACAGCTATATCATAGTAGAATACATGATTCCATATAATAGATATAACCATCATGAATACAGAAACTGAAAAATTCATGCCATCAGGATGTAGAAATAAAAAGTCAAGTATAGCAAATTATCGGTCTTCTAAAAATAGGCATAAATCAAAACCCATGCTGAGAACTGGTTTCTCATTAGCTCGTAACCGTAAAATCCAAAATGTTAACCTTTTTAAATTTAAATTGTTAAAATTCCCTCCACTCAGATTCTGGCTTACTTTGTCAATTGCCATAAATGTAAAGGTATGCTGGGCATCATCTAAGCTTCATCGCTAAGGTAGATGCCCTTGACTGGTCTCATAGCCAAGCAGCGACTGAGGCGTGGATTTACCCTTGCCACCTGCGCTCCCTCCCCACTAGAAATCATCTCTTCACTGCTAAGGTACGGTTCCTGCCTGGGCTTGAAGCCTGCACCTCTGATTGGTCAGCTCCTCATCAGCACGGAACCCCATTGGTGGTTTCCCTCCACCTCTCTCACTGCTATTGGCTGCCTAAAAATTTCTTGCTTTCTTGAACGAGTGCCTTTTCTAGCTCCTTTTAGGAACTGAACTCTTCACTGTAGCTCTAAGTTTGTTAGTTTGATGAATGCATTGTGTACTGATTGGTGTTTGGCCTGAGTGTAGCTAGAAATTGTAATTTTTAGTCAGAATTAGGGCACTGAACTGGTCACTGAAAGAGCTAAAATTGCCTTTTTTCCTCTGCTTTTCCTCTTTTCCTCTTACCCTCACTTTTCTAAATTCCTGAACTCTCATTTCCTGGCCTTAAGACTTTTGTCAGCAAGGCCAGCTACCCCCCCCCCTGCTCTTAGAATTAATTATTCTCCAATTCTCTAACTGCTCAAATTGCCCCCTTTTCCCACTCACTCCCCCCTATTGTTTGGTGGCCCTTACTGATTAACCTGAGGTGCCAGCCCTGCAGTGCTGTCCCTTATGTTAGCTAAGTCCCTGTTGTTCTTCCTTTTAGGTAGCCACCTTTGACCAGGCTCTCAGCTGAGCAGCAGCTGTGGCGTGCATCTACCCCAGCTGCCCACTCTCCTTCCCCCACTGGAAATGACCACTTCATTGATAAGGTACAGTTCCTGCCTGGGCTTGAAGCCCATGCCTCTGATTAGTCAGCTCCTCACCAAAACAGAACCCCATTTGGTGGTTTCCCTCCACCTCTCTCTCTCTGCTATTGGCTGCACAAAAAACTGAAATGTCTTGCCTTCTTGAGCGAGCACCTTCTTGAGCACCTTTTAGGAACTGAACTCTTCATTGTAGCTCTAATTTTTGTTACTTTCCTGAATGCATTGTGTACTGTTTGGTGTTTAAACTCAGGGTAGCTAGAAATTGTAACTTTTAGTCAGAATAATGGCACTGAACTGGTCACTAAAAAAGTCTCTGTTTTTCCTCTTTTCCTCTTATCCTCACTTTTCTAAATTCCTGAACTCTTGTTTGATGGCCGTAAGGCTTTTGGTGGCAAGGCCAGGTAACCCCACCTCCTCCCTGCTCTCAGAATTAATTACTCTCCAATTCTCCAACTCCAACTGCTCTAACTGCCTCCTTTTCTGATTCACTCCCCTCTATTGTTTGGTGGCCCTCCCACTGATTAACCTGAGGCACCAGCCCTGCAGCATTGCCCTTTATCTTAGCTAATCCCTCTTCTTCTTCTTCCTTTTAGGTAGCCGGCCTTGACCAGGCTCTCAGCCGAGCAGCAGCTGCAGTGTGGATCTACCCTGGCCACCTACTCTACAACCCCACTGGAAATCACCGCTTCACTGCTAAGGTACAGTTCCTTCCTGGGCTTGATGCCTGCACCTCCAATTGGTCAGTTCCTCACCAGCACGGAACCCCATTGGCAGTTTCCCTCCACCTCTCTCTCTCTGCTATTGGCTGCACAAAAAACTTTGAAATTTCTTGCCTTCATCAGCGAGCACCATTTTGAGTGCCTTTTAGGAACTGAACTCCTCTTTGTAGCTCTAACTGTTGTCCTGCCCACCCTTTCTGACCCCAACCTCTGTTAAATGCTCTCTCCCTAGAGCACATCCCCTCCTACTTCACCACATTGGTTGCCTCTCACCTGACAAAACTATTGGCCACTTAGCAGCCACAGCAGCTTTTTGCCACATAAATACTCCGGATGATCTGGTACATAATCCTCTGTACCCTATACCTAATAGGGAATGTTGAAAGAATCACCACAGTCCATATACAAGGCTAACCCACATACTTGTAAAACACTTCACACTATCCAAAGGGAACACAGACTGATTCCTCGGTGTTTCTACTCTCCAAACTAACACCCCATACCTATGTACCTCCTGCTACATCTAAAATCCCTGTGGCTGCTGTACTACTGTGCAGTACCCTGGTGGCTGCTACAAATGGCCATGAACAATGCAGGACAAAATATATTGCTAAAGGCTAGATCTATTGGGCATGAATACCGAGGAAGCTGCTACTACCACTTCTACTAATTTCCAGCAATGTGCACCCCAATCCAGGGATCCCCAAAGACTAAGTCCCCAGTAAGAATGGGGCACCTCAAAATAGTATCTCTTAACATACTCAGTCTCCTCCCCAAAATGCCGCAATTTCAGGCTTGAGTCGAAACCGCTTAAACCGGGTGCCATAGCGCTCATGGAGACCTGACTCTCACCAAAAGTCAGCAATGATGCCATAGCCCTAGATGGCTGTACTGGGTACCACCAGGATAGGCTATCCAAGCATGGGGGTGGCTGCTTGAACTACATCAAAATCAAGATCAGAGGCCAGCTACTACCAACTAGTCTCCACGCTAAGAAAGCACAAATTCTAAGCCTCAAACTTACCATTGGCAATCAGAATAAGGTGGTACTACTTTCCACTGTCTACATATCACCTGGTACCCACACTGCTGGTGTCCAGCAAGTAATCACCAACCTAGAGCAGTATAAGCAAAACAGGTAACACATCATTGTCGGTGAATTTAATGTCAGTTGGAAGGCTAATGATACATACTCTTTACAGGACCAGTTCTCAGACCTCTACCTCTCACAGCTGATAACTCAGCCCACCAGATATAACTACAAAATGGGCACAAGTACAATAATAGACTGGCTTATCACTACCTGTCCAGAACACATCTCCGAGATCTCAGTCCTACCTGAAAACCTTAGAGACCCCTTCCTAATCATGTGCACCTGATCGAATAAATTATCAAGAAGTGCTCCACAGGTCTTAAGAAATAGATCACTGAGAGCTGGTCAATTGAATGCCTTTAGGCAATATCTTAATTTTGTGGACTGGTCACCACTAGACAGGGTGCAGGATGGCAACATAGCCCTTAACTACTTCCTCACAATGTTTAACAAGGTATGCAAAATATTTGCCCCTATAAAACTAAACAAATAAGAGGGGCTACCAGCTCTTGGCTCTCTGGCTCCATCATTGAGCTCATGTGCCATAGGAACAATCTGCAGCATAATGCCAAAGTTACGGGTAAACATCCTAACATCATTGCCTACAAACAGCTAGTAACAAATGCACCAAGTTCATTTGACTGGCTAAGGCCTCCTATTATAACAAACTTCTGAAGAAGAGCTGGGGCCATGGAAGAGAGTTTGGGACTCTGTAAAGCCTCTTACAGGAAAAGCATCCAGAGCTCATCCTGAATAGATCATCACTACAACTGGTGATACTTCAGGAGTCCAGTGACATTGTAAATGCTTTTAATGAGGCATTTACTGACCTCAGTATGGTACAACCCAGGGACTATCTATTCCCCTCTACCCCAACTCCACTATCTAGCAGGTCATCACTAACAAGTGTTCCCCTTTCTACTTTAGGCAGCTCCATAAGCATGAAACCATTAAATATGTTAAATGGATTCTAGGGAAGACTCGGATGGGTAGTGACCTCCTTGATATGAAGTTGTTAGCTCTGGAACTAAGTGAGGTAGCTGATCCTATTACTAAAGTGTTCAATGCCTCTCTAAGGTCAGGAGTCTTCCCAGACAAGTGGAAGGAGGCTCAGGTTTGCCCCTGTCTTCAAGAATGGTGATACAACCAACATGTCTAATTACAGGCCTATCTCTATCCTCCCCAATCTTTTGAAAGATGTTGAATGAGTGGTATCAGACCAGCTCACAGAGTAGCTGTCCAAGTACAACCTACTCAGTTCCCAGCAGCACGGGTTCAGGCAAGACCACTCCACCTTCTCCACCCTGGTTGACTATACCTCCCAAATCTACAATGCCTTTGAGGATGGATTGGCGGTGAGGTCTATTTTTATAGACCTTACAAAGGCATTCAACACCATCAACCATCAACTCCTATTCCATAACCTCCTCTCTATAGGCCTGTCCCGTGAGATGGTGACATGGTCTAATAGCTTCCTCTCTTGCAGGACTCAAGGAAACAAAATCAAAGGTAATCTCTCAGAACCAAGGGAAGTGAGCCTAGGTGTCCCAAAAGGGTACATATTAGGGCCACTCCTCTTCGGTCTCTTTATTAACCCCTTACCCACAGAATGCCCAGCGTACATTGTGCTCTATGCAGATGATGCAGTAATCTCTGTCAAAGGAAAAAACTAGGCCTCAATCTCCACTGAATTGCAAATCAATTTCCACAGACTCAAAAAATGGTTCTCTGACAACAAACATTTATGTAACTATGAAAAGACAAAGAGCATGCTCTTCTCTGTTCAACAGAACAAGAAGAAGTTCTGGCCTTTCCAGATTTAGAGCCTCAAAGGTGACACACTGGAGCAGGTGAGCACCTTTAAATATCTTGGGCTTCATCTTGATGACACCTTATCATTTAGAACACATGTTGACCATGTTGTCAAAACCACTAATGCAAAACTGGGTGTCCTCAATCGCCACCAGCATTCAATGACCCCGGAAGCCCTGAAACTGGTCACAAGTTGCTCAGTCTTATCCACCATAGACTACGGCCTTGTTATCTATGGGCTAGCACTGACACTGTCCTGAAAGGGTGAAACCTCTACTTAACAAAGCCTGTCACCTGGTTTTGGGGGTAGATTACTGGACACATACATGTACCGTCTGTCAAGAGACAGGATGACTCCCTCTTCACCATTGGATTGTTTACCAGATGTGCCTACTTGTGAAGAAGTCCTTGTTAGGACTTACCCCTAGATCAACCTCCAGCCTATTCATAATTGCATAACCTACCATTAAGACCCAAAATGAGGACAAGGGTGGGCTGGTGATGCTGTTTAAGAGAACAGCTCAAGCCTGGAGATCCCTTTCCTTTCATGGTCCCAGGTGGCTCAATGAACTCACTAAGGATCTGCTTGAAAGCAGTAAGATTAGCCAATTCAAACCAGCCCTATGAGCCCACCTGGCCCATGAGAATGTCTGTAAATGTCTTCTCAAACCTTAACCTCTTTCCCGCACTTGCTGAAACAGTGTTCCCTGGTTCCTATTCTACCTCCTCTTTAGGACACTAGTGTAACCTGTTAATACCCCCACCATCACCGCTGCCCCCACCCCACTTCTCTCCTCTCCCTCCTCCTTCTTCCAACCACCTCCCTCTTGTGCAACCATTCCTCAATCCTCCTGCCCACCCCTGGTATTTCCCTCTTCCCTCCTCTACTTATTCTCCCTCTCCGCTCCCTCCCCCAGTTTTGCTCATGCTTCTCCTCCCCTTCAAACCCTGTCTCCTATGCCATGAGCTGACAAAGCCTTTGCTGGTTGCTCCACTCTATCAAGCAAGTCTTCTCCATGTTATTCTTGCTGTACTCTGCTCTTACCCTGGTAAGGCCATACATTTCAATTTACACCTGTATTGAACACAGCACTCCCCTTTTGACACTGATTCCCAATCCAGCTATGTTGTGTCCTGGGTGCCCAGGATTAATGACTGACCACTGCAACCTACGTTTTAATGTGGACCAATTGCAATTTGCCATGTATATTACCATGTAATTTATTTATTTATTTATTTATTTAAGAGTTTTACCAGGAAAACATACTGAGCAGAGTACCGCTCGATTCCAGATGCGCCGAGAGGAATTACAAATGGTATGGAGTACAGAAGTAACATACATAAATATAATTGTGGTACAAGACAGTTGGTGAGAGCAGTCCTACTTACAATATACAGGTATGATATTAATAAGCATAGGATCCGTACACAAATGAATCCCAGTACTAGCAAGGTGTACCTGGACTGGTGCTAAATGCTGGTAGTTAGGTTGTGAGGGGTAATAGGGGTAGGAGCAGAAAAACAGGAGCAGGATGCAAAGAAGTGAGTATTAAGAAGGGCATTCCGCTGTGGAGTGCTGGTGGCATGCCTAATGTCTGTAGCCAGGGAGTTCCATAATTTGGGCAACCGGAAGCTGAAAGCAGCTTGGCCAGACCGGGTGGATCTGTGCGGGATGTGCAGGAGCCGAGAGTCGATGTTCCTGAGAGCGTAAGCTGGTGGGGGAAGGGCTGAGAGGGAGGACGTCAGGTAGGAGGGGAAGGTCTGTGTCCAGAATTTGGCTGCGGTTCTAGCACAGAGAAGTAATCTGTGTATCCATATGTAACCTTTGTGTTGTCTGTTTGTCTTATGTATCTGTATGACTTGGAAACTTTGTAAACACATCTCTGACTCAAAGGTATTAATCTCAATCTGAAATAAATAAATAAATAAAAAATCTCCTGCCCCATGGCATGAGCAGCTGTTGCATAGGACTGATCCCCTATCTATCATCCTTACATGCTCTCCCATACGGACCTTGAAACTCCTGGTAGTTTTCCCAATATCAAATGCATTACAGGTAATTAAATAGACTTCACACATGCCCAGATTTAAAATTATAATAAAAATGTAAACATTATTATGTTCTCTTTAAGGCAGGTCTCTCCCCTTCCCGCTTTCCTAACATGGACAGGTTTAGTTTCCTAAGCCTTTCCTTCTTATTGTTAATACTTCAAACTAGGTGTTATCTGGGCTGGTCTTAGTTTTCATCGCTACATTTTCTTTGACTAAATTGAGGATTGTGTATGCTTATCCACACACAGCAAGCCTGTGGTAGAACTGAGAAGTTGCTGTAGCAATCAATGATCTCAAGAGTGTAGCTTGGGAGGTCCCCTGGTTGCTATGGCAACCTCGAGATTCAGACTCAGGCTTGTATGTGTTTGGAAGACCATGCACAATCTTTTATAGTGTATGGTCTTCAAATACACAGAACAAACTGAGTCTTAAAGCCGAATCCAACAGACAGTGACTGTTTCTAAACAAGAGAATGTATTGTAAACAGTAGCACCTAATAGCCAGCTTTCTCCAAAGTCTCTCTGCCAAATAACAACAAAAAAAAAACAGTCTTACATTACAATGTCACCTCTCACACTGTCAATGATTCCATTTGGATGCAGTGGGGTACAAAAAGGGCACAATTTAAACTTAGGTTTAAACACCTCTACTCAATCAGTTACAACCATGACAAGCATGGATGGGTGGGAACAAAATATGTAGATGGGAGTGGGAGGGCTTTACCTTAATTGGACTGAACACAGATTTGTTGAACATATGTTTTACAACCTGGGAAAAAACACATCTCTCCTGTGATCGCTGACACGGTAAGAGGTAGGTGACTGCACAGTAGCATTCCAACTTGTTATGCTGCAGTAGTGATGTCCCTAGTTCATCCCAGTAGCATTTTGACATCATTACTGTAGCACAACAATGTTGTTCTAAGCATGGATTTCCATGCAGAATAGCATTCCACCTTACGCTATATAGAAGAAACTGGTTGAGTCCATTCTCTTTGCTTTATCTAGTCTTCACAGCAAAGTAAAAATAAAACTACTACTCACTTGTTTTACATAATCTTCACCACAAAATGGAGGGCTGGGACTTAATGTGGTCTTTAAAAGGAGAAGATCCACCATCAAAGTGTAGTGAAGTGTGCACCATGGAAAAATTCACCTAGGTAATTTCCAGACCAAAAAGATAATCAGATGGTACACGCTTATTCAGTTGCTTATTTCACGTGGTGGGAATTATGCTCCATATTCTTAGTATGCAGTAAAAGTCATAAGGACAAGGCCCACTTCATGCATTATAAAACTGTAAGGATTTTGCTTTATGTCAAACATCACCAGGAGGGAGTTCTCCTCCAAGTTCACATTTCCAAGAAATTTGTAATATTAGTTGTATCTCAGGGATTTATATAACTCTAAAAATTGATTAGCGTTTTGCTCATAAAAGTGCTAAATCTTTGTGAAAATGCATAGCTCTTGCCTCACTCTGTTTAACAAACACAGCACTTCTAGAAAACCTATATAAATACTTTCTGTACAGTTAGTAAAGTCCCAAGAAAAAAACTGCTAATCAATTATTTAAAACCCTGTATCTGCAAGGAATTGGATGTAAGCAATATTTGGCCACTATCTCAATACGCAAATCTACAAATTCTGTAAAGTTCTCTGTGACAGATCAATTCTAAATTTTGTCAATCTGCCTGAAGGTTCTAATAGATTTTTAAGTGTTTAGATATTATATAAAAGATGAGGGTAACAGAATATTTCAGTTATAAAATATTGGTATTCTTCTTGTGTAATCCACCCTTAATGAATGGTTTAAGAAAAATGTATTTCTGTTCTTTAATATTTGACATGGTACTTGCTGATAAATTAAATACTAGAGAATATGTCTTGTCACCCATTTGACCCATGACTTTCTTTTCATATTTATTTCTGATAAATACCCAGTCATTATAGTGCACTGAAAAAAATGTGTGTTCTGGTTAAACAAAACTCAGTTTTATTTCTGCATATTTCTCTGATGCACTGATGTGTTTTTCTGCAGCTCACTTGTTCTTATTTCTCTGTCTACGGCAGACAGACAGTTTATAACTCTGTGGTAGACTGTGACTGCGACTTCTAACATATTCTGCATAACATTTATTAAAACTCATATTGTTTCACATGGCTACAGCTCTTGACTATCAGATTTAAATAATGCATATTGTATTATTTTTGTCATGCTTAGTTGAACACTAATTCACATTTCTTTAATATTTTGACAAGGTGTTTCTAAGGCCTAATATGTTTATACACGACTACTGCATTGATTTAGCAAAGTGCAAAATACTGAAATAATGCATGTATTGTGTTAGTCACTTAGAGACAATCTAAATGAAGATCTCAGATTTTCTTACCGAGACCTATCAATGGGAATGCAAGCAGTACTTAAATGCTTGCTCTGCCAGATGGGCTGAGATTCAATGCTACAGCAGCCATTTGAGTGTGTGAGTTTCATTAAAAGAAGCGAAAGGTTTCTTCACTGAATCATAACCATCAGAAGGACAGAACAGCCAGAGAAACTGTAGATGATTACTGCAATATTAAGGTGACTCATGCCACTGGCATAATAATGAGCTGTTGTGAGAGCATTACTGTAGGAAAACTTAAAGCTGAGTTGTAGCTCCAGCAGTATTAGTGGCTGATGCATCTACAGTCAGTATATGGATGCTAGCCAGTAAGTAAGAAAAAAGTTTGTTTGTTTAGCACCCATTCCCTATGGTTTAGGGTGCTGTAAGTAGGCCAGTGAAACAAAATATGGTAGCTAGCAAATGAATCCATATTACATACATGCATATCATAATAAGCTAAGCTAAATAAATAATAAAATTCAATAAATAAAATAGCAGCCAGTGTAGGGGAAGCCCTTAACTAAACCCCAAAAGCCTTCCTGAACAAGTGAGACTTCAGGCCCCTCTTAAAGTGTTCCATTGAAGTGGCCTCCCTCAAGGATCTTAGGATCACGTTCCACATGGCCAGGCCGGCAACCTCAAAGGTCTGATCACTTGATGATTCAAGCTTAGCCATGTGAACCGCTAGAAAACTTAACTTGGAGTAGAAGAGAGGGCAATGGGTATGGAAGGGTGTCAGGAGGCAACTCAAATAACCAGGGCCCAGTCCATATAGGGCTTTATAGGTCAACAAAACAATTTTGAAGGTGATTCACCACCTCACTGGCAGTTGGTGCAGGTCACCCAGGACTGGGATCACATGACAAGACCTTGGAAGGCCCATCAGAAACTTGGCTGCTGCATTTTGCACCAGCTGCAAGTGACACATGACCCCTCCATCAGCCCTAAGATATAAAATGATGCAGTAGCCAAGTCTGGAAGTCACAAAAGTGTGCACTAGTGAGAACAAGTCTGCCAGTGGGATCAAGGCTTTTAATCTGGGCCAAGTTTCTGAGATGGCAAATGCCATCCCATACTGCAGATGATACCTGAAACTCAAGTGTCAGTTTATCATCTAGAATGATCCCCAGATTTTTCACGCTGTCAGAGGCTACAAGCTGAGAGGAACCAAGCATCAGGCCAGTCACCTCTCCTGCCACCTCTGCACACTTCCAACCATCTTTCCTAAGTTTAGTCTTAGCCATCTAGATAACTTCCAGTACTGGATCTTGGTCAGGCACAAATTTAGCACTGCAACCAGACCTATAAATAGTCAGCATGCTACCAGCATCAGCTGGACAGCTAGTGACCAAGGTGGTGTGTAGAGGGACATTCTGCTCACTGTCAATTGTGGTGCCACTGACTTGCAGATACAGGGTATGGCAGTGGTGTTCTTGGTGCTGTGTGGGGAGCACTAACCACAAATGAGAGTGCCGAGGGCCAGAATAGGGGGTCAGGCAGTGGTCCAGCTGTGCAATACTGAACAGGGGCCACCAAGATGGGGCTCTGGTTGATGGTGGTTCAGCTACTTTTTAAATGACTATGTGAATTATTATATGCAACTGGTGTATAATGATGCACCAGCAAAGAATGGAACTGAGGATCATAGGAACGGTTTCCTTTTTCAACAGGTATACAAATCCTATATATAGGTTTTATTTTTCCAAGATATGGAACAGATGTACAAAGTGCAAGAATGTGTTCACTCAGTTTGAGAAGTGACAGCACAGAAGGGATTTTTTTGTGTGTTTTTTTTTAACCAAGAGAGATACACTAAGCTGAAGCTTGTTTACAGGTGAGACCTGGGAGCACAAGGAAGTTAAGTGACTTGCCCAGGATCACACAGTATGAAAGTGGGGGTTTTGGGATTCAAACCCAGATCTCCAGGTTTGCAGCTTAGAGCCTTAAACCACTGCACTATACTGCCTCCTGGAGTTGACAGTGACTTGTGGACCGGGGCCAGGGATCTGATATGGGGGGGGGGAGTGACACCTGTCATTCGGGAATGGACGGGGGCTTTGTTGTGTGGTACATCTGTGTGCCAGGCAAGGAGTGGTGCCCCAGGGACAGGTATTGGGCAGGGGAAGGAACCACTAAACAACAGGAAACAACAGAACCTTCCCTGGATGCCCTAGTGTGCTCAGCATGCACCCAGAGCAACACCTTCCTACACTCCCCTGCTTCCGCAGAGCAGGGGATCCACTCTGGGCCACAGGGTGGGCATTCGATTGATTGCTCACCTGGGTCTATTTTTCCACCCCACCATCCACCCTTTTTGATCCTGCATGCCGTGGGTGCGAGGCTGAAGATAGGTAGTAGGTAAAAGTGAATACCAGCCTTAGAGAACCTGTCTGCAGGTGTGGAGCTGCACAGTCGGGGTATGCGTCTCTGGCACATACTTTCTGTCCTTTCATGCATTGGGCCCCATATGAGTAAACTGCAGACCCATTCTATGAAATGTAATATGAAAGCATTAGTGAGATCTCCATACTAACTGCCAGCACCTCATTCCCTGTTGCTAGAATGCATACACTTGTGCAGTTAAGATTTTAGAGTAACAACATTAAAACATAACATTGCAAAAGTAAAATAATATATGAAACTGTGTGCAGTAACTGATCTGAAGATAAATCTAGAAGGCAGGATGCTCTAAACAGTGACCTTGCATCCATCTACTCCCCCCTCCCTTCCATCTCCCATAGCCCTAGACTTATTATAGAAGTGTGACTCATCCTTGTCACACTAGGGCTTATCGCCCTGGAAGGTGATAGCCTATACCTAGACAATATCCTCCCAAACTATCCCATACCTTGTCATAGGGTATCATCCCCTGAGTCAGAAGGGGGTCAGCATCCTGTGCTTTAAAAGTATGAAGGGGCTGGGCAGGGTGCACCTGGAGCCATTCCATACATCCCCTGAGTCACAGCCAGGAGGTAAGGGGTCCCAAATGCATATCATTTATCAGGATCATCCCCGTGTCAGCTGCACCCATATTCACCTGTGCAGTCAATGGATTGTGAAGATCACTGTACTATCCAACCAAACCAAGTAAGGAAGGGGAATCTGGCCACCAGAACAATACACTATGAATGTCCATCACATCAGTCAACTGGTAGCACTTGAATTATACCACAGCACACAAGCATTTACCATGTGGAATCAAGGTGCTGCCAGTCTTGCAGAATTTAGGAGCTTGCTTGGTCTTTCAGCCCGGTGCACTTCCACCCCCCTCCAGTAGGATGGAGCTGCACGGATATACCGCTTTGAGCCCTATGCTTTGCAGTCACCTGAAATCTAATTTTCTTTAGCAAGCAACAGAAAGATGGCAGTTGGTGCTAGTCCTCCTCTATAAAGGATCTGTGGTTGTAGGGTGCAGGACTGGCCGAACACCTGGGTGTGGTGTGTCCAACTAGATGCCCCCCGCTCCCACACTTTAATCCAGTTTTGGAGAATATGTGGGTGTAGCTTGTGTATGCCTTCTGATAACCCTAGCCTGTGGTTAGTGCTACATTAAATGAGTGCTGTGAGGTGCCTCTTGACAGACACCCTCCGCCTTAGCTACCTAATTCTGAGGTCAGAGGATTGCTTTGCCCTTGCAGGTCTGAGAGCTATTGGATATTCCTCAGTGACTTCATCATAATATCAGAGTCAGCCTTGCAAGCGACAATACATCCTCATAAGGATCTGCAAAAACTGTAAGTCATGATCTGCACTGTAAGGCTGTAGCATAGTGCCAACCAGCAGGGTTATTTTTATTTCTAAGGGGGTCCCCACTTGAAGAGCATTCCCCCCAGATGTCACCTAGAGACAAATCTTGGCCCTTTCGTAGTGTGTGGCACAAGGCATTATTTCCTACTGGCCAGTCACAGCAAAGCAGACTTGAAGTCTCGGGTTCCCTTTTAAGCTGGCAGTTTGACCACCCTCCCCAGGACAATCCTTTGAGCTGAGCAACTATGTGATAGATCCATCCTGTTAGTGTATGCTGTGAGTCAGCAAGTTTCAGACACTTGCATGATCACATAGGCTAGGTTTCTCCTCCTCGGATGTTAGAACATTTGTGAGATGACAATTCAACCTGCTCAGTAGCAAATGTAAAGTACAAGAATCTGCACTATACATAAAGAATAATGGGTGTGCTACATAATTTTTTTACACACCTGAAATATGTGAGGACCCATAAACCTTGAGAGCAAAGTTCAAGACGTTTATGAGGTCATCACACACCGAGGGTGTATAAAAAAAATCCATAATTGGAAGGCTATAGCCTGTAATTCAAGGGGGTGGTGCAACTGGCCACACACTCCTTTTGGCCTATTTAAGGGCTGTTCTCCTCACTCCACATACAAACATTTTTCCTTGCAGCCAGAGGCTCTGTCTTCTCTTCTGGGGCTTACTGGGGCTTTGCCCCTTCCCCTTCCACCCCATGCATGCTTGGACTCTGCTTGGTTTGTGTTGGACTTTCGTTTTCTGTTCTCCTGCTTTTGGTTGTATTACTGGCCTCCGGCTGCTTCGTGCTTCTGTGTTTGCTGGTTTCCTTCCTGCTCCTGTCCTTGTGTTTGCCTTGTTTGTTTTGAGCTTTCTAGTTTTCTAGTGCCCTGTCTATACATTGCTACTTGTGCTTCAGGTTATACTCTGTGTTTCCTTGCCACAAGCTACCTTGTACCTGTACCCCCAGGCTCATTTACTATTGCAGCCCTCTGTTCACTGCATTGTTCTCTGTATGCTTTAGCTCAACCTGCTTTCTGCCTAACAAGCCTCAGTCCCTGCTTTTGTCATCATTTGTTTCAGCTCACACTGCAATCTGCTGCCTTGTTCCCCTTACTTGATTACACCTGTTCATGGCTATGCTGCCTATAGCTAACAACTTCTCCCTGTTTTACTGATTCACAAAAACCTAAGCAACCTAGTCCATGGAACTCAGTCCTGCTTCCTGAACTTATACCAAGCAAATACTGTTGCTGTTTTCAGTGCCTTGCCTCTCCCTACAGTTTCTATGTTCATTCAGATTGCTACCCCTACAAGCTATAGTTAATTACTGCTGGATGCTGCTCAATTACTTTTAAAGCCCTACTGCATTACTCTTCACTTCTATGTTTGTGTTATTTAGGTTCATTTATTGCTACTCCCACCTTTACCACACCTTACTTATATCAAATCCTCAGCAGTTTGTTTCTGATGATAACCTAATTCTGCTTTCATAGCTGGCCCACATTTAACTTATTTCATTAACTGCTTGGTGTTGTGGTGTCATGTTTGTGGCTTCTTTGTTTTTTCTATGGTGGGGCACTGTGGAGTCACATCGGGCATTGTGGCACCAGGCAGTGGGAGCAGGTTTTAACTTCTTATATGTTTTATTGGTCACTGGCTCGCCCCAGCCTTCTATTGCTGCTCCACATAGCCTTTATGGCATTCCACAACCAGCTATTTCAGGCAACTCTCTACCTTAGGGCAGCTGGCTCCGCCCAGCATTCTACCATCACCATCCTTTTCCTACTATTCTGCACCTAATTTACACAGTCATCCCTGCCTACTTGTCCCTTGCAGTCCTCCAAGCCTTCCTGTCCCTTGCACTACCAGTATTGCTCATATACCAGCCATCATGGCACTAACACAATCAGCTTGCAAGTCTGTTCATTCCAGGACCTCTCCCCTTTCAATACTGACATCTCATTCCAAGTCTGAGAGCATATCATGTTTACTTGCTTTGAACTGCACCACCTACCATACTGGCTTTGCAGCCGACTCCTACCTAACTGGCTTCGCAGCCTCCTCCTCTCCAACCGTTGGCCCTGGGCTTTGCCCGGCCTCGCCGTTCTCTTACTCATAATATACTATCCCATTCACTCCCAATTTGGCTTCTAATGGACTTGGTCAGCATGCATTCCTGTGGTTGACAACTGCTATTTGCCTTACCTAGACCCACAAGATGGTCCATATTGCTTAGCCTGACCTACGTACAGGTCTCATCCGGTCAAGACCTATGAGAGGATCCACAGTGCTCAGTCTGACCTATGAACAGGTCTGTCTATGTCTGCTATTATCCATAATGACACACGTACAGGTCCCATGCTCCTTACCATGTGCAGGTCTCATGCTCATTAAAACTCACTTTTCCACATTTTGAAGACATGCTGACCATATCAATTACTCCAGGACTCAGGGCTAGCCCTGTGGCCAACGGTCTCTGTCTGCACCCCTAAGTCCACGTCTTGAGCATGCAAGGCTTGGGGTGGGGTCCTTCTCACCTGACCCATAGTTGGGAAGGTCCTCGCTCCGGGTGGACCTTCAGTGGTCAACCATACTGACGGCACCTCTCAATGTAGCATTTAAGACTTCAGTGGTGAAGGGGTGGGGCTGTCACGGTAAGGGCCTCTTTAGCTGCCTGAGCTGGTTTGGAGGCACTCTTTCATGCTATTCTCCCTATGACTGCCTCTGGTTCACCTGGTTTGTTCATAGATTGGTAGGCTGGCTGAGCCCCTCAGTGGTTGTTACTCTCCTCCTCCCGCCTTGGTTGACTCTTGTTGCAGAGTGCACTCACAACCCTCCAGGGCATTCCCATTAGAGTGATAGAGTGAGAGTGTTCCCTGAAATTGCAGTTCCCTTGGATTGGTCTACTAAATTGCAGTAGCAGTTCCCCAGAGGTTTCCTTCTCAATGGGTTTTTTCCCTCTCCTCCGTGCCAATGGTCATAATACTAGAGAGGCATCTTTGTAGTCCATAGGTCACTTAGGTAGGTTTTCCACTTAGGTAGGTTTCCACTGGGCTGGAGTTGGGTGGATGTCCCATAATTGGCCAGTCTCCCCCTTTGGCTGTTCTCTCTCTCCTTAGCAAGCCATGCCTCCACACCTTACAGTCAGACCTCCAGCCTACTTTACTCAAACAATACAATCAACTGACCTATGCTACTAGCTGAATCCTGTTACCAACCAATCTACATACAGGTCTTCACTGACTCATGCTACCAACTGAACCTATGCTACCACCCAATCTACATACAGGTCTTCATTGACCCATGCTACCAAATGAACCCATACTACCAACTAACCTACATACAAGTCCTTGACCCCAATACGTGTTCACTGCCTTATATGCTTTGCTTGATACTCTTTTGGGCTTCTTCCTAAGGTGCCTTTAGCCAGGGCAGTCATTCCCATGGCATCTCAAGAGGTGGAGCCCTCCCCAAGGGTTCTTTGCCTTCATACCCCTTCAGGGTGGTATATGGCAAACAGCCGTTTATCTACATCACACAAGAATGAAACCAGTTGCACAGGCACATTGAACAAAAGAATTGCAAAGACATTATTTTTTTATAATTACTTGCAAAAGGAGTTTTTTGGTTTCAACAGTTGAGTAATGCCAGAGTGGAGCTATGCTGTGAATGACACACACACACACACACACACACACACACACACACACAGCAACTCTATCTGTCAGGTACATACATTTTCTTTTTTAGTTTTACATTTTTTTTAAACTTGCAGTGTGGAAGCATAGAAACATAGAAATTGTCTTCAGATGAGGACTACTAGTTCCATCCAGTCTGCCCATAAGCCCTACACTTTTTTGCTGCCTCTGACCCTACCAGGTCAATGGCTTTTCAACACTCCTTCCCATATCTGAGGATCCCTTGTGCCTGTCCCAGACATATTTAAATCCCTCTGCAGTGCTCTTTCCCACCACCTCATGTAGCAGACTATTCCATTTGTCCACCACCCTTTCCATGAAGAAAAACATCCTCACACTTCCTCTTAACCTGCCACCTTCCAATTTCATATCATGCCCCCTTGTTCTTGTACTCCTTCTGTATTGAAAGATGTCACTCCATTGCACCTTATTTATGCCCTTAAGGTACTTGAATTTTCTATCATGTCACCCCGGTTCCTCCTCTCCTCTCCTCTCCTCCAATGAGTACATATTGAGGTCCTTCAATCTCTCCTCATATGTTTTCTGATGCAAGCCCTGCATCATCTTTGTTGCCCTTCTCTGGACCGCCTCCACCTCGTTCACATCCTTATGAAGATGCGGCCTCCAGAATTGCACACAGTACTCTAGGTGAGGCCTCACTAGTGTTTTATACAATTGTAACCCCCCACAATGGGGGTTCCTGAAAAGTCTTGCATGAGCTTGCCTAAATGCACACTGCCAGGCTGGTGTTCTGTGTTTTAGCAGTTTAAATGTATTGCCAGAGAATGCCTATATAGCCTCTGTGTACTGTCTGTTTAAGAGCTGCCTGGATTGCAGTTATAATTAATCAGGGAGGGGGCTGAGTGTTTCTATGCTCAAGCACTGCCTGAGCTGCCAGATAATTGCTCCATTCTGCCATCGCTATTTGCGCAGAGGGAGCTCTGTTATAAGATGTGCTTATTTGCTGAATATCTATTAGAGTGATAATAATATTACAGTTTGATATAACCTGTTTTCTTTGCAGCAAGGACTGTTCTGTTTATCTCCACCAACTTGGCCCGGGACTGTCAGAATGGGCCAATCAGTACTGTTGGGACTCTAAAATGGAGCCTGCCTACAGGGGCTTGGTGGGGTCAAAACTTGTAGGAATTGTATTTTTTTGCATTTTGGTGCCTAAATGAGCCTGAATGTGGAGCCCTTGTTGTGACTGACAGATCAGCCAACTGAACCTTTTGTATCTTGGGGAAATTCCCAGACTGCTTGCAGTTTTCAGTTAGTTCTGAGTTGGGAACTGAAATGAGTAACAGCTCAGGTGATTTGAGCAGCAGTTCTGTGTAATTTTGTGTGGGAGAACTGTGAAAGGGCTGAGTTTTAGCCTGCCTGTCTGCCTGCTGTCCTTGAGAGGGAAAATAGAGTTAATTTAGGCTGAATCCGAGTTGTGAGGACTATTTAAGCCACTGGACTGTGACCAGGCTTTAACCTGAAGAAGACCAAAGATTTGCTGAATGCGATCAGCCTGTCAGGATTTCTAGCCACCTCTGAACTCCCGGTTTGTGCAGAGACTCTGTAAGTGCAACTGGAAAGCAATCTGTCTGGTATAGTGGAATTTCTTACATGTAAATGTGCTGTGTGCTGTTAGTGGGTTGTGATTTGGTTCCCCACTGTATGTTAAACTGTGTTCTGCTCGATGCTGGCATGATAGATAGCAATCTGCCTGGTATAGTGGAATATCTTACATGTAAATGTGCTGTGTGCTGTTAGTGGGTCATGATTTGGTTCCCCACTGTGTGTTGAACTGTTGTCTGCTCGCTGGAGGCTGCATCCAGCTCCAACAGACTGAATCCGAATTCATTGCCATTTTGCCTGGGCCTTGCCACACTGGTCCATCCAGACTACCCATTGTACGGAGAAAGCCATCAACGAGAGACCTGTCTGGGGATCAGCCCCCTGCTCAATGCTTGAACAAGAATGATGCCTAGGTGATTCATGTGAGCCCTGCTTCTCCTGGCACTCCAGCTCAACAACCTGCAGTCTCAATTTCATCCTGCCTGTGTCCTGTATTGGGACTCATGAGTAAACATCAGAGTAGCTCCCTGCAACAACAGATAAATCTAAAGTGTTGTCATCTGATTGTCTTGTTGCTTGTTCTTTCATGAACTGAGCCCTCTGGCTCTGGATTGCAAGTAGTGTGTGTTGTGCATGTTGCTTTCTTCCATCACATGGCCTCAACTGGCTGCAACGTTTCTGGCTAGCCCACCACTTCCCTACCTGGGTACCCAGAATGTGTGACTGTGTGGGGACTTAAAGCACATGCATAACTGTTTGATTAATATAGCCTTTGAGCCAATCAACCTGATTACGCCCCTTCCTTGTTCAAGTCCCCTGAATAAATCAGATCTGACATTTTTGTTGCATTTAACCTGACTGTGGTTCCAGTTTGTGCCAAGAGTACTGTACTGTTGCTATTTACTGTGCATAACCTTGTTTTACAGGGGGTACCCAGGGTCGAGCCAGAGGACCCAGCCCTAGCGGTAAGTACAAACAGCGTGGGTACTGGTATGGTGTACAAGGGGTATTGTGAAAGTGATTATCGTATATTGCTCAGGCCACTAGAAGGGAAAGTGGGGGGTTACAGTGTGCTGGAGGGCTGTGCCAGGTTAGTTTGACCACTAGCAAATCTGACCTCTTGGTGGAGGCACCTGTTTCAGAACTCAGGCCCCTTAACCTGCTACTACCAAGAACAACAAAAAGAAGGAGCTGCTGTTATAACTATTTTTCTCTAATGGGACTAAAGAACTAGAACTCTACTACTGGGATCTTCAATTTAGGGTAAAAACAAAAAACAAGTTGGTGTGTTTGTCTGAGTTGGCTGAAGTGATTTGTTATCTGTGCAGTTATCTAGGTGTTTGTCTCAGGTGGCTGAAGGGAATTGTTATCTGTGCAATTACTAAGTGTAGAAAAAGCTATGAAGTAGGGGGAGTGGCTTAGCTAGAAGGAATCCAGGTTAAAGCCAGATTTAAACACTGCACTAGATAGCTTCTGCCAGAGAACAGGCAGAGAACACCAAGAAGAATGAGCTGCTGTTATAACTATACTTCTCTACTGGGACTATATTGCCCACCTTCCCTCACCTCCACCCCCCCACCCTAAGCACCCTAAGCCAGTTCTACTTTTATAGGCACAGGATTTGACTGAAAACAGAAATTTCCTGTTTGGGAGCAGGAAGTGAGTGATTACAGAGCCACAAAAGACACACCATCCTAGAAGGAAAAGAATAGCTCTCCGCCCCCCCCTGCTGCTGTAGGTCTGACTCTGAGCAAGTACGGAGACTACTGAGAAATATAGGAACTTCTTGTCTCAGAGCAGGAAGATCAGGAGCTTAAAGGGCACAGAGGCAATAAGTAATTAGGGAGAAAAAAAACAGATGAAAGAGTAAATATTCCGAACAACAGTTAAGGGGCCAGAAATAAGACATGATGGGAGTGGTGCAGTGCAGTACAGTGGCTGTGGAGCAGCAGTCTTCCAGGAGATATTCTGGAGGATGCAGTGTTGTCCCATCTGCAGGCACCTCTCTGAGCTGAGGGAGGAGGTTGCTCATCTCCAGGCTGAGTTGGCCAGGATTTGGGGGACCTCCTCTCCCACCCAGGGACCACCAGGGCCACTGCCATAGACTCAGAGGTTGCCAAGAAAGAGGAGTGGTTGGACCACAGTGGGCTCAGGGAGGGTGAAGGTGGTGGAACAGAGGCACATCCCTCCAGTTGTACCTCTCCACAATTCATATGCCGTTCTGGCAAAGTGTGGTTCCTCTATGGAGGCATCAGCAGTGAAAACCAAGGAGAATGCTGGGAACCTTCACAAAGGAGACCCACAGAAGGGTGGTATGGGACCCTACAGGAGAAGGAAACAACTCCTGGTAGGGGAACTCCATTGATAGAAGGGTAGAACTGGGGGAGGAAGGGGAGAGGGAGGTAAGGTGCCTGCCTGGTGCCATGGCTTGGAGGGTCAGGGAGCAAATCCTCAGGATCGCTGGAGCAGCTGCATGGGGGAAGGAGCTGGATGTCATTGTCCACCTAGGGACAAATGCCCTGTCTGAGAAAGGGATCAGAGCAGTGCAGGAAGAGTTTGTGGAGGTGGGGAGGGGCCTTAGACAAGTAGCACCCATGGTAACCTTCTCGGAGGTGCTGCCTGCCTATGGCATGGATGAGGCTAGGGTGCTCCACACCATGGGATTCAATCAGTGGTTGAAAAACTGCTGCAGAGCTCAGGGATTTGGCTTCACTGGGGACTGTGGGTCCATCTGGAGTGATTCAGGCCTATACTGGTGTGATGGTCAGCATTTGTCTAGGAAGGGAACCAGGATCCTAGATGAAAGGTTTAAATGCTTCATTGGCAAGCATTTAAACTAGCCAAGGTAGGAGATACTGGAAAGAAGCAGGGAAATCCTAGCCCCCCCCAAAGAAATCAGGGTAGTAAGTGAGGTAAACACCATGATAGAGTTGTCACTAGGGAGAAGGGCAGGGGTAAATGGAGAAAATGACAAAGGCAATAAGGACAGTGATGGGGCAAAAAGGGATAAGGCCATCAATAAATGGAGGGTACCAATGCCTGTAGTCTGGGCAACATGACCCCTGAACTTGTGGCCTTGATGGAAGAGGGATTCCTGGATGTCATAGCAGTCACAGAAACATGGTACACAGAGAACCATGATTGGAATGTTAACATACCAGGGTACACAACCTACAGGAGAGACAGGGAAGGTAGAAGAGGGGGAGGAGTAGTTCTCTGTGTAAGGGAAGGGATAATAGCAACAGAACAAAAAAGTAAACAGGGAGGAGAAGAGGTACTGTGGGTCACCATAGAGACTGGAAATGGCATCACAATCCGCACAGGGGTTGTATACAGACCCCCATGTCAGGGAGAGGGAATGGACAAGGATATGATAGAAGGCATCCTTAGGATGGCAGAGAAAGGGGAGATACTGATGATGGGGGACCTGAATATGCCAGATGTTAACTGGAGCACCTTTGCTGCAGCCACATCCAAGAGCAGGGCCATTCTCAATGCCCTACAGGTGGCATGCCTCAGACAGCTAGTTTTGGAACCCACTCATGAGGGAGCAATCTTAGACCTCGTACTCTCAAATGGGGACAGCGAGAGGATCTCAGATCTAGAAGTGGGTAGCCATCTGGGAACAAGTGACCACCAAACTGTGTGGTTCACGATAAACTCTTCTACAGAGTCAAGCCATACAAAAAAGAGGATCTGGACTTCAGGAGGGCTGACTTTGGCAAGATGGGAGAGTGCCTTAGAAAAGCACTAGCAAACAGGCTAGAAGGAGGGGGTGGAGCAACAATGGAGAAACATCAAAACTGCCATCACAGAAGCAACAAGCCTTTGTGTGAAGCAAATAAACAAATCAAAATTAAAGAAAAAGCCACAACGGTTCTCAAAAGAGGTGGTGAGGAAGGTTAGGGAGAAAAAGATAGCATTTAGGAAGTATAAGGAAACACATAAGGAGCAGGACAAAGAGCTGTACCAGTTAAGGCAGAAGGAAGCAGGGAGGGAAGTCAGAATAGCACAGGCCCAAACTGAGGAAAAGATAGCCAACTCGGTTAAGAAGGGGATAAAAACTGTTATAGGTACATCAGGGAGCGTAGAAAGACAAAGGGAGGGATAGTGAAGCTGAATAGAAAGGATGGTGGGTGGGCAGAAAGGGACAGTGAAAAAGCAGGGATACTGAACAAATACTTCTGCTCAGTATTCACAAAAGAGGAAGATGGGGAGGTGCCTAATCCAATTGATAGAAACACTCTGGATAGGGGGGTCGATACCAATCCTTTCACTGAAGAAAGGGTTCTGAAAGAACTCCTAAAACTGAAGGTGGACAAAGCAATGGGGCCTGATGGAATTCATCATTGAATTCTAAAAGAATTAAGGGGAGAACTAGTGACACCACTGACTATCCTTTTTAACAAGTTATGGGAGGATGGTGCCATACCTGAGGACTGGAGGAAGGCGGATGTGATTCCCCTTCACAAAAGTGGGAGCAAGACAGAGGCAGGAAACTACAGACATGTCAGTTTGACCTCTGTGGTAGGGAAAGTGATGGAATCACTTCTGAAGGAAAGAATTGTTGAGTACCTAGAGGAAAGTGGGGCATAGGACCCAAGGCTGCAAGGATTCACAGCAGGAAGGTCATGTCAGATGAAGCTAATTGATTTCTTTGACTGGGTGACCAAAGTAGTAGACGAGGGAGGGGTTGTGGACATGGCCTACCTAGACTTTAGCAAGGCATTTGACACAGTCCCACACAAAAGATTAATAATCAAATTAACCAGCCTGGGAGTGTGTCCCAGGGTGGTAGCCTGGGTAAAACATTGGCTGGACAACAGGGCACAGAAGGTAATTGTAAATGGATTCCACTTTGAAGAAATAGGGGTTACTAGTGGGGTACTGCAGGGTTCAGTACTGGGTCCATTCCTTTTTAATGTCTTTATAAGTGACATTGCAGAGGGACTGGAAGGAAAAGTATGCCTCTTTGCAGATGATACAAAGATCTGCAATAGGGTTGATACACAAGGAGGCATGAAACGGATGAGAAGGGACTTGGTAAGGTTGGAGGAATGGTCAGAAGTATGGCAGCTTGGATTTAATGCAAAGAAGTGCAAAATAATGCACCAGGGAAACAAAAACCCAGGGGAAGATTACACAATGTGGGGGGAGGTAGTAACAACAACAAAAATGGAAAGGGACCTGTGGGTAATCATATCAGATGACCTTAAGGTTAGTAAGCAATGTGAGAAGGCAGTAGGGAGGGTTCGGGGAATACTGGGATGTATAGGGAGAGGCATCACTAGCAGAAAACAGGAAGTTGTTATCCCTCTGTACAGACAGTTGGTGAGATCCCATCTGGAGTACTGCGTCCAGTTCTGGAGACCCCATCTCTGCAAGGACATAGACAGGATGGAGGCAGTCCAGAGGAGGGCAACTAAAACGGTGCAGGGTCTACGAGAGAAGCCATATGAGGAGAGACTAAAGGTGCTTAATATGTATACCTTCGAGGAAAGGAGAGAGACTTTTAAGTACCTCAGTGGAATCAACAAAGTTCAAGAGGGTAACATCTTTCAGATAAAGAGATGTGCAAGAACAAGGGGACACAATTTGAAGATAGAGGGGGACGGCTCAGGGGCAATGTGAGGAAGTATTTTTTTCACAGAGAGGGTGATGGATGCATGGAACAGCCTTCCAGAGGAGGTTGTGGGATCTAAATCTGTGGGAGAATTCAAGAATGCATGGGACAGAAATAAGGCAATTCATGTGGGGGGTAGGAAGAAGTAGGCTGTTGGTTAACTAGGATCTGCAGCTTATCCTGTATATAGGAAAATTGGCAGACTAGGTGGGCCAAGCAGTCCTTATTTGCCATCAAAGTCTATTTTTCTATGTTACTAGCCATGCAGGTAGGGGTAGTAGCCCTTGGGATAGCACCACCTAGGGGTTGCACAATGGCATCACCACCTCCCACCTTCTGCCAGTGAAACCTCTGCCTGTACACCCCAGCATGCCAATGGCACTCCATGAAGCCTTTGTACTCTGCTTTGACACCTTTAGGTCATCTGAAATGATAACCCCCATTTTCCTTTCGTCCTTGGTGATTGTCAGCAACTCCCCACCCCCCATCCTGTATCCCTCCACAGGGTTCCCTTGTCCCAGGTGCATTATTTTGCACTTTTCTGAGTTGAACCTTGGTTGCCACACCTCAGACCACTTTTCAAGCTTCCCCAGATCCCTCCTCATTTTCTTCACCCCTTCTGGAGTGTTCACCATGTTACAAATCTTGGTGTTATCTGAAAATAGGCAGACCTTTCACTCCAGCCCTTCTGCTATGTCACTAATGAATACATTGAACAGGGCTGACCTAAAGACTAATCCCTGAGGTACCTCACAGGCCACTCCCCTCTCCCTGGATTGGATCCCCTTTACCATCACCCTCTGCCTCCTGTCCATTAACCTGTTTCTAACCCAGTTTGTCACCCTGTGTCCCATGCCCAGGTTACCCATCTTGTTAACCAGCCTTTTATGAGGGCCGGTATAGATGGCCTTGCTGAAACTGAGGTAGGCACTGTCCACTGCCCACCCTGGATTTACCTCCTTCGTCACCCAGTCAAAAAAATCTATCATATTCGTCTGACATGACGTTCCTGCTATGAACACATGTTGCCATGGATCCTGGGAAACATTGGATTCCAAGTGTGCTGTTATTCTTTCTTTGAGCAGTGCCTCAATGATCTTATCCACCACTAAGGTGAGGCTGACCAGCATATAGTTCCCTTGCTCCTCCATGCTACCACTTTTGTTTAGAAGGACTACATGTGCTCTCCTCCACTCCTCTGGAACCAATCCTGTGTTGAGCAACTCAGAGAACATGGCTGCCAGAGGCACTGCTAGCTATCTTTGCAGCTTCCTTAATATCCTCGGGTGTATGCCATCTGTCCTCATTACTTTGGCCACCTTCAGTTTTGTGAGCTCCTCCAGGAGTCTCTCCACTGTGAATGGACTTGTGTTTCCTTCCCTCCCTTATATCTTTTTCCCCAGCTGTGATCCCTGACCCTCCCCCTCTTTAGCGAATACGTAACAGAAGTATTTGTTCAGTATTTCCATCTTTTCCAGGTCTTTCTCCTTGCAATTCCCTGTATCCCCTCTGTGTCTTACAACTCCCTTCCCCGACCTTCCTTTTTCCACTGATGTTCCTATAGAATGTCTTATCCTCTTTTTTACCATGTGCGCTAATCTTTCCTCAGTCTCTGACTTTGCTCTCCTAACAGCCTTCCTTGCTTCCCTTATATTCTTTAGGTACACCTCCCAGTCTTCCTCCCATTGAGTCTCCTTATATTTCCTGAAACCTGTCCTTTGGGCCCTTACCTTGTCTGCTACTTGCCTTGAAAACCATAGTGATTTCCTCCTTCTCTTGCCTTTGTTTACCACCCTAATGCATTGTTTCGTCACCTCCTCTACAACTCCCTTCAGGTATTCCTACTGCTCCTCAACTCCCCCTCATAGCTCCCTCCTCTCCAGGGCATCTGTGATACACCTCCCCATTTTGGCAAAATACGCCCTCCTGAAATCTAAGACCTTTGTCTTTGAGTGACTAGACTGTGTCCCTGTCCCCATGCTAAACAACAGTATTTGGTGGTTGCTGGACCACAGTTGACCTTCTATCCCAACTTCTGTGATTCTGTTGCCACTGGATAGTACTAGGTCCAGAGTCACCTTGTCTCTGTTGGGGTCAAGCACTAGCTGCCTTAGGCCTGCTTCCTTTAAGGACTCTAGGATGTCTCTGCTTCTGCTTGAAGCAGCAGCCGGGGTGGTCCAATCTACTTCTGGCATATTGAAGTCACCCAGCAGCAGAACTTCTCCTTTTGTTGCCATTATGTGTATTTCATCCATTAGCTCCCTGCCCACCTCCTCCCTCTGTGCTGCTGGAGATTTGTAGATCACCCCTGTGTGTATTGTTGTGTCATTGCCAGGTTTGAGGGTAACCCACAGTCCATCCCGGGAACCACAATAACTGACTATGACAGTAGCCAGTCACCATGGTCCATTCCTGATCAAAGGCACTGACTTCCAAAGTCACAAACAACACGTAACAACATCAGAATTAACCAGATAGATATTTTTTGTTGTAATGGTAGGATCAACCATATAAATAGTGAAAAAAAATATAACTTACATTCAGTATGAGGATAGTGAAAGGCAAACTATTAATCCGGGTGGGCGGGCGATCAGTGCAGCTCCTGTGAAACAGGGAATTGGAGCCACCATTTGTTTTGAGGTGTTTGAACCACCCACATGCAGACTAAGAGCCAATCAGCTGGTGCCGAACGAATGACTGACACCATTACTAAAAGATACTTTTGAGAACTCTGGGTTATTACGGCGTTCATCAGAGGCTTGTGCACCATTTGATAAAGGGGGTTACCAGTAATTATATTCTAATCTTGTATCCCAGAGTAATGGACATAAAATCAAGTCAGTTGTGAGGGAGAAAGAGTGATTGTAACTGTGAGACTGGCTTCAACGACTGTGGAATCTACTCAGTTGTATTGGAAATGGGGTGATTGCAGCTCTGATGCTGGCTTGTGTACCCACCCAGTCTTCTGTTACAACCTCAATTTTACACAGTATCAACTGTGCAAATTAATATTCCTTGTCCCTTCCCCATCCACCTCACCACCAGCTTAACCCTAGTTATAACTATGCCCCCAACAGAGAGGTATTAGAAATCAAAAGCCTCAGGAACCAAAACCTCTCACACATTATCCCCTTCTTAAGTGTCCTCACTACCTCTGTATCACTTTATTCACATCCCAACATTTTAGGTAATCGTATGTAGTGTATGTACTCTACAGAAAGGTGAGCAACATATATAAAAACAAAAAAACACTGTTTGACACAGAAAAAAGAAATAATTAGTGTCCAGTTCCATTGAGCTGTTGTGGTTATAGTATTCATTGCTCAGTATGTAACACCCCCCCAATGTTGGGGGGCTTGCCTTAAATATCTCCTTGGGCTCCTCTGATGCCCACTACCCAGCAGATGTTAGTAAGGGAAGCTGTCCACTGCCTGGTAGATGTCCGGTAAGGGGAATTAAATCCAGGTGCAAGAGGGTGTTGCTGTGGCTCTGCTTGTGTGTGCACCTCTATGCCACCGCGTTATCTCTTTAAAAGCTCCGGCTCAAGTGTATAGTGTAAATAGCTTGGGCTGGGTCTGAGTAAATCAAGACTCACTACCAGCCAGACATTACCCCAATCAACTTTACTCTGTAGTCGCTTAGTAGTGCAGAGGGAGTCCTTTCACAATCTGTAAATATTTATTTCTAAATCCTTACTCTTGTTTAAATAAAATAAAATGTTTGGACTGCCAGTACAGAGTATCAGTTCTTTCCGATGTGAGCTGCCATGCTTGGTCTGGGACTTCCTGGTTTGGACCAATCGAAACCAAGGGGTCCTCAAAGGGTCCTAATTACAGTGCCTTATGGGTGAAACTGTGAACTTTCCTTGTTATCGTTAAATTAACCAATGCGAGCTCCCGGACTGTGATTGACAATGAGGTTAGCCAACCGGAATGCAGGATTCTCAAACTAACTGTGAGACTGTTTTAAACAGAGTGGAGTTCTGCTCGAGACACCAAGAAGAACGCAGCCTATGTGCAGGCTGAGGAGATTCTCCACAGGAAGGGCCTGTATTGTCTCCTGTGGTCCCATTTAGGTCCACAAAAAGATGGAGAGCATTGAACTGCCCTGTGAGCAGACCGAAGAGGTTCCTCAGTAAGCGACTGGGGGAAACCATCCAGAAACTGAAAAAAAGGGAGAAGTCTGCTGTTTCTTTATCCACAGATCTGTGGCCTACCTCGTGTGTGGAGAACTTGAACCAGGGACTCCTGTGCCAAATTCAGGAGCCATTCCCATCAGGAAAGACTTTTTGCCAAAAAGCCCAGATGGAGGGTTCACCAGCACACAGACTAACCTTTCAAAAACACATTTTATCCAGCAGGGCCTATGCCAAAAACTGCCCAGCCAGACTGTTCTACTGCCATCATCAGCATTTCAGCGAGAGACCAGACTTGGAGAGTCAGCCCCTGCACAGTAATAAAATGCAGGTTGTGGCCACCTATATGGAAAGGCCATGAAGTGGAGGTGAGTCGTATTTGCCCCAGTCCCCATCAACAGCTCAAGCAAACAGCCGGTCTTGATGTTGCCAATGTCTTCTGCCATTCTTTTGGATACAGTGAGTAAAACCAGGGTAGCTCCATGCAACAACGCTTCAATTGTAAATGGTACCATCTGATTCAGTTTTGCTAGTTAATGTGTTTAAAAGTGACTGGGACATCTGGCCACAGATACAAATGGTTTTCATGGTTTCCAAGTGTGTTACTTATATTTAATCACCTTTCTTTCCATCAAGGGCCCCAACATCAGCCGCAACACCAGCCAACCCACGGCACCACCCCAAGCATGCCTATTTCCATCCTGGGTACACAGTAGTTGCAAATACTGAGCAATTTCAGGGACTAAAAGTAACTAATAAGCAACCAAGCCTGTCTTGTCACAGTAAAGTAATCATTTGTCTAAATGCTTGCTCCTCCCCTGTTCATGTCCCCCATTAATAAACCTGATTTGCTGTTTTACTGTTAACTTGGCTTATGAGCATATAATTACTTTGTCTGAATTACTAGAATACTGGCTAAGAATACTGAAAGTGCATGTGTATGCTACTGAAACTGTCTTTTGCTGGGGGTTGCAGGGTGAATGCCAGGAGACCAAACCCTGCTGGTAAGTGGAGGTTGCATGAGCATAAAATTAATGGTCGAACTGCTTTGTATTCTAACTGCTAAGCATTGCAACTGTTTCGTTAAATCCAAATGTCACTAGGCAGGATTGTGGGTGGTATTAGCTTCACAGAGGGCTGTACCTACTGTGATAGTTACCCATGTAAGAATTACTCTGGGAGGAGGCACCATAATCTTAATACTACTACTGATAGGGGCTCACCCATACTAGGTAGTTTCGAAGGCCCCTCAACCTGTTATTGAGAAGGCTGGCAGGGGTAGTAGCCCTTAGTATAATGGCACCAGGATTACAAGTATTTCCCATCTTGACCAGATTAGTTAAAGGAAGCCTAGGGAATTTAAGCTGTGCCATGCAGCCATCAACAATAGTAGCCCAGCTCGGTTGTAGTGACATCTCATCCACAGGAGATGCAGTTAGTGCAAAGTCCACGTCAGCCTCCTTATCCTCAGCTCTCAGATAGTAAGACAGTGAATTAATTTGGGCTGCCTCTGTGCTGGAACTGGCAAAGAAATATATTTGTTTTTATTATTCCTCCTACAGCGTAGCTGAAACCCTGCACTTATGGGGATCCTGTCTCCCTGCAAGCGCAGATTTTCAGTTTCAGTGCGTTAAGTTGTTCCACACAGCTTCTCCTGTGCAGATTTTCTCTGTGCTACTGCTTACAGTCATTTTTATGTTTGCTTGCACGCATGTGCAAGAAACATAGTGCCATCATACGAGTTTTCCAGAGGTGTGTCAGCCTCTTTCAATTCAGTCAGTGTATTTGCAAGCACGGTCGCAGAACGCCAATCACTGCTCTAGCTGTCTATGACAGCTGAAAATGCAGTGGCATACAGTTGAAAGGGAGAGCTCTCCCACCCCCACACACTGCAGCGTGTGCGCATGCACACTGCGTGCTCATGCGCCCTCTCCCCCTCCACATTGTGTACAGCCGGCAGGGGTGCCCAATCCCGTCGGCTCCACGCCAAAAGCATTCAGGTGCCACGCTGGGAGCCCACCCCAGCGTGGCAAATGGTGTAATGGCCGACGGGTGCCCAATCCTCTTCGGCTCCACTGTCTCTCACCCACCCCCATGCTGTCACCGACGGGGTGCCCAACCTCCGTCAAGCTTCACTGTCTCCCCAGTACAGGGTGCCACGCTGGGAGCCTACTCCAGTATGGCAACAGATACCATGGCCAACAAGGGTGCCCATTCCTGTCGGCTCCATGCCACCCAGTTCTTCTGCCATGCTGGGAGCCCACCCCAGCATGGCAAACATCCCGCTGCCTCTTTTTCAAAAAAAACCTGTAAAGAAAAAATGATCCCTCGCAGTCTCCCTGCCCCCCTACAACCCGCACCCAGCCACTGTACACCCTGCCTCCCCACACCCCCCCTTCACCCCATACTTACCTCCGGAGTCCGGCGCTATGATCTTCGGTGGACCGGGAACAAGTCTGCACTCTTCAAAGCTGACCGCGAACTGAGGAAATGCCGGTAAGCTGTATAATGGGATAGATAGGGGTTTTTCAACTTTGTTGCATATCTCAGGCATTTTTTGGAATTTTTGCACCAAATTTTCAACATGGGGTTTTTGGGACTCCTCCTCATGAATTCTTGCACTGTCATGGCGTTACTCGGGCCCGAAGGGTGATTTCGCAACCACTGTGCGAAATCACCTTTCCAGAATGATTAACAAAACGACACTGCCAGTGTTCATAAGATGGGCTCTCAAAAGCCTATTTTGAAAATTTGGTGGAAAAATTCCAAAAAATGACTGTTTTACGAGCGTGCATCGCGCAGTTCCTACGCACGCTCGTAAGTTCACGAATTTTCAATATTTTCACTCCAGATTTTCAACATTGCCATTTTACCACACCTTCTTATGAGCAGTACAGTTGTCATTTTTCACAACTCACCCAAAATGTGTTTCCGCCCATGTAGCGCACAATGGCGCAGTTGGTATGCGAAATCAATGTACGGGACACATTAAGAAAATCACAGTGACACTGTTCATGAGCAGAGGTCTTTAAATGGCTATGTTGAAAATTTGGTGAAAAAATTCCTAAAAATGACTGTTTTACAAGCGTGCGTTGCAGAGTTCCTATGCACGCTCGTAAGTTCGCAAATTTTCAATATTTTCACTCCAGATTTTCAACATTGCCATTTTACCACACCTCCTTATGAGCAGTACAGTTGTCATTTTTCACATCTCTCCCACAACGTGTTTCTGCCCATGTAGCGCACAATGGTGCAGTCGGTATGCGAAATCAATGTATGGGACACGTTAAGAAAATCACAGTGACACTGGTCATGAGCAGAGGTGTTAAAATGGCTATGTTGAAAATTTGGTGAAAAAATTCCCAAAAATGACTGTTTTAGGAGCGCACGTTGCGCAGTTCCTACGCACTCTGGCAAGTTTGCGAATTTGTAATATTTGCACACTAGATTTTCAACAGTGCCATTTTACCTCACTTCCTTATGAGCAGTGCAGCTACCACTTTTCACATCTCACCCAAAATGTGTTTCTGCACATGTAGCGCACAATGGTACAGTCGGTTTGCGAAAGCAATGTTTGGGACAGATTAAGAAAATCACAGTGACACTGGTCATGAGCAGAGGTCTTAAAATGGCTATGTTGAAAATTTGGTGACAAAACTCCATAAAATGACTGTGTTACGAGTGAGCATTGTGCAGTTTCCACGCACCCTCGTAGGTTCATGAATTTGTAATATTTTCAGTCCAGATTTTCATGAGTGGCATTTTTCCACACCTCCTTATGAACAGTACAGCTGTCATTTTCCACAACATGGCCAAAATGTGTTTTCACACTTTCAGTGCAGAGATGCGTGGTCGCTGTGGGAAATCATTGTTCGGGACAGATAAAGAAATTCACACTGACACTGTTCATGATTGGAGGTCCCAAAATGCCTGTGTTAATCTACTGTAAAAAAATCCCCAAACTAGTTACATTACGAGTGTGCGTTGCACAGTTTCTACTGCTCGTGACTTCACCAGTTTTTTTAAGATTTTCACAGCAGATTTTCAACATTGCCATTTTTTACACCTCCCCATGAACAGTACTGCTGTCATTTTTCACATCCTGTTCGGAATGTGTTTTTGCACCTGTGGTGCCAAATGCCATAGTCGCTGTGCAAAAGCAGTTTTCGGCTAACAAACTGATATTGCCACTGTTCATGAGGTGGGGGTCACAAAAAAACCATGTTGAAAATTTGGAGTGAAAATACCAACGAATGCCTGAGGCGTTAGGGTTTCGACCATAACGCCCACCCTGTAAATATGACAGGCATGAGGGGTGTGACTTGGGATTCTTGCCTGTCATGCTCATACCATTCCACCCCACCCACACCCTGCAGCCAGTGAGAGGCATCAAGGTGTGCCTCGGACTCTTCGGGCCCAAACTTCACCCATTCTCCTATACCGCACCCATCTCACTGTATTTCCTGATGGAATGGGTGTGCATAAGGGCCAAAGACCCCAAGGCACACCATGACACTTGTCAGTGTCTGCAGGGCAGGGTGTGGTGAAATGGCGTGGTCATTATGCCTGACGACCCAAAGGCACACCTCAATGCCTGACACTCTCTGCAGGGTGGTGGTGGGGTTGGCTTCAGTTCAATACTTCGCTGCCATTCCTATTATGCAGCTCTGTAACTTCTACACTACCAATGCCAGTGCCAGCAAGCAAACATTCAGCATTGACAAATGCTTGTTTTGTACTGTGTTAAACCTGCTACCTCAGTCACTGTGTCTAAGTTTGTTAGAGTACAGGATTTAGAGTTCAGGATTTCTTTGCTGAAAGTCTCCATAGCCTGCTGATTTGTTGTATTTAAATCCAGTGGAGCTACCAATTTAATTTCTCCCTTTGTTTTGCCCCCGACTGTGACCCCCTTGTTTTACAAATTTCAGTTACAAAGCTGGCATCTAGCTGTCTGCTTTCTGCCCCCAGTTTGGCCCTCTTTTAGTAAATCGCAGCTCTTTTGTCTGTGTGCTAATTTTATTTTCACTCCCACCACTTCAGAGTGCTATTAATCCCTGTCCTGTCCCTCTTTCAGTAGGCATCCTTGTAGCCCACTGAGCTACCTACCACCATCCGTGATTCACCTCCTGCATGCCTGGACACCACTCTATACCTCTTTTGGTGCTAAGGAGCCTGGTGCCACTGGCCTCATGGAAACAAGCATCAGGTACGGCCTATACACAGCCCCGGCCTCCATGGCTGCTGCTGCTACTGCCGAATTTTTCAGTCCCCCCTCCCTCCTCCTAGGCCACCTTTAAATACACTTAAGCTCCTCCCTCCTGTACCCCGTCCTGCCCCCATTGGCTTCCAGTACTAGAACTCTGGAGCTTAAAGCTATCCATCTCCTCACCTCCTTTGTTGATCTTCCTCTGTCTCTTAAAGGTTCCTCACTGGTCTGCTGTGCTCACCCAGCACCGCCCATGCAAAAGTGTCCCAGACCTGCATTTTGCACTCCATATTTTTCACCTCCTTTCTACCAGTGTCCACTATCACCATGAACCTGCCCCAGCTCACACTGTTTGCGATCTCCCTAGCATGTGCCCTGATGCTGACAGATGTATCTGCCTCAGCACTAGTAGTACAGTAGTAAAAAGCATTTATTTTTTTACAGGATACAAAAATGACTCCGTTTTTACACCATTAGGATAAAATCCTATTTACAAGGCGTTCCTGTTTTAGATGTTATAAATCACTTGGACATATAAATCAGTTACACATATCAAATATAACAAAGTACAAAAGTATATATACAGTTTATTTAAAACCTTTCATACTTAATCAAAATAAGTACATGAGCCATCCATCAATTTGGTGTGCAAAATGCAGGTCTGGGACCTGGCCCAGGACCAAATGTACCTTGTCTATCTCTTGGAATCCCAGTCCTCCCTGGTACACACTACACTCATCCCCTCATGGGAACTCTCCTTCCCAGGTCATGTCACTCTCTCATTCTTCTGAAACATGGAACATTGCTTACTTAGTCATTACCTGGCCTCCATATCCTGTCTATTGCCATTCCCTCCTGCACCTGCATCCCATTCCTATCCCTTCTACTCCATGCAGGAGACATTGAGAGCAACTCCCCCCTAATTCACACATAGTCCCCCTCCAACAGCACCTGGACAAATGCCCCAGGGCTATAAATTGCCCATATAAACTTATGCAGGCTCTTCTCCAAATACCAGGACCTGAAAGCATGGGTTGAACTATATAAACCCCACGTACTGGGACTGTCTGAGACATGGCAAAAGTCTCACATTACTGATGCCACCTACCAACTACCTGGATACTCCTCCCACCATCTGGATAGACCTGGCAAAAAAAAGGGGGGTGGAGTAGCTCTGTTAGTCAATGAACCCCTATTAGCCAACATAGTTCTCCACTCCATCCCAACCTCTCCCAGTGAATGGCTCCTCACCAAACTCACCTTGGGAACTATCAAAAAACTCTACATCAGGTGCTGCTACAATCCCCCTACAGCCGGACCAAGGGTCTGAACAGCTTCCTCTCTGGCTTGGGCTCCATATCCACACATAGAGACTCAATTCTCTTGGGTGATTTCAATCTAAACTGGCTCAATTCCCACCAGCTTGACTATGCCTCCCTCCTAAAACAATACAACATGGCCCAACCTATCAACCTTCCCACAAGGCAGAACCCTTGCAAGGACACACAGACACTCCTGGATTGGATTGTAACTAACCGGGAGAACTGTGTCCTGCATGCTGGTACCATGGCTGACTCCAGCAGTGATCATTACCCTACGTACCTTCTTTGGGCATCCAAACTTAAATGTCCCCCACCCAAATATCTGTCTTTCCATAATTTCAGAAGCCCAAACACCCCCGTCCTTCTCTCTGAGGCATGGACACTGGACTTGTCTGCTGTTTTCTCAGAATCAAATGAGACCCAGGCAGCTTACATGCTCACTCAAGCTCTCCTGACTCTACAGGACAAGCATTTTCCAGTCATCACCAGAAGGGTGAGGGGTGGCTACTCATGATGGATCACAAAAGACCTCCTTACCCTCATGAAAGACAGGGACCGTGCATGGTCAACCTATAAGGCATCCCCATCCCTTACTCTATTTGATGATTACAGGTGTCGGAGGAACCTTTGCAAACACCTGGCCAAATCTCTCAAACAGACACATTTTCGGAGTCTCCAGTAAATTAACCTCAGGGACCCTAAACAATTATGGCATCCACTGGCTCGGTACTAACCCCTCCTCCAGTAAGCCTGTCCCACAGCTACACACTACTGCTGGCCTCATTACTGATCCCCAAGAAGTGGTCAAGGACCTCAACGACAAATTCTCTGACCTCACTGTGTGCCTGAGCAAACTCCCAAATGACCTGCAAAAAAACCCTGTCCCTGTGCATGCCCCCTCGACATCACCCTACTTCTCAACCTCCACCTCCCCCATTTTTCTTCAAAATACTCTCACACGCTGACATAGCTAAACTCCTAAAGATACTCCCAAACCAGATGGATTATCCCGTCTTCCTTAGACTTATCTCCCCTGCCATCGTCAGCCCCCCTAACGTTCATTTTCAACCTCACCCTGACCACTTCCTCCATGTCAGATACATGGAAAACCACGAAGATCATTCCCATTCATAAAGCTGGGGACCCAAAATCCAGACAACTATCGCCCCATCTCCATCCTTCCTCACCTAAGCAACTGCTGGAAAAAGCAGTCCGCCACCAACTTGCTAACTACATAGGTAAATATGACCTACTATGTAGTCAACAACACGGCTTCCACAAGAATCACTCCACCACCACTGCACTCGCACTCCTAACTGACCACATTCTTACAAACATGGACCATGGAAATGCAACTGACACAGTCTTTGTTGACCTCTCCAAAGCCTTCAACCTGGTCAATCACTCGCTTCTCCTCTCCAAATTACATCTCCTTGGCTGCTCTCCAGAGGTCACCACCTGGTTTGGAAGCTACCTTACAGGGTGCTCCCAGTTTGTGTACATTGGCCTGACCCACTCGCCCACCCTGCCTGTCTCTACTGGGTCCCCCAAGGCTCTATCTTGGGACCCCTCCTTTTCTCCTTATTCATTAACTCCCTTCCAGTGGATGGTCTCAACTGTCACTCAGTCTTTTACGCCAATGACCGTGTGCTCTTCTCTAGTGGAAAGTCTCCTACCCGCATCTCTGCAGCCCTCTTACAAAACTACACCACAGCCCACAACCGGTTCTCTGACAATCTCTTTCTGGTCAATGCCAAAAAAAAAGCAAAAGCAATGTTGTTCAGATCTAAGCCCTTCCTAACGAAATGCAGATCTAACCCACCAGTAATCATCACATCCCCTTGATGGTCATGCTCTAGAGGACGTCAAGCATTTCAGATATCTAGGAGTTGTGCTTGACCCCTACCTTTCCTTTATAGAGCACATAAACTCCCTGGTTCTAAGATTTCACCAAAAACTAGGGGCTGCCTACAGATACCAGCAATAACTCACCCCTGAGGCCCACCATGCCATCATCCAGGGAAACCTACTACCTATCCTGAACTACTGCTCTCCCATCTACTCTAGGACCTCTGCATCCACCATGGCAAAAGTATTAGTAGCATACAACAGTGTCTGCCACTTCTTCCTGCTGGCCCCTTTCTCCACACACCACTGTACACTCTACACTACACTGGGGTGGCTCCCACTACAAGCCCACTTTGACCTTGCACTGTACAGTTTTATTGATTCTGCCATCTGTATTGGCCAGAAATCCCCTCTTGCACCTCTTCTCACCATCCCACCTCACACTGCTGCCTACACTCCTCCAGTATCCCCTTCCTGAAAATCTCCAGAGTAGCCACGAACACAGGTGCTAGTGCCCTGTCTGTAGCAGCTCCCACACTATGGAACAAGCTGCCCACTGAACTGCACACCATAAACACTCACCGCCAGTTCAAGACTCATCTCAAAGACTGGCTCCTGTTGATGTCCACCTGCCACTGCTTTAAGGACTAGCCCCCCAACATAGGTTCCAGGGGTAGGGCCAAATAGGTTCTCTTCTTTACTGAAACTGCACCACCATGAGCCTTACTTTGCTTTGTTATTTGTTGTCTTTCAACTACTACCACCATGTATTGCCAAATGTAATAACTGTAACCTTTCACTATGTATTACCTGCTTTTGTTATGTTCTTGTTATTCTGATGTTTCTACTCTGTGCCACCTTACATGGCCCGGGTCATGCCTGAAAACGGTCCCTGGGATCAGTGCACCTACCCGGTTAACAAAGTCATAAATAAATAAATAAATCCTATTCCTGTGACAGCTGAATGTCTTACATGTGTAATTGGTTGTTCCTGGAGGACCTTACTGGGAGGCTTTAGTTCAGAGGAGGGATGGCTGGATTTCTGGCATGAAGTATCTGGACCCCTTACTTCTGAATCTCTGCAGTTAAGAAGGAGTTCTAACCTGGGAGCTTGATCCCTCCCTTTGGGTCTGTGGCACTTAGGTTTCACAGACTGCCATGCTTCTTTACTGCTGGCTCCCTGTTGACTATGATCTTCCTGCCTCTGCTGCTTATCTGATCCTTGCAGTGGTAGATGCCCCCCTTCCTGAGACTGGTGCTGATCACCTTGTCCTGCTGACTGACACATTTTAAAGGAATCATTCAACTTCCTGTGGTGAGGAGAATGAATGTCACTTGCCATCTATGGGCACTTAGAGGGTCACAGGGAATCTCATCAAATATCATATATTTTGCCTGGCCATCTCTTTTTTAACCAGTCCATATGCGTTTCTCCTGTTAGCCAGGTCCTTAGAAAAGTCCTGGAAGAGCATCCCTTTCTCCCTAGACAGTTTCAACACCTATTCCTTTACATTAAAGTGCAGAAGGTAATCAAGGATAGGATGAGATGGGGCACCTCTAGCAGGACGTAGACCCAGTGATCTATGCACCTGTTCAGTCTCTACTGGATGTCCCAATAGAAATTCAGCATCTTTGGTAACATCATTTGTAAATTAATTGCAGGTATCTATCTCTTCTGTGACCTCTGGGAATCCCACAATTCTTACATTGTTGTAGTGGTCCCTGTTCTCCAAATCATCAGTTTTCATCTGGAGGTGCTGTACCTGCTGCTCTAAATAAGCCATCTGATTGGCTTGAATGAAGATCTGAGTGTTCATTCTTGGGATGCAAAGGTACTGGTCATCAGTCCTAAATGCTAGGTGTTCCATTCATTGGGTTATATCCTGAACATTATATCTCAGATTTGCTATATCCTGACTTGGCACCTGTAGAATCTGCTCAATTTCTGCAATATCTGTCAAGATTGTGACTGCTGCTTGTGTGTGGAACTACTGTGTTCACCACTGCTGCTTTTCTGTGTTCTGTGAAGCAAAACTTCAGTTGACAACTACTTGGTTGCCCGATGGTCGATTTTCAAAAAAACAAGCTTGCCAAGCTCTGCCAGTCTAGAACACTCTAATACAGTATGCTCAGGGAAACTTTATCTAGATTTGACTGATAAGGATTTAAGAATAGTCCTTCAATGCTCAAACTTAACTGGCCATCTTAGATGCAGTCCATGCATGTGCCCCCTGCAGTCTTGCTCCTGATTAATCTGGCATTGTAAAGCACTGCCCATAAGGAACGAGTGGAGGCTGCAATCCTAATGGTTACCTGCCAACTCAGTCCAGTGGGTGCCCTGGGTATGGGAACCACTCATGTTTGGCCTCTCCATAGATCCAATTTCATCCCAGCTGCCTCTTGCTCCTTACAAATCAAATAGTCCCCTACCTATTAGTACCCACAAAACCTAGGCTTTAACTACACACACCTGAACAGTCACATAATATTAATACAATACATTTTTATTATATGTTACTAGCATTGTGTAACTGCTGCATATGGGGAAGATACACTGGAGGACAGAAAAGACAAGGGAAAATTTGAGATAAAAAAACCAAATAATTTATTGTTGCATAGTTAATGTCATCTCTCCATTGGGAAGATGAGTCATCTTTTTAATACGTTTACATTCACTATGTCATTCAACTCACATTTAAAATAAAATTTATTCTAGACTACAAAGATGTTTCATGAAAAATATCCCCAACATTTGAATTCCTATGGGAACACATGATTGGCAAGTCAAGGAAAAACATATATGCAGTCTAACACTTTCAAAAAGACATGCAAACTGCATAACATAGGCATCTGAGTATATTTTCTTAAATTGCTTAATATTGATGACTGACACTAAGTACATTTCTTAAGTGGAAACTCCCTGTACCTTTTTTATACAATTATTTGTTGTACTATTCAATCAGCATTGTGTATGAATGCAAGAGCATAATGTATGTATGATGACAGTGTATCTACTCCCATAGTGACAGTGTATTAATTCTTGCTGACTTGCATCATTTCATGCCTCCCTTTGCAATGTATTTTGAATTTAGGGATAAGTAGTAGTATTGGTGGTAGTAGTAGTAATAGTAGCAGTAGTAGTCGTAGTAGTAGTAGTAAGTCTTTATTTTTACATAGGATAAAAACTATTAGGGCCAGGATGCCCTACTTACAAATTGTGTGTTGCATACTGTGACATGCCTTATTTCTTAAATATTTATTAGACTTAGTTTTTAATCTGGTTGTGGCGGAATTAGGCATTCAGTTTAGTAAAAGAAAAATCTTGCAATGTTTTGAGAGATATAAATTCAGCAGATGCCCTATTTTTTTGTTCTTATTAAGGATCTAGAAACTGACAAAGCTATGTGGGCATCTATAAAAAGGTTGACAGATTTAGATTTAAGCATTGGTTCCTTAACTCCTGGCAAAGTACTATAAACTATGTTATGGCAGAGGAAGATACAAGCCAAAAAATATATAGCAACAATATCATTTCTGCCAAAAAATGGATACAAGAATATTTCTGATATGATCTGCTCATATGACTGGTAACCCAGGAGGCTTTTTAGAGAACATAATGGTAAAAATGAGAAATATTCTAATATAGTACTAGGTTTGTTTGGTTTAGATCTCTCCTTTTTGGAGAATGATACCTCCTTATATCAGACAGTAGTGTTATTCATCACAATGTTTTTGAAAATTGACCCAGGTCTCAATAGAATTATTAATACCCAATGACCAAAATAGAAGGATGGGAGATCCTAAGATAGTATATGGGTTACAGATGAAGCCCTTGCAAAACAAATCCTTAGGCACAGGGAATGCATTGATAAGTTTGGCCTTTATACAATTGATTTGGAGTAGATCTTTTATGTAGGGGAACAAACCCATAGTACAGGGTTTAATCTTAGCATTGTTTTATTACTAGTCCTGAACCTAGTGCATATTGATCAATAGCCAAACCTCTACTTGTCCATCTTGACTAGTGCAGGTTTTTTATGGCTGTTAATGAAGTTGAAAAAGTCCCTACTTTAGCAGGCTGTAGTCCTTTTGCAAATCTCCCTCAGTGTTCCAGGTGGCCTGGTGTGATTAACAGCTCATTAAGAGCTGAAATTATCTGGCACTTCAGAAGGGGGAACCAACAAAAGACTTGATGTGAATCATTATCACTCAATTGTTAGGACATTCAGCTAGTGTGCATGCTGTGATCAATGGTAGAGTGGTTAAGTCACTAGCTTCCAGTTTGCTGAACTTGTCTTTGATTTGTGTCACAATATTAAGACCAGTGTGCCTCATTTCTCAACCTTTTGAGTGTCTGTATCCAACACTGCAGTGACAGAATGTGATGATGTATACAGGGTCTGCCCATAGAAACATTGAATTTGATGGCAGATAAGGACCGCTTGGCCCACCTAGTCTTCCCATTTTCCTACCTAACAGATAAGCTGCAGATCCTAGTTAACCAACAGCTTACTTCCTCCTACCCCCCACTAGGACTGCCTTATGTCTGTCCCATACATTCTTGAATTCCCCCACTGTTCTTGACTCCACGACCTCCTCAAGGAGGCTGTTCCATGCATCCACAACCCTCTCTGTGAAAAAATACTTCCTCACATTACCTCTGAGCTGCCCCCTCTATCTTCAAATTGTGCCCCTTGTTCTTGCACATCTCTTTTCTGAAAGATGCTACCTTCTTGGACTTTGTTGATTCCCTTGAGGTACTTAAAAGTTTCTATCATGTCCCCTCTCTCCCTTCTTTCCTTAAGGGTATACATATTAAGCTCCTTTAGTCTTTCTTGGTATGTCTTCTGGTGCAGACCCTGCACCATTTTAGTTGCCCTCCTCTGGACAGCCTCCACTCTGTCTATGTCCTTGCGGAGATGGGGTCTCCAGAACTGTACACAGTACTCCAGATGGGGTCTCACCAACTGTCTGTACAGAGGGATAACACTTCCTGTTTTCTACTATTGATGCCTCTTCCTATGCATCCCAGTATCCCCCCAGCCTTCCTTACTGCCTTCTCACATTGCTTGCCCCCATTTAGGTCATCTGATATAATTACCCCCAGGTCCCTTTCCATTTTTACTGTTGTCAGTATCTCACCCTCCATTGTGTATGCTTCCCCTGGGTTTTTGTTTCCCATGTGCATTACCTTGCACTTCTTTGCATTGAATCTGAGTTGCCATAAATTTGACCATTCCTCCAACCTTTCCAAATCCCTTCTCATCCTTTCCACTCCATCTTGTGTATCAACCCCGTTGCAGATCTTTGTGTTGTCTGCAAAGAGACATACTTTTCCTTCCAGTTCCTCTGCAATGTCACTTATAAAGACATTAAAAAGGACCGGTCCCAGTACTGAACCCTGCGGTACCCCGCTAGTGACCCTCCTTTCTTCACTGTGTACTCCATTTACTACTACCCTTTGCGTCTTGTTGTCTAGCTAATTATTTTATCCAGGCTACCACCTTGGGACCCTCTCCAAGGCTGGCTAACTTGTGTATTAATCTTTTGTGTGGGACTGTATCAAATGCCTTGATAAAATCTAGGTAGGCCGCGTCCACAGACCCTCCCTGGTCTACTGCTTTGGTCACCCAAAGAAATCTATTAGATTCATCTGACATGACCTTCCCATTGTGAATCCATGCTGCCTGGGTCCTGTGCCCCACTTGCCTCTAGGTACTCAACAATTCTTTCCTTCAGAAGTGATTCCATCATTTTCCTACCACTGAGGTCAAACTAACTGGTCTGTAGTTTCCTGCCTCTGTCCTGCTCCCACTTTTGTGAAGAGGAATCACATCTGCTCTTCTCCAGTCCTCGGTACCACCCCATCCTCCCATGATTTGTTAAAAGAGTAGTCAGCGTGTCACTAGTTCTACCCTTAGTTCTTTTAGAATTCTTGGGTGAATCCCATCAGGCCCCATTGCTTTGTCCACCTTCAATTTTATTAGTTCTTTCAGAACCCTTTCTTCTGTAAATGGACTGGTATCGACCCCCATCTTCAGAGTGTTTCTCTTGTTTGGTTTAGGTACCTCCCCCTTCTCTTCCTTTGTGAATACTGAGCAGAAATATTCATTCAGTATCCCTGCTTTTTCACTGTCACCCTCTACCCACTTTCCCTCTCCTTTATTAAGCCTTAGTATCCCTCCTTTGGTCTTTCTTCACTCCCTAATGTACATATAAAAGGTCTTATCCCCCTTCTTAACAGAATTGGCTATCCTTTCCTCGGTTTGGGCATTTGTAATTCTGACTGCCTTCCCAGCCTCTTTCTGCTTTAACTGATAAAGTTCTCTGTCCTGCTCCTTCTGTGTTTCCTTATATTTCCTGAATGCTATCCTTTTCTCCTTAACCTTCCCTGCCACCTCTTTTGAGAACCATAGCGTTTTTTTCCTTCGTTGTGTTTTATTGATTTGCTTTACACAAAGGCTTGTTGCCTCTCTGATGGCTGTTTTGATTACTCCTCATTGTTCCTCCACCCCTCCTTCTTGCCTGTTTGCTAGTGCTTTTCTGAGGCACTCTCTCATTTTCCCAAAGTCAGCCTTTCTAAAGTCCAATACTCTTGCTTTTGTATGGCTTTGTATGGCTGTGTTTATCGTGAACCACACTGTTTGGTGGTCACTTGTTCCCAGATGGCTACCCACTTCTAAATCTGAGATTCTTTCTATTTCCTGAATGCTATCCTTTTCTCCTTAACGTTTCCTGCCACCTCTTTTGAGAATCATAGCGGTGGCTGTGAAAGTCAGGAAGAAAAAGATAGCATTCTGGAAGTATAAGGAAACACAGAAGGAGCAGGACAGAGAGCTGTACCAGTTAAGGCAGAAAGAAGCAGGGAGGGAAGTCAGAATAACAAAGGCCCAAACTGAGGAAAAGATAGCCAACTCAGTTAAGAAGGGGGATAAAACCTTTTATAGGTACATCAGCGAGCGAGAAAGACAAAGGAGGGATAGTGAGGCTGAATAGAATGAACGTGGTGGGCAGAGGGGACAGTGAAAAGCAGGAATACTGAACGAATATTTCTGCTCAGTATTCACAAAAGAGGAGGGGAAGTGCCTATCCAATCCAACAGAAGCACTCTTGCTAGGGGGTCGATCCCAGTCCTTTCACAGAAGAAAGGGTTCTGCAAGAACCCTAAAACTGAAGGTGGACAAAGCAATGGGTCCTGATGGAATTCACCCAGAATTCTAAAAGAATTAAGGAAGGAACTAGTGAAACCACTGGCTACTCTTTTTAATAAATCATGGGAGGATGGTGTGGTACCCGAGGACTGGAGGAAAGCGGATGTGATTCCCCTTCACAAAAGTGGGACCAAGACAGAGGCAGGAAACTACAGACCTGTCAGTCTGACCTCTGTGTTAGGGAAAGTGATGGAGTCACTTCTGAAGGAAAGAATAGCTGAGTACCTAGAGGTCAGTGGAGCACAGGATCCAAGGCAGCATGGGTTCACAGTGGGAAGGTCATGTCAGATGAATCTAATAGATTTCTTTGACTGGGTCCCCAAAGTAGTAGACCAGGGAGGGGCTGTGGACATGGCCTACCTAGACTTTAGCAAGGCGCTTGACACAGTCCCACACAAAAGATTATTAGTCAAATTAACCAGCCTGGGAGTGGGTCCCAGGGTGGCAGCCTGGTAAAACATTGGCTGGACAACAGGACACAGAAGGTAATTGTAAATGGAGTCCACTTGAGGAAAGGGCGGTTACTAGTGGGCACCGCAGGGTTCAGTATTGGGTCCAGTCCTTTTTAATGTCTTCATCAGTGACATTGCAGAGGGACTGGAAGGAAAAGTATGCCTTTTTGCAGATGACGCAAAGATCTGCAACAGGGTTGATACATAAGGAGGCGTGGAAAGGATGAAAAGGGACTTGGCAAGGTTGGAGGAATGGTCAGACGTATGGCAGCTAGGCTACAATGCAAAAAAAAGTGCAAAATAATGCACCTGGGAAACAAGAACCCAGGGGAAGAATACACAATGGGTGGGGAGATAGTAACAACAACAAAACAGGAAAAGGACCTGGGGGTAATCATATCAGATGACCTTAAGGTTAGCAAGCAATGTGAGAAGGCAGTAGGGAGGGCCGGGGGTATACTGGGATGTATAGGGAGAGGCATCAGCAGCAGAAAACAGGAAGTTGTTATCCTCTGTACAGACAGCTGGTGAGACCCCATCTGAATACTGTGTCCAGTTCTGGAGACCCCATCTCCGCAAGGACATAGACAGGATAGAGGCAGTCCAGAGGAGGGCAACTAAATGGTGCAGGGTCTGCAACGAGAAGCCGTATGAGGAGAGACTAAAGGAGCTTAATATGTATACCCTTGAGGAAAGAAGGGAGGGGGACATGATAGAAACTTTCAAGTACCTCAAGGAATCAACAAAGTCCAAGAGGGTAGCATCTTTCAAAAAGAGACGTGCAAGAACAAGGGAACACAATTTAAAGATAGAAGGAGGGCAGTCTAGGGCAATGTGAGAAAGTATTATTTCACAGAGAGGGTAGTGGATGCATGGAACAGCCTTCCTGAGGAAGTTGTGGGGTCTAAAACTGTGGGAGAATTCAAGAATGCATGGGACAGACATAAGGCAATTCTTGTGGGGGGCAGGAAGATATAGGCTGTTGGTTAACTAGGATCTGCGGCCTATCCTGTAGGTAGGGGAAATGGGCAGACTAGATGGACCTAGCGGTCCTTATCTGCCATCAAAGTCTATGTTTCTATGTTTCTCCGTCCCCATTTGAGAGTACCAGGTCTAAGATTGCTCCCTCCCGAGTGGGTTCCAATACTAGCTGTCTGAGGCATGCCCCCCGTAGGGCATCAAGAATGACCCTGCTCTTGGATGTGCCTGCAGCAAAAGTGCTCCAGTTAACATATGGCATATTCAGGTCCCCCATCAACAATATCTCCCCTTTTTCTGCCATTCTAAGAAAGCCTTCTATCATTTCCTTGTCCATTCCCTTCCCCTGAGATGGGGGTCTATATACAACCCCCATGCGGATTGTGGTGTCATTTCCTGTCTCCAGGGTGACCCAGAGTGCCTCATCTACTCCCTGTTTAATCTTTAGTTCTGTTACTTTGATCCCTTCCTTTACATAGAGAGCTACTCCTCCTCCTCCTCTTTTACCCTCCCTGTCCCTCCTATAGATTGTGTATCCTGGTATGTTGACATCCCAGTCATGGTTCTCTGTGTACCATGTTTCTGTGACTGCCACAATATCCAGGCAATCCTCTTCCATCAAGGCCACTAGTTCAGGGAGCTTGTTACACAGACTATGGGCATTGGTACTCATCACCCTCCACTTTTTGATAGCCTTACCCCTTTTAGCCCTATTCCTGTCTTTACCGCCTTTGCCTTTTTTTACATTTACCTCTGTTCTGCTCCCTAATAACTATATCTACCTTGATGTTTACCTCACTAATCACCATGTTTTGTGGGGGAGGCTGGGATTTCCCTGCTCATTTCAGTGTCTCCCCCTTGGCTAGTTTAAATGCTTGCCAATGAAGCATTTAAACCTCTCACCTAGGTTCCCCATCGCACCAGTATAGGTCTGCATCCCTCCAGGTGGCTCCCCAGTCCCCAATGAAGCCAAAACCCTGAGCTCCACACCAATTTTTCAACCACTCATTGAATTCCCTGGTGAGGAGTTCCCTAGCATCTCCCTTGCCATAGATGGGCAGCACCTCCGAGAAGGTTACCATATGTGCTACTTGTCTAAGGCCCCTCCCCAACTCTACAAACTCCTCTTGCACTGCTCTGATCCCATGCCAGCCAGGTGGTCTGTCAACTCTATACTTTCCCATGACACCACTGCAGACTAGACTCTGAAGTGGCCACCCATAGACCCATAGCTGCCATTACTGACTGGTGTAGGGGTCCACAGCTCCTCTTAATGGATCACACCAGTCAATGCCATTCATGCAGCCCCATCCTTATACTACCCATCATGTCATTTCATCCTAAAAACAATGCTTTGGAACATGTATGGTACAAAGCAAAACCTTAATAAAATATTTATTTATTTACGAGTTTAACCAGGAAGGCATACTGAGGAGTGTTGCTCGATTCCAGATGCGACCTGGGGATCAAGACCCAAGACATTAGTACAACTCACAAGGTACAGCAGTTAAACAATACAATGAGAGGTACAATAAAATATAAAAGTACAATAAAATATATAATTTGAAAGGTTAAAATAGGTATTCCTGGTGTGCATAGATTATCCGATACAGAAAGAGAGGTAGTACAGCATCATGCCTGTATACTGCTTCCCCTTTGGCTGATGAAAAATCTGTTGTTGTTAGGACAGAGCATGTTAAATCACTATGTTTGTTCCTGGTATATACAGTATAAACAGATATGTCAAAGTTTCTGACATCCCAAGCCCCCTGTGTTTGTTTAACTCTTCCCAAAGAAATCCTAGAACTGCCCCTGGCTCACTTTGCAGTGTAAGACAACTTTCAGACTTGCAGGTCTAGTAAATCACAGGGTGAGGGATTAGAGTGTTTTCTCTGCCTGACTCTGTACATTTCCCTGCCGGTCAGGGTAGGACTGTGGTGAGGTGCATGATGATGTTGGCTATTGTGTGTGCAGAGATAGAACTGCTTGATTGAAAATTTGCTTTTATGATATCCACTGGTTTGGTGGGGAAGGGTGAAGAAAAAGGAAGCAAGGGGCACATGGTAAAAGAACAGTGGGGGTACACATTGTATGTGATTGGATTGCAGTCTTCTTTTTTTTCTGGGGCAGTAAGCAATGTGGGAGCAGGATAAATATGCAATAATCAGAGTATTTCTTGGCACTTATTTTTTTCTGTATAACCAATCAAAATTTATCATTATTATTGTGGGCTACTGCAACCATCTGCGGGCTAGTGCAATGTTTAATCAACTTGTCCTGCTGGCTAGTGCAAAAAAAAGTTAATTTTGACCCCTGCCATAGTAGTAGTAGTAATCTAGGGTGCCTCTGGGGTGCATATTCATAGATACATAGATACAAAGACACTGTTGGCAGATAAGGGCCTATGGCCCACCCAGTCTGCCCATTTGAGCTTGGAAGTTCCCTTTACATTTTTCTAGAAGTCTGTGTCCCTTACCCCTGGCCACTAGAATTTCCTTATGTCTATCCCATGCATTCTTAAATCCCGTGATTGTTTCAGCCCCCACCACTTCCTCTGGCAGGGTGTTCCACTAGTCCAACACCCTTTCTGTAAAGAAATTGTTCCTCACATTTCCTCTGAATCACCCTTCCTCCCCCAACAGTATCTATGTATCTGTGTATCTATGTATCCCATCTGGTGGTTGTGTGGAGGAGGGACAGGAAGGGATAGGTCCAATACTCAAACTCTGTGGAACCCTGGGGAACCTGATGTCATATTTCAGTGGGCAACTGGAGCTTAAGAACCTGGATAAAAAATAAACCGGTCCAAAGGACCATTTCAGAACTGTATGGTATAGTCTATGTCACTGCAAAGCTCTTACATTGTTGTGATACTGCAAAAGTATTCTGCTATAGAACTCTGTAGCAAAAAGGGACATATCTACATCATACAACTGTAAGATGGTCCTTATCACCAGTATGTGAATCAGAAGCATCCACTTGACTTACTGAAAGACCAGTAAAAAAAAAAAATTAAAACAGACTAGGAGCCGGTACTTAAAAATCACCTTCTACAGAAAATCATGGCTTTAATGGTGCCTATATTTTTTAGACAATCAGCTCTGAATAGGCTCTGAGTAAGCTGCCAGGAGCTGCTAATCTTTAGCTACTCAGAGTGGCAAGGAATATGTAAGCAATAATTCCCAATAAGATGTGAGGTATGTCAGGACTTAGCACATACCCCAATTGTGATGTGAAGCAAAAGGCACAGCCAAGTGCTTTCAACCACTAGGTGTTTTTTTTTATTATTTTGTAACAAGGTAAGGCTCTTTTGGCACAAGGCCCGTTTACAGGGGTGACTCAGGAACAACAGGAAGGTTAAGTGGCTTGCTCATAGTCATGAAGTATGCAGGTGGAGGTGTTAGGAATCAAACCCAGGATTGCTGGATTACCAAGCTCCTTTATAGTTTGTAAATCTAACCTCTAGGCTATACTCCCAGACAATGTGTGGTATTATCTGCCAGAGGTGGTTTACTGCACTAATAAAATGGCTTGTTCAGTCAGAAAAATGTCTGAACGACATGTTTTCTAAGTTTTAAAGACATATAATATGATTTACAGTAGCAGTGCGATAAGACAAATCTTACTGCATGGTCACATGATGCAGTTCAGCCAATCACATTTTTCCTTTTGCATCATTTGATAATTCTGAATGGACAAGAAAAAAATTCTTAATTCTTGGGTGAGTGTGCAGCCTTTCTCTGCTTCTGATCATTTACTTTAAATATCAGTGGCAGTGATTGTTTTGGCTTCACCGCCAATGGGTACTTCTGTGAGCTTGTTTTACTAATAAAGACTTTTTTTCACCAGTATTGTGTCGTGTTTTTTTTCTGGCTAATTTAATATGTTGCCATTTCTTTTTATCACACTGAATGAGGAAAAAAACATTCGGTCTCCCAGTCTCTGGTGAGCACTGTTAGCCATTGATATCATTCATGGACTGACATCAATGGCTGTAGCACAAGTGACAGACTGTTACTGATTTAGGGATGATGGCATGAGACTGTCACTCGTTATTTACTGGGAAAAATAAATTAATGACTACAGCCTAAGTTTGCCTCCCACCACTGACACTTCTTTATTCATTTGGAAATAAATTAATACTTATTTGAAATAGACTCATGGCTCGGATGTCTGCAGCTCCACTGTTCCACATTGAAGCAGACAATTCCATGCTGAGCGATTTCCTGTTTCAAAATCACAGCTCCCAATTTATTTTAGTAGTGTTATGTGGTTATATTAGTATGGTTAAGTAGAGCGATCATATTTTAACCTGTGTCTTACCTTTTCAGGTTCTCTAAGCTCCTACTTGGCAACTCACGGCACTGAATATGAGATCCTAGATAGCCAAACTTTTTTAATGCTGTGAACAGTTTAAAACAGATTCATCCCAGTCTCTCTCTCTCTCTCAACCTCTTTCTGGGTCGTATTTTCTTAATTCATTAGGAATTTTGTACTTAAGTTATGTCATCTGTTGATACAGAGTATGTTGGAGCATTTGTGTTCCTTCCTGACATAGTGCCTCATGCCTTGAGTCCATTGTGAATGTTATAGAATCCAATGATGACCAGGCAGCATTAGCAGTTCGCCCTAACAGCAGCAGACCTGTTGATCAATTGTGCTTGCATAAATGGGTAAAAGTAAAAAAAAAAATAATCACTGCATTGTTTAGGCATTGTTTTTAACTTTAATGGGCTAACTGTATTATTTGACACTTCAATTCATATCTGAAATGTTCTTACTTTGTAATGTGAACATAAATGCATCTAATGTGATTATTTGTATTTATGCATATTTCCCTCAATGGAATTGTTTTAGTTTTAGCTGAGAAGCTGCTTCAGCTGCACTTTTAAAGGAGTATGGCGAAGTCTCAAGATTTTTTAAATGAAATAATTCGTATTTGTAGTAACTGGTAAAAGCATGTTCCTGCTTGAAGTAGTGACAGGAGTTCACTGGGAGGTCAACTGACTAGCTCAGGATCAAACAATAAGTACTCTGTGGCCCTAGAAAAGGAGCAGTCCTTTTAATTATTTCAAATCTAAAACAGTGCTGAAGCGGACGTAAATTGGGGGGGGGGTGTAAAATAATGAAAAAGTACACAGGTATAAAAGTCATGGCAACATGTACTGTTGCATTCAGTACAGGTATGGTGCCACTAACATTGGTTTGTGAAGAGTAATGAATCTAAAAAAATGCAAGTTTTGAAGGAATTGGTTGCAGTATAACCATTATTGCTTACATATTAGTATGGAGGGCACCTGTTAAATGACAGGAAGGAGTGGACTACGTGTGAAGCAGCCGGCTTTGGAGTCAATAAAACAGATTGTTATTTAAGAGGTTAGATGACAGGACAGTTCCTGAAAGACTGGGAAATTGAACAGTAGTGACCGGCTCAAATAGAAATACCACTACTTGGCCCTAGTCCCATACTGGAGTTGGGTCATAGCAAGGTGTGCTGGTTACTTGGAGTTCATGTGCTGTTCTGACATGGGCCAGCTTTTTCATTTTGTCATTTTGAAGAGGTCTCACCTCAGCACCTCGTTCATGCTCTAGATGTAATTGAAAGTTACTATAATGTACCCCAGCACCCTTATTTCCTCGAGTGAGTATTTATTTTGACACTTTAGTCTCTACTCATATGTTTTTGTGGTGCAAGCCCTGTACCATCTTGGTTACCCTCACCAGGACTGCCTCAACTTGGTTAATTCTCTTGTTCTGGTTTGGACACCAGAATTGCACACAGTAATCCATGTGATGCCTTGCCATTGTTTTATACAAGGTCATCGCCAGATCCTGCTTCCTGCTGGTAATACCTCTGCCTGTGCACCCCAGCATGCCACTGGTTCTCCCTGTACCCTTTGTGCTCTACTTCTACATCACTAGGACATAATAAACAATAACCACTAGGTCCATTTCCTCTTTGGTGATTGTCAGAACCTCCCTCTCATCCTGTAGCTCTCCACAGGGTTCCCTCTATCAAGATGCAATGTTTTGCACTTATTTGCATTGAGCCTCAGTTGCAGCACCTCCAGTCCCATTACAAGCTTCACCATGTCCTCCTCAATTTCTCCTCCCCTTCTGTAGTATCCTCTTTGTTGCAGACATAGGTGTCATCTGCAAACTGGCAAACCTTTCCTTCCAGATCTTCTGCAATGTCGCTAATGAATAAAGTGACCCCTGTGGTACCCCGTTGGTAACCTCCCCCTCCATACTGCTGATTTTGAGCATGGTGACTACATGTGCCATCCTCCAGTCATCTTGAACCACTCATGTATTGAGTGACTTAGTGTGCATGGTTGCCATAGGCACTGCTATTCTCCTTCACAGTTCATTTATTGTCCTTTGGTTTACTTTATCTGGCCCCATAGATTTGTACACCTTCAGCTTTGTGAGTTCTTTCAGAACTTTCCAATGTAAATGGACTTCTGTCCACTTGTACCCCCCTCACCCTTTGCACCTGTTATCCATATGTGGACTATGACCCTCCCCTCTTATTAGAGAATATTAAACAGAAGTACTTATTCATGTTATCTTCCTTGTCTATATCTCCATCCTTACAATTACACTCCTCAATTTTGAGCCTTAAAATTTATTTTCTTGTTCTTCTTTTGCTGATGTACCTATATAATGTCATGTCCTGTCCACATTCTGCACTGTTTGCACTATTCCCTCCTCCGTCCATGCCTTTGCAATCCTAAAAATTTTCCACTGCTACCCTTAGACATTCAATGTATACCTCATTGTCTTCCTCCTTTTGTGTCTCCTTATGCTTTATTATACAAACTCTTTTATCCCTTATTTCATCTGTCACTTATTTCATGAACCATAGTGACATACTCCTTCTCTTCTATTTGGTCACCAACCTGGTGCATTGGTTTGTCACTCACTTCAGTTGCTCCCACTGTTCTTCAACCCCTCCCGCCCCCCTTCAGCAGTCCTTCTGTGAAGCATTGACTCCATAACTTTATCCTTTGGTCAGGGAAATCTGTCAGGCCTATATTTTACATCCTCCTATACTCTATCAATATTGGTAAGATTGATGTACAATTTACCACATTCATACCTCATGAAAATCCACATTAATGAGCTACTCACCAAACAGGTCAGCTATTGGTGCTGTTAGCAGCTCCTGTATTTCTTTATTTATTTATTTCATTTTGGTAACTTGGTAGGCCCACTGAGACCAAAGGTCCCTTTTCCAGGGGCGACCCAGAGTTAATTACATTCAATAATAAATACAGTGGTACAGACAATTAATTACATACAGAGGTATAGCAGTTTACATACAGTAGGTTTGTTAATTATATACTACACAGTATACATAGAGAGTGGGTGGTCATTAGACAGCATGTTAACTCAAGGTACTCAAGGTCTGTTGCAACTGATATGACAAAAGTTGACTGGTAGAGCATTACATACAGAAATATTCAGAACTAGGAGTACCACTTTTGTTAGGATCCCCCCCCCAATCAGGGATGATGGAGGCAGGTGAGGGGAGGTCATAGGGAGGTAGAGTAGGCCAGGGACCCATGAGTACTTTGTATGTTAAAAAAGGAGGGACTGAGGGCCCAGTGGACAAGGACTAATGGTAACAGCCACAGAGACATTAAAAATAATCTAATGAATACCTTCTGGACTCGTTGCTTTGACCACCCTCAGTTTTGAGATTTCATCATGGACACTTTGTTATGTAAAAGGAATGCAGTTTACCATCCTCCATCCATTGATCCAGCAGCACAGTTGCAGACCATGTTATCAACACCCCCCACCCACACCACGAATTCCAAACTGAAGTAGTCATTCATTATTGACAAATTTACTTGATATAGTGGTACCCCCCTCCCCCAATACCCTCCACAAGCACTCACACACATGGAACTGTGGCATAGCTATACATGTAGTCCAAATACTTCAGAGTTTTGATGACATATACGGACAGACATATGCACAAGCCTAAAGTGGGTACACAGTTGTGGTTGTGTGCTTTACCATGTATGGAATTGCGCAAATTATTTTAGTATAATTTGTTCAGTACATGTTACATACCCCTCCTCAAATAAATATTAAAGTGATGTCAGATTGATGATAGAACGCTGTTAGTACATACTTATTGGAAAGTTTGCCCTGATACAAGTTGCAAACATTCTTGACATTATGATTTATTACTTATTTGTAATTTGCCTTTCCAGGTGCAGTTGCTATAATTGCATGAATATGCCAACAGTAGTTGAGGACAAGTGCTGTAGGTCATACAGGTCAATAAGGCATGAAATAAATAAGGTTAGAGGGATGGAATGCATTACAGATCACCAAGATTTTAGTTCATGCTGCTTGGACTCCTGTGTTGTGCTGTCATCTCTGAATGAATTCATTGAACATGACAGATCAATGGATGACGAAGTCTCACAAGAGGAGTTAATATTTACTTGCCTACCTATTTCTGTAATTGTGATAAACTAATTTTGTAAATCATAAAATATGTCTAAACAAAACAGCTATGTACTTTGATTTTTAAATTCGACAAACCTTACGTTGATTCTTTCTTTAACTCAGCAAACAATACTGGCATAGCATTGACTGACCTGTGTTTCCCCACAGTCAGTGTCATTGAAAAGGAACAGGGCAAATCTGACTACTTTAGCCACTGACTGTGTGGTTAAAATAGACCAACAAATGCCCTTGCATTCATTATTGCTGATCTAACATTGACCAAGAGGTGAATTTAATGAAACAAAATTTATCTGAAAGGTTTCAAACACCCCACCACCAAAAAATCAATATAATGTAATTATGCTAAATAAAGTAAATTATAAGCCAGTCTTATGGCTTACTACATATTCAGTGTAGTTTGTAAAGGTTGGACATGGAATAGAAGCAATGTTGGAGGCTCAAAAGGTTGTGGGTTCTAGCCCTGCACCAGGCACTTAGGGGTAATTCCCAATGATGTAACTGTAGTGCAGCATGAGTGGAGTGCTGCACTCTTAAGGTGCTGTATTTAGGATAAAACATCAAACCAAGGTCCCGTGTGCGTGTTCTGATGGTTGTTCAGACTGACATTAAAGAACTCATTGCACTTATCACAAAGCGCATGGAATTTCCTAAGTGACTAGACCAAATTTCCACAATTCACTTAGGAAAAAACACCACCAACAGTTTAAACTGGCTCAATTAAGCAATAGATCATGACATGGAGTTGGTTGTGCTGTGATAACCTGATGCCTAGGATAGTTGGGCATGGGGCTGCATGACGAGTGCGCCCAGTACCCCAGAAGTGAGGTTATCCCAGCACAACCCATACTCTGCCGTGAATTAATGGTATTATACAATGGCTCATTTATAGTTGAAAATTAAAAGATTTAAAAATGGATTCTTTTTTTTGTGTGTTTTATTGATTCTCAGGACATGTATCAGGATGGATGTATGTGTATTTAAAAAAAAAAAGTACCTTTTAGCTGGTAGGTGGGGCTGCCATTAAATTCATAGACTCATAAAAAGGTGACTGCAGAAAAGGACCTCTCAGCCAATCTAGTCTGCCCCTTACCCCCATAGTCCAACATATCATATCTTGAGGCACCCCCCTTCCCCTTAGCCCTATGTGTTTTAAACAAGTGGTCTTGAATCCCAGTTCTCCACCACCCTCTCTGTGGAAAATGTACCTCTCACATTACTCTTGAAGTGCCCTTCCCTGGATTCTCAGTCTGTTCCCCCTTGATATGTTTCATTCCTTCCTGTGGAATAATTTCCCTAGGCCTTCATTATTCATCCCTTTGATATATTTAATGGTCTTGATCATGTCCTCCCTCTCCCTCCTAGTCTCCATTGTACATTGCTCAAACTCCTTGCATTTCTGTTCATATGGTTAGCCCTTCATTCCCTGCATCATCTTGGTCTCCCTCCACTGAACCCTTTTGATCTCGTCTATATCCTTGTGCAGGTAAGGCCTCCAAAACTGGATACTGTAATCGAGGTGTGGCTTCACACCAGGGCTTGATACAGGGGCACCAGGACATCCCTACACCTGCTAGTTATCCCCTTGCTGATACTTGCCAGCATCCACTATGCCTCCCCACTGCCCTTGAGCATTGCTTCCCTACTGTGAAGTTGCTGGAGACTGTTACCCCCAGATCCCTCTAGTTCTTTTTCGCCATGACTCTCTCCACTCCCTGCATGTACTCTCATATTTGGTCCCTGTGTCCCAGGTATGTAGCAGCACACTTCTTGATGTTGAATTTTAGCTGCTAGGTCTCTGCCCACTTCTCCAGTACTCTCAGGTCCCTTGTCATGTCCTCTACCACCCCAAGGGTGTCAACTCTGTTACAGAATTTTGTGTCATCTGCAAAGAGGGCCATCCTCCCTTTCAGTCTGTCTGCAAAGTTTTGTATATAGATATTGAACTGGATGGGTCCCAGCACTGATCCATGGGGAACTCCACTCCTCACTTGCCCAATCCCTGAGTAGACTCTGTTCACCACCACCCTATGACTCCTAGCTGCCAACAAGTTTTCTACCCATCCTTGTATTTTGACCCCTACCCCTATGCTATCCAATTTGTTGACCAGCCTCATATGGGGTACGATGTTGAAGACCTTACTGAAATTCAGATACGCCATGTCCACCACACCCCACTGGTCCACTACTGTGTCACCTAGTCGAAAAATGTAATCAAATTGGACAGGCATGATTTGCCTGTAGTGAACATAAGCTGTTTGTCATCCAGCAGTCCATTCACTTCCAGGTACTTCATTACCCTTTCACTGATGCAAACCCTAAAAGGGCGCATGAGCCCGTTTGGTGTAGCAAAATAAAAACGCTGAGTAAATACAAAGTACAAAGTTATATATGCTGACAAGAAGCAGGAAGAAGGAAGGGACAGAGTTCTGTAGTCCATAAACACTGTAGGTGGACTACCGAGGGTAAAATAGTGTTTCTAACCCTATTTAGTAGAAAGTATCTGTTTGATAACTGCAGCATAGGCCGGGGAAATCATGGAAACAGTGATTTTTACAATAATATAACATTTGTGGGCAAGAAGATTCACGAGGCAGGAGTGATGTAACTTCTGGTCCTCAGGAGGATTTAAAGCAGCTCCAGAGTGAGCAACATGAGCTCGGTGAGTGAGCAGCATGGTGTGCAGAGACATGCGCAAAGACATGGGCGTGTCTGGTGTGGTCAAGGGGACAGGGGCCACCCCATACACTACAACAGCCACAACATAACATTAGGGAAAACAGTATAACAACCACGTGGAATAGAAATAACTGAAGGATGCTAACAACTGGGCTTACCATAATGCAGAATATGGAGGAAACTGAGAGTTTGTTGAGAGTATTGTTTCAAAATATAGCAATTATTAAATGTCAAGAATGTAGGGTGTATACTTCCCAGGAGGGAAATATAAATGAGGGGAAGTTTATATGTACTAAATATAAGGAGATGGGAGCTTTGATGGAGAAATTAAGCACCCTTGAGAATAAAATAGCCCAGATGTAAGAAGAAAGAGAAAGTATACTGTACTTGTACCATACCTATAACCCACTACAACCACAGAGAGCACTCCTAATGTTATGGGACCAAGGGCGCAGAAGAAATGGATAAGGGGGATACCAGCTGGGCCACCATAACAAAATTCCCCAAATATAAAATAAGAAGGGTGCTAGGAAGTCAGAAGATCTCCCTACAGAATAGATACTCCCCTTTGGCCGATGGGGGTGGGGAGCAAATAGTTGGCAAAAATCTAGGCAATTATATCCCATCCAGCTTATAACAAACTGTGAGAGAATGGGGTAAAACCATGTTCTTGTCAAAGGAGACTCAATACTAAGGAAAATGGACTTGGTTATTTGCAAACAAAATAAAGCAAACACAGTTGTAAATTGTTTACCAGGTGCAGGGGTAGGAGATATTAGGGAAAGACTCCCAAAGTTACTAGAAAAAAAACTGATACTCAAATAGAGCTTATTCATGTTGGCATAAACAATGTAGGGAGGGACCACAAGAAGTAAGTGGCAAGGGAGTTACTGGAATGTGCTGGTATCATTAAACAAGCAGACAAATCTCTATAATCTCTGTATTGCTCCCCAAATTAAAGGCAGATGGAGAAATAAACCACACCATTCAGAGGATAAATGCTAGACTGATAAATAAATGTGCAGCAGACAAAACAAGTTTCTTACATACATGAGATACCTTCCTTTAGAAAAATAGACTACATGCAAAGAATGATTTACATTTTATTCCCCTCAGAACAGCAACTCTAGGTAATCATATAGCTGCTGAAGTGGAGAAGCATTTAAACTAGCTGGGGAGACACAAAGTGACAAATCATGTTAAACACAGGAGGAAAAGTAAATAGCAAGTTGGGTAAAGAAGCTGGCAAAAATAATCTGAAATGCTTACCGGCCAATGTAAGAAGTATAAGGGATAAGAAAGAAAAACTAGAAGTTACGATACATAAAAACTGGACTTAGTGGGTTTAATCAAAACCTGGTGGACACCTCAGGACATATGGGAGAGAGAAACTGCTAGATATACTGTACATTATACTACCTCGATAGGAAAGAGAAAGGGGGGGGGTGTAGCATATGTATATATATACATATATATATATATATATATATATATATATATATCAGACTCCATTAAGTCAATGGATATTTCAGAGAAAATCAAACTAAATTCTAATGAAGTAGAAACCATATGGATAAGGCTAGAAACTGGGATGCACACCTTTATAATATATGGAGTTTGCTACAGACCCCCAGGATTAAACCATGAGGCTAACACTACCATTCTTAGTGAGACTGAAAGAGCCTGTACAATGGGAGAAGTTGTTCTGATGGGGGATTACAACCTTGCTGACATAAACTGGGAAAGAATGGAAGGGAATAAAGTAACTAGTAACCTGTTGTTGGATATAGTAACTCAAATAGGCATAACCCAATATGTAACAAACCCCACTAGAGGGGGAAATATACTATATCTAGTAATTGCAATCAAGGAAATAAGGGTCACGGATTGTGGGGTTATCTCTTCTATAGGTAATAGTGACCATAACTGCATTCTTTTCAACATATACCAACATATTCCGCTTACTAAAGACTGCAAAGAAATCTACCTCCTTAAAACAACAAATAGGGAGCTCATGAATGCTGAGTTGAAAGGGATGAAATGGGAAGTTATCTTTAAAGATAAATCAGGAAATGATATGTGGGAAATTCTTAAGCAACACGTAATTGTGTTATGCAACAATCACATTAAAAAGAAAAATAAATATAACAGCATGGGAATAAAACCGAAGCGGCTCACCAACAAAATTAAAAAAAAACATTAAAAAAGGAAAAACAGAAACTGTATAAAGCATACACAGAAAGAAAAATACCAGAAATATGGGATAATTTCAAATGAGTACAAGGGCAGTGCAGAAGGTTAATTAAAAAAAGTATACAAAACATGAAAAATACTTGCTAGAGGGACAAGAAAAGACAACATGCAACAGTTTTATGGTTATGTAAATTCTCTCCGAAAAACTAATAAGGGCCTATGTACACTAGTTGCAGAAGGTAAAATGGTAAATGATCCGAAGCAAATGGAAGATATATTTAATTCATATTTTGGTACTGTCTTCTCCCAGAAGACTGTAATAAGTAATTCGATAAGGCCAAATGACTCTGCCTATATACAAATAACAGAAAGTAGTATTATTGACGAAATAAATATCTTAAAAAAATACATTCTCTACTGGACCAGATAATATATCTAACGCCATACTGAAGTTACTATCTCCAGAAATTGCCACACCACTAAACTGGTATTTACAACATCTCTAGAAAAAAATGAAGCCCCACTGGACTGGCTGACGGCGAATGTAGTGCCCATCCATAAGAAGGGGAACAGGGCAAATTACGTAAACTACCACCCAATTAGTCTAACATCAGTACCAGGAAAGCTGCTGGAAGCAGTAGTAAAAGATTAAATAAATTCTCATCTCCAAAACAGCAGACGGATTGACTGGGAGCAGCATGGCTTTAAGGCAGGGAGGTCATGTGTCACAATCTTGCTTTGCTTTTATCAGAAGATATCCGCTGCCCTAGATGGGGGAAACTGGTGGATTGTATTTTTTTGGATTTTGTGAAGGCATTTGATAAAGTCCCCCACTCTAAAATTATAAATAGCTTAATAGACGTTGGACTAGACACAGGAATACATAAATTGGGTACAGGCATGGTTGACGGGAAGGACCCAGAGGGTGTGCATAAATGGATACTACTCCTCTCTGGTGCCCATGATGAGTGGGGTGCTGCAGGGTTTGGTCCTGGGACCAGTGCTGTTTAGGATGTTTATGGCTGGCATGGGGAGAGAAACAATAAACTGGCTAAGTAAATATGCAGATGATACTAAAATAGCAGGAATCACCTTAGATGATGAGGGTATCGCTTCTATACAAAAGGATTTTGATAGAATAAATAACTGGGCCACCCAAAAGGGCATGAGCTTTAACACAGATAAATGTTGTGTCATACACTTAGGTAAACAAAATAAAATGGTAGATTACTCCATGAATCGACAAACCCTAAGGCATTTGGATGAGAAAAGAGATCTGGGTACAATAATCAACAATAAATTAACATATAAGATGCAATATACAAACCAGGTCAACAATGCAAATAAATTACTATGGGCAACAAAAAGAAACTTTAGAAGTAGAAGTAGAGAGGTCATTATGCCACTGTACAGGGCTTATGTGAGGCCACTGCTGGACTATGGAAGCCCAGTGTGGGGGTCAATATCGAGGGGCAGTGTGGACATGTTGAAGAGGATGCAAACGTGGGCCACAAAGATGATTTATGACTTAAGGTATAATTCATATGAGGCGAGACTTCTGGAGCTGAATCTCATGTCCCTGGAGACAAGGAGAATAAGGGGAAACCTTTTGATGTGTTACGACATTATGCAGGACAACTATTAAATGAATTAAACCTGGAATTTAAAAATAATTTGGAATATACCAGAGGCCACCCATTACAGCTGCAACCTAAAATCTTTAACCCAAATAAAAGGAAAGCCTTTTTTAGACAGAGGGTGGTGTCTCCCTGGAATGGGTTTCCCTTAGAAGTTATAATAAATAATAGTAAATCAAGTTTCAAACAGCAGTTAGATGAACACATATTGAATGGCAATATTGTTCAGTATTATGGGTGAATGGATAGGAGCACTTAAAGGGCTTATTACATCCTTAGCTCCTAGATACCTTAGTATGAACCTTAGTAGTAGTAGTATGAGTGCCTCCATGACCTTCCCCACCACAGAGGTTATGTTGATGGGGCAGTAGTTTTACCACAGCCCCCTGCTTCCCCACTTGTGGATTGGCACCACTGGCACATTTTTCCAGTCCTCTGGCACTCTACTGGTATCCAGGGACAGATTGAACAGCCTCGACAGTGGTGCAGCCAGTTCCTTTCTTAGTTCCCAAGTTATCTTTGGGTGCAGGCCATCTGAACCCATGGCCTTGTCCACTTTCACCCTTGCTAATTCCTCCCTAACTCTTTCCGTGATGAAGGGATCCGATACCATCCTTATGCTCCCAATCTGATTTCCAACTCTGGCCCTCTGCTTCCCTTATTCCAAGCGTGAGGTATTTTTTTGGGATATTTGACGGATGTTAAAGATTCCGTGACATTTCTTGAAAAGAGTAGAGGAATTTCCCCAGTGTCCTGGCCACATTTCCCCCATTCACTAAAAATACCACTAACAGCTTAATCTGGTTCAATTTCAGTTGGTTGCCATCCGTATCCCCTTCCCCCCCAGTCGCCCCTGAATAAGGGACTTGTAGTCTCAGTGGGCCTCAGTGGGTCAACAAAATTCAATCAATCAATCAATCAATAAAGTTTATCTTAAATGTTGATGTTATATTTGTTTACCAATAAGAAGATTATTTTTCTAAATTCTTGCCTCTCTCTCATTTATCTTTATCTTTTCACTGGTGTTATAGATATACGGTGTATAGGAGGTTTGCCTACTGGATTTTTGGTAGACTTGGATGGGGCAAAAATAAGAGAATGCTTCCCATCAAAATCATACACTGGTTTCACGTTTGCTTGATAACAACCATCTATTGAATTAATATCTGTGTTATCATTGTTTCCTATTTGCAAATTCAGTGCTACTATTAAAAAGGAACAGCATATTTTTAATTTTTATTTTATTGTTATAGGCTGGTATTCTATACTTGCCTTATTAATTCCATACAATTCATAATGTATAGAATAAAATAGTAAAATCATTTGCATCTGCTGTGTCTGGCTTTGCAAAATTTTTTAATAAAATATTCATTACTAATAATCTGTAGTACAAATGACATGTAAATATCTCTATATATAGTAAACAAAATAAACATTAGTTACAATATATATATAACATTACAGTTTGATTTACAGACATGAGAACGATCAACATCTTACTTCAGACAACATGGTTAACAAGCTTAATAACATGACAATAAGACATTTTAATAAACAGTTTTCATTGTTAACACTGTATTGTGTATGTATGTATGATGGGTTTACAGTTCTTCATACATAGGTTTAACATTACAGTTTACAGAAAAGATGTGATGATGATACACTCATTTAGATTCATATTTTATCACATTAATCTTGGCACACTGCCCCTGCAAATGCTGACTGACAAACTGGCAAGCATCCTAAATAATATGAATATGGTCATGGCAGCAAAATAAGATGAATGGGGTTTTGCTTGACGTTGGGCGATGACAGGTAATGGAGTCTGGGTTATGGGAGATATGGTACCTATATGTAGAATGATTTTATATGTGGTATCTTTAAAATGAATAGAATGAGGGAGATAGGTGAATGTCCAAGATGTGTGGATGATAGAGGTTATGTGGGGCAGAGGGGTAGGCAGACCGAGCCGCCATCGAGTGGTGACGTAGAAAAGAGAAGCATTGTGAGTCCCTATAATGTATGACTATAAATTAAAAAGAGACTTCCCTTATTCCTAATTGTACTGTAATCATGAATATCAAAATGATCTATATTAGTAATATTTCACCTTATGCATTGCTATTGTGGCTGTATTAACCTGATATACAGGCTGAATGTATTTCATTATTACATTTTCGTAAATATAATGCTGCCATAGCAGGCATTACTCCAGGGCTCAACATGGCACATGACCTGGTAAAAAAGAAGTTGTGTCCCATTGTGTACCCTAGTGCCTTGAAACCCTGCTGCAGTGTTGCAGGGTTCATACGACATATATATGAACATATAAAACTTGTCATCAGAGACAGGCCTCTCAGTCTAACAAGTCTGCTCGAATGCACAGATAACAGTCCTGTAATGCAGCTGCTCCACCCGCATCCCCCCGTCACCAGCGGAAACTGCTCAGGATTGTTTACCCAGTTTCCCACCCCCAACCCCTTGCCCTGTCCCATACTTTTTTGAAACTGCCTACCATCCTGAATGTCACCATATCCTCTGGTACAGTATTCCATTTTGACACCACCCTTTCAGTGAAATAATGCCTCCTCATCTCCCTTCTGAATGCGCCACTGTCCAGTTTTAGCCACAGTAGCATTTTATATGTCAGACAGAAACAGACTTAAGTGGCAACAGAAAAGACACAGGTACATCAAAAATCAAAAATAATAATGAGCTACAGTTGATTGCAAATACATTAAACCTACACTAGATCTTGCAGATGCATACAAACAGCAAAAGCAGTTAAAAAGATACTGACAGTTTTAGGGAAACTTTGCAATCTAGCATTTAAAACAGACCACAACTGTATTTTCTTTTCATTTTTGGCACTTCCAAAGTGGTGGAAACTGTAAGGAACACACCTTTCAAGTCACAGGAAAAGCCTGAATAATTGCTTGCTACAGTACTTAGCACAAATCACACACACACACACACACACACACATACAATACAGAAACGCTGGCACTGCCAAAATTAAAACAAGCATTTGTCGATGGCAAATGTTTGCTTGCTGATATTAGCATTGGAAGTGCAGGAGTTAGACAGATGCAGAATAGGAGTAGCAGTGAGGTACTGAACTCATGCCAATCCCATCTCCACCCTGCAGAGATGGACAGGCATTGGGGTGTGCCTGTGGGTCATTGCCCATAATGCTCATGGCATTTCACCTCACCCTATCCTGTAGACACTGGCAAGTGTTGAGGTGTGCCTTGGGGTGTTTGGAGTCACAGTCACCACGTTTCATAAGAACATAACGCTGAAATGGGTGCAGTACAGGAGAATAAGGTGAAGTCTGGGGCTGAAGAGTGCAAGGCACACCTCAATGCCTGTCACTGGCTTCAGGGTGAGGTGGGATGGCATAAGCATTACAGCCAGTGATCCAAAGTTACACCTCTGATGCCTGTCAGTCTGTACAGGGTGGGACGTTAGAGTTACAAAAACCCAAACGCCCCGGGCATGGGTTGGTATTTGCTGTACAAATTTTCAGCATGGTCCTTTTGTGCCCCCCCACCTCAAGAAAGCATTTGATACCTCTTTTCATGAACAGTGGCAGTGTGATTTTGTTAATATGTCCCAAACTTGAGTTCCCATAGTGACTGTGCCATTCTGCGCCAGATATGTGAAAACACAGATCAGGCAGGATGTGAAGAATGACAGTTGTACTATCCATAGGGTGGTGTGCAGAGATGGCAATGTTGAAAATCTGTAGTGAAAATATTAAAAATTCTCGAAGTTCCAAGCGTACATGGAAACTGCTCAACACATGCTTGTGCCGCAGTCACTTAGTGGAATTATTTCACCAAATTTTCAACATAGGCATTTTGTGACCTCTGCTCATGAACACTGTCACAATGATTTTCTTAATCAGTCCAAAACATTAATTTCCCACAGTGACCAAGCCATTGTGTGCCAGATGTGCAAACACATATTTCAGGCAGGATATAAAAAATGACAGCTGTACTGTTCATAAGGAGGTGTGGCAAAATGGCAATGTTGAAAATCTGGAGTGAAAATAATACAAATCTGTGCACTTCTGAGCATATGTGGAAACTGTGCTACACACACTTGTAACACAATCATTTTATGTACTTTTGTCACCAAATTTTCAACACAGGCATTTTAGGCCCTCTGCTCGTGAACATTGTCACTATGATTTTCTTAATGTGTCCCAAACACTGATTTCCCACAGTGACCACGCTATTCTGTGCTGGAAGTGTAAAATCACATTTCAGCCAGGATGTGAAAAATAACAGCTATACTTTTCATAAGGAGGTGTGGAAAAATGACAATGTTGAAAATCTGGAGTGAAAATATTACAAATTCATAAAGTTATGAGCATGCGTAGAAACTGTGCAACACATGCTCGTAAAACAGTCATTTTTTTGAATTTTTCCACCAAATTTGCAACATAGGCTTTTTGATAGTCCACATCATGAACACTGGCACTGCTGTTTCGTTAATCAGTCCCAAAAGGTGATTCTGTGCAGTGACCGCGAAATCACCTTTTGGGACCGAATAACACCATGACAGTGGCTGAATTCATGAGGAGGGGTTCCAATAACCCCATATTGAATATCTGGTGCCAAAATTCCCAAAAATGCCTGAGATATGCACCAAAGTTGAAAAAACCCTATTTATGCCATTATACAGCTTATCGGCATTTCTTCAGTTCATGGTCAGCTCTGAAGACTGCAGATGTGTTCCCGGTCCACCGAAGATCGTTGCTGGGCTCCAGAGGTAAGCATGGGGTGAGGGTGATGTGAGGGTGGTGTGGAGAGGCAGGGTGCGCAGAGGTGGGTGTGGGTTGGGGGAGGGGCCACCAAACTCAACAAGGGATCATTTTCTGTTTTACAGGTTTAAAAAAAAAACGAAAAACATTGAGGGCATTTTTTTTCTTTTAAGGACATTTGGCATGTTGGGGTGGGCTCCCAGTATGCCACCTGAGTGTTTGGGGGCTGCAGCTGACAGGGACTGGGCACCCTGTTGGCACATATTGGGGGCAAGCTAAGGGGGATTGGGCACCTCCCCTCAACACACAACAAATTGGGGCGGCATTATGCTGACTGGGAGTGGGCTCCCCATCAGCAGACTGAACTGGGAAGGGGGGGACTGAAGCCAATGGAGATTGGGGTCCCCGTCGGCAAAGAAAGACTGTTGGGGGGCCGGGGCACATGATGCCATGGGGGATTGGGCACCCCCTCAGCACACAACAAATGGGGGAGGGAGTTACAGTATGCCAACAAGGAGTGGGCTTCCCCATCGCGAAATGAACTGGGTCGGAGGCATGCGGATGGCAAGGTACCTCCCTGCAATGACGGGTCACTCCCTCAGTGCAGCCGCAGATTCATGTCAAGGTGGTGGCATGTTGGCTGAACTAGTGTGAGCAGCAGCATGCCACCACATTTGGTAAAGCAGGTCAAGCCTCAATAGGCACTGGGAACATTGGCCCCCACAGTGCTGCACCTCCAAAACCCTGCTTCTCTTCTAAGCTGTGATGAAATGTTTCTTTCGCATGCGTGCAAGCAAACATAAAAAATCATTAGAAAAGTGACTGCTAGCGGGGGCAGGGCTTAAGCACTGCTGATCATTTCCCAAATCTCTCAACACTCTAAACTCTGCCCCAAACTCGATGCATTGTATGGCAGAAATGACTACCTTTCTCCCCAGGTCTGTTGGGAGCTGGTCACTAAAATACTGCTTCAGGTGTTTCACAATACAGATCTGGTCTACGGTACCACCCTGTTCTTTCCTTCTGGCAGACTGGACACACTTTGCAATGCCTTCTGTGATTTTGCTGAAAATGCCCCTTCTGTACTCATTACTGCTGCTTCTATTTCTTACCTTCCTTCATGGCACCTAGCTCATGAGTGCCTCCTTAATCTCTAAATACTGGCTTGGATCTCTCCCTCCTTACCTCTCACCCCTCCGCTCTTCTATTACCTCCTGCCTCTTACAGTCTTCACTCTAGGGACTCATGCACCTTCTCCCTTACTCACACCCACTCTCCTTTGATCTTTTTCTCCCATTTATCTGGAACAATCTCCCCTCTGCTCTCAGCCTTTCTCCCTCCCATTTCTCCCTCAAGCACCAGCTTAATTTCTCCCCGCCCTGTCCTGCTCCTGCCAAGGCTCCACCTGACTCTAACGCTCTTCCTCTCTCTCCTCCTGTCTGATGGTCTGACTGACAACTGCATTTTGATTTTGGTTGCATTTGTTATGGTCCTACCATGCAGTCTGTAATGTGTTGGTTCTTTTTGCTTATACTTTGTCATTACATTGACATGGTTTTTATCATCTTGTTTTGTCTGCATAATGCATGTACTTCACATTGTACCACTGTGGTGCTCACTGTTCCATCTGTATTTTGTGCACTGTATGCACATCACATTGTACCACTACGCTGCTTGTTATACCATTTTGATTCCTATAACATGGCCTCTGTATTTTTATCACCTGTATTTCACTACACTGTATGCATTTTACACTGTACCTTTACATTGCTTGTTGTACCATTTTGATGCTTGTTGCCTTGTACTCTTTTCTCCCCTACCCCCGACCATATCACACCTGGAAATGAGTTTCAGCTCAGTGCGTCTTTCCTGATTAAAAAAATTTAAACTAAATAAATAAATCACTGAACAGTTTTTTTTTTATTTAGTTGTTTAACTAGGAGTAGCACACTAAGCTGAAAGCTTTTTTACAGGAGTGACCTGGGAGTCCAGGGAAGTTAAATGATTTGCTCAGGTTCACACCATATGCAAGTGGAAGCTGTGGGTTTCAAACCCAGATCTGGTTTGTTGGATGTCACCAGATTTATAGCTCAGAGCCTTAAACCACTGCGCTATACTGCCTCCAGTTCATACAGTATCACAAGTAAGTTATTGTGCGTGCATGGTTTGGCTAAGAGTTCTATCATTTGGATAAAAATTTTTGTGGCAATCAGCAAAGGTGTTAGAGGATTTAAAATTTCAGCAAAATCTGTGTAAGGGCTGGCCTGGCAGTTCTCCCAGAATGATTGCCTAGTTTTTGTTCAGAGGTACTAGAGCTGAGCAAGCAATGGGGCAAGGATCTGAGATAGAACACTGCAGGAGATTCTATTTACCATTCGGGCAAGTGAGGGACCTGGCTACATTCACCCATTCGGTGCAGCTGACTTTACTAGACTGAACTGTGCACCAACCTGAATGCAGCATTTTCTGGAAAAATACATCCCTAGACATCCCCAATAGATGTTCCGTTCTACATTAAAAGTGAAGGATTCTCAGTGATGTTTTCTGTTTTTAGCACTTTATTTGTATAATAAGGGTCTCTGTTCATTGATCTTCATCTGCAGTATGTCTATGCCTGGTGTCTTACCTGCCTTTTATGAGATCTTGCTGTGGAAATCAATCTGGTGCTATAATCAAAGAATCAGGACATCATTTAAAGACAAGCAGGAGCTGGTGACATTCATATCATTCTCAGACAAATGCCCATAGAAATAAAGGTAAACTAATGTTGTAAGATGGACAGAACAGGGTAACCAACTGTTCTTTATAGTTTGGATCCTTCCTGTGCAGTACCTTAAATGTGTTATTCATGGGTGTTTTGTTACTGTACTCCTACTGCAACTACCACCACAACCACCACCACCACCACTGCACCAAGGCACCCCTACAAACCAGAAGCTTTACCCCAGTGGATCCAACCTACTCTACCTAATTACTTTTATAAATAAGGTGGCCTGCTATTTAATACTCTGGGATTTGTTTCCATTCTTTCAATCATGGAGGAAGTCGTCCTAAGTAGTACAAGCACATAGTAACTAATGTAATGTAACTTTGAGAAGATATTGTATTGTACTGTTATTTAGTACATGCACACAGTAACTGATTTAATGCAAATGACATGCACACAGTAGCTGATGTAATGCAAACCTGGAAAAATAACTGCAGGTAAATTCCTTGCGCTACAGGTGCCAGCACCAAAACCCCACATCACCAAATGATTCCATAGTGTGAAAGAGAGAACACTACCGACACTGAAAGCCTTTTAGGACCACTGCAGGGAGGACTCAGAAAAATGTAGAGTTAAAAACTGTACTTGCAATAGTTACATGAAAACATCGTCCTCAGGTGATATACAGTTTCTTAATATTAATGACGTATTACTGGAGTGACTATGTGGTTCAGCAGTCTGACACTCTGCCCTCCTCAGTACATTGAGCAGCCCTGTCAATCACTTCTTTGTTTCAGGCATTCTTTCACATTGAGGAAATGACGCATCCTCCCTTTGGTAAATTGATTAATCATGTATATATATACCATAAATTATAAGAGAATAAAAATACCAGAACCAAAGTGTCAGCTGAGGGAAACAGTGCACTCCAGTCCTGCCACCTCTTCTGCTTTCAGACATTTTGAGTTCCCCCTTTTTTTTTAGTACTTTCCTTTTTATCCCACCTTACTGCCCCCTCAGTCCACCCCTTCAGACCTCTGATCATTGCTACAGGTCCCACCACAGAATCTGCCCCTAGACTGCCAGGCATGTTCCTTTATCCCTCCTGCCTTCTCCTACTCCTTGAAGTGCCTGCACAATGGGGTCTATTCTGTGGGTCAGTAATCCAGAGGTAGATCGGTCATCATCTTGGCCCTAGGGGTTGGGGTTCCATTTTTCTCCCCTTAGTCCCTCCTTCCACTGAGGATTTCGGCATGTAGGACTGGCGTCCAGTCATACAGCATGCTGATGCACACCGCCAACAAATGCCCATGACATCCTCCCCGTCAGGTGTGCGAGACACCCCAGGATCCCACCCCAGAGGAGGAAAGCATCCATTGGGATGCTCAATCCTCCTTCCCCCTCTGACCCCTGGTGACCCGAGTCTGTTCCCGAACCCAGGTTGTCAGTGTGGTGCGAGGTGTGGCGTCCAGCACCTCAACCCTCAGCGCCACCAGGCTGGCTTGAGTTCCCCTTTTTTTAATTAAATAAACAACTGCATTATCCTCCTCTGGCTAAGTCATTGGAAATAGGAGAACATCTTAATTACAACAATATCTAGTACTAGTTCAAGGAATAAGCACTAGGCTGGTGACTTAGACCTGATGGGAGACAGATTTGTAAGCACAACTCCGACCTGGTATGTACTTGCTGATTTCCCCCCCCCTTCTGGCAGGGGCTATTCCTAATGCCGGCAGTGCATGAACTAGGGTTTGCAGTAGTAGCAGGGCCAAGGGGCAGGCACTCACTCTCAAAGCAGCACTCAAGTGCTACTTAACACACATCCGCATGCAGTGGTGCTGCAGCATCCCCTCTGCCTAGCAAACCCAGCATGATCCAATCACACACCTGCTGCTTGCCTCTCTGCCAGACCCCAGCAACAAGCTACACACCTCATTCATCCACCATTTCATACAAATACCAATGGGCAATCATTACTCCCTCTTTGCCAAAATTACTGAATAACCCCTCCCTCAGTTCTATTCAAAAACCCAAATACTCCTCCAAACACACAAAATTCAAAATTTTACAGACTATAAAAAAATAAAGGGCTCACTCTCTTCTGAGATCCCACCCTCACAAAACACAGAAGCAATCTCAGCACAGCAGAATCTCAACTTTTATTTGCAATGGCTAGAAACAGGCAGGAGGATATGTTGGAAACAAACCTTGATTGTGGCTCTGAGACCGATCATAGTCTGAAACAAATCACAGCAGTGTTCTTGAAATACTGGAAGCTGCTTGCTGGACCCCACTGACACCTACCAACCTTTTACATCTATATCGTGTTGCAGAGACACATTCTTCTGAACCTCCAAAGGCAGCAGAAAATAATGCCCTCCAGGGGGTGTTGCAGCCCACAGAGGGGAGGGACGGCATAAAACCAATGGCTGTGGACATGACCAAAGCACTGTGGAGGAATGCCAGAAAGGTATCCGGGCACGTGCTTCCACAGTCCACTTTCTCCTCTCCTTAGCAATATGTCTGCAAGGCTCAGCCCATGTAGCCATTAAACTTGGAAAAAAGGAATAGGAAGCTAATCAAAAAATATGTTTAATGTTTTTGTAAAATGGGTCAGGAGGAAGATCTGTTCCATATTATTTATTTATTTTATTTATTTATCTTTTGTTCACCGGGTAAACATATGAGCCAAGGCCCTTTTTCATATGCAACCTGAGATTATTACAACAACAGTCAAGAGCAAAAAGATGTTACAAAAATTGCTTATCAACATACAGTAGCAGACACTGAACGTTATACAGAACATTTAAACATAATGTAACACTTTTAAAACAAAAGTGTGTAGTTAGGAAAAGCAATAGCATAGCACTTGACATAAACAGTATTGTTTTAACTTCCTTTTAAAAAGATCATGACTTATCCCAGATGCAAATTCAGTGGAAAGATCATTCCAGTATTTAGGAGCTTGAGTGGAAAATGGCAGGTCTCCCATTTTTGTTTTGGTGTTTCGCATACCTAACTTAGAAACTGCATTAGATGCTAAATCTCTGTTAATATCCTTTAACTGTAATAGTGAATAAAGTGTAGAAGATTCTCTCTGTCTGAGTACCTTGTCAGTTATACTACATACTGAATAGTATGAACGCAATGTGGGATGAAGCAAACCTGAAATGTGGTGCAGTGTACAATGATGGATATTACAAGGTAATTTATGAACAAATCTACAAATACCATGAAATGTTAACGTAAGATTATTCATTACTTGTTTAGATAAAGCTTTAAAAAGGAAAGAGTTGTAATTTAATTGAGACAATAAGATACTTTTGGGCTGTAGACTGTCTGGCTTGTAAAGTTAATGAGTTCTGAAGTTTAAAAAGCATTCCAAGTTTTTGATTGACCTGCCATGTAACATTCCCTATATGATAAGCGTAAGTTAGTTGAGGGTCTAAATATATGCCCAAATGCTTGAAATGATATGCTTATTCTAAAGTTGTTCCTTTGTTATCTTTTATTACCAAATTATCAGACTTTACCAAGTTTTGTTTTGAGCCAAACAACATGCTTTTGGTTTTGATACTGTTCAGGGCCAGTCTTAACTTTATTAGACAATTTTCAAGTTCTTGAAAATCTCCATTTAAATTTAAAGTTATATTTTCACTGAACTGGAGCTTTTATATACGATTACATCATCAGCGTATAAAAGTGTAGTAATCAAGTTTCATTTGGATGGAAGTTTGTCTATAAATATTGTAAAGAAGAGCAGCCCTAATATTGATCCTTTTGTTACCCCTTGGCCCAAGATTTTCCCAGTAGAGAAAGCTCCAGCATAAATAACTTTCAGTTCTCTATCAGTTAGATAGCTCTTTATCCAGTGCAAATCTATTTCGACCAGGATCCTGAGCAGCAGGCAAAGATCTACAAGGTCAAATGCCTTGGAGAGGTCCACAAAAACTGCACCGGTGAGCTAACCCCTATCTATTGCCTCACGGATGTGATTCATGAACCTGGCCAAGGCAGTGCCTGTGCTATGATATTTTTTAAAGCCATATTGCTTGGGAGCCCTTAACCCACACTATTGAAGATGAGCACAGAGTTGCTCATTAATGATCTTCTCTAAGAGTTTACCCAGGGGATGGAGCAATGAGATTGGGCAATAATTGCCCATATCCTTTGAATTTTCCCCCTTGAAAATAGGTATAATATGTTTGCTTCCACTGTTGTGGAAAGCATCTGGTTATTAGAGATAAATTAAACAACTTTGTTAAGGGAAAACTAATAAGAGGGGCTATTAGCTTCAAGAATCTTGGCTGGAAATCATTAACACCTATATTTTTAGATGGAATCTTTTTTAATAATTTTAGTACTTGGGAAGGCGTTATTGCTTTAAAGTAGAAAGATGTTACATGTGAGTCACACTAGTCTCCCTATGTCTGCCACTCCTTTCTCCTCTCTCCTCCCCACCCTTGTTTTCCCTGTAGAATTCTTCCAATCACCCTGTATGTGTAACTCAAGTATTTTTATTCCATGACGCCATAACTGAAATGCTTAATACTGTTTTAATGCTGCTTCATAATTTGTTGCTTTTTTGTTTTAATTTTGTTTTGTTTGTACTCTACTGATGTGGAACCTTTGTAAAAGAGCCATGGCTCAAAGGTATTGTAATTCCTAGACTTAATAAATAAATAAATACAAATAAACATGTTGCTAGGAAACATCAACTAATTTCTGTGTGTCTTGACCTTGATTTGATTGATTGTATTTACTCATATCTAAGAATGTATAAAATAATTCATTACTTATCTCTTGTTTGTTATTTAAGGTTTTACCATCAACATGGAATTCATTTAGTTGATCTTTAACTAAAGGATTTACCAAAGATGTAATGGAAGGCCAACACTTTTTTTTTTTAAATTAAACTCCTGTTGTTTGGAGAAATACTCAGATTTACTCTGCCTCAGTTTAAGCTTATACTCATTTCTAATTGTCCGATATTTATTAAAATAGAAACATAGAAATATAAAAGTTGACAGCAGATAAGAACTGCAAGGCCCATTCAGTTTGCCCATGTTTTCTACCTTATGAATGTGCCATAGGCTATTACTCTGTCAATGGCCTATTTATTCATACTCATCTGTATTGCTCCCTAATGCCTATCCCATGCCTGTCTGAAGCCCTGCTCTGTATTCATATTCACCACTTCCAGAGAAAGGCCATTCCATGCATCCACCACCCTTTCTGTGAAAAAAACTTCCTCGCATTACCCCTTAATCAGCCTCCCTCTAATCTCATGCTGTGTCTTCTTGTCCTGCTATTTTCTTCTACTGAAACATGTTAGACTCTTTCACCTTGTGAATGCTCTTAAGATGTTTGAATGTTTTGATCATATCACCTCTCTCCCTCCTTTGCTCTAGGTTACACATATTGAGCTTCTTTAATCTGTTCTCATATGTTTTCTGATGCAGTCCCTGCACCATTTTGGTTGCCCTTCTCTGGACTACCTCCATTTTGTTAATGTCCTTGTGCAGGTGTGGCCTCCAGTACTGCATTCAGTACTCCAGATGTGGCCTAACAGTGTCTTATGAAGAAGGATTATTACCTCCCTCTTATGACTTGTGATGCCCCTGCTAATACACACCAACATCCCTCTAGCCTTACCTACTGCTTTAGTGGTCTGTTTGGATGATTTTGGTTAATCTGTGATGATGATGCCCAAGTCTTTTTCTTCCCTTGTGATTGCCAGCAACTCCCCTCCCAACCTACAGGTAGCTTCAGGGATTCTCTTCCTTATGTGCATGATCTTGCACTTCTTTATGTTAAACCTCAGTTTCCACTCTTCTGATCACTTTGCCAGTTTTTCCAGATCTCTTCTAATTCTTCTTGTCATCTGCAAACAAGCAAACCTTACCCTCCAGTCCATCTGCAATGTCACTGATGAAGATATTGAAGAGTACTGGCCCCAGGACTGATCCTTGAGTTACCCCACTTGTGACTTGCATCTCTTCTGATTATATACCATTTACCACCACTCTCTGTTTTCTGCCCACCAACTACTTTGCCACTCAGTTGACCAACCTCTGATCCACTCCGGGTGTACCCAGCTTATTAATCAATCTTCGATGTGGAACAGTATCAGAAGCTTTGCTGAATTCAAGGTAGGTGACATCAATTGCACCCCCTTGGTCCACCACTCTGGTTACCCAGTCAAAGAAATTTATGAGACTGGTTTGACAGGACCTTCCTGTTGTAAACTCATACTGTCTTGGATCCTGTGCTCCTATGAATTCCAGGTGTTGCACTATCATTTCCTTAAGGAGTTCCTCCTTAATCTTGCACACTACTGATTTAAGATTGACTGGTCTGTAGTTTTCTGCCTCCTACCTGCTGCCACTCTTGTGAAGCAGGATCACATGAGCTCTTCTCCAGTCTTCTGGGATCTATCCTGTACGCAGAGACTCACTAAATAGTTCTAATGGCTCTGCTAGTTCCACCATTAGATCCTTTAATAGCCTGGGATGTATGTCATCAGGTCCCATTGTTTTGTCCACTCTGAGCTTAGTGAGCTCTTGTAGGACACTTTCTTTTGTGAAGGGACTTGTGCACACCTCCCTCACTCCTGTGTCCATAGTGCTGAGTTGTGGGCCCTGTCCCTACCTTCTCCTCAGTAAATACTGAGCAGAAGTATCTATTTAGGATAGATGTTTTTCCTTGGTCCTCCTGCACACACTCCCCCTTTCCCCTTTGATCTTAACAACACCCCCTCTGGACTTTCTCCTTTCTCCTTTCACTAATGTGTCTATAGAAAGTCTTATCCCCTTCTTTTACTGTTCATGCTAATGTTTTCTCAGTTTGGGCCTTTGCCTGCCTTACTGCCTTCCCTGCTTCTCTTAGGGAAGTTTGGTATGCCTTCCTATCTTCATCCTGCTGTGTTGCTTTATATTTCCTGAAGATCAACCTTTTGGCTCTGATCTTTTCTGCTACTGTTTTTGAGAACCGAAATGGTTTCCTTCTGCTTTTGTTTTTGCTTTTCTCCCTAACACAGTGAGATGTTGCTTCAAGTATTGCATCCTTAATGCTTGCCCACTTTGCCTGTACCTTCTCACCTGTATTTCTTCTTGCCAGGGCTAGTTTAACTCTGTTGGCCATCTTATTAAAGTCAACTCCTCTGAAGTCCCATATGTTTGCCTTAGCATGCGATGATTTCATTTTAGTGGCCAAACTGAACCGTACCATGTGATGGTCACTGGCCCCTAGGTGACCTTCTACCTGGAGAACTGTGATCCTTTCCCCATTAGTCATTACAAGATCCAGGATAGCCCTGTCTCTTGTGAGTTGTTGTACCAATTGTTTGAGGCCCCTCCACTGCAGGGAATCCACTATGTGTCTAGTTCTGGTGGATGTTCCTGCTGGTATTGACCAATCTGTATCTAGCATGGTAAAGTCTCCCATTACCAGAACCTCCCCTTTAGCTGTCATGTTTTGTATATCTTGTAACAGTAATGTGTCTATGTCCTCCTCCTGGTTTGGAGGCCTGTAAACAACTCCAGTTTGTATGGCTGCCCCATTTCCTGTTTCCTGGGTGACCCACAGTTCTTCTGGCTCCTTATGTGTATTCTGAATTTCTGTACTTTTGATATTTTCATTAACATAAAGGCCTCCATGCTTCTTGCTTGTCTGTCTCTTCTGAACAGTACATAGCTAGGTACTGAAGTCTCCCCATCATGTCTCGCTAATGGTTACTGTCACTAACCCACTCAGCAGGTCAGCCCTCTACACCCAATGTGCCAACCTCTGAGCGCAGTCTTGTGAACAGTTAACAGAAACAGGGTAAGCCTCCTGTCTGTTTTGTGGGTTCGAATCAACCTTTGGTCTCAAGATCTGGAGGAATTCAAACTGTAAACCTCTTGCTAGCTTACCCAATGCATAGGCTCAGATAATTCTGTCTTCAGGGGGCCAGATATCTTTGCCTATGGGCACCTAACCAGGTGTACAAAAATGAACCCTTAAAACCTCTAATAAAAGACCTCAGATTAAACTCTCAGCTTTTTCCAGTTCGGTATCACTATTCAAGCTTATGCACAGTGTCTGCTTTAACCATATATATGCTTCACTTGTTAAAGAAAGAAATAATTCAAAGACAGACCAAGTAGGCTCTAAAAATAGAGTTTTACTAAAATAGATAAAAGTATGTAAAACATAAAATACAAAACTATATATCACAAGCACCATACCATCTCTTAAAAGAACAAGGTTTTAACAGTGCAATTCCTACTACAGTACTTAGATTTTTTTCTCTCTTTAAATATCTGCTTAAAGTGCTCAAAGATGTTTCTTTGTCAGAGTGTAGATAAAAGTGTCTCTGAAAGAAAACAGAATACTGTTTAAAAAAACTGTCTTTGACAACCCCTTTGTGTGAGGTCAACTAGCTCCTCCCCTGTTTATTAAAAATCATACAGCCAGGAAGTTTTATCATTTTAGAAGGAAAGTTAATTAAGGTTACATCAGCAGAAACTCCTTTCCCCATGTGACTTCCTCTATCAAGTCTGTAAATTACCTTTCATCTATGAGCAATATCCCCTCTCACACAGACATCAAAGAATGTATGATTCCACACCAGTGTGCCAAACTTGGTTTTCCTCCTCAGAACATCATAAAAGGGATGTTGATTTCCATCTTAGCAGTTAAAGCTATATTTAACTTAAATAAACAGGAGATTCTTGATTAAGGCCTGTTCTAGACTATAATTAGCTTCTGGCCTTCCAGGTAACACCTTGTATCTAAAACCTGTGTGTGTGTATGTGTGTGTGTGTGTGTGTGTGTGTGTGTGTATGTGTGTGTAATCTCACATACTGTCTCAGCATCTCTCATGAGAGACAGTCCATAACACATTTTGATATTACAAAAAATCATAGTGTACTCAGAACTGGCTGTCAATGTGTCACAGTTACTATGTCCAGTTGAGCCTCTGTCATCGTGGCCTCCAGGTCTGGGATCTTGTTTCCCCAGACTGCAGGCATTTGTATACATGATTTTCCACTGGCCAGATTTCAGTGCGTTAGTTGTGGGGTGATGTCCAGATTTTCCCCTGCACATTGTATGGGGAGCTGGTCCTTTTTCCTTACCTGGTGATGCAAATGACCTACAAACATGCTGAACTTCTGTTTGATCACTAGCTGAGGAGGGGGGATGGGTGTTCTTCCCATTCGATGTATTGGGTGCTGCACCCCTCTCCCCATTTATTAGTTTAAATATTCTGCAAAGACATCAAACTTCTGCCCCAATGCACTGACTCCTTCCTTAGTCAGATGCAGTCCATCGAATTTAAAGAACTTTTGCTCCCAAAACTGTTGGGGGATAGGATACTGACAACAACAAAAATGGAAAGGGACCTGGAGTTGTCATATCAGATGACCTGATGGTGGGCCAGGAATGTAAGAAGGCAGTAAGAAGGGCTGGGGGGATACTGGGATGCATAGGAAGAGGCATCATCAGTAGAAAACAGGAAGTTGTTGTCCCTCTGTACAGACAGTTGATAAGACCACATCTGGAGTACTGTGTACAGTTTTGGAGACCCCATCTCTGCAAGACATAGACAGGGTGTTGCCTGTCCAGAGAAAGGCAACCAGAATGGTGCATGGTCTGCACCAGAAGACATATGAAGAAAGATTAAAGGAGCTTAAGATGTATAGCCTTGAGGAACGGAGGGAGAGGAGGACATGATAGACATTTTCAAATACCTCAAGGGAATCAAAAAAGTCCAAGAGGGTAGCTTCTTTCAGAAATAGAGATGTGCAAGAACAAGGGGGCACAATTTGAAGATGGGGGACAGCTCAGATGTAATGTGAGGAAGTATTTATTCACAGAGAGGGCTGTAGATGCATGGAACAGCCTTCATAAGAAGGTTGTAGAGTCAAAAACAATGGGGGAATTCAAGAATGCATGGGACAGACATAAGGCAATTCTAGTGGGAGGTAGGAGAAAGTAGGCTGTTGGTTAACTAGGATCTGCAGTTTATCCGTTATGTAGGAAAATGGGCAGACTAGGTGGGCCAAGCGGTCCTTATCTACTATCGGATTCTATGTTTCTATGTTGTTGCCAGTCACCTACAAAGTTGTGTCCTTTTTTCTGTCACCAGCCCTTGAGTCACATCTCTGACATTCCATCCATCTGCTCCCCTCTCCCAGACTGGCAGGATCACAGAGAAGGAGATGCCAAATGAAATGGATGACAGTTTGCCTCCCAGTCTGATCAGGTGTTCCTTGGTCTCCATAACTGACCGGCTGGAGAGATTATTAGTCCCTATGTGTACCAGGATGTCAATGTTTTCTCCTGCTTCCTGCATGATTTTAGCAATGCAGTCATTGCTAAAATCAATTACATTCTTTGTCAGATTAAATTGCTTCCAAGATAAATCTCTTTGTTTCATTAATTTGAACAGGATTGGGGTTATCCATTTATTCACAGTCCCCGAACTCTTCTGGTTAATATTGGGAAATATTAGAAACATAGAAACATAGATTTTGACGTCAGATAAGGACTGCTTGGCCCACCCAGTCTGCCCATTTCCCAACCTAATGGATAAGCTGCAGATCCTAGTTAACCAGCAGCCTACTTCTTCCTACCCCCACCCCCTAGAATTGCCTTATGAGTGTCCCATGCATGCTTGAATTCCATCACTGTTTTTGACTCCACAACCTCCTCTGGAAGGCCATTCCATGCATCCACAACCCTCTCTGTGAAAAAAATACTTCCTTAAATTACCTCTGAGCCGGCCCCTTCTATCTTCAAATTGTGCCCCCTTGTTCTTGGACACCTCTTTTTTTGAAAGATGCTACCCTCTTGGACTTTGTTGATTCCCTTGAGGTACTTGAAAGTTTCTATCATGTCCCCCTCTCCTCCTTTCCTCGAGTCTCTTCATATGTCTTCCAGTGCAGACCCTGCACCATTTTAGTTGCCCTCCTCTGGACAGCTTCCATCCTGTCTATGTCTTTGCGGAGATTGGGTCTCCAGAACTGCACGCAGTACTCCAGATGGGGTGTCACCAACTGTCTGTACAGAGGGATAATAACTTCCTGTTTTCTACTGGTGATGCCTCTCCCTATGCATCCCAGTATCCACCCAGCCCTCTTTGCTGCCTCTCACATTGCTTGCCCACCTTTAGGTCATCTGATATGACTACCCCCAGGTCCCTTTCCATGTTTGTTGTTGTTAGTATCTCACCCCCCATTGTGTACTCTTCCCCTGGGTTTTTGTTTCCCAGGTGCATTACCTTGCACTTCTTAGCATTGAATCTAAGCTGCCATACATTTGACCATTCCTCTAACCTTGCCAAGTCCCTTCTCAGCCTTTCCACCCCACCTTGTGCATCAACTCTGTTGCAGATCTTTGTGTCATCTGCAAAGAGACATACTTTTCCTTCCAGTCCCTCTGCAATGTCGCTTATAAAGACATTGAAGAGGACCGGTTCTAATACTGAACCCTGCGGTACCCCACTAGTAACCCCCCTTTCTTCAGAGTGGACTCCATTTACTATTACTCTCTGTGTCCTATTCTCCAGCCAATTCTTTACCCAGGCTGTCATCTTGGGACCCACTCCCAGGCTGGCTAACTTGTATATTAATCTTTTGTGTGGGACTGTGTCAAATGCCTTGCTAAAGTCTAGGTAGGCCATGTCCACAGCCCCTCCCTGATCTACTACTTTGGTCACCCAGTCAAAGAAATCTATCAGATTTGTCTGGCATGACCTTCCCGCTGTGAATCCATGCTGCCTTGGGTCCTGTGCCCCTCTAGCCTCTAGATACTCAACAATTCGTTCCTTCAGAAGTGATTCCATCATTTTCCCTACCACTGAGGTTACACTAACAGGTCTGTAGTTTCCTGCTTCTGCCTTGCTCCCACTTTTGTGAAGGGGAATCACATCTGCCCTCCTCCAGTCCTCGGATACCACCCCATCCTCCCATGATTTGTTAAAGAGGGTAGTCAGTGGTGTCACTAGTTCTACCCTTAGTTCTTTTAGAATTCTGGGATGAATTCCATCAGGCCCCATTGCTTTGTCCACCTTCGGTTTTAAGAGTTCTTTCAGAACCCTTTCTTCTGTAAATGGGCTGGTATCAACTTTTGTATCCAGAGTGTTTCTATTGTTTGTTTTAGGTACCCCCCCCTTTGTTTGTAAATACTGAGCAAAAATATTTGTTTAGTATCTCTGCCTTTTCACCGTCACTCTCTGACCACCCCCCCTCCCCTTTATTAAGCCTCACCATCCTTCCCTTGGTCTTCCTTCGCTCCCTGATGTACCTAAAAAAGGTTTTATCCCCCCTCTTAACTGAGTTGGCTATCTTTTCCTCAGTTCAGGCCTTTGCTGTTCTGACTGCCTTCCCAGCTTCCTTTTGCTTTAACTGATACAATTCTCTGTCCTGATCCTTCTGTGATTCCTTGTACTTTCTGAATGCTTTCTTTTTCTCTTGAACCTTCACTGCCACCTCCTTTGAGAACCATAGTGGTTTCTTACATCGTTTTGTTTTGTTTATTTGCTTCACACAAAGGATTGTTACCTCCTGCCCTCCTCCAGTCCTCGGATACCACCCCATCCTCCCATGATTTGTTAAAGAGGGTAGTCAGTGGTGTCACTAGTTCTACCCTTAGTTCTTTTAGAATTCTGGGATGAATTCCATCAGGCCCCATTGCTTTGTCCACCTTCGGTTTTAAGAGTTCTTTCAGAACCCTTTCTTCTGTAAATGGGCTGGTATCAACTTCTGTATTCAGAGTGTTTCTACTGTTTGTTTTAGGTACCTCCCCCACTTCCTTAGTAAATACTGAACACAAATATTTGTTTAGTATATCTGCCTTTTCACAGTCACCCTCTGCAATACTGATAACTGAGTTAAAAAAAAACATATGCTGAGTTTACGTAGGGTATTGCGTCCAAATAGGACCAATCTATATTCCTTCAGTCCATTAACAACTCTTCATTCAGTTCTCCAGAAAACTTTCTATAGATACCTAAGCGATGAGGGAGTTTAATACATTTACATTTCCAAGTACAATATGTAGCCAGATGGTTGCTAATTACATGAGGCAACACTCCTATATTTTTACTTTAATTTGATTATTAGTTAATACCCAATCCAGTGTTGTATGTTTGTTTGTTTTTAAGTTCATTCTTGTAAAGGTTTGAATTAATTGACTCATACCAGCACTAGTTAGTAAAGAATCAGTTTGAGAGTCTGCTATTGGATCCCAGTGAATGTTAAAATCAATTTAAGTAAAAAAATCACTTCCATACTGAAAAGTTTTCATGAATCTCAAAAAATCATCTAAACCCTTTTGTGCCTTTCTAGGGGGATTATAGACACTGCAATATTTTAGTTTGTAGCACCCTCCTTGTTTTACCTCTACCAGCAGACATTCACAATCTGAGGGAAATTCAGGTTTTAATTCCAGTTCAGACATAGTTAAATCAGACTTATAATACATCAGAATACTGTATTTCATCATTTTGAAGCTGCCCTCATTTTCTAGCTGCCCTCGAATTGTAGCCCAAGTTAAAAATAAACTTTGCAATTAAAGCCGCCCCTGTTTTTAAGCAGAAATTAACAACCACATTAATCACAGTTCGACCCTCCACCCCAAAGTACAATTCAGAGTCAGAGTTTTGTTTAAAATTTAACTTTTATTAGCTTGAGTTAAGAAAAGATAAGCAGAGTACAAATGTCATTTCATTTCGGACACACGACCGACAGTTGTTATAAATCTAGTTCACAGTCACTGTCTGGTTCTGCATAATCTGAACCATAGTCACTTTCATTTGCAAACATGTTACATTGGGTAACGGTATCTACACCTTCAGTGAAGTCCCATAGACTACTGCACAGCTCTTCCACATGTTCTCTTGCAGCGCCACCAGCTTTAAAACAATTTATTTTGTCTGGATCAGTTAAGGTAATGCCGCAAACATCGAATGACTTAACAATTACTTCCCCTCGAAACTGCAGCCCAGGACAGCTTCACCCATTCAGCAATGAGCGGACATGAAGGTGCACGAGGGTTACCTGCCTTTTTCAACTCTCTATTACCATTTGCAAGCCACTCATCATTCAGCTCCCGATATCTGGATTTAAAGGGAGCATTCCACGATATGTCGGCGGGTTGGAGCAGCTTGGTACACCCCCCTGGAATAGCTGCCATTATCATATTTTTTTTTTCTGCAAACTGATTTTATCTCTGGGCATTTGTGACAGCGGAAAGTGTCCCAAATGAGCAATCTTTTCCCAAAAGATATTCCTCCCCACACTGTTTTCAGCCACATGTCTGTAATTTCAGTGTTCATCCATCCATATATGGACATAGCCACAACTACACCTGCAACTCCTGCAATGTCCTTGGGAATCCTCTTCCCCTTTAGCACAAGTAGCGGGGGCAATTTTCTTCCATCTGCCATTGCAGCTAAGCAAACAGTGAGCCTTTTCTTCTCATGGCCAGTGGCGAGTAGTGGGACTGATTTAGCACCGATTTGTTCAATGGTTCAATCACCAGGCATGTCAGCCCATACGGCCGTTTCATCCATATTTCCAATGCTAGATGTCAGTAGATTGTGCTGCAGTATTTGTCTGTCACAGAATGAAATAAAGTCTGTCACTTTTGGAACATAATCTTTAGGCAACTTCTGACCTACAGTGGTCTTTTGGCATATAGTGAATCCCCATCATGAAAGAAATCAATCTACCCAGCTTCTGCTTGCCTGAAAATCTGGGTTTGTGATTAGTGATGATGCTTTAAGGGCAACTGTCTTTCTGGTTACATGAAGATGCACTTCCCTCTACTGTTCTACCCAGGTAGCAAGGTTCAACTCCTCAACTGGGAATGCTGCACGTCTGCCAGCTCCATCCAGACGCGAACGCTTGTGGTTGTTGCCAGTACACCCCTCCTCACGGAGCTTTTCTTCAAGTTTGGGGAAACTCTTCCTCCATTCCCAAATCTGTTTTTCATCAACATGGAGTGTCAGTACCACAGGTCAGTTCCCCTCTACTTCAGCATGCTTAGCAACATGTAATTTAAATTCTGAATCGTATGACTTTCTTTCGGCATATCGGCAGTATGTTCTTGCTCTGAATTTCAAAGCTAAGTAATAAACTTACCCAGAACAGCTGTTTGCAATTATTGCCGCCCTCATTTAGATGCTGCCCTCAAATTAAAGCCTTTACCAAAATAAAATATTGCATTTAAAGCCACGGTTACGAACCGATGAAATACGGTACCTCACCCTTTTTTTACACACCCTATCTTTCTTGATTATTTCACAACCTTCTAGGGAAATAACATTCATTGGAATAGTGGGTTTCAACCATGTTTCCATTAAACTGAGTACAATTGGATCGTACTTTGTAATCCAGGCCTCTACTTCTTGTTTTTTTAAGGAAGAGGCGTCATACATTTAAATGAGCTAGTCTTAGGCCCCCTTTACCCAAGACATTTTGTTCTGTAAATTATTCTGGATTAAAAGGGCCTGGGTTTATTTCCACATCCCCAGACAATATAAGTAATAACCCTGTGAAGGAAACTAGGATAGTACTGGTAGTTAAAGACAAGTGTAATATAAGCCACCAAATCATTTTGTAATTTTTTACTCACAATTCCTAACCTGTTTAAACCAAAAGGCATGTTATTAGTGGAATCCAGGAGCAAATGCAAGTAAAACAAATCTCTCTCAGATCTGTCACGATCAACCGGGCCCGTGGGACCATATACTAACATCGATAGGCTCAGATCAACCAAAAGCAGGCCCAATAAGCAACTATACACAATCAGCAACTTTAAAATTTGCAGTGTCATACTTAAAAACAGTCTAAAATACCTTAAGACTAATAAAACCTTATTCTCTAATCTACAGTGATATAAGGAAGGAAAAAAACTTTAGTCTCTCACATGCTTTGAAGGAGATTTATCCACCCCTTCTTGCAGCCGATAGGTGCGTGACTCCCGCCGTGTCCCCTTAATCAGTGTTCAGTTCAGCAGACAGGGAAACCAGTTTTAGATATTGTAGAAAATGCTCAATGAACCTAGCAGTTGAAATGTCCTAAGGAGCCTCTCAGATGGAAACAGATGCTTGATCATCAGGCAGGATGCTCACGCCCTCAGGCTTGCACAAACTTTTGAAGGACATTGCTCCACCCCTTCTTACAGCTGATTGGTGTGTGACTCACTTCTGAGACCCCTCAATCAGTATTCAATTGGTGCACAGGGTAACCAATTTTCGATGTTGTAGTAAATGTTGAATTAAACTGGCAGTTGAAATGTCGTGGAGAGCTTCTCAGATTTAAACAGATGCTGGATCAACAGGCAGGATGCATGCATCCCTCAGACTTGTAGGAGCTTTTGAAGGAGATTGCTCCACCCCTTCTGGCAGCTGACTGGTGTGTGTGACTCACCTCCAAGTCCCCTCAATTAGTATTCAATTCAGCACACAAAGAAACCAGCTTTGGATACTGTAGAAAATGCTGAATGAAACTGGCAGTTGAAATGTCCTTTGGAGCCTCTCAGATGGAAACAAACACTGGATCAGCAGGCAAGATGCTCATACCCTCAGGCTCGCACAAGCTTTTGAAGGAGATTGCACCACCCATTCTTGCAGCCAACTGGTGCGTGACTCGCTGCTGAGTCCCCTCAATCAGTGTTCAAGTTTGGAGCACAGGGAAACCAGTTTTGGATATTGTAGAAAATGCTGAATGAAACTGGGAGTTGAAATGTCCTGGGGAGCCTCTCAGATAGAAACAGACAATGGATCAGCAGGCAGGATGTTATTGTCCTTTGTATCTGAAACAGCAGATAAAATAGTTGATAAATTTTATTAGGCCACATAATCTATCTTTGCAAGACTTTATGGAATTTCTATAGAAGCCTACAGACATGAAGGACACTAGAATGTTGATTAAATTCATAGAGGCTTTGCTCAGACAAGGAAACACAATTGCTGCTCTACATTGATGTATTTTATTTATGCTGTACTCTGTTGTAAATGCTGTATCTCTTCTTTTTTAAACAGTTGCATAATACTTTTTATATTGTAACTAAATGATTTAATTGACCTTGTAATGACCAATGGTCAATTGGATTGGATACAATATGAATACTGAATATATTAGGAACAGAATTGGGCCCATATTTGAAACAAGTGGCACATCTTTATGCAGGTGTCCAGATTAAAATGAGTGCTCCATTTATTACTTCCAATTGTAAAAATAAATGTAGTGCTGCATGCTTAAATTGTTGAAAGAAGGGTATCATTCATATACACAAGCTAATAGATTAGGTGACAATGTAAAATAGAATAAAAAAGTATTGGTCAAAATTGTAAGCACATTCTTGCACTGATGCTTTCATTGTCAGGCTGTATTCCTTTTTGGTTATCATTTACTGTGTTAGATTTTCATACATACCCACAACAACTGCAATCAAAATACCCTAAAGTCACCTACCATGGCAATCACCCATCCCCCCCATAATTTCCTATCTTCAGAATGTTGCTGGCTAATGCTGCTATCTTGCTAGCATGCATCATTCAGCATGCAGTATTACTGTCCTGATGTGAATAATAATCCCCTCTGAAAAAGGTTCAGAAAATTAAAACAGATTTCTTGAAGCTCATAATAATTCTAAATTCTCACCTCCCCTAAATGTTCCACCCCCAATTATGGTTTCCACAATAGAAATAATTTTTTTTCTTATTACTTTATACATTATAAAGTCCTGTTGTTCTCCTCTACCTGCAGTAGATACAACGGACATGCTTTCACTATCAGAAATAGCCAAGATGACCCCCTTGAACAAATACAGCACTTCAAGTGCCTTGCGGTCACCCTAGATAGTCACCTCACCTATACACTCCACATCAAAAATGTAGCTAGAGCCGTCAATGCTAGGAGTGGTCTTCTCTATCAACTCAGAAAGTGTCTAACACCTGAAGCTCTCAATCTTGTGATTCACAGTTCGATGCTCTCTATTATCGACTATGGCTTTTGTCATTTATAGAGCTGCTACTGATACGGCTCTCAAAAGGCTCACTGTTGTGCAAAGCAAGGCTTGTAGATTCCAAATGGGGGCATCTCACCTCACCCACACCTGCAATTTCTATAAACAGACTGGATGGCTCAATCTATCTAGAAGAATTAAATACCGCACCTGCCTTCCCACTAAAAAGATTCTACTTGGGTTCATGCCGAAAGGTCTGTGTTGTCTGCTTCACAAATCTCCAAAGACCCAACATACGTGCACCTCATCCACTGAACTCCTACTAGTCCCACGGTGCCGGACCTCACAATGCCAATGCATCTTTGGTAGCAGAGCACCTTCCTGGTTCAATGGGCTCCCCAATACTCTAGCTACCCTTTCTAAACTTGGAAAGTGAAACATAAGCTCCAAACTCACCTCCTAACTGAAACCTTCTGTGATTGCTCTACCTAGTTTCCAGGTCCCTTTCAGGACCTCCACTAGTCCATCCCCTACCCTTCTTGGACCTCCCCTCACTGACACCTCTATTACCCCCATCTTACCACCCTCCTCCCTGCCTTTGCCCCTCTCCCCCTCTTCCCCTCTCCATCCCCTTTCTAAGACTCTTTTCTCCCCCCTATTGTAGTTGCACCTAAACAAGGTTGCCTGGCTGCTCCTCTCCCTCTTGGTTCTTCCTCCGCCCTCTAATTTTCTTCCCTCTGCCTCTGATCAGGTTTTGCTTAATGTGTGTATAACTGAATCTTTATTGTCCTATACTATAATGTAAACACATGTACATCCGTTCTGAAATATTCTGTATGACTTTTCTGTTTCCCTGCAACTATTTGTAACCCTCGCTACTCCCCTTTGTAAATGAGCTGCCTGGCCTCAAAGGTATTTGTAATCCTATATTGATTGAATAAAAAAATATTATTTTCTATATTTTATTTTTTTCAAATTCCTGTGGTCAAAAACTTTGCAGACTCTGCATGCTTTCATTTTCTTTGAATCTGTGGTGCCAAAAGGCATGCTGCAATACGCTTTTATTGAAGCAGGTGGTGCATCGCCACAATTTCACCTGTAATAAAAATGCTCAGCATCCTCCATTGTGCAGGCTCTATGACATTTAAAAAACAAAAGAAAGTAAGTAAGAACTCTGAGAAAATGCCTTTCTATTGCAGAAAACATAATGGTGGTGTGGCAGATTTGTGAGAGGTGTGATTTAGATTACAATTATGACTTTTTCCTTACATTTTGTTAAAGCAGCAGTGCAATAATCCACTGACAATTTAGACCCCATAATTTTGTATTATAGTTTCAATTTGCCCTCATCTACTTATTGTATGATATTTTTCTTTACACAATTTATTTTATTCTGTATTTCTCATTTGTTTTTTACATCTGAAATAATAAAAATAGTGCTCCATTTATTGTTACTGTGACCGTGTTTTCAACAGTATTCCCAGCTGTTTTTTAAAAGCTACTGTTCCATAAGCTCATGGAGCATTGTCTGCTGGTTACAACTTCATTTTAGACACAACACAAATTATTTTATGTAGTTGATGTCCAGCATGTGAGAAGACTGTTGAAATTATGGTTCACATTCACGGCAGCAGAGTAAAATGAGCACTGCAATTATTACTTCAGATGTCAAAACAAGGAGTACAACATACTTAAATAGTGGAAATAAGGGTATCATTCCTTCGCATACACAATTTATTATATAACGGCCAATGTAACATACAATAAAAAAGTATAGATCAAAAATGTAACCGTTTTCTTGCACTACTGTTTCATTTTCACACTATATTACTTTTTGGTTACTGTTTAGTGTGTTTCATTTTTGTAGTATACATACACACAGCATCACAATACCATTAAATCACCTACCATCCTTGATGCCCACACCAAAATGTTCTATCTTGTGGATGTCCTACTGTTTTAATTTCATGAAAAATCTTGATGAAGAATAAGGCCAGAAATGTGTCACTGTGTCCAAAGTGAGAACATTGCCTGGTGACACCAGTTGCTGCTGCTATGTTGTCCCACTGTTTTAATTTCTTGAAAAGTCCAGATGAAGAATAAAGCCAGAAATGTGTCACAGTGTCCCAAGTGAGAGCATTGCCTGGCGATGCCTGTTGCTGCTGCTGCTGTTGTCCCACTGTTTTAATTGCATGAAAAGTCCTGATGAAGAGACTAAGGCCAGAAATGTGTTACACTGTCCCAAGAAAAAGCATTACCTGCATTGACGTCTGCTACATCACTGATACATGCTGCCCTTTGTGTGTACCTTCATACCACAATGGTTATTGTTCATCCCACTGCCATGTTTTTTTATAGACACAGCCATTTAATTTGTATTGCATCTTGCTGTGTGTTGTAAGCAGTCTGTCATGTTGTTCCTTTTCAGGGAATCATCATACACAGATATGGAATGTTTCCATTTCACATCGTGGGCATGATGATGGCATCCACATGCAAGACATATGTTACCAGTCCGGCACCTAATGTGATACTGTAACGTTTAATTTGTATTCGTGGGATGGGGGGTTATTGCTGTGATTGGCTGAATTATAATCATTTCTGATTACTTTTTTTTTATTCTCAGTTCGCAGGCACACTTGTGTTCTGCACATTTTGGATTGTTGATGACTCTGGCCGTATGGAAACTGTCAAGCTGTGAAAGGTAAGTATTTTTTTTTTGCGAGGGGGGTGGGGCATAATTTGAAAACAAGTTTCATTAATATTTTTGTCTTCTTTCCAGATCTTCAGTGTATCCTAACTGTTGTCCATTTTCTGATTGGAAGATAGCACTGACGGCAGTCCACAGCACCTCGATGTTACCTGAAAACAGATGAAGAAGAAATTATTAGGAGTTAATTGCACTACCACATTCAGTTCCCAGCATGGCTGTTCCTGTCTTCTGATATATCCAGCTTTAACTAACAAGCTATTAGTAAACCCCTTTAAAAAAAATTAACACTTTTAGTGAGTGACATGCAATGGCCCACCTTCTTACATTATATCACGTGTTTTCACGACTAGGATAACACGTTCCCCAACCCTCGCTTACTGAAGTATGCCTGTCACATCTGTGATGAAAAACTATATTATCTGGTCTGCATGTCACCACCATTGAATGCTTTACACTGGCAGAAAAAAATAAAAATTAAAAGGAAAGAGGAAATGAGTGATACTTACCTGTAGATGTTATCCTTTAGGTGGTGTGGGCACTGTAATCCTGCAAGTTTACACTGTCTGTAACTTGTGAAAATCAGCTGCCTGCCTTTGATTACAGTGGCATCTATAAAAAGGTAAAGGAAGGATGCATACCTCAGTTCAACTGAAAACCATAGTACATGACATTAGTACATACTTACTGTAAATTAGTGATAAGAAAAAGGGTGGCTCTGGCTGGCTGAGGGTTCATAGATTTTGCACAGGTACAATGTGTCTCTATCTCTTGCAAGAAGCGTTACTGTTTTTCAGTGTCAGGAGGATATCTGTCATTCAATCAGCAGGATTTAAGTGGCTACAAGTTGACATTTGTGTTTAGAGGACTGCTGGTAATAATGACTGCACACATGCTGTGAACAGTACCTGCAAAATCAAGAAAGGGGAAGTAGAAATATAACAACATGTTGTTATTTGTCAATTGTCATATGATAGCCAAGGCCACTGTTTTTTGGTTTTTACCATGACAAAATGGTAACATTATGGAACTGCAACAGCCTTCACCCCGGTAAAAACAAATAATTACATGGAATATATAATTTTGCATCAGATCAGTTAATCTGCAGAAATTATGTTTCTAATAATTGCTTCCAGTGCTATTTTCCATTTGCTTCATTTAATAGTGAACATATTAAGCCTTCTTTGATTCCAATTATTTATCTACATATTAAATGAATAACAGTACTGTAGAATGACAGTAAAATCAAGAAATTACACCAAGAATCACACCACTACAATTCCCAGAATTTCTAGTCTTTGACAAAGGAATTTCATTATTTTATTTACTGTAAATCAATGGCCTTGATGAAAGTTCTAAGTAACAGGAATAAGTAAATGTTGTAGTTATGCCCTCCCACCAACATCCTCCTCATCATCATCAAGGAGGAAGCAGCCCTTACAATCATCAATGCTGGGTTGTACCCAATTTTAAATTATTTTTCCATGACTGCATCATCATCTTCAATGGTATACCATTTAATGCTGCCACCAGGTCAGTCTGCATTGCCTGCACCATCAGCACAACCATCATAGTGACTGGGTACAAACATAGATATGGTTGTCCTACTTGGTAGGTGACCTTCATTCATTTTGATAAATGCCAGCATGCTGACATTTGTAGGTGATAGATTAGTATGGTGGTTATACACTGCAGCCCCTGCAGAACTAAATACCCTCTCTACTCTTACACTGGAGGGTGGGCAGGTCAGGTACCTCAGTGCTACTGATGTCAATGCTGGCCATTCATTCACCTTCCCACTCCAGTACACCAAAGGATCATCCAATATTGTCAGATGCCTGTTTTCTGCCAAATAGGTCTTAACCATGATCTGAGATGCATGCATTCCTGAGGACTCATCCACCTGTTCACAAGATTCATCTAGGTCACAAATTCTTACTTGGGACAAGGCACCACAAAGTGGATTAATGGCCAACTGTGCAGCTGACACCACCCCTTGCCCCTCAGCCACCTTACTGGATGTACTTGGTCCACAGTGACCTTCATCCTTGTTATGCTGTGGTTTGCAAAAATTTGCATGTGACTTCTGTACCCCATGAACCAATTGGACCAGCTGTCCAGTCAGATTTCAACCTGATTATGCCCTCCCTCTAGTATGGATGCAATGCTACATTTATAGCATAGATCCAGCATTGTGACTATTCCAAATTATGAAGACTGCTGAATAGTGGTGATGTGGCAATTGCTGTCTAATATTGTACTCATGTGTTTCAGTAATGCACAGCTTAACCTGTCTGTGGCCACATCAAGGCTAGGCTGCAGATTCAACAAGGTCTTCCTCAGCATCTGGAGAAGTGGAATGCCTGTGTGGCATGTTCAGGCAGCCTCAAAATTATTATTATTGAGTCGGTGAGTCACCATTGTTCAGTTGTCATAGACATTGAGGCCCCTGAACTGTCATGGCTAGTGTGCATAATAGGTATTCAGAGATTGCTTTGTACTACTCATACAACTGCTATGCCAAGTAAAGTATTGAGTTCCATCTTGTGACAACTTCAAGCATAAGGCAGTGTTGAGGGAGGCTGTTTTGAATCTGCAGATGCCTAGGTTGGTCACAGGCCTTTCCAGAGCATGCAAAGTGGGCACAGATGCAGCATGCAACAGTCAGCATTTGTTTTTTTCTGGGTACTGCAGAAACTCCTGGAGTGAGGAGGAAGTGGCAGCTGCAAAATAGGGCTGCTAGCTGCACAACTGAGCAGACTCAATAGACCAAATGGCCTTTTTCTCTTGGCAAATTTTGTATGTTCATATTTAAACAATGGGCCATGCAGGGAACCCTCACTAAGTCACCATTGCTGGTACATTTAACAACATTTGATCCATTATCACTAGCTATGAAGCCAGCTTTTAGAGACAGAGGTGCAGCCACTCATCAATTTCTGTCAGTTGCAAGTCTAGCATGTTTTTGCCTGTATGCAACCCTGCTACACTACACATTGCAAGCATGGCATGCTGTCTAATGCCATGAAAGTTGCTACTAACACAGTCTGGCTTATTACACTGATTTCCCATCCCACCATTACAGATACATCAGGTAGCTGTGCCCACTGTGCAGTAATACACAGATAGGAACTACCAACCATTTTGATAGTTGTCCACATATCCATGCTTAAAGGATACCTAAACAACATTTGACAACAAACTATTCAAAATTCTGACTCCGCAGGTACCGAAAGGAAAGGCTGCTATATTCATTAATGCTAAAACTACATTTATATAATTTACCTAAATGTGGTTCCAAAGTATTTTAAAATTGTAAAATCAGCCTTCCAATTTCAAAAAAAACCTGTTCTACTTGCTTCCTAAAATGGCCGCCAAATGTGTTATGTGATGACATCATTGGAGCAAAAGTGAGAGAGATATATGGCTCTCTAAAGTGCTAACTAGTTCTTTTTCCCTTTGTATAGAATTGTTTCACTCAAATGGTCAAAACCATGTGCATGATCTTGTATAATACATGTTAGTCTATGGTTCTGTTTATTTTACTTTAACATGCTGAAATTGTGTTTTAATCCAACCGACTTTCTCTGTGGCAAACCAAAGTTCAGTATAAATCTTGAATAACCTGGTAGTTTAGTGGTTATGTTAGATCCAGGATGCTACAATGGGGGTGCTGGGGTGGTGTGCATGCTTAATATGTACTTTTAAACCTTTTTATGAAACCTTTATATTACCTGCTATTATTCTTTTCTAGTACATTTTTGGAAAAACTACAAATATAATCCATAGTTTGAATGTAAACATTTGTACAATTAATAAATCAGACTTCTTCAACAAAGTGAAATGCAGCAGCAGCAAGAAAGTACATTACTATATGGGGGGGGGGTTGTAGCCACATCTTTCACCACCTCCTAGAGACACCACTTTTTTGTAGCAAAGTTCTTGGTGGTTCAATATTAGAGTTCATACTTTCTCGAAACTCAAATATATGCTTGTCTTGTCTTTGTTTTCCATGGGAAATAATAATAATAATAAGTGGTGTTCATACACATTGTATCCCAAAGTGCTTTACAAGCAATACTAGACTGGTAGTAAACTGATTGAACGTGTAGTGGCAGCCATTTCATACATTAATATCCACACACAGCCTTGGACAATTGCATGAACTGGTTTTATAGAAAGGGGAATGTTGGCCAGGACAATGGGGTCAGGTAGTGATCAAAGTGCGGGCAGCCCCACATCTTATTTCTCATCTTATTTCTCATAGTAATCTGCTCATATTTCTCTCCTTCTGTCTTCCCCCTTCCCTGAATATAGCAGTACCTTGCAAGAGTGGCCTTCTCAGTCCTCCTCTGGTATTCATTCTTCGCTATTCATCCTCACACTGAAAACTGGTGAGCTCATCACCCTTCTGCATCATGAATGCAAGCAGTAGAGTCCCTGTTTTGTTTTGACATATCAAATATAAACATATTTTTCCAGTAAGTCAGGTTGATAGCAGCAGGGAACAAGGGGCATGATGGGCTTTCCTATCTCTTAAAATATCTAGGCTACCTTTGATTAGGCACTATTAAATGATGGGTGTGCACATCATTATGCACGACATTTAATAGTGCCTAATCATAGGTGTCTTAGATCTTATATGGGTAGGAAAGCCTATTTTTCCACTTATGCCATGCTGCTATCAACCTAGCTTACCAGAATATCATGTTTATTATTAATATGTAAAAATAACACGGGAGACTGTACTAACCACATTCATGATGTGGAAGGGTAGTGAACTCACCAGTTTTTGGTGTGGAGAGTAGGTGAGAAGAATGAATGCCAGAAGGGGATGTAAGAGGCCATTCCAGCAGGGTACAGCTATATTCAGGTTAGTTGAAGACATAAAGGAGGATGTTGAGCAGATCACTGTGGCATCTGAAATGAGGGTCTGCCAGCATCATGATCACTACCTGGCTGTGGATGAGAGTAGCCAGCAAATACAAATATTCAGAGTGGCAGGCTGCACCTAAACTGTTACTTGAATTCAGTGTAGGGAGATTAGCCTTGGGTGGGGGATGTTGACGTTTGTTAGGATAGTATTGAGGAAATTGTGTATTGCTCATTCAAGATTTGGAAAGGTGGTAGCCAGCCAACTCGCACTGTGGAGTAGAGCATAGAAAAGTAATGGAGAAGAATTGCTGGGAACTGTCCTGCGGGGTTCTGCAGATCACAGGTAAAGGGATAGACTGACACTTGAAGTCGGGTGGATTCGCTCAAGGTATTAGTATGCCTCTCCTGCTAATAATATTGTTATCCATTGTAAGTGCAGCCCTTATGAGGGCACGAACAGCAGTTTTTCTGGTGGGTCATGATGCTTATTGCTTGGCCCTTGAGGTGGGAAAAAAACACAGCAGGGGAACTGTACATACTACCTCCACTGTGCTGAGGGGTGGTGATCCACTCAATGTTTACTACGGGAGCAGAAGTCGAACATTGAGAATGTGGACTGGAGAGTGATTTTGGAGGCATTCTTAAAAAGTGCCAGCTGATGATGTGCATCGGTATAGGTGTGCACAACTCTCCGAGGTATATGATTACAATCTGAGGTGTGATAATTTTCTTCATCAAACCATAAGCACATATGCGGCCCTAGGCAGTACTAGGGACAGGGTGTAGATAGTGGGATGTTCAACAGAAGGCAGGCTAGGTGCAGGGGGTTCACATGGAAAAAGAAAGCCTTATTTGTGCATTAACAAGACAGCATGTGCTGTTGGAACTGAGCCAGATTGGCACGTTGCTGTATGCCCCTGAGCAAATCACTTAACTTCCTTGTGCTCCCAGGTCACACCTGTGAACAAGCTTTCAGCTTAGTGTGTCTCTCCTGGTTAACCAAAAACAAAATACGGTGCTTCCCATAACCACTAGATCATCAGGTATTTGAAGTGTCATACTGGAATGCAGTTTGCCAAAGAAAAAGTCAGCTGGATTGCAAAACATTTTCCGCAAGTTAAAGTAAACAAAATGTATTTATTTATTTAGTTTTTGTTGACCAGGTAAGTAAATGAACAAAATCATAGCCTAACATGTGTACTGATCCAAATAATCCACGAGTTAATACATGGTGTTGATTATTCTGGTAAAACAATTAAGAACAAAGAGGGAAAGAAGAATTAGTTAGCACTATAGAAATATGTGTGGGTCTCTGTCTTTGACTCTGATGATGTCATCATGACTCATCACTTAACAAACTTGGCAGACATCTTAGGGAGAAACCAAGGCTGTTTGTTGAAAGTGAAAGGCTGATGTTTACATTTTTCAAAAGCTATGAAAATGCATTTATGTTATTTGCATAAATGCAGTTTTAGCATAAATGTAATCAGCAGCCTTTACTTTACCTCGCAATGAAGCCAGATTTTGGAGTTTGCAGTTTTAAAAAACTACTTGTTTAGGTACCCTTTAAGTCAATGTAAGGTGAAATAGAATGTTGAAGGGCATATCTTACAGAACCTGTCACCATCTGATATAACTCAGATACAGCATGGGTGGAAAAGTATGTCCTGGTCTTCCATTTAGGACATGCACATGCCACAAAGTACTGGAATCCCAAATTCTCCACAAAGGAAAATGGCAAAAGGTCAATTGCCAGCATTTCCACTATTGCAGCACTGAGTTCATGTGCAGCCGCATGATTTGGTGGGTATTTACTGTTCTGCACAAAAAGTCTGTGTAATGTGGGCTGCATTTTTTAGTGTTTTGCAAGTGGTGTGCCAAATGGCTCTCCTCTGTGGACTGACATTGATGGGGTACCTTTGACATGTGATGGTGGGTGCGCAGGTGACAAACCAATAAATGTTATTTTCCATGTTTTAAGCACAGAGGTTGATGTAGTATAATTACTAAATGACCACCACTGCTACTCTGACCACTGCTTCAACATTCAAAATCATCCTCCTCCTCATGCCTGTAGTAACCCTCTGGTGTTATTTCACCACTTTTAATGACATGGCTACTTATACTGAAGGAAGGGGATACCACGCTCACTAGGGTGGATGAGGGTGAATGCCCCACTATGGCATTAGCTCCCCTCTGGTGCTGAGTCCTCAGTGCCATGTGCCTGCCCTTGAGAAGAGTATGCTCACTACCATAGCACAGATGGCTACCCTTTTTACCACACTTCACACATGCTTGGAAAAGCTGGCAGATTGCCACTGTTTCAATGCTACCGTCTTGCAGGAAAAGATCCCAAATTAGGGATTTTGATGCCCTACTCTTCACATGTCACTGTTGGTGCTGCATATGGAACTGCAGTTTTGGTGGCAATAAAATGGGGAATGTCTTCATGATTTCAGGTATTGTGCACACTTGAACCTTGACTGAACATCAAAATCTATGACTATTGCTTTAAGATCATCAACAGACACATCAACATCAGAACTTTGAGGAGGGGGTAATTGACTAACAGACTGTTTACAAACAGCCACCTTCACTTTCTTTTTGTCCAGCTCCAAAATGGGGTCGCTAGCATAATATTCATAATCATCATCCACAAATTTACTTTAGATGCTGTCCTGTGGAGATATTCCAGCCACAGCCTCAATATTATCATCCACTCTTTTTACGTCAACATCTGAATATTTAGATGACCTAACCTCAAGATCAGCAGAAACATGAGACTGTGAGTCATCACCATTATCAGAATCATGTTCAACTACTGTGGGGAGAGGGAAATCAACCACACTCAAGTTTTGGACTCAACAACATTTTTCCCACCTGATAACTTTGCCCGTGTTAAACTTGAAGCAATGCTAATGCTGTTATCAACCATGTCGTCACTAACATTACTATCAGCAGGGACAACAGTATCTCCAACCAGCACTAAAGTGACCAGTTTCACTGTGGAAAACAGAGTCGTAGAAATACCTTTACTTGCAGCAACTACTACCTTTCCCTTCTGCTGCGTACCACCACGGCTTTGCCACGGCCTCAACTACTCTTAACACTGCTAGATTTGTTAGCCCCTGATGAATCTACTTCATCATCACACCTTCCACTGCTAATAGTCTTCTTGGTAACAGTGCCACAGCCAGAAACATAGAAATATAGAATTTGATGGCAGATAAGGACTGCTTGGCCCACCTAATCTGCCCATTTCCCTACCTAATGCATAGGCTGCAGATCCTAGTTAACCAACAGCCTACTTCCTTCTACTCCCCCACTAGAATTGCCTTATGTGTGTTTCATACATTCTTGAATTTCCCCACTGTTTTTGACTATACTACCTCCTCAGGAAGGCTGTTCCATGCATCCACAACCTTCTCCAAGAAAAAATACTTCCTCACATTACCTCTGAGCCGTCCCCCCTCTATCTTCAAATTATGCCTCCTTGTTCTTGCACATCTCTTTTTCTGAAAGATACTACCGTCTTGGACTCTGTTGATTCCCTTGATGTACTTGAAAGTTTCTATCATGTCCACCCTCTCCCTCCTCTCCTTGAGTGTATACATATTAAGCTTCTTTAATCTCTCTTCATATGTCTTCTGGTGCAGACCCTGCACCATTTTGCTTGCCCTCCTCTGGACAGCCTCCATCCCGTCTATGTCCTTTCAGAGATGGGGTCTCCAGAACTGGAAGCAGAACTACAGATGGGGTATCACCAACTGTCTGTACAGAGGGATAATAACTTCCTGTTTTCTACTGGTGAGGCCTCTCCCTATGCATCCCAGTATCCCACCAGCCCTCCTTACTGCCTTCTCACATTGCTTGCCCACCTTAAGGTCATGTGATATGACTACCCCCAGGTTTCTTTCCATTTCTGTTGTTGTTATTATCTCACCACCCATTGTGTACTCTTTCCCTGGATTTTTGTTTCCCATGTGCATTTCTTTGCACTTCTTTGCATTGAATCTAAGCTGCCATTCATTTGACCATGCCTCCAACCTTGCCAAGTCACTTTGCATCCTCTCCACTCCACATTCTGTATCAACCCTGTTGCAGATCTTTGTGTCGCCTGCAAAGAGACATACTTTTCCTTCCAGTCCCTCAGCAATGTCACTTATAAAGACATTAAAGAGGACGGGTCCCAGTACTGAACACTGCAGTACCCCACTAGTAACCCCTTTTTCTTCAGCGTAAACTCCATTTACTATTACCCTCTGTATCCTGCTGTTCAGCCAATTGTTTACCCAGGCTACCACCTTGGGACCCACTCCAAGACCGGATGACCTGTATATTAATATTTTGTGTGGGACTATGTCCAATGCCTTGCTAAAGTCTAGGTAGGCCCTGTCTACAGCCCCTCCCTGGTCTACTACCTTGGTATCCCAGTCAAAGAAATCAATTAGATTCATCTGACATGACATTCCTGCTGTGAATTCATGCTGCCTTAGGTCCTGTGCCCCACTGACCTCTAGGAACTCAACAGTTCTTTCCATTAGAAGTGACTCCATCATTTTCCTTACCATTGAGGTAAAACTAACAGGTTTGTAGTTTCCTGCGTCTGTCTTGCTCCCACTTTTGTGAAGGGGAATCACGTCTGCCATCCTCCAGTCCTCCGGTACCACACCATCCTCCCATGATTTGTTGAAAAGGGAGGTCTGTGGAGTCACTAGTTCTACCCTTAGTTCTTTTAGAATTCTTGGGTGAATCCCATCAGGCCACAGTACTTTGTCCACCTTCAGTTTTAGGAGTTCTTTCAGAACCCTTTGTTCAGTGAATGGACTGGAATCGACCTCCCTATCCAGAGTGCTTCTATTCTTTGATTTAGGTACCTACCCCTCCTCTTCTTTTGTGAATACTGAGCAGAAGTATTCATTCAGTATCCCTGCTTTTTCACTGTCATCTTCTGCCCACCCTCCCTTTTCTTTAGTAAGCCTCACTATCCCTTTCTTCATCATTCTTCGGTACCTAATGTACCTATACAAGGTTTTATCCCCTTCTTAACTGAGTTGGCTATATTTTCCTCAATTTGGGCTTTTGCTATTCTGATTGCATTCCCCACTTCCTTCTGCTTTAACTGGTACAGTTCTCTGTTCTGCTTCTTCTGTGTTTCTTTATACTTCCTGAATGCTACATTTTTCTCCTTAACCTTCCAGGCCACCTCTTTTGAAAACCATAGCTTTTTTTCCCCTTCATTTTGCCTGTTGATTTGCTTCACACAAAGGCTTGTTGCCTCTGTGATGGTTGTTTTGATTTTTCCCCATTGTTCCTCCACCCCTCCTTCTTGCCAGTTCGCTAGTGCTTTTCTAAGGCACCCTCCCATTTTCCCAATGTCAGACCTCCTAAAGTCCAACACTCTTGCTTTTGTATGGCTCAACTCTATGGCTGTGTTTATCATGAACCACACTGTTTGTGAACCAAACAGCTTTACAGGACCATCTCATCACTGGCATTTTTTAAGATTATACAGAAAATTAAAAGCAACTTCATATTTCTTCAGTTTTTGGTGAATGAGAAGCAAATAAACTAAAGGGATGCAGCCACACAGGCACAACACAAGACCTTATCCAGTCTTCAAAAATCCAAAAACAATACCTTGTTTTGTCGGGGGTGGGGGTACAGCAGTAACAACACAGAAGCAGTGAAAAATATTGCAGACAGGCTGAGAAATTCAGAGTACTGATATTGCGGTGCCACAATAAAATATGTATGAATTGACAGCATGCACACAGGTTAAAGATCAGGCCCAGAAACATTAATTGTTCAGTAAACTACAACACAGGCAGTCTTTTAAACTGACTGAAAAAAATGTCCAGCAAACAGAAAAAACTTATAAAAAATTAATTGAAGTTGTACTGTGTGTACCTGAACACACAAATACTAAAACACTAGTCAACAGCAGTTGGAAAGACTGCCTTTCTCACTGTGGTCTGTGACTCTCCCTTCTACACCACAGATCCGCCCCTCCCCTGAAGCACACTTCTACTGTGTGTTTACTAGGTTTACTAGGTAAGTGAGGACAAAAGGAAGCTATGAAGCCTTTCTTGATTGTCCCCCACATTTGTGGTAAATTACACTTTGTTGTAGTTTTTGGAAAGCCAATGATCTACGCCCTTTTTAAAGGATTCAAAGGTATTACAGTGTACTAGCTCTTGGGGTAGCTGGTTCCAGAGCCTTGGTGTTCTTACCAAGAAGAAATGAAGCCTCCTGTTTGTTTTTGCTTTACACACCATTAGTTGTTGATTGTGAAGTCTAGGTACTATTTTTTCTTTGTGTTTTAACAATACCACATTTGTTCATCAGAGAGGATGATTTGAGAATTTTATATAAGAACAGAAGATCACCTCTGGAGTGCCCAAACTCCAGTGAATGTGGGCCTGTTTTTTGAAGCCTCTCTGGATATGGTAGTGATGCTAAATGGGGCACCATTTTTGTTGCCCATCTCTGAACTCTTTCAATCACTTGAATGTCCCTGACCATGTATGGACTCCACACTGGTGACCCATAATTTGTATATGGTCTGATGTATGCTTTAAACAATGTGATAATACATTCCTCTGTCTTAGATATAAAAGTACGGTTAATGTGCCTAAGTAGTGAATTAGCGGTTTTAACTACATGATTACAGTGATTGGAGGACAATAATTTGCCACCTATCAGGATTCCCAAGTCTCTTTCACATATTGAAGATTTAATGATAATATTGTATAGTGTATAAGTTTGTTTGGAATTATTGTAACCTAAGTGGAGAACAGAATATTTGTCTGTATTGAATGCCATTTTGTTTTTCTGTGCCCAATGCTCTAATACTGAGAGGTCATTTACTAATAAGTCCATATTATAGTTGGAATCCACCCTACCACCTAATTTTGTATTGTCGGCAAATTTTGAAAGTATGTTCCTGGAGCTAATCTGCATGTCTGAGATGAAAATATTGAATAGCACTGGGCCCAGAACTGATTCCTGTGGCACACCACTGGTCACACCCATATTATTGGAATAGGCACCATTGATCCCAACATGTTTGATCCTGTCGGTTAACCAGCAATTGATCCATTTTATTATGTTACAAGAAAAACATAGGTCTGATAGCTTAGCTAGGAGAATATTGTGAGTAACCTTATCAAATGCTTTGCTATAATCCAGGAGGATGACATCCATGGGAATCTTATTGTCTAGTTCTTGGTTGACAGTATTGTAAAAGGCTATTAAATTGGTAGTGCAAGTAAAGCCTTGCTTCAACTCATGTTGTGAGTGGTTGATGATGCCTAGAGTTTGCATTTCTGCCTATAATATGCCTTTAATAATTTTTTCCATTACTTTACATGGAATGGAAGTAAGGCTGATGGTGTGGTAATTGCTCACTATGGAGCAGTTACCCTTTTTAAGTATAGGCACAACTGTAGCAGTTATCCAATCAGATGGAACAGATCTTTCTGCTAATGATTTATTAAAAATAATGGAAAGTGATGTGGCAATATTTTCATCTGTTTCAACCACAAATCTAGGATTAATTAAGTCTGGTCCATAGCTAGTATTTGGTTTTAAATGTTTTAACAAGGAAATGACTTAAGAAATAGTTATGGTGTGGTTATTTTCAGTAGAACTTGATATGATAGTATTTGTATCAATTATGACTGTACGATTTGAGAATGCTGATGCAAAATAGGTGTTTAATATGTCGGCTGTCTCTTTATCAGATGTAATGGTGTGTGCCATTGGTCAATGGCCCAGTTTGTCTGTTATTGCCTTTTTTACTATTGAGATAAGAAAATAGGGAATTGTGATTATCTTTAGAATGGGCTATGTGGAACTCGAGGTTGCATTTTGCCTTCCTGATAGTCCTTTTTAGTTCTTTAATGGCAGTTCTATATTGTACCAGTATGAGTTCTTTTGTGTCTGTTGTGCATTTCTTTAAATGAGTAAATAGTTTTTTCTTCTGTTTGATTTTCCAATGAATATCATTATTTAACCACAAATAAATCTTACCTTTACTGTTATATGTTATCCAGGCTGGAATATAAGCTTTTTCTTAACAAATACCCAATAGTCTTCCAGGGTTAAAGGTCATAAAATTGTTTCCCATTGGGTATTTTTTAGGCTGTTGTTTATTGCCTCAGAGTTGGCTTTGTGGTAGTTATACAACTGAGCATTATTAACTATTATGCTAGATTCATACTGTAGATCAACTACAATGGTATGGTACACTATTCCCTAGTGGGTCTGATATTGAAAGATTTAAGACTGTGTCCTCAATATTGGTAATTACAAGGTCTAATATATTACATCCTCTAGTGGGTTCTTGAACAATTTGCTCAAGCCCTAATTCATTTATTGTTGAAATATAAGTTTTTTGACAACTGTTGTGCCATTAGTAGTAGACCAAGTTATGGTTGGCATGTTAAAGTATCCCAGGATCAGGATATCACCTTTATTTGTCAAGTGGCTGATGTCCTGTATTAATGTGTTTGTATATTCTGAATCAGAGGATGGTGGGTGATAGCATGTGCCCAAGAATAGTTGTGGGTGTCCCTGAAACTGAATGGCTACCCATATACTTTCCATTGGTGAAGTATGTGGGTATTCATGTGAATGAACTGTGTCTTTAATACAAAGACATACACCACCTCCTTTTTTGTGAAATCTATCTTTCTGGTATAATTTAAAGCCTGGTATGTCTTTCATCCAGGTTGAATCTGGGTCCCACAATGTCTCTGTTTACTGAAATTATGATAATATCCAGTAAGTGAATTTTGGTTTCAAGCTCAGAGATTTAAAAAAAGTTTAAGGACCTTGCATTAAGAGATAATATTTTGCAAACCTGAGATGTTGGAGGCTTATTTGCTAAAGCCTTGGGTGTCACCCCAAACTCCCCCATTGATGTCAGTTTAAACAACTGCTAATGTGTGAGAGAATTCTCCTGCCTAAGATGGAACTACTTCTCCTGCTCAAGTGGAGCCCATCCCAACAGAAGAGAGAGGGCTGTCTATAAAATTTTCCCAATGCGTAAAGCATTTTATTTCCTGGGATGAACACCATTTCCTCAGCCACTCATTGTAGAATTTAATTCTGTTAGTAACATATTCAGTAGCTCTTGGTATTGGCAGTACACAGACTGAATGTATTAAATTGACTTTCAATATTCACACAAAATCAATAAATGCTTGATGATATAAACACAAGGGTTTACTTCAATCGATGTACTAAATTTTGACACAAAATTTTGTCAAAAATGCTTTTTTAAAGTTTTTTAGATGGTTTGATTCTCGGAGCTCTTAGAGCAAACTGTTCCAGCTTTCCACTACAAACACTACACTGAACTGAGACCGTGCAAGACAATATAGAGGCCATGTGACCTTACATCCCATGAATCACTGCAAAATTCACCTTAAAGAGACCCCAAAGGCAAAGTAATGTGAAGTCTAGAGAACAATGGGAACTTTATGTTACTTAGAGATGCAAAGTTATTCTCTTCGTTTTGCAGAGTATTTCATGAAATTCATGCTGTACATAAAATACTATGCATAGCCAAGTTTATGGATTTCACCCATCTCTATTTTAGAGTCATAACAGCCCGTTGTGCTGCTGCTATCAAATCTATATGTTGTGGATGTACTTTGTGTGGACACATTTTTTAGCAAATGTTTTTGCATTAAATAAATTGTTGTAGCAGCCTATACCAGTGCCAGCATCTTTTGTGTTTTGCCTTACCCACTGAGCCTCCTTTATCGCCAAATTTTAGTTTGTTTCCCATCATATGTTTCTTCTTTCCTCTTTTCCCCCTTGTACCTTTTCATAGAGGCATTGGTCAAGAGGCATAGACTGATCAGGAGAAGTTTTTGAAAGTACTGTAGCATTTTATTCTTATAAATATCAATAAAATATGAAAAAGAAAACTGTGCAGGATAGCTCTTCAAAAAGTCAGTACAAATACAAAATAGGATAGCTCTTCAAAAAGGAAGTACAAACACAAAAATTCTACATCTGGATATTGAAGGAGCTCCAAGAGGAACTGGCTGCACCACTGGCTGAGCTCTTCAACAAGTCACCAGACAGCGGGAAAATACCTCATGACTGAAAAAAGACAACCGTTGTGCCCTTGCACAAGAGTGGAAACAAGGAAGAGGCAGGAAATTACCACCCTGTCAGTCTGACTTCAGTTTTGGGGAAAATTATGGAGTCACTATTAAAGGAGAGGATAGTGGCATACTGAAAAGATACTAGAAAAATGGACCCAAAGTAACATGGCTTCACAGCAGGATGCACTTGTCAAGCCAGCTTGATTGACTTCTTTGACTTGGTCAACAGAACATTGGATCAGGAAGGGGTTGTGGACATTGAATACCTAGATTTCAGCAAGGCCTTTGACACTGTCCCTCACAGAAGGCTAACCAGCAAGCTGGAACATACGGGAGTTGGCCAGAAGACAGTCAGATGGATCATTAACTGGCTGAATGATAGCACCCAGAGAGTCTCAGAAAAGACTTGCCTGCTTCTGTTTGAGGCTGAGAAACTTGTTATACTTCAGAAAACAAACTAGAATTCATTTGAGGAACTGGGAGCTTGGTAAGACATAATATTGTTGGGGACTTGTTAAGAAGGTAAGCTACGCTTTCTACAGAAAGTTTCATTTTTTCTTATTCGCATTAAGAGAATTGCAGGATTCTGTCAAAGTGTAGTAATTTTATAACCAGAGGGGGTGAATTAAAACTGAAGTTGCTTGATTCCTGTGCTCGAGACCTAGGATTTGGAAGGATATTTGTGCAACATTCTAGAAGTGTCCTGCTGGCTGAGGAGTGAGTTTTTAACCCTGGTTTCAGAGAAGGGTTTGTGTATTAGAATCAGACATAGCAAAGTGTCTACATTGAAAGGCCTGCTTACAACACAGGTGTCACTAGTCAATCAATTGATTCTGGGTGGGACTTTTATCACTGTGCTCTCTTAGGCAAACTACACAGTGAGAAGCCAGTCCGAAAATACTTGCCTGCTTCTGTTTGAGGCTGAGAAACTTGCTATACTGCAGAGAACAAACTAGAATGCATTTGAGCAACTGGGAACCTGGTAAGACATAATATTGTTGTGGACTTGTTAAGAAGGTAAGCTACGCTTTCTACAGAAAGTTTCATTTTTTCTAATTGGCATTAAGAAGAGAATTGCAGGATTCCATTAAAGTGTAGTAATTTTATAACCAGAGGTGGTGAATTACAACTGAAGTTGCTTGATTCCTGTGCTTGAGACCTAGGATTTGGAACAATATTTGTGCAACATTTTAGAAGTGTCCTACTTGCTGAGGAGTGAGTTCATTTTTATCCCTGCACTCAGTAGAGTGGTTTGTGTAGGAGCAGTGGCCTACTAAATTGTGGTGTTGGTTGAATTACTATAAAGGGCAGTACTCACCAGGGTGGTGGAGCAGTGGTGTATTTAATTGTTTCTAACAGTCACCAGTGGTTGTGGCATATCCTTTATAGCCAAGGTTCTGACATCACTTCCTCAACAGGTCTTGGGGTAGAACTGCCATATTCTTAATAACTGAGCACAGTGCATAAAGGGTAAGTACACACCAAAAAAAAAGATATATTTTATATATTACTCATTGTATATTATAAGGGAGAGGGACATGTGGGGAGTGGTGCAATGCACTGGCAGTGGGGCAGCAGTTTTCTGGGAGACATTCTGGAGCCTACATTGCTGCCCTATTTTCAGGCAACTGTCAGCTCTGAGGGAGGAGGTTGCCCACCTCCAGGGTAAACTGCAAGGACTAAGGAGGCCCCCCACCCAAAGATCACCAGTTCCACAACCACTGCCTCAGAGGTTGCCAAGTGTGAAAAGCAGTTGGACCACAGTGGGTTCTGGGAGGGTGAGGGTGGTGGAACAGAGGTGTATCCCCCTAGTTGTACCTCTTCACAAATTATATGTCAGTCTGGCAAATCAAGGTTCCTCTATGATGACACTCTCAGTGGAGACCAAGAAGAATGCTGGGGACATCCACAAGGAAGAACCACAAAAGGGTGGCAAGGGACACCACAGGGGAAGGAAACAGCTTCTGATAGGGGACTCAATTGTTAGGGGTGTAGACCTGGGGAAGAGAGAGGAAAGGGAAGTAAGGTGCCTGCCTGGTGCCATGGCTTGGAGGGACAGGAAGCAAACCCTCAGGATTGCAGAAGCAGCATCACAGGAGAGATAACTAGATATCATTGCCCACCTTGGGACAAATGACCTAGCTAGGCATGAGATCAGTGCAGTACAGGATGAATTTTTGGAGTTGGGGAGGGGCCTCAGACAGGTAGCAAGCATGGTAACCTTCTCAGAGGTGCTGTCAGTCTATGGCAGGGGTGAGGCTAGGATACTGCACACCATGCAGTTTAATGAATGGTTGTAAAACTGGTGCAGAGCACAGGGCTTTGGCTTCATTGGGGACTGGGGGTCCACCTGGAGAGATTAAGGTCTATACTGGCATGATGGTCTGCATCTGTCCAGGAAGGGAAACAAGCTCCTAGGTGACAGGTTTAAATGCTTCCTTGGCAAGCTTTTAAACTAGCCAATGGGGGAGGTGCTGATAGGAAGCAGGAAAATTCAAGTCTCCCCCCACAAAACATGGCAGGTAGTAGGGTAAACACTGAGATACAGAGCTTGAAAGAGGTCAGGACAGGGGTAAATGGAAAAATAGACAAGGGCAATAAGAGCAGGAATGGGGTAAAAAATGATAAAGCCAACATTAAATGGAGGGCAATGAGTACCAATGCCCATAGTCTGGGAAACAAGTTTTCTGAGCTAGTAGCCCTGATGGAAGAGGAACACTTGGATATTGTGGCAGTCATAGAAACATGGTACACAGAGAACCATGACTGGGATGTCAACATTCCAGGGTACACAATCTACAGAAGGGACAGGGGGGTAAAAGAGGAGGTGGAGTAGTTCTCTACATAAGGGAAGGGATCAAAAATACAGAACTAAAAAGTAAAATGGGAGGACAAGAGGCACTATGGGTCACCTTGAAGACAGGGAATGGCATCATAATCCACACAGGGGTTGTATACAGACCCCCATCTCAAGGTGAGGAAATGAACAAGAGAATGATAGAGGACATTCTCAAAATGGCTGAAAAAGGGGAGACACTGTTGATGTGGGACCTGAATATGCCTGATGTTAACTGGATGACATGGACTGCAGCAACATCCAAGAGCAGGGTCGTTCTCTATGCCCTACAGAGGGCATGCTTTAGACAGCTAGTGGTGGAACCCACTCGGAAGGGAGCAATATTAGACCTGGTACTTTCAAATGGAGAGAGGATCACAAATTTAGAAGTTAGTAGACATCTGGAAACAAGTGACCACTGCACAGAGTGCTTCACAATAAACACAACCATGGAGACAAGCCATACCAAGACAAGGATACTGGACTTTAGAAGGGCTGAATTTGGCATAATGGGTGAATACCTGAGGAATGCATTAGCAAATGGCCAGAAAGGAGGGGTGGAAGAACAATGGAGAAAAATCAAAACTGTTATCATGGAAGCAACAAGCCTTTGTGTGAAACAAATAAAGAAAACAAAGCAGAATAAAAAAAAACACTATGGTTCTCAAAAGAGGTGTCAGGGAAGATTAAGGAGAAAAAGTCTGCATTCAAAAAGTATAAGGAATCACAGAAGGAGCACGACAGGGAACTGTTTCAATTAAAGCAGAAATAATTGGGGAAGGCAGTCAGAAAAGCAAAGGCCCAAACCGAGGAAAAGATAGCCAACTCAGTTAAGAAGGGGGATAAAACCTTTTATAGGTACATTAGGGAGCATAGAAAGGTTAAGGGAGGGATAGTGAAGAATAATAAAGGAGATGGGATGTGCACAGAGGGAGACAGTAAAAAGGCAGAGATACTGAATGAATCCTTTTGCTCAGTATTTACAAAAGAAGAGGAGGAATTACCTAAACCAAACAATAGAATCACTCTGGGTAGTGGGTTTGGTGCCAGTCCATTTACAGAAGAAAGAGTCCTGAAAGAACTCCTAAAACTCAAGGTGGACAAAGTAATGGGGCCTGACGGACTCACCCTAGAATCCTAAAAGAACTAAGGGAGGACCTAGTGACACCACTGACCACACTTTTTAAAAAAACATGGGAGGATGGGGTGGTACCTGATGACTGGAGGAGGGCAGATGTAATTCCCCTTCACAAAAGTGGGAGCAAGGGCGAAGCAGGACACTACAGACCTGTTAGTTTGACCTCTGTGGTGGGGAAATGATGGAATCACTTCTGAAAGAAAGAAAGAATTGTTGAGTACTTAGAGGCCAGTGGGGCACAGGACCCAAAGCAGCATGGATTCACAGCAGGAAGGTCATGTCAGATGAATCTAATTGATTTCTTTGACTGGGTGACCAAAGTAATAGACCAGGGAGGGGCTGTGGATATGGCCTACCTAGACTTTAGCAAGGCATTTAACACAGTCTCGAACAAAAGATTAATAATCAAGTTAGCCAGCCTGGAAGTGGGTCCCAAGGTGGTTATCTGGGTAGCAAACTGGCTGCACTACAGGAGACAGAAGGTGTTAGTGAATGGAACACATTCTGAAGAAAGGGGGGCTACTAGTGGAGTACCTCAGGTATCACTACTGGGTCCAGTCCTCTAACGTCTTTATAGGTGACATTGCAGAGGGTCTGAAAGGAAAGGTATGACTCTTTGCAGATGACACAAAGATCTGTAACAGAGTTGATACACAAGGGGGTAGAAAGGATGAGAAGGGACTTGGCAAGGTTGGAGGAATGGTCAGACATATGGCAACTTAGATTCAATGCAAAGAAGTCCAAAGTAATGCACCTTGGAAATAAAAATCCAGAAGAGTACACAATAGCAGGGCAGGTACTAACAACAGCAATAATGGAAAGGGACCTGGGGGTAGTCATATCAGATGACCTAAAAGTGGGTAAGCAATGTGAGAAGTTGGTAAGGAGAGCCAGGTGGATACTAGGATGCATAGGGCAGGGCATCACAAGTAGAAAAGGGGAAGTGGTTATCCCTCTGTACAGACAGTTAGTGAGACCCTATATGGAGTACTGCGTACAGTTTTGGAGACCTCATCTACACATGGACATAGACAGGATGGAAGCAGTCCAGAGGAGGGCAACTAAAATGGTGCAGGGTCAGCATCAGAAACCATATGAAGAGAGACTGAGAGAGCTTAATATGTATACCCTTGATGAAAGGAGGGACGGGAGACATGATAGAAACTTTTAAGTACCTCAAGGGAATCAACAACGTCCAGAAGGGTAGCATCTTTCAGAAAAAGAGATGTGTAAGAACAAGGAGGCACATTTTAAAGATAGAGGGGGGATGGCTCAGGGGTAATGTGCTAAAAACAAATTTCACAGAGAGAGTGGTGGACACATGGAACCACCTTCCTGGAGAGGTTGTGGGGTCTAAAACAGTGGGGGAATTCAAGCATGCATGGGACAGACATAAGGCAATTATAGTGGGGGTTGCAGGAAGTAGGTTGTTAGTTAACTAGAATCTGAAGCTTATCCAATAGGTAGGGAAATGGGCAGACTGGGTGGGCCAAGTGGTCCTTATCTGCTATTAAAGTCTATGTTTCTATGTTTCTATGAGTGCTAGTCAATGGATCATTGTCAAGGGAGGGTAGGATGACCAGTGACATCCCACAGGGATCGGTACTGGGACCGATTCTAAGTAATATATTTGTAACAGATATAGCAAATGGACTAACAGGGAAGGTTTGCCTGTTCACAGATGATACAAAACTCTGCAACAGAGTGGACACAAGTGAAGGGGGCAGACAACATGGAAGCTGACCTCAGAAGGCTAGAGGATTGGTCCAGGGACTGGCAGTTGCAATTTAATACCAAAAAGTGTAAGGTAATGCACTTGGGACAGAGGAACTCTGGAAAAAAGTACACACTGGGAGGAAATTAACTTGAGGAGACACATTCCATCCCATTGTATTAGAGAGAAAAGGAAGTGCAAAAGAAGAAGGAAACCACTTTGGTTCTCAAAAAACAGTAGCAGAAAAGGTCAGAGCCCAAAAGGATGGCCTTCAGGAAATATAAGGGAATGCAGCGGGATGAAGATAGGGAGGCATACCAAACTTCTCTGAAGGGGAAGCAGGAAAGGCAGTAAGGCAGGCAATGGCCCAAACCGAGGAGACACTAGCACAAACAGTAAAAGAAGGTGACAAGACTTTCTATAGATACATTAGTGAAAGAAGAAACTCCAGACGGGGTATTGCTAAGATCAAAGGGGAAAAGGGGGAATGTGAGGAGAAGGACCATGTAAAAGCATCTATCCTAAATAGATACTTCTGCTCAGTATTTGCTGAAGAGAAGGTAGGGCAGGGCCCACAGTTCAGCACCATAGACATGGGGGGAGGGAGATGTGCACTAGTCCCTTCACAAAAGAAAGAGTCTCACAAGAGCTTGATAAGCTCATGGTGGACAAGACAATGGGACCTGATGGCATACATCCCAGGGTACTAAAGGAGCTAAGTGTAGAACTAGAAGAGACATTATCAGAACTGTTTAGTGAGTCACTGAGCACAGGAGAAGTTCCAGAAGACTGGAGAAGGGCTCATGTGATCCTGCTCCACAAGAGTGGTAACAGGGAGGAGGCAGGGAACTACAGACCAGTCATTCTTACCTCAGTAGTGGGCAAGATTATGGTGACACTCCTCAAGGAAAGGATTGTGCATCACCTGGAATCCATAGGAGCACAGGATCCAAGACAGCATGGGTTTACAAAAGGAAGGTCCTGTCAAACTAATCTCATAGATTTCTTTTCCTGGGTAACCAGAGTGGTGGACCAAGGGAAAGCAGTTGATGTTGCCTACCTTGACTACAGCAAAGTTTTGGATACTGTTCCACATAGAAGATTGAATAATAAGCAGGGTAGGCTTGGAGTGGGTCAGACATTGGTCAACTGGGTGGCAAACTGGTTGAAGGGCAGAAAACAGAGAGTGGTGGTAAACGCTATGCCGTCAGAAGAGATGCAACTCACAAGTGGGGTACCTCAGGGATCAGTCCTGGGGCCAGTCCTTTTCAATATCTTCATCAGTGACTTTGCAGGTGGACTGGAGGGTAAGGTTTGTCTATTTGCAGATGACACCAAGATCTGCAACAGAGTAGATGATCCAGATGGGGTGGGCAGAATGAGAAGAGATCTGGATAAACTAGCAAAATGGTCAGAAGAGTGGCAACTGGGATTTAATGCAAAGAAGTGCAAGATCATGCACATAGGGAAGAGAAACCCTGAAGCCACCTATAGGCTGGGATGGAAGTTGCTAGCAGTCACAAAGGAAGAAAGAGACTTGGGCATCATTATCACAGATGACCTGAAATCATCCAAGCAGACCACTAAAGCAGTAGGTAAGGCTAGAGGGATGTTGGGGTGTATTAGTAGGGGTATCACAAGTCGGAAGAGGGAGGTAATAATCCTTCTTTCCAAGATAATGGTTAGGCCCCATCTGGAGTACTGTGTACAGTACTGGAGGCCACACCTTCATAAGGACATTAACCAAACTGAGGCAGTCCAGAGAAGGACAACCAAAATGGTGCAGGAACTGCATCAGAAAACGTATGAAGACATATTAACTAAACCCAATATGTATACCCTAGAGCAAAGGAGGTAGAGAGGTGATATGATTAAAACATTCAAACACCTTAAGGGCATTAACAAGGTGAAAGAGTCTAACATGTTTCAATATAAGAAAAATAGCAGGACAAGAGGACACAGCATGAGATTAAAGGGAGTCAGATTAAGGGATAATGTGAGGAAGTTCTTTTTCACAGAAAGGGTGGTGCATGCATGGAACAGCCTACCTCAGTAAGTGGTGGATATGAATACAGTGCAAGGCTTCAAACAGGCATGGGATAGGCACAAGGGAGCAATACAGAAGAGTATAAATAGATAGGTCATTGAAAGAGCAGAGGCCTATGGCACATTCATAAGGTAGAAAAAGAAATGGGCAAACTGGATGGGCCTTGTGGTCCTTATCTGCAGTCAACTTCTATGTTTCTGAGAATGATAGACCCATGGAACTGCCTGCCTCAGGAGCTGGTAGCATCAAAGACAATTAGGGAGTTCAAACTTGCATGGGACAGACATAAAGGACAAGCTATGACAAAGGCTGCATAGGGAGGTGGGTAGTTTCTAGGGCAGACTGGATGGATCACATGGTCCCCATCTGCCGATGCTTTTCTTATGTTCTCATCTGAGTGTCTCAATTTAAATCTCAATCTATCTCCCTAAACAAAACATTGTTCTCTTTTATATATGATATATTTTCCTGGTAGTTTAAAATCTACATCCTGTTGTAAGTTTCATCTCCTATTTAGCAAATAATGCATTGAACCTTTGTAAATTTATTTCCTAAGACCCACCTAAAGAGTAAATCCAGTATCAACAGATGCAACAAAATGGAATACTTTGTCCCAGGGATGATTTACTGCTGACAATTATGTTAAAAAGCTTGTGGAGGTCAAAATGTATCTCAAGGTCAACCCCTATGTTCCAGATTGTTGTTTCTAATAAACACAGCTAGCTTTCTGCAATTATTTCAACAATATATTATAAACATTTGCAACCAAATAATCCCAGTTTCACACAAAGATTCCTATATATATATATATATATATATATATATATAGTAACTACTGTGAACCAATAAGAGGAAGAAAGAATAGAAACAGCAAGTGAAGGACGGGAGAAATTCTGGGACCATCAGAGTGGCCAATTTCTAGGTGCCACAAGAAAAAAAAATGATTGCACAATCAGACAGGCAAGAGATAAACAAGTGGCAGAACAGGAGAGGACAAACTATATTCTTAACTCTCTGCATAGCAAATGGGAAAAGGTCTTACCCAGCTCTGCCACACACACACACACACACCTTTAAGACAAAACCTTTTTGGTTTTTCAAAAACAGGTTTCCTAAACCTTGTATTTCTAACCTTATAACATTTATAGTCCTTTGCATACACAGTATCCTTTTTTCATAACACCTTTAACAGCAAATATTTCAGTTAAGCACACACATTTTTTCAACCTTCTGAATTCTCAAGTTCATGAACCATATCTTGACAGAAAATCAGCACTGACATTCTCTTTTCCAGATGTGTACATCACTTTAAATTTAAATGCCTGTAGTGCCAGGTACCACCTTGTGATGCTGGAATGTGAATCCTACATTTGATTAAGCCAACAGAGAGGACTGTGATCTGTTACAAGTACAAAGTTACTTCCTAGCAGATAAAACTTAAGGGACTCCATAGCCCATTTCACAACAAGGCATTCTTTTTCAATGTTGGAATCCTTTTTCTCTCTGTCATGTATTTTCCTGTTGATATGCAGAAGGGGATGTCCTTCCCCTCTATAGTCTGACTCAGGACTTCACTTTGACCTATCTCTGATACATCTGAAACAGAATTTGTTTCATGAAGTCTGGACTTCTTAAAAGAGGGGCTGACCATAATGCAGCTGTGATGGCCTGAAGAGCCTCATAACACTCTTTCTACCATGTCACATTATTTGGATACTTTTGTGTGAGTTCAGAGAGGGAAATAGATAAATGGGCAAAGTTGGGGACAAATCTCTGGTAATAACCTAACAGACCTCAACATGACCTGACTTGTGTCATTGTTTTAGGGACAGTACTGTTAACTACAGCTTCTATCTTTGAAATATCTGGCTTTACATCTCCATTTCCCAAAATATAAACTAACTATGCAGTTTTCTGCTTGCCTAGTGTGCACTTGGTCAGATTAATGGTCATACTTGCATTTTTGATTGATTGTATAACTGATCATAGCTGTTGCAGGTGGCTTTTCCAGTCTGGACTGTACACCACGATGTCATCCAGGTAAGCATCACAATAACCAGTGTGAGGGATTAGAATTACATCCATGCACTGCTGGAATGTAGTGGGTGTGCCATGTAAACAAAATGGCATGATGATGAACTGATTGAATTCAGCTGGAGTGTAAAATGTAGTTTTGTCTCTGGATTCTTTAGCTAGAGAAATTTGATAGTAACACTTATTGAGATAGAGGGTACTAACGTATTTAGTACTTCCCAGTCTAGCCACCATATCAGCTATCCTGGGCATAGCGTAACTGTCAAATATGGACACTTGATTACATTTCCTAAAATCAAGGCAGATTCGTACACCCCCTTCTTTTTTTATTACAATCAGCATTGATAGTGACCAAGAACTTCTCAATTCTTCAGTGATGACCAACTCTTTCATTTTTTTTGTTTTTCCTAAACCACATATGGCCTTAACCACTGTGGTAGTCTGTATGCCTTTTGTCTGGTAGGGAAGCATTCTCTTTCACTATTACAGTACATGTTTGACCCCTTTTGCTCTGCCTGGCACTCTGGTAAAAGTACTTTCAGATGCCTTTATCAAGTTATGGATTTCTGTAGTCTGTTCTATGGATAAGGAAACATTCACCTTTAAAGCATCAGAAGTTGTAGTTTATTCCAGTTTCATAAGCTATGTCAGTGTCTTCTTCAACAGTTTCTGGTAATACTCACAAAGCATTGCTTTGGAGCTTTTCCAGTTCATTTTTTCAGGAGGTTAGCATGGTATATCTTGGTAGAATTCTTCCTATCAGGGATCTCCATCTCATAGTTAACTGTACCAGTATGTCAAAGCAATTTGTAAGGCACTTACCACTTCATTAACAGTTTGTTTTCTGTAGTCAGTAACAGTAACAAGACCTTTTCACCTGACTCAAAAACTTTTCCTTTTACCCCATGATCATAATACACCTTCTGCTGTCTTGGGGCTTCTTCCTGATTACTGTGGGAAATTTCAACATATTTTGCCAGTTTCTCTCTCAGTGCTCACATTTAAGATTAAGTAGATTCTTTCTGAGTGAAATTATCTTCCCTGTTTTTTTTATTATATCAAGTGGCCCTCTAGGTTGTCAACCATACAGCTTTTCAAAGGGTGAAAACCCTGCTTATGCTTGTGGCACTTCTCTGTAAGTAAAATAAGAAACGTATCACTTTGAGTATGCACTTGGTAGTATCATTGATGACACAATGACAGCTTGATTTCTTAATGAGTCTACTGTGTGGCACGACACTTGTAAACAGCGGTCTGGGGGGGTGGAGCAAGATGGATGCAGTGCTGCTCCACTCCCTGCAGCTCTGACTTTGTAGTGGCATTTTCCAAGTTTTTCAAGTCTTTACTCGTATGCTGTTTTTAGAGGGTTTTTTTTTTAATCGATGAAAGAAACTCAGTTTAATCATGTAAATAGTACACCTGTTGGATGCCGTTTTTTGCCCTCTTGTTCCTCTGAGCTCTAGTTTTGTGCACCTGTCTGATGCTTAGCATTTTGTTGGTGTGCCATTTGTCTTGCTCTTTGGAGCATAACATGAGTTTTGTGCCACTTGCCTTGTGGCCTTGTGGAAGAAGGCACCCGGTGCGTCTGAGTCATTGGGTGTATGGAGTGAAGTCTACAAGTTGCCAGTTGGTGAGACCAGATTTGGATGCTGTACAAGCATAAAGTTGAAACAGAAAGGTGGAAGCATTTTATTGCTGACAAGCTACTAGCCTATTTTTAAAGGTATGTTAACACTGCCGAGGGTCGGGGGCTTTTGGGTTTGCTACCTAAAGTTACTGCACTTAGTGGAGTGGCACTTTTATTTTATTTTTCAGGTATGTACTGCCAGAGTTGGAAAAGGGAGATGGGAGAGTCCAGGAGGATTACTCTGTGTCGTAGTGTGTGGGTCACCATGTGGACAAACTGGTAGAGTGACACAGTTGCAGTTGTAAATGAACAAAGTTTATTTAGTTACATCAAAAGTTTCTTCATAGCAGGACAGATGTAATAACAGTGAACTGGTACGACAACAGAAAATAACAGCATGGTAAATAAAATTATATCATGAATTTCACATACTGTAGCTAGAAAGATGTTCTTCTCCCAACACATTGGAGCAATTAACAGAGCTCCTTGGAGTCTGTCTCCAGAACCAAAACCTATTTTAATCTCACAGCTCAAGAGACAGAGATTTATACAAAAAGCTTTGTCATGTGATGAGCTAACTTCGCCCATACTGCTATCTAACACATCAAACTGATTCAGGATGTCTCTATATTCGATAGTCTAAATATATTCATTATTTAATACATAATGTTAAGCCATACAGTATAGCACATTTATTTTGTACAGCATTTCAGAACTTTTATTATGAACATCCTCTGAAGCACCACCCAGCAAGCAATTGGGCAATATATACAGAGGTTAACAGTGGCCAGTCAGCGCTATAGTGCTAGTCCTAGTGCAGGCTACAAGCTTCCCTACAGCTTTCCAACCTAATCCGTGCCATAAAAATAAAACAGGTAAATGCAAACATGCATTTTTGTTTTCTATATGCTAAAGGAAAATGTAGACTAAACATAACTAAACTACATTTTAGTCTGAACCTAACAGAACTACCCTTTTTGTCCCCTTTAAGTAGCGCTTTATCTTGTTTTAATGTGGTCACAATGAAGGGTGGGGAAGGACAGCTCCCGACAAAACTGAGTTTTAAGCATTTAAGCAGAGACCTAAAATAAGCTCACAAAACTGCTCAAACTTTCACTTAATCCAGCTTTAAATGAGAAGGACATGCCGAGGTACATAAAGCTTACCTGGCATAACATGCAAGCCAGAAGTCAAGGAAAAGCAATACCCCGCTTAAGCAGAAGCTCGTGAAGCTAGCGAGAGAAACAGCTCTCATCACTAACAGATGGCATAGCAACCTTTTCAAAGGCTTTTCCAAGCATTCTGCCACTCTCATCCTAAAGGGGGGGGGCATTTAAGAATCGCAGACAAATACCACCCCTCTCTTTATTTTAATTAAAAGCACCTCATGGTGCAAAACAGTACTAAACCAAACGCTTTTATGGATGCTTTTATTTCTTTTTTTGTAAAACTAGATTTTCAGTCTCATCATTTTAGCAGGACTGCGACCTTAACCAGAAAGATACTGAATGCAGCCTGAATATGCAAGCAGTGAAGCTGAACTACCCAGAGGAAAAGTTTATTCTGGCTACATATTTTTCCTCGAGTGGCAGCTTCCACTGAGTTCTTTCAGCCTTCTACATTTTATTTGTCCCTCTGATGTAAGGGCAAAACATATACAGTTCAGTTTCCTTTTATTTTATTTACTAGAAGAAGAGGTTTGAAGAAGGGGTTACCAGTCCTTTTCTTCTGACTAACAAATGTACCCTAACCATGCAGATACATCTTTGTCTAAAATGTGCAAGAACATAATAAAACTGAAATGCAGCGCTCTGCAGCTGAACAGTAATTCTGTCAATTTCAGCCGCTGCTCTAGCACTCCTAGCTTACATAGTGCTGAGAACTAAACCCCTGGTTGAAGTGCAGTGCTCTGATTGCCTTACCATTCTCAGCCTTATTTAAACAGAATCCTACAGTAAATCTATATAACCATTTAACCCCATCTGTAATGTTTGTTTATTTTACCTAAACCTATAACTTTCATTATTTGTGATGGAACCATTATTATCTCAAAGCCCCCTCTTCATAGGAAGACCCTATGACATTCCTCCCCACCTAAGAGGGCAACCACCTACTGGTTGTCTAAGACTTATACTTGATATAAACATAGGGAGGTTTGGAGCTCCGGCCCACTCACACCATAAAGTTCCACCACAGGGTCCCTTCTGAAGTAGGAACACAGCATAAGTATTACACTAAAGAAATACTGTCTCAACAATTACCCTGGGGCTTATATACTGTTCTGGTTAGCATCTTTCATAATAACAGTCTCACAGTTCACGCATGAATATTTGACATCACTGTCATAAGGAATTGCTAACATTGCTAACTGAAATACATGGGCAGCATACACATCTTTGACAATGTTCCTATCAGATACCCTTCTGACAGCCATCCCCCCCAAAAAACATATATTTATTGGTGACCAGAGAGGAGAAAAGAACAAAGCTAGAATAGAACAGAGATATCAAAATGAAAAAGGAAAAGAAATGGCTGAAGGAGGCCAACCCTTCAGTCAAAGGAGAATTACTTGAATGCAAAATAAAATAAAAATCCTACTACGGTACCACAGTAAGAGAGAAGATAGAGAAATATAACAATGTTCCAGCATTTTCTAATGCGATGAAATGGAACATCAAGAGATCTCTGAGATCACTAAACAAGGCATCTACAGATTCATAGAAAAGATAAAGCTTCTTCTCTAGTCACCTTTCCGAATGCAAACAATATGCACTCACTTCATATAAAAATTTATGTGCAACTTTCTTTAAATTCTTTGAACCATTTATGGTCACTATAATGAAGTTACATCATTGTTATTGTATAGACACTTTACTGCTCCTTGTCAGATCATAGTTTACATAACTTTTATTCATGTATTGAAAGTGTACTCAGTGCTCAGTCAGTGTTTGTTACATTGGACAATGCTAACTCCCACAAAAAATAATGTATATATTGCAATACCACTCCCTTTACTTTCCTCCAGGGAAGGGGTTGGAGCTATGACACTTTCTCATTTCTAAAGCTCACCCCAGGGGATTCCCTAGGGAGAATAAACAGTGCTACCCTAACCCAGTAATGTACTGAAAACACTTTGGGAGTCTCCTTCCTTGTTTAGCCTTATCTGATATTGTTTGCCCCGAGTCTGCATATATATCTGTAACCTTGTATCTCGCTATGAATTACCTGTTCTAACTTTGTGTACATGCCATATAATTGGTTATCAAAGTGTTGTACTGTATGATGTGCCATTGTATGTGTATTACCTTCAGGACCTCCTTGTGAATGAGCTTGCTCAATGAAGTCTTCCTGCAATAAACTTGAATTTGAACTTGAACTTCCATTTTCATATATCTGTCAAGAAACCATGTCCCAGATAGTTTCTGGATGGGTATGTCTAACAGCTAGGCCTTTAATATAACCTTTAGGGGCATCTGTCCATAACTACTATCTAAAGCCCATTTCCCTACATGGGAGCCTCCCCTGTCTCCAAAGGTGTCACCTATTGTGGACTTCAAACCTCTGGACCACTCCTCTCACATTCTTCATTACTTCCCATTGATTGCTAACTGCCCTGTCCTTCAAATAGACTGCTGCCTGACAATATATCCCCAGCCAGTGTAGTATGGAATAAGTTGTCCCAGAACTTCCTTGTGGTCTAAAGGTTTAACTGCCATGCATACTGCATCCAACAGTTCCTTTCTATGAGTACCGGTACCACCACCCTTGCATCTACCTGCCTGGTGTGGAGGTTTGGTCGCATGTGGCATAGTACCCCATCCTTTAACGCATACCATCACAATGTTTTCTGGCCCCATTATTACCCTGTTTGGTAGCAAATGTGCTGAGCTGAGCCACTTCAGGATCTCCTGCCTGTAACTGTTTCCAGTCAGCACAAGACATATTAGTAATGAGTTTATTATCACATTTAAATGTCCCTTCAGCAATTACTGCCTCTTCATGCTTGATTACAGATTATTTTCTTCTAACCTGCCTGCAGACTTCACCCCAGAACACACAAAATCTGGAACAGTTTCACCTGGGGACATCTCCAATGTCTCAGTTCCAGTATCTCCCAGCTAATACTTCCCATGGAACATTGGCAGAACAGGAATCTCCCAATCATCACGCTCTGCACAGGCATCTTCTGATTCCAACCTCTCAGGCCCTTTTTCCCTGTATATATCCCTGGTGTCTTCCAACTGGATCCAGAGCTCCAAGCACCTCCACTCTGCCTCTCTCCTATGGCTCTCAGCCTTTATTCATTGCTCAAACATGTAGCATATCAGGCTCATCTGCTCCACCCACTGGTTATGTATTACTTCACCTAGGCCACCATCACCACACAGCTTCATCTCCACCAGTGCCATGGTCATCTGTCACACCTCAGACCTCAAGTCAACATTCATGGAAATATGCAGCTTCTCCATTATGGACTGTATAACAACCCCATGGATCAAGGATTCTGCTGTTCTGTCCTGCAGCATTAACTGTCCACCAGGCCTTATACAGACCAGTCGCTATCTCACCTCTGCCACCATATGTCGTAGGGTGTGAGTGACCATATGGACTAATTGGTAAAGTGACACAGTTGCAGTTGTAAATGAACAAAGTTTATTTAGATACGTCAAACGTTTCCTCATAGCAGGACAAATGTAATAACAACAAACTGGTTATGTGTTTTGAATTCAAACTGATATGGTTGTTTTAGTATGTTTTATATGTTTTATGATGTATGGTGATTTTAATATTATAAGTGTAAAGGCACCCTGAGCTTTGGAAGTGCACCTTATATAAATAAAAACTTGCTTGCTTGCTTGATGGTACGACAACAGGAAGTAACTGCATGGCAAATAAAATTATATCATGAATTACATATGGCTAGAAAGGTGTTCCTCTCCCAGCACCTTGGAGTAAATCACATTGCTCCCTGGAGTCTGTCTCCAGACCCAAAACCTATCTAATCTCACAGCTCAAGAGACAGAGCTTTATACGAAAAGCTGTGTCATGTGATGAGTTAACTCCACCCACACTACTATCTAACACATCAAACTCATTCAGGATATCTCTAAATTTGATAGTCTAAATATATCTATTATTTAATACATAATGTTAAGCCATACAGTATAGCATAGTTGTTTTATACAGCATTTCAAAACTTTTATTATGAACATTCTCTGAAGCAGCACCCAGCAAGCAATTGTGCTGTATATAAAGAGGTTAACTGTGGCCGGCCAGCACTATAGCACTAGTCCTAGTGCAGGCAACAAGCTTCCCTACAGCTTTCCAACCTAATCCCTGCCATAAAAATAAAACAGGTAAATGCAAACATGTCTTTTTTTCTGCATGCTAAACGAAAACGTAGACGGAACATTACTAAACTACGTCTTAGTCTGAACCTAACAGAACTACCCTTTTTGTCTCCTTTAAGTGTGCTTTATCTTGTTTTAACATTGTTACAACAAAGGGCGGGGAAGGGCAGCTCCCTACTAAAAAACTGTGTTTTAAGCATTTAAGCAGAGACCTAAAATAAGCTCACAAAAGCGCTCAAACAGGAGTTTAAACCAGCTTTAAAGGAGACAGACATGCTGAGGTACATAAAACTTACCTGGCATAACATGCAAGCTAGAAGGCAAGGAAAAGCAATACCCTGCTCAAGCAGAAGCTCGTGAAGCTAGCGAGAGAAACAGCTCACAACACTAATAGGTGGCATAGCAACCCTTTCAAAGGCTTTTTCAAGCATTCTGCTGCTCTCGTCCTAAAAGCGAGGGGGAAGACATTAAAGAATCGCAGACAGATACCAGCCCTCCCTTTATTTTAACTAAAAGCACCTCTTGGTGCAAAACAGCTCTAAACCAAGTGCTTTTATGGATGCTTTTATTTCTTTTTTTGTAAAACTAAATTTTCAGTCTCATCATTTTAGCAGTGTGACTGGGAGCTCCTGCCACTCTTGAGAACCAACCTTTTCTTAAATCTGTTGCAACAGTTCTTCTATTTCTTAGCCTAATCTATCCTTTGCTATTTCTAGTCCATAAGGTTGGCCACCTGAGGGCACCCCTTTTCCCTCTCTTGACTATGCTATAGTGCCCTCTTTAATTTTCCTATCCCTCTCAGGTCCTCGTATAGGAAGGTTATTGTGGTGACCTCCAGATTTATATAAAAAAGGTTGTGTTTATTGTTGTTGGATTTAGTATGTAATAGCACTATGTTATAAAATACCTTAATGTATATACCTTATGTTTATGAAACCTGTAAATGTTGAAAATACCATGGCACTTGGTGTTTTGATAATGGTAAAAAGTATTAGGTGACTATTAGAGAAATTAAGCTAGTTGTGCTATTTAAAATGCATGTATATTGTTGTAGACTTAAGAAGCCAGAAATGTCATGGTGATTTGCATATATCCCATGCTGCATTGCATTATGAAAGTATGTATGATATTGTATTTCTTTGAAACTTGATTTGTTGCCAGTGCCCTTTGTGGTAACCCTTCTTTCAGAGATTCTGCATTGAGGGTCTTTGCTTATAGTTTTTTTTTTTTTTTTTTTTTCTTTTTGATCCCCCACTACACAAGCAAATGGGGCCTGCATAGGGGTTATGGCTACATCTCAACTAGTGAATTTGATCGGAGATCAGTGTCAGTAGGTGCTGGCTGGGTACAGAGAGGGGACATTCATGGTCTATTGCTGCAAACTGATGTACTGAAGAAGGAACATGGCATTGCAGAAGTTTATTTCTTGTATTTTGAATAAACATCACACAGAGATTGTGTGTTGAACCTGAAGTTCGGTGTCTGGCCCAACTGTTATCCCACAAGCAGGACTGTGACTTTAACCAGAAAGATACTGAACGCAGCCTGAATATTCAAGCAGTGAAGTCGCACTACCCAGAGGAAAAGTCTATTCTTGTCACATATTTTTCCCTGAGTGGCGGCTTCCACTGTGTTCTTTTAGCCTTCTACTTTTTATTTGTCCCTCTGACATAAGGGCAAAACATATACAGTACAGTTTCTTTTTATTTCATTTACTAGAAGAAGAGGTTTGAAGAAGGGGTTACTATTCCTTTTCTTCTGACTAACGAATGTACCCTAACCATGCAGAGACTTCTTTGTCTAAAATGTGCAAGAACATAATAAAATTGAAATGCAGCACTCTGCTGCTGAACAGTAATTTCATCAATTTCAGCAGCCGCTCCTAGCTAACATAGTGATGAGAAATAAACCCCTGATTGAAATGCAGTAATCTGCTTGTCTTACCATTCTCAGCCTTATTTAAACAGTATCCTACAATAAATCCATTGAACCATTTAACCCCATCTGTAATGTTTGTTTATTTTACCTAAACCTAAAACTTTTATTATTTGTGATGGAATCCTTATTATCTCATAGCCCCCTCCTCATAGGAACACCCTGTGACACTCCAGATTGTAAAAAGGAGCACTGAAATGCACTATGAACCCTAAGGTGGGAGATTAGAATATATTTTCCGAAAATTGACTGACTACCCACTGATGGTAAAATAATTTCTGATTTTAACTGCCCGAGGTAACTTGTATGCAGAGGACAGCTGTGGGGTAAAACCCTGTCTGTTTGTTTGTTTTTAAGTTACCAATACGGAACTGGAAATATTTATATAGCTTAAATCGTCCACATGTGTACTGTCGGAAGATACATTTTTGAACTCCTGAAAAAGTGACTTAAACATTTTGAAGTATTGCATGTTTGCATATTCTCTGAGTTGTTTTATAGCTAAGACACCACACCAGAGAAAATTAGTGGGCGAAAACTAGTGAGTACGAAACCTTGAGTGCAGGTGGAGTTTTGGAATTTTAGTTTTAGTTAAAATGCGGACTCCTGAGTAAAAATAGAGCTTCTAATTCTTATTTAGAAATAAGGTAGCTAGTGTTTAAGGGGAGCTTCCAATCTCTGTCTAAAAATGTATATATCTATATCTATATCTATATACTGTATATATATATATATATATATATATATATATGAATTGTACTTGAGCGCAGAGTCAAAAGAAGCTCAGAAATATTTCTATAGAACTATTATTGAATGGAGAAAAGGGAATGTGAATAATGTTTGACTTTAATTTGAAAATCGGGCTTCAAAATGGAGAGTATGACCCTGATAGATTATTAACATTGCAAAGAACAAAACAATTTCATACATGTTTATAAGTCTATCTGTTCATATAGGTGTTCATAGGTGCTTTTAAGTAAGGCTGTGAAGAATTTCCTTTTAAAAATGTTTGCTTCTGATTGCTTGATAGTTGCTGATTGATTATTGCTATTAAGGCTGCCCTTGAGGGGTTAAATCTGAATACACCCAGGTCATTCAATAGTTCGGTCTGGAGCAGGTGGCGTAACTCAGATGCATGCCAAAAACTGCTGACCTTAATTCATTGAACTGGAAATTTTGGGTCTAAACAATGTTACGAGAATAAATTGTGAAGACAGGGATGGGACACTTAGTTGCCCCACTCCCATGTTGCTGGGGTTACTTGGTGTAGGATTTTTAAAATGTTGTGGGTTAAGGAAGAGTAGGACCCAATTGAAGCCTCTTCGGGAAGCCTGCCCGGGAGGGACTGTTTAGGGGGGTTCAATTTGGTCTGTTCCAACTGGGGATCCTAATGCACCCAAGTGGTAACCTCTTTAGCTTACTCTAAGTTCCCAATTAAGAGAGCCAGGGTACTACACTAAGAAATGCAGCAAAATAAATATTTGCCGATGAAATTGCCATGAAATCGGCAATTTCACCAGGCAAAATGTTTCACAAAACTGCAGTGAAATTTCACAATTTCTCCCTCAATTTCACCTGTTGCCACCGGCCACAATGTTAGTGTGCTTTTGGTCTTCTTAGGGACCATTTGGTTAACCAGGAGGAACAAAAATGTATAGTGGTCCCAGAGAATAGTATGTGGGGACATGGAAAAACAAATGTTTATTTAGGCCAGTCTGCCCACACTAGTATACTCAGTAGCACCAGTAATCCCTTTAGACCCTTACAAACCCACAGTTGCCAACAGCCCCAGATAACCCCTGCAGCACCCCAGTAATCTCTTTCTCTCTCTCTGCAGCCAGTCAAACTCCTGTAAAGCCCATGCCAGGGCTTCAGTTTAAAAATGTTTTTCTTTATTTCTTGCACCTGCTTTTGCTCTCTTTGAACCATTCCTCTGGCTGGCATCATGAGAGGAACAGTCACCCCCTCCCACACACACACACAAGTTGCCCTGCACACCCCATTTATTTTATTTAAAAAAAATTCACCCACCTCCTCCACTCACTGGTGTAGTGTCTAGTGGCCCCCCCCAGCCGTCACTGGCAGTAAACATTAATAAGCACTCTCCCCCCAAAGTTACCCTGCTGCCTCCCATGTTTGTTTAAAAAACAAATATATATGTAAATATACCCTTCACTCCCTGGTATCTAGTATGATCCCCCCACCACATCAGTATATAGCAGCACCCAACCAGCTCCCTCCCCAGTACCCCAGTCAGGCCACCGGCATAGCCCTCCACTCAGTTCCAAGACTGGCAGCTCGACTGAGCACCACTGAGTGCTTAAATGAATGAGCGCATTTTCCCTCACTCATTCATTCATTCATGCACCCAGTAGTGCCTCAAGTCAGGCTGCGCCATGGAGATGAGTGATGGTCAGGCCGTGGCCCAATCGGGATATTGGGGAGCTGGGTGGGTTGCTACATACTGATGGGTGGGGGTGGAGGGTCCCACTAGACACTAGGGAGTGAAGGGTATATTTAAAAAAACAACAGTAGAGTAAGCAGGTAACTTTGGTGGGGAGTGCTTATGAATGTTTATGGCCAGTGACGCCAGGGGAATCGGGTTTGCCATGGGAGGCGCAATTATCAGAGGGTGGTGAAATTTCACCATGGTGGCGCAATTTCACCTAAGGTTGAAATTTCACTACAGGCAAAATTCTTGCCGCTTGAGGTGAAATTACCACAACTGCAGGCAAAATCTGCATTTCGCCAAGCAAAATATTTCACGTAATGCATTAATTACGCAAAATATTTAGCTCGGCCAAGTATTCCAGTTTCGCACAACACTAACTACACTAAGTGTTTTTGGGCAAAGTAAAGATGCAGAAAAGTAATAGCTCTATAGTTTGGTGTAGTAATGAATGTGCATTTTCTGAGTTTTCTTCTGTGTTATGGGCAATCTGTTGGTATAAGGTCTGGGATACAGATGATTACACAGAACACAGAAACATAGAAGAATAGAATTTGACGGCAGATAAGGACCGCTTGGCCCACCCAGTCTGCCCATTTCGCTACCTAATGGATAAGCTGCAGATCCTAATTAACCAGCTGCCTACTTCTTTCTACCCCCACCCCTAGAATTGCCTTATGGTTATCCCATGCATGCTTGAATTCAACCATTGTTTTTGACTCCACAACCTCCTCCGGAAGGCCATTCCATGTTTCAAGTTCAAGTTCAAGTTTATTGCAGGAAAGCTCCATTGAGCAAGCTCATTCACAAGGAGGTCCTGTGACATAAACACTTAAAGTACAAACACAGATAGGTAATAACAGTATATACATGAAATACACGTTATATTATACAGGCTGGATATACATACAAGGGTACCACATAGGTGGACCGCAGGTGGTAAACATTGATATGAGACAGGAAGCGACTTACAGGTCGCATACTGATAAATGAAACATGATGACTGGTGTGATTTGATTTAATCAAATCCAAATCAAATCAAATATACAGTATTTTGGCAGCTAGAACAAACAACAGTCTACAACTGATATGGGAGGGAGGAGAGATTTGATAGAATAGCAGTGGAGCGTAAGCAAAGATAAAGCCAGGAGTAGAAGAGGAAGGAAAGCAGTTAATATGACAAATCAATTATACCTTACCAGTGGATAAATATGGCACACATGGGAAGGAAGAGACTTAATGACAGTTACAGGTGTCTTTTTTTTGGCTGAACTTAGCGATTTGTAGAAGTTTATTGAAACTGTGCTAGTTAGTTTCAGTACGGTTTGTAATTGGTTCCAAATGGAGGGAAGGGCATATGCAATACACGTTTACCAAAGGAAGTCCGCATCCTTGGTATGTCAAGCATAATAAAGTCAGATTTTCTTAACAAGTATGCACTATGTGAGATACTAATAAGGGAAGAGAGAGAGCTTGGCAATTTCTGCAGGAGCAGTTTAAGAGTCCATAGCCCAGCATGGAGCAGGAGTCTAGTAGTAAGGGATATCCAACCAACAGCTGCATATAAGTCACAGTGGTGCGAACGGTAAGGGGAGTTGGTAATGAACCGTAACGGACGGTGATAAAGGATGTCCAGTTTACTTAGATTTGCAAGAGTGGTGGAGGAATAGATTACATCGCCATAGTCGAGTAGGGGAGAAAAGTGGCCTGTACAAGCTTGTTTCGAGTTTCAAGGGGAAAAGGGCCTATTTCTGTAGAAGAAACCTAACCTTGCTTTTAACCTTCTAGAGACATCTTGATGTGGTCACTGAAAGATAATTTATTGTCGATCCAGATACCTAGATATTTAAATTTGGTTACAACTTCCAGAGGCTCGTTTAGCATGGTGACAATGAAGTCTTGGGCAAGGGTATTGGGGGGGCCTGAGACAGCACTGTAGGAGAATATCATCGCTTTAGTCTTCTTAGCATTGAGCAGAAGCTTTGCCTTTATTAAATTATGCTCAAGTTGTGCGAAGTCCGCTTGAAGCACTCCCTTGACTTCAGATAACAATGAGCCAAGTATACAATATAGAAACATAGAAACATAGAAACATAGAAGTTATTGACAGATAAGGACACGCAAGGCCCATCCAGTCTGCCCATTTCTTTTCTACCTTATAAATGTGCCATCGCCTTTGCTCTGTCAGTGACCTATCTATTCATAGTCATTTGTATTGCTCCCTTATGCCTATCCCATGCCTGTTTGAAGCCCTGCACTGTATTCATAGCCACCTTCTTGTGGTAAGCCATTCCATGCATCTACCACCCTTTCTGTGAAAAAATTTCCTCATATTCCCCTTAATCGGCCTCCTCTAATCTCATGCTGTGTCCTCTTGTCCTGCTATTTTTCTTATATTTAAACATGTTAGACTCTTTCACCTTGTTTATGCCCTTAAGGTGTTTAAATGTCTCGATCATATCACCTCTCTCCTCCTTTGCTCAAAGGTATACATATTGAGCTCCGTTAATCTGTCCTCATATGTCTTCTGATGCAGTCCCTGCACCATTTTGGTTGCCCTTCTCTGGACTGCCTCAATTTGGTTAATGTCCTTGTGAAGGTGTGGCCTCCAATACTGCACGCAGTACTCCAGATGGGGCCTAACCAATGTCTTGTACAGAGGGATTATTACCTCCCTCTTACGACTTGTGATACCCCTACTAATACATCCTAACACCCCCCTAGCCTTACCTACTGCTTTAGAGGTCTGCTTGGATGATTTTAGGTCATCAGTGATGATGATGCCCAAGTCTCTTTCTTCCTTTGTGACTGCTAGCAACTCCCCTCCCAGCCTATAAGTGGCTTCAGGGTTTCTCTTCCCTATGTGCATGATTTTGCACTTCTTTGCATTAAATCCCAGTTGCCACTCTTCTGACCATTCTGCTAGTTTATCCAGATCTCTTCTCATTCTGCCCACCCCATCTGGATCATCTACTCTGTTGCAGATCTTGGTGTCATCTGCAAACAGACAAGCCTTACCCTCTAGTCCATCTGCGAGGTCACTAATGAAGATGTTGAATAGGACTGGCCCCAGGACTGATCCTGAGTACCCACTTGTGACTTGCATCTCTTCTGACTGTATACCATTTACCACCACTCTCTGTTTTCTGCCAGTCAACCAGTTTGCCACCCAGTTGACCAACTTCTGACCCACCCGAGCCTACCTAGCTTATTTATCAATCTTCTATGTGGAACAGTGTCAAAAGCTTTGCTGAAGTCAAGGTAGGCGACATCAACTGCTCCCCTTGGTCCACCACTCTGGTTACCCAGTCAAAGAAATCTATGAGATTAGTTTGACAGGACCTTCCTTTGTAAACCCATGCTGTCTTGGATCCTGTGCCCCTATGGATTCCAGGTGTTGCACTATCCTTTCCTAGGAGTGCCTCCATAATCTTGCCCACTACTGAGGTAAGACTGACCGGTCTGTAGTTCCCGCCTCCTCCCTGCTACCACTCTTGTGGGTGGGATCACATGAGCCCTTCTCCAGTCTTCTGGGACCTCTCCTGTGCTCAGAGACTCACTAAACAATTCTGCTAATGGCTCTGCTAGTTCCTCCTTTAGCTCCTTAAGTACCCTGGGATGTATGCCATCAGGTCCCATTGCCTTATCCACCTGAGCTTAGCAAGCTCTTGTAGGACCCTTTCTTTTGTGAAGGGTAGTGCTCACCTCCCTCCCCCTGTGTCCATGATGCTGAGCTGTGGGCCCTGCCCTACCTTCTCTTCAGTAAATACTGAGCAAAGTATCTATTTAGGATAGATGCCTTTACAGGGTCCTCCTCCTCACATGCTCCCTTTTCTCCATTAAGCTTAGCAATACCCCTCTGGACTTTCTCCTTTCACTAATGTATCTATAGAAAGTCTTGTCACCTTCTTTTACTGTTCGTGCTAGTGTTTCCTCAGTTTGGGACTTTGCCTGCCTTACTGCCTTACCTGCTTCCCTTAGGGCAGTTTGGTATGCCTCCTATCTTCATCCCGCTGTGTTCCCTTATATTTTCTGAAGGCCAGCCTTTTGGCTCTGACCTTTTCTGCTACTGTATTTGAGAACCAAAGTGGTTTCCTTCTTCTTTTGCACTTCCTTTTCTGTCTAACACAATGGGATGTTGCTTCAAGTATTGTATCCTTAATGCTTGCCCACTTTGCCTTTAATATCATCTGCAAAAAAGTGCAGATTGGACGTAGATATGTTAGCATCTAAGTCATTTATGTACAGAGAAAACAAGATAGGGCCTAAGATGGATCCTTGGGGGACTCCTCTTGCAACTGGCAAGGCAGCAGAAAAAAAGCCTTCCGCCTTTACTTTTTGGAATCTTCCAGTTAGGTAGCTAGAGAACCACTGGGTGGTATGGTATGGCACCCAACTTTGCAAGGCAATTGACTAATAGTTTGTGATCAACAATATCAAAAGCTTTGCTGAGGTCCAAAAGACTGCACTAGTTACCTTCTTAGCATCTATAGCAGAGATCCAATCATTGGTTACTTTTGCTAGTGCAGTGATTGTGCTATGATTAGCCGGAAGCCAGATTGAGCTGGGTTAATGAGAAGGTTTCAAGTGAGATTTTAACTGAATATGGATCAGTTTTTGAGAACTTTAGAAAGGATAGGCAATATGGAGATAGGCCTATAGTTGTTTACATCGCATGGGTCACCAGATTTAAATAGAGGGAGGATATGTGCTGATTTCCAGCAGGACGGCACAGCAGCAGATGTAATGGAAAGATTGAAGATGTGAAGAATCGGGGCAGTGAGATGGGCATAGCCTGACCTTAGGAAAAAGGGTTCAAGCCATCGTCCCTACGCTTTTTGGTGTCTAAGTTAGAAGAGAATCTTCTACTTCTTTATAAGTTATCTCACGCGGTTGGAAGGGACTGGGTGCAGGACTAGATGTGGCGGGAGGGTATGCTGGCTCACCGCAGCACCAGCATAAGGTGACAGTCAAAGCTAATCCAGCTGTGGCAAAGTGGGAGTTAAGTTCCTCCAGGATTAGGGACTTGTTTTCCACAATCTTGCCACTGCGACTATCTTTGTTGGGACAGAGGGGCCATGGGCCGTCCTTCTATAGCTTTGATAGTCTTCCATATTTTATGAGGGTTACCTTTAGCTTGTTCGAGGAGTAAATATCATAGTTAGCTTTAGCAGGCGAAGTTTTTCACACAGTTATTCCTGGCTGTTCAAAGGCCTGCCAATCCGAAGATTCTTTGGAATGTCTAGCTTTAGCCAGAGCTTATCTCGAGCTATAAGGGCTGCCTTGAGATCCGAGGTGAACCAGGGATTGGAATTGTTCCTGACCCTTACTTTGATGAAAGGGCATGCTTATTTATTATTGTAGTGAGTTTGTCATTAAGGATGCAAGCTGCCTTGTTGACATTTTTGGCTAGGTAAAGATCTTGCCATCTGATCATGCTAAGGTCAGATAGGAAGTTTACTGCACTGAATTTGCGAAAGGATCTTTTTGTTATAAAGATGGGTTGCGGCCGGGCCTTAATTTGAGATCTTATGCAAGCAACAATTCCATGATACTCATGTCGTTGTGAAACACTGCCAAATGAGATATTTTGTGTGGATGGGTGGTTAGTACCACATCTAGAATGGAACTGTTGGCAGTATTTAGAGTGTTGTTCTAGTAGGTTCTCTGACTAATTGCCCAAGACCTAGCTCGTCACAAAGGGATTTGAGGCCATGTGATTTAGGTGACAGCCAGTCCATATTTAGATCTCCTAGAAATATTGTTTCATTTTTGCATCTACGAACATGGATTTCAAAAGATTAAGGACTTCATCACCACCAGAAGGGGTCTATAGCCACTAGGATAGTGATACATTCCGAGGAGGGAGATGAAGGCTCAATGAAACTAACTCAAATTCCTTGGCTAGAGATTTGCAACTAATATTGGTGACCAAGTACTTAGATTTGGCATAGATAACCACAACCCCTCTAGACTCTCTATCTGCTCTAAATAAATTGTAGCCCTGCAGTGATATTTGTTGATCAGTGTTCATCTTTTTAACCACGACTCAGTAATTATGATAAGGTCTGGGTTAACGTGTGCAGCCCAGGCTTGCAGCTGTACAAGTTTTTTAGGCAGGCTTAAAATGTTGACCATCATCATTTTGAGACCTGTGGCCTCAGCAAAATCGATAGGCAAGGTAAGTTGTAGGGGGGGGCAGGGTTGAGCTCCACATTTCCTGAGCAGAGAAGAAGCAGAAGTATAACTTTCTTTAAGGAGCTTATAAGAATGGAGACTGATTTTTTATTTCTTTGCGGCAACCCATATCGTGCTGCGCAAGAGGCGGTGCCACTGTAATGACAGTTGATTGTGATCAATGTAAGTGCTTGGGTAGACATAGGTGAGGACAGTAGCAAAGGGGTGTAGGCTAACTGGGGGGAATATGCTAAAAGGGGAGAGGAGAATGACAGAGTGTCTGCACGGTAGACTGTTATAACATTAGGTATTGATAAGGTACATTTGAGAACTGAATTGCATTGAGGTACTTCGAATTGCACTGTATTGCTGAAAACTCTGCACCTTAGGAGCAATAAAAACACAATAAGGAGAGCCATGGTCCCAGATTGAGTGGTCTCGTGATTTGTATTAGTGCAATATTTTCTAGGCAAGAAATTAGCCCACCTAGGTACCCATTTAAAACCTAGATGAGAAAATACAGCAGAAAGGGGAACAAGGAGATCAGGAGCAGCTTAGTTAGTGGCCATCCACCCTTCAGACTCAAGTCCCCTTGTAGCAGAACCTGGAAAGAAGTAGAATGATAATGCAGGCCATATTGCCCACGAAAGAATACGGTGATTTATGTAGAAGACCAAGAATCCCTCTAGTGGCAGGTCTGTATAACCTGCTAATGGAAAACTAGCCAAAAAAAAAAGGTAGTTAGACTTATCGGAGCCAAGGCAGAGTGCTTGGATGGGGGGCTGCAGGAATAGCAGTCAGACAGAAGAGGTGTAAGAAATTTAAAACAGTAGTAGAAATTACAATCCAGCTAATACAGTAGAAAAACTCCTAATAACACAGTAGAAATGTGCTTAGTTCTATGGAAAGTCTAACAAAGTGCCAGGTGTCTATAGCAGGGGAAAACTCCTGCCAATCAGAGTGGGTTTGCTGGAAGCACCGTGTTCTGATTGGCTGCGCTGTCCCGTACCTTCCAAGGAGCTGCAGGCGGGTGTCCTGGTCTTGGTCGGTGGCTGGCTGGGTGCCGGCCGACCGTGGGTGAGCTGGAACAGCCCTGTTCAGGGACAAGCAGCTAGGGAAAAGAAGACAGAGAAGACAGAGCACGTATCCACAACCCTCTCTGTGAAAAAATACTTCCTTACATTACCTCTGAGCCGCCCCCCCTCTATCTTCAAATTGTGCCCCCTTGTTCTTGCACACCTCTTTTTTTGAAAGATGTAACCCTCTTGGACTTTGTTGATTCCCTTGAGGTACTTGAAAGTTTCTATCATGTCCCCCATCTCCCTCCTTTCCTCGAGGCTATACATATTAAGCTCCTTTAGTCTCTCTTCAAATATCTTCCGGTGAAGACCCTGCACCATTTTAGTTGCCCTCCTCTGGACAGCCTCCATCTTGTCTATGTCCTTGTGGAGACTGGGTCTCCAGAACTGCACACAGTACTCCAGATGGGGTCTCACCAGCTGTCTGTACAGAGGGATAACAACTTCTTGTTTTCTACTGGTGATGCCTCTCCCTATGCATCTCAGTATCCCCCCAGCCCTCCTTACTGCCCTCTCACACTGCTTGCCCACCTTTAAGTCATCTGATATGACTACCTCCAGGTTCCTTTCCATTTTTGTTAGTATCTCAGCCCCCATTGTGTACTCTTCCCCTGGGTTTTTGTTTCCCAGGTGCATTACCTTGCACTTCTTAGCATTAAATCTAAGCTGCCATAAATTTGACCATTCATCTAACCTTGCCAAGTCCCTTCTCATCCTTTCCACCCCACCTTGTGCATCAACTCTGTTGCAGATCTTTGTGTCATCTTCAAAGAGACATACTTTTCCTTCCAGTCCCTCTGCAAAGTCACTTATAAAGACATTGAAGAGGACCGGTCCTAATACTGAACTCTGTGGCACCCCACTAGTAACCCCTCTTTCTTCAGAGTGGACTCCATTTACTACCCTCTGTGTCCTATTCTCCAGCCAATTCTTTACCCAGGCTATCATCTTGGGACCCACTCCCAGGCTGGCTAACTTGTATATTAATCTTTTGTGTGGGACTGAGTCAAATACCTTGCTAAAGTCTAGGTAGGCCATGTCCACAGCCCCTCCCTGATCTACTATTTTGGTCACCCAGTCAAAGAAATCTATTAGATTCGTCTGGCATGAACTTCCTGCTGTGAATCCATGCAGCCTTGGGTCCTGTGCCCCTCTGGCCTCTAGGTACTCAACAATTCTTTCCTTCAGAAGTGATTCCATCATTTTCCCTATCACTGAGGTTAAACTAACAGGTCTGTAGTTTCCTGCTTCTGCCCTGCTCCCACTTTTGTGAAGGAAATCACATCTGCCCTCCTTCAGTCCTCAGGTACCACCCTATCCTCCCATGATTTGTTAAAGAGGGTAGTCAGTGGTGTCACTAGTTCTACCTTAGTTCTTTTAGAATTCTGGGATGAATCCATCAGGCCCCATTGCTTTGTCCACCTTCAGTTTTAAGAGTTCTTTCAGAACCCTTTCTTCTGTAAATGGGCTGGTATCAACTTCTGTATCCAGAGTGTTTCTATTGTTTGTTTAGGTACCTCCCCCTCTTCATTTGTAAATACTGAGCAAAAATATTTGTTTAGTATCTCTGCCTTTTCACCATCACCCTCTGCCCACTCCCCTCCCCTTTATTAAGCCTCATTATCCCTCCCTTAGTCTTCCTTCACTCCCTGATGTACCTAAAAAAGGTTTTATCCCCTCTTGACTGAGTTGGCTATCTTTTCCTTAGTTCGGGCCTTTGCTGTTCTGACTGCCTTCCCAGCTTCCTTTTGCTTTAACTGATACAATTCTCTGTCCTGCTCCTTCTGTGATTCCTTGTACTTTCTGAATGCTTTATTTTCTCTTGAACCTTCACTGCCACCTCCTTTGAGAACCATAGTGGTTTCTTACATCGTTTTGTTTTATTTGCTTCACACAAAGGCTTGTTACCTCTGTGATGGCAGTTTTTATTATTGCCCATTGTTCTTCCACATCTCCTTCCTGCCCATTTGCTAGTGCATTCCTTAGGCACTCACCCATTTTGGCAAAGTCAGCCCTCCTGAAGTCCAGTACTTTTGCCTTTGTATGGCTTGACTCTATTGCTGTGTTTATTGTGAACCATACTGTTCGATGGTCGCTAGTTCCCAGATGGCTACCCACTTCTACATCTGTGATCCTCTCTCCATCTCCATTTGAGATGACCAGGTCTAAGATTGCTCCCTCTCGAGTGGGTTCCAATACTAGTTGTCTAAGGCAAGCCCCTTGTAGGGCATCTAGAATAACCCCACTCTTAAAAGTGGCTGCAACAACTGCACTCCAATTAACATCTGGCATATTCAGATCACCCATTAGCAATATTTCCCCTTTATCTGCCATTCTAAGTATACTTTCTATAATTTCCTTGTCCATTTCCTCCCCCTGAGAGGGGGGTCTGTATACAACCCCTGTGCAGATTGTGGTGCCATTGCCTGCCTCCAAATCGACCCACAATGCTTCTTCTCCTCCCTGTTTACCCTTTTGTTCTGTTGCTTTGATTCCTTCTCATATGTAGAGAGCTACTCCTCCTCTTTTATTCTCCCTGTCCCTCCTGTAGATAGTGTATCCTGGTATGTTTACTACGGGCATTGGTACTCATTGCTCTCCATTTTTTGATGGCTTTACCTTCTGTAGCAGCATCCCCCACTGACCTTTCTACCTTGGTCTTTTTCTCATTTAGTACTGTTTTGTAGGGGGAGGCTGGGATGTTCCTGTTGCTTATCAGTGCCTCCCCCTTGACTAGTTTAAAAGCTTGCCAATGAAGCATTTAAACCGATTGCCCAAAAGACTTGTTCCCTTCTTGGACAGATGCAGACCATCCTGCCAGTAGAGGATGGTGTCCCTCCAGGTGCAACCCCAGTCCCCAATGAAGCCAAAACCATGTGCTCCACACCATTTTTTCAACCATTTGTTAAACTGCATGGTGCAAAGTACCCTCACCTCACCCATGCCACTGACAGGCAGCACCTCTGAGAAGGATACTGTGTGTGCTACTTGTCTTAGGCCCATCCCCAACTCTACAAAGTCCTTCTGCACTGCTCTAATCTCATGATGAGCCAAGTCATTTGTCCCTAGGTGGACAATGACGTTCAGCTCAGACTCCCGTGTAACTGTTCTAGTGATCCTAAGGACGCGCTTCCTGTCCCTCCAAGCCATGGCACCAGGCAGGCACCTTACTTCAGTTTTCCCTGCTCCCACCAGTTCTATCCCTAATAATTGAGTCCCCCACCAGGAGCTGCTTCCTTTCCCTGTGGTGCCCTCTGCCTCCTTCCTGAGGGCCTCCCTTGTGACAGTTGTCTGCACCCTCCTTAGTCTCCTCTGTGGGTGCATCCATAGGGGAACTTGTACTTCTTAGCATTAAATCTAAGCTGCCATACATTTGACCATTCTTCTAACCTTGCCAAGTCCCTTCTCATCTTTTCCACCCCATCTTGTGCATCACCTCTGTTGCAGATCGTTGAGTCATCTGCTAAGAGACATACTTTTCCTTCCAGTCCCTCTGCAATGTCACTTACAAAGACATTGAAGTGGACCGGTCCTAATACTGAACCCTGCGGCACCCCACAGTAACCCCCCTTTCTTCAGAGTGGACTCCTTTACTATTACCCTCTGTGTCCTATTCTCCAGCCAGTTCTTTACCCAGGCTATCATCTTGGGACCCACTCCCAGGCTGGCTAACTTGCATATTAATCTTTTGTGTGGGACTGAGTCAAATGCCTTGCTAAAGTCTAGGTAGGCCATGTCCACAGCCCCTCCCTGATCTACTACTTTGGTCACCCAGTCAAAGAAATCTATTAGATTTGAGTAGCCTGAAGTGGTTATTTAAGAACAAAACAGTGAGCTTTGGGTAAAAATGGAGCCTTTTAGTTTTTGCTTGGCTCCATTAGATCTTATATTATTTTAAAGAGGTAGATGGATACTTTGATTTAATCAGGCCTTTATTTAATCATTTGAAGAAATCTTGTACCTGATTGGAACCTGGTTGGGGAGGATGGATCAAGCTCGGGATTCTTCCTTAATTTCTGCCAGAGGTTGGGTGGGGCAGATCTTTACAAACACTTTGTGTCCCAGTCATACATACCAAAATGGATAGTATGAAATAAAGAAATGTCTAGTGACCAGGTTTACATATAAGAGGTAAGGACCTTTTCTGGGCTTCCTGCATCTTGTTACTATTGAGTGCTCTTGAGTTTTATTTCTGAAAACTGGTAGCTAGAGTCTAATATAGATAATAAGGTAGGGCAGGCACTTTTGGAGTAAATGTATAGAGCAACTTAGTGATATATAGCAGGATCTGGGACTCGGTGTAGTCCCTAGAAATGCAAAGGTACACTTGACAGAGTATTAATTACAAACATCTGTATGGTTGTATGTGTGGTAACATGATGTGGGTGTTATGGAGGGACCTTGACCTGGATTCCTGGGGATGTGTTTGAGGTTGTCCTGTTGCTGGCCTGTCTGACTTGGCCTGGCAGTATGGTAGGATACAGGATGGGTAATGGATCGATATGGGCCAGAGAAGTTACAAGGGTAGTTTTTAGGTACTTTTTTTAGGTGAAATAAGCAAAGTATATAACATGAGTTTATTCCATTTAGTATGTAATTGTTTTTACTCTGAATCAGTTTGAAAATGAATATTTACATATAAATACAGAATGTCCAACTGTATCATTTTGCTTTTATAGTGTGCATGTGTATATTTGTATTTGTTGTATGACTATTGTAATGGCTTAATAAGTCAAACAATAAAACCAGCTTGACAATCACTGGGAGTATTGAGTCCCTGTATGCTTCCCTCCTCAAGGTACGCAATGTCCCCAGGTGTCTAGGTGATACATCAGTCCCCTGCTGGAGGTCACCAGAGTCTCCACTGTAATGTGGAGTAAAGCTCTGTAGGTAGCTGCACCTTCTCTATAGAACAGCTTCCCAGCAGCAGTCTGCATGATTGCTTTACACCACTCCATCAAATCACAACTCAGAACCTGGCTACTCCTGGAATCCACCTGCTCCTGTTCTCCTGTTTAGACCTTCCCTCGTGGGGTGTAGGTACTTATACCCCCTTTCCCTCATTCCTGTCCCTCTTTTTTCTCATTCCCTCCACACCCTTACATGTTAGCTATCTCTACTCTCCTTCTTCCTATCCCTGCCCTTACTAGTTACCTGGTTTTCCATTTTCTTCACCTCCTCCTCCTCTCCCTAGATCTTGTCCATATTTGTCCTATCCTTGTACTCCTGCTCTATTTTCCCTCCTCCTTATCCTAGTACATAGTAACCTTGGTGTGTGCTTCCATGTCACCACTGGTAATTAGTTTCTCTGCTATTTTTCTCCTTAGCACACTTGGTGTGAGCCTCTGTTTACCACCACCGGCACCAAACTTCCATGCTTCCTGCCTATTGATCTCCATCTAGGTATTGTTGCTTATTAAACTGTTTATACTACAAGGTTACTGTGGTGCAGTCTGTTTACCCTTTTTCAAATTGTATTACTGCTTGTAACTGATTTTTTCCACTACCCTGTGTCAGTCTATAGTTGTACAGCTAATTATCCGCTTTCATCAGACTTGCAACTGTACACTGTTCAGTTACTTCTCCGTACCATTGCTTATTATGCTATGTATGTTTCAGTTGGGACATGTGTCTGTACAGCTTGTAATTTGTTACTCTTATTGGATTGTAAGTTATTTTAACTGTTTGATTCTGTGCCATTGTTTGTGGCCCGGGTTGTGACTGAAAACGGTCCTTGAATCAGTGCACTTACCCGGTAAATAAAGACTTAAATAAATAACTAAAATAAAAAGCAGTGAGGTAAATATTGGTCCCCATCTTTCCCTTCACATTTTATAATCCTTTATAACATGTGTTTGAGGGTTTGATAAAACTGCTAAACAAGACTTTCTGTCTGTGGGTGATAAGGGGAGGTTCTTATGTCAGTCATACCTAATAGTCAGTATTGCTCCTTCAGTAATGAACAACCAAAATTACTACCCTGATCAGTAATAATCTCTTTATGTATGTTCACCCTGCTAAAAATGTTGGCAAGCTCTGCTGCCACTTTTGGGGCCATGACAGAACACATCAGAATTGTCTGTGGGTATTGAGTAGCATAGTCACATACTACCATAATGAATCAATTACCCTTTTTACTTTTGTATAAGCGGCCAAACACATCCACTGCAATTTTCTCAGAAGAAACATCTATCAGGGGTAGGGGCAATAGGGGCACCTGAATTTATTTAGCTGGTGGGGCTACTTTCTGACATTCAGCACAATTACTACAATAGGTATCAACATCCTCATGAATCCTAGGCCAGTAAAATAAGCACAACAATCTTGTAAGGCTGCAATCTCTACCCAAGTGACCAGCCATAGGACTATCATGCGCTGTCTGTAACAACTCAGTTCTATATTTCTTTGGTATGGCCTTTTGTTCTATCAGTTCCTATGTCTGAGGATTTAGCCACTCTCTGTACAGTAGCCCATTACATGTTTAATCCTTGGTTCACCCTATTTTTGTTTCACCCCAGCCGATTAAAATAACTTTGGAGAGAAACATTGTTAGTTTGCTCAGAAACTAAATGACAATCGGTGACCAGTTAAGTTTCAAAATGTCCATGTATCCATCAGTCTTTTGTTGCCACTGTTTTTTCAGACTCCTTACTTTCTTGGAGTTCTGGATCTTGGAGCTGGGCTCAAACAAGACTGAATCAGAGTCGTCAACAGGAAAAGTGTCCCCAATATCTGAGATTTTCTTTGCATGTGTTTATACTAGGAGTTTTTAAGATGAACAGAAGGCATCGGGCCATAATGTCCATCTCCTGCACCAGCAGATTATTTGTTTCCAATGGAGTTAATACTGTAAGTAATCATCCATGTTTTGTTTGAAGACAGGAAATGATTCAACTTCAGCCATGTCTTTCGGTAATGTGTTACAGATTGGTATATTTCTGTGGGTAAAAAATAATCTTCTTTTCCTCCTTTTAGGGTATGTCAGCATTAACTGGTGAATATGGCTTCTCAGGGAGAAGCCTCTTTGATTATTGAATAGGCCTAAGTCTTCCATTAATTGTTTGTCCCCTGAGATATGATACATCTTTAATGGGTCCCCCCAATTCACCTTAGCTCTAATGAATATAACTTTAGTTCTGTTAACCTTTGTTCATAACTCATATATTGTAATTCATATGTGAGTTTGGTTACCTTCCTCTGAACACCTTCTAATCTTATAACATCTTTTCTCAGGTATGGGTTCCAGAGTGGTGAACAGTATCACAGCTTTTTATCACAGCTGGTAATAAAGTAGGGCTCACTCCCATTGTGATTAATTAAGCAAATCCTTGAAAATCATTTCCAATAATCACAGGTACAATTAACCTTGGTACTACCCACACTTTCATTTGGTGTAATACCCCATTAATGTTTAGAGTCATGTGGGTGGTGGAGTAGTATTGAGTGTCCCAGTGGATGCAGATGACCCCAACACCCGGTCTTTTTGCAGAGTCTTTTCCCAGAACTTCTATATATACCAGGGTTTGCCTGCTTCACAATCTATAAGGCTCTTCAAAGTCTTACCTCCAACCTTGACATCTGTTAAATACAGTGCTTTCCCCAATTTGCTAAGGCCTAATTTGTTCAAGCATTACCCTTATTTTTTATCACACTTTCTTGCAATATGGTCTGGCTTATTACTGTTAAAGCAAATAAAGTCTTTGGGTGCAGATTTGTTGCTCCCATCAGAGTTCTCACCTGATCTGGTGTTAAATTTAAAAAAAGAGGGTCTTACCATTCCTCGGCTGTTACTTCACTGCTGCAGTGTCTATTTGGCCATGTAATAGTCCTCAGCCAAAGAAATAGGCTTTTCCCCACTTTCTGGTTGGTTTTCTTTTACCCAAAGCTACATTTCTGTAGGATGGCAGTTGAAAAATTGTTCCATTGCAAATATGTTGATGATCTGTGGGACTGTTTTGCCTTCTGACTGGAGTAATTTAAGGAGGAGTTCTCTGAGTCGGGAGAATGCTTCTAAATGCTTTACTTCACAGACTGGAATTTCTGCCTGTAGATCTCTCCTGATATGCCATCTCTTTTAAGGATTTCTCTTTTCACAAGGTCATAGTTTTCTGAATGTGCAGTATCCATATTGCTGTAGGCAAGTTGAGCTTTACCTGTCAGATAAGGTACCAGCCTCATTGCCCATTTCTGTTTTGGCCAATGCAGGGCTCCAGTCACCATTTCAAAAGTTGTCCGTTATGCATTGATATCATCCATGGAACACATCTTTGTAAGTTTAATGTATTTTATGTTGTTTGTGTTTTGCTAATCTAATGGACCTGTACCAGATCCTCCAGCTTTGATAGCTTTCAAGACATTTAGCCATGGCTTCTACTGCCACTTCAACTCTTCTCTTTTCTGTTTCTCAGTCTCTCTTTGTTGTATAGCCCACCATTTGAAGGCAGAAAACATACTATCAGGTTCTATTCCTACTTATTCTTCTTTTATCACTAGTGCCTGCTGTACAGTCTCAGTATGGATCTTTGTTCTGCTTCTAGCTTGGCAGCCATTCTTCTGATAATCATTCCTGAGCTTGCTGTTGCAGTATCCATGCCTTTCTACTATGCGTTCCTGATGCCAGATCTATTACCTGCACACAAAACTCCTGATTTAGCATATGTATGGCATAATTGCCACTTCAAACACCAACTTTTATAGAGGGATAGGTCAGGAAGCATAGTCAGACCAGGAGAAGTTATACAATTTTCAAGTAGTGTTTTATTCTTACCAGTAACACTAAAATAAAAAATTAAATAAATAAAATTGTACCGGATAGTCCTTCAAAAAGGCAGTGCAACATACAAATCCTACATCTGAGTGTCTCTTAATTTAAATCCCAATCTCTCAATCTCCCCAAACAAAACATTACTCTCATTATATATGATGTATTTTCCTGGAAGTATAAAATCTGCATCCTGTTCTTGTAAGTTTCATGTCCTGCTTAGTACATAATGTATTAAGCCTTTGTCAATTCCTTTCCTGAGATCAGCCTGAAGAGTGAATACCATCTCAACAGGTGCAACAAAGTAGAACACTGTGTCCCAGAGATGGTTTTAAATTTACAGTTCTGTTAACATGCTTGTGGAGGTCAAAATTCATCTCAAGGTCAACCCCATGTGATTCAGATTATTATTTCAAATAAACCCAACTAGCTTTCTGCAATTATTTCAACAATTCAATTGTATACATTTGCAAACAAAGAGATTCCAGTTTCACATAAAGATTCCCATATATTTTTTAACCACAGGGAAGAAAGTCAATAAAGAAAGAATAGAAACAGCAAGTGAAGGAAGAGAGATAATGGGGAAATTGTGGGAGCATCATAGTTGCCAATTATGAGGTGCTACAAGAAAACTAAGATTGTGCAATCAGACAGACAAGAGATAGATGAGGGGCAGAACAGAAGAGGACAAAATAGATCCTTGCTTTTAGCTGTCTCTGCATAACAAATAGGACAGGGGTGTTAGCCAACCCTGACACATACCTCTTACTCCATTTTCAATGGTTGCTATCATTCTCTTGCCTTCACACCAATTAAATATACTGCTGGCCAAGCTTCCTTCTTTTTCTGTTTCCCTAACCTATAGGACTCTCTCCTCCTTCCATTTACTGAGCTGTTTCCTTTCCCACTCTGAGCTCTCTCCTCCATGATTTCTCTATTCACTTTTGCAGTTGCTTCTGATATTGTAGTGGGCTCCAGTCCTCTTGCCTTCCACCCGACACTGACACCAACACTGCCCCGCTCCCCAAGTATCAGTCATTTCTCCCTGTTCCTTTTGTTGTTGTGTTGTTTACTGCTTAGTGCTTTTCCTCCCATTCCACAATTTATTGTATGGTAGTTTACTGTATGGCAATGTTGTACATTAAGCACTCTAACAGTAACTGCTGTCATCTTCTGATTCAAACTGTCTTTTGCAAGGTATATCTTCTGTTACTGCTTTATTTTTCTCTGCAGCAAAGTGTTTCTTACAGGGTATATCTTCTGTGAAATTATTACAGGTGGTGCTTAAATTTTTGTGACTTTTTATCATTAGGCTAAGCAAAATTAATGTTTGCTCCTATTTTATTTATTTATTTTTTGCTGAAAAGGTTTTCTTTTTGTCTCAGATGTGTTGCAGTCTCCTTCTCACATTGAAGACAGGGAGAGTGAGAAAGCAGCCACAGCTTCCTTGAATCAAGGAGGTTATTTTCTAGACAACACTGAACTGATTTTTACTTTTTGGACCTGTGTAAGTAACTAGTATTGATTCTGTTTTTGGGGTGGACTTTTCTTAGTTTTAACTTTAATTTGCCAGGGAGGAACTGCAGCTGGGAGATATTTGCAGTCAGTTGTGACTAGACCTGTTACTTAGCCTTTGTGAAATAGATGTCTGAAAGGAAGGAAGGCACTCCCCGGGGTGGAGGGTAAGAGTTGTAGCTGATTGTTTCTGGACAGCATAGGTTTACTCCCACCCACCCTTCCTCTCACCCCACCCACCCCAAGCACATAACTTCCTTTATAGCAGGGCTCTGACATCACTTCCTCAAAACTGCTAACAACATACACCTGTTCATATCCTTAAAGGCACAGCACACTGAATAGTGGGTAGAGACACTCACAAGCTTGCACACACTAAAACAAGAACAAAAACAAAAAAGCATCTGTAACTGGAAGGGACACAGACATGTGGGGAGTGGTGCAATGCACTGGCTGTGGAGCAGCAGTCTTCCAGGAGACATTCTGTAAACTGTGTTGCTGCCCTATTTGCAGGCACTTCTCTGGTCTGAGGGAGGGGGTTGTTTGTCTTCATGCTGACCTGGCAAGGATTTGGGAAACCTGCTCCCCCAGCCAGGAACCACCCAGGCCACTGCCACTACCTCAGAGGCTGCCAAGTAAGAGGAGTGGTTGGACCACAGTTGGCTCAGATAGGGTGAGGATGATGGAACAGAGGTGCATCCCTCTAGTTGTGCCTTTCCACAATTCATTCACCAGTCTGGTGAGGCATGGTTCCTCTATGGAGGCACCTGCAGTAGGGACCAAGGAGGATGCTGGGATCCTCCACAAGGGAGACCCAAAGGAGGGTGGCCCAGGATGCCACAGGGGAAGGAAAAATCTCCTGGTAGGGGACTAAATTGTTAGGGGGGTAGAAATGGGAGAGAAAGGAGAAAGGGAGGTAAGGTGCCTGCCTGGCACCAAGGCTTGGAGTGACAGGAAATGAATCCTCAGGATTGTGGGAGCAGCAGCAAGGGGAGGGATCTGGATGTCATTATCCACCTAGAGACGAATGACCTGGCTGAGAATGGGATTACAGCAGTGCAACAGGAGTTTGTGGAGTTGGGGAGGAACCTTAGACAAGTAGCACACATGGTAACTTTCTCAGAAGTGCTACTTGTCTATGGCATGGATGAGGCTAGGGCACTCCCCACTATGGGATTCAATGACTGGTTGAAAAGCTGGTGCAGAGCTCAGGCATTTGGCTTCAGTGGGGAATGGAGGGATGCAGGCCTATACAGGTGTGATGGTCTGCATCTATCCTGGAGGGGAACCTGGATCCTAGGTGATAGGTATAAATGCTCCAGTGGCAAGCATTTAAACTAGCCAAGGGGGAGGCACTGAAGAGTAGAAGGGAAATCCTAGCCTCCCCCCAAAAGTTTGGGGAATTAGTGAGGTAAACACCAAAATAGAGCAGTCGATAGTGAGAAGGGCAGGGGTAAATGGAGAAAAATACAAAGGCAGTAGGGACAGGGATGGGGCAAAAAGAAATAAAGCCATAAAAAAATGGAGGGTAATGAGTACCAATGCCCGTAGTCTAGGTAAAAAGCTCCCTGAAATGGTGGCCTTGATGGAAGAGGGATGCCTGGATATTGTGGCAGTCACAAAAACATGGTATACAGAGAATCATGACTGGGATGTCAACATACCAGGGTACACAATCTATAGGAGGGACAGGGAGGGAAGAAGAGGAGGAGGAGTAGCTCTCTATGTAAGGGAAGGGATCAAAGCAACAGAACTAAAGGGTTAACAGGGAGGAAAAGAGGCACTGCGCATCACCCTGGAGACTGGAAATGGCTCCACAATCTGCACAGGGGTTGTATACAGACCCCCATCTCAGGGGGAAGAAATGGACAAGAAAATGATAGAAGGCATCCTTGGAATGGCAGAGAAAGGGGAGATATTACTGATGGGGGACCTGAATATGCCAGATTTTGACTTGAGCACCTTTGCTGCAGCCACATCCAAGAGCAGGGCCATTCACGATGCCCTACAGGGGGCATGCCTCAGACAGCTAGTTTTGGAACCTACTTGGGAGACAGCAATCTTAGACCTGGTGCTCTCAAGTGGGGATAAAGAGAGGATCTCTGATCTTGATGTGGGTAGGGTTCACGATAAACTTTGCTGTAGAGTCAAGCTACACAAAAGTGAAGGTACTGGACTTCAGGAGTGCTGATTTTGTCAAAATGGGAGAGTGCCTCAGAAAAGCACTAGCAAACAGGCAAGAAGGTGGGGTGGAGCAACAATGGGAGACATAAAAACCACCATCACAGAGGCAACTAGTCTTTGTGTGAAGCAAATAAACAAAATCAAAATGAAAGAAAAAAACCTCTATGGTTCTCAAAAGAAGTGGCGGGGAAGGTAAGGGAAAAAAAGATAGCATTCACGAAGTATAAGGAAACACAGAAGGAGCAGGACTGAGAACTATACCAGTTAAAGCAGAAGGAAGCAGGTAAGGCAGTCAGAATAGCAAAGGCCTAAACTGAGGAAAAGGTAGCCAACTCAGTTAAGAAGGGGGATAAAACCTTTTATAGGTACATTATGGAGCAAAGAAAGACTAAGGCAGGGATACTGAGGCTGAACAAAGAGGAAGGTGGTTGGGCACAGAGCGACAGTGAAAAAGCAGGGAAACTGAATGAATACTTCTGCTCAGTATTCACAATGGAAAAGCAGTGGGAAATACCTAATCCAGTCAACAGAAGTTCTCTGGATGGGGGGGTTGATATTAGTCCATTCACAGAAGAAAGGGTTCTGAAAGAACTTTTAAAACTGAAGGTGGATAAAGCAATGGGGCCTGATGGGATTCACCCCAGGATTTTAAAAGAACTAAGGGAAGAACTAGTGACACCACTGACTACTCGTTTCAATAAATCATGAGAGGATGGGATGGTACCTGAGGACTGAAGGAGGGCAGATGTGATTTCCTTTCACAAAAGTGGGACCAAGACAGAGGCAGGAAACTACAGACCTGTCAGTTTGAACTCAGTGGTAAGGAAAATTATGGAATCACTTCTGAAGGAAAGAACTGTTGAGTACCTAGAGGCCAGTGGGGCTCAGGACCCAAGGCAGCATGGATTCACAGTGGGAAGGTCATGTCAGACAAATCTAATTGATTTCTTTGACTGGGTGACCAAAGCAGTAGACCAGGGAGGGGCTGTGGAGGGGCTGTGGACATAGCCTACCAAGACTTTAGCAAGGCATTTGAAACAGTCCCACACAAAGATTAATAAACAAATTAGCCAGCCTGGGAGTGGCTCCTAGGGTGGTAGCCTGAGTAAAACACTGATTGGACAACAGGACATAGCGGGTAATAGTAAATGGAGTCCACAGTGAAGAAAGGAGGGCTATTAGTGGGGTACTGCAGGGTTCAGTACTGGGGCCAGTCCTTTTTAATGTTTTTATAAGTGACATTGCAGAGGAACTGGAAGGGAAAGTATGTGTCTTTGGAGATGACATAAAGATCTGCAACAGGGTTGATACACAAGGTGGGGTGGAAAGGATGAAAAGGGACTTGGCAAGGTTGGAGGAATGGTCCAGTGTATGGCAGCTTAGATTCAATGCAAAGAAGTGCAAAGTTATGCACCTGGGAAACAAAAACCCAGAGGAAGAGTACACAATGGGGGGTGAGATACTGACAATAACACAAATGGAAAGGGACCTGGGGTAGTCATATCAGATGAACTAAAGATGGACCAGCAATGTGAGAATGCAGTAAGGAGGGCTGTGGGGATACTGGGATGCAAAGGGAGAGGCATCACCAATAGAAAAGATGAAGTTGTTGGGCCTCTGTACAGACAGTTGGTAAGACCACATCTGGAGTACTGTGTACAGTTCTGGAGACCCCATCTCCGTAAAGACATAGACAGGGTGAAGGCTGTCCAGAGGAGGGCAACCAAAATGATGCAGGGTCTGCATCAGAAGACATATGAAGAAAGACTAAAGGAACTAAAGATGTATAGCCTAGAGGAAAGGAGGGAGAGGGGGGACATGATAGAAACTTTCAAATACCTCAAGGGAATCAACAAAGTCCAAGAGGGTAGTATCTTTCAGAAAAACAGATGTGCAAAAACAAGGGGGCACAATTTGAAGATAGAGGGGGACAGTTCAGAGGTAATGTGAGGAAGTATTTCTTCACAGAGAGGCTTGTGGATACATGCAACAGCCTTCCTGAGGATGTCGCAGAGTCAAAAACAGTGGGGGGAATTCAAGAATGCATGAGACAGTCATAAGGCAATTCTAGTGGAGGGTAGGAGGAAGTAGGCTGTTGGTTAACTAGGATCTGCAGCTTATCCGATAGGTAGGAAAATGGGCCGACTAGGTGGGCCAAGCGGTCCTTATCTGCCGTCAAAGTCTATGTTTCTATATTTCTATGTTTCTTTCTTGTATTTGTATTTTTGGTTATATTTAGTTACATATTATTGCTTTATTTGTATACATTGTACTATTTTCTCTTCTCCTTCCTCTCCCACCAGGACACATCTTCAAACAAGCTGATACCAGCTTTGTTTGATGTTCTCAAAACTTTTGAAATCAATCAATCAAATGTTTGTGGGTCTCAGATTGCTTAACAAAGGGAGGGTTGTATAGGAGCAATATAATACAATACTAGGGAATACCAGGAAATAGGTCTCATGTTATTACATGGTGAAAGATCAGACATCCAAATGGTGAGCTACATCAAAGTGATAACATAACTAAAGGATTAACAGCTGAACAAGTTCCATTAAGTATGCAGGATGCGAAATGTTGCCTGTTCAGAAAGAAATGCACTCCCTACAAACTCATTCCTTGTCAGAACAGATGTAGAGTCTCTCTATACCAATATACCACACTTGGATGAACTAAGCACATGAAAACATTATTACAAAGGGACACAGACAACCAGGAAATTACTAATGCAGTTCTGCATCTCAATGACTTCATACTGAAATATAACTATTATACTTATAACATCAAACTACTATATAACTACAGAAAACTGGCACTGCTATAGGCACAAGAATGACATCTCAATATGCCGTCATCTTCATGGCTTTATTAGATGAAATTTCCTATCACAGGAGAGAACAAAATCATTGACCTACTTCCATTTTATTTGTCTTTTTAATCCATACAGAGAGTGAGGACAAACTAAATGAGTTCAATAGAACCTTTTAATAATTCTCATCCTTCAGTCAATCTGAAAACTGAGTACTCCGACCAAAAAAAATCAACTTCCAAGACACCACAACTGAACTGCAATGGGGTAAAATAAAAACATTAATATACAGAAAATCAACAGATCATTTCACCTACTTATACCATTCTAGTGCACACCCAAAACATACAAAAAGAGCAATTGTATACAGCGAAGCCCTACGATACCAATGCATATGCATGGATGGGTCAAACAGGGACAACAACTTGGAATTCTATGGAGAGATTTCACTAGCAAAATCTACCCCGACATGTAATTGGCAAATAGACTGCATGAGTTAGACAAATACAACAAGAACAGCTACTGGCATGCAGAGAGAAAAAATAATCAAAATGCACACTGCTGGTTGTGACTTACAACCCATTAATCAGACCACTATGGTAGGTCATCAGAGACTTGCAATCAGTTCTGCACAGCAATGACAGACTATCCACTGTATTCAATGAACCACCTCTAAAATCACAGAGACAGTCATTGAATCTGGGAAGACCACTGATCAGGAATTACATCGCTATAGTTCAAAATGGACACACAAGGAACAAGACCGTACAACAAGCCCATATGCAAACCATGCAGCAAGACTGGCACATGTGACTCTGTCTACTCTCCATTTGGCAAAGAGGGACAGAGAATAAAAGGGTCTTTCTCATGTAGTACTAACAATCTGACTTGCCTTATAAGATGCCAGAAATGTTCACTTGGGCAGTATGTAGGTGAAACATGACAAACACTCCATAAAGACATGAATGGACACAGGCCCACTATTAAGCACTTAGACAACGAGGCACCAGTGGCTGAACACTTCTCCCAGATCATGCTTCAACATATCTTAAATTTGCAGTTTTTGGAAAGAAACTTCAGAAACATTCATAAGAGACTTCTCTAGGAAACAAGATTCATGAGGCTTTTTTGGAACAGGTATGCATGGGCTGAATGACAATTTAGGCTTTCCCACACGTTATCAGACCCCAGACTGAGTTGTGACAGTTTCTACTGCAGCTCTGGGCCCTACCATTTAGAATTAATTTTATTATATTCTAATCTTCCTTTCTTGTTGGGACATAATTGACTTAAAATTGCCACCTATGCAGACACTGCTTAATTAACTTTCTGAACTAGCAGCATTACACTTCCTGAATACTTAATGAAACTTTTTTCATCATCAGTCCTTTTGTTAGGGTATAACTTTGATGTAGCCCACCATTTGCATATCTTATCGTTCATCTTTTAATGACACCAGACCTATTTTTTAGTAGTCACCTATATTGTATTAAATTACTTCATTTTGCTCCCTCACCATTGTTAAGCAATCAAGGACCTACAGACTCTTGTACATATTCTGAAATGCTGGTCTGTTTTCTCTGCAACTGATGAAGGGACCTGAAAGGTCTCAAAAGCTTGTATAAGTATTCTTCAGTTAGTCTAACCAAAAGTATTACTACAACAAAGTGTACTAGATTTTTCTAAGACTAACACTGCACCACTGACCTGCAAATAGGGATGGAACATTAATGATAGAAATAGGAGTTTATTATAAGGAAAGGGATATAATCACATGCTAAATCAATTAGGTTAGATCAGGTAAGGAAGAACAGTAGGAAGAGTTTTTCACCCAGTGAGCAAAAAGAAATATGAAAGACCTCTGCTGGGATGGGGTTCCACCTAGCAGCTGCTGTAGCTCGATGGAGTAAGCCACTGGCAGCAGGGAACCCAAGCACTGCATTTACGACTGGGTTTGATTCCTGGTCCCAAACGCAAATGAATTTGTTTTATTTTTCACACTTTTGTGTGATTTCAATGTTAGCATCCCCGAGTTGACAATCCTTATTGGGGGGATGGTTTGGGGGCACAGCCCCCCACACAAAAAGGGACATATGCCACGTGGAAGAAATTGTGCTGTATTGCCAGCATGACTTTTGCATGCGGCATAATGTCTTGTGACATTATGATCCCATGCCGCAGAAAAAGATGAGTGGTCCATCCAGTCTGTTCATAAACCCTGACAAACCCATGACCTATTGTCCATACAGGGTTCTAACCCACACTATCCCTTCCATGCTACTTGCCCTACTGCTATCACCCTGAGAATGGCATGAGAATAGAATAAGTTGCCCTCTGTGGTAGCAGAGACAGAAACATTAGGTATGTTTAGGGGATAACATCAAGCCCACAAGGCGTGAGAAGACAGGCACAATGAGCATTACACTTTTTTTCTGTCTAAATATCCTGGTGTTGAACCTTGAACTGAATTTAACCCCTAAGGAGCTCATGAGGCATGAGGTAAATCCACTTTTATGCTTTTTAAATAAATGTTTTAAAGCAATATTGCAACAAAATTGGGAGTGCAGCCCTAGTGGGAAAACATTTGGACCTTCCCTTTTTTCACTATAAAAGTTTCCAGGCATCTTTCCATTTCCTTCTGATTGCAAAATGTTCTAGTTCCCCCATGACTGCAGTATTTTATAAATGTTTTAATGTAGTTTTTTTTTCTCAAGAATAAATGGTTGCCATATTTGGCTAAGGAAACATAATTGCAAACCTGTCAAGAGTAAGGGTCAACAAATTATAAAAACTCATGGTGCACTGACCCAGTTGTATAGAGGGCTGAGGTGCTGTGGAGTGTGTTACCCAGTGCCATGCCAGTGACCCAAGATCTGGAATGAGCTTGGATTGCTAGGGGCTGAGAGGGGGTGGGCTGAGAGATGGGGTGAGTGGCTGACATGCAGTTCTCCTTTCCTGGGCAAGGGTGGTTTGCCTTCCTAGCTCTTGGCTGCTACAAATTAGAGGCCTGGTGGTACTGCCAATGCTATGGGAGGGCTAGAAGGACATCTAGGTGGATGGAAGGAGACCTTGCTTCCAGAGCACATGTGCGCCTTCATGCACATGAGCTTCTGTGCCATGCCACAGCTCTGGGACACTGGGAGAAAAACAAGAGAAAAATGAAAGGAGGACTGGGCTTCATGAAGCCCCACCCAAGGTGCCATTGCCCTCCCTCCTGCTTCACTAGGTAAGTAAAGAGAGCTTCTGAATGAAAGTCACCAGGGGAAGACAGCCCTTCCCTCCCTGGCCCTGCCATGGAGGGGTTCCATGGGGGGGATACCTTCCAGGAGGAGAGAAGTAGAAGGCCAACTGATGGCTCCTAAACACTGGGCTGGACAGCCATCCGATCAGTCCAAAAAGGATAAAAACCTTTACTGAAAAACAAAACTCATGGTGCACAGCATATGGGGTACTTAGAAATGTAGGTTTAACAGGTATTTTAATATTTTTATTCATTTTAGCTGAAACTAGCTTTTTGGAATAAACATTTTTTCATTGCACTGCTACTTTAAGATCATCAATTTACTTGTTTCTGTCAACTCTTTTAATTACCTTGGCCTAACCCTTGACCCCTCACTTGATTTCTCTATTCACATTGCTGCTGCTTGGAAAACCGTTAACAGTAAATTAGGCTTTGCTTGTAAGTCCTCACCTATTAGGCCTTGCCTATAGAGTAATAAGGTAGGATGAGGAAAGAAGTTTGATGTAACAGTTATAGAGTTTACCTTTGCTAAATGCACTGTGTGCACTATGTTAGATCCACAAAGGGAGGTGAATGAAATTATTTGCAACAAATGTTTCTATATAACCAAGTTGGAAGAGGAGGAGGGTAAACTCAAAGAAAATATTGAGCATCTAGCACAAATAAGGGAAGTGGGAAAGTTTGTTCAGAAAAAACTGTTGCTGTTACAAGAAAGTATGCAGGCAACTGGGATAAGTGGGAACGGTATGGATGTCAGACAGAATATGGCCACTTGAGACACGAGAAAAATAATCCCATGTTGGGAAACATAGGATGAGATGGAGGAGGTTCTGGAGGATTGGTGCATGGTAAAAAGGGGCTTTTCCCTCTCCCTTTCCTCTCTTCCCCTTCTTTCTCCATCTTATCATCCCCTTCTTTCCCCCTCCCTCCCCCATTTTTCTTTCCCCCTTTTCCCATCCCTGTCCCCTTCTTCTTTTTTCTTTTCTTTTTTATTCTTTTCCTTTTTTCTGTTTTACTTGTTTCATTTTTGTGTTGTTTTGAGTCTCTCCCCCGATTATGCTAGTGTGTGGATTTTATGAATTTATGATATAAATTATTGTTTGCTTTTGTCTATTGTGTAATAGATATAGCACTTTATATGGTATGTTTCAAATATTTTTTAACCAATGGGGATAGAGGTCCTATTATGACATCACTGCTTTGTAGTTTGCATGGATTATTTAACTGACACAGGGGTGGGGTTATTTTAACCTTTAATAAAGGATGACTAGTCATCAGAAACACATCAGGTTGCTCTTTATTATGCCATTGTTTAAATACATTTTTGTGATAAAGAAGACATGTGCCCTTGTCTATATGTTATTTATTTATTTATTGAGGAAATTTGAAATACCTTTGAGTCAAAGACTCATTTACAAAGGTTCCACGTCACAAAAAGTAGGTAACATAACAGACTTTACATAACAATACAATGAGGAGGCAATCAGCAATGAATACAAGGAGAGAGTGAAGGCTAACAATCAGAGACTAGGGTGAACTAGTACAGTCAGAGATATATGGTAATTGAGGTGAGAGTGATCTACTTTTTTGTTAATAGTTGTTCTACTTTTTAAGTATTGAAGCACCACATCCTTGTGCCCACACAGCTGTGTTGGACACCTTCCAATGAGTTTATGTCCTTTTTTAGGTGGGGGCACTGGAAATGGACCCTGTACTCCATTTGTAGTTTCACAAGTGATCTGTACAGGGGCATTATGACCTCCCTCCTCTTAGATGTGAAACCCCTGGCTATGCAGCCCAGTATTCTCATAGCATTAGCCACCACTTTGTTGCTCTGTGTAGATTGTTTTAAGTCTTTGGTGATGATAACCCCTAGGTTTTTATCTTCCTCTGTCTCTACTACATTCACCCCCCCCAGCCATTACTCCTCCCTTGGGTTTTGTGTGCCAAGATGCATAACCTTGCATTTTGGGGTTTTAAAATCCAGTTGCCAGGTACTTGTACATCTCTCCAATTTAGTCAGGTCATCCTGTAACTCCCTTTTCCCATCATCCACAGAGTTTAGTATAGTCTGCAAAGAGGCAGATTTTCACCCTAATCCATTCTGCTATGTCCCCAATGAAGACATTGAATAATACAGGGCCAAGAACAGAGCCCTGTGGTACCCTGATGGTGATCTGCCTAGGTTCCAAGATTCTTCTCCCTCCACCACTCACTGACTCCTATACTGTAACCAGCTCTTAATCCATCCCATTAGCTTCCCCCCATCCAAAGTCCTTCTAGCTTGCTGACCAGTCTTCTGTGTGGGACCGAGTCAAATGCTCTGCAAAAGTCTAAATAAAATATATCCACTGCCTATCCCCTGTCCACTGCCCTCATGACCCAGTCAAAAAAGTTGACCAGATTTGCTTGGCATGATCTTCCTAACTCAAAACCATGTTGTCTAAGGTCTTAGAATCCATTTGACCCTAAGTAGTTCACCAATCTATCTGTAAGAATGGACTCCATCAGCTTACCCACCGTGGAGATCAAGTTGACAGGGCAATAATTCCCCAGGTCATCCCTAGGTTCATTCCTGTGGAGTGGCACCACGTATGCCAGCCTCCAGTTCCTTGGTGCCATCTCAGTCCCTAGTGAGATAGTAAACAGGTCCACCAAAGGGCAAGCCAGAATGCTGGCCATCTGTTTTAATACCCTTTGGTGCACTTGGTCCAGCCCTGGTGCTTTGTCCACCTGAATGGCCCTGAGACCCTTTAAAATTGTTTCAACTGAGATGGGTGCTTCCAGACCCCCCAACCCCCTGAAGCAGCTTCCCTACTGCTTCTAGGTACCAGTCCCTCCTTTTCTCTTGTGAAGACCAAGCTGAAGTACTGGTTTAATACCTCAGCCTGCTCCTCACTTCTCTCCGCCAGCACTGGGTCAGAATAGCACTGACCACAATGCTATCAGCAACAACAGCATGGCAATAATGTTGTCAGCTTTACCCCCAGAGCAAAGGATTCTCATTCCGGAGGGGAGCGGATCACGGGGAAAGTTAAAATATATGGGGCTGTGGAATACTGCTTCCATGGCCCCATGCCAAAAAAACAAAGTCCCAAGTGCATACAAATGTTGGAGACCAGGATTAGAACCCTGGTCTCCACTGTCTGAGCTGCTCTATGCCCTTGCCTTAATGCCACGGGAGCAGCTCGGCCAGCCTCCTGGATTCTGGTGCTCTTGTTTGTGGTGAGCACCATGGATAGCAACCTGGGTAGCATTTACTGAAATCACTGTAGATCTCCTGTCACTGTCCATGCTAGCACTACATGAACTAGCACTTTGTAGACTGGCGCTATTCATGTACTGCTATTCTAACTGGGTACCCTCTCTGCCCATCACCCCACCTTCTTCAGTCTCACAATATACTCCTTCCTCTTCATTTTCTCCTTTACATACTGGTAGAAATCTTTTTCTCCCATCTTGATTCCCTCAGCCAATTGGAGCTTCTTCCTTGCTTTCATCATCCTGACAGTTCCGCTTGCTAACTTAGACTTCAACAGGTAAGCTTCCCTATCCTCATCCCTCTGTGTACGCTTATATTTATGAAAGGCTATTCTTTTCTCCTTCACCCTGTGTGCAACTTCAGCAATGAACCAGCTAGGCCTTTTTTGTCTGGTGTTCTTCTTCCTGATATTGGAACAGGACTGTGGAGCCTCCGAGATACCAGCCTTTATTGCTTTCCATTTCTGCTCTACCCCCATCTCAGGCTTAATGCTAGGAATGTGTACCTTCAGGATTTCTCCCAACCTTCCAAAATCTGCCCTTTTGATGTCAACTACCTTGGTGTGACTCTTTAATTTTTTTTGTCCTACTCCTAGGATGAACCATAGCATCCTATGGTTGCTCCCAGCCAGTGAATCCTCTACATTAATATCCTGGATGTGGTCTCCATTTGCTAAAGCCGAGTCCAGAATCACAACACTCCTAGTGGGCTCCCTGACCCCCTGTTCCAAAAAGCAATCCAGAAAGGCATCCAGGACATACTATGTCTTGGAGCTGGTAGTTGATAGTGTTTCCCAGTCATCTCCTGGAAGGTTGAAGTCACCAGTAAGCATCACTTTGATTTTGCCTGCCTGAGTTCTAATCTGTTCACTTATGTTCTTATCTTCCTCTGCTCCTAGTGAGGGTGGTCTGTAGACCACTCCCATTCTGACCTTCTTTCCCTATGGTGACTGGAGTTGCACCCAAAGGACTTCACACACTCACACACACACTACAAGTAATGCGTAGCACATTGAAAACTTTAGTAATATAATCAAATATTTTAAACAAACTGAAATTATGCACTGCTGTACCACAACAATCTGCAAAAAAATGTCAGGAATTACTGAAAATATTACTGTGTACATTAACACAGTTATACAAGATAACTATAACCAAAACAGAAAGACTGCCTTTTTCTCCCAGTTAATGTATCTCCACCACAGATATGCCCCTTCCCCAAAGCACACTTCAAGTGTCTGCAAATACACAGATTGAATGTTCTAAATTAACATTCAAAATCCACACACACACACACACACACACACACACACACAGAATAAACACTAAATGATATGAGCACAGGAGGGTTTCCTACAATCGATGTACTAACTTTTGAGCAAAATAAATGGATCAAAAATGCTTTTTTAACAGCTTTTAGAGGTTTTAAATCACAGAGAATCTGAGAGCAAACTGTCTCCAGGCACCACTACACACACACTACACAGAACTGAGGCTATTTAGAACAATCTAGAGCCCATGTGACCTGCAATCCCATGAAGTACTGCAAAATTCACCATGGAGCTTAATAACAAGGTGAAGTAATGCAAAGTACATTGATTTTTATGTACTTCATATTAAAATTGGTGCAGAAGTGGTTGGGGGAAGGCGGAGTAATGCAAAATCATTGTTATCAATGAGCTTCATGTTCCTCATTATGATGCAAAGTACTCCGCTTCGCATTGTGGATTAATCATAGAATCATAGAATGGAATACAAGTTCAAGAGACAAACCTATTAGGAACTCACCACCAATCTACTGGTGGAAGTAATATTTTTGATCACCCATATGCTTATCGAGTTTATTTTTGAATATTGACATAGTTTCACTCATTACAATCTCAGGAGGAAGATAATTCCAAAGATTAGTAACTCTCTGGAAAAACCATGAAGCACGTTTTTTGGGTCTTATTTGTATCTGCTTTTAACTTAAACAGGTAGTAGTAGTTGTTATGGGCAGTGGCGTTCGCTATGTTAACGTTTCTCTATTTTGTATTCGCTATTATCACATGGAACTGTGAGATCATGTGTTATTACTATTTTTTTGTTTAACTAGACCAATTGTCTTGACTAAAACTTCACTATGCAATGCTTTGTATGTCAGACATAGATCACCTCATAAATATCAGTAATTAGTTGAATAAAGTCCAAGTTTTTGAAGTCTCTCAGAGTAATCCAGTTCTTAAAGGTTGGTTATTTTTTTTTAGTAAACTTTCTTTGAATTCCTTCAATTTGTTTTTGCCAACCTATTTTCTGGGGACCCCAAAAAGCAGCAACATGTTCCAAGTTGGGTCTTATGAGGCTAGTATATAAAGGCATTAAAATTTCAGATTCTCTGCTTTTTATATTTCTTAATATACAGCCCATTAATGTATTACTTTTATTGACCATATACCTGGTATGTTCATTAAATTCAAGTTTGTTGGAAACTAATATACCAAGATCCTTTCCACATGTTGTTAAACCTAATGTAAAGTTATTAATTGTGTACTAATACTACAAATTCTTTTTACCCAAATGCATAATGTAGCATTTAGATGTATTAAATTGCATCCCATTAATATTTGTCCAGGATACTAAGGAATTTAATGCTGACTGTAGTTGGCATGCTGATTCAAAGTTATTAATAATACCACCTAATTTATTGTCATCAGCATATTTCATAATCCAGCCATACTCAAGCTAGGACATGGAAGCTATAAAAATATTAAAAAGTGTAGGGCCCAGAACTAAGCCTTGGGGGACTTCACTTGTAACTGTACAACAGGTAGATTTAAAACCTCATATTGAAACACACTGAGTTCTATTTTCTAACCAGGACATTATCCAATTAATGACATAAGGATGTATTTTCAGCTTGATTAAATATTCTACCAATATTTTATGAAACATGGTATCGAAAGCATTTGCATAGTTCAGAAAGATAATATCAACTGGCAGGTCCGTATCTAGAAATACACTAACAGATTCATAAAAATGCAACTGATTGGTTAAACATGATCTGCCAGTAACAAAACCATGTTGTGTACTATCTAAATGTCCATTTTCCTTTAGAAACTCAATTATAAGTTAATGAATTCTTTTTTCTAGTAGTTTGCCTAGGACAGATGTCAGACTAATTGGTCTGAAATTTTGAACATTGTTTTTATTACCACCCTTATATATCGGTGTTATAACAGCTCTTTTCCAGTCATCTGGTATTTTACCCTCTATCAAGGATAAATTGAATAAAAATGCCAAAGGACCGGATAATTCAGCAGCTACATTTTTTTAAGAACACTGGTGCTATTCCATCAGGTCCAGGAGCTCTGTTATTTTTGGAGCTATATATAACATTAATTACATCTGTTGAATTAATAAATGGCATATTATCATCAGATGTTTTAACACGGTGAATAAGATGTTTGTTCTTAAATGCACTAAATAAATATTCTTTACGATTTTGTGCAATTTCTGTTTCATCAGTTATTATCTTGGTGCTTACAAGAAGTGGTCCAACTTCTGTTCTTTTCCCTCTTAAACTACCAATATAATTTAAAAAATTGTTTTTTATTATCAGAAACCTGTGTTGCTAATTGTTGCTCCATGTTCTTTTTTGCATTATGGATTAAGAGTTTACATTTTTGAGAACATTTTTTTATATCTGTCTTTAGCTTGACAAGTCAATTTATGTCTGTATTTATAGTATAATCTTCTCTTTTTATTAACACATTTTATATAGTTTTTTTCCACCAAAGAGGTGTTCTTTCACTACTATCATATTTAATACGGTCTGGAATCCAATTTTGCGTACAATAGTCAATTATGGAATTTTATTTAACCCAAGTTTGGTCCAGCTTGAAATCAGCCAGTTCTTCCTGCCAGTGCCATTCTTGCAGGAATTTCGTTATTGCAAAATTATTAGCTCTGTAGTAGTCCTTAAAATTAGACTTTCCTTTATGGTGTGTAGTTGGTGTAATCTAAATTGGTAAGTACCATGTCATGGTCACTATCTCCAAGTGGAGGAAGAAGTTTAGGATCATTGATATTATCATCAAAGTTAGTCAAAATGTTATCTGATGTATTCAAACCTCTTGTAGCTAGTTTTACAGTGAGTGAAGTCCTTTAAATGTATATCACTTCACGGATTCTGCATTACTTTGTGAATTGCTTAGCTGAGCGAATTTTGGCCACTTCACCCACCTCTAATCACTATATGCATAATTCTCAGTCGTGTTAAACATTTTAATTCTGTAATCCACTCTTCAAATGTTTAAGATATGTGTTATTTTAAATGCTAATATTTGTACTTTTTCACATTGCTGTCAAATGCTAGTGTATGTCGAAATTTTCACATCCTATTGTACAGCCCCCCCCCCAAGTCACACCGGGAGATGAGCAACTTGTTGTTCAGTGTGCCTTCCTGGTGAAACATTTCAATAAATAAACAAAAAAAAAACAAATTCAAGCTCTTGATTGAAAATCATATGCTGGAGAGAATAAAATTTAACCCTAAGAGAATGATACCAGCACGGTTGAAAAAGAGAACTGGACACAAAGAGAAAGAAAAGGAAAAAGCATACAGGACAGCTAATAAAGGAAACACTGAACAATTACTGTATGGGCAACATACAAGAACAGGGTCAAAAATGTAATAGTAGTAGTAGTAAATCATTGTTTATTAATAAGAATAATGGATACATTCACTTGAGTAAAGCTCATTTTCAATGAAAAATATAAAAAAAGGAGATTAAGGTGACTAAATACAGTATGGAGCTCAAAGTAGCAGATGGTCAAAAAGAACAACCATAAGTCATTTTTTTAAATATATAAATAGTAAGGGTGGGGGGCGAACAAGCAGTGAGTCCCTAGAGATAGATTTAGAAACAGTCTACAAAGAGGAGGACATGGTGAACATTTTTAATGAATGATTCTGCTCAGTGTTTCATAAAGATTCCCAGATATGTAACATTGGTACCGAATTTGAAACAAGTCAAGAAATCAGGATAGATAGCAAGAGCATCAAACAAAATTTAGAAGACTTAAACCCCAACAAGTCACATGGGTTGGATGGGATGCACCCATAAATAGTAAAGAACTAGCTGGGGAGATAGCAGAACCACTTGCTTGCATTTTTAAATTTTCCGTTTATACAGGCAGACACCCATTAAGAGTTGGAAAAAAAAAAGTGTGGTACCAATCTTTAAAAAGGATTTAGAAACAGACTGCATTAATTACTAATCTGTGAGTCTTACATCAGTTGTGGAGAAAGTTTTGGAAATCATAATTAAATAGAAACTAGAAAGTGATATTTGCACAGAGGAATGGTGGATAACACACAGCATTCAAAGGTAGATTGTGTCAGTCAGCCCTATTAAAATTTTCATGCCAGTAAGTAGAGTTGTGCAAAATTGCAACATTTTGTCTGGTGAAATGTTTTGCATAATTTATGCATTACGCAAAATATTTCACCATGAAAAATTTCATCCACAGAGTGGGTGAAATTTCACCCTCGAACTAGCAAAATTTGCTGCCTGTGGGTGAAATTTTGCAATTTCACCACTATCCGTCCACCAATCAATCAAAAAAAAAATCCCCTCCCCTGTCCCTGGTGTCTAGTGGAACCCCCAGCCAATCACCAGACAATTTTAAGAACCCTCCCTCTCTCCCCAGCCAGGACCACAGCTCCCAATCTTAAAAAAATTAACAAAAAATCCCTCCCTGTCCCTGGTGTCTAGTGGTTGCCCCTCCCATCCACTCACTAGCCCAAATATAAATTAAAGTTATCTCCCTAGGGCTGGATATTCAAACTGCGCCATTCTGAGGCGCAAGCCCTTGCGCTGCACAAAATAGTTGCACAGGGTGTGGCCGGAGTGATATTCAAAGGAGTTGTGCTGTTAGGCAACTCAGCAGAATATCACCCCAACCACAACCACTGTGCATGGAAACAATGAAACTTGCGCCAGCAAGTTGTCAAGTGGAGCATTCAACTTGCGGTGGCCAAGTACCATTGCGCCATGCCAAAATCACGATATTCAAAGGTGACATGCAAATGGGGCCATAATTCATGCAAGGTGCAGGGGGCCATTTGCATCTGATTATATTTCCATTTGCATGCCATTAGCATGTAGGTGCACCCGATCGAGGACTTGCGCCTGGCGCCTGCCAGGCAGCAGTCGTCGGGGACAAATGCACCTGCAGCGCATGCGGCGCAGCAATGGCTCCCTACCCATCTCTCGGTGGTCCAGTGGACAGAAATGCCCGATAGCGGGCAGAATGTAAAATGAACCCCCAAACATGTCCCTAGTGCCCGATCGCGGGGAGTAAGTAAGTGCCCCCACCCGAACATCTCCCTGGTGGTCCAGTGGACCGTAATGCCCAACCGTGGGCAGAATGTAAAATGAACCCCCGAACATGTCCCTAGTGCCCGATCGCGGGCAGTAAGTAAAATGCCCCCCACCCGAACATCTCCCTGGTGGTCCAGTGGACCGTAATGCCCGATCGCGGGCAGAATGTAAGTGGCACCCCAAACATCTCCCTGGTGGCTAGTGTCCCCCACCCCACCCACCCAAAGCCCCACCACCCGCTCCCCCCAGCAGCCGGGCGGCAGCATCCCACCCGCCTGCCGCCCGCCACATGCCGACTGGCTGCTCGGTAGGAGCTGCTGCGCATTTGGTGCAGAGCAAGAGCCAGGTGTGTGTTTGTCATGAAGAGATGATAGTCCAGATTTGTGAATGAATCATTCACAAATCTGGACTGTCATACGTATGGGCTGCACACCCATTGGCTCTGCTGTGCACCAATGGTGTGCAGCCCGGCGGCAGGCGGGTGGATGCTGCCACCCGGCTGCCGGGGGAGCGGGTGGTGGGGCTTCGTGGGTGGGTGAGGGGACACTAGCTACCAGGAGATGTTTGGGGGTGTCAATTTACATTCTGCCCAAGATCGGGCATTACGGTCCACTGGACCACCAGGGAGATGTTTGGGGGTTCACTTACTTTCTGCCCGTGATCGGGCACTAGGGACATGTTCAGGGGGTTCAATTACTTTCTGCCCGCGATCGGGCACTAGGGACATGTTCAGGGGGTTCAATTTACTTTCTGCCCGTGATTGGGCACTAGGACATGTTCAGGGGTTCAATTTACTTTCTGCCCGCGATCGGGCACTAGGGACATGTTCGGGGGGGGGGTTCAATTTACATTCTGCCCGCGATCGGGCATTTTGATCCACTGGACCACCAGGGAGATGATCGTGGGGGGTTCAATTTACTTTCTGCCCACGATCGGGCACTAGGGACATGTTTGTGGGGGTCAATTTACATTCTGCCCGTGATCGGGCATTTCGGTCTACTGGACCACCAGGGATGTGAACGGGAGGGGAGCCACATTGATGCCCGCGATCGGGCTGGTGGGGGAGAGTACACTATGCCCAGCGATCGGGCTGGGGGCACAGGAACTGAGTTGGGGCCAGCCACAGGTGGCAGCTGCTGTGTTGCGCCCTGCAATACAGCAGCTCACCTGTGGGTGGCCCTCACTTAAGCCTTTTTGGCTCAAGGTCCTGCAGGCTCAGGTTGGGGGTTGCGCCTGCACAACTCTGCACAGCCCGCTGAATATCGGGCTGTGCAGTTTATGCATGGTTCCTCCCCCTCCTGTTGAGCATGCATTCATTTGCATTGCGCTGTTGCTCAGCCTGTTTTCAGTGGCGCAGCTGCCTCCTGCTGAATATCACAGAATGGCGCAATGTAGGACTTGAGCATGTGCAACCCTGTTGCGCATGGCACAACCCTATTGAATATCTGGCCCCTAGTGTCTAGTGGTCCCCCCCAACAGCCAGTCATTGGGAAATTGAGCAAGCACCCTCCCTCAATTAAGTAATTATTTTCCCTGCTCCACAGATCTTTAATCCTTTAAATAAATTAAATCTTTTACCAGACCCCACTCCATGCTGTCTAGTGGACCCACCACCCTGTCTTCAAGCAGTGCCCACCCCGTTCCCCCAATACCCTGATCAGGCCACTGGCACAGCCCTCCACTCACCTCCACAGCTAGCAGCCTGAATGAGTGCTTCAATGAATGAGCGCATGCTTATATGCACTCATTCATTGAAGCACTCTTTCGGGCTGCTGGTTGTGGAGGTGAGTGGAGGGATTTGCCGGTGGCCCAATCAGGGTACTTGGGGGGAATGGGGTGGGCACTATCTGAAGACAGGGTGGTGGGTCCGATAGACACCAAGGACTGGGGTCTGGCAAAATATATATTTTTTTTAAAGGATTGTGGGTCTGGGGATCAGGAAAAATAATTACTTAATGGGGGATAGTGCTTGCTTAATTTCACCAATGACTGGCCATGGGGGGAGCCACTAGACACAGGGAGATCATTTTAAGTTATATTTGGGCTGGTGAGAGGCTAGGAGAGGGGGACCACTAGACACCAGGGACTTGGTTGAGACTGTTGAGACCTGGGACAGGAGACAATGAGGGTGGGTGAGAGATTTGCAGTGGGCGAAATTGCGAAATTTCTCAAAAAAATTTGGTCAGCAAAACTGCTGATTTTGCCACAATTTCACCAGTGAAATTTTATTTCACAACATCTCTGCCAGTAAGTGAGGCCCTGCATAGGGGACTACCAAAGGATGTGGTGTTTTTGTTCTACAGTAAGGTGTTTAACAGTGTGCCTCATAAGTAATTAATTGACAAACTAGGTAGATTGGAATTAATAAGAGTCTAGTGAGTAGGGTAAAATTTTGGCTAGATGGGAGAAAACAGAGTCAGCTTGTAGGGATACTTGTCAGTTTGGGGATGTTACAAGTAGAGTCCCTGACGGCTCTGTACTAGGTCCTTCATTATTTGATACATATGTGTCATCAATGCAATGTAAAACTGGGGCATGGATTTGCAAGTTCACAGACAACACATACTGTAGGTGGCTGCTAGAGGTGATAAAAACATATCAATAGAAAACTTTAAGGAGGAACTGAGATACAAAGCACAGGGAGAGGGGGCTCACCTCTATAGGGTTCCCCTACCTGGGAATGTGAGTAAACACAAAAGCACAGGTACCTAAATATATGAGGGAGGTCAGCACACCTAGGAAAAATGGATCTGTCACTTTTCAGTATGCAAGCAGTTGCAATATTTATTTTCTAGACACAGTAGTAGACAGCAGCAGATGGTTTTGTTTTGCTACTGTCCACTACTGTGTCTACTTAATAAATATTGCAACTGCTTGCATACTGAAAGTTAGTAGAACAATTTTTCCTCGGTGTGCCAACCTCCCCCATCTATTTGGGTACACGTGTTTTTGTGTTTAGGAAGAACTGAGATAGTTGGAAGTGTGGGCATAGAAGCACAAATTCGTTTTTAATATAAAAAAATGTACAGTAATTTATTTATTTATTTATTAAAGTTTCGGAATTACAACCTTTGAGTCGGAGACTTCTTTGCAAAGACTCCACGTCTGGACAAACATACAGATTTATGTGAGAAAACATGCTTCTTTGCTTAGTGTTATACAGTGGTGCTTACATATTGACAACATACATATACAGATATAAAAAGTTACATTAGGGTTTGTCTTGCAGCCCTAGGTCTGTTGAACATGCCACATATGGGTGGAATGTTAGTCCTTTTCTTAGTTTGTAACTACATCTGTAGTACTAGGTAGCATCTAGGGGTTGGTTTTCAACCCTGCGTCACGGTGGAGTTATGTGCTCCGTTGCAGCTACACTTCTCTGAGTCTATGAGGTGTCTCTTGATGTTGGTTTTAAACTGACCTAATCTTGGGGCCAGGGCGATGGGAGGAGGGAGTTCGTTGAGCCAGGTGTGTGCACGATAACTAAAGGACCTTTGGCCTAGTGCAGTCCTCCAGAAGGGGACGCGGATGGGCATATTTGCTAGGTGCCTTGGGGTGCTCCTGTGGGTGTTAGTTTGTATTAGGGAGTGAAGGCCCATGGGTGCAATTTTCAATAGGATTTTCTTGGCTAGGAGGCAGGTATGATATTTTAGCCTTCCTTTGAAGGTCAGCCAGTCAGCTATTTTGTATAGATCGCAGGTGTGGGTCAGTCAGTCACTTTCTGTGACCAGCCGGCTGGCTTTGTTGAGGGCAAGATTGATTCATTTCAGGGCCGTGGGGTCATCTGTCCCATATATTATTATTCCATAGTCTACCAAAGATATGACTGAGATGGTCACTGCCAGTTGTATGGCCTGCGGTGGGAGGCATTGTCTATGCCTGTAGAGGATCCCTGGTCTGGTGTTTACTGAGGAGGAGAGTTGGTTGATGTGTGTGTGATAGGTGAGAGATGTGTCAAGTGTGATGCCAAGGTATTTGAAGTATGTCACCTGGTCAATTTTGGTGCCCTGGTAGTTGGAGATGTTAAGGTGAGAGCTTTTATAGGGGCTTTGTTGGTGCGAAAAGATCATGGATTTTGTTTTGGTATAGTTTAGTATTAGCCTGTGCTTTGTGAACCAGTCTTCTAGTTCATGGAAGTAAATTTGAAGCTGTGTTGGAGGGAGTTCGGGGTGTTATCTTTCCAGTAGACTACTGCGTCATCTACATAGAGCAGAAGTTTCCCATTGCACGCTCTTGGGATGGAGTTCAGGAAGAGGGTGAATAATAGGGGGCCTAGGATTGATCCTTGAAGTACACCTGATTGAACTGGGTTTTTGGTGGATAGGGTGACGTTGATTTTGACTTCTTGTGTTCAGTCTGTGAGGTAGTTCTTAAACCAGCATATTGTGTCTGGGGCTAGGTTAAGGGAGGGGAGTAGGTGTAACAGAAGGTCATGACTGACGGTGTCAAATACTTTGGTTAGATCGATGAAGATTGCTCCTGCTATTTCCCCCACGTCAAGCGCCTCGTGTACATAGGATGTGAGTTTGAGGAGTGCCGTGATGGTACTGTGTCCTATTCTGAAGCCATGTTGCTCTTGGCAGAGCAGGGAATGACTTGTCAGGTACTCTGTGAGTTGGTCTGAAACTATTCTTTCGAGAGCTTTAGAGAGTGGGGGAGTATCATGATAGGCCTATATTTGCTGGGGTCAGTTGGGTCACCCTTTTTTAAGATTGGTGTAATAATTCCCCTTTTTTATAGAGTGGGGAATTGCCCTAGGCATAGTGATAGGTTGAATATTTTGGTGAGGTGTGGGAGGGTCATGTCTAGTGTTAGCCGGAGGATCTTGAGATCTATTGAGTCACTGCTATACCTTTTGTTCCATATGGCATTTGTCAGGTAGTGTTTGGCCTTACTGCAGGAGATTGTTTTGAGCCGGAATGGTGGGAGGGTGTGCCTAGGGTAGGAGTTAGGTGGGACACTGCGGGGTGGGTCGAAGAAATTTGATGGGAGAATGTGGCTGAGGTCTGTGAAGGAATTGTTCAGGACATTGGCTGTTATGGTGGGGTCTTGTGAGAGGGCACCATTATTGATTATCTGGATTGGCGTTTAGTTAATGGTTTTCCCACAAAGCTCTTTGACATTGCTCCAAAACTTGTTCCCTGAGCCTCAGGTTGAGGTGAGGGCTTGTTTGTAATGGTTGGCCTTGGCTAGCCGAATGGCCCTGGTGCATTTGTTTCTTGCCTCTCTGTAGAGTTGTCTGCAATGGGGTACCTGGGAGTTGAGTGCCTTGTACCAAAGATTGTCTCTATGGTGCATCTGGTCAAGCAGGGGCTGTGTGATCCACGGGGTGTCCCTTGTTTTTAGAATCTTTTTTGAGAGTGGGTCATATTTATCACAGGCTGTGTTTAAGATTTTGATAAAGGAGGTAAGGGCCTCATCAGTGGATTGGGCGGTATGGACTGCTGTCCAATCACTGGTGGAGAGAGAGTGAATTATCTTGGTTATGGCACCTTTTTTGAGGTGCCTTTGGTGTGATATTTTGGGTTGGTTTGGTGGACTCATGTTTGACCAGAGACAGGAGAGGGGAGAGTGGTCACTAAGGACATCTGGGAGGACTTTGACATTAGAGAGGTGATTGGGGGAATTTGTTAGGATGAGGTCCAGGAGGGTGTGAGTTCCTGTCATAGGGTCTTGTCGTGTGGGGGTCAGGACAACTTGGTTCAGGTCGTGCGCTGTTGCTGCATCTTTGAAGGGGTCTGATGTCTTAGTTAGCCAGTTTATATTGAAATCTCCCATTATTATGAGCTCACTTCTGGGGAGGGGGAGCAGCGCTATGTTGGCCAGTATGGAGTCAAAGGCTAATTTTTGGTTGTTGGATATGTAGACTGACATTATGTATAGTGGTTTCCCATGGGAGCTGACCATTATTTTGATTGTGACAGCTTGTGCCCCGTGAGCCGGTGGTGGTAGAGGGACCAGTAGTGGTTGAAATTGCGGTCTGGCGTATATAGCACAACCACCTCCCCTCTTGCCCACTCTGTCATCTCTGAAGATTAATAGTTGTTTAGAGCAACTGCAGAGTCTGGGACATTTCTAGCTAGCCATGTTTCGGACAGAGCCAGGATGTCTGGTGAGTGTTGTGCAACCTATCCTTGGAGTAGTGTTAGTTTTCTTGGAAGGCTGTGGATATTTAGGGAGGACAGTAGAAGACCAGCATTACCCTGTCTTTTTACTCTGCTGTCCAGGACTGGCCCTGGGTTGGGGTGTATGTCTCCAGCCAATAGTAGTAGGAGTAGGAGAGCGTGTCTGAGTGCTGCTAAATGTAGCCATTTAGAAATGTTTTTGGTGTGACATGCACTGGTATTGTTTTTAAGTGGTCTGCTTGGTATGGGGATGGATTGGGTCACTTGGGCTATTTGTACATGTAGAAGGAGAGGGTTGGGGATATTCAGGAAGTGGGTATTGGGCTGGGGTGATTGCTTTGCCTGTGCAGGCCCACTTTCAGTGCAGCTTAGGCACTTGGTTAAATTGGAAAAAGGGTAGTGGGAGTTAAGGTGTTTAATTGGGTAATTGTTGCTGTGGTTTGAGGGAGGGAGTGAGAGAGAAGCAAATGCAATGATTAGCATGGATTGTATTACTGTCATTTGACTGCTTAACATGTTGCTTGGTAATTGAGAAAATGTTTTTTCCAAGGTGAGCCCCCTAGTGTTAACTCCATATAACCAACTAATGGGAAAGTGAGCTGATAGGTTTTTGCTCTCATGTGATCTATCCTATAAAGCTGAGTGTTGACCAAGGGTGGTGGTGGGGGCAGTGGGAGCCGGTGCACAGCGCCGGCGGGGTCAAAATCCTGCTGTTATAGGAACTATCCCGAGGCAAGTAAATCTGCCTCCTGCAGTAACTTACTCTGTTTCTGGGCCGGGAGGGTTTTTTCGAGTGATCCCTCGCGACCTTGCTTGGGGGGGAGAGCTTCGGAGAACTCCCCCTCTCGACCTCCTGGGTCCCGGTCTGTGGACAAGGAAAAGGGTGAGTAAGATCAGTTAAATACTGTTGGGCTGGGGGTTTCTATAAGGGGATGGGCTGTTGTTCCATTTAACTTTTTTTTTTTTTCCCTTTTACAAGTTAGGCTGCAAGCGTTTAGCCGGCCTTTTACTGACTGCAGCAAATAAAGTAGCACCAGCAAACTTCTTGCAAGCCCAAAATGGCAGAGCTACTGCCCGAGCTTAAGGCTCCCTTTTTTTTTGTACATTCAAATAGGGATTTTGGTGCCAGTTACAGAGGTTTCAAACAGGCAACAGTTACAAACGTTCAGCACAGTACTTAGAAGCTGTAAGCCCTATCTCCTATCTAATTTAACAAAAGCAGTTTTTGGCGCCAGAATCAATGGGAGAATGAGTAGAAAAAACTATCTCCACATGGGTGGGGACAATAATTAATTAAAGATGCTGCTAAAGTTGCTGCTTTCTCAGGGTCCAATCCTGCTGTTATAGGAGTGATCCCGAGGCGAGTAAATCTGCCTCCTGCAGTAACTTACTCTGTTTCTAGGCTGGGAGGGTTTTTTCGAGCAGTCCCTCGTGACCTTGCTTGGGGGCAGGGCTTCGGAGAACTCCCCCTCTCGACCTCCTGGGTCCCGGTCTGTGTACAAGGAAAAGGGTGAGTAAGATCAGTTAAATACTGTTGGGCTGGGCGTTTCTATAAGGGGATGAGCTGTTGTTCCGTTTAACTTTTTTTTTTTCACTTTTACAAGTTAGGCTGCAAGCATTTAGCCTGCCTTTTACTGACTGCAGCAATTAAAGTAGCGCCAGCAAACTTCTTGCAAGCCCAAAATGGCAGAGCTACTGCCCGAGCTTAAGGCTCCCTTTTTTTTGTACATTCAAATAGGGATTTTGGTGCCAGTTACAAAGGTTTCAAACAGGCAACAGTTACAAATGTTCAGCACAGTACTTAGAAGCTGTAAGCCCTATCTCATATCTAATTTAACAAAAGCAGTTTTTGGCGCTAGAATCAATGGGAGAACGAGTAGAAAAAACTATCTCCACCTTCTGGTAGGAAGAATCTGAGATCATAAAATCAGCTAAATGGCAGAGGGCTGAAGAAAATAAGTGCAAAAAAGATCTCGGAATTACGGTCTCTGAGGAGCTTAAATTGGGTTATCAGTGCACTGATGTAGTAAATAAATGTTACAATTTGTTGAGGTGAATCAGAAAGAATATTTCTAGTAGGGACAGGAAGGTGAGTATGGCCGTATATGGAGTGATGGTGAGGCCACAACTGGAGTACTGTTGGCCGTTTGGTGCACAAATACCTAAGTTCCACTGATTCATGTAGCTGTTTCTGACACCTTGTTTAATTTGTCATACTACATTTCACACATTAATTTTGTATGAGGTAAATCTAAGGGATGCTGTACTGTCAGGGTATGCCATCTTTCGGATAAGACTTTAAACCAATGTCCCATCTGCGTTTTCTGGTGGTTGTTCAGGTGGACATTAAAAACCCCATGGCATTTCTTGAAAAGAGTAGGGGGGAAATTTTACTAAAACAAAAAGAACTCTACAAAAGGCTATTTACAAATCATAAAGAAATAATCCAAAACAAAGCACAGGAAAGTATTACATCCAAAAAAAAGGGAAAGAAGAAATAATCAATAAATAAATAATGCAGCAACATCTTCCTAGAAAAGATACAGGTCAGAAACATAAAAATGGAAAAACAGAATACAGTAAAATAAAATAAAACAGAGGAATATAAATTCCTTAGGTGAATAACAAAAAAAACTGTGAAACAGAAATAGAATCCATCAACCAAACCCAGATTTTGTAGCAGACTTGTTCAAGTCATTTAACAAAAAGTCATATTCTGCCATCTGTCTTACAGGACAATCAGGGGAAATTTCTTTTAGTTAGATAGAAAATGCATCTTAGTTCATTTTAAATTTTGTGGAATAAATCCAATAAATGGCACACTTTCTGCTGCAGAGCAAACTGACATCTGGCAAGCCAGATGTGCCATCTGAAACAAACTTTTAACACAGTTAAAGAACCAGTATGCCATTTACCCTGTATTCCATCGTGTTGCCCATGTACTAGAGTATGATAAGTCACTGTAGTGAATAAATGGTCCATCCAAATTGTAGTCACAAAGTTTCAAAACATATTAGTAAAACAAATATCAAAAATAAATTATCCATGGTCTAACTCTGTTGAAAACAATCAGGTCTGGTACAATAATGATCTGACAAGTGGTTATGTACAGTATATGGTTATCCTTAACCTTCAACTTTGAATGGCAGAACAACTATTGTACAGAACATCCTGCATTTTAGGATGTACTCTAGACTCAATGAGCTTCTAAGAGCAGAAAAGGTGAGATATATTGTGGGTTTCTTTCAAACACCTGCTGGACCTCAAGTATGTAAAAATGTAAGGCCTTATGAGGAACTCTCTGAATCTGATCAACTGATATGGCCCACATGTGCAATTTCCAAATGACATTCCTCATGTTCTGAGAAGCTGTAATTGCTTTAATTAATACTTTCAATTTACTCTTCGGAATGTGAGCATGTTTTATTTATTTACTTATTTAATTTGTTTATTTATTTATGTAAAGGTTTCACCAGGAAAGGCAGACTGAGCAGTAGATGCTCATTTCTGGATGCATCCTGGGGAGAAGGGGAGAGGGAGCAAACGATAATACAGTAGTTTATAAATACACAATGATACTGAATACAGTTTTTACAAGATCAAAATCCATGTGGTTAGGACATGTGACAACCAGGAGGAATTTGAGTACAGTGAGGATTACAGGCAGGTAAGTACAATATGGCAAGTTCAAAGATTATTACAATGTAAGGCATAAGGCATAAACAACAGTCTGAAGGTCAATGCAATGTTAAGGCATAAGTCATGAAAAACAAGTGCTACAATAAGGGAAAGGGCAATGGTAATCGGACAAGAATTAGAGACAGTTGCAGGAGGGAGAGATGAGTTTCTGGAAGAGGTAGGAGAGGGAACGTGGGGTGGGGGCAGTTCAGATAGCCGGGGAAGGGCATTTCAGAGTCTAGGGAAGCAATGGGAGAAGGTGGCCTGGCCAGCAGCTGAGGACCTAGGAGGAAGAGCAAAGATCCAAGGTCCGAGGTTACTAAGAGGATAGGAGGGTGCAGGGGGGAGGGAGACAGTAGAGGTGAGATAAAGTGGAAGGGACCAGAACCAGTGTTCAGCAATGAAGCTAGCACAGTGGGCGAGGTGCCTGTCCTCAAGGGAGGGAAGAAGTGGGATTTGTAGAGGTTACAGTAGTGAGTTTGGAGTGGAAAGTCTAGTGCATAGTGACAGAATGAGTGAAAGAGAGTGTCCAGTCTGGCTAGGAAGGAATTAGAGGGGGCACTGCAAACTATATCTCCATAATCAAATATAGTTAGTATCATTTTCTGGACAAGCTCCCATACAGCCATCAAAGGGATGTAACCATGGTTTGTTTACAGTGGACCAAGGTTTGGGTGCAGTTTCTTGTTGATGGCATCCACATGTCCAGAAAAGTCAAGGTGCTGGTCGAGCCAGACCCCAAGATACCTGAAGGAGGCCATGTCCTCTATCATAGTTCCATCAAGGGTGTGGAAAGAAGGGAGGGAGGGAGGAGAACCTAGTGAGTCTCTGTCTGGTGCCAAAGGACATAGAGACAGTCAACTTGGCATTTAGAAACAGCTGGTTGGAGTGGAACCAAAGCTGAACGCTGTCAAAGTCCAGCTGGAGTCTGGTAGCGGAATAGTAGAGGAGGGGCTGGAGTTGTACAGGACATTATCGTCCACACACATGTGAATGAATGAAGAGGTGAAGACAGCTGGGAGATCATTTAAGAAAATAGAGAAGAAAATTGGCAGAGGACAAAGCCTTAGGGGACAGCAGTCCTGAAGAGGGGGGAGGGATAGGGAGTCACCTATTCTAACTGATTGGGTCCTATCCTCTAGGTATGAATGGAACCATCTAGTGCTAGAACAGATAGTCCTGCTGCTACAAGTTTATCAAGAAGGAGGGGATATGAAACAGTGTTGAAGGCCATGGCTAAGTTGTCAAAGATCACAGTAGTGATTAGGCACCGATCCATACTTCAGTGGATGGAGTCAGTAAACCTTAGGAGTGAGGTAGCGGTAGAATGTAATTTATAGAAACCAGACTGGAAGGGGGTGAAAAAGGAGGAGGAGTCAAGATAGGGATATAGCTTGGATAAAACTATGTGCTCCTGGAGTTTAACAAGTATGGGAAGTAAGGAGATAGGGTGGTAGGTCCCAGGATTGGATGGGTCACCACCTTTTCAAAGGGGAATGAATGGGGCATGCTTCCATATAGCTGGGACAGAGGTTAGAGAGAAGGAGAGGCTTAGGAGGGAGGCAAGAGGGGAGGAAATTTGAGGAGAAAGAAAAATGAAAAAGTTTGGGGTCAAGCCCATTGGGGCTTTTACTCTTGGTAGGGTTTTGGGCAAGGAGAGTCTTGAAAGTGTCTGATGGGGATACCGGGGATAAGAGGAAAGCAGGGAATGGAGGAGGGGAAAGGGGATACTGCAGGGGGGAGGAGGGGGAGAGGGTGTGATACAGAAGAGAAGAGAAGAGAAGAGAAGAGAAGAGAAGAGAAGAGAAGAGAAGAGAAGAGAAGAGAAGAGAAGAGAAGAAGTGCAGGAGGTGAAGACGGTAATAAATACAGTGGCAACAGAGAGGGGGTCCAAACTACAGTAGAAGTGTCACCAACCTTGAGGGTAGGTATGGGAGGTTGGACAATAGGGGAGAAAAGCAATGTGAAGACTTTCCAGAATTTGGAATGATGGTTGATGTCATTTTAAAAGGAGGTTGAAAAGTACTTAGCTTTGGTGAGTCTAATAGCCCTGGTGTATGTGTTCTAAAGGGAATATTATCTGTGGAAATCTGCCAGTGAACCTGTAGACTAGTGTGTCTTCCATGCCTGATCATGTGCATGCAGGCAGTTTAGTAGCGCTACAAAAAACACACTTTTGTACAGCAATGGCACAATGCCAATTGATGGTGTTCTGCCATTGCTGTAGTGACAGTTGATGAATTTCCTGTCACTGTGGCAACATGAAACCTTAGGGGAGGGCCTAGACTTGGAGATAATTAGTATATCAGGCTGTAGGATAAGCATGAATAGCTGGAGAAGGGTTATTTTTGGGAGAAGGCTTCAGATGTTGAGGAGGGTGATCTTTAAGCATTTGGAAAGACAGCTGGGGGGAATGGATCAGGCCAGGGTTAGGTTCAATATCACCCACAGCCAGAAGAACTAGACTGATAAGTAGCTTGACAGGGACTGAAAACTGTCTATGTTGCAATAAGTATGGGGACAGGGGGGAGCTTGGCCAGAGCAGCCTAAAATGGAGGCAAGATGAAGAGAGAAGAGAAGCTCCTGGGGGCCAAGGGCAGTGAGGCAGCAGGAGGCTGCCAGGAGCAGCAGTGCGACATTGGGCAATTGAGCAGAAATTGTGGGGGAGACTGTTTCAGTGGGGGTGCAGAATTAAGCAGCAGATTATTTGTGGAATTACTCTTAGGTATGTACACTGGCATGCTTGAAACTGGAAACAGCACATGTGTGTAGTTAACACTGGTCTGCCACAGAGGATTGGTAAATCTTCATGTCGAAGTTAAGCATCATTGGGGAGGGGAAGACACCCTTGACACATGAGAGCAGTACCCAGGAAAACTGAGCAGCAAGCAAACAGGGGTGAGCATAAGCCTTTATAGTGAGCAGTTCAAGTGTATGTAATTGAGGCAGGTGCTGATAGCTGAACTGATAAGCTGAGCAGAAATACAGGGGCCCAGATATTCAAATTGCGCCAGTTTGTGGTGCAAGCCCCTGCCCCTCTCAAAATAGTTGCGCTGGGGTGTGGCCAGGGCGATATTCAACGGAGTTGCGCTATGGCGTAACTGCTTTGAATAGCGCCCCTGGCCACCCCCACTGTGCATGGTGCAGTGGAACTGCGCCAGCGCAAGTGGTCAGAATGGAGCATTGAGATGCGGTGGCGTAAGTTCCATTGCGCTATGCACAGCACCTGCGATATTCAAAGGGTGACATGCAAATGGGGCCATAATTTATGCAAGGCACATGGGGGGCCATTTGCATCTGATTACAGCCCCATTTGCAAGCAATTAGCATGCAGGTGCACTGATCCCTGATGACTTGCACCTGGTGCCCTGCCAGGCAGCAGCTGTCGGAACCGACGCCCCCTGCAGCCCGATCGCAGGATGTCCTGTAAGGGACAATGCATGTCTCCAATCCCTGGTGGTCCAGGGGACCATGATTAGCCCGATAACGGGCATAACTGTACCCTCCCAGTAGCCCAATTGCTGGCATAAGTATAACGTCCTCCCCATTAGCCCGATCGTGGGCATAACTGTATGTTCCCCCCCCATTAGCCTGATCACGGGCATAACTGTGCCCCAGTAGCCTGATCGCGGGCATAACTGTATATTTCCCCCAGTAGCCCGATTGCGGGCATAACTGTAACTTATCCCCCATTAGCCAGATCGTGTTCATCAGAACCCCCTCCCAAAGTCCAATATCCCTGGTGGTCCAGTAGACCCGAACTGAGCCCGATCACGGGTGGCATTCCTCACCCCAAGTATGAAATCCCTGGTGATCTAGTGGACCCCCCCACACGAGCCCCACCACCCGCTCTCCCCGTCAGCTGGCGGGCGGCAGCACCACCTGCCTGCTCCCGCCTCCGCCTACTGACAGCTCGGTATGACTGCGCCCAGTGGTTCAGAGCATGAGCCAATGGTGTGTAACCTATACCGTATCTAGTCAGTCCAGATATGTGAATGTATTTTCATTCATATCTGACTGACTAGCACGTATAGGTTGCATGCCCATTGGCTCATGCCTGAACCAATGGGCGGCAGCCATACCGAGCTGTCAGTTGGCGGGTGGCGGGTGGCAGGCGGGTGGGTGCTGCCACGCATCGGCTGATGGGGGAGGTGGTGGGGCTCCATGGGTGGGTGGGTGGGCGTCCATCAGATCACCAGGGATTTCATACTTGGGGGTGAGGAATGCTGCGATTGGGCTCCATTGGGTCCACTGACCACCAGGGATATTGGACTTTGGGGAGGTTCTGATGCCCGCGATCGGGCTACTGAGGGGAACATACAGTTATGCCCGATCGGGCTACTGGGGACATACAGTTATGCCCCGATCGGGCTACTGGAGAACATACAGTTATGCTCATGCTCAGGCTAATGGGGACGTTACACTTGTGCCCGCGATCGGCTAATCTCAGTCCACTGGACCACCAGGGATATTGGACTTGGGGATACTGATGCCCACGATTGGGCATGGGGGCACCGCCAGTGGCAGGAACAAGTCGAGGCCACCACAGTGTCAGCTACTGTGTTGTGCCCCGCAACGCGGCAGCTCACCTGCTGGTGGCCCTCGACTTGTTCCTCTTTTTTTTCGGTGTAACTTTGTGCAGGCGTAGGTAGGGGTTGCACCTGCATAGCTCTGCATGGCCCGGGCTGAATATCGGGCTGTGCAGTTTATGCATGGTTCCTCCCCCTTCGGTTGTACATGCCTTCATTATCATTGCGCTGTTGCTCAGCATGGTTTAGAGGGCGCAACTGCCTCCTGCTGAATATCGCAGAATGGTGCATTTTGGACTTGCACAGGCGCAACCCTATTGCGCATGGCTCAACTCTTTTAAATATCTGGGCCAGAGAGTATAAATTTATGCATAACTACCATAGGTGTGAGTGCAGGGGGGTGCATGGGTTAATCCTATATGGCACCACACAGAAGTGCTGCATGCTGCAACTGGCATCCTCCAGTACCTGGGGTCTGTCTGAAGAAGTCTCGCATTTCTGGAGTGGGGATAGGGGCAGATCAAGCCCTTATGACCCTGTTTCTGTGGCGGCTGGGATAGAGAAGATAGTGGCAGATGCTGGAGAGGGAATGGAAACACAACAGGTCAGTGGGACAGTAGGCAGTCCATTTGAGGGAGAAATGGGAGAGCAAGACAGAGCAGCCAATGAGCAGGGAGGGAGTGAGGGGCAGGTAGAGAAGGAGGAGTAGCTGAGGGGAGGGCTTTAGGCAGCAGGAGCAAACAGGAAAAACACAGTAAATGCAGCAGAATACAAAAGGCAGGTACAGTTTAAATAATGCAAGCTGGATTAGCAGAGTTCACACTAAAAAAAAAACAATGAGTTGATGTGACAATACTAATTGCGGCAAATATGTTCAAAGATGGTGCCACATGCCACAACTAGCATGCTTCAGTACCTGGGGTCTGTCTGAAGAAGCCTTACATTTCTGGAGCGAGGAGGGTGGCAGGTCATGCCCTCATGACCCTGTCTCTTTGGTGGCTGGTTTACAGAAGACAGTGGCAGAGGCTAGGGTCTGTCTGAAGAGGCCTCGCATTTGTGGACTGGGGAGGATGGCAAGCCAAGCCCTCATGACCCTGGCTCTGTGGTGACTGAGGTAGAGAACACAGTGGCAGAAGCTGGGGTCTGTTTAAAGAAGCCTCACATTTGTGAAGTGGAGAGGGCTGCAGGTGAAGCCCTCACAACCCTATCTCTGCAGCACGTAGCAGTAGCCAAGGATATTCGGGACTTAAAGTGGGCCAAACTAGGAGGTGTAGGTTATAATAAAGAAGCATACTGTAAAAGAAAATAATTGGTTGTAGCATGGCATGCCCATTTTTGATTGGTAAATAGGTAACATTACATTTAATAGGTTTTAGATGCATCCCTCATAAACTGTGAAAGAAACAAATTACTAAGAATTGAGGATTCTATGGGCCCTGGACAAGGGAAAATTAGGCAGGTGTATATGAACGTTGCCAATAGATAGGTTTTAATCATGTATGTTCTCTTAAGTATTCCAGTTCATGACTACAGGATCCCCATTCCCAAATTTGATAACTAAAATTGTAAGGGATTCTTGTATGAGACGGACTCCTGCCTCTAATGGCAGAATGTAGGTCTGCCTTCCAACTGTCTTCTACACTGTTTATCAAATTAAGCATAGCCCCACTTATATAGCCCTCTGGGCTGAATCAGTATCCTGTAGCAAAATACAGACATCATGTGAAAGCAGCTGTCTTCACATCAACAATACCTTCAGCACTGCAGAGGGGTCACAAAAGTAATCCCATTCAATACAGCAAAGTAGAGAGTCTAGGCAAACTTATAAACAGTAAGGGACTCGGTGGACAACACTGCTGAACCCCCCCAGGCCACCACACATTTGTCACCCAGCCAGCCATTGATAATTGGTGAACAACAGCAATTGGTTGACAATGAACATGGTGAATACTGGGCTAAAACTAGACATCACTGAATGCTTGACATGGAACAGGGTATGGGAGTGAGGCTTAATAAAGGGGAGGGGGGTGGGCAGAGGGTGACTGTGAAAGGCAGAGATACTAAACAAATATTTTTCCTCAGTATTTACAAATGAAGAGGGGGAGGTACCTAAAACAAACAATAGAAACACTCTGGATGCAGAAGTTGATACCAACCCATTTACAGAAGAAAGGGTTCTGAAAGAACTCTTAAAACTGAAATTGGACAAAGCAATGGGGCCTGATGGAATTCATCCCAGAATTCTAAAAGAACTAAGGGTAGAACTAGTGACACCACTGACTACCCTCTTTAACAAATCATGGGAGGATGGGGTGGTACCTGAGGACTGAAGGAGGGCAGATGTGATTCCCCTTCACAAAAGTGGGAGCAGGGCAGAAGCGGGAAACTATAGACCTATTAGTTTAACCTCAGCGATAGGGAAAATGATGGAATCACTTCAGAAGGAAAGAATTGTCGAGTATCTAGAGGCCAAATGGGCACAGGAACCAAGGCAGCATGGATTCACAGTGGGAAGGTCATGCCAGATGAATCTAATAGATTTCTTTGACTGGGTGACCACAGTAGTAGATCAGGAAGGGGCTGTGGACATGGCCTACCTAGATTTTAGCAAGGTATTTGACACAGTCCCACACAAAAGATTAATATACAAGTTAGCCAGCCTGGGAGTGGGTCCCAAGATGATAGCCTGGGTAAAGAATTGGCTGGAGAATAGAACACAGAAGGTAATAGTAAATGGAGTCCACTCTGAAGAAAGGGGGGTTACTAGTGAGGCACCGCAGGGTTCAGTGTTAGGACCGGTCCTCTTCAATGTCTTTATATGCAACATTGCAGAGGGACTTGCAAAGAAAAGTATGTCTCATAGAAACGTAGAAACATAGAAACATAGACTTTGATGGCAGATAAGGACCACTTGGCCCACCTAGTCTGCCCATTTCCATACCTACTAGATAAGGTGCAAATTCTAGTTAACCAACAGCCTACTTCCTGCCACCCCACACTACAATTGCCTTATGTCTGTCCCATGCATGTTTGAATTCCCCCACTGTTTTAGACCCAACTATCTCCTCCAGAAGACTGTTCCATACATCCATCACCCTCTCTGTGAAAAAATACTTCCTCACATTGCCCCTGAGCCATCCCCCTCTATCTTCAAATTGTTCCCCCTTGTTCTTGCACATCTTTTTTTCTGAAAGATGCTACCCTCCTGGACTTATGTCCCCCCTGTCCCTCCTTTCATCAAGGGTATACATATTAAGCTCTCTCAGTCTCTCTTTATCACCCTCTCTGTGAAAAAATACTTCCTCACATTGCCCCTGAGTCATCCCCCTCTATCTTCAAATTGTTTCCCCTTGTTCTTGCACATCTCTTTTTCTGAAAGATGCTAGCCTCTTGGACTTTGTTGATTCCCTTGAGGTACATTAATGTTTCTATCATGTCCCCCCACTCCATCCTTTCCTCTAGGGTATTCATATTAAGCTCCATTAGTCTCTCTTCATACGGCTTCTGATGTAGACCCGGCACCATTTTAATTGGCCTCCTCTGGACTGCATCCATCCTGTTTATGTACTTGCAGAGATAGGGTATCCAGAACTGCATGCAGTACTCTAGATGAGGTCTCACCAACTGTCTGTTCAGAAGCATAACAACTTCCTGTTTTCTACTGGTGATGCCTCTCCCTATGCATCCCAGTATCCCCCAGCCCTCCTTACTGCCTTCTCACATTGCTTGCCTATCTTTAGGTCATCTGATATGACTACCCCCTGGTTCCGTTCCATTTTTGCTGTTGTTAGTACCTCCCCCCATTGTGTACTCTTCCCCTGGGTTTTTGTTTCCCAGGTGCATTATTTTGCACTTCTTTGCATTGAATCTAAGCTGCCATACTTTTAACCAGTCCTCCTACATTCCCAAGTACCTTCTCATCCTTTCCACCGCCCTTGTGTATCAACCCTGTTGTAGAACTTTGTGTTGTCTGCAAAGAGGCATACTTTTACTTCCAACCTCTCTGCAATGTCACCTATAAAGACATTAAAGAGGACTGGTCCCAGAACTGAATGCTGCAGTACCCTGGTAGTAATCCCTCTTTCTTTGGAGTGGACTCCATTTACTATTATCCACTGTGTCCTGTTGTCCAGCCAATTTTTTAACCCAGGCTATCACCCTGGGACCCACTCCCAGTCTGGTTAACTTGTTCATTAATCTTTTGTGTGGGACTGTGTCAAATGCCTGGCTAAAGTCTAGGTAGGCCACATCCACAGCCCCTCCCTGATCTACTACTTTGGTCTCTCATTAATACAATGTCAAGCATTCTGTGATGCTCTGAGACACCATCTACCCTCACCACATCCTGTGTCAAGCACTCCTTTGTGTCCATTAGTATCCGTGCCACGTTCAGTAGCACCCGCTGCCCTCACATTATCAATGTCAAGCAGCCACTGGTGTCTACTGGCACCCCCTGTCCTCACCCTGTCAGTTGTCAAACACTGCCTGATGTCCAGAGGCACCCACACCATGACTCTGGCCTATGTTGAGCACTCTCCAGGGTCCAGTGATATCCTCATCTTCCCCATCCATTGTCAAGCATTCTCTGATGTGACTCCTTCCTACCCTCAACTTACGTAAGTCAAGAAATCCTTGTGTTCCAGTGGCACCCATGCATAGAAACATAGAAACATAGAATTTGACGGCAGATAAGGACAGCTTGGCCCACCCAGTCTGCCCATTTCCCTACCTAATGGATAAGCTGCAAATCCTAGTTAACCAGCAGCCTACTTCTTTTCTACCCCCACCCCCTAGAATTGCCTTATGACTGTCCCATGCATGCTTGAATTCAACCACTGTTTTTGACTTCACAACCTGCTCTGGAAGGTCATTCATGCATCCACAACCCTCTCTGTGAAAAATACTTCCTTCCATTACCTCTGAGCCGCCCCTCTTCTATCTTCAAATTGTGCCCCCTTGTTCTTGCACACCTCTTTTCTTTGAAAGATGCTACCCTCTTGGACTTTGTTGATTCCCTTGAGGGAATTGAAAGTTTCTATCACATCCCCCTTCTCCCTCCTTTCCTCGAGGCTATACATATTAAGTTCCTTTAGTCTCTCTTCGTATGTCTTCTGGTGCAGACCCTGCACCATTTTAGTTGCCCTCCTCTGGACAGCTTCCATCCTGTCTATGTCCTTGCGGAGATTGGGTCTCCAGAACTGCACGCAGTACTCTAGATGGGGTCTGACCAGCTGTCTGTACAGAGGGATAACAACTTCCTGTTTTCTACTGGTGATGTCTCTCTATATGCATCCCAGTAACCTCCCATCCCTCCTTGCTGCCCTCTCACATTGCTTGCCCACTTTTAAGTCATGTGATATGACTACCCCATGGTCCCTTTCCATTTTTGTTGTTGATAGTATCTCACCCCCCCATTGTGTACTCTTCCCCTGGGTTTTTGTTTCCCAGGTGCATTACCTTGTACTTCTTAGCACTGAATCTAAGCTCCCATACATTTGACCATTCCTCTAACCTTGCCAAGTCCCTTCTCATCCTTTCCATGCCTCCTTGTGTATCAACCCTATTGCAGATCTTTGTATCATCTGCAAAGAGGCATACTTTTCCTTCCAGTCCCTCTGCAATGTCACTTATAAAGACATTAAAAAGGACTGGACCCAGTACTGAACCCTCCGGTACCTTACTAGTAACCCCTCTTTCTTCAAAGTGGACTCCATTTACAATTACCTTCTGTGCCCTGTTGCCCATTCACCTTGACATACACCATTGGGGTGTCATAGAGACTATAGAGGAGTTTGCCAAACTGTCAGAAAAACTAATTTTCCCAAGGTCACAGCTAGGAATGGCCATGCCACCCAGTTGAAAGCTTTCTCGGCATCTAAACTAAGTAAAAGGAAAGGTTTGTTTTGACCAGACAGCATGGTGGAGGATGTGCAGGGTTCATTTTATATTAGAAAATCACCAGCACTCCAGAGCCAGGAGGTAACTGAAACCTCCGGTGAAGGTATTAAAAAATCATACCAAAGTCCCATTTTGCTTGTGCAAAGATTACAGGTTTATTCCAAGGTAGTAACAGGAGACCTTGAGTAGACACAACAGTCAGATACAAAGTCCCCAGCACTTCACCAGCTAAGGTTTCATCCCCCTGATGAAGCCTTAACTGGCGATGCACGGGGGACTTTGAATCTGACTGTTGTGTCTACTCAAGGCCTCCTGTTACTATTTTGGAATAAACCTGTAATCTTTGCACAAGCAAAACAGGACTTTGGTATGATTTTTTAATACTTTCACAGGAGGTTTGAGTTACCTCCTGGCTCTGGAGTGCTGGTGATTTTCTGCTTTGTTTAAATATTCTAGGGCATGCAGCCCTCACCTGCACCCCGCCCTTAGCTCTGCAACATGGCATTCTTTGATGAGTTCATTTTATATTATCTTGTGTTTGTCTGGCTGCAATGAAACCTGTTTGGTGCCCATTTTAGAAGGCATTATACATTCCAATTATTTGGCTCCTATCGCTACAGTATGAACAGTTTACAATCTATGTTTAGGACCAAGATTGGGTAATATGAAGAACAATAAGTGCGGTCTTTTCCCAATTTATAAATAGTGGAAATGGTGGTATATTTCCAAGTGCTGGGGTAGATTTCCCCTCCTTTACCTCTTGACAGGAGTTCAGTAGGGATGGGGCTGATAATTCATGGAAAGACTTGTAAAATTCCCTTGTGTATCTATCTGGGCCAGGACTCTTACCAGATTTCAAGTTCTTAATAGCCCTTCTAAGTCTGCACAGGAAATAGGGATCACAAGTAATGTAACTCAGTCTGAATTCAGTTTAGGAAGGTGTAGGCTAAATATGTATTAAGTTCTGCCAAGCAGGACATAGGATCAGCAGCATACATAGCTTAATAGTAGTGTTTAGCAAAATCTCCCTAAGTTACATTAGAAGGTTTCCAGTGGAAGGGCATTGAATTTGGGTGATCACTGCTCCAGTTATTCATTGTCTATTGTGGTAAGCCAGGATGAAAGTAGCCCAAGAACCCCCTTCATAATATTTCTATTTTAAAAATCGAAGTGCCAGCTCAGTATAAATATCTAAAATGGCTAGTATTCTCTGTCGGGTGGCTTCCAAAAGAGGAGCCACTGATTGATCTCACTTGGTATGTTCATTTTGAAGGGTCCATAGCTGCATCTCAAGGAGATTTAATTGCTCTGCCTGTGTTTTTTTGTAGTGTGAGGAGAACTTTATTTCTCCTTGCAAAAGAGTTATAACTGTATCCCATAAAATACTGGGTGTTACTCAGGAGTGAGTGTTATCTGCGATGATCTGTGGGATCTCTTCCTTTACCATGTCCTGGAATGCAGGTATGTTAATTGAATAGTTGTTTAGGTGCCATATAGTGTATCCCTGTTTAGGGCCCCATACTAATGTCATTATCATTAACAATGGTGCATGGTCAGAAAGGAGAATTGGGAGTATCTCACAGCCCTTTAAGAGGTGTTGATGCTCCACAGAGATGTGACACAGGTTGATGTTCATATAGAGGTTATGAGGGGGATGGGTATAACTCTGAGTGTGTGGGTGGAGAGAACACCAGGCATCAATCCAGCCCACTTCCTAAATTTAGGAGTGTGCAGCTTTTTGTACCCCTGTCTTTCGGGGAGGGTTTGGGTTAGCTGTGTCCCTGGGGTCAAGTACCATACTGTAGTCCCCTTCAATAAGCAAGACCATGGAGTGTAGCTCCATAATCTTCCCATGGAAGGATCTTATACTGCCTGCATTCAAGCCTAGTGGAATATAGAAATTAACCAAGGTTCACCTCTACTCCCATAAATATGCCAGGAAGTGGGTCTAATCACCCCTCAGAGTCAGTATATATGGTAGTCAGTTGCAAAGGGGTATTCATGGGTAGTAAAATAGCCATGCTACAGCATTTTCCACCCTGGTAGGAGGAGGTTATTATTTGAGTATAGCCAAATGTATCTATTTTGGCATGTACTTCCTGGCTGAGGTGCACACCTGAAGGAAGACAAAAGTGGGCCATAGTTTTCTAATGGAGGCCAGAACTTTGGATCTCTTAACAGGGTTACTTAGCTGATTGACATTTTAAGATAATATTTTAATGGTAGTATTAAGGGCCATAATTACAGGTCAAGTAAGGATACTCCCCAAAAGTTATCCTCTCTGTGATATACAATATAATGAAGGAGATCATATCCCACGAGCTCTCCACTTGGTTGATCTGAACCCAGAAAAGGTTCCCCACCCCAAATGGAACAGGCAAAAGGTTCCCCATCCTGAACCAGATGTAGGGGGCACACCCCACAGGCACCAACACATCCACAATTATATAAAAGGAGGTGAAACCATATTTGTTGAACAGTTGAACAATTCGAGGAACAAAAAATTGCACAAAACAGAACACAACATACAATGCACTCTAACATTACATAAATAGACAATAGAAACAGGTAGAACAGTCTGATATTATGGACTGTGCTTCCAAGGAAGGAAGGACAACAAAGGCGCTCTCTAAGGGGCCTGGCAGAGGTGCAAAAAAGTGGTCCATCCCAGCTGGGAGGTAAGCAGATGACATAGCAGTGGCAGGCCTCCCTGGTGTTGAGGAAACTCAGACCCATAGGGGTAAGGGGGATCAGGAGGGATGAGCACCACAGGTGTCTTCAGGAGCTGTGTAAACCACAGAATGTAGAGAGGCAACGTAATGAACCAAGACCTACATGTCTGCCGAATATGAAATTGCTGTCTGAAATATCAGCGATCCGCAGGAGCTCTACTCGTAGGTAAAAATCCCAAAACAGAGAAGCCAGTTCCAAAAAATAATGCTAATCTCCTCAATTGCCCATTTCACCAAGGCCAATACTGTGAACTAAAAAATATATTGTATGTTATTATTTAAACAGTACCTGCATCATCTTTTATAAAGAGAACACTACAGGCTTGATTTTCAAAGGGTGACACAAGGCTTGCATCAAGCCCTGCACCAAACCCAGTTCCTTGTTGCAGCTGTGCCAAATTCCTTTGATGCAACAGCTCCCGATTTTAGTATATCGGGCGCAGTAGTGACATTTTTTATACTTTACAATGGCTTTCGCCAGATAGTAGGTGCAAGCCCCATAGAAATGGTCCACAGTATGCCAAAAGTTAAACCAGGGGGAGCTGGTCTAACTTGCTGTTTGCAGTGCACAGGAGTGAAAATCCTGATCAGCACCAGGAAAATGCCGCATGCCCCACACGCCATATAATTAGCACACCTGGGGCTTGTGGCATTCTTAGGTGTTTGGAAATTGAGCCCTGTGTCTAACAAGCCAATAGGGTAATCCCATGGGCTTTACCAAACACAAGCTTGCAGTACTATGTGTGGACATGACTGTATAGTACTGTGTTGCATCAAAGCAGCATTTCAACAGAAAAAGTTTTTCCAAAAAGCTAGCCTCATCCATAGTCAATAATAATATAATTACTGGTGACCCTATTTATCAACCTGATTACAAGTACTGTCAAGATCCGTAATAACCTGAAATCTGGTTATTACGGAGTTTTGCTTCAAGTGCCCTCTCAGTTCCAGGGCACTTTCTGTCACCAAAAATTAGTCTTTTCAATGTGATAATACAGACTTGGGGATTTTCCCAGTTCAGATTAACATACTGTAGATTCATGAAAAAAAAACAGAAACTCCATAAGTTGCTTTCAGTCTGAGTTAGAGGTGCAGAGTGTGTTGTAAAAGGGAATAAACTGGGTAATAGCAGCCTTTACTGGTAAGTAACCAGAGCACCACCTCCTCCTTAATTCAAACCATGTCTGAGTTTGAATGTCCAGGCTTACATATTCTATCCCAACTAAATTAATCAGAGTGCTGAAAAGGAGCTCAAAATAACCAAGCCAGGCTCATCAAACAGTCCATGGTTAGACATAGAGTGGTCTACTGTTGAAAGGAAGAGGGTAGATACTTATATTGGGGAAAGTCTGCAAAAAAATCCCATACCATGGATTAAAGAGTTCAAATGAGACAGTAGGCAGGAATAAATATTATTTTGATTAATTATACTTTATTGAAAAATTTTAAAAATGAACAAACAGAACTAGCATGAAGAACGTGACATCAAGACAAGTACATCGAATGCAGGAAACATACGACAAAAACTTCCAAACAACGGTATGAACAAAATGTCCAATTCCAGAAAAAGAATACAAAAGAGAAAAAGTAAAAGAACCACACCCATCCCCAACCCCATGGCCTGCATCCTTTTCCAATGAATATATTAATGAAAAAAGAGAGAGGGAGAGAAACACACAGGTGATCCCTTAAGAAGCGAAATGAAGCAACTAGCATTCTGGTAAACATTAATGAAACTGAAAATCAAAGAGATAACATAACACACAGGAGCCTAGGGGGGCAATATGAATATTAGGTGCCTTAGGTGGGTAGTAAGGTTAGGAACACTTCCCGTGTCCATTGCAAAAAAGAAAATCTGTGATGTAAAATTGCTGTAGAAAGCTCATTCAACATGAAGGGAAAGTAGGATCTCACAGTGCCATTCAGTACAGGATGGGATATATTCATCAAACCAGTGTTGAAGAATTAAAAGCTTTGCTATAGATGCTACCAAAGAAATATAGTACTTCCAAGGGCCAAAAACCATGTCATCATAAATACTGAGCAAACAAACTTTCAGGTTAAACAAATCCTGCAATCCCAAAAGAGTGTCTAAGCGGTTTTGTATCTCATACCATAAGGGTTTGGCCTTAGCTTAGGTCCAAAGGACATGGTAAAGCATACTGGGCAGACTGGATGGGCCTTGTCTTCCTTATCTGCCATCAACTTCTATGTTTCTATACCAACCTACCTCCTGCACCTAGTACAAAGGTCTGAGTTACTTTTACCCATATGAAAAAATTTATAAGGGGTGTAGTAAAGATTACACAATAGTTTAAACTGCTGCAGTTGAAAACAGTCTTGTCTGTTAAACTTATACAGATCTCTCCATAAATTTTGCCATTGTTCTGTAGTCATGTCCAGTCCCAGAGCACTTGACCAGGAATAGCAGATAAGAGATGACCCAGAGGGATCTTCTTCCTGGAGAGTGGCATATATTCCTGAAAGAGAATGTGGTTGATTAGCAATTGAATAAGATGCATAGGAACCTCACCTCCCTCATCTGGCCATGGTAATGGGCCAATATAGCTAAGAAAACAATGCTTCAATTAGAAAAATTGCAAAGCAAAAGGGGTAATAATGTTCCAATGCGCCGTAAATGTTTGATAAATAATAAAAGAACTGCACAACACAAGTTGTTTGATTGAAGGAACATCAAGATTGTTCCAAAACTTAGAATTCAACATTGATTCACCCTCATGGGAGTTGGGGTTTAAAATAAAGGCTGAAAACTGTTTTTCAATAGCTTAAGACCAAAATGACAACACAACTGACTATGGGCTTTCACAGACCATAAAATGGACCTGGATTGTAGCATTATAATCAATTTAACCAGGGAATAAACAGGAGAGAATTAAGCTGAGTCGCACTGTTGCAGGTGGGTTGATTCTCAATATGCAGCAACTGAGGCTCACAAAGGTTTACATTGGCTGTTGCAGGAGAGCACCAGCAAAGATACAGTATTTGGAACAGTTTAATGCAAAATAATAAAACAAGATCTTTGGGAGGTGTAATCCACCCTGGAGTTGAGGTGCAGTTAAACATTTATACGAGCACCTACAGTAGCTCTTTTACCTTGGCTAAGAAACCTAGTAATAGTATTATGTAACGTAAGAAGTTTCTTAGAAGGAAAGGCCAAATTGGGCATACTTAGAGGATGTAATATATGGTGCAGAACATTAATTTTAATGCTATTAATCCTACCTAATAAAGTAAGAGGAAAAGTCATACACCATGCCAGGTACCATGCCAGGTCTTGCTCAATAAGATTAAACAGTGAGTCCAGACTAAGTAAAGCCAGGTCTGAGGGGGATCTAGAGTTTTTAATACCTAAATAGCTAAGAACTTTAGGCTTCCACTTAAAACCTTACTGGGTCATAGCAAATGTATCCACACTAGTACTGAGCAGAAAAGCAGCCATTTTATGGACATTATCTTTATAAGATGAAAAGCTATTGAACTCCACAATAATGGATAAAGGAGCAGGGGAGGATATGTACAGGTATGTAAGATGTAAAAGTATATCATCAGCATAAGCCAAAATGGAATAAACCTAAGAACCAACAGGAAAACCAGTTATAGACGCTGCTAACTTAAGTTTAATGAGGCGAGGTTCTAAATATAAGTTAAACAAAAAAGGAGAGAGAGGACAGCCTTGACACGTGCCTCTCTCTAGTAAAATAGGATCAAAAAGTACACCATTACAAAAAATACACGCAGAGGGAGAATTACAGTTTATAAAAGTTGTATCCATTTAATAAAAGAATCTAGGAGGTCAAACTGTCACATAATTGTAAAAAGGTAGTTCCAAGCTACTTGATTGAAGGCTTTCTCTGCATCTAGGGAGTGCAGGACCACCGATGGGTGCCCCTCTCCAAATGTGGAGCTCAAATGAATCACCTTTTGAAGATGATCACTCAAAAGGTGGCCAGTCATTAATCCCACCTGTTCTGGTCCGATAAGGTTTTGCCATACCTCTTTAAGACATTGCGCTAAGATGTTTGCCAATATCTTTATGTCTACATTCATGATGGATATCAGATGGTAATTCTTGGGAAGTATATCATCTCAATCGGGCTTTGGAATGATAGTGATCTTAACCTCCAGAAGAGAGTGGTCTAAAATATCTTCCTAGAAAAAAAAGATTGAAAATATGGGTTAGGTATTAGAGCTAGCTCTGTGAAAATGTTTTGTAAAAATTAGTGGGAAACTCTTCTAGGCCTGGGGCTTTATCAGACTGCAGGCTTTCAATGACCACAAACAATTCCACTTGTTGTATAGGGGTTCCAGTTGAGAAGATTGTTCGGGGTGAGCTGGTGCAAATGAATGTCTGCTAGAAAGGCACTTAGTGCTTCTTCAAAATGCTGCATAATAGGGTCAGAGGTGTATAAATCCTGACAAAATGCTCTAAACATCTTTGCAATGTCTCTAGAAAAAACTTTCAAAGGTTGATCAGGGTGCCGATGAATACCCCTGATTATCTTTTGGACCTCGTGACATCAGAGCAGTAAGGCTAAAAGCTTACCTGCTTTGTCACCTTGGTCAATATATGCAGTTCTGGAATGTAGAACAGCGAGTTCTTCCTTCTGCTGCATAATTTCCGTGTAAAGGCCCCTATACATCAATGGGCGAGTAATATGCACTGGAGGCACATTACCCACCCATGGAGGTCTGCACCTGCAGACAGATGAACACCAGTGAAATTCACAACTGCCAGCCACCTGTCCATGGCCCTGCCCCCTCAGCACACAGATCTGCACAGGGCAGGTGTGGGTGGAGTCGCTGGCCCAGCCAGGCATCCAATCGGATGTCCGGCATGGGTCCAACAGTGGATCCATTATGCAGCAGGGTGCACATTGGCAGTGCACCCCATGGATGTCCAAAGACTGGTGGCTGTGGTGGGTGGGAGGAAGGCAAGGCCACCAGCCCTCCAAAGGCACCAAAGTGGTGCAGAGGGAAGGGGGGTATGTCGGGTAGCGAGGGGGAACAGTGCCGCCTGTAGTGGGGGGGTGGACATGTGGTACATGGAGGGCGACATCCATGTGCCGGTGCCCCTATGAGGGGTTTGGGTTGGGAGGGTGGCTGCACACACTGCTGTGTTCTGGGGTGGGTGGGTGGAACTGGGTGGCCATTTGCTGTGGCCTCAGAGGGTTGGTGGGCTGTTCACCCTGTCCTGCAGCATGTCCCAGGGTCTGCATGGGGTTCATAGGGGGTTTATGGCAGCGTTCTCCCTGGCGTACCCTGTGCCCCTACACACCCTCGCAGCCAGCAGTATGTGCCTTGTGCATGTTGTGTAGTGCTGGCACACACCCCCGCGACATGGGGATCAGGGCATCCTGTTTGCATGCCTTTGTGTATTCCATGGGGGTACAATGGGTGCAGAGTGGCTACCCGCCCAGACATCGCCAAGATTGCCACTTGCTCCATTGGTGCATAGGGCCCATTGAAAAAGTAAGAAATTAAGGGGACACCAAGTGTGATCCAGAGTGGATCGGGATAGGGAAGCTTCTAATAATCGAATATTAGCCAATAGAATATGTTCTTGGGTGTCTCTTTGGCACTTCCTCTTGGAAGTCTGATGAACTAATTCTCCCATCAAAACACTTTTAGCAGCACACAATAAAGTATCTGCAAGGATAACTGAGTCCAGATTAGTGTAAAAAAATTGTTGAATCAGTTTTTTGATAGTGTTTCACTATCAAAGGGTTAGACAACAGCCTGGTATTAAGAGTCCAGAGTTTATGCTTAACATTCTGAAGACCCATATCCAGCTGCAGTGAAACTGGGTGATGATCCAATAAGACTGACTCCTTCATCTCTCAGAGCTGCAAAACAGTCAAAGTTTCCTTACTAATAAGAAATAGTCAACATTTGTCTGATGAGGCAAAGAATAAAATGAGTAAGATCTATCCCCAGGGTGCAGAACTCTGCATAGGTCTACAAGACCTAAGGAGTCAGTCATTTCATGGAGAGCCCGTTGACCTGAGGAGAGGCCCTGCCTACGATGCTCTAATTTATCAGTGTCTGGGGAAAAAAAAACAAATTGTATTTAATGACAAGGAGACTATAGCAACCAACACAAATCCCTTTCCCAAAGCTAATGAGATCAGCAATGAAGAAGTAATTGAGGCTATAAAAGACATTAGACCTAACACAGCAGTAGGGCCGGATGGTATTAATCCGAACTTCTTGAAAAACACCACGCATTCAATATCCATCCCTCTCAAATTAATAAATAATGCTACACTACACCAAGGACATAGTGCAGTGGTCTAAGGCTCTCAGCTGCAAATCTGGTGACATCCAGCAGACCAGACCTGGGTTTGAATTCCACAGCTTCCACTTGCATACTGTGTGACCATGAGCAAGTCACTTAACTTCCTTGTGCTCCCAGATCGCTCCTGTAAAAAAGCTTTCAGCTTAGTGTGCTATACCTGGTTAAAAAACAACTAAATAAAAAGGAGACATGCCTGAGGAATGGAAAAAAAACAGTAGTTATTCCTAGTCATAAACAAGCATTTGTCAATGCCAAATGTTGATTGTGTTGGTCTGCTGAGCTCGCACAGTGGACCTCTGTCACTGGCTCAGTCTGTTTGTCCTGGTGCTGCAGGCTGCTCTTTTGTATGGGGCTGCTGCCTGCATTGGCACCTTGTTCTGCCGAGGAAAAAATCTGCAGCCGTCCCGACAGAGCTCCTTTGAGGTGGATCACTCCCCCCCCCACTCGCTCATTCTGTTTCTCCTGGCACTGCAGGCTGCCCTTTTGTACTGGGCTCCTGCCTGTGTTGGTGGCTTTTTCTGCCCAAAAGAAATCCACAGCTGTCCCGACACAGCTCTGTCGAGGTCGCTCACTTCCCCTGTCTCACTCACTCCTTCTGGTTCTCCCAGCACTGCAGGCTGCCCTTTTGTACTAGGCTGCTGCCTCTGTTGACACCTTTTTCTGCCCACAAAGAAATCTGTAGCGGTCCTGACAAAGCTCCATTGAGCTCGCTCACTCCCCTTCTCTCACTCATTCCGTTTCTGCCGGCGCTGCAGGCTGCCCTTGTCTACTGGGATCCTGCCTGCATTGCTACCTTCTTATGCCCACTAAGAAACTTGCAGCAGTTACAATACAGCTCTGCTGAGCTCGCTCACTCACTCATTCTGGTTTTTCTGCCGCTGCATGGTGCCCTTTTGTACTGTGCCCCTGTGTGCATTACTGCCTTTATCTGCCCACAAACAAATCTGTAGTAGTCCCAACAGAGCTCCGTTGAACTCACTGACTCCCCCTCCCTCACTCACTCATTCTGTGTCTCCTGATGCTGCAGGCTGCCCTTTTGCACTGGGCTCCTGCCTGCATTGGTGGCTTTTCTGGCCAGTAAGAAATCTGAAGGAGTCCTGACACAGCTCCACTGAGCTCGCTCACTCCCCCTCTGTCACTCACGCATTCCGTTTCTGCCGGCGCTGCAAGCTGGCTTTTTGTACTGGGCTCCTGCCTGCGTTGCTGCATTTTCTGCTCACAAAGAAATCTGCAGCAGTCACAACAGAGCTCCGTTGAGCTCTCTCACTTCCGCTCTGTCACTCGCTCGTTCTGTTTCTCCTGGCGCTGCAGACTACTCTTTTGTATGGGGCTCCTGGCTGCATTGGCACCTTTGTCTGTCCACAAAGAAATCCACAGTTGTCCTGACAGAGCTCCATTGAGGTCGTTCAGTCTCCCTCTCTCTCATGCGCTCATTCTGTTTGTCCTGGCGCTACAAGCTGCCCTTTTGTAAGGTGCTCCTGCCTGCATTGGCACCTTTTTCTGCCCACAAAGAAATCCACAGCAGTCCTGATAGAGTTCCGTCGAGCTCACTAAGTCCCCCTGTCTCACTTGCTCGTACGGTTTCTCCCACCGCTGCAGGCTGGCCTTTTGTACTGGGCCCCTGCCTGCATTGACACCTTTTTCTGCCCACAAAGAATTCTGCAGTAGTCCTAACAGCACTTTGGTGACTTTGCTCACTCCCCCCTCCCTCAGTCGCTCTCTCGTTGTGTTTCTCCCAGTGCTGCAGGCTGTCCTTTTGTACTGGGCTCTTGTGTTGGGGCCTTTGTCTGCCCATGAACAAATCTGCAGCAGTTCCAACAGAGCTCAGTTGAGCTCGGTCACTCGCCCCTCTCACTCGCAATCTTAATCTGTCCCAAACACTGATTTTCCAGAGTGACTGTGCTATTTTCTGGCAGGAGTGCAAAAACATATTTAGCCAGGATGTGAAAAATGACAGCTGTAGTGTTCATAAGGAGGTGTGAAAAAATGCCACTGTTGAAAATGTGGCTTGACAATATTACAAATTTGCGAAGTTACAAGAGTGCATGGAAACAGTTCAACTCACACTTGTAACACAGTCATGTTACGGAGTTTCGTCACCAAATTTTCAGCATTGGGATTTTAAGACCTCTGCTCATGAACAGTGCCACTGTCATTTTCTTAATCTGTCCTGAACACTGGTTTCCCACAGTGACCACGTTATTCTGTGCCAGAACTGTGAAAACACATTTCGGTGAGGATGTGAAAAATTAGAGCTGTACTGCTTATGAGGAGGTGTGAAAAATGCCACTGTTGAAAATCTGGTGTGACAATATTACAAATCTGCGAAGTTACAATGGTGCATGGAAAGTGCGCAACGCACACTTGTAACACTGTCAATTGATGGGCCATCATCACCAGATTTTCAACATAGGCATTTTAGGACCTCTGCTCATGAACAGTATATCACTGTCATTTTCTTAATCTGTCCTGAACAGTGATTTCCCACAGCGACCGCTCTATTCTGTGCCGGAAGTGTGAAAACAAATTTTGGCCAGGATGAGAAAAATGACAGCTGTACTGTTCATAAGTAGGTCTGGGAAAATGGCAATGTTGAAAATCTGGACTGAGAATATTATAAATTTGCGAAGTTACGAGCGTGCATGCCAACTGCGCAACGAACGCTCGTACCACAGTCATTTTATAGAGTAAAGTTACCAAATTTTCAACATAGGCATTTTAGGACCTCTGCTCATGAACAGTTCATTGTCATTTTCTTAATCTGTCCCGAACACTGATTTCCCACAGTGACTGCGCTATTCTGCGCCAGAAGTGCGAAAACACATTTAGGCCAGGATGTGAACAATGACAGCTATACAGCTCACAAGGAGGTGTGACAAAATGCCAATGTTGAAAATCTGGCATGAAAATATTGCAAATTTGCGAAGTTACAAGCGTGTGTAGCAACTGCACAATGCACGCTTGTAAAACAGTCATTTTTTGGATTTTTTCCCATCAACTTTGCAACATAGACTTTTTGAGAGCCCACCTCATAAACACTGGCACTGTCACTTTGTTAATCAACCCCGAAGGGTGATTCTGCACAGTGACCACAAAACCACCTTTCCGGGAGGATTAACGCCATGACAGTTTAAGAATTCATGAGGAGGGGTCCCAAAAATCCCATGTTGAAAATTTGGTGAAAAAATTCCCAAAAATGCCCAAGATATGCACTAAAGTTGAAAAAACCCTATTCATTACATTATACAGCTTACGGCATTTCCTCAGTTCGCGGTCGGCTTTGAAGAGTGCAGACGTGTTCCCGGTCCAGCGAAGACCATCACGCTGAGCTCCGGAGGTAAGTATGGGGTGAGGGGGTGGGGAAGGCTGGTTCACAGTGGTGGGAGCGGGTTGTGGGAGGGGGCGGAGACTATGAGGACCGTCTTCTTTCAGGTACAGCAAACAGAAGAAAATGTTGTGGGACCGCATTCAACATTACAGGGGCAAGTGGCACACTGTGGTGGGCTCCAGCATGCTACAGGAGTCTGGGGGACAGCTGTAGCTGATGGGATTGGGCACCCCATCGGCAAACAACAAAAGGGAGATTTATTTCTGCCGGGATTGGGCACCCGTGGGATCAAAACAACAAAGGAGGGAATTCCTTTCTGCCAATGGGGATTGGGCACCCCATCAGCAAACAACAAAAGGAGGGAATTCCATTCTGCCGATGGGACTGGGCACCCGATGCACACAATTAAATGGGGGTGCTACATTATGCTGACGGGGAATGGGCTCCCCATCGGCAAATAAACATGGGGGTTAGATATCGCTTAGAATATGTATGCAAGCTGCCACCATGTTCACAAATAATATCAGAGATCCTACATCCCGCCCTGCAATGATGGGTCACTCCATCATTGCAGCGGATGGCTAACGCTGCAATGACCAAGTGGCCCCGGATTGCAGCGGCTGATTTTTTAGAAACTTGTGGTACACTGGCTGAACTAGTGTCAGCAGAATTGTGCCAGGGCATTGGGGGAAGTGGGACAAGCCTTTGCAGGCTGTGGGGGCATTGGGCACAACAGTGCCACACCTCCACAACCTGCTTCTGGAGAAAGCTGACACAACATGTTTCTTGCACATGCGTGCAATCAGCATAAAAAGGGAGCAAGAAAGAAGTAGGTAATTACTGTCCCATCAGTTTAACTTCAGTCATTTGTAAGACTATGGAAAGAATTCTCAAAAACAGAATAGAAGAGGAATTGGAAACTAGTGGATTTAAAGATTTAAAACAACATGGATTTATTAATCGTAGATTGCGTACTATGAGCCTTATCAGCTTTCATGAGAAGGCTAGTAAATCACTGGACCAAGGCATCCCAGTAGGCATTATTTTCCTGTACTTCAAAAAGGCCTTCGATAAGGTCTCTCATAGAATTCTTGTTGATAAAATGTATGGAATGAAAATTGATCCATATATAATTATATGGTTTACTGCATGATTGACAAATAGAACCCAGGTGGTCAGAATTTCCGATATCTGCTTTGCCCCGATTGCTGCCACTAGTGGGGTTCCCCAGGGATCTGTCCTTGGACATGCTCTCTTTGGGATTCTTATATCAGATTTACATAAAGAAATAATTGAACACATCAACACATTTGCTGATGATACGAAATTATGCAGCAAAGTTAATTCTGTAGATAAAATTTAGACCTTTCAAAAAGATATCACAACACTGGACAAATGGGCTAAACACAACAAAATGACTTTTAATGACAATAAATGTGTCATATTGCACCTTGGGTTAAAAAATCAATACATACAACATTACTTAAATGGAAAGGAGTTGAAATATCAAATCTGAAAAAGACCTGAGTATATTAGTCAATGACCAACTATTACCAGGGGAACTCTGCAGATAAATTGCAAGGCAAATAGGATGCTAACATCTATAACAAGCATTTGTCAAAGCCGAATGTTGTCACGCTGGCATTGGTTTTGGTAGTGCAGTGTGGAAACACATTTTGGGCAGGATGTGAAAAATGACAGCTGTACTGTTCATAAGGAGGTGTAAAAAAATGGCAGTGCTGAAAATGTGGCATGTAAATATTGCAAATTTGCAAAGTTACATGGGTGCGTGGGAAATGCGCAATGCACACTTGTAACACAATCATTTTATGGACTTTTGGACCAGATTTTCAACATAGACATTTTAGCACCTCTGCTCATGTACAGTGCTACTGTCATTTCCTCAAACTGTCCCAAAAAGTGATTTCGCACAGTGACCGCGCTATTCTACGCCGGACGTGCAAAACCATATTTCGGTCAGGATATGTAAAATGACAGCTGTACTGTTCATCAAGAGGTGTGGAAAAATGCCAATGGTGAAAATCCAGAGTAAAAATATTACCAATGCTCGTTACGAGAGTGTGTGCAAACTGCACAACGCACACTTGTAACACAGTCATTTTATGGAGTATCGTCACCAAATTTTCAACAAAGGCATTTTATGACATCTGCTCATGAACAGTGTCACTGTTATTTTCATAATCTGCCCCGAACACTGATTTCCCACAGCAACCATGCTATTGTGCGCCCGAAGTGTGGAAACACATTTCAGACAGGGTGTGAAAAATGACAGCTGTACTGTTCACAAGGAGGTGTAGAAAAATGACAATGTTGAAAATGTGGCTTGAAAATATTGCGAATTCGTGAAGTTGCGAGAGTGCATAGCAACTGCGCAATGTACACTCGTAACACAGTCATTTTATGGAGTATTGTCACTAAATTTTCAACATAGGCATTTTAAAACCTCTGCTCATGAACAGTGTCACTGTCATTTTTGTAATCTGCCCTGAACACTGATTTCCCACAGCGACCATGCTATTGTGCGCCGGAAGTGTGGAAACACATTTTGGCCAGGGTGTGAAAAATGACAGCTGTACTGTTCACAAGGAGGTGTAGAAAAATGACAATGTTGAAAATGTGGCATGAAAATATTGTGAATTCGTGAAGTTATGAGTGTGTGTAGCAACTGCGCAACACACGCTCATAAAACATCCATTTTATGAATTTCTTCCACCAGATTTGCAACATAGGCTTTTGAGTGTCCACCTTATGAACACTGCCACTGTCCTTGTGTTAATCAGTCCCAAAAGGTGATTCTGTGCAGTGTCTGATAAATCACCTTTCCAGACCAATTAACGTCATAACAGTGACAGAATTCAGGAGGAGGGGTCCCAAACACCCCATGTTGAAAATTCGGTGCAAAAATTCCAAAAAATGCCTGAGATATGCATCAAAGTTGAAAAAAAACCCTATTTTTACATTATACAGCTTACCGGCATTTCGTCAGTTCGCGGTTGGCTTTGAAGAGTGCAGATGTGTTCCCGGTCCACCAAAGATCATCATGCTGGACTCTGGAGGTAAGTATGGGGTGAGGAGGGGTGTGGGGAGGCAGGGTGTGCAGTGGGTGGGTGCGGGTGGTGGGTAGGCAGACTACGAGGGACCGTTTTTGTGTTACAGGGTGAAAGAAAAAAAATTGCGGGACAGTTTTTTTTTTTATAGGGTATTTGGCACGCTGGAGTGGGCTCCTCTTGTGCCACCTAACTGTTTGGGGGGGTTGCTGCAGCCGATGGGGGATTGGGCACCCTCGTCGGCACACAACACAAGGGGAGGGTTAATTCATGCTGATGGGGATTAGGCACCCCCGTCGGCACACAAGGAAAGTGGGGGGGGAGAGCTGAGGGGGATTGGGCACCCCCCTCGGCATATAACAAATGGGGGAAGAGTGCCTTATGCTGATGGGGAGTGGGATCCCCTGTCAGCACATACATTACATAGATACATAGACAGTGTCGGCAGATAAGGGCCTATGGCCCACCTAGTCTGCCCATTTGAGCTTGTAAGTTCAGTTTGTTTTCCTAGAAGTCTATTTCCCCTTACCCCTGACCTCTAGAATTCCTTTATGTCTATCCCATGCATTCTTAAATCCCGTGATTGTTTCAGCCCCCACCACTTCCTCTGGCAGGGTGTTCCACTTGTCCACCACCCGTTCTGTGAAGAAATTCTTTCTCATGTTTCCTCTGATTGGGGGCATGGGAAACCAGCAGGGGGATTGGGCACCCCCGAAGTCAGCAGTTGGGTGGTCGCCACATACACAATGTCGGCGAGCATGTCCAAGGCAGGTCCATTGTGTCTGATGAGCTTTGCTCAGATTGCTGCAGACCTTTTCTTAGTTGTGCTCACCACATTATGTATGCATGGTGTGGCGCCGGCATGCAGGCCGATTGGGGAATGAGGGACGCACCTACTGGTGCATGCCCTGCATTCGCCCAACAGCCACTGCACCTCCAAAGCTGCACTACTCACAAGATGTTGGCTGCACAAATGTGCCAACATAAAAAGAACATTTACTTGTAGGCAGGAAGCATGTATCTTACCTTTATATGTCATACGTTAGGCCACATCTCGACTATGGTGCAGCTTTTTGGGCACTATATCTTACAAAAGATAAGAAACTCCTCAACAGAGTCCAAAGAAAATAAGCAAGATTATCCCAAGGTTACATAATCTATCATACCAAGAGTGATGTAAGGAACTTAATTTATGTGACTTAGAGACAAGACGACTAAGGGGAGACCTTCTATTACTGTTTAAAATCCTCCTAGGCAAACAACTGATGGATGAATGCGACATTATGTATGCCAACAAACCTTACATTCTAAGGTGCAATAACAAACAATTATCTGTGTCCAGGGCAGCTACTAATAAAAGAAATAGCTTCTATATGACTAGGGCTGTAACGCTCTGGAACAAACTGCTACAGACCATAGTAGACGCAATGAAAGCTGATCAATTCAAAGTTGAATTACATAAATATTTACTGGGCATTTAACAACATTTCCCACATGGTGTGGGGAGGTAGACTAGATGGGCCTTTAGCCTTCTTCTACCTTTGAAAACCAAGTAAACTGAGAAAATTCCAGTCACCTCCCAGTATAAGTGGAAGGGAGACAAATGGAGCCAGATCCATGGTTAAGAACATAAAACATGCAGGACAGTCAGCACTGGGGCCATGCACAGACCACAGCACTACGTCTCATTGAAATAATTTCTGACATAAAAAGATATAGTGCCCATCCAGGTCACTAATTTCCTGAAGAACAGTGACGGGGATATGCCGGGCAATTAAAATGGCAACACTAATGTACCTGATCCAAAGACTTGTCCCACCTATTCCCAATGAAATCTTTGAACCTGGTCAGAGGGGAGGGCAGTTTTCTGTAAACAAGCAATTGTACACCCAATAACATGTAAATGCTTTAAGACACAATGCCACTTTTCTGGTGTTTGCCCCCCTTTAATGTTCCATGACACTAGATTAAGTAAACTGGTCATTCCACAAATAATAGATGCAGTAAAAACACAGACTAAATCTCATAAACAAAAAGAGGTAACACCCACCAAAAACCCATCAATGGATGCAGGCCACAATAGCCCTCCCCTATCCCAGCAGCAAATGTCCATAAACATAATATTTCAAAAAGAAAAAAAAAAACTAACACTTTAATAGAAAAAAATAGAAGATAATACTTTAGTACAGCAGTCCAAATGACTGAACCACAGTCCTATCAAGCCATGATGAGGGTGTTGCAGGACTGGTGGTCTCACTCCAGCTCTGCCACTCATATAATGTGACTACTGCCATAGCCTAACAATATAAACAAGAATAAATATTCTCAAAACACATGCAAATAATAGGTAGTACCTGTAAAACAGCAACAATTAATAACAAGTAAGTACCAACACACATACTGTATAACAAGTTAGCAAGAACACTAATAGGAGGCTGGCCAGCATGCATTTTGCCTAAAGCAATTATCTAAAAGGCCAAAAGGGTAAAATCAGCGCTCACAGTTTTAACATGAAGATAAAAATGAAAATAATATGAAAAAGCAAAATGATAGACAGAGATACATCCCACTAAATTATTATGAGTTTGTCAGACTTGAAAAAAAGAGCAAGATAAACACACACTATCAGGTCAACTCCAGTATAAAAAGAATATATTATGGAGGTAAAACGTCAGAAGAAAAGCAGAAAGCAAAGTGAATAAGAAAATATGGAATATTAGCCCTGTTGATTGTTGGCAGAACCTAAGACCAAAAGATGGGGCCAAATGAAAGAGTAGGAAACACGAAAGAGAAGAAACTAAAGAAAAAACCTAAAAAGACTGGTCCAGATCACAGGCTGAGCTGCCAGTCTCCTTATACGATAACCCAAAGGGGGGGAGGAGATGAAAATGGAGAGCGAAACAATGTTAGTCACTTACCAAGATGATAAAACTTAAAAAATATCATCTGTTCATCAAAAAATAAAAAGCCATCATCCTTCCTGCTCACCCTATTCCTGAAAATCGAGTGTAAAAGGACAACTAAATGAACCCCTCCGAATTCACCCCCACCACTACCAAGATACAGACTAATACACAAAGAAGCCCCAAGTAGCATCATTCAAAAATCCCCATTCTAGACCAGAGACCAAAGTCATCATCAAAGACTATAAACAAGCATTTGTCAATGCCGCGAGTTTGCTGTTGGCATTGCTCTTGTACTTGCCTCCCATATTTTTCTCTGTACATTCCTCTGTCTTGCATTGTAAGGGTGGGTGTTACAGTTGGAACCCCTAATGCCCTGGGTGTTTGTTGGTATTTTTGCTCCAAATTTTCAACATGGGCTTTTTGGGACATCACTTCATGAACAGTGCTAGTATCATTTTGTTACTCAATCCCAAAAGGTGATTTCACACAGCGAGTGTGCCATGCGTCACAGGTGCGGAAACACATTTTGGGCAGGATGTGAAAAATGACAGCTGTACTGTTCATGAGGAGATGTGAAGAAATGGCAATGCTGAAAATCTGGAGTGAAAATATGAAAAACTGGCAAAGTTACAAGTGTACATAAAAACTGTGCAATGCTTGCTCGTAACAATCATTTTTTGAAATGTTTTCACCAAATTTTCAACATGGCCTTTTTGGGACCTCCTCTCATGAACAGTAGCACTGGAATTTTATTAATCTTTCCAGAAAGTAAATTTTGCACAGCGACCATACCATTCTGCACCACAGGTGCAAAAACACATTTTGGGATAGATATATAAAATGACAGCTGTACTGTTCATAAGGGGGTATGAAAAAGTAAAAATGTTGGAAATTTGGAGAAAAAATCTTAGAAACTGATGACTTTACGAATGTGTGCAACAGTTCAACAGATGCTCATAACACAGTCATTTTGGGGAATTTTTTCACCAAATTTGTAACAGGGGCTTTTTGGGACCACACCTCATGAACAGTGGCACTGTCATTTTGTTACTTGGTCCTGAAAGGTGATTCTGCACAATGGCTGCAAAATCACCTTCTGGGAAAGAGAAATGAAATAGCAGTGACTGTGTTCATGAGGCAGGGTCCCAAGAACCCCATGTTGAAAATTTGGGACCAAAACTCCTGAAAATGGCTGAGATATCAATCTAATTGAAAACTCCCCATTCACTGCTATTATTGAACTTACCAGCATTTCTTCAGTTTGCGGTCAGCTTTTGAAGAGTGCAGACGTGTTCCGACCCACTGAAGATGACTGGTCTGAACTCTGGAGATAAGTACGGGTGGGGGTGCTGAGGAAGTCGGTGCACAGATGGAGGGTGCAGCTTGGGGGCTGTTTTGGGCTGGTGGCAACAGCGAGGGACCATTTTCTGTCTTTTCAGGTTTAAAAACCAAATGTTTTGGGTTTGTTTTCTGTTAGCTTACAGGGCAAACAATGGATTTTGGTACACTGGGGTGGGTTCCCAGTGTGCCCGAGTATTGGAGGCTTCAATGCTGACCCAGGGATTGGGCACCCCAAGGTCGGAGGTTATATGTGTGCATGGGGGGAGACACATCCGACACCGAGAGTGGGCATCTTGGTGTCATAAAAAAATGATTAAATGCCAACCCGGGGATTGGGCACTCTGAGGTCGGAGGTTGTGTGTGGGGGGGGATACATCCAACACTGAGATTGGGCATCTCAGTGTCAGAAAAACAGAAGCAGCATGAAGGAGGGAGGCAGGAAAGTGCCTTCTCCCAGCCAGAGCGGAGAGTCAGACATCAAGACACAGTCAGCTGTTTGCTCTACGGTGACCTGCAAATGAAAGGAAAAAGCCGGCTCCTGATTGGCGCAACTTTTTCTTTTCATGTGCAGTCCACTGAAGGCAAAACAGTGTCAGGACCAGCCTGACTGAGGATTGGTGTGATGCTATCGAACCCCATGCAGAACACTCTGCATTGGACAGACAGTGTCACACCCCTCAATGCCTACTCTCCCAAAGAGTTTGATGTGCATGAGCAAACTCAAAAACAGTCTATTAGCTGAAATAAAATAACTGCAACAATCCAGAATGAAAAATATCTTAATGGCATCTTTATGAGCCTTACAGGCCAGCAAATTTCAAGCTGTCGCACCTCCGACATCCATACTATCCACAGAAGTCTTTCTACCTCGTATGTTAGCAGCGAACAAATAAGGGAGCAATTCATGCAGCTTCTTTTTGGCTTGTTCTATGGTGTTGAATTAAGCAATAAGCTACGAGGGGGTGTGGGTTATCAGGGGATTTACCATGGCTGGAGTGGTTTGCCCATGAGGCGCAGCCGAGTGGGTAAATCCTCGGCAGCCGTGGTAAATCCCCCGATAACCCACACTCCCCGAGTGGCTTACTGCGATTATACCATTGGAAGGAAGTAAAGGATTAGAAAAATATTACAAAAGTTAAAAAAAAAAAGGTTTTTTATTGATTTTAATGTGAGGTATTCATCCTCTATAGTAAATAGTGCCCTATTGCTAGGCAGAAGATGTGCTGTGCTGCTTCACCCTCCCGTCCCCCCCTTTCAGCCGCTGCACAGTTTCTAACACAGGCTCTCCCTCCTGTGTGTACACAAAGCCATGTAGTGTGCTGTTTGGGTTTTTGCCGACAATTTGTGATGGAGAAGGCATGATATTATGTAGGAACAGGCAGTTTGTGTGGTGTGCGTGGGAGCGCTACTATGTAGGAGCAGGCAGTTTGTGTGGTGCGTGCGGGAGCGCTAAGCTAAGAGCTGCCACCTTGGGGTACAAGCTTATGGCAAGAAAAAAAGAAAAAAACCCTTGAAACACGTGGAATTTATTTTTTTTATGTGGGAACGGGGAGTTTTGTCAGTAACATTTTGAAGGTGGTGTGGACGTGGCGCTACGGCGGGTAGCTAATATTGGGAATGGAGCATGGTTTCTGGCATGAGTCAGGTAACAGTTTTTGTGTTATTATTTATTGCTGCGACTGGAAGAAACTGCTACTTGGTGTGTCGCTGCTACAGTCCGTATGTTGTCTGTGAGTTGAAGGTTGCTTGACTTCGATGTGTGGAGGTGTAGTTTTGTGGACGTCAATAGGGGAGCAAACAAGATGGCGGTTCGACCATCAGTGATTTTTGGTCAGTATGTTTTTTTTTTAAAACATGCGGCAGACTGGCATCTTTTGCAGTGATTATCAGAGGATTTACAATGGAGGTTAGGTGCCAGCCTATCGTTTTCATTGTTCGGTGTCCGAGGCCCATGGTATAATAATTCTGTTAGGAAAGGAGACTGATAGACTGGCTGGATAAAAGAGTCACTATCTAATTTGGGCAGCCTGCAACTTAAGGAAGAGCACTCGATATTCCTGACGTTTGGTTCATATTCTGGGACAGAGATCTTGGAAGATCGAAATATGGCAGTCCTCCCATTGGATCTCCTTCAAGGTATGAACTTTCTGTAAAATGTGCCGCTTTTCCAAATAACTAAGCAGGCACAGAATGACAGGATGTGATCTCTCACCATCAGCAAGTTTTGTCCATAGGGAATGGTGGGCCCATTCAATAATGTAATAAGGCCGGTGTGGGGTGGGATCAGCAATTTTCTGAAGTTGGTTCTGTGTGAATGCTGACATACCTAAGCCCTCAGAGTTTTCCAGGATCCCCACCATAACCAAATTGTTCCTGCAGTTTCAGCCTTCTAAATCCTCTAGGCAGTCTTCAAGCTTATAAACTTGCCTTGAGATAGTAACAAGTTCTGGCTCCATTTTTTCCTGGCGTCACTTTGTAGAAACTATATGGGCTTCAGCGTCCCCCCATTCGCCAAGTTAATTCTTCAAGTGCTGGGCAAACGATTTGGACATCTGCTGCCAGGTCCATAATAGCCTCCTTGAGACCACTTAATTCTAGCAAAAACTGATCCACAGTAAGCAGTTCAACAGTAGGAGAGGCAGGTAGACTGAGAGCCAATTCAGTATACTGCCGCTTAGGCCTAGGTTGCATGGTGCTACAAAGTTTGTGGCACAGACTGCGTGGATGCAGATTGTGAGGCCAATGCAAGGCTGGGCTCCATAATACTGCCACAGACAGCACACAGCACAAATAAGAAAAAGTTCACTAACGGATGGAGTTGAGAAAGCCATGTATAAATTGTGATAAACTATACTTTTTAGCAGCTGGGGTTGGTGGAGGCTCACCAGAGACCTGCTACTCAAATCTCTGCATCACGTGATCCTCAGGAAGAAATATTTAAAGAACAGTCTCATCCATCATATTCAAGTGCCAGCAACCTGAAAAATTCCCAGTGAGTCTCTATTTTCCCAGAATGACTTTAGGATGCTCTTTTATCTCCTGCATTGTAGCCAGGGCTGCCTTCTTTGCAGTGGTCTTATGATTGTGAAATCAGCCGGACCTCCAGACCTACCCTGCTAAAAATCATGTCCTGTTGAGTGCCTGTACAGTATTTCCACTGTTCTATGTCTGACATATTAAATCAGTCCTATTAAAGATCTGTACAGGCAGTAAACAGGTACCATTCTATTCCTGCAGTCACTGCATTCTGCCTGTTCAGGCATCAGTCAAAAAACAGGCAGTACACAGTAGATTTACAGTAGTTGTTTAATGTCTGTCTAATGCCTGCATTGTTTGGATGTATAGCATACCTGCTTAATGCCTGTCTAATGCCTGCAGAGTCCAAGACATTTCTGCAGGCCCTCTGTTGCTCAGAGCAACTGTACCCTTGTAACTCCCCTTTTTTTGCTGCTCAACAAGCATCCAGCTGTCAATTATCATTTTGTACACAATTATAGTGAAATATTTTTATTAATGTACTAGAATGATTGGGTTGCTCAGTGGAGTTTTTTTTTTTTGGTAAAAGAAATTAAATGAAATGTTTTGAAGCACAAATATTCTCTGATCATCATAGTTTCCAGTTTGTATGTTTGCTAATTTACCTGTAATGTAGTTTTGAGGTCTCAGTTAGTCAGGCAGTAATGGCATGTGATGTCCGCTGCTAGGTGTCACAGATTAAAAAGTTCGGAAAGTAGTCTTAGAACACACCTTTTCCCCAGTCTCATTCACTCAGCCTCTTTCCCAGTCTATATGCCAACCCAGGTAAAGTGGACCTTCTTATATACTCTATACTACGTTGACAATCTCAGTATGATATACTAAGTGGCCTAGAGTCAGTCAAGAACCCAAGGGTGAACAGTAAATTGGGAGGGGAGTTATTGGCAACAACAAAGCAGGAAAGAGACATGCAGATGATCATTTTTGGTAGCTTAAGTGATTGCCAAAGAATGTGATAGAGTGGTGGGGAGAGCCAGGGAGATGCTGGGATGCACAGGATGGTGTATTACTAGTAGGAAGAGGGAGGTACTGATGCCGCTGTACAAACCATTTGTGAGACCTCATCTGGAGAACTCAGTCCTGTTCTGGAGACCACAGCTCTGGAGAGGTGGAGGTGGTCCAGAGGAGGGTAACAAAGATGGTTCATGGCTGCACAGTATGACCTATGAAGAAGTAGGTAGAAGACTTGGTTTGCTGGCCAAGGCACCTAGCTTCACCTGAGCTCTTTCCTTCTAAGACTGCTTGAAAGGCAGAGTAGAGAAACTTACCAGAGCAAGGGAGAAGGATTAAGACTTAGTTTGGCTAAGCAGATTTACTGTGTGGTGGTGTTTTTATTTTTTACTCACTGTGATTGCTACTGTTTGTTGCTAACATTTCATTACTTTATTTTTTCTCTGATTCAAATTGTTGTTGCTGGTATACCTTCTTCTGCATTATTACAAGGTGTGCCTACAGGTGTGGCTAACAGATTACTGCTGTAATCTTCTGATTCAAATTGTCTTTGCAAGGTATATCTTCTGTTACTGCTTTATTTTTCTCTGGAAAAGTGTTTCTTACAGGGTATATCTTCTCTGAAATTATTACAGGTGGTGCTTTACAGGTTTTGCAGTTTTATCTAACATTAGGATAAGCTTTCAGGGTTACTGCAATTGTTGTTGACTGATTGTTTCTGCTCTTACCTCCTTGTTCTTTCGTCCATGGTTCTTCTTTAGGCAGGGAAGGGCCCAGCCACCCACCCCATCCCCAACCACCCCACGCTACACCTCTTTTATAGGGTAAAACAGTTGTGAGATTTCCTGTGGCAGAGCAGGAAGGGCGGATCAGTGGGCCTCCACAAGGTGATCTCATTTACAGGGCATTAGTAATTTAACTTGTTATAACAAGTTAAACAAAGCACAATTAAACCATTACTTGCATTTTTTTCCTTTTTTTTTCCTTCTAATTACTCTGACCAGGTTACAAACCCAGCAACTTATTTGGAATGGATTTCATTAACTGCAGGTACTGTGGAACAATTTTCAGAAGGAAAGTCTTATAGGATTTAGGACACTGTCCTACATGCTGGGCCTTTGGAGATCTTAGGTCTCAGCTCCGGCAGCATGGGCGAGATTGCACTCCCAAATTTCATATTGAAGAGGAAATACATTATAAGAACCACCCACCATTTCCCCAGCATCCAACAGAAAAACCTCGACCACAGAGGGTAGTTGGTCCAGGAGGTTGGCAGGTGGTTAGGAGGAGCAAATCAGGTGCCCCATCACTCTCTGCTCTCCAACACATTACCTCCAAAAACCATATAAACACTACAAACAGGTATCTGCCTCTATCTCTGAAATCAAATAAAGAGGCAGAAGACACTGCAGAGCAGGACACTGTGGCACAGGAGCTAGCACAACAATACTCACCCAAATCAGGAACCAAAACTAAACAAGCACAAAGGAAATCCAAAAAACTTCTGATCATAGGAGACTCCATGATTCGGGGAGTTGATACCCATCTCCAGCCAGGGGTGATGGTCAGATGTCTCCCAGGTACATCAGCATGGAGAGACACTGACCGCATTGCTAAAATTGTTCACAAAGCAGGAGAAAACATTGATGTCCTAGTACACATAGGGACTAATGATCTCGCCAGCCGGTCAGTTGTGGAGACCAAGGAACACCTGACTAGGCTGGGTGACAAACTATCATCAATTTCGTCCGGCATCTCCTTCTCTGAGATCCTGCCAGTCTGGGAGAAGGGAGCAGATGGACAGAAGGTCAGAGAAGGGGAGACAGGGGAGCTAAACATGCGGCTCAAGGACTGGTGCCTGGAAAAAGGACACAGATTTGTTGGGAACTGGCAACAGTTCTGGGAGCGAAAGTTCTTTAAATCTGATGGACTGCATCTGACTAAAGAGGGAGTCAGTGCATTGGGGCAGAGGTTTGACGTCTTTGCAGAATATTTAAACTAGCAAATGGGGAGAGGGGTGCAGCACCCCATACATTGAATGGGAAGAACACCCCTCCCCCCTCAGCTAGTGGTCAAACAGGAATTCAGCGTGTTTGCCATTCATTTGCATCACTAGGTAAGAAAAAAGGTTTGTCTCCCACACGATGCACAGGGTAATGCCAAACTTCACCCAACAACTAACACACCAAATCTGGCCAATGGAAAATCATGTACACAAATGCTCACAGCCTGGGAAATAAGATCCCAGACCTGCAGGCAATAGTCAGAGGCTAAACTGGACATAGTAGCAATTAGTGAGACGTGGTTTACCAGTGACCACACTTGGGAGAACTTCAGTACCTGGCTATGTATTGTTCAGAAGAGACCGAGGGTGCAAAGGGGGAGGAGTGGCCCTGTATGTTAATGAAAATATCAAAGCTACAGAAATTCAGAATACACATAGGAGCCAGAAGAACTGGGGGTCACCCTGGAAACAGGAAATGGGACAGCCATAAGAACTGGGGTTGTCTACAGGCCCCTGACCAGAGGGAGGACATAGACACATTACTGTTAGAAGATATACAAAACATGACAGCTAAAGGGAGGTTCTGATAATGGGAGACTTCAACATGCCAGATACAGATTGGTCAATACCAGCAGGAACATCTGCCAGAACTAGACTCATAGTGGATTCCCTGCAGGGGGAGGGCCTCAAACAACTGGTACAGCAACCCACAAGAGACAGGGCTATCCTAGATCTAGTACTGACTAACAAAGAAGGGAATCACAGATCTCCAGGTAGAAGGTCACCTGGTGCCCAGTGACCATCACATGGTATGGTTCAATTTGGCTACTACATCTAAATCATCCCATTCCAAGGCAAAAATATGGGACTTCAGAGGAGCTGACTTTGATAAGATGGCCAACAGAGTTAAGCTAGCCCTGGCAAAAAGAAACACAGGTGAGGAGGTACAGGCAAAGTGGGCAAGCATTAAGGATACAATACTTGAAGCAACATCCCATTGTGTTAGACAGAAAAGGAAGTGCAAAAGAAGAAGGAAACCACATTGGTTCTCAAATACAGTAGCAGAAAAGGTCAGAGCCAAAAGGCTGGCCTTCAGGAAATATAAGGGAACACAGCGGGATGAAGATAGGGAGGCATACCAAACTGCCCTAAGGGAAGCAGGGAAGGCAGTAAGGCAGGCAAAGTCCCAAACTGAGGAAACACTAGCACGAACAGTAAAAGAAGGTGACAAGACTTTCTATAGATACATTAGTGAAAGGAGAAAGTCCAGAGGGGGTATTGCTAAGCTTAATGGAGAAAAGGGAGCATGTGAGGAGGAGGACCCTGTAAAGGCATCTATCCTAAATAGATAATTTTGCTCAGTATTTACTGAAGAGAAGGTAGGGCAGGGCCCACAGCTCAGCATCATGGACACAGGGGGGAAGGAGGTGAGCACTACTCCCTTCACAAAAGAAAGGGTCCTACAAGAGCTTGCTAAGCTCAGGGTGGATAAGGCAATGGGACCTGATGGCATACATCCCAGGGTACTTAAGGAGCTAAAGGAGGAACTAGCAGAGCCATTAGCAGAATTGTTTAGTGAGTCTCTGAGCACAGGAGAGGTCTTAGAAGACTGGAGAAGGACTCATGTTATCCCGCTCCACAAGAGTGGTAGCAGGGAGGAGGCGGGGAACTACAGACCAGTCAGTCTTACCTCAGTAGTGGGCAAGATTATGGAGGCACTCCTTAAGGAAAGGATAGTGCAACACCTGGAATCCATGGGGCTGGGATCCAGACAGCATGGGTTTACAAAGGAAGGTCCTGTCAAACTAATCTCATAGATTTCTTTGACTGGGTAACCAGAGTGGTGGACCAAGGGGAGCAGTTGATGTTGCCTACCTTGACTTCAGCAAAGCTTTGACACTGTTCCACATAGAAGATTGATAAATAAGCTAGGTAGGCTCGGGGTGGGTCAGAAGTTGGTCAACTGGGTGGCAAACTGGTTGACTGGCAGAAAACAGAGAGTGGTGGTAAATGGTATACAGTCAGAAGAGATGCAAGTCACAAGTGGGGTACCTCAGGGATCAGTCCTGGGGCCAGTCCTATTCAACATCTTCATTAGTGACCTCGCAGATGGACTAGAGGGTAAGGCTTGTCTGTTTGCAGATGACACCAAGATCTGCAACAGAGTAGATGATCCAGATGGGGTGGGCAGAATGAGAAGAGATCTGGATAAACTAGTAAAATGGTCAGAAGAGTGGCAACTGGGATTTAATGCAAAGAAGTGCAAAATCATGCACATAGGGAAGAGAAACCCTGAAGCCACCTATAGGCTGGGAGGGGAGTTGCTTGCAGTCACAAAGGAAGAAAGAGACTTGGGCATCATCATCACTGATGACCTAAAATCATCAAGCAGACCTCTAAAGCAGTAGGTAAGGCTAGGGGTGTTAGGGTGTATTAGTAGGGGTATCACAAAGTCGTAGAGGAGGTAATAATCCTCTGTACAAGACATTGGTTAGGCCCCATCTGGAGTACTGCGTGCAGTTGGAGGCCACACCTTCACAAGGACATTAACCAAATTGAGGCAGTCCAGAGAAGGGCAACAAAATGGTGCAGGGACTGCATCAGAAGACATATGAGGACAGATTAACGGAGCTCAATATGTATACCCTTGAGCAAAGGAGGAGAGAGGTGATATGATCGAGACATTTAAACACCTTAAGGGCATAAACAAGGTGAAAGAGTCTAACATGTTCAAATATAAGAAAAATAGCAGGACAAGAGGACACAGCATGAGATTAGAGGAGGCCGATTAAGGGGAATGTGAGGAATTTTTCACAGAAAGGGTGGTAGATGCATGGAATGGCTTACCACAAGAAGTGGTGGCTATGAATACAGTGCAGGGCTTCAAACAGGCATGGGATAGGCATAAGGGAGCAATACAAATGACTATGAATAGATAGGTCACTGACAGAGCAAAGGCCGATGGCACATTTATAAGGTAGAAAAAGAAATGGGAAGACTGGATGGGCCTTGCAGTCCTTATCTGCCATCAACTTCTATGTTAAAGAAAGACTAAAGTGTCACAAACATACTCAGCAGGTCAGGCCGTCTGCTCCCACAGTGCCAACCTCCAAGCGTAGTATTGTGAACAGGTAACAGAACAGGGTAACCCTCCTGTCTGCTTGTGGGTCCAAATCACCCTTGGTCTCAGGTTCTGGGAAGATTCAAACTGTGAACCTTATGCTAGCATACCCAAATGTACAGGCTCAGATAATCTGATCTTTGGGGGATGCCAGATATCTTTTGCCTAAGGGCACCTAACCAGGTATCCCAAATGAACCCTTAAAACTCTATAAAAGACCTTAGGTATATTTTTACCTTTTCCTAGTTTGGTAACACCTTTAAGCTTATGAACAGCTGTCAGTCTTAACCCTCCATACATCACATACAAATAGGAACTTCGAAGACACACCCAGGCAGTCTCTTTAAATGAAATGTTTACTTAAAAATTTATAAAAATATGTAAAATGTAAACACAGAACACTGTATCACAAAGCATACAATCACTTAAAAGAAACCAAGGAAAAGTACAAACATAAACTCCTACCACAATACGATTAGACTTTTTCTATCTAATATATTACCTTCTTACAGTGCTTAAGTTAGTTCTTGTTTCTTAAGAGCCCACAAAGAAAGTGTCACTCAGTTGAAAAACAGAATACAGGTTAAAAACTCTGTGTTTACACCCCTTCTAAGATGTTATCTAGCGCCTCCTTTTAGGTATAAAAAAATTATACAAAAACAATGATCTTCCTGTCAGGAGATATTTCAAATAAGGTGACATCAGCAAAAACTCATTTCCCAATATGACTCCTTAAGTAACATCCCCTCTTTGATCTCAAACAGTTCATATTCCCGGGCATTTCAAAGGATTTCATGACTTTTATCACCATAGTGATATAACAATGTTTTTTCCTCAAAAACATCATAAAAGTTTATGCTCCCTATATCCTGGCAGCTGGGTCAGCTCCAATTAAGTCAGATAAACAGGAGACCCTTAATTAAGACTCTCTAGTCTTTTTAATTACCTCCTGATTTCAGGTTAATATATCCTGCTATTTCCACTAAAACCTGACCCATGGCACAGCTGCCTTATGGAGACAAATCACACACTACATTTTTATATTACACATATCAAAGAACAATCATAACCAGCTGCCTAAGCATCACATAAAGTACCTGAATATGTACTCCCTGGAGGAGAGAAGGGGGGGGCATGATAGATTCTTTCAAGTACCTCAAAGGTATAAACAAGGTCCGTGTGTGTAGCATTTTCAAGAAAATGAATTATGGAAGACCAGGGAGCACAGAATGAAACCTAGATGGTGGTAAATTCAGAGGAAATGTAAGAAAGTACTACCTCACAGAAAGGATGGTGGATGCATGGAATAGTCTCCCAACTAAAGTGGCTTGGATAGGCACAGGGGCATCATAAGGGACCAGGATAGGGAGGAAATAGCTAGAGACAAGATCAATCAATCAATCAATCAAAGTCTTTATTTAACCAGGCAATCACAGTTGAGCAAGCTCATTTTCGAGGTGGACCTGGGTTTGTTAACAAGGAACAAGGGAAAATATACATAGGATGCAACACACAAGAAAATAGTAATAATACAAATAAAGTGAGATACAATAATACAGTATATACAAAGTATCAGCAGGTATCATTGAGAGTAGTACATGTTTGGAACAGAAGATACAGCTAGTTTTGACTAGGACACAATTTTTCATGAAAGTAAAGAAATATACATATCTGGTGCAGTGAACACAATAAAACCTAATATAAAAAGATATATAGTGATATGGTATGGAGAATTTAGAGCTGGAACCAGGGTCAAAGGAATGTGGAAGGGACAGATATGAGGGTAGAAAAAGGGGAGAGGGAAGAGTCAATTATAGATGTGATCAGTCTTTTAACAGTAGTAATTAGAGTGTGCTTGGACTTATAGGAGTCACTATTTAGGGTAGGCAGGCACAGGACTCCTTATTATGATGTAGATATAGATATTTAAAAGCTGCTAGGCTGATGGGGTGAGTTAATATCAACGTTTTTTGCAGCTTGTTCCACAGTTGAGGGAGCACAAAGCTGATGGCTGCTGTGCCAATGCGAGATTTTGCTTTGTAAACATAAAGATAGATATATGAGGTGCTTCTCAGGGCATACTTCCCCAGAGTGCACAAAGGGAAACATACAGAGATATACTGGGGCAGTTTATTTGAGATAGCTTTGTATGTCCAAACCGTATAATTTTTTTGCCATCTGTAAGCAAGAGATGACCATCCCACTGCCCTGTACAATGCACAGTGGTAGGTTGAGTATGGAAGACCTGTGCTAAATCTTATGGCTCTTTGATAAAGCGTATTGAGTTTGGCTAGGGTACCTGCAGGTCCCTGACTATATAGAAAGTCTGCGTAATCCAATAGGGAAAGAAAGGTAGTTTGAATCAGTTTCAGTTTAGCATCTCTTGTGAGGAGATTATTAATCCTAAAGAACAGACCAAGTCTTTGTCTAAGTTTCTTTGCCAGTTCTTCTAAGTGATCTGTAAAAGTAAGTCTATGGTCTAACCAGACCCCCAGGTACTTGAACACTGGTACGTAGTCCAACCACTCACCTAGAATGGTAGTGATCTGCAGGAGTGTCCCAGCAATTGCAGGATTTATTACATTTTTGAAGGGGCGAGAGGAACATTGTTTTGGGGTTTTTTGCATATAAGAGCAGTTTCTGTTTTATAAGCTGATGTTGCAGCAGATTAAATTAATTTTGAAGGGCTTTTCAGGCCTCTTCAGGTGTGGGGCTACTAGCATAGAGTACTGTATCATCCGCGAATAGGTGTATTTGTGCTTCTTTGATGGGGGCATCTGCATTGTTAATATAAATGGTGAAGAGCAAGGGACCAAGAATTGAACCTTACGGTACACCCCTCAATAGGAGTTTTGGTGGAGAAACTTCCCCTTCTGCCTTTACTTGTTGAAGTCATACTGAGAGGTAGTTGGAGAACCATTTAAGGGATAGGGAATCCAAACCCATGTTCTGGAGAGACGACAGAAGCAGTCTGTGATCAACGGTATTGAACACCTTGCTTAGGTCCAAGAAAACTGCACAGACAAAGATTTTTGTTGTCTAATTCAAGCTGCCAGTTGTTTGTCACCTTGGCTAGAGCAGTGATTGTACTGTGCTGTGCTCTAAAACTGGATTGTAATGGGTTGAGCAATTTTTCTGATTCCAGGTACTCCAAAGCTGGTAGTTCACTATTTTCTCCAGCATCTTTGACAGAATTGGAAGTAGGGAGATTGACCTGTAGTTATTGAGGTCACTAGGATCTTCTGAGTTAAACAAAGAGACCACAAGTGCATTTTTCCAAGTGGGCGGTAGGTCACTCTGGGACAAGGATAAGTTGAAGAGATGAGTAATTGGGACTGCGAGGACTCGGTTGCCGAACTTTAAAAAGCACGGGTCAATGAGGTCAGCCCCAACACTTTTCCTAGTGTCCAGCTGAAGGTCTTCAACTTCTTTCAGGGAGGTAGGCTGCAGAGAGAAGGATGGACTGTGGGGATGGGTTTTTCTTGTGTATCCAATCTAAGTTGTTGGCGGAGGATATTCACGGGAGAGGAGTCAAAGGCTAGCCCTGCAGTGGCAAAATGATTATTGAGAGCATCGAGGATAGACGGTCTGTTGGAGATGACAGTATTGTCGATCAATAATTTAGTAGGTAGGGAATTTACAGTGGTGTGACCTTCAATGTCTTTGATAGTCCTTCAGAATTTGGAGGCATTTCTTGAGGAGCTCTCCAGCCGAGAGTGGTAGAAATTAGCTTTGGCTTCTCTGACCATTTTGGTGCAGAGGTTCCTCTCCCTCCTGAAAGAATTCCAGTCATTTATTAAATTAGTTTTCCTAGCAGTTCTCCAAAGTACACCCCTACTCCATAGAGCATCTTTCAGGTCTTCTGTAAACCACCGACAGGATTTGTTTCTGGCACAAACTTTAACTATGGGAGCATACTTGTTGAGAGCCCCTAATACAATTTCTGAGAAAATATAAGCTGTAGTCAGGGACTTGGCTAGATAGAAGTCCTGCCATCGGATGGAGTCTCTTAGGTCTGATATATACCCATGGAGATCAAAGTTGCGTATGCATCTTTTAAAGGAGAATTTTGGTGCAGTTGTGGATTTAAGAGTGGTTCTTACACACATGATGAAGCAGTGGTCGCTAATATCAGAGAAAAAGATGACAGCATGGGAGAATAAATGGGGTTTGTTAACTAAAATGATATCCAAGAGAGTATTGTTATTAGGGTTGAGCTTGTTAGGACGAGTAGATTCATTTATTAGCTGTGACAACCCAAGGGATTCACAGAACATTTTAAGTGGGGAGGATGCACTAGAGAGCCAGTCTAAGTTGAAGTCCCCTAGTATGATACACTCTGAAGATGCCGAACCCAGGATGTTTCCAAGATGTTTTAACAATTGTAGTCCAGCTGATGGGGGTCTGTAGCATCCTATTATACATAATGAGACACCGGTGGCAATTTCAATCTTTAATGACAAGCTTTCAAATTCTTTTGGGACAGAGACTGAGTCAATTATGGAGGCAGGGAAATTATCCTTGATGTAAATAGCTACCCCACCACCTCTGGTTTGCCTGTCGGCTCTGTACAAAGAGCAGGAGGGGATGTTAACTTTGTTGTTACTGGTCGCCGGTCAGAGCCAGGACTCCGTAATCACCAGAACATCTGGAGCAGTATGACATACCCAGGCCTGAACAGAAGTGATTTTTTTTTAATAGGCTACAAACATTAACATGCAAGAATGTAAGGCCCTTGAGGCTTTGTAGCTCTGCTTAGGATTCCATGGGTGCCAGAGGGCCTGGATTAAGCTCAACATTTCCTAAGCATAGTAAAGGCAGGAACAAGAGTTTCCTGCAGAGTCCTAGGAGAAGTGTGGGTGGCTGCCTTCTTTTGGTTACATGATTTGTCTGCGGCAGTATAGGAAGTTCTGAGGCTAGTTCCCAGTTTTCCTGATGCTGTATACAATAATACCCTGACCGAGAGAGTCAATGGGAGTAGGGGGGAGTACGCAGAAGGTGGTGTAGCCCTGTGGGCAGGCTCTAGGAGAGTTCCTGTATGCCACTGCAGGTGAAGGACCAGCAGCGGGCTAGGGGAAGTTAGAGCACATGCAAGTTCTTCTACCTGATAGGAAAAGTCCCAGTCAGACAATGTAAAAAGAGAGCCATTCTCCACTCTAGGAGTTATTTTTTGATTCACGTTCAGGTCCAATACATGTAAGATGAGCTGAGACAAGCATAGAAACAGATAATATGCCCTCATTATGAGACTATCACCCAATGGGCACTACAAGTGCAGGAAACAGAAGGGATTCTCAATGGAGGAGAATTTCTTAATCCCTACTGAATACTACTATTGGCAGTGGAGCCTGAAGCAGTAATTCTTAAGTACAGGTCCTAGTCAGGCTAATAAGAAAATAGTTCACCTGACTATAGAGTAGTACTAGGGGCAGAGAGGCTTTGAAGCAAATTTCTTAGCTACTACTGTGGAGCAGACTTAGTACTAGAGAGATTACCTGACTTAAATCAACTGCCTTAGCAAGACAGGATATGCTAGTGAGCAATAAACAAACCTAAAGTACCAAAATGGTATGCCTCAGCAAGACAGAATGAGATAAAGCTGCTAGAAGCCTTAGTTGCAAAAAGGGGATGGGAGGAATTGCAACTGTTGACAGTAAGTAACCAATAAATTGAAACATCAGATAGGAGTGGGCGGAGACTGTGTGCATTTAAAGGAGGCCTGGGAGGGGGAGAGGGTGGGACGAAAAATCAAGGGGAAGTTTGCAGAGCTAGCACTGAATCAGTGCACATACAGTTGGAGAGAAACTGCAGCGGGGAATGGTAAGTTACTTTACACAGGCCGAGCAGAACAGGCTAAATTAAAATATATAAATTAGAGTCGAGTACAGGGATGCAGGCTTACATTAAGCCACACGTCTCGGGTGCTCCTGTCTCAGCTAAGTGAGGCCAGCCAATCAGGGACCTCTACACAGGCATGGAGCCAATAGCGCTACCCTGAGAAGGTGCCAAAATTGAAAACAGCAAATTGCAAGTGATGATCCGATTCAGCCTTCATACAGCCCAGAGAAATTGTGGCAATTTTTCAAGCATCGTACCTTATCTATCTCTTTGGGGGGTGGGTGGATCAGGCTCCTTGCACTGTAGAGATGCTATGGCTGGATTGTGACCACTGCCCGTGGGGGCAAGTGGCACCTTATCTATCTCTTTGGGGGGGGTGGATCAGGCTCCTTGAACCGTAGAGGTGCTATGACTGGATCGTGACCACTGCCCATGGGGTAAGTGGCACCTTATCTATCTCTTTGGGGAGGGGTGGGTGGATCAGGCTTCTCGCACCATAGAGGTGCTATGGCTGGATCGTGACCGCTGCCCGTGGGGGCCTGCGTCATTACAATAGATAGGTAAACTGAGCAAAGCAGGTGGGCCGTTAGGTCCTTATCTGCTGTCAAATTCTTAAGTTTATGTTTCTATGTTCAGTATAGAACAGAAGATAAGGGTCAATGCTTAAAGAGCCACTGATTCAATTTGGGCAGTCACTTAATTCCAGAGAGTTGCCTGCCTGATAAGCTAAATGAACTTGATGGAGCAGTTTTAAAAATAGTGTAAATGTATTTATTTTACCTTATTTTATGCTGTTCATAACTTCTTCATACGAGCCAAGTGATCATTGAGTGCTGCAGCCCCCAAAAAAACAATATTTTGACACGAGGTATGCAATGAGACTGCAGGCACTCTATGTAGTTACTAACAGAATCGGGGAGGGAAGGACGGCTGTCTAAATGTACCACGATTCTCTTTGCTGGCAGTTATATATGATATACTAGCCCCATACATGTAAAACTGCCAGCAAAGATGATCATAGTACATTTAGACATCCCCCTCCCTGATCCAATTACTAACTACATAAAGAACTAATAGAGCACCTGCAGCCTCATCGCATACCTTGCGTCAAAGTGTTGTTTTTCATTGTGGGGTTGCAGCACTCTGCTCATACAGGGAAGTTACGAGCTAAACAAAATAAGGTAAAATAAATACATTTGTACTATTTTAACAACTGCTCCCTCTAGCTTCTTTAGTTTATCAGGCAGGCAATTCCATGGAATAAGTATTGCCTGCCCAGATTGTGTCAGTAGTTCTTTAAGCATTGACTCATACAATACATTTTGTCTTGCCCTACCTGGTCTCTGGCTATTTCCTCCCTATTTTGGTCCCTTATGATGCCTCTGTGCCTATTCCAAGCCTTCTTGAATTACGCTACAGTTTTTGCCTCTACCACTTTAGTTGTGAGGCTGGTCCATGCATCCATCACTCTTTCTGTGAGATGGTATGTTCTTACATCTCCACTAAAGCTACCCCATTTAGTTTCATTCCATGCCCTCTGGTCTTTGAGTAATTCCTCTTATTGAAAATGCTATCCACAAGTACCTATGCTACCAATTATCTGTACGTAGTGTATGGGGCTGGGAGTAGGGTGGGGGGTGAAGGACCTCCAGACTACAAGGGAACTTTCCATTTCTTACCAGGCTGGGTGTTGGCTGGGGGACAGCACTGCTATACTACCAGGGACACTGTTATGTCATAATGGGACGGATGTTGGTGGACTACTGTATACCAGGACATGTGCGATCGTGAGGTTGATGGGATGGGGAAAGCCACTAGCACCAGGTAAAGCTCCCCATCCAGGCAATGTGAGGTGCAAACTGTCCTGCAGCACATGCTAATGAGCCCATAATGGGCACGCTAACATCCCCTTAGCACATTGCATGCCCAATGGGCTCATTTGCATGGCTGCTTTCATGAATTGCTGAATAGTGCAGTTGCACTATCCATTGCCCAGATGCTTTCCTGGATCAGATCGGGGCTGCGTTGGGGGGTGGTTAGCACTGGGCCAATGGGTTAGTGCTGGCTCAACCTGGTTGTAATTCACAGTTGGATAACGGGGTTCGCTATCTGACTGTGAACAGCAAAACTGGACAGCTGGGCAAAGCTAAAGTGTAGTGCAGACTTTTGCATTGCACGTTACACTCTTTTATGAAACTAGACACAGGAGGCAGTATAGTGTAGTGGTTAAAGGCACTGAGCTGCAAACCTGGAGAACTGTGCTTGAATCCCATCAGCAACCACTTGCACACCGTGAGCAAGTCACTTAACTTCCTTGTGCTCCCATGTTTCACCTAGAAACAAGCTTCGGCTTAGTGTTCCTGGTTAAACAATTTAACTTTTCCCTTTCTAGTAATCAAATATGTGAAAAGAGGAGAACAACAGTTTGCTCTTCACCTTGGAAAAGCCAGGAAAACCTAATTTGCTGTATTCAGTCAAACAGTGCACTAGCACTATTTGACTAAATATAGGGCCTTTTTGGCCCAGTGCTGAGCCACTTACTGCATTCCCAACTGTGCTCCTGAAATATGGCGTCAAGATGGCTTATGCCCTAGTGTAATTTGACATATTCAAAAATACCCATGAAAATGAGTCCATTGGGCATGCCCATTATGGAATCATTTGCATGGGGACCGAAACTGAATTATGCAACATGGTCCCCCCCAGTTGCCCGGTCCCAGAGTTACTGTCCCTTGTGGTTCCCCACCACCACCACACCCCTGTAGTAAACAGTATTTCCCTTCTGCCAAGTGGTGCCTCTACCCTCTGATTCCACTCCTGTATTTTTACTGTCATATCCTGTCTGTCCAGTGGTACTACCCCCCACCCATGCAAGCTGTTGAAAGTCATATTCCCTGGTGACAGGGCTCGAGGAGTGGCAGACATCTGAAAGGCACCCTGTAAGAGCTAAAGGGGTTAAAATGTTTATAGCAAAAAAAAAAAATAAAACTGTCACTAACTGTAATAAGTTTCTTGTTTCTTTCTGTGCAAAGAGTTAGCTATATTAACATATTGCCATTTAATTATTGTAAATCCTACTTTTACAACTCTAAAATGACTTTTTTTTTAAACTTGTTCCTGTTTTGCACTCCCTCCCAGTTGCACCCCAGATAGATTCTCTGTCTGTAGCTGCTCCCTTCAGCACAATATGCAATCTATCTGATGTTGGTTGCAGAGTGAGAAACAGCACTTTTTTAAACACAGGATTCCATTCCTCAGACACTCATTCAGTGTTCTATGATTTCAGCACCAGACTTCTGAACTGCTAGTCTCGTGAGACTTCCCCATCTCTATTTATCTCACGAGATTAGCCACGTATGGGCTGCAGAGATAGTAAAATTCGAATTGAGTCTTGCGAGATGTACTGCAGTTTTTTTCCCCTGCTCTGTATTAGTCCATGGACCAAGTGGCTGTTAGTGGGTTTCTTCATGCCGCATGCATGGAGCAGCTTGTAGGTAAGATCAATCATTTACAGAATTGAGCAACTGAGAGGGAGAAAGAAATGGGGAACATTTCAAAAGATCTGTTTTGTGCTGTGTGCTCACTCAGTGACAAACGCTTTGCAGCTTGAGCAGGACAGAGGTTGTATAACTATATGGGAGAAAGTGTATAAATGTCACTGTTACCCTGCTCCCAAGTGATTAATAGACTGACTTCTTAGAGTTTGAAAACCAGAGTAGTTATAAATCCCCATAGCACAACAAGAGGGCTCCAAACAGGAAGAAAATAGTTGCTTTGAAGTCCCGTCTGAAGCGATCTTTGCCTAGACCACTTTCTAGTGAGCTTTGATTGATTGATTTACTTAGGCAGGCCACTGTTTGAACCATCTGGGCTTGCTGCTGTACAAAAAACATTTCTGTTTACTGCCTATAAGTGCCAGAAAATGCAAAACACTAAACTGCTAAAATAAATTAGGCAGAGTGCTGTCTGTTTATAACACACACACACACACGCACCTGACCTATAACATTTTCTTTTTTGTTGTACATCAGAATCGTGAGTGCTGTAGATGTATGCACTATGCAAGCAGCCATCCTGAAACTGTTATATACTGTAAAACCAATCAGGGCTGTAGTGTGTAAAAGACAGGCAGTGAACTACTGTACTAACTGTGCCACAGATCACAAAGAAAAAAAACTATTCCTAGGCTAGACAGTCTGGATTTGAATTACTTAGAAAGAGGTGGTTATATATTTTGGCCAGAGAAACAGTGAATTAAAAACCTAGAAGTAGAATAGTATTCAAAACAAAGGGTTGAGACAGAGAGTGAGCAGGGCTCATACTAATGGGCCCTGTCATCTCCCATCTCCTTGCCTTGTCTGCAGGGCCGGTGTCAGCACCCGGGCGACCCAGGCAATTGTCCGGGGCCCATAAGGGGCTCAAAAAGTGACTGTCAACTAGTTTTGTCAAAGGTCTGCTCATAGAAACATAGAAAAATAGACTTTGACGGCAGATAAGGACCGCTTGGCCCATCTAGTCTGCCCATTTCCCTATCTACAGGATAGGCTGCAGATCCTAGTTAACCAACAGCCTATTTCTTCCTACCCCCAACAAGAATTGCCTTATATCTGTCCCATGCATTTTTGAATTCTCCCACAGTTTTAGACCCCACAACCTCCTCAGGAAGGCTGTTCCATGCATCCACTACCCTCTCTGTGAAATAATACTTCCTCACATGGCCCCTGAATCTCCCCCTCTATCTTTAAATTGTGTCCCCTTGTTCTTGCACGTCTCTTTTTCTGAAAGATGCTACCCTCTTGGACTTTGTTGATTCCACTGAGGTACTTTAAAGTTTCTATCATGTCCCCCCTCTCCCTTCTTTCCTCAAGGGTATACATATTAAGCTCCTTTAGTCTCTCCTCGTACAGCTTCTCTTGCAGACCCTGCACCATTTTAGTTGCCCTCCTCTGGACTGCCTCTATCCTGTCTATGTCCTTGCGGAGATGGGGTCTCCAGAACTGGACGCAGTACTCCATATGGGGTCTCACCAATTGTCTGTACAGAGGGATAACAACTTCCTGTTTTCTGCTGGTGATGCCTCTCCCTATGCATCCCAGTATACCCCCAGCCCTCCCTACTGCCTTCTCACATTGCTTGCTAACCTTAAAGTCATCTGATATGATTACCCCCAGGTCCCTTTCCTTTTTTGTTGTTGTTACTACCTCCCCCATTGTGTATTCTTCCCCGGGTTCTTGTTTTCCAGGTGCATTATTTTGCGCTTCTTTGCATTGAATCCAAGCTGCCATACTTCTGACCATTCCTCTAACCTTGCCAAGTCCCTTCTCATCCTTTCCACGCCTCCTTGTGTATCAACCCTGTTGCTGATCTTTGTGTCATCTGCAAAGAGGCATACTTTTCCTTCCAGCCCCTCTGCAATGTCACTTATGAAGACATTAAAAAGGACTGGACCCAGTACTGAACCCTGCAGTACCCTACTGGTAACCCCTCTTTCTTCAGAGTGGACTCCATTTACAATTACCTTCTGTGTCCTGTTGTCCAGCCAATGTTTTACCCAGGCTACCACCTGGGACCCACTCCCAGGCTGGTTAATTTGACTATTAATCTTTGTGTGGGACTGTGTCAAATGCCTTTGCTAAAGTCTAGGTAGGCCATGTCTGGCCCTCCCTTGGTCTACTACTTTGGTCACCCAGTCAAAGAAATCTATTAGATCTGGCCTGACATGACCTTCCCACTGTGAACCCATGCTGCCCTGGGTCCTTAGCCCACTGGCCTCTAGGTACTCAACAATTCTTTCCTTCAGAAGTGACTCCATCACTTTCCCTACCACAGAAGTCAAACTGACACGTCTGTAGTTTCCTGCCTCTGTCTTGGTCCCACTTTTATGAAGGGGAATCACATCCGCCTTCCTCCAGTCCTCGGGTACCACACCATCCTCCCATGATTTATTAAAAAGAGTAGCCAGTGGTTTCATTAGTTCCCCCCTTAATTCTTTTAGAATTCTGGGGTGAATTCCATCAGGCCCCATTGCTTTGTCCACCTTCAGTTTCAGGAGTTCTTGCAGAACCTTTCTTCTGTGAAAGGACTGGGATCACCCCTATCAAGAGTGCTTCTGTTAATTGGATTAGGCACTTCCCCTCCTCTTTATGAATACTGAGCAGAAATATTTGTTCAGTATCCTGCTTTTTCACTGTCCCCTCTGCCCACCCACCGTTCATTCTATTCAGCCTCACTATCCCTCCCTTTGTCTTTCTATGCTCGCTGATGTACCTATAAAAGGTTTTATCCCCCTTCTTAACCGAGTTGGCTATCTTTTCCTCAGTTTGGGCCTTTGCTTTTCTGACTTCCCTCCCTGCTTCCTTCTGCCTTAACTGGTACAGCTCTCTGTCCTGCTCCTTCTGTGTTTCCTTATACTTCTGGAATGCTATCTTTTTCTTCCTGACTTTCACAGCCACCTCTTTTGAGAACCATAGTGGCTTTTTCTTTTGTTTTGATTTGTTTATTTGCTTCACACAAAGGGTTGTTGCCTCTGTTATGGCAGTTTTGATGATTCCCCATTGCAGCTCCACACCTCCTTCTAGCCTGTTTGTTAGTACTTTTCCGAGGCATTCTCCCATCTTGCCAAAGTCAGCCCTCCTGAAGTCCAGTACCCTCACTTTTGTATGGCTTGACTCTGTAGCTGTGTTTGATGGTCACTTGTTCCCAGATGGCAACCGACTTCTAGATCTGAGATCCTCTCACTGCCCCCGTTTGAGAGTACGAGGTCTAAGATTGCTCGCTCACGAGTGGGTTCCGAAACTAGCTGTCTGAGGCCTGCCACCTGTTGGGCATCAAGAATGGCCCTGCTCTTGGATGTGGCTGCAGCAAATGTGCTCCAGTTAACATCTGGCATAGTCAGGTCTCCCATCAAGAGTATCTCCACCTTGTCCATTCCCTCCCCCTGACATGGGGGTCTGTACACAACCCCTGCTCCATGCAGACTGTGCTAGCAGCATGCTTTTTTCCACAATCTGAGGCACTCAGAGTCAACCACTGTCTGCTGGTGAAGCTGCAACATTCAGTATTCACTGCTGCTGCCACCTGCCGAGTGAGCCGAGAAACAAATAAATGAATCCTCCCCCACCTTTATGGCTGCCTGTGTGAGGCTTCATGTTGAGCCCAGCACTGCTTGTTGTCCGGGAGGCACCCTGATCCATTGCATTCCATGGGGAAGGTTGTAAGCTGTGCAGGCAGCCAATGGCAGGATAGGAGTGTGGTGGAGGGGGTGCACCTGATCTGTGTCCCTGCCAGATAGTTTTAACTTAGCTGTGTTTGTGTTGTTAGGAAGAGGTACAGGTGCTAAAGCAAGGTGAGAGTTCTTCTGAGATGGAAGTAGGGCTCAGCCAGCCCAGGCAGAGTGGTGGCAGAGCACTTGCTAGCCTGGCCAGGGAGGTGGGACTGAGTACTGCAGAGTGATTGGCGAATCGGTAATGGTTGTCTGTGCATCACTGCATCGTGCCAGTGGAGCTCTGAATTTCAACGGCACCAGAGAACAGCCCCAGATGAGTTGACAGCAAGCAATGGATGTGATCTTGGATGACGCTCACCTGACCCCTTGTGATGAAAGTTGTGACCTTGACACACACTGCCCCAGTGCCACACCAGGTAGGACAGAATCCCTTTATCTCCCGCCCAATCATTGGGAAGCTGGGTTGTTTGCCTTGATTGACTCCTTGCCTTGGCTAAGATAAGGATCATACTCCCCTGCAGCTGTGTTTGGGATTTACTGGCATTGAGGCCTGTATTGGGGGGGTGGTGGGTTCACGTTTGGTAGCTAGTTGCCGGAACTTACAAATTCTGCATTGCGTAAATCCTGATTCCTTTCTCAGGTGGTGGGGGGCAGGATGGTGATGCATGCATCTGTAATAGACTCTGCCATGTAGGGTATTATTTTTTTTTGGTTTTGTTTTTTTGTTTTTTTTTACACAGATGGGCGGGTCTAAGGGGGTTCAACTAGAGGTCCATTGCCCGGGGGCCACAAAAACTTGGCTCTGGCCCTGATTGTCTATGCCTGGCAAAACAGAAGGGTCCCACTCTGGGTTGGATAGCTAGCTGTTGGTTCCTATAGACAAAGCATACCCAGTAGCTCTGCATGTCTTGAACTGCTGTAATGTCCAGGGATAATAGTCACTTTCCTCCCTTTGTTTATGGGACAGCTTGACTTGCCCATTTCCCTATGTGTCTTACTGCTTCTGGATCACTTTGAGTGCCAGGTTTCGGTGCTGATTCAAGCCCCGAGTGGAGGATCACGGCAGTTTTCACTCCATTTCCTGTGGTAATTGTCACTGAGAGCAAAATATGAGAAAAACATAATTGCTATCCCCTTGCCAGCCCTGATTAAACACTCTGCACTCCTCTTGCTTAAAAGCCGTGTTTACATTACTGGATCTGTAATGCTGCGTGTGGTGCAGATGAATTATAACTGTGCAGATCCAGCAGTGTAAATGGCTGCCAGAGGGCTGCACATTGCTCTGATGCCTTGCAACGCATTCCCCATTTTTGAGAGTTTGCATGCCACTGCAGGTGTTTTGGGCTACCGTGGAAACATGCGGCTCTGTTTGCACCTGTGTAACCCCCACTCATCCAGCATGTTCAGCCAACTGTACCTGCCTTCCACCTCTGCAGAAATGCCACATAAAATGCTGGAAGATCTTCGGAAACACTGCACAGCCCCATTGTGTAAACACAAACCAGCAGCAGTGTGGTTCTTCTCCCTTCCTTTAATCCTGCCCTTTTCTTGCTTGTTACATTCTGGGAGTACAGGCAGTGTGGTGGAACAAATGCTTTCTAACTGGTCTAAGGAGCTGAGAAATCAGCAAGGGACTGAGACTGTGATAAGGGGGAAGAAGCATTAATGCTTGAGGACTCAGGCTAAGAATATTGAAGCAGTTGTATTTGTTGGGCACAGTGCAGATTTTTTGCAGCAATAATGTATTTTTGGCAAAACATCAATATTTTTTTTATTTCTGTAACAAAATCTCACTCCTGCCACACTTGATCTGAAAAATTAAATGTCTTGCTGTGATACTTACCATCAGAAACAACTAACAGTACCATCATAATATACCCACAGCTAAATCCAGTTCAACAGGTAACCTCAACGGAGAGATTTTTACAAATTGTGAGTAGTGCTGTAACTGCAAAAATACTGCTACTACTTATAAAAGCTGTGTGTATGTGTTTTAATATTTAACATTTTATGCCCCAAACAGTGCCTCAGCCCCATCACCTGAGTTGCCCCCCCCCCGCTTCTCTGCTGTGTACCTCCTCTGTCCTATCAACGTCATTGACCCTTTTTCTGGGCAGGGTCAAGCCATGCCATTCCACCTCCCACTTTGTCATAAGTGAGGCAGGAATTCCTTTGGTGAAGAGAAGAGTGGACAGTGGTGGGATCAGTTCCCAAGTACATCCGAGATCATACTGCATGAGACAGTGTGGTTCTTGGTTTCTTGGTACCTGTCCCGGGATGCTGTCATGCAAGGATATCAAACCTCATGCATGCAGAAAGGAGCTTGACAGATGCCCCACTTCCTTGATGTACTGCTGCTGCACTGCTGCCTGTGGTCAACCAAGTGGCAGTGTTGTATCCACAGGAGCTACCCTCCCTCCCAAGAAGAAGAGAGCATCCTCTGGGATGCTTTATCTTTCTCCCCCAGCCAGCCCCCATGACTCAAGCTTGTTCCTGGATTTGGGTTGCTGATGTCATGAGTGGTAGCACAATGGACACATGGACACATGGCATTTAAAAGCTGTTGTTTTAGAAATCTGTAGAAACAATTAAAAAGAAACTGATTATGGATGTCAGAAGTACATTTTAAAAAAAAAAACAGTATGGTGAAAAATTGTGCCAAATAAAAAAATTCTGTTTTTAAAGGAGATCTGCCAGCAGACCTGAAGTCTCGACTGCTGCACAGATCGAGACTTCAGTAACCAGCTACCCCCTGCATGCACAATATACATGAAATGGTATTTTTACCTGAAGACTCATAAAAATTGTATAAAGCACTGTACCAGTCTGCATTTTCAAATACTGTGGTCCTCACTATCTGAGATCACGCTGCTAACAACGTGATCTGATGCACCTTTGACCCTTTCTGTATGGTGCCTTTACGTACAGAGATTTAATATTTATGTACAGAGATTTAATAATTTCCCTATCTCCAATACCCTGCTTTATTTTTACAGACTTTGCCTAAATGCCAAGTGCATGCTATGTACGCACATGTTATTAGGCAAAGTCTGTAAAAATAAAGCCGGGCATGGGAGATACAGAGATTATAAAATCTCTGTACATAAGGGCACCATACAGGAAGGGGCAAAGGCACATTGTTAGTACTGTAGCACAACCTTGGGGGGTTAAGGACCACGATATTAGAAAATGCTGATTGGTAAGGAGCTTTATACAATTTTTATGAGTATTCAGTTAAAAATACCATTTCATGTATATTGTGTCTGCAGGGAGGATCTGGGTACTGAAGCCTTGATCTGTGCAGCTATCGGGGCTTCAGGTCTGCCAGTAGATCTCCTTTAATTTAGTTAGAATATAAATGTTGGACAAAAAAGGAGATTCTGTGCCACAATTTATGTAATGTTGCCTTAGCATTCAAATGGCTTACCTGCCCTTAAATCTAGAACATATTATCAAACAAGGATCCAAGCTTAAGACATGCTAGGAACATAGGAATGTGATGGCAGAAAAGAACCGCCAGGCCCATCTAGTCTGCCCTGGTTACTTAGACCTCTGCTTGGTCCCTTTACCTTAATATACTTGCCAACAAGAAGCTCTTTTCTGCTAACACAGTACCTATAGAGTGCTGAACCCCAAAACCACCTAACCTGCACAGTGTTGTTATTCCAGTGGTTTTGCGCTGACCTTGTCAGGGTTTAAATGGTGAGGAGACAATCTGTCAATTAATAAAAAACATGAGCCAGATAGGAGAAATCACAGAATTTGCCAGCCTTTATCTACTCAATATTTGTCTTAAAAGAAAAACAGATGGTATACCAGAAGTAGAGACTAGAAGGTCATCCACTGTTTTTCAGAATTCGATAAACAACCAGTTGCCTGAAATGGTATTTTTTGCGTCTTCTGCTTCATCAATCCACTTTCTCCTTTAAAGGGGAACTATCATTAACAGGATTTCTTAATGTCTGAATGACCATAAAAAGCTAATTTGAGTGAGCCATTGTGTTTATCTGTGAGTCTTTGCAGGCCAGAGTTGTTCATATGTAAATCAGTCTATAACTAAAGGCTGGTGGCAGCCATATGTTTTAGGATCCTGACAGAAAATGGTGTCACCGAGGAACTAGTAGTAGTAACAAAAATAACAAAAAAGGAAAGGGACCTGGGGGTAATCATATCAGATGACCTTAAGGTTAGCAAGCAATGTGAGAAGGCAGTAGGGAGGGCTGGGGGTATACTGGGATGCATAGGGAGAGGCATCAGCAGCAGAAAACAGGAAGTTGTTATCCCTCTGTACAGACAGTTGGTGAGACCCCATCTGGAGTACTGCATCCAGTTCTGGAGACCCCATCTCCACAAGGACATAGACAGGATAGAGGCAGTCCAGAGGAGGGCAACTAAAATGGTGCAGGGTCTGCAAGAGAAGCCGTGTGAGGAGAGACTAAAGGAGCTTAATATGTATACCCTTGAGGAAAGAAGGGAGAGGGGGACATGATAGGAACTTTTAAGTACCTCAGTGGAATCAACAAAGTCCAAGAGGGTAGCATCTTTCAGAAAAAGAGACATGCAAGAACAAGGGGACACAATTAAAGAGGGGGGGCGGTTCTGGGGCAATGTGAGGAAGTATTTTTTGACAGGGAGGGTAGTGGATGCATGGAACAGCCTTCCTGGGGAGGTTGTGGGGTCTAAAACTGTGGGAGAATTCAAGAATGCATGGGACAGACATAAGGCAATTCTTGTGGGGGGTAGGAAGAAATAGGCTGTTGGTTAACTAGGATCTGCGGTCTATCCTGTAGGTAGGGAAATGGGCAGACTAGATGGGCCAAGCGATCCTTATCTGCCGTCAAAGTCTATGTTTCTATGTTTCTATCTTGGCCCTCCATTGACTGTAGGCTAAATAGGAAATCATCTGTTTTATTAAGTGTGTTTTAAGGTGTTTTTACAACACTTTCTACCTTTATAATAATTGTTTTGCGTGTGCATTGAAACTAGTGCATTATCACCCTTACATTTCAAACTGTTAGTAAAACAAATCCATCTTTAGGATTGCTTTAACCTCTAGGCTATACTGCCAGCTGATCATCAAGAACTACACATCTCAAGGCTGGCTCTGTGGTGCCAACATGTATTGGTGGCCCATACTATATCAGGATTTCTAAACACTGGCTGTGTTCATGTCCATGCAGATTTCAGGGGCTGACACAGCACTAACTTCTGTCTTATTCCGTTTCCTCTCTTACAGCCTTTTCTCTTACAATTTTGGGTGTGAACTCAGGTTTACAAGATGCAAATGTGGCTACGTACCTACTGGCCTGGCATCATAGGGCCAGCCTTGAAATGTGTAGTTTTTGATTAACACCTGGCAGTACAACCAAGAGGTTAAATCAAAGAGCTGTGAACAAAGCTTCATTCATCCAGCAGAATGGGGTTTGATTCCAACATGCTCTAATTGTATATTGTGTGACTAGAGTAAGTCACTTAACCAATCTGTGTTCACAAAACAGAAAGAGAAACAAGCTGTAGCTGTGTGCCTTTCCTGGACAAAGACAATAAAAACAATCTGAGCATAAGAACATAAGTTGCAAGCAGAAGGAGACCACTTGGCATATCTAGTCTGCTCATTTTGTTGATGACACCTGGCTTTTCACAAGTGCATCATGCCCCTCTCTCCCTCGTCCCACTTCCATTCCGCTGTCGCTGCCTCTGAGCCCTTGTTTCCCTCTTTGCCTGTCCCATGCCTTTTTAAAAGCTCTGACTGTCCTAGCCTTAACCACCTCCTCTGGATGTTCATTCCAGGCCATCACCACTCTTTCTGTGAAGAAATGTTTCCTCACGTCCCTCCTGTATGTCCCCCCACCAGCTTGAGACTGTGCCCACTTGTAGTGGTGTTCTCACTTTTGTTAAAGAGACTTTTGCACTCAACTTTATTTACACCCTTCAAGTATTTGAAGGTCTTGATCATGTCCCCCCCCCAGCCTTCTTTCCTCCAGGGAGTACATTCCCAGTGCTTCCAACCTTTCCTCATACGACCTATCCTGCTGTCCCCTGATCATCCTGGTTGCCTTCCTCTGCACCCCCTCCAGCAGCTTGAAGTCCTTTTTTAGGTGTGGGTTCCAAAACCTCACTCCGTACTCCAAGTGCGGCCTCACCGGTGATCTATACAAAAGCATGATTATCTCACTGTTCCTGCTGCTAATCCCCTTGCTACGCAATTTTCAACCCATCTTGCTACTCTCTCCCCCACCCATAGTCCCCTCAGTTTTGCGTTTAGTCTCCTGTGAGGCACCTATTCAAAGGCTTTGCTAAAGTCTAGATAATATGACATCCACTGCCTGCCCCCTGTCCACTGCTCTCATGACCCAGTCAAAGAACTCCACTAAGATTGTTTGGCATGATCTGCCCACAACAAACCCATGCTGTTTGTTGTCCTGTAGGCCCCTGACCTCCATATACCTCACCAGCCCCTCCTTTATTATTGACTCAATTAGCTTACATACTATCGAGGTCAAGCTGACTGGCCTATAGTTGCCCAGATCCTCCCTTGGTCAGCTTTTGTGGAGTGGCACCATGTGCACAGATCTCAAGTTCTCTGGCACCAACCCTGAGTCCAGGGAGCTGTTGAATAGGGCTTGTGTTATTTTATGGGTGGAAGCTGGAGGCGGGAAGATTCAGGGGAGAAAGGAGGAGGTGCTACTTCACTGAGAGGGTGGTGGAGCCATGGAATGCGCTGCCCAGGGGGCTGGTGGAGGCAGAGACAGTGGAGGGGTTCAAGAGGGGGTGGGACAGGTACAGGGGAAGGGTTCTGGAAGCAAAATCCAGTGCAGCGAGAATATCCGGAACCGGGAAGGGAGAAGCCAGAGAAGGGAGGGCGGCAGCAAGGTCAGCTCCCAGGGTGGGGGCTGACCAAACGAGCAGACACAAAAGACCATTAGGCCTATTCTGCTGGCATTTTAGTATGTTAGTATGATTCTGAAAATATTATGCTATTTCCATCCTGATTTGACTTGAAAAGAAAAAAAATAGGACACCATTAATTGTTTATTAATTGCAAAAACACATGGATAGACAACATTGTTTAATCTGAACTGCATTATTAAAATATAAAATAATATATGGGTGTGTGTGTGTAACCAAAACTGTACACACACCCGAGGTGTGGGATGCTACATTAACCCCGATGGCAAAGTCTGAGGGGTTTATAAAAGCATCCTACACTGATGGTGTGTGCAAAATTCTGGTTTTTACACCCACCCACCCATATACTGTATTATTTTAGTTAATTAATGATGATAACTTTTTTTCCTCTCAGCACAGTTCAGTTAGTGCAGCACTTCTGTCAGAGATACAACACAGATTTCATACTTCACACGTACACTACACATGCACACCTCATACACACACCACACACACCACACACTACACACACACACCACACACACTACTGTACACACAAAGAACACACACACACACCACACACCGCACATTACACACACACCACATACACTACAGTACATACACAAACTACACACACCACACACACATGCACACACACACACACACACACACCACATACACACACCTACACATACCACACACATGCACACACACACCACACACACGCACACCACATACACACACTACACACACCACACACACACCACATACACACACTACACACACACACACACACACACACACACACACACACACACACACACATACACACACACCACATGCACACACTACATACACACAATGCACCCCCGTCACACACACACACACACACTGTCTCTCCCTTTCTTTTTTTCTTTCTTTTTTTCACATTATAGTGGGAATGGCATTATGGAAAGTTATGGTCCATTGGCATAGCCACAGAGTGTAAGACACACTTGAAGGCTACGGGCAGCAGGAGCAACCAGATTGATTTTTTTTCTGTTAAGGTAGAAAATCCCATTCCATCCAAAGTATTTCAGTTTTTCCATCCAAAGTATTTTAGTAAGAAACTGTACACTTTTAACTTCATTAAAAGAAGTAAAATACTCTTTGAATAATGCATTTCAGGTTATGCATGTTTTAACTGTGTTGCCCAGCTATGTGTTTTTGCAATTAATACACAAGTAATGATGTCCTATGTTTTCTTTTCAAGTCAAATCTGGATAGAAAGAGCATAATATTTTCAGAATCATGAAACATGCTCAAATTATTTTTACTGTCTTTTCCAGGAAAGGCAAATAGCTACAGCCTGTTCCTGTTTGTGTTTTGGGAGCACATGGAGGTTAAGTGACTTGCTCTGGTCACACAATATACAAGCAGAGCATGATGGAATCAAAACTCATTCTGCTGGATGAACAAAGCTTGTTCACAGCTCTTTGCTTTAACCTCTAGGCTGTATTGACAGCTGATAATCAAAAACTTCACAAAGGCTGGCCCCATGATGCCAGGCCAGTAGGTACGTAGCCACATCTGCATCTTGTAGACCTGAGTTCACACCCACAATTGTAAGAGAAAAGGTTATAAGAGAGAGAATGGAAAAAGACAGAAGTTGGTGCTGTGGTAGCCCCAGAAATCTGTACTGACAGGAGCACAGACAGGGTTTAGAAATCCAGATATGGGGCACCAATACCTGTTGGCACCACAGAGCCAGCCTTGAGATGTGTAGTTTTTGATGATCAGCTGGCAGTACAGCCTACAGGTTAAAGCAACCCTAAAGATGGATTATTATTACTAACAGTTTGAAATGTAAAGGCAATAACTCACTAGTTTCAATGCATGTACAAAACAAGTATTATAAATGTAGGAAGTGTTGTAATAACACCTTAAAACACACTTAATAAAACAGTCACTTTCCTATTTAACTTACAGACAATGGAGGGCCAAGATCTTCGGTGACATCATTTCCTGTCAGGATCCTAAAACATATGGCTGCCCCCAGCCCTTAATTACAGGCTGATTTACATATGAATAACTCTGGACTGCAAAGACTCACAGATAAACACAATGGTTCACTTATATTAGCTTCTTTATGGTCTTTCAGACATTTAGAAACCCTGTTGATGACAGTTCCCTTTTAAACAGTCAATCTTTCTTTATTGCATGCTTTCAAAATTGCTGGTAATGTCTTTTAAAGGTATAAAAGTAGGTGAAGGAAAGGTACCACCTCTGGCTAGCAGAGTCTGGTCTCCTGTAGTAAACTTCCAGGATAAGTCTAAGGATAATAATAAACTGTTTAAAATGATGTGAAAGCACAACAAAAGGGTAATCTGTGCACCTCCCCTTGCCCCTCTAACCTAAGCCTGAGCCTTCAGTTACATCTTCACTTGCCGTCAACATACCATTTCAGCAATCGGGATAAAGCCACTCTAGTGCAAACCTTGACTTCTGCTACCTCTGTACAATATCACTGATTTCTTTGACAGACGAGAGCAATTTGCTAAATTTCTGGGTTGTCGCAGGGCCACCAGAGCTGGATGGGCAAATCTGCAGCTCCCTAAGATTGATTTCCAACTTGTTTATGGCCTCTCAGAAAGCAAACTTTCTCATTTGCTGAATTGAGTCCGTGTAGCTCAAACAGAAAGTATAGAAATTTTTGCCAGCTTCTAAGACAGCACTGTGGTTTGATGTCTGTTTCAAATTCTTGCTGATGGTAATTCGCAGTGCCTCAGTGTTGTCTAAGACAAAGTCCTTTGTAAGGGTTCCACTTGCCATCTTTTCTGGTGGTTGCTGTGCTTTCCTTAAAGAAGTCCTGGCTGATATCAAGGGAATAAAGACTGTTGAAGACTGTTGATCCCCACTTAGGTTTTGCAAGGCTGTTGGAGAAGAGGATGTAGTGGCAGAGGCTGTGGCTACCACTGCTGCCACTGTCGCTGAAGATTTTGTGGAGAATTGTGATTTTGGTACAGAGGAAGGAGCTGGCTGTTTCAAGCCATTTACTTATTTATTTAGTTTTTATTAACCGGGTTAGGTGCGCTAGCCAAAGTTGACTATTTTCAGGCACGACCCAGGAGAATACATACATAAAATGAGATGAGATTATACAATACATAGTATACAGTACAGGTACATAGTATATAGTACAGGTAGGTTAGAATACAGATCAAGTCAGACAGTGCTTGAGATAATACATATAGCTATGCAGAGATGACAAAAGTGACATTAGTACATGCAAATAACAACTGAAACTGGGCTAAGTGGCAGCTATAAAGACATTTTATAGTAAAGCTTGTTAAGAAGTGCAGCAGTGTCTTGGGGGAAATAGGGTGGTTAGTTGTGAGGCATTAAGTGTGATCAAAGCATGTGCAAGGGTCCCGGGATAGGTGGTGATATAGTTCTTTTTTGAAGATTGGATGGGAGTTAGCCTGCCTCAGGGCATGAGGTAGGGAGTTCCAGGTGGCCGGGGCAGTGCAGTGAAATGCTCCAGAGCCTTTTGAAGTAAGACACCTGGGTACGGTAAGTAGAAATTTGTTTGCCGAGTGTAATCCGTGGGCAGGTGTCTGTGGTACAAGTAGAGCTGCAAGGGAGGAGGGGGTTTGGTTACGGATTACAGAGTCTGTGACATCACTGCTCATGGTGTCTGCAACCTGAGTTAACTGTTTAAGTTTTGTTCTGGACACTGCTTCCCCTGTGGTTTCATGGCTGGTGCTCTGCAATGGCTTTCCAGACTTTCCAACGGAAGTGGGAGAGGGTGGAGGTGCTGGTTTAGGCTTTGCCAACTTCCACTTTTCTTTCACTAACTGCTCAGAAAGTTGTTTGGACCTCTGCAGTCTACAGTCCTCAGCTAAGGTATTAAAAAATGAGTTCTGTTTTCCTGTTGATAAAGTGACCATTGAGGTTTGGTCTGCTTGAGAAGCAGTAACTAAGGCACTGGATTTCACACTGTCCTCTTTAGCTGATGAATTTGAGGAAGGAATAAGCAGGGGCTGTCTTCACACTAGTTTAGAAGTCAGGCTTGGTGGTCTGGAATCTGGACTGGACTCTGTGTCCTTAAATACCTCATCAGTGAGTTCTTCTGTTTTCTTGGGCAACTGAGGGGGTGGTATCATGGCTCCAGGAGGAATAAAGTCAGTTTTGTCAGTTGCCTTCTTTTGCGGCAAGGCTGGTTTCTCACTTTTGCCACCAAGATAGGAAGATTCAAGCTGTCTCGATGAGAACTGCAGGACACAAGACAAGGTCACTGATTTTCAATCCTGCTCTGTTGGGCCAGGAGGCATACAAGACGCTGAACAGGACCTCAGAAAATGTTTATTAGGGTTTGAGTTGGCAGGCTCCTCTTTACTGGCTGCTGACTTCCCAGAGGTCATTGTGCTGGACTTCTTACGTAGGCTTGGAGAGAAACATGCAGAAGTGCCCCCAAATTATTCCATTGGTGGCTCCAGTCCCATTGTTAGAAATCTGGAATTTGGAAGGGTCTACTATGTCATTAACATGTACTGTAAAAGCTCAATTTCCAGCATCCCTGCTAACTGTAGGGTTCTCATCAACAGCATCTCCCCTTCTTTCCGAAGGGCTATCCATTTCACGAAAGGAACTGCTCTGCTTTGGGGAGGTGTGGGCTATCTTTTTCTTCTTCTTGATTAGAGCAATGAAGATGCTGGTCTGTTTGTTCTTTGGAATCAGACGTATATCTTGATTCAAATTGCTGTCCAGGAGGAACCTCTCCTTTCTAGGGAGCATTGGAGAAACTGTTGCTTATGGATCAGAATTGTTTAGTGAGTCTCTGAGCACAGGAGAGGTCCCAGAAGACTGGAGAAGGGCTCATGTGATCCCGCTCCACAAGAGTGGTAGCAGGGAGGAGGCGGGGAACTACAGACCGGTCAGTCTTACCTCAGTAGTGGGCAAGATTATGGAGGCACTCCTTGAGGAAAGGATAGTGCAACACCTGGAATCCATAGGGCACAGGATCCAAAACAGCATGGGTTTACAAAAGGAAGGTCCTGTCAAACTAATCTCATAGATTTCTTTGACTGGGTAACCAGAGTGGTGGACCAAGGGGAGCAGTTGATGTCGCCTACCTTGACTTCAGCAAAGCTTTTGACACTGTTCCACATAGAAGATTGATAAATAAGCTAGGTAGGCTCGGGTGGGTCAGAAGTTGGTCAACTGGGTGGCAAACTGGTTGACGGCAGAAAACAGAGAGTGGTGGTAAATGGTATACAGTCAGAAGAGATGCAAGTCACAAGTGGGGTACCTCAGGGATCAGTCCTGGGGCCAGTCCTCTTCAACATCTTCATTAGTGACCTTGCAGATGGACTAGAGGGTAAGGCTTGTCTGTTTGCAGATGACACCAAGATCTGCAACAGAGTAGATGATCCAGATGGGGTGGAGGAGAATGAAGAGATCTGGATAAACTAGCAGAATGGTCAGAAGAGTGGCAACTGGGATTTAATGCAAAGAAGTGCAAAATCATGCACATAGGGAAGAGAAACCTGAAGCCACCTATAGGCTGGGAGGAGTTGCTAGCAGTCACAAAGGAAGAAAGAGACTTGGGCATCATCATCACTGATGACCTAAAACATCCAAGCAGACCTCTAAAGCAGTAGGTAAGGCTAGGGGGTGTTAGGGTGTATTAGTAGGGTATCACAAGTCGTAAGAGGGAGGTAATAATCCTCTGTACAAGACACTGGTTAGGCCCCATCTGGAGTACTGCGGCAGTACTGGAGGCCACACTTCACAAGGACATTAACCAAATTGAGGCAGTCCAGAGAAGGGCAACCAAAATGGTGCAGGGACTGCATCAGAAGACATATGAGGACAGATTAACGGAGCTCAATATGTATACCCTTGAGCAAAGGAGGGAGAGAGGTGATATGATCGAGGCATTCAAACACCTTAAGGGCATAAACAAGGTGAAAGAGTCTAACATGTTCAAATATAAGAAAAATAGCAGGACAAGAGGACACAGCATGAGATTAGAGGGAGGCCGATTAAGGGGAATGTGAGGAAATTCTTTTTCACAGAAAGGGTGGTGGATGCATGGAATGGCTTACCACAAGAAGTGGTGGCTATGAATACAGTGCAGGGCTTCAAACAGGCATGGGATAGGCATAAGGGAGCAATACAAATGACTATGAATAGATAGGCCACTGACAGAGCAAAGGCCGATGGCACATTTATAAGGTAGAAAAAGAAATGGGCAGACTGGATGGGCCTTGCGGTCCTTATCTGCCATCAACTTCTATGTTTCTATGTTTCTATGATCCAAGTGATCATGCTTTCCTGGCACTCAACAGTGGAGCATGTCAGGACTGTCCCATGACTCCCTGCTTTCCATTGGCCTCCTCACAGTTCGGGTTTTGGTCAGATGTTCTAGCTCCTGCAGGAAGTAACAAAGTGCATTTTTGCCACTCTTCTTTCCCAGCTCCTTTTCAACCTCTTCTGAGATGCTAGAATCTTGAAATATGGTCTCAAAATCTTGATGGATTTCAGCGAACGAAGGTTGATCCACTGGGTTCCACTGCCAGCAGGCTTTCATGAGCTTGTAGACATTCTGAAGACAGCCTTCTGGATGTTCCATGTAATAATCCTTCTCCAGCAACTCATGCACCTGGGACAGGTCAATACCAGGATATGGAGACTTGACATACATGGCAATTTCCCAGAGCAGAATGCCAAATGCCCAGACATCTGGATTGATCGAGAACTTGCTGTAAGCCAGGCACTCTAGTACTGTCCACTTGACGTGGAATTTAGCTCCAGCATGTGCTGTGTATGTGTCCCCCATTACTAACCGGTGCAGGCCAAAGTCTGCCACTTTGACCATGTGGTTCTCTGATACAAGGCAATTCCTGGAAGCAAGGTCCCAGTGGATGAAGTTCTTCTTTTCCAGGTACTCCATGGCTGATGAGATCTGGGTGGCCATGTAAAGCAGCACAACTGCATTAACCTCCTCATGGTAACAGTCTTGTAGGTGCTCCAGCAGATTCCTATGGGTCATAAACTCAGTGATGATGATGTAAAAGGGGGGCTCCAGCGTGCACACCTCTAACAACTGAACCAGGTTGGGATGCTTGATTTCTTTCATAACTGCAGCTTCTTCCAAGAACTCCACCACCTCCATAGTTCCCTCTTTCAAGGTCTTCACAGCCACAGTGAGATTGTATTTCTTCCACACTCCGTCATACACTTCCCCATACTGGCCCTATCCCAGCTTGTGCATCATGGTAATGTCTTTCTGCTCAGTCTCCTACTTGTCATAGTTGGGCGACACCCCATAGATTGCCGGCTTGTTGCATTTGGAAGCTGGGTAATGCAGTGTGGTGATCAGTACATCTGCTACAGTTGAGTGGTGATGTATGAGCTCAGCCAAACTGTTGAACCGTCTCTCAGAAGAAACATACAGTTTCCCATCTGATGCAGAGTTGATCCTGTAGTGATATACCCTTCCTACGTATCTCAGTGATATAGACTGCTGTCCTGGACAGCTCTCACTTTCTCAAACCAAGACGCTGTCACTGATGCCACTACTGTCACTAATTGTCAGAGAATACCAGGACAAGGAGCTGCTGTTGTGACTGGACTTCTCTACTGGGACTATATTGCCCTCCTTCCCTCCCCTTCACCCCACCACCCAAAGCCAGTTCTACTTTTATAGGCACAGGATTTGACTGACAACAGGAACTTTCTGTTTGGGAGCAGGAAGTGAGTGATCACAGAGCCACCAAAGACTCACCATCCTAGAAGGAAAAGAGTAGCTCTCTGCCCCCCCAGCTGCTGGAGGTCTGCCTCTGAACAAGTAAGGGGACTACTGAGAAATATAGGATCTTCTTGTCTCAGAACAGGAAGATTAGGTGCTTAAAGGTTACAGAGGCAGTATCTAAGTAGGGAGAAAAAAAATTAAAAAAAATAAATGGGGAAAGAGTAAGTATTCCAAACAACAGTGAAGGGACCAGAAATAAGACATGATGGGAGTGGTGCAGTGTAGTGGCTGTGGAGCAGCAGTCTTCTGGGAGACGTTCTGGAGGATGTGGTGTTGTCCCATCTGCAGGCACCTCTCTGGGCTGAGGGAGGAAGTTGCTAATCTCCAGACTGAGTTGGCTAGGATTTGTGGAACCTCTTCTCCCATCCAGACGCCAGCAGGGCCACTGCCGTTGCCTCAGAGGTTGCCAAGAAAGAGAAGCAGTTAGACCACAGTGGGCTCAGGGAGGGTGAGGGTGGTGGAACAGAGGTGCATACCTCCAGTTGTACCTCTCCATAATTCATATGCTGTTCTGCAAAATGTGATTCCTCTATGGAGGCACCCACAGTGGAGACCAAGGAGGATGTTGGGAACCTCCACAAAGAAGACCCACAGGAGGGTGGCATGGGACCCCACAGGGGAAGAAAACAACTCCTGTTGGGGGACTCCATTGTTAGGAATGTAGAACTGGGGGAGGAAAGGGAAAGGGAGGTAAGGTGTCTGTTTGGTGCAATGGCTTGGAGGGACAGGGAGCGGATCCTCAGGATCACTGGAACAGCTGCACAGGGGAGGAAGCTGGATGTCATTGTCCACCTAGAGACAAATGACCTGGCTAAGAAAGTATCAGAGCAGTGCAGGAAGAGTTTGTGGAGTTGAGGAGGGGCCTTAGACAAGTAGCACGCACGGTAACCTCCTCGGAGGTGCTGCCTGTCTATGGCGTAGGTGAGGGTAGGGTGCTCCACACCCTTGGATTCAATCAGTGATTGAAAAACTGGTGCAGAGCTCAGGGATTTGGCTTCATTGCAGGCCTATACTGAAGTGATGGTCTGCATCTGTCAAGGAGGGGAGCCAGGATCCTAGATGATAGGTTTAAATGCTTCATTGGCAAGCATTTAAACTAGCCAAGGGGGGAGGCACTGCAAAGGAGCATGGAATTCCTAGCACCCCCCCAAAAAAGTCAGGATAGTAAGTGAGGTAAACACCAAGTTAGAGATATCAATAGGGAGAAGGGCAGGGATAAATGGAGAAAATGACAAAGGCAATAAGGACAGGGATGGGGCAAAAAGGGGTGAGGCCATCAGGAAATGGAGGATAATGAGTAGACTGGGCAACAAGCTCCCTGAACTGGTGGCCTTGATGGAAGAGGAATGCCTGGATATTGTAGCAGTCACAGAAACAGGGTACACAGAGAACCATGACTGGGATGTTAACATACCAGGGTACACAACCTAGAAAAGAGACAGGGAGGAGAGAAAGGGGGGAGGAGTAGCTCTCTATGTAAGGGAAGGGATAAAAGCAACTGAACAAAAGAGTAAACTGGGAGGAGAGGAGGCACTATGGGTCACCTTAGAGACTGGAAATGGCACCACAATCTGCACAGGGGTTGTATACAGACCACCATGTCAGGGGGAGGGACTGGACAAGGATATGATAGAAGGCATTCTTAGGATGGCAGAGAAAGGGGAGATACTGTTGATGGGGGACCAGAATATGCCAGATGTTAACTGGAGCACATTTGCTGCCGCCACATCCAAGAGCAGGGCCATTCTTGATGCCCTACAGGTGGCAGGCCTCAGACAGCTAGTTTTGGAACCCACTTGTGAGGGAGAAATCTTAGACCTCATACTCTCAAATGGGGACAGTATGAGGATCTCAGATCTAGAAGTGGGTAGCCATCTGGGAAAAAGTGACCACCAAACAGTGTGGTTCATGATAAACTCAGCTATAGAGTCAAGCCATACAAAAAAGTGAGGGTACTGGACTTCAGGAGGGCTGACTTTGGCAGGAAGGGAGAGTGCCTAAGAAAAGCACTAGCAAATAGGCTAGAAGGAGGGGTGGAGCAAACTTCCCCCAGGCCACACTGAACAGTAGGAAGGGAACCTCCCCCATCCAGGGAGCACCAGCGCCACCACCACTACCTCAGAGGTTGCGAAGAAAGCACAGCAGTTGGACTACAGTGGGATCAGGGAGGGTGAGGATGGTGGAACAGAGGCACAACCAGTCAATTGTTCCACTCCACAATCCATACACCATTCTGGGGGAGCATAGCTCCCCTATAGATGCACCAGCAGAGAAGACAGATGACAACTGTCACAAGGGAGGCCCACAGGAAGGAGGCAGAGGACACCACAGGGAAAGGAAGCAGCTCCTGGTGGGGGACTCAATTATTAGGGGTATAGAACTGGGGGGAGCTGGGAAAACTGAAGTAAGGTGCCTGCCTGGTGCCATGGCTTGGAGGGACAGGAAGCGCATCCTCAGGATCACGAGAACAGCTGCAAGGGAGTCTGAGCTGGATGTAATTGTCCACCTAGGGACAATGACTTGGCTCATCATGAGATTAGAGCAGTGCAGGAGGACATTGCAGAGTTGGGGAGGGCCTAAGACAAGTAGCACACACGGTATCCTTCTCAGAGGTGCTGCCTGTCAAAGGCATGGGGAGGGGTGAGGGTAATTAGCACCATGCAGTTTAATGAATGGTTGAAAAAATGGTGCTGAACACAGGGGTTTGGCTTCATTGGGGACTGGGGTTCCACCTGGAGGGACACCAGCCTATACTGGCAGGATGGTCTGCATCTGTCCAGGAAGGGAACAAGTCTTTTGAGCAATCGGTTTAAATGCTTCATTGGCAAGCTTTTAAACTAGTCAAAGGGGGAGGCACTGACAAGCAGCAGGAAAATCCCAGCCACTCCCTACAAAACAGGGTACTATATGAGAAAAAGACAGAGGTAGAACGGTCAGTGGGGGATGCTGCTGCAGAAGGTAATGCCATCAAAAAATGGAGAGCAATGAGTACCAATGCCCGTAGTCTGGGTAACAAGCTTCCTGAATTAGTGGCCTTGATGGAGGAGGAACATCTGGATAGCATGGCAGTCACAGAAACATGGTACACACAAAACCATGACTGGGACATAAACATACCAGGATACACTATCTACAGGAAGGACAGGGAGGGTAAAAGAGGAGGAGGAGTAGCTCTTTACATAAGGGAAGGAATAAAAGCAACAGAACAAAAGGGTAAACAGGGAGGAGAAGAAGCACTGTGGGTAAATTTGGAGACAGGCAATGGCACCACAATCCGCACAGGGGTTGTATACAGAGCCCCTTCTCAGGGGGAGGAAATGGACAAGGAAATGATAGAAAGTATACTTAGAATGGCAGAAAAGGGGGAGATATTGCTGATGGGTGATCTGAATATGACAGATGTTAACTGGAGTGAAGTTGCAGCTGCCACTTTGAAGAGTGGAGTTATTCTACATGCCCTACAGGGGGCATGCCTTAGACAACTAGTACTGGAGCCCACTCAAGAGGGAGCAATATTAGACTTAATTCTCTCAAATGGAGATGGAGAGAGGATCACAGATGTAGAAGTGGGTAGCCATCTGGGAACTAGTGACCATCGAACATTATGGTTCACAATAAACACAGCAATAGAGTCAAGCCATACAAAGACAGAAGTACTGGACTTTAGGAGGGCTGACTTGCCAAATGGGTGAGTGCCTAAGGAATGCACTAGCAAATGGGCAGGAAGGAGGGGTGAAGAACAATGGGAATAATAAAACTGCCATCACAGAGGTAACGAGCCTTGTGTGAAGCAAATAAACAAAACAAAATGATGTAAGAAACCACTATGGTTCTCAAAGGAAGTGCAGTGAAGGTTCAAGAGAAAAAGCAATTCAGGAAGTACAAGGAATCGCTGGAAGAGGAAAGAGAACTGTATCAGTTAAAGCAAAAGGAGGCTGGGAAGGCAGTCAGAACAGCAAAGGCCCAACCAGGAAAAGATAGCCAACTCAGTTAAGAAGGGGGATAAAACCTTTATAGGTACATCAGGGAGCAAAGGAAGACCAAGGGAGGGAAAGTGGAGGCTTAATAAAGGGGAGGGAGGTGGGGAGGGAGACTGTGAAAAGGCAGAGATACTAAACAAATATTTTTTGCTCAGTATTTACAAATGAAGAGGGGAGGTACATAAAACAAACAGTAGAAACACTTGATACAGAAGTTGATACCTGACCATTTACAGAAGAAAGAGTCTTGAAAGAACTCTTAAAACTGAAGGTGGACAAAGCAATGGGGCCTGATGGATTCATCCCAGAATTCTAAAAGAACTAAGGGTAGAACTAGTGACACCACTGGACTACCCTTTAACAAATCATGGTGGATGGGGTGGTACCTGAGGACTGGAGGAGGGCAGATGTGATTTCCCTTCACAAAAGTGGGAGCAAGGCAGAAGCAGGAAACTACAGACCTGTTAGTTTAACCTCAGTGATAGGGAAATGATGGAATCACTTCTGAAGGAAAGAATTGTTGAGTATCTGAGGCCAGAGGGCACAGGACCCTAGGCAGCATGGATTACAGTGGGAAGGTCATGCCAGACAAATCTGATAGATTTCTTTGACTGGGTGACCAAAGTAGTAGATCAGGGAGGGCTGTGGACATGGCCTACCTAGACTTTAGCAAGGCATTTGACACAGTCCCACACAAAAGATTAATATACAAGTTAGCCAGCCTGGGAGTGGGTCCCAAGATGACAGCCTGGGTAAAGAATTGGCTGGAGAATAGGACACAGAGAGTAACAGTAAATGGAGTCCACTCAGAAGAAAGGAGGGTTACTAGTGGGGTACAGCAGGGTTCAGTATTAGAACCGGTCCTCTTCCATGTCTTTATACGCGACATTGCAGAAGGACTGGAAGGAAAAGTATGTCTCTTTGCAGATGACACAAAGATCTGCAACAGAGTTGATGCACAAGGTGGGGTGGAAAGGATGAGAAGGGACTAGGCAAGGTTAGAGGAATGGTCAAATGTATGGCAGCTTAGATTCAATGCTAAGAAGTGCAAGGTAATGCACCTGGGAAACAAAACCCAGGGAAGAGTACACAATGGGGGTGAGATACTAACAACAACAAAATGGAAAGGGACCTGGGGTAGTCATCATCAGATGACCTAAAAGTGGGAAAGCAAATGTGAGAGGGCAGCAAGGAGGATGGGGGGATACTGGGATGCATAGGGAGAGGCATCACCAGTAGAAAACAGGAAGTTATTATCCTCTGTACAGACAGCTGGTGAGACCCCATCTGGAGTACTGTGTGCAGTTCTGGAGACCCAATCTCATAAAGACATAGACAGGATGGAAGCTGTCCAGAGGAGGGCAACTAAAATGGTGCAGGGTCTGCACCGGAAGACATACAGAAGAGAGACGAAAGAGCTTAATATGTATAGCCTCGAGGAAAGGAGGAGAGGGGACATGATAGAAATGTTTAAATACCTCAAGGAATCAACAAAGTCCAAGAGGGTAGCATCTTCAAAAAGAGGTGTCAAGAACAAGAGGGCACAATTTAAGATAGAGGGGGCAGTCAGAGGTAATTTAAGGAAGTATTTTTCAGAGAGGGTTGTGGATGCATGGAACGGCCTTCTGAGGAGGTTGGGAGTCAAAATCAGTGGTGGAATCGCATGCATGGGACAGTCATAAGGCAATTCTAGGGGGTGGGGGTAGGAAGAAGTAGGCTGCTGGTTAACTAGGATCTGCAGCTTATCCAGTAGGTAGAAAATGGGCAGACTGGGTGGGCCAAGTGGTCCTTATCTGCCGGCAAATTCTATGTTTCTATGTAATTGGGAAACATCAAAGCTGCCATCAGAGAGATAACAAGCCTTTGTGTGAAGCAAATAAACAAATCAAAATGAAAGAAAAAGCCACTATGGTTCTCAAAAGAGGTGGCAGGGAAGGTCAGGGAGAAAAAGATAGCATTCAGGAAGTATAAGGAAACACAGAAGGAGCAGGACAGAGAGCTGTACCAGTTAAGGCAGAAGGAAGCAGGGAGGGAAGTCAGAACAGCAAAGGCCCAAACTGAGGAAAAGATAGCCAGCTCAGTTAAGAAGGGGGATAAAAACTTTTATAGGTACATCAGGGAGTGTAGAAAGACAAAGAGAGGGATAGTGAGGCTGAATAGAATGGACAGTGGGTGGGCAAAAAGAGACAGTGAAAAAGCAGGGATACTGAATGAATATTTCTGCTCAGTATTCACAAAAGGGGAGAAGGGGGAGGTACCTAATCCAATTAACAGAAAGTCCAGGAGGGTAGCATCTTTCAGAAGAAGAGATGTGTAAGAACAAGGGGGCACAATTTAAAGATAGAGGGGGGATGACTCAGGGGTAATGTGAGGAAATTTTTTTTCACTGAGAGAGTGATGGATACATGGAACAGCCTTCCTGAGGAGGTCGTTGGGTCTAAAACAGTTGGGGAATTCAAACATGCATGGGACAGACACAATGCAATTATAGTGGGGGGTTGCAGGAAGTAGGCTGTTGGTTAACTAGAATCTGCAGCTTATCCAGTAGGTAGGGAAATGGGCAGACTGGGTGGGCCAAGTGGTCCTTATCTGCCGTGAAAGTCTATGTTTCTCTGTTTCTAAGTTTCACTCTGGATAGGGGGGTCAATCCCAGTCCTTTCACAGAAGAAAGGGTTCTGAAAGAACTCCTAAAACTGAAGGTGGACAAAGCAATAGGGCTTGATGGAATTCGCCCCAGAATTCTAAAATAATTAAGGGGAGAACTAGTGAAACCACTGACTACCCTTTTTAACAAATTGTGGGAGGATGGTGTGGTACCTGAGGACTGGAGAAAGGCAGATGTGATTCCCCTTCACAAAAGTGGGAGCAGGACAGAGGCAGGAAAGTACAGACTTGTCAGTTTGACCTCTGTGGTAGGGAAAGTGATGGAATAATTTCTGAAGGAAAGAATTATTGAGTACCTACATGCCAGTGGGGCACAGGACCCAAGGCAGCATGGGTTCACAGTGGGAAGGTCATGTCAGATGAATCAAATTGATTTCTTTGACTGGATGACAAAAGTAGTCGCCAGAGAGGGTCTGTGGACATAGCCTACCTAGACTTCAGCAAGGCATTTGACACAGTCCCACACAAAAGATTAATAGTCAAATTAACTAGCCTGGAAGTGGGTCCCAGGGTGGTAGCCTGGGTAAAACATTGGCTGGACAACAGGACACAGAATTTAATTGTAAATGGAGTCCACTCTGAAAAAAGAGGTGTTACTAGTGGGGTAGCACAGGGTTCAGTACTGGGTCCAGTCCTTTTTAATGTCTTTAGAAGTGACATTGCAGAGGGACTAGAAGGAAAATTATGCCTCTTTGCAGATGACACAAAGATCTGCAACAGGGTTGATACACAAGGAGGTGTGGAAATGATGAGAAGGGACTTGTCAAGGTTGGAGGAACGGTCAGAAGTATGGTAGCTTGGATTCAATGCAAAGAAGTGCAAAATAATGCATCTGGGAAACAAAAACCCAGGGGAAGGTTACATAATGCGGGGGAGGTAGTAACAACAACAAAAATGGAAAGGGACCTGGGGGGTAATCATATCAGATGACCTTAAGGTTAGCAAGCAATGTGAGAAGGCAGTAGGGAGGGCTGGGGGGATACTGGGATGTTTAGGAAGAGGCATCACCAGCAGAAAACAGGAAGTTGTTATCCCTCTGTACAGACAGTTGGTGAGACCCCATCTGGAGTACTGCATCCAGTTCTAGAGACCCTATCTCTGCAAGAACATAGACAGGATATAGGCAGTCCAGAGAAGGGTAACTATAATGGTGCAAGGTCTGCAAGAGAAGCCATATGAGGAGAGACTAAAGAGCTTATTATGTATGCCCTTGAGGAAAGGAGGGAGAGGGGGACATGATAGAAACTTTTAAGTACCTCAGTGGAATCAACAAAGTCCAAGAGGGTAGCATCTTTCAGAAAAAGAGATGTGCAAGAACAAGGGGACACAATTTGAAGATAGAGAGGAGGCTTTTCAGGGGCAGTGTGAGAAAGTATTTTTTCACAGAGAGGGTGGTGGATGCATGGAACAGCCTTCCTGAGGAGGCTGTGGGGTCTAAAACTGTGGGAGAATTGAAGTATGCATGGGACAGACATAAGGCAATTTCAGTGGGCAGTAGAAAGAAATAGGCTGTTGGTTAACTAGGATCTGCAGCTTATCCTGTAGGTAGGGAAATGGGTAGACTAGGTGGGCCAAGCAGTCCTTATCTGCCATGAAAGTCTATGCTCCCATGTTTCTATTCAGCAGGTACTCTGCAGCATTGCTAGACACTAGCCCATGGTACCAGGAATGTTTCTCTAGGCTGTTGACTGTGGTGATATAGTTACTGGGAACCCAGCCCAGCCCAGTCTTGGTCTGGGCCTCAACCATTCCCCACTGTGGTTGTAACCCAAGACACTGAACTTTTCACCTTTGGTTATTCTGAGTGTATTGTCTCTACTGGCAAAAAAATCATACAGTGCAACAAAGAGGTTGGGGTCATTCTCACTGGGTCCGGCTAAAAGGTTCTCCTTGGAGTTCCAGTGGGCTGCCTCACTCAGACCCTGTGGCTCAAAGTCTGATACAATTGGCCTCTGAAGGATTTCATTTTCTACAAAGACATTTTAAATGTGGATCTCCATGCTGGGCTGGATCTTCCTTCCCTCCTTTGATAAAGTGCACAGCAGGCAGACTTGGCCTCCTCTGGTTCCCGAGAACTTTTCCTGGCTGCTGCCCCATAAAGCAACAAATTACAGAGCCTCCTCCCCACACAAGAAGTTTCTGTTTTTGGTCAGATCAAGAGCGCTACAGGGCATGTGGCAGTGGCTTGGCCAGCAGGAGATGCTACTGCAGGGAGGTAGGAGGAGGAGTGTCTCATGGAGAGGTGAGTCCTGGGGGTTACCATTCCACTGCTAGTCTGGGGCATAGTGCACCACTCCCTCCCCAGACCATCACCGCTGTCTACTGTACTGCTTTTGTTCCTTACTGCCGAAATGGATTAAGTACAGTTACAACACCAGAAGTCAGAGGAGTGCCGTCAATCTTGTGGGGATGACTAGTGACATCAGTGACCACCCTTTTTAACAAATCATGGAAGGATAGTGTGGTACCAGAGGGCTGGAAGAAGGTGGATGTTATTCCCCTCCACAAAAGTGGGAGCAAGGCAGAGGCAAGAAACTATAGACCTGTTAGTTTGACTTCAGTGGTAGACAAAATGATGGAATCAGTTCTGAAAGAAAGAATTGTTGAGTATCTAGAGGTCAGCAGTGCGTAGGACCCAAGGCAGCATGGATTCACAGCAGGGAGGTCATGTCAGACAAATCTAATAGTTTTCTTTGACTGGGTGACCAAAGTGGTAGACCAGGGAGGGGCTGTGGATGTGGCTGACCTAGACTTTAGCAAGGCATTTGACACAGTACCACACAAAACATTAATAAATAAGTTAGCCAGCCTGGGAATGGGTCCCAGGGTGGTAACCTGGGTAAAAAATTGGCTGGACAACAGGACACAGCTGGTAATAGTAAACAGAGTCCACTCCGAGGAAATGGGGGTTATTAGCGGGGTACCACAGGCTTTAGTACTAGGACCAGTATTCTTTAAAGTCTTTATAGGTGACTGCCCAGTGGTGCAGAGCTTTGAGGCACTGGACACCACACCTTGCACCACCCCAGTGACCTGGGTTCGGGAACGAGCCTGGGTCATTGGGTTCAGCGGGGGGGGAGGAGAGGACGGTGAGTGGACTGCTGGCAGGCAGCTCGCCTCCTCAGGAGGTGCAGGAGGGCCTCTCACTGCTTGGCTGCCACCCAGTGGAGACTGGGTGGCAGTGCTGCCTCTGTGAAGCTCTGTGCTAGACCACAAAGAGAGTAGATGGGGCTGGTCTGGAGCTGTGGAGCACATGTGTGCCTTCATGCACATGAGATGCTACTTCCAGGGCTCCAGGTAAACTGAGGGTGGGAGAAAAACAAAGGTAGAAAATCAAGGATCACCGCACAATGAAGCCTCTGGGTTGGCTCGGGAGTTCTGCTGGGACATGCATAGCACGTGGAAGATCCTGAAAGACCCTGAGGCAGTTAAGGGTGGCAGAGGACAGCAGTGATCCGCCATGGTGGATAAAGAAAGTTGGGGAAAAAATGTCTTTATTGGTGACATTGCGGAGGGGCTAGAAGGAAAAGTATCCCTCTTTTGCAGATGACACACATATCTGCAATAGGGTTGATACGCAAAGGGGGTGGAAAGGATGAGAAGGGACTTGGCAAGGTTGGAGGAATGGTCAAAAGTGTGGCTGCTTAGATTCAATGCAAAGAAGTGCAAAGTAATGCACCTGGGAAACAAAACCCAGGCAAAGAGTACACAATGGGTGGGGGGGTACTAACAACAACAAAAATGGAACAGGACCTGGGGGTAGTCATATCAAATGACCTAAAGGTAGGCAAGCAATGTGAGACGGCAGTAATCAGGGCTGGGGGGATGCTGAGATACGCAGGGAAAGACATCACCAGTAGAAAACAGGAAGTTGTACAGAGAGTTGGTGAAACCCCATCTGGAGTACTGCATGCAGTTCTGGAGATCCCATCTCTGCAAGGATATAGACAGTGTGAAGGCAGTCCAGAGGAGGGCAACTAAAATGCTTCAGGGTCTGCACCAGAAGCCATATGAAGAGATACTAAAGGAGCTTAATATGTATACCCTCGAGGAAAGGAGGGAGAGGGAGAACATGATGGAAACATCCAAGTACCTCAAGGGAATCAACAAAGTCCAAGTGGGTAGCATCTTTTAGAAAAAGAGATGTACAAGAACAATGGGGCACAATTTGAAGACTGAGGAGAGGACAGTGTGAAGAAGTATTTTTTCACTGAGAGAGTGGAGGACACTTGGAACAGCCTTCCAGAGGAGGTAGTGGAGTCAACAACAGTGGCGAAATTCAAGAATGCATGGGACAGACATAAAGCAATTCTAGTGGGGGGTAGGAGGAAGTAGGCTTCTGGTTAACTAAGGTCTGCAGCTTATCCAAAAGGTAAGGAAATGGGCAGACTGGGTTGGCAAGCGGTCCTTATCTGCTGTCAAAGTTTATGTTTCTATGTTTCTGTTGGGTTCTGCTGCCCAAGTATGCTGATTACAGTGGGGTGGGACAGGCAAAGAAGCAAAAACAACATCCTTGCTTAAAGAAAGGTCTGTATGGAATGGGTGGACAGTTATTCTGAACCCTGGTGATGAAAAGGGCAAACTTTGGAACCACTAGGGCTAGTCTTTTTTTTTGATATATGAATATATAAATTGCATGATGCATACATTAGAGTTTCTGCTAAGCAGAAAACTAAAAGAAATACATAGACGAGGGATACAGCATTTCTTATCACTGTTAAACCAGCCCTGTCCATATTCAGAGCTAGAGCGAGAGACCAGATATGATCTGCAAAGACAGATTAGGCCGGGAACATTTGGGCAGACTGGTTGGGCCAAGCAGTCTTTTTCTGCCAAGAGATTCTATGGGCTTGATTCTCAAAGAGCCCTTAGACTGCCACAAACTGTGGCAATTGGCAGCTTGTGTCAAAGCCTGGTGCGCCAGGGACCCTGCACCTGATTTTCAGTTCGGCAGGGTCCTGGGGGAAAATTCCTGCAGCTTGCAGTAACCCTGACCATGTGCCAAACAGGCAGCACATCCAGAGGGTATGCTGCAAGGTGTGGAGTGGCTGTGCGTCACTCTAGCATGCCCCTGATGGTGAGTGACACCCATGACCCAGTGTTATTAGATGTAAATACCCCTGCAATCCCTGATGTCACTAATATTTGTACATATACATATTTCCTGGTGATCTAGTGGCCCCCTCCCCAATCCCTAGTGTCCCCATAGTCATATGTAATAATATACCCCTTCATGATGGTCTAGTTGCCCCCTGATCCCTGTTGTCACTGTAGTCATGTTTAATTATATACCCTTTCCTGGTGGTCTAGTAGCTCTCCTCCTCAATGTAGCTGAACTCATATTTAATTGTATACCTCTTCCTGGTGGTCTAGTGCCCCCTGATCCCTGATGTCACTGTAATTTTACTTAAGACAAACCCCCTTCAGTGGTGGTCTGGTGTACCCCCACCAGCAGGCAGTGCCCATCACACCACTCCCCATCCCAAAACACTGCCAGCAACCAGCAGAGCCCACCTCTCACCTCCGCAGTCAGCTGCTGACTGAACTGTCACAGAGAGCATACTACATAGTGTACATAGTCATGAATGAGCACATACACTATACAGTATGCACTCAGTGACAGTTCAGTAAGCAGCCAGATGCCAAGGTAAGAGGTGAGCTGTGCTGGTCTCTGGCTGTGTTTCTGGATGGGGGATTGTGGTGGTGGGCACTACCTTCTGGATTGGATGGTGGGGGTCCACTGGGCCATCAGGAAAGGGAGTTTGTCTTGAATATGATTATGGTGACATCAGGGTTGGGGGGCACTAGACTATCAGGAAGGGGTATATAATAAAATATGACTACAACAACACTGGGGAGGGAGTCCACTAGACCACCAGGGAGGGGTATATAATTAATATGACTAAGGCAACATCAGGGCTGGTGACATCAGAGCTGGGGAGGAAGAGCCACTAGATCACCATGATGGGGTATTTAATTAAATATAACTGCAACAACATTGGGGCTGCAAAGGGAGTGACTGTGGCACATTGCCACAAACAAGTCAACTCTCCCGGGGCTGGACTAATAGTACTTAGAATTTCTCCCACTGGGAGAGTTCTGAGAATCCCACATTCAGGAATGTGGTGGCTTTCATCTACCACATGCCCCCAGTACCATTTTGTAGCCCATTTTGGGGTGCATGGGTGGCGTAAGCCCTGTTTGGGACAGGCAGCATGCATTTGATGCAGGTTGCCATTGAGAAGTGCTCCCTGCGCATCGCTTGGTGCAAGGGCAACTGTGAACCATATATTGTGGCCCAAGCCCCTTGTGCTGTACTGGGAGCTTTGAGAATCAAGCCCAATGTCTCTAAAACTGCCATCTCACCTCTTACAAGCTGCATGTTGGGTGAGCACTGGGAGGCATAATTAGTCACATTCTACTGCATTATTTAAATAAATGTAGTATCTTGCAGTATTTTTCATTAACCACACTGTACTTTTCATTAGCCATATTTCATTTTCATTACCAATTGACTATTGTATCGAGCCCTTGTGCTCACCTAGGCAAATCAGTGCAGGCTGTAGATGTCCCCCATGACTTAGCCCCTTGCTGATATCTGTGGTGGGGGACAGAGTTTTTTTATTTGTATTTTGTTTTACTTCTGATACCTATCCAGAGATAGCCTATCTCTGCTCTCATGCATACCTTCTAGATACACTAACCTATTTCACGATTTGTTTTATAGGTCTACAGAGTGTCCTATAACTTGCAGTATCAGATAAGTATAATTTTCCTATTTTACCTGTCCTATGTCTTTTCTTTCCCAAAGTACTATGGATTCTTTGTGATCCCGCCTTATTCTTGTTTTACAGGCACCTCATTCTTGTCTCCTGACACCTCTCCTTTGACTCACACAGAACTAGGCAATAAACAGGTAAGGAATGCATTGTATATGTGTGTGAGGGGGAGACTGGTACATGTGGGGGGAGAGAGGGAAGTCCTGTTGTGTGGATGTGGATAGAGATGGGGGAGTGTGAGTGTGTCTATCTAATAATAGGATGTGACTTTTTCCACCTATAAGCAGTTAGCAGTTATTCCCTGTATACCCTTCCCCTATTTACACAATTGTGATAAACACTAACAATAACCATCCAAATTTATTATATTAAATAAAAGATGGGTAAGTAGGAAATACACCCATCAAGGTGGCTAACCAGATCATAAAACTACACACCCTTTAGGCCTGTGGCTTTATGATCTGGTTATATAGCCTTCTTGATTGGTTTATACAACATACGGACATACGAATATACCAGTAGGAACAGACCACCTGGTCTATCTAAGTCTTCTCGAGTGTGCAGCTAGCACCCCTAGTTTGTAGCTGCCCCACCCCCCCCACTTTCCTATTTCCTAGTATGCCACACTTATCCATCATTTATGCTGTATATATTATACTTTCAATACAACCAGATAGTATATTTTCAGTATAATACTGATGGTAGACTTCCAGTACAATAATCATATATCATTGGAATGCTATTAGTACAGTAAAAGTATGCTGATTTTATACTTTCAGTACTGTAATCATATACTGATGGTATACTGTTGGTGCAATAACCCTATAACTATAGAATATTTTCAGTATAGTAATCATATGCTAGTAATATACTTTTGGTGTAGTAAGATAGTACAACTGTAGTACAAACATTCCAGACTAATATTATACTTCAAGCACAATAATCCATCAACTGATATTGTACTTTAGTACAATAATCACATACTGCAAAGTATACTCAGGTATACTAAACCGGGCCAAAATAGGAAAAAATTAATATAAAAAGTATAAAGGAAATGTATACAAAATATACCTTTAATATACTAAACATTTTCAGCCATTATAAACTTCATGTATATTTATTATGCTAAATATTGAAGTATACACAGAAACTTATTATATATTTTTATACTAAATATTGAAGTATACTTAGAAATATGAAAAATATATTACTTTTTCATAAGGGCATGGCCATGCTGCAGCATGGTCATTGTGAATATGGTGGTGTATTTTTTTTTTGGGGGGGGGATTCGGGTTGGAACAGCATTGTATCCTGCATCCCAAAGCACTGGGATGTACAGCAGGAACTCCTTCCCGGACTGAATTAAATGCATATCTACAGGTACTGTACAGAGCCTGTACAGGAGCAGGGCAGGGATAATTATTTAGTTTCTGAAGGAGCAGAAATTGTGCAAGAGCTGTGCAAGGACTAATAGCTACTTGGGCTTGATAGATACAGGTGCTGTGCAGGGCCAGTACAGGTGCAGCGGCCACGAAAGCTGCAGCTGTAATTCAGTGACTATTCAGACTTGTAAGTGCCTGTAAAGGGTTCATTAGTATGCACACTTTAAATCTCATGCACATTTTCAGGCAAACTATATGCTGTTTACAGGCACCCTTTACAGACATAATACAGGCATACCACAGGTATAAGACAGGTACTTTACAGGTAAAGAATAACCATTGTGCAGATATAGGACAGTACTGCATTTTTCAGCAGGATACCATTGTGGGCATGGAGGCTGAGAGGAAGATTACGTTATTTGGACTGACCATCCCCATTCCTTTAAAGCCTGCTGAGCCTCTTCAGGTGCGGTGTGAAGTTCAATGCAAAGAAATGCAAGGTGATGTATTTGGGAAAAGGGAACCCAAGGAGAGAGTATCACCTCAATGGAGTCCAGCTCAGCACCACTCAGAAAGAAGGATACCTGGGTGTCATCATAAGCAGCACCCTTAAACAGACAAGCCAATGCAACAAAGCTTATCGCAAGGCCAACAAAATGCTGGGGTGCATAGGGAGGGGATCCAACAGCCGCAGGAAGGAGGTCAGACTGCCACTATACAGGTCCCTGGTAAGGCCCCATCTGGAGTACTGTGACCAGTTTTGGAGTCCACATCTGAAAAAGGACATAAACAGGTTGGAGGCTGTTTGGAGAAGAGTGACCAAAATGATCCAGGGCCTTCAAAGGCACTAGTACAAGGAGCATATGGAAGCACTAAATATGTTCTCACTGGAGACAAGGAGGTGGGAGATATGATTGAAACATACACATTCCTGAGAGGAATGAATAAGGTATCATCCTCAGACCTGTTCAACAGAGTCTCCAACTCTAACACTAGAGGGCACGAGTGGAAGTTGAGTGAGGGGCTTCAAGAGGGAGCTTAGGAAACCCTATGTTACAGAAAGAGTCATGGAGCCATGGAACAAACTGCCAGCTGAGACAGTGGAAGCAAAGTCCATCACATCATTCAAGCTGGGGTGGGACAAGGCTAAAGCGTGATCAAAAGAAACAGGAGTAGTAGAAGGCATTAGGCAGAAGGGGGTTAGGTCCTGAGATCTGAGAAGGTCCAAGGAACACATGGGAAGACTAGATGGACCTTTGGTCTCCTTCTGCTGTCTTTTACTATGTTTCTATGTGTACAGAATCATACCAGACTCAAAAAAAAACACAATTTCACAGGACAGGGAGTCTGAAAGTATACATGATGAGCCCTGAGGTTGCAGAGAATGCATGCATGTTCCAGCTGGGGTTTCAGAATATCCGGGGGATAATCTTGATAAAAAAAATAGTCAAGCTTCATTAGATTTAACATGTTTTCTGCCCCAGCCAATCTGCAAGATTTCTTCTTTGTCTTTGAAGCTGCAAAATTTCATAACCACGGATTGTGGTCTAGCCTTGGGGTCTGTGGGCTTCAGGATGAGTGCTCTATTGGGCTTCTTAATACGAAACTAAAAAGCAGGCAGGAGATCCAAAACATCCCTTTGGAGATTTTCCATAAATTCAGTCATCCAACCTGTTTCTGTTTCCTCTGGTAGACCATACACCCGAAGGTTATCACAACGAGAGCAGGCTTACAAATCCTGCACCTTATCTTGTAGTTTTTTCATTCTGATCCAACAGAAAGTTGATTGCTGTGTGGAGTTGAAAAGTTCCATCTTCCATGACTGCCACGCAGTCTTCTGTGGCCTGAATCCAGTTCTCCACGGCCTGAAGTTTGGAGTTTAGTCATCAGAACTCCTACTGGATCTCACTCATAAAGTTTTTTATTTCATGCAGCAAAGTTTCAAATCATGAGAGAGATAAGCACTGTGCTTCTATTTCAGTGTCAGCATCCAGACCGGCCATACTGGTGGGTGAATAGCTTTAGTTGGCTGTTAGTCAGACTGGATCCTCATTCATCCATCTTCCTGATGACATTTTGAGCTCAAGATCTGGTCACTCTGTCTCTTCCAGAAGTGATGCCATATGTGTCACTTTTAAGTGATTAATGCACTTGCTGGAGGAGTTTGATAGCAGGCTAGCAGTGGAGCTTCAGGGTTAACCAGCCATTCAGGCGATGACATCAACGGAAGTCCCGGGTTCATTTTTTTATGTGCAGAAGCATAAAAGGACAGAAAAAGTTCCTGTTTTGTGTTTGCCCAGTGGGTGGTGCTGTTGTGTACTGGCACTGAATGTGTGTGCCACCCCACTACTGCAGGTCTCTGCTTCTGTGTTGCCTGAGTCTATCTCTCCCTTTTGCTTGCGTGCCCCCCTCCTATGTATATATACACACACATGCATACACACATACAAACGTGCATATACACACACACACACACACACGTCAGGGTAGTTTTTGTGTCCACCAACCCACTCTGTTCTGTCTGTCAGTACATGGCCAGGAGAATCATTAAATGGAAATGGACCAAGAGAGTGAAACTGAATGCCTGTTCGATAAGTGCAGCACTTGAATAATGTTTGGGCGGGCTGCAGTGCTGTGACTGGGTAATGGATGTCTTTCACTTTCTTTTTACTAGTCAGAATGCCAGCACATGAAGCCAACAGTAGTTTTTTTATTTGACTGTCCCTTGGCTGGGAAAATGGGGGGGTTGTACTCTTACTTAATGGAGGTGAGAGCAGAACACCAAAGTGGCCCACACTGAAATGGCGAACTGTGAGCGAATGGTCATAATGTTTGTTTACTGCTAATTTGTAGAAATATTGTTTTGGTGGGGGTTCTTGTCTGTTTACTGCTGTGTGCAATATTAGGGCAGTGGAGTTTTTTGTACCATTTAGGTGTTTACAGTACAGACTCCAGTGGGGGCGGGGAGAAGCTCATGACAGCTTCCAGCTGAAGGGGTGCACTGATTTTTTTTTTCCTGAGGTGTTCTTGCTGCTAGATCTTCATACAGAGATCTTATGCTGAGATAATATCACTGCTGAACGCAGGCACTGACCAATCATAGCTGAGGATATTTTTCTTGCCATTGTATAATTAAGCAATAAGGCACGACAGAGTGTGTGTTATTGTGTATTAGAAAATGGGTACGCTGCAAAGATCGTAAATGCAGCATTCTGATTGGATGACAGACGCTGGCACCGGGGTTGTTATTTCTTAACAACGCCCGGTGTAAAACAAGTCCCAATTCAGAGTGCCCTATTACTAAGACTATCCTTGGGCACCCTGAATTTTGAAACTCTCCAGCCGACAGTTTTTCTCGGCTAGCTACCTATACTTTGGAGAAAGTGAAACCAGGAAGTAATAGCAGCCGTCGCTGCCCAGATTTACTTTTTTTTTCTCCAAACAGTGATTTCAAACATTCGTCGCTTACTCAGTTACCTGAATGCTGAACAGTACTTCATATTCATTCCTTGTTTCGCTGGCCACTGCTTCGCCCGCTAGCCTGACAGTCAGTAGCTCATATACTAGTACCACCCTAGTAATGCAAACCATGCGATCTTTTTCAGCCGTCATGTAAATTTTTTTAAAATAATCTGTCTTTCATCGAGCAGCATTCCCGTTCTAATACACTGCTACTCCAAAGAGCTAAAATAACGAGCTCTCGTTTCTGTGAGTGGGGATGAAAATATTAAGCAACAGAACAGGATCATTAGAGCGTTATAAAAAATGCAGCGCCCTCCAGTGGTAATGCCTGCAGAACAGGGATTACTTTGCTATAAAAGTGACCTTTTTTGGTTCTTTTGTTTAAATATATAAATATTTATTATCATATATATTAAAAAAAAAAAAAAGACCGCTACAGCCCATTTTCTAAGTGTAATAATACCCTCCAGGGTGGGCGTTATGGGATATAACGGACCTTCCAGGGGCTATAAGGCCCTCCGCCTCTGGCATCAGGCCTCATTACTCCCCTGGGCGGTCCGTTATATCCCAATAACGCCCACCCTGTCGGGTATTATTAATTACATAACATCACTCCTGGGGTGAGCTGAAATACGAGGCAAAGCTGAGTGCTTCTACCACCCCAGAAGCGTCATTATTACACAATAACACACACCCTAGAGTGCCTTATTGCTAGTATGCAATGGCTACTTTGTTAGTAAAAGAGAATAAAAGAAAAAAATATTTTTATGCATTTTTATTTCATTTTTTTGTGGGTGGAAGAGTATTTAAAAAAAGTCCATTGTACTTCTCTGTCACTAGTTGGAGCTTTTAGCTGAAGCATTGTGCTCTGCTAATTCTGGCATGGTTTTTCACAATTCTAATGTGTGCTTACGTTGTCATTTTTGATGTCCCTCTACCCCCACCCCGGCCGTTCAACACCCGGTGAAAATGGGATTCTTTATCTTTTTATTTTATGCTTTAAATTATTGCTGCTTCTTTTCTTGGTTGCAGAGCCAGTTGATGGCTGTGTGGAATGCGCTCAATGTCCAGATTTCAGAGTTCAGCTTTTGGACCCGAGGTGTCACGGCTTCCCTTACTTTTCAGTAGTAAGAGCAAGAGGAGCAGGATGAAGATTAAGACTGTGTGGCACAGTTAAATTCAGGGTGGACACTGAACTGAACATTTTTGATGCTTTTCTCCCAGACACGAGTGGCTGCAGTGAACCACGTGACTGGTAGTTATGGTTGGCTTGGTTCACTGAAGATGCTCTGTTTGAAGGAAACAACGTGTGACACATTTTACGATTTTAATAATGAATTGTGGAATTTTCCTGCCTGTCAGAGTGACTGTTGGAACTGGTGTTTGGTGTGTGTGTGTGTGTGTGTTAAGCCCTGACAGATTCAGTAAGCGGTACGGAGTCTGTGTATAGTCGAGAAGGGAGTGATTTCCAAGATTGCTATGAGGTATTTTCTGTGCCTTCCCTAGATACAGTGATGTTATAGTCTAATAACATCACTGTGTTACGGGGCTGCAGCCAATCAGGTTGCTAGAAATTTTCTTGCCATTGTATAATAGTCATTCTCATATTTATTGTAGATCACTCTTATATTTATTGTAACCTATGTACTTACACTGTTTTCATTTTGCTTAGTTTCATTATTTCCTAAGTGAAAGAATCATGTTCCGACAAAGCAGACCATTCTCCTATTGATTGTAACTCATGTACTTATGCTGATTCATTGTGCTTATTTCTGTATTTCCTATATGAAAGATTCATGTTACTGACAAAGCCTTTGGCTGCTTGTAATTCGCTGTACTTGTTACTGTCCTCACTTTGTTCTGTATTGTCTCCTGATGTGGAACCTTTGTAAAACAGTCTTGGCTCAATAAATTAATAATTTCTCACACAGCCCTAGTTTTAACTTCATGCATCTGCAGTTTTGGTTCATAAACCAGGCCATCCACTTATTTAGCAAATACAACTACTGCCAAATTGTTTGAAATGACTGACTACAATACACTGTAACTAAAAATGATCTTCAGGTTTTGTCACTTTTTATAAATAGACTGGATCTAAAAGTATTTGTAAATTCCAGGCCATTAGACCTAAGTTTCAAAACGAACTTAGATTTATGAAGACATAATGACACTTGGGCAAATGCACAAACTGAGAGACACAGATGTGCAGCATGTAACGTCCATGCATTAAGGTATACAGTGCATACTGTGCACACCGTGCATGCCACACCATTGCAGCATGCTTGAAGGGCAAGGGACCCAGTGTAGACAAGACAGACATGTAGCTACATGCCAGCCACAGAACATGCATGCCTGGTAGCATTGCCGTGTAGTTGTAGGCATACAGTACAGTACGCAGATGCACAACATGCACTGCATCACCCAGGCATATGGCTCAGCATGTGCAGCAATACACGACGTGGAGGACAGCCATAAATGGCAGTCGCGTAACACAGGCACACAAGATGCAGCATGGAACGGCTATTGTGCATAGTCCCATGGGTAAAAGATAGGGCAAAACCTATAGCATGGAGACACTGCAGCACACAGGATGCAGAGCACCACCTGTCAGGACCCCCAGTGGTGGACAGGACATATACTGGCACCAGAGAATGTGCAGAACATATGGCACAATATATAGTAGGGGATAGAGAGAGACACCAAATATTAAAACCACATTATGGCACACTAACCACTGTAACACACTGTGGAGCACCACAAAGATCAGAGATCAGTGTGTGTAGTGCAAACAGAGGTGCCTGGACCCATGGGTGATAGGTGACATTGGCCCCCCATGTGCATGTACAGTGTCGCAGAAATGCAGAGAAAGTTGGCAGGACTACAAACATGTAACCCAATGGCAGTCCCCAACCTGGCCCACATGTTTGGCACCCATGGATGTAGTGGTGAAACATGCATCATCACAAAATGTCTAAGGCATGTACATTAGGCCACAGTTGGTAACAGCAAGACCAGAGGACAGTAGGACAACCTACAGACAATACAGAGCGGCAGAACATGTAGCATACACAAAGCTTCTGTGACATACTGACTACAACCAAAGAGCAGGGCATCTTTAAACAGCAGCAGCCCCCACCCCAAGCAGGTACAAGATTGCCAAAACAGGGTGTGTGAACCATGGGTGGACACAGAACAGAGGTATTGCAGGCAGCTGAGATACATACCAAGCAGCGTGGAATGCTACAATGGCATGCTATGTCCTGAACGGCCACCCCATTGTATGTGGTAGCAATGCATGACACTGACATGTGTATAGTAGAGACATACTGGACAGATGCTGGGACAGAGTAAATCCTACGGCACATACAGGCACATCCGTAACAAGCAGCAACAGGTGCATAAGGAAAAGAGCAGAAGCATATTTTGCAGTTACCCACATCTCCTCCTCCTCCTGCCTACCCATGCAGATGGCGGAATCACACAACTGCCCAGAATGAGGATGACACCAGTGTGGATAGCAAAAAAAAACTTATTAAAGAAATGTACACACAAGCCCAACTGGCTGCCCCATCCCCCTCCAACACAATGCCCCCCTTAGTCCCCTGGGTCTTCAACGTCCTCAATGGACCCCCTAGAGTGGTGTCAGTGCACTCATGGTGCACAAGAAGCATCCTTTTCAGTGGACCATAATACTTCTGTAAAAGAGGACAGCCATGAGTGGTCTGGACATGGTGGACCAATGCTGTGCACAGCCTGCACACACAACACCAGCAGTACATACCTTGGATGGTCCCTTAGTGGCTCACAGTTTCCCAATCTCGTGTTTATAATAGGCATCCTAGGACCCTACACATCATGAGAGAAAGTATGGCAAACACTGGGGCACCTGTCTCCATTGAGCCACTGCCACTGACTTTACCCTGTCTGGCTGCTGGTTGTGCTCCAGCATGAATCTTTCCAGATACCCATGATAGTATTACAGATACACAAGAGGAGGGTGACACATTACAGACACAGCACAACATCACATAGAAATACACATAGACCAACCGATGGTGCAACACAGAGGTCACAGGACACAGGGGTACACTGGGTGGAAAGGGACACAATACCTCCAATATAGGGCATGTACCATGGTATAGGTGTGCTCACCACATGTACTACATAAGGACAAGAACTATGAGACATAGATAGGGCTGTGGCAGGCAATCATAAGTTACAAAGTGCCATTTACCTCATCTATCTCTGTCATCTGCCACATTTGACCCTTGTCTGAGTGGTCCTGATAAGCTGTGGTAGATACCCTCAACAGCTTGCGCGGGTATACCCCAAGGCACCCCACCTGAGGTGCATTTGCTGTACTATTTCTCTCTCTGCTGCAGCCTCTGCTTTTCAGACAACAGAAGAGTATAGCAGCCGGTGACACCTGCTGGTATGTGTGAGCCTATGGGTGTTCTGGGTTACCGCCCCTTTAAAGGGGGAAGTCCAGCTGTGGCCACCTCAGCAATACATGTTATAGAGCTGTGTATAGTAAGGTGTTGTGGTTTGGACACATAGTACTGCATCCTCACAGGGGTCCACAGGTTGTGCCCCGGACTTCTAATGAATGTTCTCCTGATGGAGGGTGAACGGGAGAGGGCAAGGACTATGAGGAGATGCCACAGGACCCATCTATTCAGGCCACAGCAGAATGGGGTCAACTCTATGATGCACATTGTTTGGAGTGGTTACACCTGGGCCATACAATGATCTCGGGGCTCTTCAACATGCTCTGGACACAGCTGGGGTACCTAAGGCAAGTAAGTCACAGGCCATGTCTGTAGAAACAAAGGTGTAATGCCCCAAAGTTGGTCATTACAGAAAATTAAAAATTAAATTAAATAAATACAGAAAACACAGGTGCTTACAGTACCTGCTGCAGGTGTAGGCAGCAGGGTACTGTACGAAGGGGCCCCTAGACATAGAAAGTCAACCTCCCTACACACAACACACTGTAAATAATGAAAAAGTGCCTTGTGCACTTACACCTGGTCAAAAGACAGAAAAAAAAAGCATCCCATGTCATAATGGCCTGGATGGAATGCTGTGCTAAGTGGCTCATGCACAGCATTCCAATCTAGCCATTCTAGAACTTAGGCAAGTTAACTTTTGAAAATAATTCCACATCTGGTCAGTTGGTCAGTTCGTGGGCAGCTGTTGAGGAGAGAGGACACAGTAAGTCAGAGGGATAAGAAAAGGGCTTACCTGGAGGGTTGAAGCCGTCCCTGGGGACTTACCTGTGTGCCTGCTCTGCCTCCACTGCCTGAAGAGGCCTGCTGCTGTAGTCTGTAGTCGGTGGTGCCATCGGGGCACAACGAAGAAAAACGCCGCTCCCGTTGCGTTTCTTGGGGTTAAAAGCCCCTCCGTTTATTTGTTTTGGCCCCGTTTATTATTTTTAGTCCCCGTACGAGTTTTAAAGTTTTATTTTGTCCCACGGCCGGGCGCAAGAAGCGCCGCATCACGGCTCTGGCCTCAGTCGCCCCCAGTCGCCTGTCCGTTTCTCCCTCCCTCTGCCAGCATCCCTCCCACCTCCCGGTTGCCTCCTTTCTTCCTGGAGACTGCAGAGTGGTGAGTCGGCAGCAGCACACGTTATGCTGACCGCCCAGTTTTCAAGGGGACTGTGTTTTTTGAATTAAGCGCATTAGGCGGCTACGCCGTGACGAGGCGCCGCGAACCAAGGTCGTTAGGACCGTAAAATATGAATATTTATTAGGGGCGGGACTAGTGACGCCCAAAGGAGGGGCCAGTATATTAAGGCCATTGAAGAGGCTCCATGAATATTAATGAAGAGGCGGGATTAAAGGTGGGATTTTGCCAGTTGAGTGACAGCAGGCACTGGGAGCCTGCAAATTTAAAGGGGCAATGCCATTTAAAAGGGCAATTTGGCCCAAAGTTTAAAGTAGGGCACCAGGCCCAGTACAAGGTGGGGCACCAGGCCAAAGCTAACGTAGGGCTTCAGGCCCGAGGTAAAGGTAGGGCATTAGGCCCAAGGTAAAGCCTGGTTGAAAGGGAGGCCCCGGCCTAGAGGAATAGGGCAAGCCAGCCTAGTGGTACTAAAGGGAGGCCCCGGCCTAGCGGAATAGGGCAAGCCAGCCTAGTGGTACTAAAGGGAGGCCCCGGCCTAGCGGAATAGGGCAAGCCAGCCTAGTGGTACTAAAGGGAGGCCCCGGCCTAGTGGAATAAGGCAGGCTCAAGCTAACGTAGGGCTTCAGGCCTGAGGTAATGGTAGGGCATTAGGCCTGAGGTAAAGCCTGGTCTAAAGGGAGGCCCCAGCCACAGCGGACAGTAAGGGATCCTATCCCAGAAGTACCCTACCTATAGAAACAGGGGTTCATTTGAGAGTGTTGTAATTGCCTAAACCTGTGAATTTACTGTGATTACTGTACTGCTTATGCTGAACTATTGCCCTAAGTACCTGAACTATTGTCCGAAGTACCTGAACTATTGCCCTAAGTACCTGAACTATTGTCCGAAGTACCTGAACTATTGCCCTAAGTACCTGAACTATTGTCCGAAGTACCTGAACTATTGGTCCAAGTACCTGAACTATTGATCTAAGCACCTGGACATTGGCCCTTATCAGTAACGATTACCCCGGAAGTTATAATTTGCCCTCCCAGGCAAATTATTGTACTATTCCACAGTTCTTTGGGCATTCTTCAGTTATATGTTTGCTACTGTACAGAGACAGTCTCAGTCTTCTACCACATTGCAGTCTCCTAGTGTGGTCTGTTACACCACATGCTCAGAATCAGTCTCTACTCAGAAGAAGACATCCTTCCAGCATTCTTCACTTCAGGAAGATCATCTATCAACTCATCCCGTCCGTTCGTGTCGTCCGCCGAAGTCGAAGTCCGTCATCAGTTGTACCAGTCATACCCGCCGTTTCTTGTTTTCACAGCTTGAAATCATCCGCGAACGCATCACCACAGCCGTACAGTGTCGTCTCGTGGTTCCTGTTCCAGATGTCCTAAGTTGGTCGCCTCTACAGGAGAGAGAGAGAGCCTCATCTTGGAGAACCTGTTCTGCACCCCCACCTGGTCGTTCCCCGAAAGTCGAGTCCGTCGAAGCCCAGTCCGGGACGCGTCCGCCGTTTCTTTGTTTTGTGTTGGTTCCTGACCCGAGGATTGCAGATTCAACCATCATCTCTTCAGATTCCTATGGTTTCTGGTCCTGTCAGAGTTCCTCCCGATTCTAGCTGGCCCTTGGAGTGCTGCAGCATCAGTCGGATCGTGGTAGTCCTCCACTGGATTCATCGCCACGCAGATCTTGGTCTTTCTTCATCCTTGGCAACCCTAGAAGTGGGTTTTGGCCGAGGAACCTCTTGCTTCAGTGTGTGTTATTTCAGGAACCAGTTGCTTTGGTTCTACATTCTGGCAGCCTCGGAGAGAGTGGGCTTTTCGTCAAGATATATGGTCTGTTTACTAAACCTCTCACCACCCCAGTGGCCTTACCTAGGTCCTTGCTGGGAATTGAAATTAGGGTTCCACAGTTTTGTTTTATTTCCTTGTAGCTACCAACGAAGAACAACGGTGATAAGACGACAGACATTTGGACTTTGTGAGAACTGGATGGTCATTGTAAACCAAATATTGCATTGTGGGTAGTGGAGCACATCTGATTTCTGTCGTCTATGTACTAGTTGCTCTTACAGGATACTACTAAGGAATTTTAGGAGTGTAGTGGCAATAGGCCATAGTGCACCCATAGAGAATAATAGTCTAGAGTTTCGACATTTTAGAGTTTAGTTGTTACTGTTTAGATATCCATAATGCTGCCCATACTCCTAATTGTTTTTGTGGTTGGTTATAATCTGCCCTATTGTTAACCGGGCATTCCCTAATCTTCTTGTGACTGTGTCTGTCTACCCACTCTTTTGGTTGCTAATAAAACATCCGCCTTTTGGGCATTTTAAAAATTACTAAGTCGACTCCTGCCTCTCCTTGTCCGGATAGCAGTTATCCTAGCCGAAAAATAATTCGGACCTCTGGTGCCCCGCTCATCTCTTTTCACCACCTTAGAGTAGAGCGCACTTACATAATTAACATCACCTTCTTGAGAGCACCACAAAGGTGTTGTGTGCTTTGTTATATTATGCAACAGGGTCCTTCCAGATGGGGAGTCACTGGTATCAGCCAGTCACCAGTGTCCAGGGTCCTGCATCAGGTCACAGACGCCTTAGTCCAACATGTGCATGACAATATAACATTCCCTTCATTCACAGCAGAGATCTGTGCCACAAAGGAAGCATTGCATGCCATGCATGGCATGTCTAATGTATTAGGTGTGATATATTTTATACGTGTTAATCCTAGCACTGAGTGTGGAAAATTAGGTAAATGAACAGAAAGGGTTTCCACAGCATCAACTGCCAGCTTGTCTGTGATGCAGGTGGAATCAATACTAATGTGTGTGCAAGGTACCCTGTGTTGTGTCATGATGCCTATATATATCTATATATATATATATATATATATATATATATATATATATATATATATATATATATATATATATATATATATTTATGCAGGATCCAGGCTGTGTGCCCACCTTGTGGCACATGGTGGTGTCAACATAGAAACATAGACTTTGATGGCAGATTAGTACCACTTGGCCCACCTAGTCTGCCCATTTCCCTGCCTACAAGATAGGCCACAGATCCTAGTTAACCAACAGCCTATTTCTTCCTACCCCCCACAATAATTGCCTTATGTCTGTCCCATGCATTCTTGAATTCTCCCACAGTTTTAGACCCCACAACCTCCTGAAGGCTGTTCCATGCATCCACTACTCTCTGTGAAAAAATACTTCCTCACATTGCCCCTGAACCGCCACCCCCTCTATCTTTAAATTGTGTCCCCTTGTTTTTGGACGTCCCTTTTTCTAAAAGATGCTACTCTCTTGGACTTTGTTGATTCCACTGAGGTACTTAAAAGTTTCTATCATGTCCCCCCTTCCTTCTTTCCTCAAGGGTATACATATTAAGCTCCTTTTGTCTCTCCTCGTACGGCTTCTCTTGCAGACCCTGCACCATTTTGGTTGCCCTCCTCTGGACTGCCTCTATCCTGTCTATGTCCTTGCGGAGATGGAGTCTCCAGAACTGGACGCAGTATACCCCCAGCCCTCCCTACTGCCTTCTCACATTGCTTGCTAACCTTAAGGTCATCTGATATGATTACCCCCCAGTCCCTTTCCTTTCTTGTTGTTGTTACTACCTCCACCCCCCACTATGTTTCTGTGTTTCTATGTTTCATCGCTGAGCAGAGGATTGGGCACAGCAGTCAACATGAATATTCAGAGAACACACATGAAGAATTTGGACTGGGGGCAGAGGAACAGATGAACAGCAACATATGAACATTACAAGAAGCTGCTTAGGAGCATCCAGGAGATGGAGAGGCAATTTGGGGTCTTTGGCAACAGGAGAACCCAATGTCCGATACAATGGTAAGTGGAATGAACATCAGCTGGCAAGTGGGTGAGAGGAAGGGTTCATTCTTGGGCTTGTAGTTACAAAGAGTCAATGGGTGACCCTGAGCAAGAAACTGGGAGGTGGGCAGCACAGGATGGGGTCCAGTATGCAAAACTGTGAAATTGGAGTCACAGGACAAACTCTAACATCATTATTCACTCTGTGGTCTAAAGTAAGTTGGGGAGAGAGAATTAGATGTATGTTTTTGCAAAGAGCTGCTAACCTGGATTCCCAATATTCAGTCCTGTAACCACCTTGATCATTGTGTGACACCGAACAAATTAAGGGAGGGGGTGCAGAAGGGGTAGCAGCATGAGCTGGTTGAGTGTAGGGCAGAAAAACATGAAGTCCTACAGTTGCATTTCTTTACTTCTTTTTTTTTTTAACTGTGTAAGCCTAAGCAAGAGGAGGTGGGGATGACACAAACCCCAATCCACCTTTCTGAGACAGTAGTATAAGGTTGACCCAGTAAACAGGCCCCTACCTCAAACTCACCGATATTTGCTGAGACACTACTGCCAGTGATGAAAGGAAGTGTTTCAGCATGTTCTAGGGTAGTAGTATATGCTACATAAACTATAACCCAAATAAAAAAAAAGAGATAAATAAATAAGTGCCTTAGCTGGATCCCAGCTAAGGCACTTCTTTCTCTCTCTCTTCTGTTTGTTTGGGTTACATGTACAGTATGTACACATGCCACCATTGTGTTTGGAAAAAAAATAAGCTATAGCTATAACTAAATCAGCTAGGGCAATAGTCACTGACCCTCAATAGTACAGTCCCCCCCCCCATGCTGAACTACATTCAGTCAGTAATGGATATTGGCCCAAGTTTCCGGTGTAGGACTCAAATGCACTACCTTCCAGATGGGGTCCAGAGGCAAACATTCTTTTGTAGTATTGAGCTATTATGGCAGTGCTGATTTTACACAAGACAAAGAAAACTACCACACATATAAGCTCTGCAGCCAGGAAGCAGAATTCATTAAATTACTGTTAGAATTATTGGGCCAAAAGGACTAGGACCCAACAGAGTTGAAGTGACCCCCCCCCCCATAGATCAAGCAACACCGTTATTGGCTTGCAATGGTAAGGGAAAGCTCCCAAAGCAAAACTACGTATTTTTGTATAGTGCCTTGCACACAAAGGGTACCTTAAAATGCTTAAGTAGGGTGCCTGGGTTAATTGATAGGAAATACAGAATACAAATAGAAAACAAGACAATGTGCAAATACAGCATGTTGTTGGCTAAGGCAGCAGAAGGCAATCAGGCAGTGCCCAACAGCAGAATAGTAAGTATCAGGAACAGACAATCAAACTAAAATGTGAATACATCCCAACGATGGGATCTGGCAGCACAATAATGTTTTGTTTTTTTCCCCCGGACTGGACAAATAGTTGAATCCAGGTTGTTGTTACTTTCAGGACCCCTTCTGAAATGAAAATGAGATGCTGTCTCTGACTTAGACTTTCCATGCTGAATAAACTGTAACAAAAGCAACACATAAAGGTTTTATAGACTCAGATAGAAGACAGGATATCTTCCAGTTTCCTCCAATTTTGGTAGGCTCAGTTGCATTAGGGCAGTCGCAACCGGAACCCAGCTGTCATCACAGCCATTCCTCCCAGACTGCCGTGTAACTGGAAACTGCAGTCTGGGGCTCTACTCACCACAGTGAATTGGGGATCTCTGGGCCAGCTGACTGGTTGTCTGTAGCAGTGTTGTTTTGCTGCCCAACTGTTTTAGTGAGCAGAACATGTTGTTATTGCAGGGGAATGGAGGCCACTTACCCCAATCAGGTAGATGCTATCGAGGCTAAAGTTTGGGCTGATAATCACCATTTCCTTCTCCAGCATGAATTCCATCTCTAAGGGATCCATCATGGCATATGGGCCAACCCTGCACTCGCACCCCATTATAGTAAATCTTAACACAGAACTGAACCTTTCCCATCCCAACCCAAACCCGGAAATGAATAAGTTGACTGCTCCATTGCAATGGTACTCATGAATCTGGCAGGTGTCCCGAAAAGACAACTAACTAAAGAAAGTCTTTCTTTTTAGTATATTTGCCAGTTCAGGGATTTCATCTTTACATGATCAAACAGCTGCTGCATACTGCCACATAATGAATACATGAACTTAGATCTCTCTGAAAAATTTCATCTTGAGGAAGTACCTGCTGTCTCACGAGACCAATAAAGAAGTCTCATGAGAGTTCTTGATTTTGAACAAGATGAGATTTCCGTGAGCACTGCACTTGTCAGGATTGGCGCCGAATGCTTAGCTTCTCTAAGTCTCCTGCATTTTAATGTATTTTCAGACCTCTTGCAAGTATGAATGACTGCAGCATACTGAGCTGGAGGTCAAGATGTATTTTTTTAGCCATGCATATGCTTTTGTTTTTGTTTTTGCATATCAAGTACTGTTTTTAACAGCCCTTGTATGAGCTTTGCACTCAGTTGGATACTCAGCGGTAAGCAGGCATTCTGCAGCCAATTCTAGGACATTTGAGCCCTGAAACAATGTTTCCCTTGTGATCCACAAACTGTTTAGTTAAGAGTAGTCTGCAGTATGAGATTGGCAGTGCTCAGCATGTGTAAAGTAGCACTGAACGTGAAACTGAGTGCCCTTTGAGACATCAGTAGACTGCAAGGAGCTGCATTCTGCCTTTTCGATGATGATGTCAAGGCAGGCTGGCTGACTGAAAAGATTATGGCAGGTCAAGGTTTCAAATTTGAAGTGGTCAGTTGTGTTGAGAGTTTTCCATTTTTAGTGGTTATCTGTGTCAGTGTTCACCAGTGAGAGCTGTGAAGACAGATCAGAGAGGGGAGCTAGTTGTGTGATATGTGGGCCTACATTATATGGCAGAATTTATTGTACTGGTATTTGATGGCTTATCATGTAATTCAGAGTTGAAGTAATAGAGAAAAAAATATGTATTTCTGAGAACTTAATTGTTTAATCCAACAAAAATGTATAAAAGTTTCAACTATATGACACATATAAGAATTGTTTAAGGTGTGTGTCTGTGAGACTAAAATTCAATTGTTGGTGATTCACAGTCTTAGTATTGTACAGGGTGACTGGCATTAGATCAAAGGAGGGTGGGGTTGTGTCTGGTGTGTGGCTTTGGTGTAAACTAGTTTGGAGGCCTTATATTACAGGTGACAGTAAAATGTCCTTCAGCAATTAAAATTGAGTGCATATTATTACTTCTGAATAGTGTCCATCAAAAAATGTTTCTTATGTGAAATGAATCGAGGAAGGTTGAAAATGTTGCAGTGTTAAATTACTGGAAAGTGTTGATGGCCACACAGGAAAGTGAGGGTCAGTGGAAAATGTCTGAGGGTCGACAGAAAGTATCTAAGGGATAGAGGAAATTGTTGAGGGTAAGAGGCATTGTGTCTGAGGGTCTGAGAACGGTGTCTGAAGGTAAGAGTAAAGTGTTGTGGCTGGGTCGGAGGAATGTGCCTGAAGGTCAGAGAAAGGTGTTTGAGTGACTGAGGAAAGTGTCACATGTCAGAAGAAAGTGTTTATGGTCCAAGGAAAGTGTAAATGGTCTGAAAGTATCAAGGGTCTGAGAAAAGTGTTGATGGTCAGAGGTAGGATGTCTTGAGAGTCAGAGGTAGGTGACAGTCTGTAAGGATCACAGGAAAATGTCGAGTTTCCAAAGAAAATGTCCAAAGGGGTCAGAGGAAAGTGTATGGGGTCAGAGATTTGGCACTGGAGTCTATGTAGGGTCAGAGGAAAGTGTGGAAGAAAAGAAGAACGTTTTTGATTAGGTGTGTTGTGTCACGGTGGCAGTTTGACTACAGCAGCGCAGTCCATTGACTGCAGCAAAGTTTTCACTTGCATGAGCATTTTTTACTTTCTGTGCTGCTGTCACTGCTGTGTGGAAATAAATTCAAAAGGTGCAATTTTAGTAAATAAGGATTTGTTCTTTTAAGATGTATGCATCGACTAAAGTAAGGGATTCCTATCTAATGAAACAAAATTAAAAACACTCTGCTTCTTGGCTCTGAATAAGTTGGTTACTGAATTCTGAATTGCCTCCAGACTGTATCTTTCTTTCCTCATGTGGGGACTCCGGAACTAAGTTGCTTTGCTTTCTTTTAGTCTGCAAGAGTTCATTACATTTATATAAGCAAGCAATAATACCCGACATGGAGGGTGGTATTGGGCTATACTGGACTGACCGGGAACATAATAAGGCCTGATGCTGCAAGTGGAGGTATGGCCCATATTGACCACCCTGGAAGGTATTATTGAGCTTAGAAAATGGATACTAAAATAGGTCTGCAGAGAACAACCCCCAAAAATATTGCATAAAGAACAGACAAACTATTTCCATGAAGCCAGGTGTGGTGGTGGTACTTAACAGAAGTGTGTTGGTTGTTCAAAATAAGCTCCAAAATGCACCACAGAGCATCAAAAACCCCAGAGCTTTTGGGGGCCTTGCGGTCTTAGACACCCGGCATTTTTATAACTATTTCCTTTTTAAGAAATGCAGAACTCGGGCACTCACTACCCACTTAAACATTACCACATGGTTCTCGGTTCTAAAATATTTATTAAATATAAAATGGACCACAATGCCTGAGGCATTTCAGACTTAACATGTCCTTTATCAAAGGCTCAAAGGCAGCCTTTGATAAAGGACATGTTAAGTCTGAAACGCATCAGGTGTTGTAGTACATTTTATATTTAATAAATATTTTTACACTTGAGAACCGAGAACCATGTGGTAATGTTTAAGTTGGTAGTGAGTGCCCTAGTTCTGCATTTCTATGTTTGGTAAATTCTCGAGAGCACCACAGCTAACATTGAGTCCCTTGTTTCATATATAACTATTTCCTCCAGCAACATCAACAACTCTCCAGAAAAATTACTCATATTGTTCAGCAATGCTTCAGAGCTCCCTTGTAAGGTATGTTCTATGATGTACAGTTGCAGCAATGTGCATTCATTGATAGCACTCTGCCAGTTAGCCAACATTTATGAGTTCAACTGGCAAGTATTAACATGGTGACATGGAGCTCCATGATGGGCTGAGAGTGGTAAGTCACTTCTGGCTCCTGTCAACTGTGGGATGTGAGCTGGGGCCTGCCTGGGTATCTAGGAAGGCAGTAGCAAACAGTCACGATCATCGAGGTGTAAAGGAAACTAGGGGATATCCAACTAAACTTTTGGGTGGATAAGATTATAGTCAGAATGGGACTATTATAGAAGTGAGACTCATGTAAAATTGAGGCAGCTCTTGCACCAGGATGTGGTCACAGAAGAAGGGGACAGTCAGACAGGAGATTTCTCAAAGTGAAAACATTGCAATGGTTGGGACCTGGATGGATTTAGTTTTAGCGGGGGGAAGGGGTGGCCGGGCAGAGACATACACATGCCTTCGGACACTAAAATGAGAGAGACGGGCCCTCAAAATGATAGACAGCATGGGACACTTCCTCAAACACAGAGATACAAACTCAGAACACTGTGGAAACCATTGGGTTACTTGTGCAAAATTTATTTTTTATTACTTTTAAGCTTCTCAGACTAGTATGAATTTCTGCTTCAAAGTCCCACCGCCCCAAACTTATTCCAAGGGCCAGCTCAAACCAAATCATTATGGTCACTAAACCCTAGTGTCTCCCCCTTCATGCACACCTCTTACCACTTTCAAGATGGGGAGCACCACATCAAGAATCACAGCTGACCTGTTTTTTTATTTTTTATTTATTGTTTGTCTCTCTACCCCACCCCACCCTGGTCAGCACTGCGGATAAGAGCCTCTAGACTATTCCTTGATTGCAGCCAATCCTCTGCATGCACCCCCATGGAGAATTGGATTATACTCCAGGTAGGGGTAGTCAGTTGCCGACAACACCCCCAGTTGTGCACCTCGTCGGGCAGCTGTTGTGGTGGTGGCGGGGAACACGGGAACACCCAGACTCATCAAGGTCCTGCTAGAAGCCAGAAATGGGGAGGCTTTTCCCCAATAATAGTAACCCACCACCCCAACCCCACCCTGTGATGTTGGCACATGGAGATCAATGAACACACAAAGCTGCGGTTCCACTGCACTGCCACCCATGGTCGTTCAGGTGGCAGTATTGCATCAAGAACAGCTAACCAACCCACCCCAGAGGAGGCAAGCAGTCCTTGGGATACTAAGCCGTCTTACACCTCCCTGGCCCTCTCTCTGATTTCCAAGGTCTGCTCCTAAATCCCAGTCATCGGTGCTGCAGATGGAAGTACTTCCGCTGCACTGGCAGACCAGCCTACCTAGTGTGCTCCTTAACTAGCAGACAGTCCTGGAATGTATCCAGCAGGGGCTGACTTCTGGTGTTCCTGGTGGCTGGAACATCCTTATCAGAATCAGGCAGGTTCAAATCACCCTCCACTACTACCTTCCTCGTTGCCACTCCAAGGGCTACCCCTCCTCCTTTGCCTTTTCTCTCTGTCTTGCCTATACATGGTGAAGCCTGAGACCATCAGGTCCCGGTTGTTATTCTCTATGGCCCAAGTTTTTATAATGGCTAACAGATCTAGCCCTTTTCTGCTACCATTGCTTGGAGCTCACTTATTTTGCTTCCTGTGCTGCTAGCATTAAGGCTAACCAGTTTTTATCTTGTGCTTAAGCTTTTGTTTGTTACAGGATCTGTCCCTTAAGTTTTCCCTGGCCTCTTTAATTTTTTGTTTCACCTGTCTTTCAGCCACAGTGAGCCCCCACCATGTAGCATCTTTGCCAACCCTTTTATGAACTCCTTCCTTATTGTTCTCTTCCCTCTCCCTCCCGCTAATGTTTCTAGCACCCAGTTCAGGGGGAGCCCTAGCTAGGTTATCCACTTTTTTGACCTGCTGATGTTTTTTTTTTTCCTTGACATAACCAGTGTTCCAAGAATTACATATCCCTCCCCTGCTGATTAGATTCCGGTGATAGATACATTTAAGAGTAAACAAATTAGCCAAAATGCATGATCACAGAAAAATAAATATAGGCCAGGCTACTAAGGCCACCAATAATTTTCCACTATACAAACATGGGCCACAAAGCACTAAAAAATGCAGTATGAGTTGAGGGGTCACCTGAATTTCGCTCCTCCTACTCAGCATTTCACTTTCTCTCATACTTTCTTCTTCTTTTACCATTTCCCTTTTTATGGCTGCAGTAGGCAGAGCCCGCAGATGTATTGCTTTGAGAAAAGGACTTCCTGCATAATTACTTTCCAAACAACATGGCAGAGTGTTAGAAATAGTGTCCTCCACTGAAGCCTCATTACAACTCTGCCTGTGTGTGTATATGATTTAGAGAACACTGTTTTTCCTCTGGCTCATGTTCCCTCACTGCAAGACATCAAAGGAGGCAAAACTTTGTCTAGGGGCATGACCAGGACACTCACTGCCACTGAACTCTAGGTGTCCCACTCATGGCTTTGCCACTTGTGGGATATCAAGAGTTCAATGGCAGCTTCTGGAGATATTTCTGCTATCTCACTCTCACCTGTGTCAGATCCCATATATGTAGTACATTACAGTCGGTGTGTAAAATTAGCACTGTGCTTCATATCACTTGAATGGTGGGGGGACAAGAATGCTAAAAGAAATAAAAAAATCTATCAAGGGTGATGGTTTTCTCAAATAACAGCAAAAGCTCAGTTTCTGACACAGGTAGTATCATTAATTTGTAGGGGCCATTGCAAATTGCAGCATGAAAATGCAAAAGAAAAAAAGTATACCTATAGCACATCAGTTAGGAAATATAGGGAGACTCAACAGTTTTAGGGTAAGTTAGTCCATTTTGACTTATTTGCTACATATACATCTCAATTGCTAAGGGGCCCTGACCATGTTCACCATTCCTCAATGCAAGCTAGCTACCATATGCCTAGCATTAACACTGATGGGAAGATTATTCCATTATCAAGAATCTCTTTAAATCGCTTTTTTTTTGGCAAATTGAAATCTCCTCCATAGTTTTATATATGGCTTGCCTCTGGCTTGAGAGAAGTTAAAGGAAAACTCCACCCAATGTCCAAGTCTAGTATGTCTGTGATTTCTCTGAATTTGCTAAAAAAAACTTTCTCGCACATTTGGAGTCCCTTCATAGAAGACATCGGTAAAGTAACCAAATACTACACACACACACACACACACACACACACATATAGAAACATAGAAACATAGAATTTGACGGCAGGTAAGGACCGCTTAGCCCACCCAGTCTGCCCATTTCCCTACCTAATGGATAAGCTGCAGATCCTAGTTAAAAAGCAGCCTACTTCTTCCTACCCCCACCCCCTAGAATTGCCTTATGACTGTCCCATGCATGCTTGAATTCCACCACTGTTTTTGACTCCACAACCTACTCAGGAAGGCCGTTCCATGCATCCACAACCCTCTCTGTGAAAAAATACTTCCTTAAATTACCTCTGAGCCATCCCCTCTATCTTCAAATTGTGCCCCCTTGTTCTTGCACATCTCTTTTTCTGAAAGATGCTACCCTCTTGGACTTTGTTGATTCCCTTGAGGTACTTGAAAGTTTTTATCATGTCCCCTCTCTCCCTTCTTTCCTCAAGGGTATACATATTAAGCTCCTTCAATCTTTCTTCGTATGTCTTCTGGTGCAGACCATGCACCATTTTGGTTGCCCTCCTCTGGACAGCTTCCATCCTGTCTATGTCTTTGCGGAGATTGGGTCTCCAGAACTGCATGCAGTACTCCAGATGGGGTCTCATCAGCTGTCTGTACAGAGGGATAATAATTTCCTGTTTTCTACTGGTGATGCCTCTCCCTATGCATCCCAGTATCCCCCCAGCCCTTCTTGCTGCCCTCTCACATTGCTTGCCCACCTTTAGGTCATCTGATATGACTACCCCCAGGTCCCTTTCCATTTTTGTTGTTGTTAGTATCTCACCCTCCATTGTGTACTCTTCCCCTGGGTTTTTGTTTCCCAGGTGCATTACCTTCACTTCTTAGCATTGAATCTAAGCTGCCATACATTTGACCATTCCTCTAACCTTGCCAAGTCCCTTCTCATCCTTTCCACCCCACCTTGTGCATCAACTCTGTTGCAGATCTTTGTGTCATCTGCAAAGAGACATACTTTTTCCTTCCAGTCCCTCTGCAATGTCGCTTATAAAGACATTGAAGAGGACCGGTCCTAATACTGAACCCTGCAGTACCCCACTAGTAACCCCCCTTTCTTCAGAGTGGACTCCATTTACTATTACTCTCTGTGTCCTATTCTCCAGACAATTCTTTACCCAGGCTGTCATCTTGGGACCCACCACCAGGCTGGCTAACTTGTATATTAATCTTTTGTGTGGGACTGAGTCAATGCCTTGCTGAAGTCTAGGTAGACCATGTCCATAGCCCCTCCCTGATCTACTACTTTGGTCACCCAGTCAAAGAAATCTATTAGATTCATCTGGCATGACCTTCCTGCTGTGAATCCATGCTGCCTTGGGTCCTGTGCCCCTCTGGCCTCTAGGTACTCAACAATTCTTTCCTTCAGAAGTGATTCCATCATTTTCCCTATCACTGAGGTTAAACTAACTGGTCTGTAGTTTCCCGCTTCTGCCCTGATCCCACGTTTGTGAAGGGGAATCACATCGGCCCTCCTCCAGTCCTCAGGTACCACCCCATCCTCCCATGATTTGTTAAAGAGGGTAGTCAGTGGTGTCACTAGTTCTACCCTTAGTTCTTTTAGAATTCAGGGATGAATCCCATCAGGCCCCATTGCTTTGTCCACCTTCAGTTTTAAGAGTTCTTTCAGAACCCTTTCTTCTGTAAATAGGCTTTTATCAACTTCTGCATCCAGAGTGTTTCTATTGTTTGGTTTAGGTACCTCCCCCTCTTCATTTGTAAATACTGAGCAAAAATATGTGTTTAGTATCTCTGCCTTTTCACAGTCACCCTCTGCCCACCCCTCCCCTTTATTAAGCCTCACTATCCCTCCCTTATTCTTCCTTCGCTCCCTGATGTACCTAAAAAAGGTTTTATCCCCCTTCTTAACTGAGTTGGCTATCTTTTCCTCAGTTCGGGCCTTTGCTGTTCTGACTGCCTTCCCAGCTCCCTTTTGCTTTAACTGATACAATTCTCTGTCTTGCTCCTTCTGTGATTCCTTGTACTTTCTGAATGCTAGGCTTTCTGAAAGTAGGCTGGCTTTGTGCCAATACAGCAGCCTGGTACATATATTTATGGTGGAGGAAGGATTATTTATATGTGGGTGGAATAAGAGATTAGGATCAAAGGTTATGCCCAGGTATTTATAGGTGTAGACCTGTTCCAGTGGGAGGAGGATTTTGGAGAAGATTGTTAGCTAGGCATTGTGGTCCTTACTCTGTCGGTGGGAGAAGAGCATTGATTTAGTCTTATTGACATTGACCACGAGTCTTGTGGTCAGTGAGCCAGTGTTCAACTTGGCTGAAGGCAAGTTGTAGGGAGGACTGAAGGACTGTGGGATCTGAATGAGAGGCATACATAACCGCATCATCTGTGTAAAGTAGAAGGTTACAGGGTCAGGATTTGGGCAGGGTATTCAGGAAGATGCTGAATAGCAGTGGGCCAAGGATGGAGCCCTGGGGCACCCCAGAGCAGACTGGTAGTGAGGGTGAGAGGATGCTGTTTATCTTCACACGTTGTGACCTATCTGTAAGGTAACTTGTGAACCATGTGACAGGTCCAGGGGACAGTCCTGTGCTGCAAAAAGTGTTTATGAGGAGGGTGTGGGAGACTGTGTCGAAAGCTTACAACAGGTCTATGAATACAGCTCCTGTTAGCAGTTTTTTATCTCGTGCACTGTGCAGAGAGTTGGAGAACTCTATGAGGGAAGTGGTTGTGCTGTGTCCCGTTCTAAACCCATGTTGTTCCCTGCATTGGAGGTCGTGTGCATGTAGATAGACTGTGAGTTGGTTTGCAACAATTTTTTCCAGGGCTTTTGAGAGGGGTGGAAGTATTGAGATGGGTCTGTAGTTGTTGGGCAATATGGGGTCCCCACTCTTCAATATTGTAGTGATGGTGGATACCTTCCAGTCACTTGGGAACTGCCCTAGACACAGGGAGAGCTTGAGTAGATCCATCGGGGGGCTAATACCAAGTCAAGAACCAAATTAAGGATTTTCATGTCAAAGGAGTCTGTGCAGTAGTTTGAGCCCCCTAGTGCTTTTTTAAGGTAAAAACTTGCTTCATTTATAGTAATCACCTTGAGGTAGAAAGGGGATAGGTTTTGTTGAGTTCAGGGTTGTTAGGGGTGGGGTAGAAAAAGTTGCTTGGCAGGACTGCACTCAGATCAGAGAATGCTACATTTAGACCGTTGGCGATAGCGAGTGGGTCCATAGTAATAATACTGTTGACAGAAAGCTGGGCAGGGCAAGGCATCCTGGACTTCCCGTTTAGTTCCTTCAGGTTGTTCCAGAACAACCTAGCATTTCCCCAGTAAGAGGCCAGGGTGGACTTGCAATAGGAGGATTTGGCCATTCTAATAGCCCAGGTGCACTTGTTGGAAGCTAGTTTATAGGCCAGCCCATCCGTGTGTACCCCAGAGGTGATTGCTTTGTACCAGAGATCGTCACGTTTCTTCAGCTGATTGAGCGGAGCAAGTGTAACTCAGGGGGCATTTCGTTTTTTGGTTTACACCTTCCGGAGTTGGGCAGATGCATCACAGGCTTTGTTGACGGTGTGGATGAAGTATTCAAGGGCAGCATCTTTGGAGGGGGCACGTCTGATGGGGGACCGGTCACACTGGTTGAGGTATCTCCTTAATTTAGTGAGACCTCCAGGATGGAGACGTCATCGAAGGAAACTGCTTGGCCGGGGAAGTTTCAACAAGCATGACCAGGCAAAGAGGATGGGGGAATGGTCGATTAATGTGTCTGTCACTACCGCTATGTTTGTGATTCTGTTAGGGCGATTGGTGAGTAAGAGGTCAATGAGGTACTAGTACCATTTTGGGGGTTTATCCTGGTTGGCTGGGTGACTAATTGGGTCAGATCTAGTGCTGAGATGGTGTCCTTTATAGGGGAGGCCGAGCTTGACAGCCAGTTCACATTAAAGTCACCCATTATAATGTGTTCAGATTTGGGTGGGAAACTGGTGATATAGTCTGCCAGAGATTGAAACACTAAGGTTTGGTTACATGGTGGGATGTACACCACAGTAATGGTAGCAGGGACTTTGGTAGTGTCTGGTGTAATTTTTATCGTTAGAGCCTGCGCTCCATGGCACAGGGAAGGTGCTGGTAGACTTTGGTAAGGCAGGGAGTCTTGCATGTAAAAGGCACAACCCTCTGCCCATTTGCCAAGTCTGTCTGCTCGATAGGTGGTGTTGCCAGGGAGTGCTATGGATGGGTCCTGGACCTTCTTTGATAGCCAGGTCTCAGTGAGGGCTAGCACATCCAGTTCATGTCACTGCACCCAGCATTGAAGCTGTGCCAATTTTGGGTGTAGGCTGCAGATATTCATAGCAACAATTCTTGGCCCATGGTTGGAGGTGCCTGGGCTGACTGAGGCAGGGCCTGGATTAGGGTGTACATTGCCTGACATTAGAAGCAGCAGGGTGAATATTCTGAGGAAGGCCAGTGTTCTCTGTTTGGTGATGTGGGTATGCTGCTTTAATTCTTGGGTAGGGTAGGAGAGGAAAGCAATGGGACATGGGAGGTGGTGTTGGGAGGAGATGGGTGGGCGATGAGTGGGGGGGGCCAGCGGAGCTTCCGTGCCAGAGAGAGTTGGTGGGAGTCTGTGTTGTGACGCATGAGTGCCAGATAAGTAAGTCATGGGCGAGTGACTGGGGGGTCCCAGGATGAGGAAGCTAGAGGTTAGTAGTGAGATACGCATTGTAATACTGGCAAGCTGCCACCAGAGGAGATGCCAGGAGATTGCTAGTCAGCAGGGCACTGTGTGTGGGTATAGGGTGGGGCTGTTAGAGGAGAGTGAGGAGTGGGGATAGGATGATAGGAGCAGGTTATTGTAGTAGAGTGGGGAGTGATTGGAGGGATAGACACCAATGATATATATAGGAGAAGGTAAAATAAATTAGTGAAAGTAGATGGGGACAATGCTGCCTCTGGTGGTGAGGCAATATAAGCTACAAATAGTAAAGTGGGCTGATTGGTTTAAACACAGCCTCACTCCTATTGGCTGTATTGCTTCCTTTACCACCCTATATGAGGGAGTGTCGACCAAGGGTGGTGGTGGGGGCGGCGGGGCAACAGCACAAGATGGAACTGCACCACACTCCTGTATTTGCTTGCTGCACCCACGTTTCCATACCTGATTGAGTTCGGGGTGGGGAGGCATCTGGACTCTGGCCCTCACGGCCAATGGACCCTTGGTAGGATCCGATCCTTTCCCAGTGTGAGGTCTGTTGATAAGCAGGTACAAGTTATTTAAGCCATACTGCAGGGGGACGATACTGATTAGTATGCCTAGGCAGGCACTACAGATACAGGCTATAGGGACATGTGCAACCTTTTTGACACTGGCATGCAAGGTTCACCCAATGTGAATTACTAGGAAAGGAATTTAAAGTAATTTGCACCTCAGGCAGAAAGTCTGGCAGTTTTCCTATAGATCCTGGCACCTGACATTTCCCATTATTGTGTGAAGTGACTGAAGGCTTGGGGATGTTAGCATATGAACAGGTTTTGTGCTTTGAAGTTTAATATACAGAGTGTGATAATGTCATGAGCAGAGGAAGAAGATGGAGTCTATGGGGGGAAAAAGCTTTATACAAAATAATTTATTACTCATTTGTGTTAGTGAAGCATACCTGAACACTGAAGGCCACAGAAATTAAATCTACAAACGCAGTATGTTACTGGAGGGGGTGCAGCGCAGGGCGACAAAGATGATCAAGGGGCTGGGGGACTTATCATACGAGAGGAGGTTGAGGGAGTTGAACATGTACTCACTGGAGGAGAGGAGTGACAGGGGTGACATAATTGAAACCTTTAAATACATGAAAGGAATAAACAAGACGGGTACAGAGGGGCTGTTCAAAGTAAGGGAGGGGAGGGCCACCAGAGGCCATGATATGAGACTGGAGGGAGAAAGGTTCAGGAGGGATATGAGGAGGCACTTTTTTACAGAGAGGGTGGTGGCTGGGTGGAATGCATTACCTGCAGAAGTGGTATCCAGTAGAACAGTGGACTGCTTCAAAAGGGGATGGGACAGGACAAGGGGGAGGGTTAATGAAGGGGAAGGGTGGAAGGAAGGGGCAGCTGTAGAATAAGGGGTGCTAGCTGTACATTCCAGCAGACTTGATAGACCTCTAGGCCTTTATCTGCTGGCAAATTTTGTATGTTCGTAGTATGAACATTATTAAACCTCAGTGTGAGTGAAGTACAGACCTGCACTCAGTAGGGGGGTTGGGGTGGGGTACCTGTAACAAAAAAACAGTAACCTTGAGGTTGAAAGTAATCCACACTAATGTTTACCAGATATTTTATCCATGTAATGGTCACAGCAAACATTACAGGAAATGCTGTCCACAATGATCTTTCCCTGGACAAGTGGGGCATGTAGTGTTTGTTTTGACCATTAAATGGAGAAAATATTAAACATTATTGTGGATTTTTATTTATTAAGTAACCTGAGCTAGGGTTGATCTGTGACTTTACGCCTCCACATATCTGAACACTGGTTATGTCACGGAAAGGAAATCTAGAATGCAATTGGTATTATGACCCAAACTAAATATCAATCAAAAAACATTATTTAACCAGGCAAGAAACATCCTTGAGCAAGCTCATTTGCAAGTTGGTCCTGGACAAAGTAACACACAAGTAAGTTCAGAGACTAATACATACGATACAGAGCCATTAATCTAAATGTACAGCATTATTACAAATGGGAGGAGAACATTAATGAACAGCTATAAAGGTAAAATGATGCATTAAGTATAAGGAAATAGGAAAAGGGTCAGGGAAGGGGAGGGGTGGATAGGATAAGTGATTAGCTTAAAGGGGGTGATATAGTAGCAAGGAAGATCTGTTGTGTCAGTTGAGCATATCAGAACACTGTGTAGGTCACAGAATTTAAATCTACAAACAAACTACAGACATTATTATTGAACTTCTGTGTGAGTGAAGCATATCTGAACACTAATGAGTAAATTGACCTGCACTCAGTGTGGGGGGAGGTATTGCCCAGTGACAAAAAAAAAAAAAACAGTACCTGGAGGTTTAAAGTCAAGGTACAACCTAAGATGTATAACCTTTTGCACAGATCAGTGACCTCTGTGTGTCAATGGCCACAATTACAGCTAAGAATTGAAAGAAGACAACAGACTATATAAGCATAAAACATGGACATGGAGAAATGATTATAATTTTCAGGATAGAGTATTTGGTTGCTTACTGTAACGCTGTTTTTTATGTTTGCCTGCACACATGCACAAAAAACATACGTGACAGCTTAGGAGAGAAGCAGGGTTTTGGAGGTGTGGCACTGAGGTGGCCAATGCCCCCACTGCATTTAGAGGCTTGGCCCTCTTCCCCAGTGCGGTGGCATGCTGCTGCTGATACTAGTTCAGCAAGCATGCCACCAACTTGAAATGATTTAGCTGCTGCAATGAGGGCAGCACCCCCTCATTGCAGGGCATGCCTTGCCTGGTGTCTCCATTCAATAAACATGGTGGCAGCTGTCACCATCCCCCTCTTAGAGTCCCCAGAAAACCTGAAATCAGGGATGCTCATTACCCCTGTCGGAATGCCCCCTCCCCAGTTTATTTGCTGATGGGGTAGCCCAATCCCCGTTGGCATGATTCTCCCCTCCCCCATTTGTTGTGAGCCGAGGGGGGGTGTCCAATCTCCCTCAGCTGATGCACCCTTCCCTCAAGCACACTGTATGGCTGATGGGGTACCCAATCCCCATCAGCTCCAGCCCCCCAAACAAGAACCGAGGTAGCACGCTGGGAGCCCTCCCTAGTGTGCTCATGTGCTCCCCCCCACACAATGTATGCCTGACAGGGGTGCACAATCCCCATTGGCTCCATGATCCCCCCCAACAAACTTTCAGGTGGCACGCTGGGAGCCCACCCCAGTATGCTGAAAGTCCTGCATTGTCTTTTTGGTTTTAGACCTGTAAAAAAGTAAACGGTCCTTCGTTGAGTGTATTGCCCTTCCCCAACATGCAACCACCACACACCTCACCTCCCCACCCCCACCCCATACTTACCTCCAGAGCCTGGTGCGACAATCTTTGGAGGACGGGAACACATCTTCCCTCTTCAAACTGACCATGAACTGAAGAAATGCTGGTAAGATGTATAATGGCATAAATGGGTTTTTTACAACTTTGGTGCATATCTCATACATTTTTGTGAATTTTGGCACCAAATTTTCAACATGGGGTTCTTGGGTCCCCGCTTCATGAATTCAGTCACTGTCATCTGGTTATTCAGTCCCCAAAGGTGATTTTGTGGTTGCTGCACAGAATCACCTTTTGGGACTGATTAACAAAACAACAGTGCGACTGTTCACGAGGTTGGCTCCCAAAAAGTCTATGCTGCAAATTTTGTGAAAAAATTCCAGAAAATGACTGTGTTATGAGCATGCATTGCACAGTTTTCATATACGCTCATAACTTTGAGAATTTTTAATATGTTTAAGCAAGATTTTCAACATTGCCATTTTTTCACACCTCCTTTTGAACAGTACAGCTGTCATTTTCCACATCCTCCCCAAAATGCATTTTCAAACATCCGCCACATAATCGCATGGCCACTGTGGGAAGTCAATGTTTGGGACAGATTAAAAAAATCACAGTGGCACTGTTCATGAGTGGATGTCCCAAAATGCCTATGTTGAAAATTTGGTGATAGAAGTCCACAAAATAACTGTTATGAGCGTTCATTGCACAGTTTCCATGCACACTTGTAGCTTCAAGAATTTTTAATATTTTCACTTCAGATTTTCAACATTGCCATTTTTGCACACCTCCTTATGAACAGTACAGATGCCATTTTTCACATCCAGCCCAAAATGTGGTTTTGCACAATGGCACACTCACTGTGTGAAATCAATGTTCGGGACAGATTAAGAAAATCATAGTGACACTATTCATGAACAGAGGTCCCAGAATGCCTGTGTTGAAAATTTAGTGAAAGAATTAAAACGAGCATTTGTCAGTGCTGAATGTTGTCTTGTTGGCATTGGCACTTGAGTTAGAGAGATGCATAATAGGCATGGCAGTGAAGTATTGAACTGATGCCAACCCACCCCCACCCTGTAGAGACTGACAAGCATTGGGGTGTCCCTTTGGGTGTTTGGTAGTGCAGTGCGAGAAAACATTTTGGGCAGGATGTGAACAATGACAGCTGTACAGTTCATAAGGAGGTGTAAAAAAATGCCAGTGTTGAAAATGTGGCATGTAAATATAGCAAATTTGCGAAGTTACAAGGGTGCGTGGGAAATATGCAATGCACGCTTGCAACACTGCCATTTTATGGGCGTTCGGCACCAAATTTTCAACATAGGCATTTTAGCACCTCTGCTCATGTACAGTGTCACTGTTATTTCCTCAAAGTGTCCCAAGAAGTGATTTCATACAGTGACTACGCTATTCTGTGCCAGAAGTGTGAAAACACATTTTGGGCAGGACATGTGAAATGACAGCTGTACTGTTCATCAAGAGGTGTGGAAAAATGGCAATGGTGAAAATCCAGAGTGAAAATATCAGAAATGGACGACGGTACGAGCGTGCAATCTGCCAACGCACACTCGTAACACAGACATTTTATGGAGTATCATCACCAAATTTTTAACATTGGCATTTTAGGACCTCTGCTCATGAACTGTGTCACTGCCATTTTCATAATCTGGCCCAATTACTGATTTCCCACAGCAGCTGCGCTATTGTGCGCCGGAAGTGTGGAAACACATTTCGGGCAGGAAGTAGAAAATGACAACTGTACTGTTCACAAGGAGGTGTACAAAAATGACAATGCTGAAAATCTGGCATTAAAATATTGCGAATTCACGAAGTTACGAGCCTGCGTAGCAACTGCGCAATGCATGCTCATAAAACAGGCATTTGTTGTTTTTTTTCCACCAAATTTGGAACATAGGGTTTTTGAGAGGCCACCTCATGAACACTGGCACTGTCATTTCATTAATGGGTCCCGAAAGGTGATTTTGCACAGTGACTGCGAAATCACCTTTCGAGGCTGATTAACGCCATGACAGTGATAGAATTCATGAGGAGGGGCCCCAAAAACTCCATGTTAAATTTGTGCCAAAACTCAACAAATGTCTGAGATATGCAACAAAGTTGAAAAACCCTATTCATTCCATTATACAGCTTACCGGCATTTCCTCAGTTAGCGGTCGGCTTTGAAGAGTGCAGATCATGTTCCCAGTTCCGAAGATGATCAGCGCGGACTCGAAGTGAAAGTATGGGGAGGGGGTGAGTCGGGTGTGGGGAGGCAGGATGCACAGTGGATGGGTGTGGGTGGGGGCAGGAGACTACAAGGGACCATTTTTTGTTACAGGGAAAAAAAAAAACGAACATCACAGGACAGTTTTTTTTTTTCAGGGGACTTGGCATGCTGGGGTGGGCTCCCAGCATGCCACCTAACTGATTTTGGGGGTTGCTGCAGCCGAAAGGGGATTGGGCACCCTCATCGGCAGACTATGGGGGCTTGAGGGGTGAATTTATGCCAGTGGGGACTGGGCACCCCCGTTGGCACACAATGACAGCGGGGGGGGAGGCAAGAGCTGAGGGGGATTGGGCACCCCCTTGGCATATAAGAAAGCGGGGGCTGATTTATGCCGACAGAGTGGGCTCCCCGTCAGCACACAATGAAAGTGGAGGGCAAAAACGAAGGATTAGGCACCCCTCGGCATATAGGAAATGGGGGTTGCTGTATGCCGATGAGGTGAAAGCTCCCTGTCGACAAATTGTGCAGCCACAGTAAGCTGACTGGGGATTGGGTGGCCGCCCGCCATGCTGCTAATGTGGCAAGCACGCGGGAAGGTCCGCTGCATCTAGCGAGCTTTGCCGGTTGTGAACAACTTTCCATAGATGTACTAGCCATTAGCATGCATGAATTAGTGAAACTGATTGGAGAATGAGGGACGCACCTACTGATGCGTGCCTTGCATTTGCCCAACAGCGGTCACGCCTCCAAAGCTGCACTACCGCAAGATGTTGACTTGTGCACAAGCGTGGCAAGCCAACATAAAAATGACTGTGTTACGAGCGTGCATTGTGCAGTTTACATGCATGCTTGTAACTTTGAGAATTTTTTATATTTTCACTCCACATTTCCAACATTGCTATCTCTCTTCACAACTCCTTATGAATGGTGCAGCTGTCATTTTTCACATCCTGCCTCAACTGTGGTTTTGCACATCTGGCACAGAATAGCATCACTGTTGGAAAGCAATATTCGGGACAGATTAGCAAAATCACAGTTCCACTGTTCATGAGCAGAGGTCCCCAATGCTTTCATCAGGTGGGGGTCACAAAATGGCCATGTTGGAAATTTGTAGTGCAAATACAAACAAATGCCAGGAGCGTTAGGGGTTTCTAACCATAATGTCCCACCCTGTACAGACTGACAGGCATCAAGAGTGTGCCTTTGGATTGCTGACTGTAATGCTCATGCTATTCCATCCCCCTCCCTGCAGCCAGTGACAGGCATCAAGGTGTGTCTTGGACTCTTCATCCCCAGAGTTCACCCCATTCTCCTATACTGCACCCATTTTAGTGTATGTCCTTATGGTATGGGGTGACTGTGAAATTGAACACCCCAAGGCACACCTCAACACTTGTTGGTGTCTGCAGGATGGCGTGAGGTGAAATGGCATTAACATTATCGGCGATGACCCAGGTGCATACCCCAGTGCCTGTCCATGTCTGCAGGGTGGTGGTGGGGTTGGGGTGAAGTTCAGTACTTCACTGCCATTCCTATTCTGCATCTGTCTAACTCCTTCATTTCCAATGCTAATACCAACAAGCAAACATTCAGCATTGACAAATGCTTGTTCCCCCTTGTGTTTTCTGTTGTGCTAACATATACTGCAACAGTGAAGTTAACCATCACAGTCAAAAATGTATGCACTGGCAAGACTCAGCTGCCTGGAGAGTCCTTCCTTCCTTCCATGACAGACACACACACACACACACACATACACACACACACACAGGTTCCTGCAGTGTTATTAATTATACACACTTGGCAGCAGACCCAACAAAAGTTCTCAGTAGAGCTGCCAACCTCTGGCAGTTACAGAACTGCAGAGACAGATCATGCCATGTTTTATTTTAGGCATGCTTTTTATGTTTGCTTGTATGCATGTGCAAGAAACAGCTTGCAGGAGCAGCAGTTTGTGGATGTGCTGTTGTGTTGTGGCGAATGCCCCCACTGCTCTCTGGGACTTATCTCTGTGGCAATAATAAATGATGATACTGTCTATCACAGCAGTGCAAAAGCGTGCCACGAACCTGAAAGAATTTTGACACTGCAATGAAGGAGTACCCCCCTCATTGCAGGGTGTGCCTTGCCTGGTGTAACATTTCGATAAACATGGTGGCTGCTGTCACTGTCAATGTCTGCTTCTAGTCCCCAGAAAGCTGATGTTGGGTGTGCCCATTCCACCCTGTAGGCATGCCCCCTTCCCAGTTCATTTGCTGATGGGGAGCCCAATCCCCATCAGTATAATGGTCCCCTGTCCAATAATTTGTCTATCGAGGGAGATCCCAGTCTCCCCCAGTATAATGGTCCCCTGTCCAATAATTTGTCTATCAAGGGAGATCCCAGTCCCCCTCAGCACCATGCCCCCCCAAACAAAGACCCTTTCTTCTTTGCCAATGGGGTGCCCAATCCCTGTTGACTCCAGTCACCCCCTCCCACAAAACACCTAGGTGGCATGCTGGGAGTCCACCCCCAGTGTGCTAGATGTCCCTGTAACAAAGAAAACCTTTTGGCGACAGTTTTTTTTTATTTTGTTTAACCTGTGATCAACAAAATGGTTCCTCATTGTCTGCAGTGCCCTCTCCCCAACACGCACCCCTGTGCACCCCACCTCCCACCACCCTCACCCCATACTTACCTCAGAACCTGGTGCAATGATCTCTGGTGGGGCAAGAACATGTCTGCACTATTCAAAGCCTACATGAACTGAAGAAATGCTGATAAGAGATATAATGGCATATTGTAAATGTTTTTATTTCCAACTTAGGTGGATATTTTATTTATTTATTTATTTATTTATTTGAAATATCGGATTTTACAACCTTTGAGTGGTGTGGTTCATTTACAAAGGTACCTCGTCACAAGGAGGACAGAATATGAAAACAGACGGTTACAATTGACAGAGGAAGCCATAATGTATGGTTTTACAGACATTGTCAACATAGATTATATACAGGTTGGTACAAAGAAAACAATCATTACAGAGGCATAGCAGAGAGAAAGGACAAGGAGATAAGAATAGTTGTGTGAGGTCTCAGCCAGTTTTGTGATTTTTGGCACCAAATTTTCAACATGGGTTTTTTGAGACCCCACCTCATGAATTCAGTCACTGTCATGTCATTATTCAGTCCCAAAAGGTGCTTTTGCGCTTACTGCATGGAATCACCTTTAGAGACTGACTAACAAAACAACAGTGTCACTGTTCATGAGGAGGGCTCCTAAAAAGTCTATGTTGCAAATTTGGTGAAAGAATAAAAAAAAAATGACTGTGTTATGAGGGTGCATTGCACACTTTCCAGCCTCGCTCATAACTTCAAGCATTTTTAATATTTTCATTACAGATTTTCAACATTGCCATTTTTTCACACCTCCTTGTGAACAGTACAGCTGTCATTTCTCACATCCTGCCCAAAATGTGTTTTCACATATCTGGCACACAATGGTGTGGTCATTGTGGGAAATCAGTGTTTATGATAGAGTAAGAAAATCACACTGACACTGTTCATGAATGGAGGTTCCAGAATGCCTATGTTGAAAATTTGGTGACAAAATTCCACAAAATGACTATGTTATGAGCATGCATTGTGCAGTTTCCATGCACATTTATAACTTCGAGAATTCTGAATATTTTTTTTCTCCAGGTTTTCAACATTGCCATTTTTGCACACCTCCTTATGAACAGTACAGCTGTCATTTTTCACATTCTGGCCAAAATGTGGGTTTGCACATTTTTTTAAATTTATTTATTGAAACATATCAGAATTAATACCTTTGCATCAGACACTCTTTTACAAAGGTTCCACATCAAGGAAAACAATACAAGAGTGTACAGTGTCAGACATTACAGTGTAAACAGAGGTGCGGGAAATATCAAACCTTACAATTGATACAAAGTATAGTACATACAGGCAAATGTGGTAAAGGATATTTACAACAGTCAGAAGCAATGCAGTACAGTTGCAAGATATATTGTACAGTAGCTACAGCGGTGACATACAATAAAGCAGTTGTTACAGATAAGTAATTACAACAGAAAAATGTGCAAACAGTACAACTCAATGAGTGGCAGTTAGTCTGGGGCCTGGGTCAGACAGAGACCAGGGACAAGTTCTCTGGGGGCAGGACCAAGAGGGTTCCATTGTCATTGCACAGTATTGGTCGTGGGAGAAGCACATCTGGAGCACAATGGGCACAGTCACTATGTGAAATCAATGTTTGGGTCAGATTAAGAAAATCACAGTGCCACTGTTCATGAGCAGAGATCCTAAAATATCTATGATGAAAATCTGGTGTAACAAATCCCCAAAATAATTGAATTATGGGTGTGTGTTGCACAGTTTCTATGTAAACTCATGACTTCATCAATTCTTTCTAAATTTCACTCCAGATTTTCAAAGGTACCATTTTTTACACCTCCTCAATTTCTCCATGCTTCCTTAACTATTCCACACAACTTCACTAACTTCATTATGCAGCCGTGGTGGATCTGAACAGATTTTGTTATTTTTTCATTTTATTTATTTCTTTTTTTAACTCTTCTCTCTATTCCTTTAACCTTCTTTTCTATAGTTCTTATTATTTTCTTTTAACCTAAATTACTGACAGTTTCCCTTTTACTTTCTAGGTCTGACCAGATGTGCCAGTCTCCTCCCGAATACCAGATTAGTATTATTTTGTTTGCCTATTTTCTGCATACTTCCATTTCATAGAACTACAGATCCTTTGTGAACTCTTTTATTTTTCTTTTATAGGTAACCCCTCCTCCAGGATCTGGATCCCCACAAAGGTCCCCTTTTTCAGGACAGGTAGGTTATAGGTTCTCCTCCTCCAGGATCTGGATCCCCACAAAGATCACCCCCTTTAGGACAGGTAAGTTATAGGTACCCCTCCTCCACCATCTGGATCCTCCAAAGGTCCTTGCTTCAGGACAGGTAAGTTACAGGTTAGACTGCATCTCTCCTACTATGCTTTCCCCTTGCGAGGTCACAAAGTGAGTGTGTGGCAATTATGAGATTCAAAACTGTGCATCAAGATTCACAGCTGTGCAACAATCAAGCCAAGGAAGAGCACACACACATATCCCAACAATGTAGTGTGGTGTTCCATCTAGTGAAGCAGCTTTGGAACCAGTAGAGCCAGGTTCAAATCCTATTACAGAAATTTACCAACTCTGGGACAGCTATTTCCAGTGGTTGTGTGAAAAACACATCATTTGGTCTAGAAAGAGAAGCTGAAATCAGCTAGCTAGGATGAAACTATACTGTTACAGTTCCTCGTCTACTGTAGAATCAGTAGTAAGTAAAGGTAGCTCTTACTTGGTTAGGGTGAGCCTTGGGTTGGGGCCGTGAAGACTGGCAGTACCTGTAAATGACAATAACGTGTCACAAAGGATCCCTTGTTTTTCATGGAGAAAAATGTGACAGGATAGCTCAATAAAAAGATAATACATGTCTGCTAGGCAGATGTCAACTTCTTTTTTTTCCAATTGTTTAATCAGGTGAGACACACTAAGCTGAAAGCTTGTTTACAGGTGCAACCTGGGAGCACAAGGAAGTTAAGTGACTTGCTCAGGGTCACACAGTATGCAAGTGGGGGCTGTGGGATTCAAACCCACGTCTCCAGATTTGCAGCTTAGAGTCTTAAACCACTGCACTATATTGCCTCCCCAACTTCAGACTTCAGTCAGACCTGGGGAATTAAAGAGAAAAGTAGGCTAGCATAGGGCATGTGTCAGTAGTAAAAGCAGGGACAGGTACAAAAGGTATCCAACAAGAGCAGAAATGAGCTAAAAAATATAATAGCTGGGGCCAGCCAGATAGTGCAGCAGTAGAATTACCACTTGCCATCCAGATGACCTGGATTCATGCACCGAGCCTGGAACGCTGGGTGGCAGCTGGCCAGGTGGGGTTGGGCATCCACTTCAGGGAGGGAAGGCACTCCTTCTGTTACATGACCACCCTCTAGTGATCCAGTGGGAATGGATTGTCATGCTGGAAGGAACAAATGGTCCCTCTGAGGTGGCCTTATGTCAGCACATACCCACTCGCCTGGCAGGTGTGGAGGAGGGGTCACATGCCCAGAGTGGGGCTGCAGGGTATCACCGAAAGAGGGTGGGATCACCCACCCTTCAGATGACCCTAATAGGTGTTTGATGAGGCCATCTCTTAGGACCACACCCTGGGTGAGATAAGGGAGAGTGTAGTAGGGATACTTCTGGGTACTAGGGACTGTGCAAATCAGGGAGAAGTCAGAGTTTCCACTGGACACAGAGACTGAAAGGTTCTAGGTCAGGACTTTTAGGAGGTAGGTGGGAAGTGCTGCAGTGAAAGGAAGTTGTGTGATCTAGCATGGGCTTAGCTGGGTGTTAGTGGTATGCGAAGTGACACACATCTTGGGTGGGCAGCATAACCTTTGTAGGAGGTTGTCACTGTCCGAGGACCAAGAAACAGCTATTCAAAAAAAAAAAAAAAAAAATACCACCATTGAGAGGGTCTGTGGTGTTCTGTCATCTTCATTTTGCTCTTTCTTGATTTTGCTGGTTCCTTGGAGTGCTTAATCTTATTATTGTCCTCTGCATTAATCTTGCTAGTCTGTGTGAGTTAAACATCCATTTGTTTTTGTTTTGCAGTGTCATCTCTGCCTGGATATTGCTGGTGAAGTTTGCTGGTTTCTAGTGCAGATGCAGTATGTTCACAGTAAGTATGTCTACATCTTTTTCTTATTAAAGATTATCATTACAATTGTTGGTGGCTTGTTAGTGTATACAGACTTGTTGAATAGAGAAGTTCTCTAATGTTTTCTTTTTATTTGTTTTTTTATTTTTGTTTTATTAATTTTTGGGTAGGAAAGACGCACTACACCATGGTTTGCTTTCAGGTGCATCCTGGGAGCACAGGGAAGGTCCCTAGAAACATAGAATATAGAAACATAGAATTTGATGGCAGATAAGGACCACTTGGCCCACCCAGTCTGCGCATTTCCCTACCTACTGGATAAGCTGCAGATCCTAGTTAACCAAAAGCCTACTTCTTCCTACCCCCAACCAGAATTGCCTTATGTCTGTCCCATGCATTCTTGAATTACCCCACTGTTTTTGACCCCATGACCTCCTCAGGAGGGCTGTTCCATGCTTCCACCACCCTCTCCATGAAACAAATACTTCCTCATGTTGCCCATGAGCTGTCCCCCCTCTATCTTCAAATTGTGCCCCCTTGTTCTTGCACATCTCTTTTTCTGAAATATGCTACAATCTTGGACTTTGTTGATTCCCCTGAGGTACTTGCAAGTTTCTATAATGTCCCCCCTCTCCCTCCTTTCCCCAAGGGTATACATATTAAGCTCTTTTAGTCTCTCTTTGTATGGCTTCTGGTGCAAACCCTGCATTATTTTAGTTACCCTCCTCTGGACTGCCTCCATCCTGTCTATTTCCTTGTTGAGATGGGGTCTCCAGAACTGTATGTAGTACTCCAGATGGGGTCTCACCAACTGTCTGTACAGAGGGGTTTACAGTGTTAAGTGACTTGCTCATGGCCACATAGTATGCAAACAGTGGCTCTGGGATTCAAACCCAGTTCCTCAAGTTTGCAGCTCAGTGCTCTTAACCACTATGCTACACTGCCTTGAAATGTATAATTTCTATTAATTTAGCTCAGTGGTAGAGTTCTGGATAGGAAGCATCAGGGATAGAAGTTCAAATCTTGAGTCCCTTAATGGGAGCATGAGACGGTAAGCAGTTCTAGGAAATATCTCAGAATCAGTGTAGACCAGCCCACCAGCACAGTGGTAGCATTCCGGCACTGACAGACCCGGGGTGGTGGAGGGTCATCGGGGCAGATCAAACATCCAAAGGACTACTTTCCTCCTGGGGGAGGGATTGCAGAACCCTGTTTGGTATGAGGGGGGAGCTGTGGTGGAACAGGTGCAAGGCCATGGAAGCTGGTGGGCCAGGTAAGTCTGGGGCAGAGAGATCTGGAGTAGTCAAAGGGAATGGCCACAGGAACTGAAAGAGCTGGAGTGGGCCAGAGCAGCCCAGACCTGGGGTTGTCCTGGGGCAGGGCTATGGTAGCAAGGGAGCAAAGTAGACCAGGGACATCTGAGGCAGGGGGAGCAGCGGTGAACTAGGGATAGAACCAGAGCAGATGGTGACTGTTCCAAGGTGGATTGCAGTAGTCTAGAGGCAAGGCCATGGGAATTGGGAGCCAACATGGACCAGGACATCCTAGGGATGGTAAAGGGTAGAGCTGAAATAGGTATAGGCCAACAAGTGGGCTAGGCAGAGGGAGGGAGGGTGGTGGCTCAGGCATGGCAGAGGAGCTAGGGTGGTACAGAGGCAGGACCAAGGGAACTGGGGTGGCCCAGGGGAACAGCATTGACCAGGGCAGACTGGTTCTGGTACTGAACAGGGGCAGGGCCATGCAAGCCTGGAGGGGATGGGTAAGCCTGGGACTAGGGAGCTTGTGTGATCCAGATGAGGGTCCATGGGAACTGAGAGGGACAAGTTGGGCTAGGGTAGCCTGGTGCTAAGGCAGAGGGAAACTTGGGTTGTCCTGGGGCAGGGCTATGGGAGCTGGGGGTGAGGTAGGTTGACCTGGGTAGCCCGTAGCAGGGGGAACTAATACCTTTGGCTGAGATTGGATGGGAGGTGGGGTGGCACAATCCATTATCAACCAATGTGGTGGTTGTATATATTTACAGATTGTTTTTGCAGTGATTGGGGGCACATACAGTACCACCTAGTCTACATCTTCCACACTTTCTATGTTTCTGAGAAACTAAGGCACACATTGGTCATTTTTCTTTGTTGTAAAGTCTGCTTTGAGCAAACAAATTTCAAATATAGCCAGTAATAACTTACTTACTGATCAGTAACTGTATTGGGTGGAAAGCATCATAATTGCTGGCTTTAAGGTGTAAGTAAGCACAGACATGTAACATTAAATGTTTAATGTACTCAAATATTGTGAGGCCTATAAGCATGATTTAGATTGGATTTAGAAAAAAGTGTCAATTTCTTGCAATTTTTTTGTAGTGAACATAAACAAGATGTAGTATACAACTGAGTTTTAATGTTCAAGTTTATTCATCACTCATTTTGATCATAAAGTAACATGCCTATGCAGTTTCAATATTGATTTTTCCTTTTAAGGTGAGTCTACACAGGGAAAGATCTGGACCCTCCATTTGGTGTAATCTTCTTCAAATCAGTCAAATGTCAGCAAAGATAAGTTCATTTTTATTGATAAAGACTTTAACTTTGGGAGTTAAAGAAGCTGGGCAAACATCTTTTTGTGTGCCTTAAAATGGTGCCTGTCTGTCCCTCCCCACATGTGCATAGGAGCACAGTGAGAACAGGGAGCCAGATGCAAGTGCAGTAGGAGACACCAGTGGGCATCCATTTGGATTCCCATTCTGCCAGCAGACTGGATCCCCCGAACCATGCACAGCAGGGGATTGTGGGTACTGGTGTACCATTACATTAAGGAGCTGTGTAAAAGTGCCAGTACATTTTACAGTAATTAAGTGTGTAAAAGTGCCAATACATATTATACCAATAACCGAGGTAGATACAGTATATTGGAAAATGAAGGGTGTATGCAACAGCATTTCTATATTGCTTCACATTGTGAATGTGCACATGGGTACATATTGAGCAACAGTTGGATATTGGTACAGCCCAAATCTGTCACTCAACATGAAACCCTGGTCACATGAGGATTACAAGAGCAGTATACAGACTCTGAGTGCCACAGAAGGGTAGAGTACAGTCACACCTGCATCGTTCACAGATGCATACTGTCAATTTGTTTCTTTCACACTAGGGAGGGATGAGGATAACAGGATTGGGATACCCTCGAGCCATGATAGAATATCCTCTGCTTTGAGAGGCACATACAGCAGGATGTCTGTAGGCATATAGGCCATGTGCTGTACTCCCGCTGTGCTTGCCAGCTAGCCCAGCTATAGGTGTGGCTCACTGGGACAGGTTTTGAGTAAAGAACAGCAAGGAGAAGTGCAGACACTTTGAGGTGTGGGTTATTGCTGGAAAAGAGCACTTCCAGGTGCTTAAGGTACTCAATGCAAACACATCATGTCACATGCAAATGGGGCGAGCTGTTATCTGGCAATAACACACATTCATTTATTATTGTTTACACTCTGCATTATTACATGCTTTTTTTTTTTTAGTTGTTTAACCAGGAATAGCACACTAAGCTGAAAACTTTTTTAGAGGAGTGACCTGGGAGCACAAGGAAGTTAAGTGACTTGCTCAGGGTCACACAGTATGCAAGTGGAAACTGTGGGATTCAAACCCAGGTCTGATCTGCTGGATGTCACCAGATTTGCAGCTCGGAGCCTTAGACCACTGCACTATACTGCCTCCCCTTATATACTGTATTGGGGAATTGGACTACAAGTCACAAGACAGGCTGTGTCACAATGTATACTTTGAGACAATATATTGTATATGTAATTTATACAAAATAAGTTTATACGTTAAAATTTAAATATCTCATAGGTACACAAATTACACAGGAAGAACCATTCACTTAATGGTAACAGCCCAGTCCTAAGCAGTATTTTTAACCTTAAATATACAGTATTAGTCATTTACCAATTCATAAGCGGTAAAAGCATACTGCTGCAAAGCAGCCCTTAACCATCATCCACACTTCTGTGAAAACTGCCATCTTAGCCTTCTAATTGGTATCATTTTTCATGCTATATGCAGGCAAACCTAAGGCTTCTAACTGTGAAGGCCATCATGATGGCCCATTATAATACAATGGACTGTTAAACATCACAAAAGCAGTTTGAAGGCTAATTTAATGCTAATTCCATTTTAATATACTGATAAGCTGTTAATAGTCTAACTGCTATGTTAAGGTTAAGCGAAGGCTTTCATTTTCAAAATTTTCATCTACTGGGTTCATAACATGATGTCATAAGAACACTATACACAAAATTTGGGGTACAAATATAATAAAATGACAAAGCTGTGAGTAAAAGCACCATTTGGTGTGGATTGAAAAGTTGCACCCATCAGGTTCATGAGTTGTAGTCATAAGAAGACAATGCTGAAAATGTGGTGAAAAAATATAGTAAAATGACCAAGTTATGAGTGAATATTGAAATATTTCAACAATCACTCATAACCTCTCTAATTCACAGTATTTTTCCACCACACTGTCAACATGGCCTTTTTGAGACCCATCTGATTTCAGCCAGTAAGGCATCTGTAATCACAATCTAAAAAAGCTGTGTTTGCTGCTCCTGCTCTTTTGTTAATTGGGGGATTAATGGCATGTAGGGAATGGCTGAACAGGAAGTGCTGGAAGTTCTTTGCACTTTTTTATTACAAACTGCTGATGTTGGTGGATTTACTGTGACTGTGGGGGAACATGAGAAGGGCTGCAAAGAAAGGGATAAGAGCAGGAGATCTTAGAGGCAAATTGGACCCGTTTGGTGGGGCAGCTTGGTTGCCAGGTTACAGCCACCCAATAAGGCTGCTGTAATGTCACTATAATACCAACAATCCCTAGTGACCCCAAAGTGTGAACACCCCTGAAACATGAGTGCCACAAAGCAGGAGTGTGGTGTTTGCCTCAGTGACATCTGAGAGAGTTTGCAGGGAGGACTGCAGGCTGCAGACCATGCTGCCAAACGAAGGCTGGTTAAGGCAAGGGCACTTGACTGCAGGTAGTCCTTTTCAAGGGGTTGCAGCAGATCCCTATCTGGTGGAAGGCTATTTTATAGGGAGTGCAGCCGGTCCCTATCTAGGGTCAGTGAACAACCTAGTTTTGGGATTACAGCTTTTCATCCATTCCCATATATGTTCAGAGGCCAGTAGTGATCTCAAAAGGAATGCAGCTTTCAGCCATCCTCGCCTAGGACAGGGTTCTTGGTTAGGTTAGCAACTCATAAGGAGGTGCAGCTTTTTCAGTCACGCCCACCTGGGTTAAAGTTCTAGGGTCTAATTGAAGGTTTCATTGTGGATAGCAGCAAAACCCTATATACAGTAAGGCCTCAGAGGGTGCAAAAACAGGACAGTTATGCTGTGAGGGGAGGAGTAAATATTATAATATGGAGAGAATGTTGCCAATAGAAGAGGTGGCAGGAAGGGTTGTGTGTTGCGAGGATGTGTGGCAGCAGTTTTCCTAGGAACTCTCTGAGAAGTTGGTGGGTGTCTGGTCTGCAGGAGCCTTGATCACCTAAGGGCAGAGATATGGCACCTTAGATGAGGGTTAGGAATAATTGTAAGATGAGTAAACCTGAACCTGGCAGGGGTGGAGAAGAGACAACTGGCTTGCCAGGGGGTTTAGGGATCAAGCTCAAACTGAGTGGGAGGACAGGCGGGGGGAGGAATGAAGAAAGGTCTTGGGCAGCCACTGGGAAAAGGTATGGACATTAGTAAGATGAATTGGAGAGCAGATAAGGAAGGGCAGCCAGTTGGAACACCCCCAAAAGTGCCAATGTGTAATAGATTCCTCCGACTGACCAGAGAAGGTACATGTAGGAAACTGGTGAGGTGGATTCAAGGAAGCAGCAACATGAGGGAGATATGAAGGGTGTGGGAGGTGTACGTTGGGTGGTGGACAAGAGATTAGGAAGAGGAGTGAGAAGAGAAGGCAGGGCAGGGAAGGATGCAGGCAAGTAGATAAAGGGCCCAATGGAGCATGGCAGATTATGAAAATGGGGGGCTGATGCAAGAGTAGTGCAGGTGGTCAGATTGGAGGCAGATTGAATGGTTATTAAAAGAAGGACACATAGGAATGGGTAGAGGGAACTCAGATGGCAGATGGGGAATGAAAGGTTGTGATAGGAGAATCCATAGTTAAAGGAGTGAGATAGGGAGACACTAGTATTAAAAGAATTGGCAGAAGAATGCATTGTATTCCTGGGATGATGGCAGGGATGGTAGGGACAAGAACAGCAGAGATTATGGGCCACGGGGTGTAGCTATATCTCATTGTTCACCTAGGTATGAACAGTCTGGCTGAAAATGAGGTGTGGGTGGTCCAGGAGAAGTTCAGAGAAGTGGGACAGATCTGCAGGAGGGTGGGAAGGTTGGTAGCCTTCTTAGAAATACTACTAGTACTGAAGGCCAGCATGTTCAAATCTGTTTCAAGAGGTAATTTTGTAGTCTCTCCAAAAAATCACCTTTTGAGCTGGATTTGAAACATTTCATCTACCTTGCTCACGAGGTGGGGCCCCCATTTTGAAAAAATATTGTAATATGACGAGGTTACGAGTGAATGTTAAAATGTTTCAATGTTTACTGATAACTTTGCAAATTTTCGGTATTTTTCCACTAAACTGTCAACATGGCCTTTTGGGACCCCAATCATGAACAAGGCAGGTGAAATGTTTCATACCCATGCTAATGGGTAATTTTGCAGTGGCACCACAAAATCACCTTTTGGACAAGATGTGAACATTTTCACCTACCAGTTGTTGAAATGGGGTCATAAGAAGACTATGCTCAAAATTTGGGTGACGAAATATTAATATACATTGACATTCTTCTATGCTCACTCATAACTTTGGTAATTTTTCAATATTTTCACTCCAGACTTTCAACATAGCCATTTTTTCATGTCACCTCATAAACATGACCTGTGTCATTTTTTAAATCCTGGCCAACATGTGTTTTTGCACTTGTGCAATAAAAAGAACATTTCAGGCAGTATTCTATAAATGCCATATGTCAAGTGTACACCCTGGAGGGGGGGAATGCTGCAAGTCTCGATGGCTGAGAGGGACCTGGGGGTGGTGGTGGATGTCAAGATGTACAACTTGGAGACTTGTAGGAGGGCAGCAGCCAAGGTCAACAGGATGCTGGGATGTATCACTAGGAGGATCACCTCCAGAAGGAGGGGAAGTGATACTCCCTCTGTATAACTGCTTGGTGAGGCCACACCTCGAGTACTGCATGCAGTTTAGGAGGCCACACTTAAAGAGGGACATTAAACTGCTGGAAAGGGTCCGGAGGAGGGCAACCAAAATGATTTGGGGCTTGGGGGACAGGACCTATGGGGAGAGGCTCGAAGAGCTAAATATGTACACATTGGAAGAGAGAAGGGACCAGGGGGACATGATATAGGTCTTCAGGTACATGAAGGGGGTAATAGGGGAGGAGCAGTCAGGGTGCTTGGAAGGAAGGAGGAGGGAGCAACTAGAGGGCATGGGTGGAAGCTGGAGGGGGGAAGATTCAGGGAAGAAAGGAGGAGGTTCTACTTCACTGAGAGGGTGGTGGAGCCATGGAATGTGTGCTGCCCAGGGGGCTGGTGGAGGCAGAGATGGTGGAGGGGTTCAAGATGGGGTGGGACAGGTACAGAGGAAGGGTTCTGGAAGCAAAATCCAGTGCAGAGAGAATATCTGGAACTGGGAAGGGAGAAGCCAGAGAAGGTGAGGGAGACAGCAAGATCAGCTCCCAGGGTGGGGGCTGACCAAACGAGCAGACATGAAAGACCATTAGGCCTATTCTGCTGGCATTTTAGTATGTTAGTATGTTAAAAAGGCAGAGTCAAAAAAAAAAAACTATGCTGAAAATTTTGGGTAAAATAAAAAAAAAATTATAAACAAATGTTCTGTGCAGTGTAGTGCCAGCCTTTAGCCCAGTGTGTAGTGTTTTGTAATCCTGTGCCACTAAGCTGAGTTCAGAGGTAAACTCAGTAAGCCAGCTGGATGGGCTGTGTTGGGGGGAGATGATACTGTCATGCAGCATCACCCCCCACCAGCTTAGGAAGTGAAGATGCAGGGTTGCTCGCATGGACACAAGTACCATATAGTGAAGAGAAATCTTCTCTTGGCATTGGCCCTGTACCTCTGCACCATGACTGCTAGGGGGCCCAGCTCTTTGGTTGGCAGATCGAGTCTTTGCCCTGCATATCTGTATCAGTAGCCACATGGAAGCACAGGCTTCAGAGATCCTTGTGCTTCCACAGACTGCTAGACAGCCCCATGAATTCCTGACATCCATTGTCACACAGAAGTGCAGGGCTAAGTGGGCCCTGTTCTTCTACATGCAGATGGTTTCCTCCTGTGGGGCAAGGCTTATAGGGCCATTTGTGTCTGCATCTGTTCATGCAGGTCCCTAGAGACCTGTATGAATGAGGATGAAGTTCCACAAGCTCAAAAAAAACGAAATTATTTGCAAAAAAAAAAAGAAAAGCATTAGTGCACCAGTTACATTTCAGCTCACCACAACAAAAGTAGGAAATTGTGCTGTTAGAGCTTCCAACCCTAGCTACCCACCCCACCAGAGCAAAAGGACAAGATCTCAAAAACAACCATGGACAGCCATCGCCAGGTAAGAAGAACAACATACAACTGTTTCCAAATGACACAAATGCAAGACCACTGATGTGCTATCTTCATGGGATTTTTATGATTGCCATCAATCACTTTGATTTCACAAGCACACATTCATCACTTAAAAAGAAAATATCATTACTGGAATACACCATCATCACAACAATATGCAAACCACAAGGGGAATGAATGTAAATACTGACTATGCCATTATGTGTAAATACTGTAAAAGGAACATCACACAGATCATTAACCACAATTTTTATTTCTCAAACTTTGGCCTAAGGTAGCAACTCCACTCACCATTCATATAGTAGAAAATGATAAACACATGTAACTATTTTTTACACATTTTTATAATGTATATTTTATTCTCTAGCTAGCTGACCTATTATTTTATCTTATTGTTAATCAGGAGGTGGACTGAGTGAAATCATCTATTTTCAGTTATGCTTGACATAAAAATACAATAAAGAGATAGAAATAAAAACAAACTTGGCATAACAAGAAATTCAACACACAGTACATTAAAATCAATGGCTAGTTTCCACCTGTATGAAAGATGTTATGTTGTATAAAGTTAGAATTGCCAGCACAATGCATTCCTACTGGCCATTGAGTGCCCATCATTCACAAGTTTTAAGGTAAAGCAAACATCTTTTTCCAAGCAATGTATCCCGAAGGTATGAGTGAACAAGACCATTACTGTCTTGATGGACATTTCCCCCTGATATTTAATAAAGCCATACCCGCAGGAGTAAGGCCGTTCATTCTATTATGCAATCTATCCTGGAACGATAGTCTTTGAAAAGTTGCAATGGTAGAAAGATTGATGGCCTTATGGAAGGACCTTTGCTGCTAGAAGCCATGGTTTGATATTTCAGTTTTGTCACGCATAATTATTTAGGTATTTATTTGTCATTTTTAACTTTCTTTAAATTAGTTTATAAAGTAATCTTATATGCTAGATTTATATCATAAACAAGTATACAATACATATTAAACAAAACAACATACTTATGTTAAGGAACATAGTTATTATGCCTAATCTTATATGTACATAGAGGGTCATAGCTACATTCATCTGCAGGTCTGCTAGGAGCACGTTAACAAAATGGTGGTACCAATCTGTGACTATGCAGATGTGGCCTATGGCACTGGTGCCGCCACCACTGCCCTTGTCAGACTGGACACCCTCTGTATTGCTTTTTACCACTTTGCTACTAACCCCCCCATACTCAACACTGCTACTTCTACTCCTCCATATCCAGCTTCCCTTTACCCTCACTGTGTCTCCTTCTTATACAAACACTGATTCGGGTCCCTTTCCACATATCTTTCCTAACTCCATTCCATCGTTCCCCTGCTTTTTTTATTTATTTATTTAGTTTTTGTTGACCGGGTTAGTGCACTAGGCAGATTCTGACTATTTTTAGGCATGACCGGGGAGAGGGATACAGATGAATGCCAACTGACCTGGAACCAGATTAAGCTGTTGGTAGTATTTTTAGTGACTGGGGGAAATTCGGCCAGAGCACCAGGGAAACTCCACCTGCTCTTTTCGAGAAGTGCCATGGGATTTTTAACATCCGTCTGAACTACCGCCAGAACAGGCAGATGGGACCTCAGTTTAATGTCTTATCCGAAAGTCGGTACCTCCAGAGTGCAGCACCCCCCCCCCCATGCTGCCCTACAGTGTCAGTATTGGGAATTAACCCAAGTGCCTGGTGTGGGTTCATGCTCGCTTTGCTCCAGGAAATCATTGCAGTTTCCCCACTCCTCATCCATACACTTCTGTTTGGCAGTCAGCCTTCTGCTATTACCTTTCCCCAATCTGGAACTTTCTCCCCTCTTCCACCCACTTCTCCATGACCACTGGTTCCCTTTGGCACCAGCTGAAGCTCTCCTCCCAATCTGCTCCTGTCACCCCTCTCCATGACACTTCCCTGTTTGCAGCCCCTGCTACCCATGTCTCAGTCCGCTTCCTGGGTTTTCCCTTAGCCTGTATCCAGTCTTCCATTCTATCAACATTAGCACATCCTTCCACTGCACAGATTTTTCTTTTGATACATTATGACTGCTCACTGTGTCTTGCTGCATTATTTTTCACTTTTAATTGTGTCATTATTGTACTTTAACTGCACTCTATTTTTTTTCCTGTGTTATGTAACCGTGAAGGGTCTTATTGTATCTCCTGCTCCCTTAGCCCCAGGATGCACCAGAAAATGAACCTTGGCTCAGTGTGCCTCTCCCTGTTACCAAGAAAGAAAGAAAGAAAGAAAGAATACAATAGTCTGAGTTTCATCACATACAAAAAGCTTGTATACACAAATTAGCATTGCTATACAAGTGGATGACCAATAAATAATTGTTACTATGCCACAACATTACAAGGTTATTCTAGTGCCTGCACAATCTCATTTGATACATTGTTTTACAAAATTAGATAAATGCACTTTTCAGACCCCCAACCCCAGTTAAATTAGGACAAACTGTAACAACACATGAAATTAGTAAATATGGAGGACTCCAAAACAAAGTCACTTCAGTGGTTCAACAACCCAGATACACATTAACAAACTTTTAAAACATTTATCTAATGCAAAACTAGTAACCAAGCAATGAATTAAATGTCTTTTCAATCACTTATTTACTGCAACAGGTTTACACTTTTAAAATAATTAGACACCAGTAAAAAGAATACAGTTCACAAAATGATTTGGCACTAACCCTGCCAATTAATGATTTCGGGGTGAGTGACCTTCTTGAGCAATGGCAATGGAAGTATTAACGTTTTTGAATGAATATCATTTGGAAAGTGCCATTTTGTAATATTCTTTAGCACACCATCAAGTTTAATACCATACCAGGTCAATACTGCTCATAAAAGACAGCGCAGTATTAACTGCACTGCACAGAGAACACATGTAATAAGAGCAACAGGGGTAGAACAGCAGTAGGAAATGCCACTACCCCTGTCATTGCGCACTTATACTGGGAAGGGATCAAGTTTCCATATGCTGGGTACCTGGTTGAGCCACTCCCTTGGTGGAGTGGCTAAGGCACCAGCACACGGAGGAAATGGAGACCTGGGATTGTGGTTCGGTCTTCATTAGGTTTCCGTGTGCTGCTGCTTTTTTCTGCATTTTCTTTTTTCTGTAAACAAACTTTTCCCCCCTTCTGACTTACTCCTCATCACTGAAGTCCACAACCCTCCAGAGTCTGTTATATTAATTCCAGGGTGTGTGGGGGGGGGGCAAAGCCCCCCACAACAAAAGACAGAGACCCATTGATTCAAAGGGTGTATGCTGTTTCTATTGGGTCAGTGTTTTGCCTGACGAGATTCTGGCCCACACCCTTTTGCTTGCAGCATTTGTTGCCACTAGATTTTTGCATTCAGCAAGATGACCCCATGCCTTTTTTTATTCAGCTCCATTTAAATATTTTAAGTAAACAGATTGAAGGATTAAAGCCCTCACATGTAGTAAATATGAACTTTAGTATCCAAGTCTCTCTGCCATGCCTCATTCTTAGCCCATCCACCCCACAGTCCTCAATAGGTACTTACAAATGTGCCACAAGATGAAAGTTAATCTGACTTCGCCATTGTTGACTGTGTTCTGAGTCACAAAATCCATTTTGATTTTTGAAGAAGTGTCCCTACCTCGCACAGACTGCTTAAAATGTACAGCTTCCTAGCATTAACTACTTTCCTAGTGCTGTCAAAAAGCTTTGCAACTCTCCTGGGTCACATAGCTGTGATCAGGCTATAAAAAGATTTTCTCACCAGTGTCTGCAGTCAGAGCCATTTCCAGTACATGGTCCCATTCATGAGGCCCCTGGAAAGTGAAGAAGAAGAAAGTACTATGTGTGTTATCATTGTCCTTCTGCTCCTGCAGTGGAAAGTGGAAAGCCTGGTAGGCTGTCAGGGCTGTCTAACAGTGAAGAATTTCTTACAAGCAAAACCCTACAAAGTCTGCAGAGTTGTCATTTTCAGTCACCTCGGGCAGTTCCAGAACCCTCAGATTCACCACCCTTGTCAAGTTCTCAGTGGCTTTGAGATTGTATGTAAAAGTCTACATTTCTTTGATAATTCCTGATGTAGTAGTGGCAGCTTCCAGTGCAGATGCAGTGGCATTCTTTGCCTCCGAGAGACCTGTGTAGGTATGTGTTTCACAAATGGTAAGGTTAGAGTTAAATTCTTCCATTTATGGTCAAATATTAGTACCCATTTGTCTAGTGCTTACATGACTCTCAGTAAGCCTTTGTCCATTTGACCTCTTCAATGGTTGTGCCACTGCCTTGTCACTGTTGCTAGGCCATGCCTATTGGCCTGACTGACCTTCACCATTTGTCACCTTCTTATCATTACCCATCACTCAGAAGCTTCTAAGATTTGCCAATATGATAAAGATGTTCATTTCTTATGATAATACTGTAGACAGAAATCTTCACTTTTAGGCAGGATAAGAGCTGTTGGGACTACCATAGGCCAATTTTGTTTTGTTTTTCTGATTGTTTAACCAGGTGAGACACACTAAGCTGAAAGCTTTTTTACAGGTGCAGCCTGGGAGCACAGGGAAGTTAAGTGACTTGCTCAGGGTCAAACAGTATATGCAAGTGGGGGTTGTGGGATTCAAATCCAAGGGTCAAGATTTGCAGTTCAGAGCCTTAAACCACTGCACTATACTGCCTGTCCTGTGATATGTAATGTTTTCAGCTGAAAAGTTTGTAAGCTGGTGGTATATTCAATAGGGTTAGCAATTCCTGTGAGAGAGCTTCATCAAAATATATCCTCTCACTATGGCTGCTGGTCACAACCCCTTATTTGCCATTTTTGACTGTGCAAGACACTGAGCTGTAACATATTGTTTCCATATGCTATCAAAGGGTGGGTGGGTTACATGTACTTGTTCTGTTGACATGAATAGTTTTCACCAGGACACTGGGAGGAACTCTCTTACTGTCTCTGTAAGTGCCATGGGATCATTACTTTCCACCTGGACAGCCACAAAAGATGAGCAGTCGGGACCATGGTTTAACACCTCATTTGAAGGATAGATGACAAATGAAGCAGGTTATCCTCAGTTTACCTTAATTTTTGGTTGACAGGAATCTGTCATTATAAAAAATACACATTGAGACAACTTGCTTTTTGTTGCTCAGAATAGAAATTGGACTAAAAGAGTTTAAAGACATTCAGTTAGTATCAAGATGTATTCACAAAGAAGTGCATGGAAGCATCCACCACATCCATCAGCACAGTCACTGACCTGTTACTAAAGCATATTGGTTCTTGACACCAGTGTCTCCCCTTTTGTCAACACATTGTAAAGAAAATAGCGAGGGGATGGGGCTTGGTCCCAGAAGACTAGTATGTTCGGGGCTTGGTCCCACAAGACTAGTATTTTCACACAGCATTTTCTCTCAAAGCTTGCAATTTTTAAGCAAACATTAAGACCTATGTCTTTGTTATCTGTTACACACAAAGGTAAAACCTGAAAGAGACAGCTTAAACCAAATGTCTTTGATTATCCTTGGCATAAGAAAATTCTAAATTTAGTAAATGAAAGGGAAAAAATAAATGGTTATGAGACTATCTAATCTGCACATCAGCACAACAAGGTGCTTAGTCAATAAAATAATTCAACAAACTGATCTTGGTATGTAATTCCATAAGGGATTTTTCTGGGGAAAAAGCCATCATTTTCCATTCCTGCTTAATGAATCATACGAATTATAGTAACATTACAAATGGTTTTCTTTGCAGGCTATTAGTTTGTTTCTTTAGGGTTCTAATAGAAGACATGCTTCATTTAGGTCTTAGCGTGCCCCCAAGCTATAAAGAATAAATTGCATTATTATAAGCAGTTGCCTTTTTAAATGATTTTTATCAAAACTGTAGTGCTATATTATTGCAAAAGTTATTATTTTAGACAAAACACTGCAGGCACTTAGTTATATGACAACATATTTCTTTACTTTGAAAGCCTGTTGTGTTTTTGCATTAAGAAACATTTTATTTTTCTGAAGTGAGGAATTCTCTTGGAAAACAGTCTGCTGCTGAGTTTACTTATCAGAGCTTGCTTTACTGTATGTGCAAAGATGGTTGATGTTAGCTGAATTGGTCTGATGCTTTTGATATTAGTAATGAGAAACGATGGTATTTGAGTGCTCTGAATATTTTATTAGCCATCATTAACTTCAAGCTTCTTGTGCTTGGCATATTATTGGCATTTTATAGTCAACATACAGTTGACCTTATTTTGTGTTGTAAATTAAAGGAAAACTGATTCTAAGCCTGAAATTGACTGATTTGTTTTTATTTTGCAGCCTTGAAAGTAGTGGAATTAGTTACTGGAACCAACATCAGGTTAACTGCCATGATGGAGTTAACAACTGGATTTTCGGGGTGAAACTAGACACAAAATTGAGTTTCTGATCAACAGTGTGTGATACAGTTAGAGATGTATAGTTTTACTTCACCAACAAAGACAAATACACCAACTTTGCCTTATCAGATTTGATTGCAAAGTTTTGCTATTTAGTAAGATCCAGAAGCAAATGATTTGATACCTTTTAATGGACCAACATAGATGTAACAACAAGAACAAAGTGCTCTAGCTTTCAAACCAACCAGTCCTTCGTCAGAAGCCTAATGGTAGCTGTTTAGAAAAAACAATACTTTCAACAGCTAGGTCATGCAGAAAAAAAACAGAAAAAATCCTCATTGGTTTAAAATACTCATTTGAAAAATACAGAAAATGATGTCAGAGAAGTTTAACAGCACCATAATACCTTCAACCAGGAGTGTCCCAGGGTCAAAGGTGCTTGGTGGAACACACATACAAAGAATCCTACTGCATATAAATTTAATTGACATAAGATAACACTGCTGGAGCAGATGACTCCTAAATCAAGCTATGGGTGTCACAGTGTGTATAAGGATGTGATTACTGAAAAGCAGCCTCCACCCAGATTAAAGACATATTAAGATTGTTTTAGGACTCCCAAGAATTTTTAATGCATGTACTATAGACAAGAAATTACCAGTAAAGTTTTCTTAAAAACATCAGTGCACACTCTATGATGTGTAAAACTTAACTGGACCTGTCACCATGCTATGCTCTCCAGCTAGATATCATGCCCCATTAATTTCAAAAAAACTCTATTGTAGTGTCAGGACTTTATAAATGATAATTTAAATATAAATTGAGAGTATTAGTGTCACACAAAAAACTCTAGTCATGGACCACCAAGGAATTAAGTCCATGTAGCCTGATATGTACTGATGTCTATATACACTGAACATGCAACAACTTGATGTACCAGAAGTGTCTAAGGAATCTAAAAAAGAGATAAAAATGTAATTTCTCTCCTACTCCTCTTCACACAAACAATAAACCTTACCCCACCCCACATCCCCATAATGTGTGTGGGGGTAGGGGGATATAACTATTTGCTATTTAGTAAGAAATTCACCTTTTGCAACTTTTCCTGTCAACTACACCTGTAACTTTGCCCTTGAGGTAAATTTGGATAAAGTTTGTTCAGAATGAGACTACTGGTAAACAGTAAACAAGTATCTCAAGATCATATGGAAGAGTTTCTTTTTTTCAAGATAATATGCTTTATTGAGATTTTTAACAAGCAAACATAACAAACACCCAAAAACAGTATATATGGAAAAGCTTCTGCAAGTCACATGTTACATATCTATAAAGTAAGACTGCTTTATTTTTCATTTTGCAGTGTTAGTTGGTGGAGGAGTTGGTCTAAGTAGCTTCTGTGAAGAAAATAGTTGTATTCAACACCACTCTTCACCACTTTAACTGCTTTTTTCTTATTCTTTTTTCATTCATTTTGCATTTTTTGTCTTCTTAGTAATAATATAGTTTTTTTTGTTTGTTTCTTCTATATCTTTTCCCTAATTGTTTTGGTTATCACATTTAGTTAGAGAGTTCTGTTTTCCCTTTTTCTGTTTTTTCTGGTCTGATTTCTCTCTCTCTCTCTCTCTCTCTGTCTCTCACTATTCTCTGTTTCTCTTTCTCTTGAAAAGGATTGTTAAGAATGGAATTTAAGGGTTGTATATAGACCTGCAGTAGTGTTTTACACCCTCAACTGATGGTGCCTGATCTAGATACTGGAGATATGGGTATTGGGAGGGGTGATCCAGCACCAGCAGACCACCCCACAATACCCCAGCAGCCCACAGTGCAGAAGCAAGATCTTCTGGCCCTAATGCATCAGCAGCTTGCATTAATCCCAGCTCTGTAGAAGCTCTCAGTGCAGCAGCAACAACCCCCAGCTCCATTGTAGCAGCAGACCCAGTTCCCCCAGTATCACAGCAGCAAACTTCAGTTCCACAGCAGCAGCCTAACCCACCTGTGACTCCCCCCATGGTATAACCACTGTCACTAGCTGTTCCCCTAATGAGCCACATTTTTCATCTTCTGGCAGCTCAAGTCTTCTCTTGTTTGAGAACTTTCCACACTTGATCCCAGTGATAACAGTGTTGTTAAGTGCAACCTGTGTGATACACTGGGCAGTCAGTGTATGAAAGAGGAAGGTATATAAGCATCAGTAGGCAACATACCCATTTGAAGATCTGTCACCTGAGCCAGTGGGAGATCAAACAATGGGAAGAGGTGAGTAGTGGTTGTTCTTCTGTGTTGCTGAGGAGGCAGTGCACAGTTCTTTGATGACAGCCACAGTGTAGTGAGGGCCAGGAACATGAGCCAGCACCAGCAGCACCAGCACTGGTACCCACACTATGGATAACCAGAGGGAGATGGCACAACTGCAACTGGAGATGGGGGTCCCTTTACTGCAAAGTTTCTCTGCTGGAAGAAACTCTGCAGAAATTACTTAAGAACTGGCAAGTGCTAATAGAGGGGATGAACATGCTCCATTGTGGCAATGCGAGTGCTGCTCCATCTGGGAGTGGGCATTAAATGAATTTGCACTCTATCCTGCCCTTTCAGTCCTTTTATCTCCAGTCCTAATGGATCCTCCCTCTTTTACACCCTGTCCATGTCTCTAACTATTATATTCTCCTTCCTGTCTCCTCTTAGTCTCTCTTTCCTCTCTTTGTTTACCAAAAAAAAATATAGATACATTTTAAAACTGAACAAGAAATTTGAAATTCTTGTGCTTCCTCTTTTCATGTTTGAGTCCATCATTTCTAATCTTGATTTCTGTCTTAGTGTTCTCTCCATCTTAAAAAAGTGTATTTTCTATCAATATTTTCTTTAATGGCACTGTTTATGTGCCATATTATTTTCTTCTCTCTCACTGTTGTTTATAGTGCATTTGAAAAGCACCATATTGAAAATTGTTTGTTTCCCAAATATTTTTTTTTCAGTTCAATAGCTGATGCTACACTATATCACTTGCCCTATATCTCTGTTGGACTGATTCCCTCCCTCCATATAGCCACTTATTTCTGTGTTCTTAGTTTCCCAAATTGTCTCCTGACCAATAAATTATTAAACAGTCGTACCTACTGTTGCACTGGTCAAGTCACCATCTCAGACAGTATTTGTCAAGCATTTTAGGCAGAACCCATGCTCAAGCACAATATATCAATTTCCAGCATCTTGAACTTTTGTTGACATTATTAAATGGTGACAATTTACTTCTGCTACTCCTGCCACATGGTGCTGCACTTTGTGTTAATCCCCCACCACATTTCATGTGACACACTTTAGGGGAAAAGGTGTAGAAGCACAGTAGTGTTAATCCCCCACTACATTTCTTGTGACACACTTTAGAGGAAAAGGTGTAGAAGCACAGTATACATAAACTGTGCTCCCAGAATTTTGCTCAACAACCAGAATAAATATGTCAGGCTGTTGCTTGCTGCTTATGGTGCTGCTCTGTGTGTCAAGTCCCACCACACCATTTCCTCTTTTGCTCATTGGTGTAATGCTGCAAAAAGCACTACATACATAAATTGTATACTCCCCAAAATGTTCACAACTACCAGAATAAATATGTCAGAATGTTGTTTGCTGTTACGTGGTGCTGCACTGTGTGTCTGTCACATCACAACTATTCATGTAATGCACCTTAAAGTACATAATGAAAAAGTGTTGTACAATATACATTAACAGAGTACTCCCAGAATTTTTCACAACTACCAGAATTAATACATTAGACTTCTGCATGCTGTGACATGATTCTACACTATCATACATCTGTCATACAGCCATAGTTCTTTTAATGCCCTTTAGGGTAAATGCTGCAAAACACATAATATACATAAGTTCTGTGCTCCCAGAATTATTATTATTTTTTTAGCTAACAGAATAAACACAACAGGTGGCTGCAAGCAGCTAGAAGGTTCTGCGCTGTGTGTCAGTCCCTGCCCACATTACTTTTAGTTAGAGATGCAGTGAATTATTAATCCACTAGTGAAGTGGACACTTCACGTCCGCAGATAACAACACAAAGTGGGACCTGTAAAGTGCTCACTTTGCGCTATTATTACCACTTCACGTTCTCATTACGCCTTAACGTGAAGCAAGGAGAAGTGAAAAGAAAATAGGCACATCACATGGCCTGCAGTACTGTAAGTCACATGCTTTAGCCAGGCAGAAAGGAAGTGAGTCAGAGAAGCAGTTACACTTTCTCCTTTGCATTTGTACAGGGAGAAAGCAAAATAGTGAGAGGAGAGAAGTTTGCTTGGCTCTCATTTCTTGTTACTGCCAGAACAATCAAACAGCTTTTTTAAAAGCTATTTTATTTAGTGTTTATATTGTCTTAGTGGTTTTTTGGTTAGTGAATTTTTTTGTCTAAGTTTTATTTTTGTTTTGTGTGTGTGACTGACTGTGTGTGTTTGTGTGTGTACGTGTGTGTGTGTCCACTGTCTCTGTGTGTGTGTGTGTGTGTGTCATCCCGTGGACCCAGGAGGATGGAGGGTCATGTTGGAGTCAGAGAAGGTGAGTCACTGACCTGTGGGTGTGTTAGGAGGGGAGGAGTGTGGAACCATGGGGGGGTGGTCATGTGAAGTTGGACCACTTCAGACTCCTGGCCAGTGTTGCTTCCCCCATGGAAGCAACAAGAGCAGCAGCACTAATGCCACCGGTGGCTGTTGCACGTCTACCTTCTCCGCCACCACCAATAGCAGCAGGTGTTGGGGCTCTAGCAGCACCCCCTCCACCACCTCCACAGCCACAGGTGGTAGCCCTGGCAATTGTGGGTGGTGGTGGGACTCGTGCCTGACAAGTACGTACTGTGTCTGGTCCCCCCACAGCTCCCTAGTGTGGGAGTATTTTAATTGTGTGAGGGGGAGATAGCACAGTGGTGGAGTGCTGTGTGTGTGGTGTGCTGGTGCACCATGGACCCCCTGGGACACATTTAGGGACTGGTGGCCAGTGTACCCACATGCTGAATCACCACAGGGCAGAGTGGCAGGCTGCCATGGAAGTGGCATTAGGAGGAGGACAACATCAGCTGCTCCACCACCACCATAGCCACCAGCACCACCCTTTCCACCACCAGCCCCACTACCTGGATTACCCACTGCAGTGGATGCAGGCACAGTCCCTGTAAGCCAGTCTGACCTTGTCCTGGTGTGGGCAGCACTGGAGGAAAACAACATGCATTTCAGTGCTTTGGAGCAGCAGGTTACCTAAGTGGAAGCACAGCAACAGCAAATACTTTCAGTGCTGCTCCTGCTGCTGGACCACCATGGCATTCCACGGCCATAGTAAGTCCGGGTATTGTTTTCTGCCCCCCCCACCGACACCAACCCCACCCCTGACCCCACCCACTACTGTGTTGTACTTTTGTTGTGTGTTTTTGTTTATTATTAAATCATACACATTTTCCCTTCCAGGGTAATCTTTCTTGCAGCACGTAGTGCAATACATTTTTTTGAAAACCAGGTGTAAGTGCATAAAAGTGAGTCACGTGAATGAGGCATTCCCATTCTGAAAATCTGCCCACATTCTGCCTTTCTTCTCAGCAATGTTAGGATGTGATGGCAGGGAGAGCACATGTGCGTACTCCTTACAGTTAATATCTGATTGTGCAGGTTTGCGAATGTTTCTTTATGTTAATGGTCAGTTTGTGGTGAAATGTGTGGCCACGTTTTCCAGTAAGAAGAGCCTTGTTAGTGGAAACATCCCACATTTCACCACAAAGTGAACCTTATAACATTAGGAAACATTGCTTGGGATAGCTGCTGGACATTCATTGTATTGGAGCATGCACCTGTGCTCCCCCTGCCATCACGTCTTAAGCTTGCTGAGAAAGTGTGACACAATGTGGGTTGCTTTTCAGATTGTTAATTCCTCCATCATGTGACTCACTGTAATGAAATTATGGGTGGTTTTCACAGACATATATTGCACTCTGTGGAGCAAGAAATATTCCAGTGGTAGTAATGCCCCCACATATTAGTTTATGTGCATCACCATAACAATGTAATATGGTGACTGCCTTTTAAGCAGCAGCACAACAATCTGTTGATAACTCTGACCTATATTTTTTAATGCTATGTTACAACTTCCTTTACGTACATCCTGACTGACTGGAATGATACAATAATTTGCAGTAGTTAAGTGTGCTGTACTACCTTTTTTCATGTGTGAAATAATGAAAGGAGCATTCCTTTTAAAATGGTGCTGCTGACAGTGAGTGTGACCAGGTCTTTGTCATTGTTTTCCTCTGCTTTTCTCCATCACATTAAGTAGTTGTAATATATCACTTCTGTTGTTAATTAACAGTTATGCATCAGTCAGTGTTTAATATGACACCACGGAAGAATAGCTATTGAAAAGCAGCTCCAAATAAATACAAAGCTGGTCGGAACAATATTGGAAGACATGCTCATTTTGTTTTCATACATGAACAAAAGTAGGAGTAAGAGAAGCAGACATAAATTGTGAGAAGAATCATATAATTCAAGTCACTGACGACTCAGACGCAAGTAGTGGTTGCTGTGGCAATGTAAAGTAGCATAAAAAAGTACAGTTCAGAACTGTGAGGACATTCTTGCAATGCTGCTTTAATTGTAAAAATGTCACTATGACATCATGACTATGAGCGCACAGCAACAATCACAGAAAACACAAAAGTGGCACAGAGTGCCCAGATTTTTTCTGCAGGCCCACAATGCATCCTCCTTGTGTGCAGAAAATTTACAAGAGGTAACAAAGTGAAATGAGACTGTTTCAGCACAAAGTCCCCCAGAATTAATGGCACACTCAGTCATGTGTGCAGTGGTGGCACAGAGTCCCCGGAATTTTTCTGCAGGCCCACAATGCATCCTCCTTGTGTGCAGAAAATTGACAAGAGGAAATGAAGTGAAATGAGACTGTTTCAGCACAGACGAAGTCCCCCAAAATTAATGGCACAGTCAATCATGTACGCAGCGGTGGCACAGAATCCCCAGATTTTTTCTGCAGGCCCATAATGCATCCTCCTTGTGTGCAGAAAATTGACAAGTGGGAACAAACTGAAATGAGACTGTTTCAGCACATACCCCAGTATAAAATGATGACTGTGAGGTTTGTGTTGCTGGTCCAATGTGTTGTGCGAGACGATTCCACCAAATGAAATGTAATCATCTCAACTGGATTGAAGGTACCCTTTGGCTGTACACTAATAGTAGCCTTGGTGAGTAGATATATAAACAGATATATGGTTGAGTATTTTGTAGGTGATGAGGAGGAGGGTTGAACTTGACATGGACATGTACTCATGCTATTGTTCTGCATCACACAGGTGACTCATTAACAGCTGGTGTGCTCATTCCAGTGCTCAAGGAGAATTGTTTGTGCTTAAATTGGAAATGTATAACTCTCAAGCACATGAAGGTAAGTATTTTTTATGTTGCTGCACTTGCGCAGCCAACATCGTGGGACAGTGCAGCTTTGGAGGCGGGGCCGCAGTTGGGCGAATGCAGGACAGCCCCAGTAGGTGTGTCCCGCATTCCCTAATCAGCCTGCATGCCGGCGCCACACCATAAATACATAATGTGGCAAACACATCTAAGAAAAGGTCCACTGCAATCTGAGCAAAGGCCATCATATGCAGCGGTCCTTTTCTTGCCGTGCTTGCTGCCATTGTGTGCATGGTCGGCGAGCAGGCGGCCACCTAACTAATGCCGACTTTGGGGTTGCCCAATCCCCTGTCAGTTAACCCCCCCTTTGTGTGATGATGGGGGAGCCCACTCCTCCTCTGCTTAAACCACCCCAATTGTTGAATGCTGAGGGAGGTGCCCAATCCCCTTCGGCTCGCGCCCCTCCGCTTTCTTTGTGTGCTGATGGGGGTGCCCAATCCCCGTGGCATTACTTCCTCCCCGCATGTTGTATGCTGACGAGGATGTACAATCCCCCATTGGCAACAGACACCCCCCAAACAGTTAGGTGGCACGCTGGGAGCCCACCCCAGCGTGCCCAATCCCCTGCAAAAAAAAACAAACTGTCCTCTGATGGTTTTTTCTTTTTTTCCCCTGTGAAATGAAACGGTCCCTCATAGTCTCGATGCCCCCAACCCACACCCACCCACTGTGCACCCTGCCTCTCCTCACCCCCACCCATACTTACCTGCGGAGTCTGGCGATGATCTTCTGTTGACTGGGAACATGTCTGCACTCTTCAAAGCCAACCACGAACTGAAGAAATGCCAGTAAGCTGTATAATGGAATGAATAGGGGTTTTCAACTTTAATGCATATCTCAGACATTTTTGTGAATTTTGGCCACAAATTTTCAACATGGGGTTTTTGGGACCCCTTCTCATGAATTCTTGCACTGTCATGGCATTATTCAGTCCTAAAAGGTGTTTTCGCAGTCACTGCATGGAATCACTTTTCAGGATGGAGTAATGAAATGACAATGCCACTGTTCATGAGAGGGGCTCTCAAAAAGCCTATGTTGCAAGTTTGGTGGGAAAAATCCAAAAATTGACTGTTTTATGAGCGTGCATAGCAACTGCACAATGCACGCTCATACGTTAGTGCATTCACACTATTTTCATGCCAGATTCTCAACACTGGCATTTTACCACACCTTCTTGTGAATCATACAGCTGTCATTTTTACATCCTGCCCGAAATGTGTTTTGCACTTCCGGCACAGAATAGCGTGGTCGCTGTACGAAATCAGTGTTTGGGACACATTATTAAAATGACAGTGACACTGTTCTTGAGCAGAGGTGCTAACATGCCTGTGTTGAAAATTTGGTGACAATACTCCATAAAATGACTGTTTTACGAGCATGCATAGCAACTGCACAATGTGCGCTCGTAAGTTAGTGCATTTGCAATATTTTCATGCCACATTCTCAACATTGGCATTTTACCACACCTTCTTGTGAACTGTACAGCTGTCATTTTTCACATCCTTGCCGAAATGTGTTTTCGCACTACTTTGCTCAGAATAGTGTGGACGCTGTTTGAAATCACTGTTCAGGACACATTATGAAAATGACAGTGACACTGTTCATGAGCAGAGGTCCTAAAATGCCTGTGTTGAAAATTTGGTGACAATACTCCATAAAGAGACTGTGTTACGAGCGTGCATTGCGCAGTTTGCATGCATGCTCGTAAGTTCTCAAACTTATATTTTCACTCCACATTTTCAACAGTGCCATTGTTCTACACCTCCTAATGAACAGTACAGCTGTCATTTTTTACAACCTGACCAAAATCTGTTTTCGCAGTTCCTCCGCACAATAGCACTGGTCACTGTGGAAAGCCCGTGTTCGAGACACATTATGAAAATGGCAGTGACACTGTTCATTAGCAGATGTCCTAAAATGCCTATGTTGAAAATTTAGGGATGAAAGTCAGTACAATGACTGTTTTACAAGTACGCATTGTGCAGTTTACAAGCACGCTCGTGACTTTGTGAATTTGTAATACTTTCACTCAAGCTGTTCATCATTGCCATTTTTCCATACCTCCTGATGAACAGTACAGCTGGCTGAAATGTGTTTTCACACGTCCGGTGCCGAATTGCACAGTCAATATGTGAAATCACTTTTTGGAACACTTTCAGGAAATGACAGTGAACACTATTCATCAGCAGAGGTCCTTAAATGCCTCTGTTGAAAATTTGGTGGTGAAAGTCCAGACAATGACTGTGTTGCAAGCATGCCTTGCACAGTTTTCATGCAGCCTTGTAACTTTGTCAATCTGTAATAATTTTGTGCCACATTTTCACCACTGGCATTTGTGCACACCTCATTATCAACAGTCCAGCTGCCATTTTCCACAGCCTACCCAAAACATGTTTCCACAGCTCTGCCACACAGTGGCATACTCACTGTGCAAAATCACCTTTTGGGACACATTAACAAACTCACAGCACTACTCCTCTCCACCTCTGCCACTGCCAATGCCAGCACGACAACATTCGGCATTGACAAATGCTTGTCTTTTGGGGGGGTGGGTGGAATCATATTTTCAGTTTTATCTGTAATGGTTTATTATTTTTTTACTTCTTCACAGATTTCATCAGCATCCTTCTGGAGTCCTGTTATTAATGATGGTCATGGTCATCTACTGAAATGACTTCTGCGTGTTGCATGTGCGCCCAAGCTTGGGGGAGGAGTATGCCTGATGTTAAAGAACTTTTTTGGATAAGGCCACTTTCACAGAACAACAAAGCATCTCGAAGTTTCCTAAAAAAAGAAATGAATGACTTCTTACAAGTTACAACTTCATTGTTATGTGTCCCTCCCTGGTTCTCAAATCTCAATCCCTATTGTCAAGTTACATTTCAGAGATACATCATGTCAACTAACACAACCTGTTGTGTGCAATATTTGCAGCAGTCTTTACAAAACAATGAAATGGATGAAATAAAATCTTCATACTTACCAGAATGGATTTCACATGGATATTACATCGGTTCCTCTCTGTGCGGTACTGCTACAGCATCTTTCCCAATGAGTATTAGCGATGGAGCCTGATTTTGTTCCCCTGAAAAAGAAACAAAAGAAGTGTACTGTATGTGTTTTGCCACTGTGGCTCTGAAACGCTACAGAAAACAAAACATACAACTTAAGAAAGTGAGGCAGAGTAACAAACACGAGTGCACATACTCACTTTATGGTTTAAATATTAAGAAGCTGGTGGTGGTGGTGCACTGGTGGAGTGGTGTTCCATGGGGGGTAGACAGACTCATGGTGGCAGACTTGCATAACATTAGTCCCTGTGGTGGTGGTCCGTGGGGAGCAGACAGACTCGTGGTGGCAGACTTGGATAACATCAGTCCCGGTGATGGTGGTGGTGGTGGTCCGTGGGGGGCAGACAGACTCATGGTGGCAGACTTGCATAACATCAGTCCCAGTGGTGGTGGTCCATGGGGGGCAGACAAACTCATGGTGGCAGAATTGCATAACATCAGTCCTGGTGGTGGTGGTGGTGGTCCAGAGGGGCAGACAGACTCATAGTGGCAGACTTGCATAACATCAGTCCTGGTGGTGGTGGTGGTCCATGGGGAGCAGACAGACTCATGGTGACAGACTTGGATAACATCAGTCCTGGTGGTGGCAGTGGTCCAGGGGGACAGACAGACTCATGGTGGCAGACTTGCATAACGTCAGTATCGGTGGTGGTGGTGGTCCGGGATGGGGGGGCACACTGCTTTTTAAATACTGCAGTTAAAACCTGCTAACATTAACCACATCATCATCCTCATAAAGAAAACTGCTCTCACAGTCATCCATGTCTGAAGTCTGACCACGGGTAAATTCTTTCTCCATTGTGTCATCATCTACATCAGTGGTGGGCCATTTCAGGCAACCACTGCCAGTGCCACCAGGATGCTCCATTTCCACATCAGCAAGACCACCATGAATAGGCCAGGGTACGAATACCGAGGTTGCAGTCTGTGCTGGTATGTGCCTCTCATTCATTTTAATGAATGTTAGCACACTAACATTTGCAGGAGACCGGTTTGTCCAATGATCCCTGACTATTGCACCTGCTGAGCTGAATACCCTCTCAACACGTACACTAGAGGGTGGGCATGTCAGGTACTTCAGTGCCACTGCAGTCAGCTCTGGCCATTCACTGACCTTTCCACTCCAGCACAAAAGAGGATCTTCACTTAAACATAGAAACATAGAAACATAGACTTTGACAGCAGATAAGGACCACTTGGCCCACCCAGTCTGCCCATGAGTAAGACTGACTTATTGTCAGATGCCTGTTTTCAGACAAATATGACTCAACCATTCTCTGTTCTATTACATGTTGGTATAGGTTGCCCTGTTGTAATACTCTGTACATATGGACCATCTTACTATTGGCAAAACTACTTAAAACAATCAAAAAATGAGTTAGACTGCAGTCCAATAGTCCATAAAAATTCTTAGTAGTCTTTATTCTTCTTTAAAATTCACATCATGCTTATTCAACCGGCAACAGTTTCGTAGTTTCACACCACTTCTTCAGGCCAGATATATAATACAGTGCTGACTCTAAATATAAACAAATAATCAAATCAATATCCAATATTCATATTCTTTTATCCTCTTTAACTTGGCTACTACACAGTATAACAGATAACCAACTCTCACAACAAAAGAGGAGCCCGCTCTTAGGTGTACTTTAATTACCTTCAAAACTTCTTTACTTTAAAAACTTTATAACCATTTTTTAACTATTGAACTTCATTTTTTAACATTTTTAAACAATGTTTCTCATTTCTATCTAATTCTAAATATAACAACACTACTATGCTATATATAAACTGCATACCTGCTTTTAAAACTTCTTTTCCACAGTTAAATTCACATTGTTTATTCAAATTTCAGCTTCCATTTGCTGTGTTCATAATGAAAACATAAAGCATGTTATAATTCCGATCATTATTAATACAATCATTCTTTACATGTTTAATATAATTCTTTACTTACTATAATATCACTTAATTTAGTTGTGTTTCTGTTCGGTAATAATTACATTGGTCTTATTCTTCAGTGTTAGTTTGCCAGTTTATCACAAGTTCTCATCGATGTCTTATTAAATTAAAAGCCCCTGTAATCAAATTTGAGAAGTTTTTTGTGTATTAAACAGTGTCTCTCTTTTTATTCCATTTACTTTGTTTTTGAAACATTTTTTATTTGAGGTGTTGTTACCTTTAAATGTATACTTCTTTGAACAGATCTCCTTGGTTTACTTGTTAATGTTTCTTAGAATTGTTATCCTGTTCTCTACGGGTAAACAAAAAGTTTCTTTAGTTATATGCCAGATATTTTGTACTGTTATCTTGTGTCTGTGAATACAGCTTCTTTATTAATAATTATCATTTCATTATACTTTTTTAATTTATCGCTAAGAAACTATACTTTATCCTCAGGTTACCCACTATATGTTCATTTGCATTTTCTAGAGTTTACCTGCTCATTTTACTTCTTTTTCTGCTGCTGTTCTGCAACAGTTACATGCTACAACGAAATTGAAATGGATGCAGTATTACTTCATATGTAAAAAGTATTGTATATTATTTGTTAGTCCACAAATTACCATTAACTGTTTTGGCTACTGACCAAGAGTTACAAGGTTCCTACCTGGCTAGAATGATATTCTGTGACCATCTTCTGAAAAGAAAGGAGCGGTCTGAGCCTTTGATTCTGCGCAGTTTAAAAAGACTGTGAAATTGGCAGGGGGAACAAATGTCACTTATGACATCATACCTAATACCTGGATAGGTGTTGCATTGATGTTGTAGAAATGTGAAGGTGCCAGTATCCACCCTATAGCAAAGTGGATAGAGATGTTAAGAGTCACTTGGAAACGAGGTGATTGGAGGTTCGCCCCCTGCCCACGGCTTTTTGCCGAAGTGGAGAGATTTTTTATAATATACTCTTTTAAGTATGTTACAAATGTATTTCTCCTTTTAAGATGTTGCTACCTAAGAGAATAAAGTTGGGGAATTCAAATCAAATAACAATGGGGTGAGGTTTATTCCATACATTATTATTTACAGAGTCATGTGTTTTGAAAGAGAATAATAATGAAAGTAATAAAAGTTGAAATGAAAGTTATAGCCTTCTTAATGTTATGAATCGACTTTTCTAATTATTACTGTAATAAAAAAAAATTTGTTTCATATACTGTGGTGTTCCACCGTAGTATGTATGTTTCAAATTGTTTTTAATTAAACTTAACTGGCGGATAGATTTCCACCTCCAGCCACTAATGGGCTATATTTCCAATTTTATGAACTCAAGACCATTTTATGCTGCTGATGTGAATCCATATTCATTTAACATATAAGCGATCCAGCCTAATCGGAGGTTCGGATCCCATCACCAGCTATTAAGTTGTAACTGCCGACAACATGTAACTACAGTATATATACTAAGTTTGTTAACTTAGAAAAATACTCAAATTGTTTAAACAATTATTATTTCTTTTCTCAAAAATCATTCCCTGGATTTCCACTTTGCAAGAATTAAACAATGTATCAATCGTACTATATATTAATTCAAAAACTCATGTATATGTGCATTACCAGAACAAATTCCAATTACATGATTCATTCATTCCAAATCTTGGATTGGTAGTGTACATTGTATAAATCCAGTATACTTCACTTCTTAGTAACAGGTCATCCCATAATATGTTTCATCCCGATTGTTCATTAATCCTTTCGAGTCCCCAAAATCTCAAGGACGCAGGTGAATGTCCTTCCCTGTTAAAATGTTTAGCCACTGATGATCTCTCGTCTCTCAACCTGATATCACTTTTATGTTCACTTATTCGAACTCTTAACTCCCTTATGGTCTTTCCCACATATAACTTCTCACAAGGACACTGTAATAAGTATATTACATATTGTGATTTACATGTAATATGTTGATTAATATTATATTCCTTATTTGTATATGGATGTTCAAAAGTCGCTATCAGGTTGAGAGACTAGAGATCATCAGTGGCTAAACATTTTAACAAGGAAGGACATTCTCCTGCATCCCTGAGATTTTGGGGACTCAAAAAGATTAATGAACCATTGAGATGAAATATATTATGGGATGACCTGTTACTAAGAAGAGAAGTTTATTGGATTTATACAATGGACAGTACCAATCCAAGATTCGGAATGAATGAATCATGTAATTGGAATTTGTTCTGGTAATGGACATATACATGAGTTTTTGAATTAATATATAGTACGATTGATATGTTGTTTAATTCTTGCAAAGTGGAAATCCAGGGAATGAGTTTTGAGAAAAGAAATAATAATTGTTTAAACAATTTGAGTATTTTTCTAAGTTAACAAATTCAGTATATATAGTAACATGTTGTCAGCAGTTACAACTTAATGGCTGGTGATAGAATCTGAACCTCCGATTAGGCTGGACCACTTACATGTTAAATGAATATGGATTCACGTCAGCAGCATAAAATGATCTTGATTTCATAAAATTGGAAATATAGCCCAACAGTGGCTGGAGGTGGAAATCTATCTGCCAGTTAAGTTTAATTAAAAAGAATCTGAAACATACCACTATTGTGGAACAACACCACAGTATATGAAACAAAATGTTATTATTACAGTAATAATGTGAAAATTCAATTCATAAAATTAAGAAGGCAGTAACTTTCATTTCAACTTTTATTTAATTATTATTCTTTTTCAAAACACATGACTCTGTAAATAATAATGTATAGAATAAACCTCACCTCATTTTTATTTGATTTAAATTTCCCCAACTTTATTCTCTTAGGTAGCAACATCTTAAAAGTATAAATAAATTTGTAACATAGTTAAAAGAGTATATTATAAAAAATCTCTCCAATTCGGCAAAAAGCCATGGGCGGGGGATGAACTGCTGATCACCGTATTTCCAAGTGAGTCTTAACATCTCTATTCACTTGGCCATAGGATGGATACTGGTGCTTTCACATTTCTATAACATCAAGGCAACATCTATCCAGGTATTAGGTGTGATGTCATAAGTGACGTTTGTTCCCCCTGCCAATTTTGCAGTGCTTTTAAACTGCGCAGAATCAAAGGCTCAGACCGCTCCTTTCTTTTCAGAAGATGGTCACAGAATGGCATTCTAGCCAGGTAGGAAGCTTGTAACTCTTGATCAGTAAACAAAACAGTTAATGGTAATTTGTGGACTAACAAATAATATACAATACTTTTTACATATAAAGTAAAACTGCATCCATTTCAATTTCATTGTAGCACATAACTGTTGCAGAACAGCAAGAGAAAAATAAGTGAAATGAGCAGGTAAACTCTAGAAAATACAAATGAACATATAGTGGGTAACCTGAGGATAGAGTATAGTTTCTTAGCGATAAATTAAAAAAGTATAACGCAGTGGTCATTATTAATAAAGAAGCTGTGTTTATAGACCCGAGATAACAGTACAAAATATCTGGATTATAACTAAAGAAATTTTTTGTTTACCCATAGAGAACATGATAACAATTCTAAGAGACATTAACAAGTAAACCAAGGAGATCTGTTCAAAGAAGTATACATTTAAAGGTAACAACACCTCAAATAAAAAAATGTTTCAAAAAATAAAGTAAATGGATTAAAAACAGAGAAACTGTTTAATACACAAAAAACTTTTTAAATTTGATTACAGGGGCTTTTAATTTAATAAGACATCGATGAGAACTTGTGATAAACTGGCAAACTAACACTGATGAATACGACCTATGTAATTATTACCGAACAGAAACACAACTAAATTAAGTGATATTATAGTAAGTAGAGAATTATATTAAACATGTAAAGAATGATTGTATTAATAATGATCTGAATTATAACATGCTTTATGTTTTCATTATAAACACAGCAAATGGAAGCTGAAATTTGAATAAACAATGTGAATTTAACTGTGGAAAAGAAGTATTACAAGCAGGTATGCAGTTTATATATAGTATAGTAGTGTTGTTATATTTAGAATTAGATAGAAATGAGAAACATTGTTTACAAATGTTAAAAAACGAAGTTCAATAGTTAAAAAATGGTTATAAAGTTTTAAAGTAAAGAAGTTTTGAAGGTAATTAAAGTACACCAAAGAGCAGTCGCCTCTTTTGTTGTGAGAGTTGGTTATCTGTTATACTGCATAGTAGCCAAGTTAAAGAGGATAAAAGAATATGAATATTAGATATTGATTTGATTATTTGTTTATATTTAGAGTCAGCACTGTATTATATATCTGGCCTGAAGAAGTGGTGTGAAACTACGAAACTGTTTCTGGTTGAATAAGCATGACATGAATTTAAAAGAAGAATAAAGACTACTAAGAATTTTTATGGACTATTGGACTGCAGTCTTACTCATTTTGATTGTCTCAACAATTCTCTGTGCCACACTAAGTCCAATTTTTGGTGCATCAGCCTGTTCTCCAGAATCATTTATTTCACAAATACCCACTGGGACAAAGCCACCCAAAGCGGGTTGACACCACCACTTTGGATGACAGACCACCTGGAACTACAGTCCACTTACCCTTGCATGATATGCTTGCTGGTCCTCCAGCTACACCTTCATTTGGATTATGCTGCTGAGGTTTGCTTACCTTGGCATGTGACTTCTGTGCCCCATGAACCAAGCACACCAGTTGAACACTAATATTTTTTACCTGTTCATCCCCTCCCTCCAGTACTGATGCAATTCCATGTTTTTATCATGGGTCCAGCATTGTTGCCAAGACAGAGTTGTCACTATGCTGAATGCTCACAATGTGACAATTCTGGTTGAATACTGTCAGCATGTGTTGCAGCAACATACTGCTACCACTGTCTCTGGCAACATCAAGGCTATGCTGTACATTCACCAATGTCTGCCTCTGCACCAGTAGCAGTGGAATTGATTGACTAATGGAGGCAGACTCACCACTCACTGCCTGTGTGGCATGTTCAAAAGGCTGCAACATTGTTAGTACAGAGTCCATGAGGTGCCACTGTTCAGTTGTCATAGACATGGAGGCCCCAGAACTGTCACGGCTAGTGTGCATAACAAGATATTCTGAGATATCTTTGTATTGTTCATACAACTTCTCTGCCATGTATAACGTGGAGTTCCATCGGGTGCCAACTTCCAGCTTCAAGCAGTGCTGAGGCAAGCTGTTTTGTATCTGCAACTGCCGCAGCTGGTCACGGGCCTTTCCAGATCTTGAAAAGTGAGAGCAGATACGTCGTGCAATGGTCAGCATTTCCTTTATATCAGGGCACTGCAGAATCTCCTGAACCACAAGATTTAAACAGTGGGCCATGCATGGAACATAAAAAAAACACCATTAGTGATGTATTTCACCACATTCGACCCATTGTCATTTACTATGAACCCAGCTCTCAGGGATAGAGGGTTTAGCCATCTGTCAGTTTCAGTCACTACCATTTCTAACATGTTCTCACCAGTGTGTGAACAGGTCACACTGTGCATAGCAATTGTTGCATGCTGGCGAATTCCAGGAAGCTTGCTACCATGACAATCCACCTTACTGCATTGATTATTCTCACTACCAACATCATAAACAACCCCCGGCACCTGCGCCCAGTGTGCAGTTATACACAGATATGAACTCCCAGCTGTTTTTCCACTTGTCCACATAGCCATGTTTAAATATATGAATGGAGAGGAGGAATATTGAAGGGCATGTCTTGCTGAGTCGGAGACAGTGCGGAACAACTCGGAAGCAGCACGGGTAGAAAAGTATGTCCTGGATGGGACTTTCCATTTTGGACAGGCATGTGCAGCAAACCACTAGAACCCAGAATTCTCCACAAAGGAGCAGGGTAAAAGATCAATTGCCAGCATTTCCGCTACAGCAGCAGCATTAAATTCATGTGACACAGTATGATTGGGGGGGTACTTCAACTTATGCGCAAAAACACTCTGTAAGGTGGGCTGACTTAAACGTTTTACACGGGGTGTGATGTTGGTCACAAATGGTTGTGTTTTGTGATGAATGGCATTGGCAGGGGGTGGAGTGTGGACATTTGATGAAGACAGTTGCACAGGTGATGACGACAAACCCAGAAATGATGTTATTTTGCCAGATTTGCCAACTGGTGTTGATGTACCACTTGTACTAGACACACTGCATTCACCACCAACACCACCACCACCACAAAAACTGCTACTCACACCAGTACTGGACAACATTCCAAAGTCATTATGGTCCTCCACCTCATCATGCCTGTAGTAATCCTCTGCTCTTATTACCGCACTACTGCACACGTTTAATTTCCTACTGGGCTTAACAGTCATGGAAGGGGATAACATGTAGGCTATGGTTGCCGGTGACACAGATGAATGCCCCACTGTGGTATTAGCTGCCAGCTTGTGCTGGGTCCACAGAGCCAAGTGCCTAGTCTTAAGATGCGTACACTGTCTTCCTGTCCCAAGATGGCTCCCCTTTTTACCTCAACTCACACACACATGGCAAACCTGTTAGATTACAACTGAATCATCATTTGCATCTTGAACAAAAAAAATCCCCAAAAAGGGAGTGTGATGCTCTGCTTTTAACGTGTCCATGATGATGTGGCTTATTTAAGTCTGTTATTTTAAGCACTGAAGTGGGGGGGGCACGTGATGTTTCTGGCACTGCACACCTGAACTGCAACTGACCACCATGACTACCTATCATATTGATTACTGGTCGTCATCATCATCATCATCATCAAATAAAACCAGTGAATCACAAGTTATTACGGGGATTCCTGCAAACTGACTCAGACACAGCCACTTTTAATTTATTTTTCTCCAGTTCCCAACTGGGGTCAATTACATTATCATCATATTCATCAATGTCACTGTCACATACATCCACATCTTCTGTTTGGATGCTAGCATGTGGAGGGCATCTTGCAACAACAGCAACATCATCATCATCAGCATCATCACATTCATCATCAGCATCTACACCACCATCACCAGATATTTTTTCATCACACTGTGAATCACTGCGTGGAAAATGCGTGACGTTAAGTGCCATGGTGGATGGAATATCACACTGTATGCTGTCGTTGACATGATCATCAGAATCCTCAGGTTCAATTAATGGGATGTTACTGGGAAGTATGACATCATCTATGCTGTCACTCACTTGCACTGCTTCACACTCAATATGTTTGGATACGGTACACTGGTCGGAATTAGAACTTGATGCAACAATGCTAATACTACCTCCACCACCACTAACACCAGTAACACTAACACCACCTACTGGGAAAATATCATCTCCTCCAACTATGAGTGAAGCTACTGATTGGGCTGTAAAAAAGCATTGCAGGATAAATACCTTTCCCCACATCAGCAATGCACTTCTCCATCCGCGTACTACTACCACCCCACAGACCCTCTTACTGCCAACATTGCCATTGCCAGAAACAGTTTTGCTTGCACATCTCTTTCAGGCATTTTGGAGGATTAACCACAAATATTATTACCAAATTCAGATTTTGGTACATTCACTTTCTGACCGGAAGGATGCTGGCTGTATGTGAAGCAAAATAAACAACTGTGGCTTGAGCAACAGATAACAGACTACTGTGACACTGTCATGGAATTAAAATAACTTCAGTAACCAGTGATGCTGATGGGGTCACAAACTCACAAAAACTATCCAGTCTGGTAAAAAAAAAACCTTTTGACCATGGGGGTGGGGGGCCGGGAGGAGCACTGAATACAGACAGTGCTGATTTTTACGGCACTACAATACAAACAGCAAAACTAACAACAGAGAACACGATCGCAGTACAAAATCAAGCAGCTGCAGTGGATAGCAGGTTCACACTGCTGCACTTAGTTGCACTTACATTAGTCTGTGTCACAAATTTTAAAAGGTGTATTATATTTGATGCACGCAACACTGCACACACCACACAGAACAGTTTGTTTACAATGTTGAATGAGGAATGCGACACAAATGCAAAAGTTTAGTGTACTGTCACGTAATGTAAATTTCTAATTTAAACAACCTGACCTTATGAAATGCTGTACCATATTCACTCAACAAACAGCAAGAAAATTTCTACTATTACTGACAATTTTACTATGTATACAGTAACACAGTCAGTTATATAACAAAAATATAACCAAAAAACAAAGAAATCACTAGTTCTCCAACTTAAATCTACCTACACGCAGATACGCCCCTCCCCCACACAGCACACTTTCACTGTCTTTCACCACACACTCTCAATGTTGTAAATTAACATTAAAAAGCCACACACAAAAAAAAAAACACTCAATGATGTGAGCACAGAAGGGTTTCCTACAATCCATGAACTACAGTTGGATCGCCCAAAAAAAAGCAAAAATGCTTTTTGAACAGCTTTTACAAGATTCCTACAGACAGCTATCAGAACACACTGTCTCCTACTCCTTCCTACTCATACTACCCCAAACGGAGGCTGTGCAGATCAGTATAGAGCCTATGTGACCTGAACTCCCATGAATCACTGCAAAATCTGCCTTTGGAGCTCAAAAACAAGGTGAAGTGAGGCAAAGTGAACTGCCACCAATGTACTTTGCCTTAAAAATTGAAAGAGTAGTGACCAAGAGGGGTGGAGTAACGTGAAGTCGCTGTTTCTAATACAATTTGCGTTCCTTATTATAAGGCGAAGTACTCTGACTCGCATTGTGGAGCACTCCGCAAATCCACTTGTACTCCACGAAATGCTTCGAGGAGCGGATTGAGCCCACTTTGTCCACCACTACTTGTAATGCACTTTAGTTGAAAGGTGCAAAAAGGACAATATACATCTATTCTGTGCTTCCTTCATTTTTTTTTTGAGAGGACTACCAGAATAAATACACCAGGGCTGCTGTATGCTGATACATTGGGTCATGCTGTGCATTAGTCCAACCAACACAGTTCTTGTACTGTAATGCACGGTAGTGGACATGATGCAAAAAGGACACTATACATAAATTCTGTGATCCCTAATTTTTTTGGGAACCTCCAGAATAAATATATCAGACCTGCTACATGCTATTACATGGTGCCATGCTGTGTGTCAGTCCCACTAACACAGTTCCTGTAATGGACTGCAGGACAAATGGTGCAAAAAAGACAATATACATCAATACTGTGCTCCAAGAACTTTTCTCAACTTCCAGAACAAAGACTTCAGGCTGCTGCTTTGCACTGTGCAAATCTCACACCAGAGCACCTATCCTGATTAACTGTAGTAACCAGTAAATCTGGATATTTTCTCATGAAATTATAATACCTGTTAGAGGTACGGGTCTGAATGATGATCTTTGACTATCACTGTGTGTCCTATCTGCAAAGGGGCACTAGGTGGAGAAGGGTGAGAGTGGAGCAGCAAGATGACCATAACTCTGCTCTGCTCCACTGCCAGCTCTGGACCTCCTGATGCTTGTTAACTGCTAAAGAGATTTAGCTACATTTTTAAGAGATTTTTTGAATGAAACTTTGGCTATTTTAATATATATATTCCTCAGACAAGTTTTTTTTAAAGCTTAAAAGTTACAAATTATTTTGCTGCATGGTTGTGTTGGCCGACCATTAGTACTCGGCATCTGGCATTTAGCATAATGTCTGACTGCTTGTCAGCTGTGAAAGAGGGAGTGGAGGCTTGAGGTAGGGATGAGAGAGAGAGAGATTCCCCCTTGTCTCTCACAGTTAAGTTGCCATCTCATTTATGCACCTTGTTAAAGAAACGCCTGTGTTTGGTGCTGTTCGGTGCCGTGGTTATGAGTATGTAGCAAGGGGTGATGTGAAGTGCAGCTGGGATCCTTGATTGGGATGTCTGGGATTAGTTTAATGCTTTAATGCTGCAAACGTTTGATTGAGAGTGACTTCTTCACCTGCTGGAAGTAACAGAATTCAGCAGAGTGCAGCAATGAATCTGGCAACTATCATAAGTACTGGAGAAACTTGTCTTATGATGTGAATCTGAAGAGGAATGAAGAGAAATCCATTGGGAAGACTGCACTATGAGTGCTGATATGCTTATATTTGTTTAAATAAAGGTATGCCATTGTTGACTGAGATGGGAGGGGGTCCTTGTACTCCTGGCTACGTACAGTAATTTACTGCTCTCAGTGGAGCGCTTGTTTCTTTTTCTATACAGGTATGTTTGGAGGCAGGAACTATAGGGAGGCAATGCAAAGACAGCGAAGAAGATGGTGAAACCACGTAAATGGGGAAATTTGTTGGACTCCCAGGCTGCCCAGGACCCATGCAGTGGCCACAGAAGTTGTTGGAAAGTATGTCAGTAGGCTATGCTTTACAAAATGGTGACGGTGACTATGAAGAGATGCCAGCTGCAGGTATTCCCTGTTTTAATGCCCAGCTGCATCATAAATAAGCTGATTCCTGGTTTCCAGGTCTGAAAGTTCAGGAAATAAACTCCCAGATAATGGGAACCTAAGGCTTTGAATGACATGAATAATTTTCATCCTTGGAAGCCTGAATTCTAGGTGTATGTGTCTTATTGCTTCAAAAGATATACATGGAGAGAATATACTTTTAACTATTGAAAAAACTAAAGTGCCTTACTGTTGAAAGCGGGACTTCATTACAGAGATGAATATGGACTCCTTGCTTCATGGCCGAGTGCTACAACTTTTTTAAATGATTAAACTAAGTGCTCTTGTGTGGTTGTAACTTGGTCACTTCTGTCTCTTTTAAAGCATGAACTTTTGGCATATCTTAAATTATTCGATGTAGGCATGGTCTCGGGTATAATTTGAAATATTTTTTTAAAAAGTTACTTGCCGAAGGTATGATTTTCCAAAATATTTAAATGTTTAAAATTGCTGTGATGATAAAGGTCCTGCTGGCTGGGAACAGGCTGGCAATGAGAGCTGTTTCCAATTTTATTTGAAGGACTCCTATTGTTAAATGGAGTCTCACTCCATTTGATATTGGGATTTATCTAAAACCTCCTATGGTACAAATCTGAATTCTCAGAAGAGAGATATGGGACAAGTTGTCTGATCCCTGACTGATTTTGTTTGCCACAAATTCATAAAGATGCTATTACAGTGATTAAAGCACATAGTGTACACTGTCATACGGCAGGCAGCCGGGTGGTATGCGGGCGGGGTACTGCCACCCGCCAATGACAGGGGGGGAGCTGGGTGGCTGGGTCCTCTGTGTGTTGGATGGGAGGGCGACTCACTGGGTCACCAGGTGTACTGTCCATATCTCATGCCCATGATCGGGTCGAAAGGGAGGGGAACAATAGATCACCAGGTATGGGCTTTGGGATACTACTGCCTGTGATCGGGCAACATGGGAGGGGGGTTTGCTATGATTCCATACAGAAGCCCATGATCGGGCATGATGGGGGGAATCCACAGAACCACTGGGAGGGTGTGGGTGTTTGCAGACTATGTCCTTGCTGGGAGGGTGGCCACCAATGGCTGGCGGGTGCTGTGTTGTGTCCTGCAATGCTGCAGCCCACCTGTGGGTGGCAAGGATTTGTTCCTCCTTTTTATGGGTGCAACGTTGTCCCCCACTGTATGCAGCACACATCAGGGTTGTGTCAGCAAATGCACAGCACATCCCGGGCTGAATATCGGGATGTGCCACATATGCATGGGCACACCCCCTGCATTTACGCTGCATACATTACCAATGCACCCTGGCACATCGGGATTTGTCCAGCACAACTTTCCCATTTCAATATCACGCTGGGGTGCATTGGGGGGATTGCCATGTTCATCCCCTTTGAATATCTGAGCCTGTGTATTTTCAGGCTGCATTGGGGTGAAACTGTCACATATAGTGTGTATTTCAGTGCTATGCATGGCCTTATGGAGCCTTTAACATTTTACTGTGCCAGCAGATTTGGGAAATGGAAGTGGCTATCTGTTTAGGCCTTTGAAGAAAGTGGGTGATGGGGAGTAGCCACCAGACTTTTGAGCACTGAATGCTTAATATAGTACCATAAGGTGGAAACCTGGGGGGTCTGCGATATAATTGTCCAGAAACAGAGCAGAACCAGATTTTCACTGGTATTACAGGACAAGGTAGTTTTGATGTATTTTTTCCATGTAGCCTAGAGGTGATAAGGGAGGTTTATTGGCCCAGATAGCCAATTTGGCTTAAAGGAAAGCTTGCTCAAATTTAAGGAGTAGCAAGCATGAGGGCCTTACCCAGGTGTTACCATTGAGTAGGATGAGGAATAACTAGAACTTCAATCCTGTTGCTGGCTTATACATAGAAACATAGAAACATTGAATTTGACAGCAGATAAGGACCTCTTGGCCCACCTAGTCTGCTCATTTTCCTACCTAACAGATAAGCTGCAGATCCTTGTTAACCAACAGCTCACTTCCTCCTACCCCCCACTAGGACTGCCTTATGTCTGTTCCATGCATTCTTGAATTCCCCCACTGTACTTGACTCCACAACCTCCTCAGGGAGGCTGTTCCATGCATCCACAACCCTGTCTGTGAAAAAATACTTCCTCACATTACCTCTGAGCCGTCCCCCCTCTATCTTCAAATTGTGCCCTCTTGTTCTTGCACATCTCTTTTTCTGAAAGATGCTACCCTCTTGGACTTTGTTGATTCCCTTGAGGTACTTGAAAGTTTCTATCATGTCCCCTCTCTCCCTTCTTTCCTCAAATGTATACATATTAAGCTCCTTTAGTCTTTCTTTGTATGTCTTCCGGTGTAGATCCTGCATCATTTTGGTTGCCCTCCTCTGGACAGCCTCCACTCTGTCTATGTCTTTGTGTAGGTGGGATCTCCAGAACTGCACACAGTACCCCAGATAGTGTCATCTGGTGGAGCTCTCTATGATGCATGAAATTATTGTAGCTCAGGAATCCTCTGTGGGATTAGGGATGGTAGTTTTGTTGCTCTGTATCTACAGGTGGGCCGGCTGTCCCTTTTGAACAATTGCCTTATTGCTTTCCTTTTTCCTCTCTGTATTGGGTTGGTTTGACACAATAACCTATTGGAATATTTCTTATTCTGGCTCAGTGATAAGTCTTGGGAATAGTTCAGAATTTATGTTTGGCCCTTTGGATTATGAAGGAAAACTAATTTGTGAGCTTTTAATGTATTAAACATTTTGGCATATTTGCACATTGCCACTCAGGAAAACTCTAGATAAATCATTTTGCAGGACAAATTTTAAAATGTCTGAATTTTATGTACATATATGATGCATTTTATGTACTTATGTAATTGCAAATACTTGTAGTTGATCAATAAAAACTTTTTACATGATACATGATAGAAACTTTCAAGTACCTCAAGGGAATCAACAAAGTCCAAGAGGGTAGCATCTTTCAAAAAAAAAGGTGTGCAAGAACAAGGGGGCACAATTTGAAGATGGGAGGGCGGCTCGGAGGTAATTTAAGGAAGTATTTTTTCACAGAGAGGGTTGTGGATGCATGGAATGGCCTTCCGGAGGAGGTTGTGGAGTCAAAACAGTGGTAGAATTCAAGCATGTATGGGACAGTCATAAGGCAATTCTAGGGGGTGGGGGTAGGAAGAAGTAAGCTGCTGGTTAACTAGGATCTGCAGCTTATCCATTAGGTAGGGAAATGGGCAGACTGGGTGGGCCAAGCGGTCCTTATCTGCCGTCAAATTCTATGTTTCTATGTTTCTATTACTTGTACCTGCAAAGGTAAGGCTTTTTTTTGTTGTTTTTACTTTTTGGCCCTGGGGATGTGGAAACAGTGTATTTCCAACCACCTTTTCTTCCTGTTTCTGTCTTTTCAGGAATTTACCACTAGGGTGATGAAATGCTATTGCGAAATGGGACTGACCAAGATCTGGTTATGTAATTTAACAGTGTTTCCTACCAGGAAAGGTAGTTATTTTCTCCATCTGTGTTCATAAAATTCTTAAATGTTATTCATTTGTCACTCTCTAACTGGTTTCTTCTCCTGTTTCTCTCATTTCAGGTTTTCTTTTTGTTGTTTAACTGTTTGACAAGGTAGAGTCTGGCAGCTGTATCAAGTTGATGACTTATAATCATGTTTCCAGTGCACTCAAAATCCACAATACTAAATCTCATGAATCAATTTTGTTTGAAATTTCTTTTTTGTAGAACTTGTTTTGGTCAAAGAGTTTTTGACTTTTTTGGACCAAGTGTTTATAATTAGCTACCAGAATCAATAAAGACTACCAGATCAGTACCTGTTTTTAAGAAACAATTGTCTAGTCTTTTAGATGGTCAGTCTTATTGTCGTTGTAAATAACATAATTGTCACTGTCTTTTTATTTTTTTGTATTGTAATTTGTAAACGTTGCTCGCACTTGAAAAAGGGAAATTTTGCTCATTGTGCTTTTCCAGGGTAAACAATCAATGAAAAGAAATTAAATGTTGGATACAAAGGATGGCTTAAGTTTTATAAGACCACACACAGTGGTGATGAAGTTAGAGGAGGAGCAGGAGGCAGGGGCCTGGACATGTGTCTGTAACATTGACCACATCAATGATCTAGTGCAAAAAGACCATATACCCATCTTAACATTGCCCATTGCCCATCTTAACATTTCCACCATTCCAGCTGCACATGCCCCAGCACTCAGCACTTACAATTGTCTTTGCACCCCTAGCACCTTACCTGTCATATTCCCTCGACAAGGCCCCCTGTCTGCACTGTCTCTCACCCTCACCCACCTCCCCCCCCGGATCTCCACTCCTGCCCCTGCCCCAACCACCTCCCGTACTCTCCCTTACCCCCTGCACCTCCTATCCTCCCTCGATCTCCTACCCTCACTTCTCCCCCTGCCCCCGTCTTGCTCATAGCTCAAGTCTTTGTACTGGTTATTACATGTGTGTAAGTCAGTGACTACAAGTTTGTAACTAAAAATGATAACTGTTGCACACGCTGACATGGAACCTTTGTAAAAGAGCCTCGGCTCGTAGGTATTGTAATCCTAGATTGAAATAAATAAATAAAACTAAATAAATACATAAATTCGGTGCTCACTGAAGTTTTCTCGAATATCAGAAAAAAAAAATCAGTCTGGTGCGTGCTGCTACAAGGTGCTATGTTGTGTTTCATTTTCTGTGCCACAGTTCTTGTAAGCACTTCAGGGGAAATTGTTCAAAATGCACAATATAGATAACTTATGCATTTGCAGATTTTTGTCTCAAGTATCAGAAAAAATATATCGGGTTGCTGTATGCTGCTACATTGTGTCAAGCTGTGTGTCAGTCACACCAAAACTTGTTATGCACATTAGGAGAAATGGTGCAAAAAAGCATAATTTACAGACAATGGCTCCAGTTCTAGTATAGTGACACCTGGTGTAACAGCACTTGTGCCAAGTAGAATGGCGCATGTATCAACTTACACCAGCAGTTGCAACGTGTGAGATTCTACAATGTGGCCTGCGACATGGCATAGGCCACATGTGCCGAACAGCAGTTATGACAGCAGTTGCACCAGAAACCCCCTGCGACATGGCGCTAGGGGGTTTACGGCAGCTGTTGCGCCCCATTCCAGAAGGGCAGAAACAAAGACCCCAATGTTGGGATTCTACAAGAACCCCCGGAGGAGAACCGGTAATGTAAGTTACACCAGCATTTAGCTGGTGTAATTTACGGATGCCACCCAGGGTCCTGTAGACCCACCTGCAGTCCAGTGGGCATGCCACAGTTGTCCACCCCCCATGCCCAGCATACTCCAGGGGGTGCCCCCCACTCCTGATGTGTCCATTATGTGCCCTGCAGGGCTGCCCAAACCAACTGCCCCTGAAGTTAACTGTAAGAGCCCCACAGGACTGCCCACACGACTGCCCCCAAAGTTAACTGATAGAGCCCTGCAGAGCTGCCCACTCCAACTGCCCCCGAATCCTCCATTGCAAAATGCCCCACAGGGTGGTGCTGTCATCCCCCCATCCGTGCCCTGACCCTAAATCTGTCACAAATGTGGCATACACCCAGACACTTCCTGGTAATCTAGTGGCCCCCCACCCAGCCATGCCAGTCCACCCTGCACCCCCACCTGTCCCCAGTTGGTGACTGGCTCAGCCCACCTCTCACCTCCATGGCCAGCCACCAACTGAGTTCTGTAGGAGCACTACAGTAAAGATGCACTCAGAAACTGAGTGCGTCTTAACTGTAGTGCTCCTACAGCACTCAGTCGGCAGCTGGCTATGGAGGTGAGAGGTGGGCTGTGCCAGTCGCTGACTGGGGATGGGTGAGGGGGTGCTGGGTGGACTGACATGGCTGGTTGGGGGGCCACTAGACCACCAGGAAGTGTTTGGGTGTATGCCACATTTGCGGCAGACTTGGGGTCGGGGCACAGGTGGGGGGAAGACAGCGCTGGCCTGTGGGGCATTTCACAAAGGGGATTTGGGGCAGTTGGTGTGTAGACGCCGGCCTATGTCAGGTTAGCAGGCACTTGGATGTGGGAGTGGGGGGAGTCGTGGACATAGTGTACCTAGATTTCTCAAAGGCTTTTGACAAACTGCCTCACTCAGAACTACTGGAAGTTCTTTAAAACATGGGTATCCAAGACAAGGTAGTAAGCTGGATAAAAGCATGGCCTCCATAGCAGTCAAATACCTGAGCTGTCCACCCTCAAGTATCAGTGTGGCTAGAGTATTCAGGTCAGCAGAGGCCATTGTGTAGGAGAGGTGTAAAAATCTGTCCCTTAGAAATATTGGCATGCTAACATTTCTTAAAATGAATGTGGCTAACTCATAGAAGACAAGGAGTCTGTATTAAGGGAGTCAGTCCAGATTGGGCAGATGTGTCAAGTGGGGTGCCTCAGGGATCTGTACTAGGTCCCTGTTTGTTTAACATTTATGTAACATCTGTACAGTACGAACATGATAATATATGGCTCACAAAATTTGCTGATTACTACCGGATAGAAGCTGTAATAACAAAAGGGGAGAAAGGCAGGGTCTCTACAGTCAGCACTGGATTATGTACAAAATTGGACCTCCAAATCCAAGTTATTTCTGAACAAGAAGAAATGCATAGTGATGCATATGGGTAAAAGAAACCCAGCTCATTCATACACTTTGGAGGGCAATATTGTAAGGGAAGTCACTGAGGAAAAAGACCTGGGGAATCTGGTCTACCAAGATATGTCATTTTCCTCACATTCTAAGAGTATTGTGCAGAAGGGGAATAGAATATTGAACTATATACGTAGGCATATAGAAAGCAGAATCAGGGATGTGATCCTCCCCTTCTACTCTTCTCTGGTCAGGACCATTCTGGAATATGGGTCACAAGTTTGGGCTCCCTATTGAAAGGGTGAAATAGCCTTGATTGAAAGGGTACAGAAAAGGGCTACCAGAAGTATCAGTAACTTAAAAGGGAAGGATTATGAGACAAGACTCAGGGATCTAGATCTCTTTCCATTAGAGTACAGGAGGAGAAGAAGAGGGGACATGTGCCTGGTTCATAAAGCATGATTTGATGATGAACTGTGGGAACACCTGGACTTGGAAACCAGAGACCTGGTGTATAACACCTGTGCAAACTGCCTTCAATTAAAGGATAGAAAGCCCAAATCAGTTAAAAGTCAAAAGTGGTTTCACCAGTGGGTGGTACATACCTGGATTGGACTCCCTCTAGTGTTGGTAAGTTGCTCAAACACACACCTATTTAAAACAAAACTAGATCAATTCTTTAGAGAACAAGGACATCTGTACACCATATGAACATATGGTGAGCATAATGGACGAAAGTCTATTTTGGCTCTGTAGATACCTATGATACCTGTAATGAAATGGTACAAAAAAAACATATAGAAATTCTGTGCTAGCAAATCTTTTCTGAAGTACCAGAATAAATACATCATTATTCTACATGCTGCTATAAGGTACTGCACAGTGTGTCAGTGCCAGCCACAGTTTTTGTAATGCACTTAAGAGGAAATTCTGCAAACAAAGTTACAAGATACATATTTTTTTGTGCACCCACAATTTTTCGCAGGTATCAGATTAAATATATCAGGTTGCCGCATGCTGCTACGTGGTGCCATGTTGTTTGTTAGTCCCACCAATGTAGTTCTTGTAATGCAGTTTAGGGGAAATTATGCAAATAGCCTAGTTTACATACATCCTGTGCTCTCAGAATTTTTATCAACTACAAGAAATAAATACCAGTCTGCTGCCTGCTGCAGAAATATGCTGCACTATTTGTTAGTTCCCCACCACATTTTGTGTAATGCGCATTTTCTTTTTTATTGAATTTTGTTCACCTGGTAGGCCCACTGAGACTAGAAGTCCCTTTTTCAGAAGCGACCGGGGAGAGGGTGGGGGGGATACAGATGGTAAGCAACTGGAATTGAACAAGATTAAGCTGTTGGTGGTATTTTTAGTGAATGGGGGAAATTTGGCCAGGACAGAGGGGAAATTCCCTACTCTTTTCGATAAGTGCCATGGGATCTTTAACATCCACCAGAACTACCACCAATCCAGGAAGATGGGACCTTGGTTTAACGTCTCATCCGAAAGTAATTATGTGAAAATCACAAAATACAATAACTTGTCAACAGCAGTCTAAATGCATGAGGTAGAGGCAGATTTGGACCATGTTGTTGGTGAATGTGGAGGATACAAGCAGTCTGGAGAAGGAGGAAGAGGTTTTGCCTTGATTGCAAGAGGGTGTAAGGTTTGTATGACTGGCAACAGCATTTATGCAGGCTTAAGAATCTATGTTTCTCAGTCTGGATGCATGTGGTGGAGGCAGCGGTGGCCCATGTTGTTAGTGGATACGAAGGATACAAGCAGGCCAGAGGAGGAGGAGTAAGAGATAGTACCTGGATTGCTACAGAACGCATTGTCTTTATGACAGGCAATGACAATGGCACTTACACTGGTTTAATAGTCTGTTTTTTTCAGTTTGTATGCATAGGGAGGAGGTTTCTGTGTCTAATGTTATTGTTGGAAAACTTGGCATTTAATGATGTAGTGTTCACTGATTTTGTAGTTTGTCTACAGGCATGACATAGGAGAGGGTGGAGGGAGAAGATCAGGTGGATGAATAGATGGATGGAAGAGCAGCATAACTTAAGGAAATATAATGAGAGGAAAATAAACTTGAATCATAAAGGAAAGGATACAACTGATGAGGAGCAAAGAGTAGACAGAACACATTTGTTTTACACTTTAATAATCCTTATCAAGGAAGAAGTCCACACAGTCTTCCAGACTGGAGCTGTCCCCTCATGGGAATTTTTTCACTGTCTGTGCTTCATCTACCTCCGTAGAATGCAATTTGCCAATGCCAAAAACATCAGGCTCTTCAGATTCCTCTTCACCATGACCACCACTTTCATGTGGTAGGAACATAGATGTGATTGTGTTGCATAGAATGTGCCCCACATTCATTTTAAGAAATGTTAGCATGCCAATATTTCTAAGGGACAGATTTTTACACCTCTCCTACACAATGGCCTCTGCTGACCTGAATACTCTAGCCACACTGATACTTGAGGGTGGACAGCTCAGGTATTTGACTGCTATGGAGGCCAGGGCTGTACTATCACTGCTACTCTGGTACAGCAAGGGCTCTTTCATGATGGTAAGGTGCTTGGTGTCTGCAAAAATGTAGACATCATGTGTTGTGCTGCCTACAATCCTGCTGCCTCATCAGCCTCCTCCTCTTCTTTCTCCACATTTTCAATTCCTGCCTAGCACAAAGCATCACAAAGTGGAATTGTGGTTATTTGTTGTTACCTTGAATGTTTTATCAGCCCATTCACTGTGTGAGGTGTTAACAACACCTGGTCTCTGATCACTTTCATGTTGTTCATTACACTCTAGCACCGTCTGTTATGCTCTTTTGCACTGTTATGCTCTGGTGGTCACATCTAAGGTGATGTAGGAGGAAATACCTGACCAAGTGAGGAAGCAAAGAGTTTGATGTGACCACCTTCATTATTATCGCATTTTGCACAAAATAAAGAAAAGAGCACTTTTGCAAGAAAACATCTTCGTGGTGAGTCCTTTTCTGCTCTCTGGATTGTATTGACTGTAATACTAAGAACGCCAATGCCTCTGTTTACCTATGCAAGGTGTTGGTCTCCTGTTTGCTGCATAATCCACATATCCATACTGAGATGTATGTACGCTGATGCTGAATACAGCTTGGAGTGGATTACCATGTGTGACACTGTCCAATGAAGTTCAGAGTGGCACATGTGGAGAAGTAAGTTCTTGAGAGAATCTGCCATTTGGGACAAATATGTGCCATCAACAATTTAAATCCCATTTTCTCCACAAAAAGGAATGTCAATAGATCAGCTGCAAGCATTTCAGATGCTGCTGCATGTAGTTCATGTGCAACTGTATGATTTGGTGGATATTTGACATGATGCTCAAACATGCTTTGCAAGTAGGCTGGACCTTTCTGGGTGCTGGAATACCAAACATCTGGACTTGGCATGGCATCATGGCTGCTGGGGTAATATTTAACTCCTGTGGATTCATGGGTGCTGCACAAATAAAATAAGTAATTTGGAGTGTTTTCTGCACTGGGGCTGCTGTGCTTTGGTGCTTCTGGGTGCTAGTATTCAACCCACCACTGCAGCTTTAGTATAACCACTACTAGGCAGTTACACAGTCTTCTTCTCATGTCTTTAGTAGTCCCACTCAGTCAACCTTGCCTCCACCCAGACTTTTCCCTGCCACTTCTTGAGGCCTTGGCAAATGCCGATGATAAGGCAGAGAGACCCTTTGCATCAGCTTCTTTTTCATGCTGAGTCCAGCATAACGTTTTTCATCACTTCAAGTGTGTGTGTTAGCCACTGGTGCCTACTGTAGATGGCTGCCCTTTTTTCCATGACAAGCTCACACTTGACAGAGCTGACAGATAGCAACTGTTTCATCCGTTAGATCCAGTCTATAAAAATCCAAAACTAGGGATTTTGTTCTCCCTGATTTTACCTGATAGTGGGAGTTGGACAGGGAAGGAATGGAAATGGATTGGATGCTTTATGCACTTCAACACTGGGAGACTCATGTAGCGTAATGGGCTCAACACTAATAAGAGCAACACCTGTTGTAGTGTGGGGGGACTTTGGTATGTCCATGACATACTGCTCAGCAGCATCACCCTTCTTTTTTATTTTCCAGTTTCCATTGTGGATGCAAATCATCATCCCCACCACCACTGATATCCTCCTCCTCTAAGCTCTGTCCTCCTGATCTTCATGTCTGTCCACACTCTCTCTCTCTCCATCTTATCATCTTTAGTTAGGGATACATTTTTAAGTTTAGGCTTTAGCTATGTACTGTACATTACAAATAGTGCAAACTACAGCAGAGACTTCAACATTTACAACTAATGCATTTTAGTCAGTTTTTGTTAAGTTACAAAACATAGATGTCATATGAACTTCAGACGGAATGTTGTTCCAGTTCTGGGGGATATGGACAGAAAATGCATGGTCACCCTCAGAATCCAAGTAATTTAGGGAAATATGCCAGAAATCCCTTCCAAACGGGAAAACATGGATCAGTTGGTAGCACTTGCACCTCTGGGACAGAAGGACGTGCATTCTAGTACCAACCAGGATTGGACTCATATCTAAATGCTGGAACCCGAGTGCAGTTATGGGGGGGTGCTGTACTGTTGGCTGTGCCATCCTTCAGATGAAACATTAAATTGACATCCCTTCTACCCACCTCTGACTCTATTCTGGTGGGTGCCCAGGTGGAAGTAAAAGAACCCAAGGTACTTTTCACAAAGAGTAGGGGAATTTTCTATTGAGAAAGAAAAAATATAGATATTCAAAATCAATAGCATTGACTCGGACTATCAAAACAGTAAAATGAATATGTAAGCAAGCTAAGTACAATGAAAAGAAAAAGACAATAGCATAAAAAAGCCTCTAAATCAGCAAAAACAGTTTTGAAAGTAGAACAACAACACAACAATAAAGGCTTGCAAAATGGGCAAAAAAGAATACAAATGAATATCAGATGTGCAAAATATCAGACAAATATTTCCATTGTGAGACTAATTGTTGACAGGGAGTAGCAAGCAATGCAGACTAATTGTCAGAGGACAAGTCAGATTCTATCAGACATATCAAAGGCATAGGTAAAAGGGTTTGTTCCTGGAAGAGAAGAGCAGATCTAAAATGCCTAAGGTGGATCTTTATAGTGGTAAAAATCAGTTGGGTCAAACTGTGGTTACAAAGTCTGCTATTGGGCAAGTACCCCAGAATAATGAAATTGTAGGGGAGATCATCCCCTGCTGGGTCACCCCAATGCTGTGCCAAGGTTTTCCAAAAATCGTTGACATACAGGCAGTCCACAAGGAAATGTTCCAGTGTTTCTGGAACAGCATCAGAGCTAATGTGGGGACAATTTTGGTCAGACAGGCTTTTATGTTTAGCATTAGCTTTATCACCAAGTCTCCCATGGCAGCTAAGTCACAAAACATCCCACATTTTGGTAGGGGTCTGGCTATCTACCAAATATTGTTTAATTGCTGCATGGTCAGTAGGGGAAATCCCATGATAAAGAACAGATTCTGTAAAGTTATATAACATAATAAAATCATAAGGACCCCATCTAGAAATATGACAAGTCTGATTAAAGGAAATATTCCAACACCTCAGTTTGTCCATCTTAGTAGATACAAATTCTGGAGTAGTCCATGTCTTTTTGAGGTCTGTAACTGAGTGACTCCATACAGTAACCAAGGGGTCAAATCACCTCATAGCTCAGGGAAGTGAAAAACAATTAGGCTTATGAAAAACATCAAGAATAGTCCTAAAAAGAAATATAGTGGACTTCTGGTGACGTCACCCTACAATGCAGGTGTAAGAAAATAGAGATCCGTGAGACCTCTGCAAAATAAATTAAATAAAAACAGAAAGTAAGAAAAGATTACCAGAGCATAAATTGGACAAAATAGTGATGGTAACCAGACAAAAACTTGAAGCCTAAGTGGTGGAGAAAGAGAAAGGAGTTACCAGACTCGATCCAGAAAGGAGCAGAAGGAGCTCTTCCATGTGGAGGCCTGAATCATCAGAGAAAGAAATAGGTAGCCAATCCAAGGATCCTGAAGAATTTATGATTATGTCAAGAAGATTGTATACAGAACTGAGGCACATCAGGGATATCGTTGATAAGATCCAGGGGGAAATGAGTGAAAACAGAAAGAATATTAAAAGGTAGGAGTCACAAATAAAAGAATTAGACACCCATGTGTCGCAACTAGCAGAGACTACAGAATTACACAATGCCACAATACTGCAACTGCATGACAGGGAGGTCTTGTTGTACCAAAAGTTAGAGGATCAAGAAAATAGATCTAGGAGAGTAAAGCAGTGATTATGCGACCCCTAGAGCCACTTCCAGGTCATAGGCACTATACAACTTGCCCCTGCAGTGAGAAAATCTGATGAAACTTGTTAAGATCAATTGATTGTGTCTGTACATGCTGGGAGGTGGTGTGGGGAGGTGATCTCTTACTACATCTTATACTTTTGAAATGTTTTTGTTTTACTTGTGAGCCCTGCTATCCAGAACAGGAAGTAGGAAGAGGGTAGAGTAGTCCATGGTTACAGGGGTCTGACTACTGAAATGCTAAACAATGTTTTTTATTCAGTTTGGCTGCATTTTCTGGTATAGAAGCCCAAACTTTCATCTTGGGGCTCAGGATCAGCTAAATATTTATATTTAAATAGCAACTTTTGTTGAGAGTGATTACATGACCCCTAGAGCCACTTTCAGGTCCCAGGCACTATAAAACTACCCCCTGCAGTGAGCGGGGCGAGCGAGGGAGGGTGGGGTGCATGTTGTCACGTGCACAGATGCGTGCAGAGACATGCCCATCAGCGTGTCGGCTGTGTCTGCTGGGACTGCTGGGGTAATCAGTTTATACTTTGAGGTAAGGTAAAGCAGCAAGTATGAAATTGTGCATAGGCTGCAATATGCATGCAGAAGGGGGAAGTAGAGCCAGGGTTTATGTGTGGTAAATGCTGCACATTAAAGATCTTGGAGGTGGAATTATCACAGTTAAAGGAAAGATTAAAAGTACAGGCACATATATCATCATTAGAGCAATATATAGATAACATGGTGGATAGTGTCTCTGAAACAACTCATCTAGAGCAACATGTATCATCGAATCATGATTCTAGGGGAGGAGAAAATGTTGAGGACTCTGATGATTGGTGCATTGTGAATAGGAAAACAAACAAAAAAAGGCATAAGGAGCATTGGAGGTGTCTCTAATATATTAACATCAAATAGGTTCAGTGCACTCTCAACAGATAACTATAATGAGGTACAAGAAACTGCAAACTCTTTATATGCGCAAAGTAGACAGAGCCCTTTGAAAGAGCAAGCTACCCCTACTACTCGCATAGATACAGGCCTCAGTATACAGCAAGCACAGGATGTATTATTTATTGGAGATTCAATGTTAAAACATACTGATCAAGTGTAATGTAATAACAGGGAATTGTATACTACAGTTAGCGCCTTACCTGGGTGGGAATTTGTGATATTGAAAGACTAATCCCAGGCCTAATGTAAAATACTATAAATCCAGTAACTTTTTTAGATGTTGGAGTAAATGATGTGGGAAAAAGGAATATACTGGACATACAGAGGGATTTTGAAGATGTTGGACAGGAACTGAAAATGCTAGGGCATGGACTAATTGTTTCTGGGCTCTTACCAGTACCTAGGGCTAATTTAACATTAAGTAAGGAGATCTATAGGTTAAATGGTTGGTTAAAATGATGGTGCCAGAGGTAAGGCCTACAAAATGTGGATCACTGGTAAGATTTCCAAGGGCATCACTTATTCGCACGGGACGGTTTATACCTAAATAGGCAGGGCAAAGAGATTTTTGCCTATAAACTTAAATGTATAATGGATAACCATATAAACCATTTAAACTAACAGATGGGGGGAGGAAGATGCCTCTATTATGGGAGCAGTTCATGATAAAGGCAAAAAAAGAACAGAAAACAAAAGTATATACACAGTCCAATATCAGCTTCATTTTAGTTTAAACAGTAAAATAGAGAAACTTCAGGTGACCCTGCAAAACTCAAATATACATGTCTGTGCAGTCACAGAAACATGGTAGAAACCTGATGACAGCTGGGAAAAAAATATTTTAGAATATACTCATTATAATATCGACAGGTCAAATTCCAGAGGGGGTGGGATAGCTTTATGTATAGCTGATGGGATAACCTCAGAATGCATGGATACTTCTAGATGGGGAAGTAATGAAATCCTGTGGGTATTAGTATCCCCTGAATATAATATAAAAATACATCTCGGTCAGATATGTAGAAATCCCTCAACAACCCCAAAAGATGATTTGTTATTGATAGATTTTATTAAGCACTTTGCTGATTTAAAAAGGGTTATCTTAATGGGTGATTTTAATTTACCATTAATAAACTGGGAAAAACTTCTAACAAGAACTAAAATGAAGAATGGATATCTAAATACATTCAGTTTAGCTGGTTTAGAACAATGGTGAATAGTACTAGAGGCAAGCATATACTAGATTTGGTCTTAAGCAACTTGGGAGACATGATTAAAAACTGTTAAGTGTTGCCACCACTGGGATCTAGTTATTATTTAATGGTTACATTTACTTATTCAGGGCAATTGAACATTAATTCTGGCAGAACTATAACTTACAGATATGATAAAGCTGATTTTGAATGAATGCGTAGAGATCTAGTAAATTGGTAATGGGAGCTTGAATTTAAAGGGGCTACTGTATCATGTACGTGGAATACATTTAAATCAAAATTAAATAGTTTGATTACAGAATTTGTACCAACCATGAATAAATATAATACAGTTAAAAAAAATCGTCCCCCTTGGATGACAGCTACAATCAAAAAGGAAATTAAAATAAAAAAACAAGTTTTTAGGAGGGCCAAATTAAGTGGGGATACAACTAGTTGGAAGGAATATAAATTGTGTTTAAAATCTGCAAAAAAAAAATTGATCTGGCAAAGAGAAAGTATGAAAATAAACTTGCTACTAAGGTTAGAGATAACTATAAATCCTTCTACCAGTACATTAATAATAAAAAAGGAGCTTGAAATAAGATAGGACCTCTACTTGATTCCGAGGGAAAATTGGTATTGGATGACCAGGGTATGGCAGAATTAAGTAACAACTATTTTTCCACCATTTTTAACCATGGTCCAGTAATAACTGGGATAGAATATGGCAAGTCTGTAGCTGATTCTAGTTTTACCCTGGATAGGAAGGAAGTTGAAATAAGACTTCAAAAATTGGATCAGAACAAAGCACAGGGCCCAGATGGGTTACATTCAAGGATAATTCAGGAATTAGCAGAACAACTTGCAGGCCCAGTTACAGAATTATTCCAGAAATCCTTAACTGAGGTGGACTGGATACAAGCCATGGTGATCCTTGTAAATAAAAAAGGCTCCATACAGGAGGTTAAAAATTATAGACCTGTTAGTCTCACCTCGGTCTTGGGTAAAGTAATGGAAGGATTTATCAAGGACTACATCTTAGAATACCAATACAATTCGTGTAACACTGACTATGCCCAGCATGGATTTGTTAAAAGGAGGTCTTGTCAAACAAATTTACTCGAAATTCTATGAGAAAGTAAATAAAGCTTTGGATGATGGACATGCGGTGGATGTCATCTTTTTGGATTTCGCCAAGACTTTTGATAAAGTACCACGTGACAAGTTGCTTGAAACCTTAGCTAAAATTGGTATTCATTGCAATATTGTTTATTGGATAAAATTATGGTTAACAGATAGGAAACAGAGCGTTTGTGTGAAGGAGGAATTTTCTAACTGTCTGAGTGTGACCAGTGGAGTGCCACAGGGCTCTGTTTTTGGACCCTGCTTATTTAATATTTACACTGGGACAATGAATGCTTCCTTTGATATATGGCTCTCAAAATTTGCAGATGATACTCACCTAGGTAGGGTGGTAAACCTCAATAAAGATGCAGAATCATTACAAATGGCCTTAGGCAAGTTAGAAGTCTGGACACAGAAACAAGGGTCATCCTTCAATGTAGATAAGTGCACTGTGATGTACTTGGGGGAAAAACAATATGCAATATCAGTACAAAATGGGTAATCAACTTCTTAATGTGATTACAGAAGAGAGTGACCTGGGGACAAAAATATGTAATAATTTCAGTTTTATATCACATTACAACCAGTTAATAAAAAAGGCTAGTAGCATACAGTTCTGTATTAACAAACATATTAAAAGTAGAAATAGGGGGTTCTTATGCCACTGTATGCATTGTTAGTATGTCCTCATATGGAGTATTGCTCCCAGTTTTGGTCCCCAGGAAAAACGGTGATGTTGCATCCCTGTAGAGGGTGCAGAGAAGAGCTACTCATAGAATCAGGGAAGTACAGGGTTTAGATTATAGCCAGAGATTGAGGTCTCTGGGGCTGTACTCTCTGGAGTTTCGTAGACTTAGGGGGGATGTGTTTAATTTATAGGGCCTTAAATGACCCAATGTTATGGGAGCAGTTAGACCTTGAACTTGTAGATCGTAACTATAATACAAGATGCCATCCACTCCAAATAAAAACTGATAGATTTCATTCAAATAAAAGAAAATATTGGCTGACAGTAAGGGCACCCAAGATCTGGAATAAACTACTGGCTGAGATAATAGTAAGCAGAAACATAGAGATGTTTAAAAGGGAGTTGGATAATTACCTAATTAATAATAATATCTTGGGGTACTCATAAAATCTTGGCGAGCATATGGATTATGTCTTTGTATGCTCTGAAAAAACTATGAAACCTATGAAACCTGTGAAAGCTCAGTATACACGGTCTCCCAGAATGTGTAGAGACAGACCTGATGGTTATGTTTAGGGAGTCCTTTCTAAAAGATATTTTACAGCTTGACAAGGAGTTCCCACTCAATATTATTCAAGCACACCAAGCACTGACAGCTCTCTTAATGGAGCCCAAGGCTCGGCCAAGGTCGATAATCATAACCTTTCTGAACTACAGAACAAAATAGCTCATCCTTAAAAAAGCATTGGAAAAGAAAGAAATTCTTTTTGGGGGATTGTTGTTTGTATTTTGAGGAAGACTATGTACTGCTTACAATGGATAAAAGAAAGTAGTTTTTCCCACTGGTGAAAGAACTTAGAGCAAAGGGGCTAAAAGTAAGTGTGGAGTATCCAGCTAAACTAAGAATAATCTCAGATGACCGCACAAAGCTGTTTGAAACTCTGCACGAAGCAAAGCCATACTTGACTTCATTGGAGATGACATGGGATAACTTTGGATCAGCACAGCGTCAAATGGAACTGGAGAAAGGAAGGTGGTGGACCCGAGGGAGCAGAAAGAAATGGAGCCCTTCCACCACTGATCGAGGCCCAGAGCACAACAAATGGGTAAAAATGGTGAAGGTGCAAAAAAATAGATATGCATCACTTAATCTCCATGATGAAGAAAAGGACACACGGGGGAAATAACTCAACAAGTGGAGTAGTAGCTGCAGGACTGTCAGAATGACCAGACCACTGAAAAATAATGACTGTAAGCAACTACTTTTGGAACTATTGGACTTTTGTATGGGTCATTTTCTGGTAGGATCTATACTATTCCTCTTATGATCAAAAAGAATGTCACTGCATGTTGGGGGGGGCACAAAACAGTAGGAGGGGAGAACAGAATAAATGAAAGACTTGCACCTTCACTGCAGTGAAAGCTTGTAAATCAACATTAAAAGGGACTGTATAGGTGGGGGGTGGAATAAACTTGGAGGGTTAAATAAAAAAAATAAAAAAATGCTCTAATGACACAGCCCTGTGAACATCTGAGGAAGGGGGGAGGGAATCAATAAATACTACAGGTTTACTTATAACAGAATGACAAAGAACAGAGATTGTGGGGAGGGTTGGTAATTAGATGGGCAAAGCATAGAAAGTCTCACTGTTAGATACTGTGGCTTGCAGAATTTTAAGGGTAGCTGCAGGATGAGGTGGAGGATTGAGATGTCTAGAGCAGTTGGATTGAACAGGAGGTCTCCAAGCATGTTTTTTTCTCCCTTTACCCTTTATCTTTTTCTTAGGGATGACCAGCCTTCAGTGTTGTCAGGGGACACATTTCTCTACAGTGGGATAGTATAGCACTTCAGAGTTATACGACCTGTCACCAACTGGGACCAAAAAGGTGACAGGAAGCAAGTGCCACAGATGGAAGGGGAGATGGGGAGGAAGCCTGGCTGAAAGGCATTTTGGTGGTAAACTGAGTTAAAGTTTGAAATTGTGTTGTACAGTTTATGGTTAACAATGATAAAGATGATTGCAGGAGAGAAGAAACAGAAGGAGAATGTAAATACATATTTATGGGTTAACGCTACAGTAAAAGGGTTACAAACAATCTTGATGGTGGAAATAAGTGCTGGTTTACTGGATGTAAGAAAGGAGAGTTAAGGAGACAAGCATGGGGTTACAGGGAAGTGCACAGACATAAGAGATGTTAAAACTGCTCTATAATAAATGATGGCAGACTTTAGGTTAACAATGTACATTGTCTGGCGTATCAAAAGCCCTATAAAGAGGACCAGAACACTGCAGGAATTAGGCAAAACAGGGACCACAGTGGCCTTTTTACAGGAACCACATTTGATGCCACAGGAACATGAAAAATGTAAATGTAAATTGGTAGGGGAAGTGTATGCTTCCTCATGGGAGGAACATCCACAAAGAAGGGGCACAGCTATCCTAATAAGGAAAGACAGCCAGATACAAATAGAGAAAGTGGATCTAGACCCAGAGGGACATTTTGTTAAACTAATTGGCCTTTATAGAGAAATCACATCCACATTCCCAAACCTCTATGCACCAAATGAATATTCTAAATGTCTGACCTTTTTAAAGAAAATACTCCTGGAAACAGTGTCAGAGCCAGGTAGGCTGTATGTCATTGGGGGAGATTTGAATGCAGTAATGTCAGACAGACAAGATAGAAAGGGGATGGGGAACACAAGGATAGATATCTGCCCTTGCAAAGATGACTAATGATTGGCAGAGTACCCTAGATAACAATAATTATGTGTGCACTGTTTTCCTTGATTTAAGTAAGGCTTCAGATAATGTCGATCATGACCCGCTTCTCGCTATACTCTGTAACATTGGTCTGGACTCCATCTCTCTGAAATGGTTCTCTAGTTACCTAAAGGGAAGACTTCAACATGTTAAAGATGATGAGGAACTTTCACCCTTACAACCTTTGTTGAGGAGTGTGCCCCAAGGTTCCATATTGGGACCCATACTTTTCTCATTGTATATCAGTAGCATCGACGCTGGAATCAAAGCAGCCAATATTCATCTCTTTGCAGATAACAAGGTTCCTACATCGCCAGACCAACCTTAGTATCTGCCAGCATGGACATCTACTAGAGTTTAATAATCTGCAATCAAACCTTCTAAGCCAAAAATTACTCTTGATGCTAAAAAACAAAGGCAGTGCTTTTTTTGCCTTGTATCAATGCAATAAATCCTGCCTCAATAGGAGCAATACCTCAAATTATGGCTCTTTTAGGCGAATCTCTAGACTTCATGTCTAATTTAAAATACCTGGAGGTTTGGATTGATTGCAAACTTTCTTTCCTGGACCATATTGAGGAGATGTCCAAAAAGCTTAAGCAGAGACTTGGTCTCTTATTCAGGATCAAACACCTCCTCACACAGGTTGCTAGAAAAAGGCTGGTCCAAACTACTTTTCTTTCTATCTTGGACTGTGCTGATTTCTCTACAGCCAACCTCCTAACACAGTGTTAAGCAAACTTGATACTCTTTACCACAGAGCCCTAAGATTTATCTCTGGAGCACTGTATTCTACACACCATTGCTCCCCTTACTCCTTAGTGGGTTGGTCTTCCCTTAAATTCAGAAGGCAAAGAAATGCTGCCCTCTAGACCTTCTGGGCAATCACTAGGAAGCTCCCACAGTACATCTCAGATTGTATACTCTGTTGTAGATTAGGTAGTTATGCCCTGAGAAGCTCCTCTTACATTTCCCTAACTATCCTCACAGTCAAGTCACACTTTGGCAGGGCCTCAATAAGTTATGCACTTCCTAAACTCTGGAATAAACTACAAAAAACCATGATAATAGCCTGCCATATTAATCTGCCAGCATTCAAATCACTATATGCATTTTCTGTTAAGGGGCCCTGCAATTGCTTTACTTGATTTTTGGCTAAAGGTATACTGACCTCAGACATTGTACCCTCTGTTTGGCCTCCACTGATCCCCCCAATGTGATTTTCACTCATGCTTATACTCCTCCCTCACTTCTTCACCTTAATTGTTCCATGTAACCATTGTCCTTCCCTGCACAGTTGCCTACACTGCCTTTGTTATGCTGGTATGTCCAGTGCATATATTGCTATGTGACTGCTATCTATAAGTGTTCTCTTAGTGTATATATTTACAAATGTATCTTATTCTATTGTATGCAATGCCTTTATTTCAATTTTGTAATATTATTCTGTGTTAGATTATGTACCTGTCCAGGTCCATCTTGTAAATGAGTTTACTCAAAGGTGTTTCACATTGTAAAATAAAGATTTTGATTGACTGATTGATTGATTGATTGATTGATTGATTGATTGATAGAAGACCAGGTAAATTACTTAAAAGACTATCTACAGAGTTAGGACTCACAGAGGTATTGAGGTACATAAATAGCAATGCCAGTAGTTATACCTACTCTTCAGATAGGCATAAAAGCTATTCACGAATAGATACTGTATGTTCTTTGTGGCAATGGATTGGATGGGGGTGGTGGAGGATTACACCATTTTAACCTGTACAGTATCAGATCACGCTCCACTACACTTATGACTGATGGTGACTCCCTCAGTTTGTAACTCTAATTGGTGGTTAAACATAGGGCATCTCAACTCAGAGAAATTTAAAAAATTGATAACAGACACCATTACAAGGTATATGCAAGAGAACCCTGAAGTACTCACATCCTTTGCAGGTGGGATGCACTTAAAGCTGTTCTAAGGGGGGGTCATAACTGAATTCTCCTCTAGACAAAACAAAACAAAGAACAATGGGAGACCCAGCAACAAGCTTTGCAGAATGTAATTAGAGAATTGGAGTTCCAACATAAAATTGCACTGAATGCCCAGGTAAAGGAGTAATTTGATAGGAAGCTTAGAGAGCTCTCAGCCTTATAAACTGTAAAGATAAAAGGAAAATATAGAAGAGTGCAACAAAAATACTACAAGGGAGGCAACAGGGCAGGGCAGCTATTAGCATACACGCTTAGAAAAAAACAATGCAACAGAGCAGTCCTCTGCCTGAGAAACCCTCAGAGGGAAGGTTAGATAACTGGGAACCCTGGACAGATGGTCAACATTTTTGCACAATGTTACCAACAGTTGTATAAACAAGAAAAAATTAGTGCATTTGACCAACAAGTGGAGGATTTGTTTACAGGGTTAGAAATCCCTGTGCTGAAAGAACAGGGAATCATAAGTTTAAACCAAGCAATAGGGACCCAATAAATTCTCAGCAGGATACAACAGTTAAAAAAATGGAAAATTCCCTGGCCTAGATGGCCTACCTGCAGATTTCTATAAAACATTTACTGACCAGTGGGGGGGGGGTACCAGACTCATGGAGCTATGTTCAAATTTCAGTCTTGACCAAATCAGGGAAAGAACTTACAGAACTAAGTTCATGTAGGTCAATTTCCCTGCTGAATACAGATCTAAAAATGTTCACAGGGATATTGACAGAAAGAGTACAGAAAATAATACAGGCAGTTATACATAAGGACCAGATGGGGTTTATTTCAGGGAGATATCTGCTAGATAATACAAGGAGAGGAGTATAATAGTAGAAGTGGAAGATAAAGAGATATTCCAAATAGCTATCTCCGTGGACACAGAAAAAGCTTTTTGATAGGGTGAATTGACACTTTTTAGTAAACACCATGAAGAAAATGCAAAGTGGCTACACATTTATTGATACCATAATTAAACTTTATGTTAACCCACAGGCACTGGTATGAGTCAATGGTATTAACTCACTCTTCTTCACATTGTCCAGTGGCACACGTTAAGGATGCAGACTATCACCCCTATTGTTTGCCATCTGCTGTGATCCTTTAGCAGCAAAGATACATCAAGAAATGCATGTAAGGGGGGGTCACAGTGGGAGGGAGAAGAAAAGACAGTCCTATACATAGATGACTCTATATTCTTTTTGAGCAAACCCGAACTGTAGGTCCAAAATTGGTAACACATTTTCACAGGTTTGGTGTGATCTCAGGATACAAGTTCAACTTCATAAAATCAGAGGCGATAGTCATAACCGACTGGAAACCCTGGAGGTTTGATGAAAACTTTACATTTAGCTGAGTAGCACAAGGAGAAATTAGATATCTGGGCATTCACACCTCCACCAATTTACTGAAATTATTTCTTTTAAATGATAAAAAACTATGAGAAGCAGTAACAGTAGATTTGGCATGGCGGTGTTTGTTGCCTCTATCCACGATTGAAAGATTTGCTACCATAAAAATGAATGTGCTACCAAGATTCTTGTTTTTATTTCAGACCCTTACCATACCAATACCATTGACATTTTGGAATAAAATTACAACATCTTTACACAAATTTGCATGGAATGGTAAGTGCCCAAGAATAGCCAGACGAGTATTATGCCTTTCCAGAGAGCAGGGATGGTTGACACTTCTTGACTTCAGGAAATACTATTTGGCAAGTGCAGATGTCAGCAATATGTACATGGGAAAAGAAAAGGACAGACTTAGGCTGGTATGAAATGGAGAATGCAGCAGTAGGTGGCCAACCACTATTTACCCTAGCATTCACAACAGCTGCTCCAGAAGTAATGTACTCCATACAAAATCGGTGGGTCCATCATAGTTGGAAGGTCCTAGAAAAAATGTGTTGCATAACAAGCACACCTCAAGGGTTGTGTCCAATGTCACTGATTAGATATGAAATGGAATTTATGCCACTGAGGCTAGATAAAGGTTATGCCAGTTGGGAGAATAGGGGAGTGACCAGGTTTATACAATTCCTGGAACAGGAACACTGTATTACATTCAGTAGAGCAAAAGAAAGGTTTGAATGGGACAACTCAAAGTTTATGAGATACATGCAAATCAGCCACTTTACTAACACACCAAGAAACATAGGAAAATTGAATATACCAGTGTTCAGCTGGGAGGAATACATTTATTGGGAGGTGAAATTGAGTGGCCCCTAAAAGTACATCTCGGGCATCTATACACTCCTTTAATGGAATCAAGGGGGCACATTACAGCATATTAAATTAGGATGGGAAAGGGAAATAGCCTTAATTATAGCAGACAAGGAATGGGAGGCCAGGCTGAAAATGAATTAAAAGGTTATCTCATCACCTATGTGGCAAGAATTTTATTGGAAAGTGCTGGTTCATTTCTTTCTAACACCAAGCATTACTAAGCACTACCAAACAAACAATTCAGATAGATGTTGAAGAAAATGTGGGGACTTGTGTAACCACTGGCATATATTTTGGCAATGATCCATTATCCCCTCCTTCAGGAAGATAGTCCAGGAAGCAATGCAGGGAATTACAGGAATATCCATACTGTTAGAATTCACAGAGTGGGTCCTGGGTCTTCCTAGCATAGTGAAAAAATCTCCAGGTCCCAGAAAAATAGGTTTGGTATGTATGGTAACAGCATTAAAGTATCTCACTGCACATTAACTTACAGATAGTTTACTTACCAAGGAAGAATGATTAGGCAGAATATTAAAAGTTCATGACATAGAATATTTAACAGCTAAATTCAAATTGTCAGAGAAAAATCATTGGGAAAATTGGAGAGGTTGGACTTTATGGTATGCAGGTCAGAGTAGTTCACAGAACTTAAATATCAGGAGCAGAACACACTAGGATGGTGGTGCAGCACCGAAATACAGTTCCAACAACAAATAGATGGCTGCACCCACCCCAACAAAAGGAGACTCAAGGTGACTGTTACTCTTAAGTTATTTGATTTATTTGAACTGCCACATCTTCAGAGCAATAGGCAGTTCACATAACTTTTATTATCCACCCTAACCTGTGAATTTGACTCTTTTTAATACTACAGAAGGATCAAAGAAATGGTCATGACTGTCAACAGACTTCTCAGGCAACTGGAGGTGTGGAGTTTAGATCCATGTCTTCTCTCTGTGCCTTCCTCTTCTATTTAACCTAACACCTATACAGGTAACCCCACTATACTAATCTCCTTGGAGTAATACTTTTTCATTTCTTCGTCTCGTCTTTTCCTCCTTCAGTATTGAATAAGTAAAAAAAAACAACTATAAAGGCATAATATGTTATCTTAAGTTGGTTTCTAATTTTTCATTTTTTATGTTTTTTCAAGTTTAAAGTTCAAAGTTTAATGAACTACAGTTTATGCTTAAAAATGGGAACTGCCTAAGATAAAATAATAGGTTATGCTGGAACTAAGATGGATATTGCTGGATGGCAGAGAAATAGATAAGTTTTATTATACAATGGCAAGAGAATTTCTCCTTCTCTGATTGGTCAGTGTGTGCCTGGGACAGTGATGCTATTGAACAATAACATCACTGTATTAAGTCCAGGCACAAAAATGACCGCATTACAAACCATTAAATCATCCTCGTCTCCCAACCTGCTGCAGTAGCTCTGGTCAGCACAGTTTAAATGCTTTCATTCCCCACCCCCCCGAAAACATCAGCATGCCGAAACACCATTTCCAGCAACAACAGAAGCAGTCACAGTACAGTAGGATAAAAACAACTGTCATTCCCTTGTTCACTATTTTTTTTTATTTTCGAAGCGACTGGCTTCATTGAACAGCGATGACGCTAACTGCTGGTCACGCGGTTCAGTGACGCCGCTCACTGAAACACACGTCGTCAGTCCAGTAGCAGACCCAATAAAACGAAGTCACAGAAACATTAAAACAAACCTTCTCTCCCACAAGAAACCTTCTCTCCCACAAAAGGAGTAGCTTGATGAATTCCTCCAGCGATGCACACTTCATAACGTTACCAGCACGCCTCGTGCTTCTACCCACCCCATGAGTGACGTTATTACACAATAACACACACCCCCTATCGTGCCTTATTGCTTAATTAAGAACAAGATGGAATACATCATAGAAAATGAATAACAGAGCAAGGAAAATATTATTTACAATCTTAATACATTACAGTCATTGAATGAGATAATCTTAAAGTACATTGGGCCAAATGTTGTGACCAAAATTCTTGTGCTATACATTCATTTTGTTGAAGCTGAGTTTAAAAAAAATATATAGTGACATTGTAATTGACGGCAGATAAAGACCTCTAGGACCACCTAGTCTGCCCATATTCCCTGCCTGCATCAGTGGCCACTGACCCTACTTGATCACTGGCTTTCACCTCTTTTTCCCACCTCTATGGGTCCCTTATGCCTATCCCATGCATGTTTACCCCCCCCCCCACTGTGCTGCTTGCACTACTTTCTGGAGTAGGTTACTTCATGCATCTACCACCCTTTTGGTGAAGAAAAACTTCCTCACATTCTCATTTATTCTTCCCCCTCCAATCTCATATTGTGCACTCTCATCCTTGTACAACTCCTATACTAGAAGATGTCACCCACCTGCACTTTGTTCACTTCCTTAAGACACTTGAAGGAAAAATAGGCTGAAATAACTTACCAGGAGATTGACCATGTTCAAGCCACCCTGGGACGCTGGTAAATATTATTTTTTTCCAATTGTTTAACCATGTGAGACACACTAAGCTGAAAGCTTGTTTATAGGTGCAACCTGGGAGCACAGGAAAGTTAAGTGACTTGCTCAGGGTCACACAGTATGCAAGTGGGGGCTGTGGGATTCAAACCAAGGTCTCCAGATTTACAATTCAGAGCCTTAAACTACTGTGCTATATTGCCTCCCCTAAAGCATTGCATTTGATAGGATTAAATCAACTGCCCCAAATGAATTGGAAAAAATAGGCTGAGTAATTGAGTTTCAAATATTTGGGAATGGGATAAATCACACTCAAGCATGTAAACATGGGAAGAAGAAACATCTTAGAAATTGTAACTTTTTGCTGTTTAGTTTGCTGCCAATGTTTCTACAATTGAACTTTTTTGTCATAAGGAGTCAACTTCTCTTCCCAATTGAGCTTAACCATAGCCCCACTACCAAAAGTGACACCCAAAATTTGTATTGGTTTAGAAGAAATGGGAATCCCACCAATGTCTGAATGATAATCCACCACTGGGCCTATGATAAGACCCTGACATTTATTCAAATTAAGGGATGCCCCAGAAATAGGCATAAAGGAGTGAAACAGGTCCAATGCTAGAAGGCCATAGTGGTAATCATGAACAAACAAGGAGACATCATCTGTGTATGCCATGATCTTAACACTATGACTACCATCATGAGAAGGGATGCCATGTATCAGTGTGTGCTGGACAATGTTTCTAAGAATAGGGTCAATACAAAAAGTGAACAGAAGGGGACTGAGGGACACCCCTGATGTACCACTGGACAAAGCAAAAACCTAGTACTGACATGGCAATTAATGAGGGGAATGAGGCTTGTGATATGATATAGCTTAGCAAGCCAGGAACAAAATGTAGAAGGCATGCATAGTGTTGTAGGACTTCTAACATATATAGTACATGGGTGAAACTTTATCAAAAGACTTTTCCTGCCCAAGGGATAACAAATATCCCCAAGTCTACCCACTATAACCTAAGTCCAGCAACTCATGGAGAAGCAGTAGATTATATATAATACTCCTCCCTGTGATGGAGCAGGTTTGTAATTTGGACAGAACACATCTCTCTGCTTGGGATAAGTGAGAAGTAAGGACTTTCATAAGGATCTTAAAAGCCGTATTAAGAAGATACAATGGTCTTCAATTCCACAAATCAGAATAATTTCCCTTCTTAAAAATAAAGATTTTGAAGGCTTCACAAAAGGCATTAGGTAAAGTTCCCACATTCAGCATCCAGTTAAAAACAACTGCCAGAAGCTTTGAGCAGTGAGCCTGTAGCTTAATGATTAGAGCATTGGAACGGCATACTAGAGATCTGAGGTTCAAATCCCAGTAGGCCACACTTTTCCTTTCTCATTTCCATCCTTGATTTAAAAATATGCATACCTTGCAGGGGTTAAACTGCACTGAGAGAAGTGGCATTTCTAACATTGGTTCCTAGTTGCATAATTGTGCAACAGTAGAGAAAGGAGTGTGTGTTGCTGTATGAAAATTCCTCAGACTCTTTGACCAGTGAGCCTATAGCTTAATGGTTAGAGCACTGGAATAACATACCAGAGATCTCAGGTTCAAATCCCAGTAGGCCACACTTTTCCTTTCTCATTTCCATCCTTGATTTAAAAATATACTGACCAAAAAAGAAATTTGTTTTATGTGAGGGCTGTACCCCCCCCGCACACCCCAACTTAAAGATTACCAACTCCGGGGGGGGGGGCAGACTTAGAAAAAAGAATATAAACCACAGGACAAAAAAAAATTCTGTCTTGCACCAGGACCCAAACCCAGGTCTTTTAACTCCATATGTAGTGGCTCTAGCCACAACACCAAATGGTCAGTTTGGTAGGGCTTGGCCAAACTGCTCCCTATATTTCCTTCTAGTGAGTGCAGCTTAGTTCTACACTTGCTTAAACCTACTCCTCAGTATTGTGCACCACTCGCTCTTACTAAGGGCAGTATTATTGAGTCACTCAAACTGAGCTGTTCAATAATACTCACTCACATCACTGTACACCCATCACACATATCAGGTCCAAAGGATCAAAAGGAAGGACCCCAGAGCCAAGTCCATTTAACAAGAGAGATGTCCATGGAGGTCTTCAATCTTGTTTCTTGTGAGAAAAAAATATATATCTATGCTGAGGTCATGCAATAAGAGAAACAATGGAGTCCTTCTAGGGGCAGTTTTAATGCTATTCACATTAATGGTAGCTAGATGGAGCAGAGGGACCATGAAAGATCATAATTGTATTCCAAGTCCCTTGTTAGGGCACATCATCCTGTTCTTGTACTTGCTTTTTCATGCTTATGGTAACCTTTTTCTTCTTCTTTCATAGTTGATTTGATTTCATAGATTTAGTAGAGGAGAGCTTATACAAGTCCTCTTCCAAAACCGAGGAAGCCAGTGGCACTATAAGATCTTGAGAGGTTGCTTCCATGGCTGAACTACAGCATCTATGGGTTCTACAGGAAGGAAGAGTCTAACACCTGAAATCTAATAGAGGTGGGAAAGGGTGGAAAATGGAGCAGAAGGCAGCACCCGAGATCCATTTTTCTGAGATCTAAAAGATCTGTTCCTGGAAGCAAGAGACATAGCAGATGCTGGCATCTAGGCATCAGTCTTGGGGTACAGCTCACTTCTGTCCATCAGGAGTGCATCAGAAATAACCTGTGGACACAGAGCAGAACTCAGGGCAGCAATTGGTGGGGGAAGGGGGCAGCAAGATAGAAGTAACTCACAGAAGAGGGATCCTCTGCCAGTGTGTCTAAAACAACATTTGAGGAAGAAGAAGCAGGAGGGTCATCTGAGTGAGTGATGAGTTGGGCCACTTCTTTATATAATTTCTGTTGATGTGCCATACAGGCTTTGTCCAATTGAGCATCCAGTGGGGGCAGGCAATCTGACCGGTTGTGTATGGCTCAGTGACAGGAGCGATAGGAATGACCAGTCTCTTCGCATAAGTTGCACTAAAAGCTATTAGGCCCAAAGGGTGGGCAGTCAAAACAGCTAAGTAAAAACAGCTACTGTAAGTCAAAACAGCTAAGTCAAACACAGTAACCAAAGATTGCCCCCTTCCCAAGGTACACCCCCCCCGAAATGGTATATATAAGAAGGATGGGTGGGAGCAAAGCCCCCCACTTGGGTGTGCGTGGGGCAATGCCCCAAAAAAAAAAAAAACTTGCTGTATCTGATTGAGCTATTTTGTATTAACTGTTTTTGGTGGTTGCTGCTTTTACTTAGCTGTTTTCACTTGGTGCTTCTCCCAAAGTCTTCAGCAGCCCAGGATAGAAACATTGGGCTCTGTCACACCACAGGAAGAAAATGCTTGGGAGATGAGCCAAATTCGAGAGGGTATGTCACAGCTGTACCTTGAATATCCAGTTCCCTGTGCAGAATTGTTCCTAACCGATGATGGGTTCTGGGTCCCCCAGAATTGTACATCTCCAGGATAACCAGTACTTCACATCATTCACAGAATACGCAATGGGGGGGAGGTAGTAACAACAACAAAAAAGGAAAGTGACCTGGGGGTAATCATATCATATCAGATGACATTAAGGTTAGCAAGCAATGTGAGAAGGCAGTAGGGAGGGCTGGGGGTATACTGGGATGCATAGGGAGAGGCATCAGCAGCAGAAAACAGGAAGTTGTTATCCCTCTGTACAGACAGTTGGTGAGACCCCATCTGGAGTACTGCATCCAGTTCTGGGGACCCCAACTCTGCAAGGACATATACAGGATAGAGGCAGTCCAGAGAAGGGCAACTAAAATGGTGCAGGGTCTGCAAGAGAAGCCGTATGAGGAGAGACTAAAGGAGCTTAATATGTATACCCTTGAGGAAAGAAGGGGGGACATGATAGAAACTTTGAAGTACCTCAGTGGAATCAACAAAGTCCAAGAGGGTAGCATCTTTCAGAAAAGAGATGTGCAAGAACAAGGGACACAATTTAAAGATAGAGGGTGGTTCAGGGCAATGTGAGGAAGTATTATTTCACAGAGGGTAGTGGATGCATGGAACAGCCTTCCTGAGGAGGTTGTGGGGTCTAAAACTGTGGGAGAATTCAAGAAAACATGGGACAGACATAAGGCAATTCTTGTGGGGGTTAGGAAGAAATAGGCTGTTGGTTATATAGGATCTGCGGCCTATCCTGTAGGTAGGGAAATGGGCAGACTTGATGGGCCAAGCGGTCCTTATCTGCCGTCAAAGTCTATGTTTCTATGCCTTCATTTTTCAAGATGATGTTAACAGTCTGAATGGCAGGTTTAGTAAGCGGAATGACCTGGAATGGGAACCAGAGGGGGGTGTCCTTCAAGCTATTGCAAGAGGCCCAGAACCAGTCTAGATTAGCCACAGTTTTTAAGTTCAGGTCAAAATAACCATCAGCCAGAGAATAAATCACTGCAATCAATTCATTATGGAAAAAATTTAGATTCTTTCAAGAGAGTTTTTCCATAATAAGCCCTAACAGGAGGAAGGTCAAGATCACCTTTATAGAGAAGCCATACAGCATTTTGGTGTTGCACTGAGGGAGACTCTGAGTTCAAAACCATTTCCCTAAGGAAAGTAGACCAAGCATGGGCTGCCATGTTGTCTGGTATAGGGTGATCTCCTGGTGGAAGAGGTATCTCCTTATTGCCCCTATCTGCCCAAGAGGGAAGTGAAGCATTTTGATGTGCAGTGTGTGCTGAAGAAGGTATATCTGCAACTAGAGTAGTATGGGGCTGTAAGGTACAATAAATTGGTGGAAATCAGCATTGCATTGTAAAATTCCCACTAAATCATCTAAGGTGAAGACTGGGGATTGCCCAGGGTCATAATCCTGACAGGCTGGTACTGTCAGGTCACTAGCTGGAGGAGTGTAGTGTAGGTCATCCTCCTGTGAGGGGTGTGTGCATGAGAGCCAGGTACAGCACTGTCCACAGGAAAAGGAGCTGGTACAGGAGTAGAGAGATGAGTAGCCATCTTAGGAAGCGAGGTAGGAGTCCTAGGGGCATCCTATACAGAAACAGTGTAAATAGGAGCAGTAGCATCTAGGAAAATAGTATCAATTTCCAAAGGAGAGACTTGCGGTTTTTTCCATGTAGTAGGGTGCTACTGACCAATTTGGTCCCTAGACCAGCCTGCATCACAAAGGGTCATGAAATGAAACCAATCCACCAGTGAAAAGAGTGTGCTTTCAATGCAATGAGTACCTTTACAAAGATTAAAAGTTTTAGAATGAAAAAGCAATCCAGAAAGCACTGTACTAGCATGCTGTATGGCAGCTTGCTCCAAGTGTCCCTGTGCCATAGTTCCAACAGAGTTAGGGACAGACAGTCAGTGTTATAGGCAAGTAGAATCAATAATAGCAGCGCAATAGACAAAAGTCTTACCTCCAACATTTGAGTGTCCAAACTGAAAAACCAGGGTAACAATGTGATGGAGCTTGCAGATGTTACAGGCAGGGAGTTCAAAGTGCCAGCAGAGGATGAAAGAGGGCCGGGAGCTGGCAGCTACTTTGATGATACTGATCGACAGTATTGACAGCACATTTCTGGTCATCAAACTTCACAGGCCAAACAGAAGACAGACTCCATTCCATGGATTACAGCAGCAACTTGTTCTTTTCACGTAGATATAAGGCCTCCTCATCTTCACCAATATCAGCAGGTATGAAGTAAGATATTCAGATCATCCTGCAGTCTCAAGTCCACTTCTGCAAACATCTCTGTAGGCAGACTTTCAGTAGACAAATCCTGAGACAAAGGCAGAATCTATCCACAACAAGCAGTTTTGGGGCATATCATGGTTGTTAAGGGCAATATAATGTACAAATCCCAGGTAGAAGATGCAGGGATAGAAACCTCCTGTCCACCACTAAGAGCTGAGCTAGCTCCAACTAGCAGAGAATCCTCCAGCCAACAGAGAACCCTCCATCTTGTTGGACAATACAGCCGCTCCCCTACTGTAAAGAGTAGGAGAATTTCATTGAGGGAAAACACAAAACAAATCGTTCAGTGTAAATATTCTGTATCGTACATAACAAATTTCATCAGATGTTTGTCATACCTACAATCATTTTGTTTACATCCAGAAACAACAACAAAAAAAAGTTTCCACTATGAAAAGCTATCTTTGAGCTTTTTCCTCATATCCCTGGTATCTTATTCCATATTTCCTCTTTTTCTCTAGAATACATTTGTGGCTCCCTCATTTTTACTTGTTTTAGGTTATTTTCTACCATATTTGCTATTGATACATTTGAGGATTGCAGTTGTTATAAAAGATACTGACATCTTGCTTGCAATAGATATAATTTTAGACTTGCAAAAATAACATTCAGTGTACTTGGATGATATGACTTTAAGATACCATTATAAACCCCAAGTATTAGAGATTCAAATGTTATTCTTGAAAAAAATGGCCATTTCTGTCTTACAGCTAAAAAACTACAGAATTGTTTTGAAAAGTTGCACTATAAAAAGAAGAGTTTTTGTGTTTCTTCTAGGTTAATACATCCAGGTCTTGGACAGAGATATTCAGTGACAGATTTATGCTTCCAACTCCCCCTAAGTCTCAATCTCCCATGAAAACAAAGCCATAGTAAATCACAAATTTTGGGGTGATTCATGGATCCTTTAATGTGGATAGCACATACTTTGTTTGTTTTGGTACACAAAGTGGGAAATGTGTTTCTTTAATATGTACTTGCTCTGCCATATATGAATATAGCTTTTTCCTTGCAAAGGTAGTAATCACTTTTTTTAGACAGTTTCCATGCTTTCAGTTTCTGTAAAGTGGAGGTGGCGTATTCAGGTATCACTAAAGAGCTACTCAGTTTTAGGGGCTCTGTCTCCCATTTTGCTATATATAGGGGGCTAGTAAATAATGTGTTCATTTCTGCCAATCCGTTGTTCTGTCCTTGGGGCCTATATTAATTGTTGAAAGGAGAAAAAAAGCAATGAAAGAAAATTATTGAGTTGATCATGTTTAGTCCTCCTGTTTCATGTGGTAAGTATGTTACTTCTCTTTTAGAGAAGGCCACCCTTAATTAGAGCATATATTATTTGAAATACTTCTACTGTCTTGATAGGGGCTTGTAATTCCTGTTTTTGTGAGTCTTTTAAAACTGGAGTTGATGCCTTTAAGGCATTTCCTAGAGAACCTTGTACTTCTCTTTCCTGCCCAAATGATTCATCTAAAAATGTCTGTTGAATATTTAAAATTTCACCTCCCAAGTATTTTTTTCCTGGGGTGCGACAGAACCCAATGTTTCTATCCTGGACTGCAGAAGACTTCTGGAGGGGCACCATGTGAAAACAGCTAAGTAAAAACAGTGACCACCAATAACAGCCAATACAAAATAGTTCTGTCAAATACAGTGAGTTGTTTTTCTTCTTCATTGCAGGGGGCATTGCCCCACATACACCCCTTGTGGGGGGGGCCTCACCTCCCCTTCATATATATATATATATATATATAGATATATACATATATAGATATATATATATATACCAACTCCAGGGAGTTTCCATACTTTTAAGTTCTCCATCCTGATTTAGTAGACCCTGGATTATTGATGAATCAAATCTATGTTTACATGCTGCAAATGGATCAGAGAAAGGATGTTTCTCCATACCATATTTCATTTCAGCCTCTAGTGTGGTAGCTCTATCATATTATAGCTTAAGCATTAGGGATTTTAAATGTTCAATCTGGGTCTAACTAGATTCTTTTTTTTGTTGGTTGAAGAGACATGTATTTGTATAATTGAATTCCCATATCTTAAATATTGAATATATTCAGAGTTTGTTTTGGTTCATTCAAATTTTAAAAATAATTCTTTAATGTCAGCTTTGGTGTCTAACCACCAAGTCCAAGGATCCTTATATGTACAGCTTGCTGACATATAGCTTGCCAACTGGTCACAGGCTGTCATAGATTAACCCATACATGTGTGCTCTACAAGCTTGCAGACAGGCTGACCCTCAAAGGGAGACTTAAGTACCACACTTGCCTTCAAGCAAAAAGAAAATGATGAATCTTACACCTAAGGGCCTCAACCCCCTTATCCAGCCAGCTCCTCACAGAAGGGACCCTTGGCACCCTGCAAGCACCTCCCTCCTAGTTCCCCACTGTAGGACCTCATTGGGGCAAAGGTATTTCTGTTATCATTCTCCCCTCTGCCTTAACAACCTACCACCCTCCATCACCCTGGCCCCTAGTCTTGGCCAATTTTAAACTGGTATCAAGAGCCTTCCTCTTGACTCAGAGGCCTGTGGTTGTTACCAACATTCCTCCCCTAGTCCGAATATGATAGATGACTGGCTTATCCCCTGACTACATCCCCAGGCCTACAACCTAGCTGTATTTAAACCTCAACTCAGGGCTCTGTAAATGACCCTCCAAATCTGTAACCTGATTTGTTTCACTACAGTGACCCAGGGTCCTCTAAGACCCTAGAGATGGTAACCACCCAATATAAATACACTGTACTGTGACCTATGTATAATATGTTTAAATGTAATGTTTGTGCTTTTGTATTGATGCGGAGCCTTTGCAAAGGAATCAATGACTCAAAGGATTGTAATTCCAATTTTTCAATAAATAAATAAATAAATAAATAAAATACATAAGACTGTATGTCTAACAGTGAGTAGTTGTAGGATTCTTTGTTTAACCTCTTCTGAATCAAGAGCAGAAGTGTTTAACCTCCATCCCTTAAGATGGGGTTGTGTGCCGGGAGGTATTGTACCTAATCCTAAGGTACAATCTAAAAGCAGATGATCCAATTATTATAAAGGGTATACCATGAAAGATGATGGTATACAATATTGAGAAATAAAAACGTAATCAATACTAGAGGCATATCTATGCCTGTAGTAAGTGTATACTGCACCCCTGTTTATAGATATATAAGCATCAATTAAATTATCTGCATTAATTATGTTTTGCAGACTTTGTGAATCACAATATATTTTTTTCTGAACTGTATTGTTATTTTTTTTTGTTAATACCACAGTTCATCTCTCCTCCCCATATCATGTGGCTAGATATGTATAAGTAAGGCCTAATGCTCTCATACAATGAGATTCTGGCTGTTTTTGTTTGGGGTGAGTATGTTAATTAACCTAAGGGGGGGGGTGCCTTTTTAAATAATTCATTATACTTTATTATGTTTCAAACACAAAACAGGCAGCACATAATAAGGTAAATACAAGAGATGGAAGTCGCATAACAATATTGACAAAACAGCACTTATACAATAACTCTACCCCACAACCCCCCCAACCCACCAAGCTGTGCATGACTAATATTGAGATAGTATAGTATTATAAAGAGTCCATCCTAACCTATGCTTTCCATAGGGAAAGTAAGGTTAGTAAGGGTTACCAGACTTTCTGATATATGTGGAGTCTATGGCCCATGGATGCAATATGTTTCTCCAGCTGTATGACAAATAAAATTTCCCAATACCTCTCCATTGTCAAAGGAAGAGATTCTTCCGTCCAGTGTCTATGCATAACTAATTTGGCTACCAAGGCCACTAGGGTTAAATGAGCTTTTCTCATCTGAGGAGTCCTGGGAAGGTAAAGTGCCAACAAGCAACATTCCGGAGTAAACAACGGGTCCAGACCAAGGAGGGGATCAAGGACCTGCCTGACGGAATTCCAAAAGGCTTGGGTACAAGGACAATCCCACAGCAGGTGACGTAAGGTGCCAAGTGCTCGTTTGCAGTGGATACATTCAGGGGTGAAAGCCAAACCCATCTTGTATCTTTTAAGTGGCATATAATGTAAGTTATGCATAATGTTGAATTGGGATAACCGTAGCATATCTTGTTTAATGTACTTATAAATCGATCTCCACATGTCTGCCAGAACTCTGGTTCCACTGAAGGGGAGAGTGCATGAACCCAATAATAACATACCCTGGATGGGAGACTGGAATCTACCACAAGGAGATGCTTATATGTTTTGGATAGTGTATGCGGTTGGACCACTGCCTGAAAAATCAGTGTCCGCTTCCCTAGGGACTCTAAACTCGGAGTTTGAGGACCCAAAAATGTGAAAATTGCTTAACTAAGTTGCCAATACTTAATAATTTCCTTGGCACCCAAATGAAAATGATTTTGAAAAGTAGAAAAGGGGGTAAATCCCTCTCCTGAAAAGAAGTCCGCTAGGGTGGCGTCTTTCAATTGAGGAAGAAAGGAAGAGGAAATATGACGATGACCAATCTGGAAATGTAGGTTGTTACATATAGGTTGCTCAAGGGAGTGGCACCAATTCTCAGACAAGGACCTTTGCAGTTGCTGAAGGACTTTCAGGGGATCACCCCACTGAAGAAGCTCAGAGTGGAAATGGAAGATGAGAATAAGTCAGGTAAGTTAAAGCAGGGAGTGAACTGGTAGACTTAGTTGCCAGGTTCCTCTCTATATCTAGCCAGACAGGAAGATATCTGCCTTCAGTCCCTTGGGAGTCCCCTGATGACCAAATAGCTATTTTACTAATATGTTGGGCACTATAGTAAGCAAAGAGGGATGATAAAGCTAGGCCACCCTGCAATTTTGGGGTCGTTAACTTGAAGTACGTGCTCCACACTGTTTCACCTTTCCAAAGAAAGGAGTTGAACATTCTCTGCAGTCCCAGAAACCAAGTTTTGGGAAAATAAAAGCCCAACATTCCTAAAGGGTAAAATAGCCTTGGCAGGATATTCATTTTAATCACATGGATGCGGCTCCATATGGATAAAGGCAAACTTCCCAACCAATCCAAATCAGTCTGTATTATCCTTCTTAAGTAGGAAAAATTATTTTTAACCATGGATGATACATCTCTGGTGATATGTATTCCCAGGTAAGGAAGACTTTGGGGTTCCCGAGGTAGGCCAAATCCACTACAGCTAGCTTTCATAGCATGCTAGTTAAGAGGAAAAATAATTTTTTTGGGACTGGTTCAATTTATAATATGAGATGGCAGAGAAAGCATCTAACTCCCACATTATGGCAGGTATGTACTCCACAGGGTCTTCAATGTGTAAAAGGAGATCATCTGCGTAGGCCAATACAGCATATCTCTTACCTGCTGTCTGAATGCCCTTAATCACTGGAGAAGCAACAATTTTCCTAAGCAAGGGCTCCAGGTAGAAGTTAAAAAGTAAGGGAGAAAGGGGGCATCCCTGTCTCATACCTCTTTGCGATGGGAAAGGGTCTGACAAGCATTCATTACACCAAACTCTTGATGCGGGAAAGGTATACAGAACTTTAACCCATTTAATAAAGTCATCAGGGATTCCAAATTGTTGCAGGAAAGCAAACAGATATTGCCAAGATATGCAATCAAAGGTCTTCTCAGCATCCAGAGAGACCAAGACTGAGGGGACTTCGGACTCTCTGGGCGCCACGAGAAGATGCAAGAGCTTCCTCATTTGATCACTAGATATTTTCCAAGACATGAAATCCACCTGTTCCTTGCCAATGACTCCTCCCATATTCAAGGAGAGGCGATTGGCCAGGATTTTGGCAAGGATCTTAATATCTGTATTTAGGAGAGAAATTGGGCGATAGCTCCCTGGGCACATTGGATGTTTACTTGATTTTGGGATCAAGGTAATCAGGGCTGTTTGGAAAGTGGGATCTTGAATACCATGAACAAACCATAAGTTAAAAACTTCTGTAAGTAATGGGGTGAATTGTGGGAGACAAGTCTTATATAAATGTTTTGGTAAGCCATCTGGCCCGGGAGCTTCATCTAAAGGCAACTGCTTAATGGCATGTTGAACCTCTGCAAGGGAAATTGGGATACCAAGACATTCTGTGAGATGTTGGGGCAATTTAGGGAGAGCAACTGATTGGAGGTAGTCCTTGATATCTTGAGGTGACACGAAAGGAGAGTCCTCCAATGAGTAAAGCTGTTTATAATCATCCCCAAAGATAGTGACAATGTCCCTAGGGTGGGAAACAATGGGGTCACTGTGCAATGCTCATAGACTCAATATGAATTTTACTGAGTAAGCATGCCTCAATCTAAGGGTGAGGAGCTTCCCTGACTTCTCTCCTGACTCCAGGTATCGCAGTTTTGTGCAGTGTATGGCCAACTCCATCTTCTGTGTCATCAAGTCTGAGAACTGTGACTGTAGTCAGTGGAGTTCCACCAAGTCCACTTCGAGCGAAGAATGCTGGAGACAAGATTCCTGGTGGCGAATCTTATCCAGAAGAATATTCAGAAGAAACCTGTTCTTCCGAGCTCTGGTAGATGAAATTAGAATAAATTTACCACGAAGGACACATTTAAGTGAAGCCCATATCGTGTCAACTCTCTCTACTAAACCCTTGTTTATCTCTAAAAATGCAGATATATGATCCTGGATATGAGTCAGGGTGTCAGGAATCTGGAACAATTGATTATTCAAATGCCACAGAGAGTCCCGCCTAATACCAGGGCCCAGTAGATATAGGAAACTGACCAGTGCATGATCTGACATTACTCTAGAGTGAATAGACACTTCTATGATGCCTAGAAGACAAAACTGGCTTATAAGCCAGTAGTCTATTTGAGAAAAAGTAGCATGTGGCAGGGAGTAATAGGAGTATTGTCTGTCTGAGGGATGCAGTGTCCATCAGACATCAATAAGGTTTGCACCTGACATTAGGTCGCGTAGGGCTCGTTGAGCTGGGGATAAACCCAGGTGTTTCCTATCTGAATGATCTAAATCTGTTTGGGGAACCAGGTTCCAGCCCCCCACCAAGAAAGTCAGTACTGGGGGATCAAGGGAGACTAAGGAAAGTAGCTGGGTGAAAAACATGGGCGAATCAATGTTTGGGCCATAAACGGAACCTATTAACACTGGAGAGGATTCTAAAGTGCTCTTAATCAAAATATATCACCCTAGTGGGTCCCATGTTTCTTGGGTCATATGAAAGGGGACAGACTTGGCAATCAGACTCACAGTACCCCCCCCCACTTGGAGGAAACTCCAGTGCCAAACATTTACCCCACCCAATTTCTCTTAAAAAGGGATATATCTTTCCTCTGCAAATGGGTTTCTTGTAAACTGGCAATTCCTACCTTAAGATAAGCGAGGTGTTTTAAAATTATCAATCATTTCTTTCTGTCTCGGCCCCCTTTGTTGTTTCAACTTACAAACTTAAAGGGTCCTCCCACAAGAGTTCAGTTTTCCAGATTCATTGTTAAACAGCACATTAAAGAAGGTTATATAGGGTCTGGTCTGGACCCTATAAAAAATGGACTCAAAGCAGAGAAAAATCCTGCACAGGCTTGCCCACCCCATACATCTTTAACCCATGACACTCAAGTCTGGAAACAAAACCCAGACCAGTTTGAAACCCATCCCACCCAGACCCCCAACAAACACCAACACATTAAATCCCCACAATACTAACCCCCAGTTCCAAGCAAACTGAATTACCTAATACACTCTGTCAGGTGATGTTAATAAAAACTGCCTAAAGAGATACTCTGAATCATCTACTCCCTCTGCCCCCAACACTCCTGGTAGGAATAACACTGGAATCCTTCTGCCTACACATCATATGAGAATTCTGGAACTTATAAGCAACAACAAGTCTAGTATAGAAGTACCTGGGAGAACAGTAATAGTCCATGTATTATATGAAAAAGAAAAAGGGGGGCCCTCAACGTCCAGTTCAAACACTGGTTAGACAGTCACCATTTGAATAAGGAGGAAAAAGGAAGGGGAGAGGGGGCCCAAATAACCAGTATCCTGGTAGAGACCAACGTAAATCAGAAGTACATAAACATCCAATCTGTTTGTAATCCAGTGCAAAGGTCTTACAAAATGATCCAGCCTGGAGAAAAAAAACTTTACTACTGTATCTCCTCTTACAGTGCAGGCATCGAGCACAGGACAGTTTCAGACTCACAAACAAAAATAAAGGGAGAAACATAAATCTTGCATGTTCGCTCACTAAACAGAGCACTGGAAAGGACTAGTCTTAAGGGCTGCGCGTACTGCTATTGCTTCACCGCTAAATGTAGCATCACCGGAGGCTTGAAGCAGTTTAAAAGCCTGTGGCATCTGCTGCACAACAGCCCATATTAGTCATCGAAAAAGAGATCTACTGGAATGAATACAAGTCATTTGAACAGGTTGGGAAGTGAGGATTTTAACTATGTGGTAGCCTGCTCTGGTGAGTTGTATGAGACCTATTTATCTCTGTGCTGAACTTGTAACATGGCCGGATACCTCTTCCTGAAGGGTTTAACAGCTGCTATCAGTCTGGAAATGATCGGGTGGAAGTCTCGTCTTTTCCCTCAGACTGATTGAGGCAAGTCCTGGCTGAGTCTGATTTTATGCCCTTCCCACTGCAACTCACTGATCTCCTTGACCTTGTTGAGAATATGTTGTTTGTCTTGATAATTCAACATTTTGAAGATCAAGGGTCTCGGAGAAGCACCCGGTGGTGGAGGAGGGTGTAAAGATCAGTGAGCCCACTCAATAATGAAGGAAGCAGCATTAGGCAACAGCCCAGCTATTTTAGCACAGAAGTTTTGGATGAATACAATCAGGATGTTGCTCTCTTCTGCATCGGGCAAGCCAATAATGATGAGGTTGTTGCGCTGACTGTGGCCCTCAAGATCCGTGAGTTTTTCTTCTAAATTTTTCATCCTGTGCCTGATACTGGTGTTGTCCTTTTTGACCTTCTCCTGCCAGTTTTTCACAGAGGTAAGGTTGCAGTATCACCGATCCTCATCGAAAGGGAATCCATTGCCAAGTGAATTTGTCAGAGATCCACCGATATGGTAGAAATTGTCTCCTAAATCAGAGTCATGATATCAAGGAATCATTCCTCAGTCAATGCTGAGCTGCCAGCTGGATTTTTGCTAGAGCCAGAGGCTTGCTGTTTAGGCCTTTTCGGGGCCTTGTCTTTTTCAGGGGTAGGTGGTGGAAAATGCCGAGGGGGAGCCTTTTCCATGTAAATATCCATTTCCAGCTCACAAATTTGCTTCCCATAGTGTTCCGATTACTGATTCTACTACTCGCTGTTGAATACCAGATGCCAGGTAGGCAGTAAATGAGTTTGTTCTTAGATGAGGTGAGGAGTGAGAGAGAAGACACTGTTCACTCTTAGGCAGTCATCACGTGACCCCAAGGGGGATGCCTTTAACCACACAATCCAGTAAAAGGGCTCTCCCAGGAAGAATGTCTACTAGCCTGGTAACTGTTACCTGGGTGTCTCTAAAAAGAATGCTGTATCCATACCAAGAGTCCAGAATGATGGTCCCCTACTCCAGCTCCTTTTTGCTTACAATACTTCAAAGAAGGACATCAATCTAGTTTCTTGTAAGAAAATTGTATTATATTATACATGGTTAAAAAAGATATTGTGGAAATGTGTTTTTTGTAGTTTTTCATGCTGCAAGCATTTAAAGAAGCAATATGTATGGACATCATTTTAATAGGTGAGTAAAAGCAATACCTGTTGATATTTGTTCTCTGGTTTCTTTGTGTTTAACCCCCACAGCTCTTAAGAGCTTCGAAGCAGTTAACATTTGTTCTGGGGGGAGTTATTTGAACTACTGCCACTATCAGTATTTTCATCCCCCATTTCTATATTTAACATAGCAAAATTATGTAATACCTGGTTTATGTCTCTCTGGTCATGATGCTGATTGGTTATCTGTTTAGCCTTCTCAGGGAAAATGTCCATATGATTTATGCTGTGAGAAGTCTCTGGTAGCAGAGGTTGCACATTGGCTGTTTCCACAACATTAGAACTGACAGCCGAAGATTGGCAATCCTCTTCGAGGCTGATCCATTCCTCCTGAGAGAGAGTAAGAGTTTCACGCTGGATCTGGGACCTATTTTTCTTTGGTTGTCTGCATCCAACCTGCAGCTTTCAGTGCCTGTGCAGGTGTCTACTCTCGAGAAGCATTTTGTGGTGAATCCATCACAGGTAGGGAAAATGCTTCCTGTAACTGCTGTCTCATAGATCATCATTGTCTAGAGCTGCTCAGCTGATTGTCAGAATGGCACAGCTGGCTTTCAGACACTGCTGGGATTTTTGGTCATCAATTCTTTAATATTCAAATCCTTTAGTGAAGTTCCATCCTTTGGGGCTTCAGAGTTCATTGAGGTAGACTCAGAAGTTTTTCTTTCTTCATTTGCTGGTTTCAAAGTAACATTTTGAGCAATGTCCAGCTCTGTTTGTTCATAAACTCCAGATTGTTCACTTACATTACAATTATATGCTGCCATCCATTGTTTGTACATGTCTGATACTGCCTCCATATCCATCTATTCTTCCTCTGCAATTGGCAGAGAGTTGCTGTCCTCTGGCAAAATGCTAGATGGGGTCATGGACAATTTCACAGGCAGTAGCACTCCATCATCCATCTCCACTTCTCCATGGTTCACCATCTTGGTCAGTGAGCCTACAGTGCCCTCTGCCAAGAGTAAGGGAATTGTTTATTAAAGGAAAAACAATGAATAATGGTTCAAAATAAACAAAACAAATTACATACAAAGTATAAGAGCGAACAAAAATCAAAACCTCCTGCAGGTGTGATAATTCTAGACAATAAAATAAAAGAAAAAAATGAGAAAAAGAAAAATCATAAATCAAGTTAAAGAACAAAAAGTTATAACCAGACAATAATGAACATCTCGAGTGGAAATGAACAACTAAAAATGTGGTCAAAAGAGTGCCCATGGGCAATGTTTCCAATGTTGAATTTACACAGTTGGAGGGAGCCTGGTATGTTTCACTGTACAAAGTCTTCAAAGGTCATAGTCCACCATCTGCAATAATGTGGTATGATCCAATGACTGCTGTTGCAACACATATTTAGGGTGAATCCTCAGGATCATCATTATGAGGCAGGAGAACAACAAAAGCAACATGGAAGGGTCATGTATAGAGGGCAGACCAGTTACAGATCCATAAATAAAGGCATTGTAAGTAAGGGAACACCACAAGGGGTCTATCCAAGTAGTTCCCAAAAATGACTAAAAGTGAAGAATATACTGTACATGCATTCAAAATACAAGTGTTGAATGGATTCAGTGTTATCTTGGCAAAAGTTCCTTGGGCAAAATCAGTCTATGATGTGTTTATGTTTATTATTTACTTTAATATTTAGCTTGCCGTGGCAACACAGCCACGTTATATCCCAATAATGGGGTGGAAAGTACGAGTCATTTAAATACAACAAAGCCTGTTGTCTAAGGATAGGCAGTACCCCATGCTGGGTACAAATTAAATCCCAAGACAAATGCCGTTGTTTTATAAATGTCAAAAAAGATGCAAAGAATGCAGAAAATTGGCCAACCTGCTGGAAAAATGGTTTCGGTCTATTCCATTCCAATTGGAGAGGTGCCATCCAATATAATGCCCACTTTTTCCAAAAGGAAGGAGGGTCTGATATCTAGGGGACAATTTTATACTGAAAAAACATACTATAAAAGAAAACCATGAGGTTTACCATATTTAAATATCCCTTATCATATGGGAGATAAAGAATGTACCTCTTAATCAGATTAAGTCTGCTCCCCATGCCATAATAAAAAATATGCTATGCAATCTAGTTTCAAAGCTAAGAGGAAGGGGAAAGATGGTGCTCATATAAAGAACAAACTCTAGCCAGTGCCGATAGGGTTGCAGCAGTGGAATTTGGGGTGAACATACTGTACAGTTACAAGCGTGAATTTGCAAAATGTAACATAGGCTCATAAATGTGTTGGCTTGTAATATTTTTACACAAAATTTTGAACATAGCTTTGTCATGACCCTGCCTCATAAAAATGGGCAGACAAAATGTTCAACTCATGGCTTAACGGTGTTTTTGTTCAGGAACTGCAAAATCAACTTTTGAGAAGCAAAAATACATTTTGGGCAGGAGTTGAAAAATGGCAGCTGTCACATTAATTAGGTGCTGTAAAGAAATAGCTATGTTGAAAAATTGGGGTTAAAATATTGAATATTACAGCATGTATGAGCCTGTATTTGCAAAAATTAATGTATGCGCTTAGCTTTTTTGTTTTTTAATGTTTTTACACCAAATTTCCAACATGGCCTTCTTATGACCCCACCTCGTTAACAAGGGCAGATAAAATGTTCAGCTCCTGGCCAAAAGGTGATTTTGTGCAGGGACCACAAAATCACCTTTTGGGATATATTAAAAAAAAACATATTTGGCAGGATTTGAAAAATAACAGCTACCACATTCATGAGCTACTGTAAAGATATGGCTATGTTGTTAATTTGGGGTACAAATATTGAAAATAATATAAATTATGAACCTGCATTCATAGAATTCTACGTTGGCTCATAACTTGGTTGTTTTTTCATATTTTTGCACCAAATTTTCAAAATAGCTTTTTTATGACCCCACCTCATGAACAATGTCAAAGAAAATTTTCAACTGGTGCTAGAAATGTTATTTCTTTCAGGGGCCACAAAATCACCTTTCAGGATGTAAAAAAAAACATTTTGGACAGGATTTGAAAAATTACAACTGTCACAGTTTTACACAAAATTTTTAACATACATTTTATTTTATAATGAATGTACTTGTTTTTAAAATGTGGATGAATGTATTAGTAGTTGGTTTGACTGAAGATTTTTGTCTTGTATAATGTTAAGAATTATTTATTAGTTGTTCTATGTAGTCTGAATCTTCATATGTTATATTGAATGTAATCTGTTCTTTTGACACAGGATAACTTTGAAAATAGGTCTATGACCTAAAGTTTGCTATTCTGTATAAAAATAAACATTTTTACTACTACTACCACTACAGTCATGAGGTGCAGTAAAGATATGGATATGTTGTAAATTTGGGGTAAAAATATTGAAAATTACCAAAGTTATGAGCCTGCATTCACAAAATTCTATGTGGGCTCATAATTTTATTTTATTTTATTTATATTTTTGCACCATATTTTCAACATAGCCTACTTATGACCCCACCTTATGAACAAGGGCAGAGACAATTTTCAACTTCTGCCTGAAAGGTGATTTTGTGCCAGGATCACAAATTCACCTTTCAGGACAGATGTACCTAATGGCAGTGACATTGTTCATGATGGGGGATCCCAAAGAAGGCATGCTGGAAATTTTGGCTATAAATATGTAAAAAAAAGCCAAGTTATGGCACTAATTTCAAAACCCTATTAAAATACATTGGACTGCATAATTGTGTCTTCAGTTCATGGTCTGGCTTTGAAGAGTGAAGACGTGTCTGTGGTCCAGAGAGGATTATGGTGTCGGACTCCCAATGGGTAAGTAAGGGCTAAGGATGGTGCGGCGGGGGGGTGGATGCTGAGAGGGAGGATCAGGTGGAGTGTAAGGAATACCTGCAAAAGACATTGATGGGCTCTTTTTTTTACAGGTGAAAAAAAGAGTCCAATGACCCCCAGTCTCAACATTGGGAGGATTGGGTACCCCTCTGCCACAGTTATGTGGGGGAAGACATCACTGTACCATTTTGTTTTACAGGTGAAATTAAAAAATATACATAAAAAAGACACATGATCCCCAATCATGACACTGGGGAATTGGGCATCCCCAGTGTCACAGTTATGTTTCTTGGGGGGGTGGGTTGGTGAGTGCTGAGAGGAAGGGTTGGGTGGGGGAATGTTTATAATAGAAACAAATAAATAAATACAATAGGCGGTCATAGTGGAACATGGCCCTCTCCACTGTGACCAAGATGGCCACATGCAACTGCGCATGCATGACTGCTGGTGCATGCATGATAGAGGGTAGTGCCTGTCGTGGACACAACAGAGTGTGCCATGTTCCATCATGACCACTGGCACTCTAAAATAGTGTCGTACTTCACCAGTAGGGACAACATGGGTGGACTGCTTCTCAGATGTGGAGGCAACTGTGATGCAATTCTCACATGGTGTTCATTCAGAAAGAATGTGGAGTCCATTTTTTCTCAAAGCAAAAGATCTGCAGGGCTCCACCCACTGCCGCCCGAAAAAGGACCAAGCAGCCCAGTCTAGTGGAGTTCCAAGTAGCACATTACTATACCATATTGGAGACGGTCCTCTGGATGCCCCTCTTCTCATTCACTGGATCTGTGTTCCGAATAGACTGGGAACTGCAGCTCAAACTGGAACCCAGTGGCACGTGGAGGCTCGGGGGATCAGTACAAAAGAGTTGCATCAGAGGACAGATGGAGCAGCTGAACAACCTACAGTATTAATGTAAAGAGCTACAGAAGTAGTGCTGGCTGAGGGATAAACAACTAAAAAAAATGCATAGCAGCACTGTTAAACCCTGTGCTTAAGTACCCATTAGCACATACACCACAAAAGGGATGAATAAATTTGATAAATAAATCATGTTTGGGGTGAGGGCTAAACATTTATTTTCACTTAAAGTACATGTTATGTCACTTAGGACACATATTATTTCACTTAGAAAATGTTATATTAGAATATTTTATCTCCACGTAAACTCTAGAAATAGAACAGAGAAAAGTGGCCCAGATGAAAGGTTTTTTTTTTTTTTAGTTATTTAATCAGGTATAGCACACTAAGCTGAAAGCTTTTTTACAGGAGCGACTTGGGAGCACAAGTGACTTGTTCAGGGTCACACAGTATGCAAGTGGAAGCTGTGGGATTCAAACCCAGGTCTGATCTGCTGGATGTCACCAGAGTTGCAGCTCAGAGCCTTAGACCACTATGCTATACTGCCTCAATTTGTGGTTTGTGGTCAAAAATGTGGTTTGTAATGCAAATAAAACTAAAACAATGTAAAACACTAATAAAAGCATTATAAATAGTGAGGTATATATCAAATATACAATGGGTTGCAATGGAATAACACATTTATCTCCACATGAGTGGTAAGACCTTCACAACTAACTTGAGGTTTCTTCACTCATGAATTATGGCTCTATAAATCATTAAAGGAGATGAATGTGTTATTTCACTGCAGTCTGCAATGTATTCCCAATTTATTCTTTAATCACAGAACATTTGCCCTGAGTTTCTGACTCCTCAGGAAAACTATAGTCTTTAGACTATTTATATTTATCAATTCTTTATTTTTTAGCTTTGTTTTTGCCACTTTCCTCCCTGTAAGGGTATCACCATTACAACTGTTTTCAATTACCACAATCATTTGCACTGTTATTGCTGACATAGCTTCTGTTTTCCTATGTTGCAAATACCATTTCTTCAAATAGAACACATTTAATACTGTACTGCAATAAGTTATGAAAAACTGAGGTTTTCATTCCACAGCCCTGGTTTTCCCACAAAAGTATTTTGCCTATGGTACTTCCCACAAAACCCAAGCCAGATGCCAAATTACCTATTGCTCGGTCCAACTTACTGGCAACTGTGGGCCCAACCAGTAGGAAAAATGTCCATGATGGTAATAATAATGCATCACACAATTAATTCCACCAGTACCACTGAATCCAGCATATAGGTAAGGGAAGTACCAGAAAGCTACAGAGAATGTGCTTTCTGGACATCTCTCAGTGTCTATACAAATAACCAAGTAGCTGATGCTGCCTTGACTTACTACTGAACTTGACCATTTCATTTAATTTGAATCCATATGACCAAAAACTCCCAAAATGATTTTGACATTTGCTCTCAAGCTTTACATTCCCTGTCCACTTTACTGTCAAGGGTACATGGTGATTATCCTGGTAAGCTGGAATCTGTCCATGCTTGCTTTAAAGGTGACATGCAAAATAAATGCAGCAGCCCGCTCCCATCCCACATACCTTTCTATACTCTTGTGGGAGTCCGTGACTGCTATGATGATCATTATCCATATGAACTGAACATTTGAAAATACTGCCAAAACTTATTGGCAAACACAGATGTGCCCAGCAGCTCCAGATCAAGCAGGAGCAAGTTTCTAGGGTGTTTCACCCATTCAGTGCTATGGCAAACATCACTGCTGTGAATGTACAGCAGTGGCTGCAGCATAATATTCTTTATTTTATTGCTTCTATGGGGGTCTTGAGGCCTAAAATTATACTTACAGTAACACCTGGACAGGTCCTTGCTGTAAGTATGATTTTAAACATCAAAACTTGAACTCAATAAAAAAAGACAATTAGCACAGCCACTACACAAGCTGATAATTGTTGCCATGCTAAATGGGTGGAATACCCAGAAAAACTTGCACCCTTCGAGGTCCACATTGCCATTGCCCCTCAACTCACCCCCATGCCAGGGACCGGAGTAGACCCCTCCTATTCTCTAGCCCCCTGAAAAGCTGTCCAAAAGACCACATGCTGTCAATGAATGAGCTTGTGCTTGTACAAGCATGTGCTTATTCATTAAGAGCTCAGTCAGGTTGCAGGACATGGAGGTAAGTGGAGGTCTGTGCTGGTGACCCTCTTGAGGTGGACTGGGAGGGAGTGGGGTGGCATGGCATTGGTCTGGATGGAGTGGGTGGGGCTTCCACTAGACACCAGGGAATGGGGAATTTATTTTAAAAAATAGATATATTTTTACATGTGACTGACTGACAAGTGATTGGCACAGGTGGGGTGGGGTTGGAGGCTGGGGATGAGTGTTTTAAATTACACCAACTGTGTCTGGCTATTGGCATAGGGGGTCCACTAGACACCAGGGAATGGGGGATTTAATTAAAAAAAATGATATTGTTACATGTAGCCAACTGGCCGGCGATCTGTGGGGTAAGGGGGACCACTGGACACCAGGGATTTATGTACTTTTTAACATTGTGGCCAAAGTTTATGTAGGAAGTGTGGAATTTCACCACATTCAATCCTGCCTCAGTGAACTGTAGAGTACTGCATATTCTGCTTCATGTATTCAGTGCAATACAAGAAATATTTTGTGGACCAAAGTTTGTCAACTTTGTTTATCTCTATTTACTTAGCACTTCTCACATCTGTGTTGGGCATAATGCAGACTTACACAATAACTGACCCAGTAGGATGACAATCCAATAAAATAAGACTATCGTTCAGTTTACAATCCCCTGCAGAATTACATTAGAGCGAATCAGACTAACCCTATTTAAGACCAACCATGGTAGAGGCTACAAAATACCACCAGATTAGAGAAGTCAGTTCATCGATTTGGCCATTAAAATTGGAAAACAAATACAGTTAAATATCCAAGGATTTGCAATGCTGTTTCCTTTAGCCACATTTCATGAGGTGTTGCTGAACTTGTTTTTGTTGTGTACAGATTGCTCTGTCTGTAAATGTGTTTTTACTTACAAATTCAGATTAAGTATCACTGGACTTCCTCCACAAAGACTCAACCCCAACTACCTCCAATACCTCATCTACAAACATGGTCCTTTATGTCACATTGATGGATCAGATGGGAAGGCTTGCTTCTTTTTTTTACTCTGCTGCCTAAAGGTTTCCTAGCTGAAATCAAATCAGTTGCTCATGGTTACAGAACCACCGTGCCTGCTCACCTCTGCCTCATGCAGCTGTCACCATGGTGACAGAAGCTGAGCTTGAATGTCATTTCTCAGTGACTCAGATATTGAATAAGAAAACCATAGAATAAGAAAGTAAAGGAGAGGAAAAACTGCCAGTGTGGGGGAGACCAGGAAAAAATTCCTATTCATGTCAAAAAATACACTTTGGTTGCAGTCACGTTGATATCTGTTCTGTTTGGTATGGGGGGCTCAGGGTTACAGAGCAAGTTCTAAGAATGATTAGTATACTGGAGCAGTCAGATGCTAGAGGGTCTAGAAAGTAGACATGCCAATCCACTTTCTTTTAATAAGCATAGTTCACAATAGATAAACAAGCAGAGACAAGTAAGATCATTATCTGCTGCTGAAAGGGTACGGGATACCTGTAGAGGATACTGTAGGCAATAAAGCCGGATTCTTGCAGGAGTAATATATATCACAGTAAGTTATTAATCACACAAGCAATAACAGGCATACATGTTCACTACATAGTTTATTTAAAAAAGTATCTCCCCAAACTCTAAAATAGTGCCGTGCTGCACCAATAGGGACAACATGGATGGACTGCTTCACTGATGTGGAGTCACCTGTGACACAGGTCCAACATGTTGTTCATTTGAAAAGAATGCAGAGTCCTTTTTCTCTCAAAGCAAAAGTTCTGCAGGGCTACGCTCAATGCAGCCCTAAAAAATAGGTCCAAAGAAAGTTTTAACCACTCCAATAGTTTTCTTTTTGGACAATTGCCATGATTTCCACACTTCCACTCGAGCTTCCCCAGTGTCGAAAGAATGACTCCAGTTAAAATTTGGAAAATTTGAGCTACAAAAAATAATGGCAAGAATTTTGACCTGTTCCAAGGTGACGCAATGTTCCCAATAGTGAAAAAAAGGGTTTTATGTGTCCCAGTGGGAAGAACTCGACATTTAGAATAATTGATACTAAATCCTGTTCGCAAGGCAATGTCAGTATTTAGCTGGATGTCATTCTCAATTCAGTAGGGCATCCTGGACAAATAAATAGACATCATCCACATCAGCTAAAATTTTTACAATTGAGGTAGACAGAGGGCAGGGGATGCCTAAAATCTGTGGAGACCTCAGTCATAGCATGCAACAAAGGATCTAAGGACAGAATATAAAAGATGGAGCTTAATGGGCATCCTTGACAGTATCCCTGAAGCAGCTGAATAAGGGATCCCTGGCATCTGTTAATAGTGGGGATTATCATGGAATAAAAATAAAGAAAGATGGATGCAATTTATAGACATGTTTCAAATCCATACTTCTAAAATACCAGGAAGAGATAACCATGTGAAACCTTTTCAATGGCTTTGGCCTGATCCAATACAAAAAGGAAATGCCCCACTTGATGAGAATGACAGGAAGCGATCAGGTCCCTGATCAACAATAGATTGTCCTGAAATTTACTGGCAGGGATGGAAAAGGACTGGAGGGGATATATAACCATGGCAAACATATGTGTTAAAAGCCTACAAAGGATTTTTGTCAAAATATTTGCATCAGTATTAAGAAGGCAAGCCGTTCTCTAATTCGAGAAGTGCCGGGTTTAAATAAAAAAAACTGAAAAGCCTCTGTAATAGATCAAGATAAAGACATACTGGTCAAGATGGAATTAAAAACAAAAGTGAGAATGAAGGCAAAAATGGATGGCAAAAGCTTGTATAACTCAGGTGTCAGATTGTCTATCCCGGGGAAAATCTGTTTGTGTTGTGAATGGATATGCAAGAGAACCTCTCCCTCAATAATCGGCTGGGTGAAAAGCAGATAATCAGAGGGTGACACCTGTAGTAGGTGTAAGGAGTCTAAAAAGTGTGTGGCCAAATCCCTGATTGTGAAATGTGTTCCCACAGTATCTTGCAGGAAGTCCTGTACCACACATAGCATCCCATTGTGGAAGAAATGTTGTAACCCTACCTGGTCAATTAAAGAAACCATATTTTGTAGTTTTAACCAGTGAAAACAACTCTGAAAAATATCCCCAGTCAGATGTTTGCTCTCGGAACCATAGGATTATTCCAATGCAGGTAATTTAACCCTGTCATTTTGAAAGATCTTCATGCGGTCCTTAACAGACTGGATCTGAGCCTTGAAGGATTACCCTTTTTCAACCTATAATGAGATTAGATTAAAGAGAATATGACGTAAATGAAGATAGGCATGGAAAGTGGATCTGCCCACTGACCTGGAACATTTCTTTGCCAGGTCCCCAATGGTGATCTTGGTATGGTCCCACCAAAGTATCATGTCAGAAAAAATATTCAGGACAGACATGCGAGCCCATAAAAGGGATCTCAGTGTATTCAGAAAGGAGGAGTCCTGCAGGATGGTGTTGTTCTACCTTCAACTGGATGGGCCAACTGAAAAGGAGCAACTTAATAGAAAATGATCAGAAAATTCAATGGGACAGGTAGCCGCTGACAAAATGGAGCACCTATGAGAAACAAAAACATAATCAGTGCTTGTTGCTAACAGTGCTGATGGAATGTTAAACCACCAGTAGGATGGAGTGTATGAAAGGTAGCAACCAGGTGGGACTCTCTACAAATAGCCTTGAAGCATAAGGAATCACAATGCAACTTAGTCATCCATGCCCCTCTGTCCTGGAGATAAAGAGAGCAATTAAAATCCTCTCCAAAAACAATCATCTTAGAAGTAACATAAGTAAGCCTGAATTAACTTAAACAAGGTAACCCTGTCAAATTTGGATTAAGGTGCATAAATAACAATCAAACAAAAAGCAGTTTGATCAATATGACAGTCAAGCAATAAAGCCCAACCTGGTTGTACCTCAATTATCATAGAAACTGTAGGAGAAAGGAAGTTAAACAAGTGGCAACCCCAGAGTATGACTCAGTGACAAGGAAAAAATGCAAAATACCAGGGGCCGGATATTCAAACTGTGCTATTTTGTGGCGCAAGCCCTTGCGCTGCACAAAATAGTTGCGCAGGGGTGTGTCCAGAGCGATATTCAAAGGAGTTGCGCCCTTGAGCAACTCCTTTGAATATCACCCCCTGGCCACAGCCACTGTGCATGGCACAGTGGAACTTGCGCCACCACAAGTTGTCAGAGTGGAGCATTCAACTTGCGGTGGCACAAGTACCAGGAGCAAAATCCCCATATTCAAAAGGTGACATGCAAATGGGGCCATAATTCATGCAAGGCATGGGGGGCATTTTCATCTGATTATGGCCCCATTGCATACCATTAGCATGCAGGTCGCCCGATCGAGGACTTGCGCCTGGCACCCTGCCAGGCAGCAGCCGATGTGGGCGATGCTCCTGCAGCCCGATCACGGGCAAAACAGTGTAGAATCCCCCACCCCACTGGCCTGATCGCGGGCATGGTTTAATTCCCCAACAGCCCGATCGCGGGCAGCAATGTGGCTCCCCAGGCGTATCCCTGGTGGGCCAGTGGACGAAAGCCCGATCACGGGCAGTGGTGTAAAATCCCCGAATCCATCCCTGGTGGTCCAGTGGACCGAAAAGCCCAATCGCGGGCAGTAGTTGTTTAATAAACCCCCCTCGTCCTGAATCCATCCCTGGTGGTCCAGTGGACTGAAAAGCCCGATCGCAGGCAGTAGTTGTTTAATAAACCCCCCCCTCCCAAATTCATCCCTGGTGGTCCAGTGGCACATCCCGATGTATTCATTCACAAATCTGGACTGTCATGTATGGTATGGGCTGCATGCTCATTGGCTCTTGCTCTGCACCAATGGGCATGCAGCCCTACCAGGCAGTCAGTTGGCAGGCAGCAGGGTGGCAGGCGGGTGGGATGCTGCCACCGCTCCGGCTGCTGGGGGCGGGTGGTGGGGCTTCGTGGGTGGGTGGGTGGGGGACACTAGCCACCAGGGCTATGTTGGGGGTTTGTTCAACTTTACATCCCGTGATTGGGATGTCCACTGGACCACCAGGGATGAATTCGGAGGGGTTTATTAAACAAAACTCACTGCCTGTGATCGGGCTTTTCGGTCCACTGGACCACCAGGCATGGATTTGGGAGGGGGGGGTTTATTAAACCACTACTGCCTGCAATCGGGCTTTTCAGTCCACTGGACCACCAGGAATGTGTTCGGTAGGAGGGGGGGTTTATTAAACCACTACTGCCCGCGATCGGGATTTATGGTCCACTGGACCACCAGGGATACATTCAGGGAGAGCCACATTGCTGCCACAATCGGGCTGGTGAGAGATTAAACTATGCCCACGATCGGGCCAGTGGGGGTGGTGGTGAGGGATTACAGTCATCTGCCCTCGATCGGGCTGCAGAGAGCATAGGGACTGGGTTGAGGGCCAGCCACAGGTGGCAGCTGCTGTGTTGTGTCCTGCAATGCAGCAGCTCATGTGGGTGGCCCTCGACTTAACCTTTTTTTTTTGGCTCAAAGTTGTGCAGGCGCAGGTTGGGGGTTGCACCTGCACAACTCTGCACAGCCCGGCTGAATATCGGGCTGTGCAGTTTATGCATGGTTCCTCCCCCTCCAGTTCAGCATGCATTCATTTGCATTGTGCTGTTGCTCAGTATGTTTTCTGTGGCGCAACTGCCTCCTGCTGAATATCGCAGAATTGAGCAAGTTTGGACTTGCGCAGGTGCAACCCTATTGCGCATGGCACAACCCTTTTGAATATCTGGGCCCAGATGTCTAGAGTCATGTTAGCCGATGAACACAACCTAGTATACTGTAAAAAAATCAAGAAGATCTGCAGAATAACCTTCCTATGAAGAAGGTTGTTAATACTGTTGACATTCAACATTGCAACCCTCATTCAAAGAAGAAGGGGAAGAAACTTCCAAAACCAACGGGAGTTTACTCACCAGATCTATGGTGGTGGGGTATGTTTCTTTTTAAATGTAACTTTTGATCCTGGACAGGGTCCATCTTTCCTCCTATAAGGTTTCACCTCTTTTGGGGTGTCGTCTTTGGGGTCCAGAGAGCTGGTCGGTCCAACTGACATCATAGAAGAGGCATCAGAATCAATATCAGCATCATTATCTCCCCAGTTCCTGAAGGGGACAAGTTGGTGGAATCTATTCTGGAGAGGAAGAGGCCTATTAGAACTGACTGGGGGCCATTATGAACTGTTCAGTTCCAAAGTGAGTGTCTATGGGGCACTTCAGAGAAGGAAGTTGGTGGAGGCATAGAAGAAGCATCAGGAAGGTCCAAAGGAACCAAAGAAGCAAGGACCTTTGAAGCAGGAGTCAAATATGAGCCAGATAAAGTAAAAGGTTCAGGAGCAGTCTCTAAAGATGATTGAGGGTGCTTACCAGGAGTCACAGACAATGAGGTTTGGTCTGAAGAAGACAATGTTGTGAGCAAGACATCTGAGAATGCCTGAGAATGAGTCAGGCTATCACAGGGTAGCAGGGTGGGGGTGATCGGTTCATCTTGTTGGGTTCCTGCAGGTTTATTGTGAGCTCCCAGGGGCAATCATGGAAGGTATGACCTTCCATATTATATAGATTGCATTTCATCCGATTGGTGCAATGAGCAGCAATGTGGCCATGTTCTAGGCAGTGGCTACACAGCCTTTGGTCACAGACATTGCTAACATGGTATAGCAAGCTACACTTGAAACATGCCTTCTGTTATCCTGAATAAAAACAGACACCTTGATCATGGCCCAGAAAAAAAGCTATTTGGAAAATAAGTAAGACTAGAGTCAGTGGCCTGAAGATAAAACTTGTATTTCCATCCCCCGGTCTAAATCCCGTATTTATCCAGAATCATATCCAGCCAGCCAATCACTTCACAATGTTATTTCAGTCAGTAAGTTACATTCTGTACATCTACCCCTTCATTTCAGAGCATAACCATCACCATGCGAGTGGTGGGTCTGATCTGAGGGATATCCTGGAAAGGCAGCCAGAGCTCCGAATACCTCAAAGAATTATCCTTCATCCAAAATTTGTCCTGAGAAGAATGGAGCTGAAAGCTGACATGATATGACTGACCCAGAGACATATATGATGGCAAAGATATTTGCAGGAACAAACCATATTGATTCCATTAAGAGTTTTTCAACCAAGAAGGAGTTGTCAGGAGGAAGGTCTTCTGCCCCAATATATTTAAGACAGACTGCTTTGTGCCTTGGTGCAGGAACAGGCTGTGCCAAAAAAGGTCTGAAAGTTTAAATGGGGCATCATGAGGAGTCTGTGATGGCCCTGGAGGAGCTGGGGTGGCATTTTGAGAGGCAGAAACAAAATAAAACCCTGGTATAACAAGGCAGCATGAGAGGAGGTACCGGTATACATAACCAGAGAAGCCACAGTCCCTGGCTCTAACTGTAAGGGCTGCTGATTTGGGGCAGGAGGGTGGGACTCAGAACCCGGAGGATTTCCTGGGCAAGGTCCCTCCCAAGTATCAATACAGAAAGAAGCATAAATGCAGGATCCAGGATCCAGGACTGTCCATCTGGCCCAATAATTCAGTCTGCGTTTTGAAGGGCTTTAACTGGACTTCAATATGGCTTGGAGGTCATGGACTGTGCAACAGGTTGATGAGGAAGGGTGGCTTGGCTTGCCCATGCCAATACCTCTGTAGATGCAAGTCACTGTCAGATGGAGGTACAGAACTACTGTCCATTGAAGGGACTGGGTTAACCCCCAAAACATCTGATGTTCCACCTCTCTGGGACAAGAAAGGCAGTGCTACAAAATGTAGAGGCTGAGCAGACTGGGACCCTTGGAGAACATTAACAGGTTGAGTTGGTGCCAGGAGAGCTGGCAACTTAAGAGAAAGTTGTGATATTGCTACTGAATCCTGAGGCCCAGAAGAGGAAATGAAAACAATCCCCTACTCCCCATTCAGACCAATTATGCAGTTATCCAGGTCACCTTCAAATTGCTTCGGTCCTTGGAAATGCACAGCAGGGTGATGTGAAGCTGGTTGGGACTCTGCATCAGGAAGCACCACACATGGCTGAAGTCCCTGCAGCATCTGTCCCGGCTGTGACACTGGAGTGAGAGGCGAGCTAGACAGTGGCAAATGCGGCAAACTGGAAATCTCAGCAGCTGTAGCCACTGGAAAACCATGACCACAATCAGAAGTGGTTGCGGTAACATTCGAGGATAACTCAAAAATCTCACCGTTCTGGAAAACAGTCTTTTTCATCGCATCTGATCACTCCAGTCCAAGCTGTAGCTCAGGAGATGCACTCAGTAATAACTCATCAGCATCCAAAGTTGGAAGGCCAGGTACTGCCTCAGTTAACAGAAACTGTGCAGGGTGAAGCAGAAAATCATCTTGGTAAGGGGAAGGTTCATGGGCTTCATCTCAGGCTGAAAACCAGGGTAAACACAATCCATGTGCTGAGCACAGCATACAATAGATTCAATAAATGAGTCCTTTGTTCTGATAGGCTGTTTAGTAACAGAAGGTCCTCTAACATGGAAAAAGCAATGATGTTCAAACAGTTTGTTTGCACTGAAGAGGGGATCATCTGCACATCATGTACATTGAATTCAGTAAACAGTAAAAAGTGAGGCTGAATAATTGGCAACGTAACAGCAATAGGCAAGGAGCCAGTCTGAGCAGTCAGGTCTTCCTCCATAGGTGAGTCAGTAGACAGCATTGATCCTTCTTGCATGCCAACACCCTGGTTGGCCAACTTTGCAGATGGCTGGCTGTTCCCCCTTCTGGCAAAAGTAGGGGACTTTTCCTGGTGTCCTGGCTAACATTTCCCTTCCAATAAAACAGGTTCATGCAATTGTCCAAGGTTGTATGTGGATTTGATGTGTCAAATGTCTGCCACTACATGTTCAGTCACTTTACTACCAGTCTAACATTGCATGAAAAGTGCTTTGGGATACAATGTGTATAAACATTCTTCTTCTTCTTCTTCTTCTTCTTCTCTTCTTCTTCTTCTTCTTCTTCTTCTTCTACTTCTTCTTCTCCTTCTTCCTCTTCCTCTTCCTCTTCTTCCCAATGACTTGCCTTTTGGCAGTGGTTATACAGTGGAACCCAGTTCTGCTGATGGTCTTCTAGATGAATTTGAAGTCCTTAAAATCTATGTAGAACTTTAAAAGCAGCAAGAATAGTTCACAGAACATGGGAAACATATTATCAGAAGGACACATTTGTATCACCAATCATGCTACAACATTCTGGTCCCTGTGTGATATCCTCATCAGTTTCTCAGACAGGCCAGAAAAAAACTGTAATGAATTGCTATAGTCAGTGAATATGTAGAACATGGCATATTATTAAGATTTTTGTACTGTCACTATGGTGAGAAGCATCCTAGAAAGTAAAGCTGTGAAGAAAATGACATGTTTTCATAAAGGCCACAACATATTATTGCAGTATTTAATTTACTATAATGCAGTTGAAGCACTTTCAAGGGCATTTCATAGCTGATACAGTACTGTAGTGATGATGGCTGCTGAAAATAGCACATGTGCTTGAATGACTGCACAATAGTAAAGCAATCTGAAAGATTGCCTTATCATTTCGACAAACTGGTAATAGTCACTTTATTTGAAACCTAATAGAAAATAGTGCAAATGAAATAATATGGAGACTTGCCAGCCACCAGGCAGGAATTACAAGGTCACTTGATTAGATTGCTGTCACATCATTTAATTTTGTGGTCTGACATGCATTTAATAGAATAACATTTGTGCCTACAAATTTAACAGTGATAATGTGCTCTACTGCAGGAGACAAAGATGAAATCTTTAAACTTGATAATTTTGGAGCATTTCACCTGGTTCACCCCAGATATGAGGGAAGCAGTTTACATTCTGGAAACAAACAAATGATGTGCTTTTTTGGAAGATTTGCTGATCTCCCATTAAAGCAGTTTAAGAAAAAAAAATACATGAAAATATAATAGTAAGAAAAATATTAAAATACCATATGCTGCTGGTACCTGCAGGCTCAGCAGTAGAGCTACTGCTCATGACTCCAGTGACCCAGGTTCGGGAATGAGCCTAGATCATTGGAAGGCCAGCTGGTGGGAGGAGGATTGAGCATCCAAGGGAAACTCTCCTCCTCCGTGAGGGCTGCCACACCTGCTGCAATACTACCACCTGGGTGACCACAATTGGTAGTGAAGTTGGGCAAGTTCCAGAGGGAAGGGAGGATGTCAGCTGGGGTCTGGAGCAGCAGCATGTCTCTGCATGTACATGTCTCCTTCATCCTCCCAGCATGCTGCCATCCTTGGGGACTGGATGGAAAATGGATCTCCACATCCACACCTGGCAATGGGGCCCTCTGCGTAGCTATCGGACCAACAATGCTGACCCCACAGAGGACAGCCCAAGACAGATTTGAGTAGGTACAGAGGAGCTGGGGGCTCTCTCCTTCCCCACCAATAGGGCAAACCGTGGCAGGATGGGGGTTGGTCCACCTGGGGGCACACCCAGGAGTATAGCCAAGCCAACAAAGACACCTTGAGACTCTCCAAGAGAAAGGATGTATGTAAAGCTGGAAGGGGGGTTAAAAGCGAGCATTTAAAAAATATACTTCTCTGTGCATAATAAACTCTTTCATCTTTTTTTCCAAACCATATGTGTGTTAAATTAACCGTTCACAATTTTCTGTGTGTTTGACTCTTGTTAGACAAAGAGTTGAATGAAGAAGGACAATGACATCTGAAGATTCCTACTGGGATGGGATAAAGAATGGATCCTTGGTTTGAAAGATTTTGGGGGTGAGTGATGAGTAATTATAAAAAAGTATTTCATCAAAAAGGTTTTTTTTCAGGAATCAGCATTCAGTACTTATAGAATTAGGACTGTAAAGAATTCTAAAATTCCAATGTCATAAAACTTTGCAAAATTCTGGGGAATTTCTGGAATTTTTGAAATTTGATTATTTGGTTATACCACAGCTTTCTATAGAGCTACAGATCTGACATTGGGCATACTTACATGCTGTTAGGTGTCAGGAGGTCTAAAACTCACTCTCAAGTTCTTGGCAATAATGGGAATGCAAGGAATCACAGACACATTGCATAAGAGTAATAAAGCTTGTTTATTAATACCAAAAGGAAAATCACAGTTGCCAAAAGCAGTTTTTACCATTAGGAACTGGGAGCCAATGCTATGCGTTCCCTATTCCTCAAGGAATCTCTGTGTCTCCTGTGGTCTCCGAGGTAGAAGATGTGATGTCTTCCATTATATACCTAAGATAATTACCATGGTTACTATAAGATTGAAGCAGTTCAAGTTACAGAGATGAGCCCTATTGGCTAAATTAGAGGTGGCTCCTCAGTCCAAGATAACATTATATAATTTTGTTATAGTCATCACTTTGTGGAGACAAAGAAGTACAGTTTGTACATAGCCATGTAGTAATACAAATCATCAGAAGATGGCAGTGCTGACTCATATATCATAACACTACAGGGACACAGGTGCCCTAGCATCTTGTAAGCAAGAAATACATATGTATATTAGAAAGTAAAGCATATTGCAATTGTATGCATACATGACCTGACATCTACTCTTAAACGGTAGATGCCCTTAGCCCTATATGTTAGTACAACATATACATAAATGCTAGCTGTCTGTGATGTACCTCTGGGGTACCAATTAGGGTGCAGGGACCTCATGTAACATTCTCTCCCCTTGTTGCCTCATAAGGGGCAACACACGCAAAAGTAGGGAAGTGGAGAGAGAGAGAGAGAGAGCAGGAGTTGTTTACAGACCCGTCGTGCTAGCATAATAATTAGGAAGAATATTAAAAATGCTTATATAATAACAAAACCTTTAAAGGTAATTTCTAACCAAGTATTAGTAAGTGCACTATTAAAATCATCATCATTAATAAGGTCAAAAATTGCTTCATCTGTTTTGTAGATGTTATTGCTGATGTGGATGAGATGGATGATTTTTTTGTCTAAAAGTGACTTCAGAGTTAAATCAAGGGATGAATGTGTACATTAAAGTAGGGTAAGTACTCAGAAGGAGTGAGAAGATAATGAGGGTTACCATCAATAGTACGAGGTTTCACAAGGGGAACAGGAGTAATAACTGTGTGCCCTATAATAGTTGCTTGATCAGGGACAAAGCAGAAATTTGAATCAGTAATATTACATGTCTTATCTCCGTAGGTAAACTGTTGAAAATTAGTTACCACACAATATTCACCATCTGAATTATATTGCATTTTAATGGTAGGTAGTCTACCTGACATCTAGTCTTATACAGTAGATGCCCTCAGCCCTATATGTTAGTATAACATATACATAAATGCTAGCTCTCCACAGTGTACCTTGGGGGGTACCAATTAGGGTGTAGGGACCTCGTGTAACATAGGTGTCCTGAAGACATGACAAATATCACATCTGAATTAGAGATGCAGTAAAGTTTTAATTCGCTGGTGAAGTTCAGGCAAAGTCACTGGCTTCAAATTTGTGGAGCAATTCGTGAAGGCAAGCACTTTGCTTCAGAATTTGCCTATGTGACTTTGCTGGTAACATCGCTGGTATCTTCACCTGTAACTTCACCGTAACTTTGCCTGCTACTTTGCCTTTAAAAGTGACCAGCAAAGTCGGCACTCAACCTGACCATTTCCTGTCATATGGCAAGATCTCTGGTGGTCACATGGTACTCTTTCTGGAGGTCACATGGCACACTGTGCTAGTTTTACTTTTGCAGTGTCTGTGTGAGAGTCTTAGGAGTGGAAAGAGTATCACAGCAAGCACTACAAAAACACACAGTTGTTTAGCTTTCTTTTTGCTTTATTTTTCCCCTGTCTGCCTTCTGAATTTGTTAACTAACATTTAGTGAGTTTAGTGATTTCAGCACAGTTAATTGAAACATTTATTTCTGTGTTTTTTTCCCCTGGTTTTGTGTTCCTTTTTTCCATTTTGTTACTTTTCTTTTATTGTTTTAAATGAGTGCGAGAGGGGGAGAGAGAGTGAGAGAAGGGGGAGGGAGAGAGAGAGAGAGCGAGATAGAGAGAGTGGCACTGGCCAGGAGAAGGGGGGGTGCAGGCAGACAGGAGTAAACATCTGGGGTACCAACTAAAAAGGACTATGTTGACAAGTAGCAGCAGCAGAAGCAGTACCCCCCAAAAGTGCAGGATCCCAGCCCCAGCAAAGTGAGGAGGAGGTAATGGCACCACCATCACCATTATTGCCCCCACTTGCATTGTCCAACCCCCAACACCAAGACCAGCACCTGCGCAGCAAGAGGAGGAGGACCAGCAGCAGCCTGGAACATCAAGGTCCTCACTTTCTAAGCAGCCAGCAAAGTTTCCTGTTTGGAACATTTTTGAGATTGACCCAACTGACAACAGTGTGGTGATGTGCCGACTGTGCTGCACTATTGTTCGGTGGGGGAAACCTGGCACCCATCTCAGCACAAGTAGTCAGCACTCCCGCCTGGGGGGGAGGCACCAAAAAGAACAGGCATCCTATTTAAGGGAGAAAGGTGGAAAGGGTAAGAAGGCGAAATGGAAGAGGCATGGTGGGGAGGTGGAGGAGGAGGAGGAGGAGAGTGGCATATTGGAAAGACTTGCTACAACTAGATGAACCAGCAGTCATGCATGGGTGGTGCAGTGGGGGGCACCACCTGAGTGATCTTCTGGTGATCATCCTGCCACATCCGCCCATCAGAAAGTGATGGAGCTCCACAGGCAAGTGAGGGAGCTCTTCCATCAGGTGGTGGAGCTGAAGGAGATGGTGGTGAAGGTGCTCCGCAACCAGCAGCAAGGGAAGCAGGGAGTGATGGCTGCTTTGTGACCCTTTGTCCCCTTGCCACAACCCTCCATAGCCCTATTTCCTTTTATGCTCTTATAGTCTTATACTCTTACTTCTGTTCAGTCACTATTTCTTTACTATCAGCTTTGGTTCTACCTTCCAAAAAATTAAAAAATAAAAACAACAAAGAAAAACAACACAAAAAAAATTATTTCCTTAGTTTCTTTTTCAGATACTGTGTCTTCTGTTCTGTCTCCTCTCTATTACATCACACATTTTTTTTATTGCTGTTTCCAATTCTAGCTTTTCTGTGATTTTTTCCAACTATCAGAATAAATATTTCAGGCCGGGCGGTTTAGTACTGACACTCTCGAACAGTCTGTGTTGCCAAGCAGCTTAGTGCACAGAAGTACTGCAAACAACCAGATACAAATGTTATCAGTTACTGCATGTAGTACCCCACTTCTGCAGAACATTACTGGAAATGCTAAAATCATAATGTGAAAAACCACGTGAAAATGTATGTTGCTACTACATAACATAACATGGTACTGTGCTGCCCCTCCCCCCAAAGCCTTCGCTGAAGAACTTTACTGGAATTGCTACAGAAAAATAAAGTAGTCCAAACTGTGGCACTCCCAGAATTATAATATGAAGAACCATGTGAAAATGTATGTTACTACTTGCTTCTACATTACATGGGGCTGCTGCCCCCCAAAAAAGCTGGAGCTGCTGTTGAGTACAGCTAGGAAAGAAGTTGATGAAAAGGAAAACTTTGCTATGTTGTGCTAAAATTCTCATGATGTCTGTAAATGAGAAATCTCAATGAGAAGCTGCTCTGCTGCTGGTGGTAGTGCTGCTGCTGCTGCTGCTACTGCTGTTGTTGAATAAATTCTGGGAAAAAGTGGTTGAAAAAGAGAAGATGGCTATCATGCTTGCCTCTTGGAAAAGTGATGTTGAAAGGAGAAGTTGCTGTGCTGCTGCTGCATGCTGCTGGGGTGACTAAGCTGGTGCATGGTGTGGCTCTAATCAGACTACCAGAGGTACATATTGTTGTATCATTCCATCTTTTTTAAGGGGGTGTTGTTTACTGTCTAACCATTTTTTCTTACTATTTTTCCATTTCCAGGTATGGTTGTCATTGATGACATCATCTTCCAGTTTGTATCTTTGACCTGTTGGAATTCAACACATTTTCCAGCCCTGGAAAGGTAAGTATGGAGTTATTTTTTGGGGGTGGGAGTTTCAGTCTGAAATGTTTTGTAGATGTCATAGTAATTGTTTTCTGCCTCTGTTGGTCTTATTTCAGGTACAGTAGTTTTCAGCATCTGTCTGTTGCATTTTGTCTGGGTGAAGGAAGATGGTGATAGCTAGAATGCTGGTCTGAAGGATCAGGAGTAAACAGCAGCACGGCTGAGGCGACCTGTGAATGCAAGAAAATATTATTTAGAATACACTTAAATAAGTGCACACTGTTGTGGTGGTCTCACGGTGTACACATTGTCAGCTTGACCACACCCTCCCACTACGCCAGCTATCACTTATGAAGAAAAAAGAGAAATTGCTTTGTATCGCTTGGCCACAGTGGAGGTGGCCCATAGCTGTTGTGTGTACTCCCCACAGGAGAAACTATTTTGTGTCCCTTTGGCCACTGCAACAGAACACTGTGTACCTGTGAAAAAGGAGAACAAAAAATAATAGGAAAAAAGGCAAGAAAATCATACTGATACTTACTGTTACATTAGTGCTGCTGGCTGTGCTGTGGTGTGTCACCATGAGCTGGTGTAGGAGCAGCCGTTGAAACCTGTAGGGAGACAAAAGGAAAGAAGGAAAATATGTTAATGTGTTTCTGAGCAACCTGAAAGCCTTTAGTCCTCTGTGAGGCTGAGTACTGTCCACTACTAGAACCATCACCCATGAAGAAAAAAAGAGAAATTATTTTGCCTCACTCAGCCACTGTGGCAGTGGTGGCCACCCTGTATAGATGTTGTCCAGTCCCCATTCAATAGTACATCTCCTCCTGCCACAGGTGGAAAGAAAATTTAAATATTTAGCCTCACTTAGCCATTGTGGCAGTGGTGGCCACCCAGTACAAGCATTGTTTAGTCACCAACTCCTCATCCTATAACACTGTACATCACCTGTCATGTGTTAAGAAAAAGGAGAAATTATTTTGCCTCAATTGGCCATAGTGGTGGCGGCCCATAGCCATTGTGTGGACTCCCCACAGAAGAAACTATTCTGGGTCCCTTTGACCACAGCAGCACAGCACTGGGTACCTGTGAAAAAGAAGAACAAAAATAACAGAAAGAAAATCATAATGATACTTACCATTACATTACTGCAGCTATCTGTGCTGTGATGTGGTATGGTGTGTGTCCGTGAACTGGTGTAGGAACAAAAACCTGAAGGGACAGAAGAGGAAAGGAGGAAAAACAGGTTAATGTTCTGTGGAACTTCTGAAGGTCTTTTGCCCTCTGTGAGGCCAGGAATTGGAGGAGTCAACTATCAGGTGGCTGAGAGAGAGATTCAGACAACTAAAACTTTTTGTCTAGCCAAAGAACTGAATACTGCTGTGATACTGTCAAACTCATGACAAGTATTCTGAGGGTTTAAAACATTTCTCAGTTGGGCTGTCATTGTTATTGAATCATTTGCATGATACGTACTTGGAAAAAGTATTAAACCAGTTAACACATGACCAAATTATGTGTCCCTATTATTAAGCAGTTAGTGACAGAATGTTGTACTATAAATCACTCTGTCTAATACAAATTTAACTAGAAAGAAACAAAGTTATAATGGTAGTTGCAGTTACATTACGGCTGCTCACTGTGTGCATGACAGAGACAGTGAAGGATATAGAAGAGGCATTGTGAGTGTTGTAACCTGCAGGGAGATGAGACAAAAGGACTGGAAAACAAACACTGTATTCTGTTTTGGACTGAGTTATTAGTGCCTGTCATTCTCTGTAGGGCTGAATACTGACTGAGATAGATATAAGGACAAATTACATTTTTTGCAAATGCCTACAAAAGACCGCAGTAGTACTGCTTTACTGTCAAACTCATCACATCTCTTCTGATTTGAAACTTTTCTCAGTTGGTCTTCAATGTCATTGAATCTTCTGCATTATACCAGTATCATATTTATGTGAAAACATTAAACCAATTAACACCTGACCAGATTATGTGTCCATATTATTAAGCAGCTAGTGACAGAATGTTGTACTATAAATCACTTTGTCTAATACAAATTTAACAAGGAAAAAAATAAAGTCATAATGATACTGACAGTTACTTTATGGCTGCTAGCCGTGTGCATGGCAGATGATGTAGGACAAAGAACATGCATTAACCTGCAGGAAGACCAAAAGAAAGGAAAAACAAACATTTTAAACATTTTTTGGCCTCTGCAAGGCAGAGGACTGCAGTCATGCCCACAACAATGACAATAATGACTGATAGCCATATTGACAGTGTTTTACCTTCACAGTGGTGAATGACAGGCCTTGCTGGGGCTGAGTGTGGTCTAACTTCCTTGATGTCTGTGCTGATTCAATCACTGAAGGGTTGACTTGTCAAGTTACACAGTTCCAGATCTGGCACTGCTGCTGCTGCAGTGGACCTGCTGTGATTGTACAATCCCCAGTATCAATTCTGACTGCAAAACTGTGTATAGGTGCTTGGAGGTGGGGGTGGGGGTTCCTCATGCTCATTTCAAAATCCATGACATTATCTCAGGGGCAGGGTGAACATTGATAAAGATAATAAAACTGCTACATGATACAGCCAGCTTTCCCTCAGAACCATGGCTTCATCACTGCAGAGAGTGGACCATTGTGGTTTAGGTCAGGCTCCCAAGCAGACCAGAGGAGGAGGTGCCAGAGGAGGAGTGTATTGCTACCTAGTGCTGGCATTCTTTGCCTGTCTGTAAAAATGTCCTTTTTAGGAGGAGGAGGCAGTGAGGACTGAATGTTGCCGGCTGGAGCAGGCATTGTCTGTGCTATAATGACATCTCATTGTGGTGGTGGTGGAGGAAGCATGTAATCAATTAGGTGAAAGGAAACAGCTACATAGCAGTTTGGGACGGAGAACAGTAGAAAGTATGAAAATAACAGAAAATCTTGAAACACCAGTATCGTATTTATATGGAAACATTAAACCATTCTATTAAGGATTACACTGAGAGCGGGGAATGGAATGAAACCAAAAATAATATTTTTTTCATTCATCAACATCTTCCAGGAAGCAGTCCTCGCAGTCTTCCATGCTGGAGTTGTAGCCAGATGGGAATTCACGATCCATTAATGAGTCATCAGCCTCTGTTGTAGTAGTAGAAGTAGACGATTTCCTCTTCCCAGTTCCAAACACACCTTGCTCTTCATCGTCCTTGGAAGATCCACTGCCATGATGTGGTATGAACATGGATGTCATTGTCATGTGTGGAATGTGGGCCTGATTCATTTTGATGAATGTAGGAATTTCAACATTTTTGGGTGACAGGTTAGTGCACCTGTCATGCACAATGGCACAAGCAGAACTGAACACACATTCAACATGGGCACTCGAGGGTGGATAGCTAAGGTATGTTATCACGACCGAGGTCAGTGCTGGCCACTCAGTGACCTTGCTTACCCATTACAGCAAGGGCTCGTCAGCAAAGGCAAGGTGTTTTTGGTTTGACAAATAACAGTCAACTATGTGTTGTGCTGCTCGAAATCCTGCTGCCTCATTATTCTCCTCCTACATAGAAACATATAATTTGATGGCAGATAAGGACCACTTGGCCCACCTTGTCTGCCCATTTCCCTACCTATTGGAAAAGCTGCATATCATAGTTAACAAACCGCCTACTTCCTTCTACCCCCACTAGAATTGCCTTATGTCTGTCCCATGCATTCTTGAATTCCCCCACTGTTTTTGACTCCATGACCTCCTCAGGAAGGCCGTTCCATTCACCCACAACCCTCTCTGTGAAAAAATACTTCCTCACATTACCTCTGAGCCATCCCCCTTCTATTTTCAAACTGTGCCCCCTTGTTCTTGCACATCTCTTTTTCTGAAATATGCTACCCTCTTGGACTTTGTTGATTCCCTTGAGGTACTTTAAAGTTTCTATCATGTCCCCCATCTCCCTCCTTTCCTTGAGGGTATACATATTATGCTCTTTATTCTCTCTTTGTACAGCTTCTATTGCAGACCATGCACCATTTTAGTTGCCCTCCCATGGACAGCTCCCATCCTGTCGATGTCCATGAGGAGATGGGGTCTCCAGAACTGCATGCAGTACTCTAGATGGGGTCTTGCCAACTGTCTGTACAGAGGGATAACGACTTCCTGTTTTCTACTGGTGATGCCTCTCCCTATGAATCCCAGTATCCCCCCAGCCCTCCTTACTACCTTCTCTCGTTGGTTGCCCACCTTTAGGTTATCTGATTTAACTATCCTCAGGTTCCTTTCCATTTTTGATGTTGTTAGTATGTCACCCCCCATCGTGTAATCTTCCCCTGGGTTTTTGTTTCCCAGATGCATTGCTTTGCGCTTCTTTGCATTGAACCTAAGCTGCCATACATTTGACCATTCCTCCAAACTTGCCAAGTCCCTTCTCATCCTTTTCGCCCCACCTTGCGTATCAACCCTGTTGCAGATCTTTGTGTCGTCTGCAAAGAGACCTACTTTTCCTTCTAGTTCCTCCGCAATGTCACTTATAAAGACATTAAAGAGGACTGGTCCCAGTACTGAACCCTGCAGTACCTCGCTAGTAAACCCCTTTCTTCAGACTGGAATCCATTTACTATTACCCTCTGTGCCCTGTTGTCCAGCAAATTTTTTACCCATGTTACCACCTTGGGACCCACTCTAAGGTTGGCTAACTTGGTCATTAATCTTTTGTATGGGACTGTGTCAAATGCCTTGCTAAAGTCTAGGTAGGCCATGCCCACAGCCCATCCCTGGTCTACTACTTTAGTCACCCAGTCCAAGAAATGTATTAGATTAGTCTGACATGACCTCCCTGCTGTTACTCCATGCTGCCTTGGGTCCTGTGCACTGCTGGCCCCTAGGTACTCAACCATTCTTTCTTCTTTTGTTCTTCCGTGACAGAAACTCCAACCTTGCTTAACACACTCCAAATGGGGTTGATCATTTTTGTGTTGCTTGCACGCATATGCAAGAAACACATTGTGTCAGCTTCCTGCAAAAGTGAGTTATGGAGGCATGTCAGTGTTGTGCTGAATGGCAGCAGTCTGTTCTAGGGCTGGTCTCTGCTGCAGCCAATAGAGGAACATGTTGTCGATCACAGCAGTAAATGATCATGCCACAATGTATAAAGAAATTTGGCCACGTCACCACGCAATCAGCTGTTTTGGTGCATTGCAAGCTACCAAAACAGCTGATTGCGTGGTGTCCCCATGGTGATGGCTACTCCGTCGGCCTCTCATAGTCCCCACTAAGCTGATGCAAAGCCACTGCCCGCTGTTCAGTGTGCCTTCCTGGTGAAACATTTCAATAAATAAAAAAATTAAAAAGCCGATGGGGTGCCCAATCTCCCTGTTGGCATGACTCCCTCCCCAGTTCATTTACCAATGGGGTAGACCAATCCCTTTTAGCATAAGCACCTCCCCTTTTTTGTTGTTTACCGAGGGGGGTGCCCAATCCCCCCTCGGCTCATGCGTCCCCCCCCAGCACACTGTATGGCTGATGGGGTTGCCCTATCCCCAGTCAGCTCCACTGCCCCCCACAAAACAAACTTCCATCTGACACACTGGGAGCCCACCCCAGTGTGACAAAAGTTTTTTTGGCCAATAGGGGTGCCCAATCCCCCATCAGCTACACTGCCCCCCAACAAACGTTGATGTGCCATGCTGGGAGCCCACCCCAGACTGGCAGAAGTCTCCTTGGCCCTTGGGGTGCCCAGTCCCCCACTGACTCCACTCCCCCCCAAACAAACTTCCTGATGCCACAATGGGAGCCCACCCCAGCATGGCAAAAGTCCCCCATCATCTTTAAAAAAAAAAACTAGAAGAAAAATTAACAGTCCCTCATTGATTGTCTTGCCCCCTTCCCTCAACCTGCTCCCACCCTCTGTGTACTCCACCTCCCTACACCCCCGCCTCACCCCATACTTACTTCTGGAGCCTGACAGGATGATCTTTTGTGGACCAGGAACACGTCTGCACTCTTCAAAGCCAACTGCAAACTGAAGAAATGCCAGTAAACTGCATAATGGCATAAATAGGTTTTTTTCAACTTTGGTGCATATCTCAGCCATTTTTGGGACTTTTGTCACCAAATTTTCAACATGGAGTTCTTGGGACCCCACCTCATGAATTCATTCACTGTCATTTTGTTATTCAGTCCTGAAAGGTGATTTTTTGGTCACTGCGTGGAACCACCTTTTGGGACCGGTTAATGAAATGACAGTGTCACAGTTTATGAGGTAGTCCCCCCAAAACTCTATGTTGAAAATTTGGTGAAAAAATTCCCAAAACTGACTGTTTTACAAGCATGCATTGCACAGTTTCAATGCACACTCATAACTTCAAGCATTTTTAATATTTTTGCTCCAGATTTTCAGTATTGCCATTTTATCACATCTCCTTATGAATAGTATAGCTGTCATTTCTCACATCTCCCCAGAAATGTGGTTTTGCACCTGCAGTGCACATTGGCATGGTTGGTGTGTGAAATCAATGTTTGGAACAGATTAAGAAAATCACAGTGACACTGTTCATGAGGTAGGCCCCAAAAACCTTATCTTGAAAATCTGGTGAAAAAATTCCCAAAAATGACTGTTTTACAAGTGTACATTGCGCAGTTCCTACACATGCTCATAACTTTGAGCATTTTTAATATTTTTACTCCAGGGGCCGGATATTCAAAAGGGTTGCGCCATGCACAATAGGGTTGCGCATGCGCAAGTCAAAAGTGCACCATTCTGCGATATTCAGCAGGAGGCAGTTGCGCCACCGAAAACAGGCTGAGCAACAGCGCAATGCAAATGATGGCATGTGCAACCGAAGGGGGTGGATCCCTGCATAAAGAGCGCAATGCGATATTCAAAGGGTTGCGCAATGCGCAAGAGCGGAACAGCCGGAAGTTGCGCCACAGCGGAAATGAGCCAAAATAAAAAGGCTCAAGGAAGAGGCGCAAGAACGCTACAGGGATGCCAAGTGAGACAGACAGTGACAGTCCAGAACAGGGCATGCAAGGGAAGTTGTGTGGGACATAGGCTGCAGAGGCCAGCGGGGGTACCCGGTGCAGTGGAGGTAGCAGTCAGGACAGCGGTGGTAACAGAGCAACATCAGCCGGGGGTCACAAACCAGGGAGATGGACAGTGCCAGCTTCCACATGGAAGCTGTAATGAGGGAGGTGAGAATGCATGCTGCAGGGGGACGTGGCCATGGAAGGGCCCGTCGGTGGTATGCTCCCAACAAGCACTACCGTGCCCGCATCAGCTTTGAGCTGTACACAGATGTAGAGATCGTGGGCCAGTACCACCTGAACAGGGCAATACTGAGACAGCTCTGTGAGCTGTGCAGTGATGTGATGCAGGCACCCTCACGACGGAGTCACGCTCTGTCGGTGGAGACCAGGGTGACAGCCTGCATGTGCCTGCTCACCACGGGCACCTTCCAGAGGCAGACAGGGGACACCACAGGCATCACATAGTCGGCCATGTCATGCTTTCTCACCCAATTCCTCAGCGCACTGCTGCCACATGCTGCGGAGCACATCTAGTTCCCCAGCACCGCGGCAGAGCATACAGCAAACATGCAGGAGTTCCACAGGGTAGCACGTATGCCTGGCATGCTAGGGGCCATAGACTCCACCCATGTGGCCATTCATGCCACCTGCCCCGGCGGGGCTGCATATAGAACAGGAAGGCAATTCCAGGTCAACTGCCAGGTGGTGTGTGATGCCACTAGGCATAATCAATGTCTGTGCACACACCCTGGTGGAGCACATGATGCCTTTATATGGGATCAGTCCGCACTGTGCCATCGATTCGAGAGTGGGGACATCCCCACAGGCCATCTAGTGGGTGAGTACGCATGTAGGAATTGCAAACGTGGGGCAAGGGTGGGAATGCCACAGGTGTTATGGTAGTGGCACACAGGGATATTGGCAATATGGACCTGAACATGATACTCATCTCCACCGTCTCCACACAGGTGACAGCGGATACCCACTCTGTCCCTGGCTGCTCACACCATACCGGCACCCCATGACCCCATTGCAGCAATGCTATAATGAGGCGCATGCCACCACACGCAACATCATTGAGCGGGTGTTTGGGATGCTCAAGGCACGCTTCCTATGCCTAGACACCTCCGGCGGTGCCCTACAGTACAGCCCCTCAAAGGCCTGTGGGATATTCCTGGCCTGTTGTATCCTGCACAACATGGCCAAAGACTGTGGGATAGCCATTCAGGTCGAGGAGGGGGACAGCGATGGGGACGCCAGCGGCGCCGGTGATGATGGTGATGAGCAGCTCCCCCTTGGACGGTGGGACCCCTGACTGATCCAGCAGGCCCAGCTGCACCGAGACACCATTACGGAGGAGCATTATGCACGACACAGGTAAGTCAATGGGTCATGTGCAACCAACACTGTCCTGGGACAACCCACAGGCACACAGAGTAACACAGCAGGGGTGCATGACGGCAAGGGGAGTGGAAGGCACCAGGCACACAAACACACCATCAGGGAGGGATGAACAGTCATATGGACATACACACACACACACACACCAGGCACAAAGCGTACATGGGCAGGTGCACAGCAGAGCAGGAACAGACATGGCAAACACACAGATCCACAGACCACACCCACCACCTGTACTGTCCAATTACGTGTGTCAGATGCTGGGCACCCTTGCACCTTGGTGTACAGTACAATGCAGGCATCATCATGCACACGCACCTGTGGACAGCAGTCGGGATGGTGTGCAGGTAGTCCAGTGTCGGCGTGATGTGGGGCACCCACCAGTGCACTGCCCACCATGACGCACATTGCACACAGGGCAGCACCAGACAGGGCCTGCACTGGGAGACAGGTCAGTCATGTGGCGCATTCCACGGCCACGGCGGATGCGTGGCAGCCCCGCCGTGACGCAACAGCACTGGCAGACTGAGCAGGGGCCACATGGAGTGGCACCGATGGACCACCAGGGGTCCCACTGCGCAATCGCGACCTTGTCCGCACTGGGGTCTGTAGTATGCCAAGCATATCTGCACCAGGGGTGCTCGGGATGCCCACAGCAGAACCCGGCGTCGACAGGCTGGGTGTCACACGACACCGGGAATGGGGAGTGGAGAGCATACTGTGTGGGGTGCACGGTACAGGGGCACCTGCTTGTGTGGCCAATGCAGCCATGACAGCGACCAATGCCTGGGTCTGCCTGTCAATGGCGGCGGTCACATCCATCCACATATGGACCATTTCTGCAAGGATCAGAGCACAGTCCCTGCTGTGCCACTCCACAGCCATGCACAGTGCCTCCACAGACGTTGCAACCCGCCTTTGCTGCTGTACTGATTCCCGCAGCAGGCGGGTGTGCTCTTCAAATGGGTACTCTGCCACAACGGCATCCTGTCCCCCAGGGTATGGAAGGTCCTGATGCTCAACACCACTTGAGGGTGGGCGCTGTTCACCAGGACCAGGAATGGGCATATCAAAGGGCAGTGGGCATGTGCCACCGCTGGAGACTGTACCCCCAGACCTGGTGGGTGACTGCTGCTGCTGCCCCTCCAACCGCTGTGCCCCAGAGACCACTCATTCCACTGCTGTGGCCGCAACAGTGCTAGACACCTGCACAGCCACCTGTGCTGCCCCACTGGTGCTGACAGGCACAGCCTGGGACTGTGCCGACATGCTGGCACACACGTTGGAACCAGCTAGGCCCAGGGGCACATGCTGGCCTGCTGTGTGTCCGTCATGGGACACACACATGTCACTGCCCATTGCAGTCCTTGCATCATCATCAATGGTGCAGGTATGTGCTACAGCCACAGTCACAGCGTGCTGGCATGCTTGCATGCCAGACTGCTGAGACACAGGCTGTGCACCCCCCACACCTGACTCACCGACAACAGAGTTGGCAGCCCCGCCTGCATGCTGGTGCAGTGCATGCTGGCTGGTGACAGAGGTGGATGGACCCTCCTCCAAGTCCAGCAGGTCTTCCTCACTGCCTGGACCAACAACCACCATCTCCTGAAGATGAACAGGATCTGTAACAGAAAGTGAGGACATGTGAGTGCATGTGAACAACCTCCCCCCCTCAACACCACCACCATGTCATACCGTGCAGTGATGGGCTTCCACCTGTCTGGAATCCACCTCCTGGTACGCCCTCAATAGCACTCCACTGCATTGATGCAGCCAGTTGGTCCTCAGCCAGGGTTAGCTCCGCCACCGCTGGCTGGCCCCCGCCTGTGCCAGCACATGCCGCCCTGAGGGCTGCCACCTTCTCCTTCACCCTCCTGCGGTCTGTCCCCATCTTCTTTTTGCATTCCTGCACGGAGCGCTGGTGGCTTCCGTGCAGGTTCACTGCCCGAGCTACCCCCTCCCATGCAGCCACATGGGCCTGAGGGGTGACCCGCCGTCCACTCAGTAGTGGGTCCTCCTCCAGGTAGGCCTGGAAGAGGGCCTCTGTCTCCGCCGTGGTGAAGTTGGGCCTCCTCCTCCACCCACCATCCTCACCCTCACCTTGGCTGTGCTCGGTCATGTCGATCTGTATGGGTGGAAGTGGACATCTGTCACTGTGCAGTCTACAGCGTTATCCCATGACCATTGTCCAGAACATCACACAGCATGCAACCCACCTCTCACCTGCAGTAACCGAATCTGGCCAGCGCAGCCCAATGTCACACATTTATAGTGCAATGCATGCAAATTAGGAGTGGAGCAACTGTAATGAGATGCAAATCATGCCACTGCGCCTTTGAATGGCTGATCAGATGATTTGCATGTGTCGGCTGAATATCGCGTCGTTGCGCTTTGCGCAATACAGTTGAGCCGGCTGAGCCAATGGCGCATATCTGTGACTGTGTGGTTCACTGCATTGCGCATGCCCAGGTAGCTTACGCAGGCATCTGCCGTGCTGATGACGTGCTGTGCATGATCGGCAATTCAGGCCATGGCCACCATTGTGCCAATGGCACTACAGCGCTGGTCACCACATGGCGCAGTGGCAGTACTGCACAATAGTCCACTGTGGCACTGGCACACAGGTGTCTGATCATGCAGGACGTGTGGACGTCTGATGGCACTGTGCGTGGCCTTGCGCCACTGACCCATGACCTTGTGCATGACCTTTGGCCCCTGGTGCTGTACGTCTGCCATGTGTACGGCTCTATCACGCTGTTTGGTGCCAGTGTGATGTGGTCCGAAGGCGCTGTCCGAACAGCGCAATAGGCAGTGATGGAGTTGTATTGCGCAACATTTCCACGTGGGGTTGCCGTGCTGCTGAGCGCCATATTGCCACTGTACATTTTGAAAATGGCATGCAGGAGAGCACCACAATGGGGGGCTTTGGATTTAGCCAACCTGGTGGCTGTGGTGGAGCCCCACTATGGCTCACTGTTTGAGGGTGTGCCCCTGCAGGTGCCATGCACCCATGTGTGGTAGCAGGTCGCCGCTGCCCTGGAGCAGGCCACTGGGTGGAGGAGGACCCCTGAACAGTGCAGGCACTGCTAAGGCGATCTGCAGAGGAGAGAGCGTGCTCTGCTTGTGCGCCTCAGGTCGCGTGCCAGGAGGAGCATTGTGCCCAGGCCAGGTGGGTGTGCTGTGTATGCACCGGTATTGTCTGCATGGGTGACTGTGTAATGTAATCTGCGCATGGGGGTGGGTTGGGCTGTGGTTTGCTGTGAGGGTGTTTGCAGGTGTGTGCTGTTTGGGTCTGGATGTGTGGGCAGGCACACTCAATGGGGCAAGGGGCTGTCTGCTTTGGGATCTCACTGATGTTTTTTTCTTCCTTTGTCTCCCACAGGCGTGGAGGAGAGGAGGCAAGCACGGGCTGAGGCATGGGATGGCGATGCCAGGGTGGCTGGCGGAGGAGGGGTGCAACAGCCACAGCCACAGCAGCAGCCGCAGCAGCACCTGTTGCAGCGGCTTGATGAGGGTGAGTGTCATTACATCATGGATGCTATTGCATGCTGTGGGGGGGCACGGCCACCATCCATGGACAACACTGCCATGCACGCGACGTGTGACAGCACTGTCCACTGGCACTGCATGTCTGTGAGTGCATCACTGGTGGTCCATGCATGCACTGGGCACATGGCTGTGGCACTGACTTCCCACCGCGTAGCCATGTCACTGGACAGCCTTGGTTGTGCTGTGCTGGTCATGGGCGGTGTGTGTGTGCAGTGGTACACGTGGCTGTTGCTGCCTGGTTGGGCATGTCTTGTGCACGGTCACTGTGGGTGGGTGCAGTCCATCACAGGAGCGGGGCACTTGGCTGTATGCCATGCATGATGGGTGGGCTTCAGGGATATGGACAGTCACAGCCATTGACTCTGATTCCTTGTCCTAGGTGTCTGGATCCTGCACCGCATTGAGAGGTCGATGCAGAGGATGATACAGGTGGCGATGGATTCGCATGCCATCCTGCTGGACCTACAGCAACATGGTCTGAGGCACAGGAGGAGGCCCCGGACCCAGCACCAGGCAGCAGGAGAGCAGGCTGGCAGGCAGTAGCTGCCCATCACCTCACCCCACCTTCCCTCTCCCGGTTGTTCACCACTGCCCCTTACCCACCCCTACCTTGTACCCAAACCCCCACCCCTGTTTTGTATATTTGTACATAGTTATAGTTGTTGTTCTTCTCATTCTTGTTATATTTGTAATATATATTTTGATATGAATACTGTGGTGGTCTCTGATTTGCAGCTGGCTATAGGTGCTCAGTTGCAGTGGTGTGCATGGCATCTGGGGTGGTATAGTCATGGGTATGTGTGTGTGTGTGTGTCGTGGAGAGGTGTCTCTGGTGTGGGAGTGGCTTTCAGTCAGTATTGCCATGTGCTGTCACCCACTGCTGGGTGCTCATGGTGGCTCTGGCTTGTATGGTTCTGTGGTACACGAGGTTGCAGTGTGATGGGGGGCCTGGGGATTCCTGCAGTGCTGGTCACTGCTCATGGGGTGTGTCTTGGGGTCACAGTGCAGGGTGTGCTGTGCACACGGGGCTGATGGACACTGGGGTGGTCCGCCCCCTTTGTGTGGCAGTCTCAGCTTGCCAGTGGTGTGCTGCAGTAACATGGCCGGGATGTGCTTTGCTTGTCCCCATGGGCCAGTTGATATTCCGTCCCTCCCCCAGTTATGCTGTTCTTGGGGTGTGGGGGTGCATTGTTAGTTCTGCAGTGTGTCCCTGTGCCCAACTGTGGCATGGGTGGTGGGCCTCTGCCTACCTCGCTGGTTGTGCTGTTCCATTGCTATGCTCCTGGGGGTGTCATTGCTTGCCCTATGGGCCTCTGGACTGCTCAGCTGGGCTGGCCTTGTTGCGCTATGGCACATCTTATCTGCTCAGCTTCCCCTTCCTGGTTGCGCTATGGCACATCATATCTGCTCAGCTTCCCCTTCCTGGTTGCGCTATGGCGCAGTTTGTGCGATATTCAGACGTTGGCTGCTTGCACAATTGGCCTTGCTCCATGTTTGAATATCGCGATGATTGCACATGTGCGCAAGTGACTGGCGCTTGCTCTTGCTATTGCACACTTTTCGGGCGCAGTTTGAATATCCGGCCCCAGATTTTTAACACTGTCATTTTACCACACCTCCATATGAACAGTATAGCTGTAATTTTTCACATCTAGCCTGAAATGTGTTTTCGCACATGTAGTGCACGGTGGCATGTTTGGCGTGCAAAATCAATGTTCTTGACATAGTAAGAAAATCACTGTGATGCTGTTCATGAGCAGAGGTCTTAAACTGGCTATGTTGAAAATTTGGTGACAAATGTCCATAAAATGACTGTGTTATGAGCATGCATTGTGCAATTTCCATGCACCCTCCTAAGTTCACAAATTTATATTATTTTCAGTCCAGATTTTCAACATTGCCACTTTTCCACACCTCATTATGAACAGTACAGCTGTAATTTTTCACACCCTGGCCGAAATGTGTTTTGCACTTCTAGTGCAGAATAGCACGGCCGCTGTGGGAAATCAGTGTTCGGGACAGATTAAAAAAATCACAGTGACACTGTTCATGCCCATGTTGAAAATCTGCTGTAAAATATCCCCAAACTAAATACATTACAGGTGTGTGTTGTGCAGTTTCTACGCACGCTCGTGACTTCATCATTTTTTCTTATATTTTCACCTCAGATTTTCAACATTGCCATTTTTCACATCTCTACATGAACAGTACAGGTGTAATTTTTCACATCCTGTTCAAAATGTGTTTTTGCACCTGTGGTGCCAAGTGGTGCAGTCACTGTGCAAAATCACCTTTTGGCTAACAAACTGATAATTTCATTGTTCATGCAGTGAGGTCACAAAAAGCTCATGTTGAAAACTTGGAATAAAAATACCAAGACATGCCAGGGGTGTTAGGGGTTTTGACCATAACGCCCTACCCTGTAGGGACTGACAGGCATCAGTTGTGTGACTTGGGATTGTCAACAGTAATGCTCATGCCATTCCATACCCACCTTGCAGCCAGTGGCATGTCTTGAGGTGTGCCTTGAGCTCTTTGGCCCCAGAGTTCACCCCATTCTCCTATATTGCACCCATTTCAGCCTACTTCCTTATGGAATGAGGTGAGTGTAAAGCCTGAACACTCCAAAGCACATCTCAACACTTGTACGTGTCTGCAGGGTAGGGTGAGGTGAAATGTCATGACCGTTATGAGCGATGACCCAAAGGTACACCCCAATGCTGTCCATCTCTGCAGGGTGGGGGTGGAGTTGGCGTCAGTTCAATACTTCACTGCCATTCCTATACTGCATCTGTCTAACTCCTGCACTTCCACTGCTAATGACAGCAAGCAACACTTGGCATTGACAAATGCTTGTTGTTTTTGGCTGCATTTTTCCTTACTTTTGCCATGTGATTTCACTGATGTGGTTTGTGATGGTGGTGATGGTGGTAGCAACAGCACCCAGTGCATGAGCTACATAGGTCTTCAGCATCTGTTCCCTGTGTACCCTTCTGACAAGTAGTTTGATGGTATTTTGTACCTTCTGATGGCCACCTTCAAGTTATTGACTCCAGCCCATGCTTATGGCATGGGTCAAGCATGGTGACAATGCCAAAGTGCTCAGAATGCAGAATACCACAAATATGCATGTTGAAGCCCAACACATGGAGGATGTGGTCCATCAAGACACATCTAACACTTCCTCTACCTGCTTCCAGTGATTGCTGTACATTAACCAGTGTCTACCTCAGTACACATAGCAAGGGAATGAACTAACTGATACAGGCAGTGCCCCCACTCAATGCCTGTGTTGCATGTTCAAAAGGCCATAGAATCATTATCAGTCGTCCATTAGCCCCCATTGCTCTGTAGTCAAAGACATGTATACTCCAGCACTGTCACAACTTGTGTGCAGTAGCAGATAGTCTGATACAGCTTTGAACTGCTCATACAACTGCTCCATCATGCACAGTGTGGAGTTCCACATGGTGACCAAATCCAATTTCATATGGTGCTGAGGCAGTTGTTTTTTTATCTGAAGCTGGAAGAGCTGGTCACAGGCCTTCCTGGAATGGGCAAAGTGGTCACAGATGCAGTGGACCACAGCTAAAATATTCTTCACATCAGGATGTCTCAGAAAATCTGGACAATGAGATTGAGACAGTGTGCCAGGCATGGCATCTTGAAACCCCCCCCATCACTTATACATTTGACCACACTGGAGCTAGTATTCCTCTTAAGGAATCTGGCTTTCATTGAGCATGGGTGATGTCACTCATCAATCTCATCAAGGAGCACTTTGAGCTTTTTCTTGCATATGTGGGATCCAGGTATGTTTCTCATTATAAGCATTGCATGCTGCCAAATACCTGTAATGTTGCTACTACCACAGTTTTGCTTACTGCACTGTCTCCCATTATGCCCAGAGTCAAATATCACCCCAGGTACCTGTGCCCAGTGTGCTGGAATGTGCATGTAGGAGCTACCAGCTGTTCTCCCACTGGTCCACATATCCATGCTCAAATTGATGGATGGCAATGATGGATGCTGAAGTCCATGGGCCACCACCTCTTTTACTGGCCCATGCAGTTCAGGAACAGCACATTTGGCAAAGTATGTTCTTGATGGTATATTCCATTTTGGACAGGCAGGGGAAGCGAACCTCTGAAAGCCTTCATTATCAACAAAAGAGAATGGCAGCAGATCTATTGCAAGCATTTCCACAGCAGCTGTACTAAGCTCACATGCAGTAGCATGATTCAGAGGGCATTTGCTGTGATGCTCAAACATACTGTGCAGCATTGGCTATACTTTTTGGGTGGTTGGACTGGCAAATAGACAGCCTCATCATGGTGGCCCAATTGGGGTGGTCTTTGACTTCATTAACATCATCATCTTAGCGGTTTTCTTTGTTGGTGTTACTATGGTCTTGGGGATACTACTCAATCTGCCACTATTGCTATGCCCATTACTAACCACCATCTCCACATCCTCCTCCTCTGCTATATAGTCCCCCTCATTGGTCCCTCCTAATGATGAGGATGAGTGAATAGGACACCCTGCACTGGCTTCCTTCTGTTGTGTAAGCCAGTAGAAATGGTGCCTGTTCTTTAGGTGTGTGTGTTGCCCATCAGTGCCTAGGTGGCTGCCCTTCTTACCCTTATTGACCCTTGCTTGACAGAGCTGACATATAGCCACCATTTCATCAGCTGTGTCCAGTAGATAGAAGTCTCAAACTAGGGATTTCAAAGGCCTTTTTTTGTCATGCTGCCTGGACTGGGACAGCAGAAGAAAAGTGTCTGGGGTGGGGGGTACTGTTTTTTGAGATTGTATCATGATGTCAAGAATATTACAGTGGGAGCTTGTGGGTGAGCTTTGGTCATTGAATCAATACTGCACACAACAACCTCTGCATTTTCACCACCTTTCTGTGTCTTCTTTTTCTTCTCTCAGGTGGGATCCAACACATTATCATCATCATCATCATCTTCCTCCTCATGACAGCCACTGATGTCTTCTTCCTGGTCTTCAACCTCCTTAATCTCAATTTCAACAGGCTCTGTGGCCATCTCATCATCAACAACGTAGGGATCTGACGCATGTTGTGTAGCTTTCCATCATTGCCCAGAACAATTGACCCCACAGTATCAGGATGAACAACACCACCACCATAAGCAGCAACAGAGATGGTAACATGCTCCTCCTTCTGCTCCTGGAGAAATGTTACTTGTTTGCTGGTGTGTCTGCTTCCACCCTTGCCAACTCCCACTACATCACCCACCACCATGGCTGCCATAGAGGTTGCTGAGAAAAATGTTGCTGCAGAAAAGCCAGTGGAAACTAATCTGGCTCTAACAGTGCTAGTCATGGTCCAGGAGACAATAGAACTTGGTGATGCCACTGCCTCATCTGAAGACATTACTTCCTTATCAGTTTCCTTAGCACTACTTTCCCCTGGGATTTTGAACTCTTTCCTGCTTCACTCACATCTCTCCCTTTTTTGAGTCTCCTCCTGGGCATTATTCTTCTATTATAATGACAGAGCCATCAAACTGCAGGAAAGAAAGATTTGTTAATTCTACTTGCTGTGGAGAGGATTTTTGTAAGTTTTGCTATTTTAGTTTCAAATTTAGCTTAAAGTGGAATTTAGTTTAAAGGTTTCTGTGGCTGGAGGGATTGAACAGGACATGCCCAGACTTTCCCACCCACAAAGCCTTTAAATTCAGACAGAGCCATCAAACTGCAGAAGAGAATGATTAGTTAATTCTACTTGATGTGGAGAGAGTTAGTGTGGAGATGATTTTTTGAAGTTTTGCTATTGTTTTATAACTGCAGGAGAGAAAGATAACTGCGGGAGAGAAGGATTCATTAATTCTACTTGCTGTGGAGAGAGTTAGTGTGGAGAGGATTTTTGTAAGTTTTTATATTTTTTTTTATTTAACTTAAAGTGGAATTTAGCTTAAATGTTTCTGTGGCTGGACTGATTGAATAGGAAAAGCCAAGACTTGCCCACCCACAAAGCCTTTAAATTCTGACAGAGCCATCAGTGAAATGCCTTTAGGGGTTGGACTTGAAGGCTGTGAGGGAGGAGCTTTGGGAGCTGCAAACTGACCTGAGCCCTCACGGCAGGTCAGGAGGGAGGAAACAAGGAACAGCCATGTGAGCTGATTCTTAAAGATATATATATATATATATATATATATATATATATATATATATATATATATATATATATATATATATATATATATATATATATATATATAACTTATGTGTAGGACTGTGGTGTACAGTTAGTACTGTAAATCTTATGAGTAGGATTGTGGTTTCCAATTATTAGAATAATTGGCTGTCTTAGGTTGCATGCAAGGGCATTTGGTATTACAATTTCAGTTAGAGGCTGGGCTAGGATTAATTAATTCGACTTGCTGTGGAGAGAGTTTTGTAAGCTTTGCTATTTTTTTATTTTTTTATTTAGCTTAATGGTTTTTGTGGCTGTGTTTTTTGAATTAAGCTTAGTGGTTTCTGTGGCTGTGTAGGGGTTAATATAAATTGTGTTTGGGATTACTGTTAGTTATATGCTGCTAATCTCTTTTTTTTTTTGCATTATGTGTTTATACCCTCCTCCTGTGCTTCACTGTCCCCCACTCCTTCAGGATCCACAAGTTCCCTCCATCCCCACTGACCTTTAGCCAGCCCTCCTCAGGTCCTCAGATCATAGCCGATCCCCAGGATATCCCGGTGTATCCCTATCACTGGGCAGGTCCCCCTCCTCTGAGGGGGAAGGGCACCAGGGAGAGGGGAAGGACCCCAGCACACACTCCATTAGGGCCCGGGGATGTTTGAAGAACAGGAGGCCCTGGCCAGGTACTGGGGGCGCTCCGGGAATGGAGACCCATCATCTTGGCAGGCAGCGAGCAGATTGTTTCCGCTTTTCCTGTGGGAGAGTGACGTCTGATGTCAAGGCATACACTGATGTCTGCCACTGCCCGCTTGAACACTGTGCCCCGGCTGTATGCTGCACTCCCAGCCTCCACCAGGAGTCAGCCTACGCTGGTATGCTTCTTCTGCCCATCCCCCCAAAGAAGGAGAGTTGTCCCAAGATGCTCTATCCTTCTCCCCCTGGCCAGCCCTCTGGCAACCCGAGTCCATTCCTGAACCCGGGTCACCGGCGTCGCAGGCGGAAATCCAACTGCTGTGCTGACGGGCACTGCTAATCTCTTAGTGTAATTTGAGGGGAAGTTTATCTGGTTTCTGATATTTTAGGTTTGAGAATAATATTCATTTTAATTATGATTTTTTTATACTATTTTATGCTTTAGCATAGGATTTGCTATGGGTGGTCAGGGAGAGAATTAGGGTGGTGAGACAAACACTTATTTGTTCGATTGTAAGCATCCTAATGCTTCAGTTATTACCCCTCCCTAGTTTAATGGTGGTTCCTTCTGTTTCTATGGAGATTTACCCTGGAATTGTCAGGGGGCAGATTATAGCTTATTTGGCTGCACCCTGAATTTAAGATCACATGTAAGTATTTCCTGAGATGAAAGAAAGCGACTTAACAAGTTGATGACTCAAAGATTACTGTTTTTACTCTTATTACTCTCAGGTTGGTTCACCCCCATCCTGGTTCATGTGTTTCTAGTGATAATGATGAGGTTAGATCCTCAGTCACTAATGTTCTTAAACTGGTACACCTGAATGTGCAGTCTTACTGCAAAATGGGATATCTTTAATGTTTGGGTTGAGCAATATAAATTTTATATTATAAATCTCTCAGAAACTTGACTTAATGAAACATTTCTTCCATCGAGATTTCCTTTCCTGGCTATAGTTTATTTAGAAAGGATCTCAGGAACTCTAGAAGAGGGGTTGGGTACTTATCTGTTTTAAATCCCACTTTAGTATTACAGCATTAGATCTTGTTTGTACTGATTCCAATTGTGATACATTAACTATTGACCTCATTCTGGGACAACAAAAACATTTTAGTTTGAGCACAATATATGTACCCCCCAGGTTGTCTTAAAGATGGTTGGAAATCGATTACAAAAGTTAAGAATCATCTGCCTCCTAATCACAAAGGATACTTATGGGCAATTTCAATAAAGATTGGGGCTCTAAGTTTAGGGAAGAAGCACAGGAACTTTTCTTGGAGCAAGGTCTTTTTCAACGAATCTCTGATGTTACCAGGCTTAACCCTAAAATGGGTGGTGGAACTATTCTAGATTGGTTGTTGGGTTCTACTAACAATAAAATTATATCTGTTAGGGTTTACCCTGATGCCACCAGTAATCACAGTGAGTTTATTAATGGTCACCTTGGATTAATTAGGGATTACCCACTATTATTGAATATAATGTTAGGCACCTATGCTCTAAGGAGCTATTCCCTAATTGCCCAAGTTCCAAGGGTCAAAACTCATTTTGGCAAACTGCTCTAAGCTTCTCTTTACCAAAATTGTGGAATGGTTTACAAAGGAACTTGAAGCTGAGCTGCCCTGTTAGCCTGAATATCTTTAAGGCGCTCTACGATCGCTACATGAAAGCACATTGCAAATGTTTTCTTCACCACTAGCCCACAAATTCCGCAACTCCCCTTTTCCATCCTGACACTCACCATGTCTCTACCCCTGGCTATCACTCTTTCCCTATTAACTCTTCCTGCTGCACCCACCCTTCACTGTCCACTCCAGCCTGGCCAAAGTCCTATCCCATTCATAGTAGTGTCCCAGTTATCTACCCCTCCTCTGTCATTATCATAATAAACAAGTACACAATAGCCATTGTCACTTTCTGTGGTTTTAGCCCAATTTTTCCCCCAGTCGTTGGTAATATATCTTTCCCCTTCTTTACCTCTCTAACCTGCCACCCCATACATGGCCTCTTTCCCCTATATGTGTAGTTGCCAACTGCCTCACTCAAAAGATCTCTGCTTATAACCCCTGTATGCCTGTGGTTGATTGTACTTCTGCTGACTTCTTCAACTGTAAAATAATGCTGTTTTTTTTAATTTTTATTTATCTTTTTTATTTCAACCTTGTACTGTACTGTATACACTGTATATATTTTTTCTTCCTTGTATATTATTGCTTTTTGTATATCTGCTTTTGTACTGTACTTTGATGTATTCATGACCAGGTCCACCTTGCAAATGAGCCTTGCTCAATGGTGCCCACCTGGATAAATCAATAAATAAAGATTTTGATTTTGATAGGAATTTTAATAAGTTCACTACCAATAGTGTTAATCAGGCTTGTCAACTCGAGGATTGGTCTAGGCTAAACTCTATTAAGTATGTAGATTCACTTCTGGAAGTTTTTGGTAGTTTGTTAACTTCTGTTTGTGATAAGGTAGCTTCCATTAAGTGAATCAGGGTTAGAGCCAACAGGCAAAAATGAATTACTCCTGACCTGCTAAAAACATTCAGAATTAGAGATAAGGCATGAAAGAAGTATAAGGCTTCTGGGAAAACAATGCATTGCAGAATTCCAAAATGTTATGTAATAAGTGTAAAACACATACCAGGAGAGTAAAAAGGCAATATTTTGTTTCCCTTCAAAGCAAATTTCTGGGTAATTCCAAACAGGCATAGAATGTCATTAAAGATCTTCCAGGGAAAGGATCTAGGGACTCTTCTATCACACTGACATTGGATGGAAAAATAGTAAGTGAACCCCAACAGGTTGATCAAGCCTTTAACAAATTTTTGGGAAATTTAAATAATGTTAGGCCTCCTTTGTCTTCTTCTCCAGTTGTCTCAGACTCCCATAACTCTGAATTATCTCAGTTCCCCTTTCAGGCTGTTTTGTCTACTGATAACTTGGACTCCCACCCCTTCTTTCAGTTTAGCAAGGTGTCCTCTGCAGAGGTTAGAGATTATACACTAAAATTGAACCCTAGATCCAATTTAGTTTCTGATAATATTGATTACCGCTTGGTTAAGGCTGGTGTTGATTTTTTGGCACTTATACTTGCAACACTGTTTAACCTTTCAATTCAGACTGGTCACTTTCCAGCTATTTGGAAAAAGGCAATCATAAAACCAATACCAAAAGGCAGAAATTCCTTAATGATTTCTAATTATCGACCATTTTCCCTCCTTGCTCCACTTTCAAAAGTCCTTGAAAAAATGATTCTGGATCTGACAACAGAGTTCTTGGACAAATATTGTTTACTATCTGATGTACAACATGGTTTTAAGCAAAAACACAATACAGAGACAGCCTTGGTGGGGTTCACAGGCCGCATACAGGGTGCCATAGATAATGGGCACTCTGTTTTGGCCATATTTGTGGACCTCACCAAGGCTTTCAATTTTGGTTGATTTCAATATACTTCCTCTTGTTTTGAATGAGTTTCATTTCTCTACTTTGGTAATTTCTTGGTTTTCAGATTATTTGCAGTATAAGAGTCACTGTACTACTATTAATGGTATTTCATCTAATTTTGTTGATACCCTCTGTGGGGTTCCTCAGTGTTCCATCCTGGGCTCTCTTATTTTTTCTTTTTTTATTAACTCTGCACCTTCAAGTTGAAGAAGTTCATTTATGTCTTCATATGCTGACAATGCTGTCTTGTATAGTATTGCCGGTAAACAATCCTTAGCATTAAAAAAAGTTCAGGATGACTTTACTGCTTTTCAGTATTGACTTCTGTCTAGGTGTATGGTGCTGAATTCAAAAAAGACAAAACTAATGATTTTCTCAGGGCCCAGGATGGAACCCTCTCCCAGAAATGGCAACAGTGTTGGATCCTAAGGGGGAATCATAGAAAGGGTTAATACATTTAAATATCTGGGTGTTTACCTTGATTCACATTAATCATTTGAGTTTCCTATTGATCATTTGCATTGGACTATACACCAATGACCAGGTATGTTATATAGGATATGTCCATTTTTAACTGAGGACTCTAGAAAGTTACTGACTTATAGCTTCTTATTTAGTCTATTAGACTATGGCATCAATATCTATACGGTCACTACAAACACTTTATGGAATAGACTAAGAGTTACCTATAATTCCATTTTGAGATTTCTTATTGGATCCCCTTATAATACTCATTCTTGTGATTTGTACATGAACTCTGGTTGTCTATCCCTACCCAAGAGGATTTTCTTCAAATCTTCAATATTCATGTTTAAGCAAGTTTTGAATCTTTTACCCTCGTCCATCTCTGTTTTTTTTTTTCTAGAGTTACAAATTCATATGGTACACGGTCTCAAAATAAATAAAATTTTGCAATACATTTGTTCCAGAAATCTGTAATTCAGAGGTCACTTTTATTCACTGCTCCTGCTAGTTTCAATTCTCTTCCACCCCATATAACAAATTGCACATCACTGTATAGTTTTAAAAAATTATTGCAGATATGGCTTTTTGACAATGATAATGCAATTGTTTTTTGTGAATGTAACTCTTTTTTTTATTATCTCATGCTGCTGCATGTATTTATGATATTATTATTTATGATTACTTGTATTTGTTATGTCTATATTGTTTTCAATTTTTGAATACATGTTAATGTATCTCATAAGAAAACAGACAGACATGCTCATCATGCTAACAAGTATAAAATAAAGAAAACAAATTAGCTTAAAGGTTTCTGTGACTGTGTTTTGTTTTTAAATTGAGCTCAATGGGGGGTGCAACGGCCCCACTTAAAACCTGGGGAGGGGCCTAAAGAGGACCTGGGACAAACATCTAATTTCTGGACTATATGTGTTTGTGAGTCTTGGGAATGCTATTGGTGGCTTCTTAACTGTGCTCATAAACAACTGCAATCAGTATAAAGAGACTGTATTTCACTGTCCTGTATAGGTAGTGTAAACCATGTGTAGGGTTGCGGGGTGCAATGGTTGTGGGGCAGCAGTGTGGATGAACATACTGTGGAGACTGGGAGGGTGCCCAATATGCCACAGGCTAAGGAGGCTTGAGGAAGAGGTTCAGTGGCTTGGCAGGGAGCTGGGGAGGTTGAGGGGTGAGGGGAAGGTTGCGTTGGTAAAAGGGCTGACATCTGAGAGTAATGGGGGCACCACAGATAAGGAACAATGGGTTAAGGGAGAGATCAGGGAAGGCAAAAACTAGACAGGAGGCCAGCTGATTAAGGGTGGACCCTAGTGGGGTCTAGCAAAAGAGGAGCAGCAGTAGGCAGCAGGGAGGAGAAAACACATAGTAATGCAAAGAGGGTAGGGTACATGTTTGCTGCACTAGTGACACATGGGAAAGAGGATGCAGGAGGAGATTACACAAGGGATATTACTCACAAAGTGGAGGGAGTGAGGGGCATTACTAGTGGAGAGATTGAGCACGGCATGGTAGAGGGAAGGATAATAATAAGAGAGGTGGGGGGACAGGGAGATTGGCAGTCATATAGGAGGAAGGTGAGGGGGAAGGGTCTCAACTGAGAGGGGCAGTGGGAAGACACTGGGGCAAATGGTAAAAGCACCATCTTGAGTGGCCCTGGGAATGAGAACCTGGCTGGTGGTGTGACAATGGGCACAAAGAAAGAGGACGGCATGTACTGGTGTTGGGGGACTCCATATTCAAGGGGATCACAAGGGACAGCAAGGGTGAGAGGCAGTTGGATATGGGTGGAGTCCATACCAGGATTAAAGGCAGACAAGGCAGGACAGGCAATCCTAAGGTGTGCAAGGAGGGGTAGGAGGAAATCACACATTGTGGTACATGTGGGGACAAATGATCCAGTGGGGGAAATGGTGGAGGTAACAAGGAAGAGGTCTGAGGAAGTGGGAAGACTGTGTGATTAGACTATGGAGTCTGTACCTTCTCAGATGTGCTCCCAGTATCCTGTGCAAGCACAGTGAGAAAGAAGAGGATTGGGGAGTTGAATGCATGGTTGGTAGAATGGTGTCGAACTAAGGGGTACAGGGTTGTGGGCGGCTGCAGCAGTACCTGGGATACTAACAGTCTGTTTGCAAGAGATAGACTGCACCTGATCTGAGAGGGGAAGGAGGTATTAAAGCAAAGACCGGGGAGGTGTATTGTGACAAAGGTGGATTTAAACTAGATGGGGTTGTGGCAAGTGGACAGCAGGTAAGCAGGGATCTGATAAAGTGGAGTCACAGCCTACCCACCAGGCTAGCAATGAAGTACTCAGGGTGGCCAAAAAGGGAAAGAATAGAAGGGAGGAGATGGAGGGTGATGAAGTAAAGGGAGCAGGATGGAGGGTGGTCTCATTGAATGTGAGAAGCTTATGCAACAAATCAACTGAGCTACAGATATTCTTAGCAGTGTGGAGGGTGGATATTGCAGCTATCATGGAAATGTGGGCAACCGAGCATCGGGACAGGGATTTGGCAATCCCAGGGTACAAAGTATACAGGAAGGACTGTAAGGAGGGGAGGGGGTCGGGTGGCAGTCTATGTGAGAGACAGGATCAAATGCACAAGGGAAGAGGGGGAGGAAAGCTGAACAGAGTCTATGTGGCTGCAGTTCCTAGACTCAAGGGGTACGAAACTGAGGTTTGGGGTGGTATACAGGCTGCTGTCCCAGTTTGAGGAGCTTGACAGGGAATTAGCACGACAAATCAGAAAGGTATATAGAAAAGGGAAAGTAATCATCATGGGGGATTTTAACTTGACAGGGGTTGACTGGAGCATTTTGGTCATCTCCAGTGCTAGGGGACAATTGCTCCTGGATGCAATCTAGGAGGATCTCCTAATGCAGTTGGTAAGTGTACCTACTAGGCTAAAGAACACTTTAGATCTAATATTGCTGAATGGGGAGGCAGTAAGGGAAATAAGGGTGGAGGACCCACTAGCCAACAGTGATCACCAAACGGTGTGGTTTAGTATCATGATGTGCAGGAAGCCAGAGAAATCAGTAACCCAGGTGGTAAACTTCAGGGAGGCTGACTTTAGGAGAATGCAGGAAGTACTGAAAGGGAAACTGGAGGGCTTAAGGCAGGAGATGGATGCGAAGCAGAAATGGGATATTATTAAAAGGGGGATTACAGAGGCAATGGAAGCCTGCACCAAGACACAGAGTAAGTGGAGCCGAGCAATGAAACCATGCTGATAGAACAGCGAGGTAGTGGAGTTGGTGCAGGCAAAACAAGAGGCTCACCAGAGGTATAGGAGGATGGGGAAGGAAGGGAACAGGGAGAAGTAGACAAGATGGTCCAGGGAGATGACCAGAAAAGTGAGAGAAGCTAAGGCCAGAGGGAGCTGAGATTAGCACAGGGAATTAATGGGGGGGAAGGGACATTTTCAGATACATATGGGAGAAAAGGAAGTGCAAGGAGACAATAGTGAGGATAAAAAAGGGTGAGGAGTGGACAGAAAAGGGGGAGGAACAGGTGGAAGCACTGAATGAATACTTTTGCTCAGTGTTCATGGAAGAAAAGTGGGGACCACTGCCACTATGGGCTGGGAGGGACTTGATGGTGGGACAGGAGGCAACAGATGGAAGAATTGAGGGAGGTAGAGTCCTAGAGGGTCTGAGGGCACTAAGGGTAGACAAGGCACCAGGGCCAAATGGTATCCACCCCAGGGTGCTAAGGGAGATGCTAGAGGTGTTAGTGGAGCCACTGTCAAATCTGTATAGCACCTCACTGGAGTCGGTATGTGTGCCACTGGACTGGAGGATGGTGCATGTAGTGCCATTACACAAGAGCTGATCAAGGGATGAACCAAATAATTATCATCCAGTAAGTCTCACCTCCATAGTGTGCAAACTCATGGAAATGATACTAAAGGAAAGACTGATGTTGTACCTGGAGGACAACAGCCTCCAGGATGTGAGGCAGCATGAGTTCATTTTGGGAAAGTCTTGTCAAACCAACCTGATACAATATTATTACTGGGTGACAGATGAGCTGGATAAGGGTCATGCAGTGGATGTTCTTTACTTGGACTTTAGCAAGGCCTTCGATTTGTGCCTCATGGGCAGCTTGGGAGGAAGCTAACTGGGGAAGGGGTAGGGCAAAAATGATGAACTGGATTACAAGCTGGTTGAGTGGGAGGATGTAACAAGTGGTAGTAGGAGGGGAGCTCTCAACTCCAAAGCCAGTGATGAGTAGGGTGCCACAAGCTCTGTGCTGGGACAAGTATTATTTGGGGTCTTCATATCAGACATTGCACACAAGGAGGACAGCAAGTTAAGTCTGTCTGCAGATGACACCAAAATGGGAGCAGTGGTGGATGAAGGGGAGGGATGAAAGCCACTGCAGGGAGACCTAAGAAAGCTAAAAGAGTGGTCAGAGAGCTGGTAGGTGGGGTTCAATGCAAGGAAGTGTAAGGTTATGCTCTTCAGGGCAAAGAACCCAAGGAGAGACTACCGGCTTGGGGGGCTTAAACTGGGGATCACTGAAGAGGAGAAGGAGCTAGGGGTAAGGGTAACAGGGACCATGAACAACACTGCCCAGTGCAAGAGAGCAGCTGCAAAAGTGAAAAAATGCTGGGGTGCATAGCGAAGGGACTTTCATCCAGGTGAAGAGAGGTGACCTTGCCCCTCTATGGGTCACTAGTAAGGCCGCACTTGGAGCATTGATTGCAGTTTTGGAAGCCATACCTGAAGAGTGATATCAGGCTACTGGAGGGGGTGCAGAGAAGGGCAACGAAGATGATATGTTGAATGGAGGGGAAAGACTATGAGAGCAGGCTGGGAGACATAAATATGTACACCCTAGAGGATAGAAGTAACAGGGGGGATATGATAGAAACATTCAAGTATCTGAGAGCAATCAATAAGGATGGGGCAGATGGGGTCTTTAAGCTGAGAAAGGGGAAGGAAACCAGGGGGCACTGGCTACAAATAGAGGAGGGAAGATTTAGGAGGGAAATGAGACACTATTTCACGGAGAGGGTGGTAGCAAAATGGAATGCACTACCAGAATGGGTAGTATCATGCAAAACAGTGAACAGCTTTAAAAGGGCATAGGACAGGGAACAGGGGAGTGTGAGGGTGGGGAAGGTGGGGGGCAGCAGTGGGATGGCAAAGGAGGAGGTGGTCCGGCAGCAAACTAGGGGTGCCAGCTGCACACTCGAGTAGACTTTAATAAACCGGATAGTCTGTTTCTGCTGGCACATCCATATGTTTGTATGTTCGTATAATGTTATGAAGGTTCATAAAGGTTTTGTTTGCACACAGAGCAGTACTACAACAACACATGGTGGGGTACCAGGGGCATTTACTATACCACACCTCAAGCTCAATGAAGAACAAAGTTAGGGACACATGGGGGGGATTACAGGTTTGATTCAGCTACAAGAGAAGCATAGACCACTACTACACCAACATAGGGATAACAAGGGTATTTGCAATATAACACAACAGACAAAGAACCTCAGTGTGTAATCTCTGAAGCAAGGGTTACCCCAAAGGGCATTGGTTGGGATGCCAAGTTTAAAAAAAAAACAAAATTACACATACCTCCATAATGCAAAGCATCATGGGCTGTATATGCAAATCACCACAGAATTTTATGCTGGTTCAATTTTAAGTAGAAATGCATGGTGCCAAAAGGCCTCTCATGCAGTCTGCAAAGGGTGCCAACAGAAGACACAGACATGTGTTTCATCCTAATAGGACTCATCAATGTGCCTCATCTGTATGACACCCCAGTGGAATGAACCAGCTACCCTAAGTTGGTCTATCTGAATTATGCTGTGGTGAGCCCAAGAAAAATCAAGCTAAAAGACAAAGAACCTCAGTGCGCAAACACTGAGGCAAGGATTACCCCAAAGGGCACTGGCTGGGAAGCCAAGTTTCAAAGAAATACAAAATCACACATACCCCCATAATGCAAAGCATCATGTTGTATATATGCAAATCACCACAGAATATTATGCTGGTTCAACTTTAAGCAGAAATGCATGGTGTCTATAGGCCTCTCACACAGTCTGCAAAGAGTACCAACAGAAGACACAGACAAGTGTTTCATTCTACCAGGACTCATCAGTGTGCCTCATCTGTATAACACCCCAGTGGCATGAACCAGCTACCCTAAATTGGTCTACATGGGCTATGTTGTGGTGAGCCCAATAAAAACAAAAGCTAAAAGACAAAGAACCTCAGTGTGCAAGCACCGAGGCAAGGGTTACCCCAAAGGGCACTGGCTGGGAAGCCAAGTTTCAAAGAAATACAAAATTACAGATACCCGCATAATGCAAAGACTCATGGGCTGTATATGCAAATCAACACAGAATATTATGCTGGTTCAACTTTAAAGGATACCTAAACAAGCAGTTTTTAAAACTGCAAACTCCAAAATATAGCTTCATTGTGAGGTAAAGTAAAGGCTACTGTTTACATCTATGCTAAAACTGCATTTATGTAAATAACATAAATGCAGTTTCATAGCTTTTGAAAAATGTAAACATCAGCCTTTCACTTACAAAAAACAGCCTTGCCTTCTCCCTAAGATGTCTGCCAACTGTGTTAAGTGATGAGTCATGATGACATCATCAAAGCCAGAGCCCAATATAGATTCCTATAGGCTAACTAGTTATTTTTTCCGTCTTTATTTTGAATTGTTTTACCAGAATGATCAACACCATGTGTTAACATGTGGATTATTTTGATCAGTACATGTTAGGCTATGATTTTGTTCACTTTATTTACTTTAACTTGCTGAAAATGTTTTGCAATCTAGCTGACTTTCTCTTTGGCAAACTGCAGAACAGTACAACACTTAAAATACCTGATGATCTAGTGGTTATGTGATGCCCTGAATATTTTTTTTTTTTGTTAACCAGGAGAGAGACACTATGCTGAAACCTTTTTTACAGATGTGGTCTGGAAGCAGAAGGACGTTAAGTGATTTGCTCAATGTCACACAGTGAAATACCAATCTGGTCCAATTCAAGAGCTCATGCATTCTAGTTAATCCACAAAAAAAGTATCTATTGTATTCTTTTTGCAAGTGAACCCCCAGCATATAGCCTGGCTTATGTTGAACATCCCACCATCCATACTGTATCCTTAGTACTGCCTGGGGCTGCATATGAGCTTGTGGTCTCATGAAGAGAATCATCACACCTCAGACTGTAATCATATACCTCAGAGAGTTGTGCATACCTACACCGATACGGATCATCAGCTGGCACTGTTGAAAAATACCTCCCAAATCACACTTAAGTCCACTTTTTCAATGTCTGACCTCTGTTCCCACAGTAAATATTGAGTGGATCACCACCCTTCTGCACAGTGAGGGCAGTATGTAGAGTTCCCCTGTTGTGTTTTTGTCCCACCTCATTAACCAACAATTGAGTCTTCATGGAGGGCCAAGCAGTAAGCCTCAGGACTTACCAGTAAAATGGCTCTTCATGCTCTCATAAGGGCTGTACTTACTATAGATAATATTTTTTGCAGGAAAGGCATACTAATGCCTTGAGCGAATCCACCAGACTTCCAGTGTCAGTCTACTCCTTTACCTGTGATCTGCAGAACCTCGCTGGACAGTTCCCTGCACATCTTCTTCAGTACTTTTTAGTGCCCTATTCCACAGTGCGAGCTGATTGGCTAAAACTATTCTAAATCTTGAATGATCCATACACAGCTCCCTCAATACTGTCCTAACAAGCGTCAACACCCCCCCCCCAACATGAGGGTAATATCCCTACACTGAATTCAAGTAACACTATAAGTGCAGCCCTGCCATTGAGTATTTGTCATTGCTGGCTGCTCTCATTCATAGTCAGGCAGTGACTGTGGTTCTGGCAGTCCTACATTTCAGATCTCACAATGATCTGCTAAACATCCCCCTTCCTGTCTTCCCCTAACCTGAATATAGCCATACCCTGCTGGAATGGCCTCTTCAGTCCCTCACTGGTATTCATTCTTTTCTTCTGCTCCCCATACCAAAAACTGGTGAGCTCGCTACCCTTCTGAATCATGAATGCAGTTGGTACAGTCGCCCGTGTCATTTTTACATATTAATAATCTACATGATCTTCTGGTAAGCCAGGCTGATAGCAGCAGGGCACAAGGGGAAACATAAGCATTCCTACTCATGTAAGATCTAATTCACCTATGATTATGCACTATTAAATGACATGCATAATAATGTGCACACCCATCATTTAATAGTGCCTAATCAAAAGTGGCCTAGATCTTTTAAGGATAGGTAAGCCAATAATTCCTCTTGTTCCCTGCTGCTATCAGCCTGACTTACTGGAAAGATTTGTTTATGTTTGATATGTCAAAAAATCTGGGGACTGCACTACCTACATTCATGATGCACAAGGGCGATGAGCTCACCAGTTTTTGTTGTGGGGAGAAGTAGTGAGAATGAATACCAGAGGGGGACTGAGAAGGCTGCTCCTGCAAGGTACTACTATATTCAGAGAAGGGGGAAGACAGAAGAGGAGAAGTATGAGCAGATCACTGTGAGAAATAACATGTGGGGCTGCCAGCACCATGATCACTACCTGACCATATTGTCCTAGCCAACATTCCTCTTTCCATAAAACCAGTTCATGCAATTGTCCAAGGTTGTGTGTGGGTATTAGTGTGTGAATTGGCTGCCACTACACATTCTGTCACTTCACTAACAGTCTAGCATTTCTTGTAAAGCATTTTGGGATACAATGTTTATGAAAGCACTATATAAATAGTGATTCATCTTATTTCCCATGGATAAAGAGAAGACAAGCATATTTTTGATTTCCAAGAAAGTATAAAGTCTGTCATTGGACTACAGAAGAACTTTGCTACAAACAAGTGGTGTATCTATGGGGTGGTGAAGGGTGCAGCTGTAACCCCCCCCCCCATTGTAAAGTACTAGCTTGCTGCTGCTGCATTTCACTTTGTTGAAGAAGTTTGATTTTTTGATTGTACAAATGTTTACATTCAAAAATATGGATTACATTTGTAGTTTCAGTCAAAAACATACTAGAAAAGCATAATAGCAGAACATATAAAGGTTTCATAAAAATGTTAAAAGTGCATATCAAGTATGCACACACTCCCAGCACCCCCCCCATTGTAGCATCCTGGATCTGCCATAACCACTAGACCAGCAGGTTATTCAAGATTTTTACTGCACTGTGGTTTCCCAAAGAGAAAGTTGGTTGGATTAAAACACAATTTCAGCATGTTAAAGTAAACAAAATGAACAGAACCATAGCCTAACATGCTTATTGATCTAAATAATGCACATGGTTTTGACAATTTTGGTGAAACAATTCTATACAAAGGAAAAAAAGAACTAGTTAGCACTGTAGAGAGCCATATAGCTCTCTGGCTTTGGCTTCGATGATGTCATCACTTAACACATTTGGAGGCCATTTTAAGAAGCAGGTATGGCAGTTTTTTGAAATTGGAAGGCTGATTTTACATTTTTCAAATGCTTTGGTAGCACATTTCGGTAACCTGTGTAAATGTAGTTTTAGCATTAACACATTCAGCAGCCCTTCCTTTAGTCCTGTTTGAGGTCAGATTTTTGAATAGTTTGTTGTCAAAATGTTGTTTAGGTATCCTTTAAGCAGAAATGCATGGTGCTGAAAGTCCTCTCACAATCTGCAAAGGGTGCCAACACAACAGAACACAGTTAGGGACGGGGCAGGGGGTGGCTTACAAACAAAGACAGAATGAAGTGGACTACTGCTGACAAGGATATTTACTAAAACACACAGAAAAGGACAGCACAGATTTTTGTTTTTACAACACAGGGATTACGACAATGGGGGAGAGGATTGCTTGCTAAACACACGGGAGGGGGTGGAGTTACAAACAAAGACTCACTCCCTACCAGTCTCTCCCTCCACATAATGATTCAAACAAAAGTAAAACTAAAAGAGTACTAAACTGAACACAACACTACAAAACTGCACTCTAACTCTAAAGTAAGGGTATATAAGGTATCCTCTGATATGGGTGAAAACTTATGGGTGGATGTAATAAAGGCAATGGAATAATGGCGACTGGCAAAATCATGACAGGGAATAACAGTGATTGCCAAAACGGTGACCTTTGGCTTTCACACCCTTCCCAAGTTTTGTCCCCCACCAGAGTTGATTATTTAAAGGAGGGGAAGCAGGGAGCAAACCCCCCAAAGAAATGCACTGCAGTGTTTTCACCATTTTTAGTGACCACTGTTTAGTGAGTCGCCCTTTCCTGCCTCACTCTTTTTTCCTCGCCATTATTCCATTACTGTTTTGCTTTTGCCCAAATCACATAGAAGCATAGAAACATAGAAGTAGACAGCAGATAAAGACCGCAAGGCCCGTCCAGTGTGCCCATTTTTTCTGCCTTATGAATGTACCATATGCCTGTAGTCTGCCAGTGGTCTATCTATTCATATTCATCTGTATTGCTCCCTTATGCCTATCCCATGCCTGTTTGAAGACCTGCACTGCATTTATATCCACCACCTCCTAAGGTAGGCCATTCCATGCACCCACCACCCTTTCTGTGAAAAAGAACTTCCTCACATTACCCCTTAATCGGCCTCCCTCTAATCTCATGATGTGTCCTCTTGTCCTGCTATTTTTCTTATATTGAAACATGTTAGACTCTTTCACCTTGATAATGCCTTTAAGATGTTTGAATGTTTTGATCATATCATCTCTCTCCCTTCTTTGCTCTAGGATATTCATACTGAGCTCCATTAATCTGTCCTCATATGTTTTCTGATGCAGTCCCTGTACCATTTTGGTTGCCCTTCTCAGAACTGCCTCCATTTTGTTAATGTCCTTGTGCAGATGTGGCCTCCAGTACTGCACGCAGTACTCCAGATGGAGCCTAACCAGTGTCTTGTAACCAGAGATTATTACCTCCCTCTTATGACTTGCAATACCCCTACCAATACACCCCAACATCTCTTTAGCCTTACCTAGTGCTTTAATGATCTGCTTGGATGATTTCAGGTCATCTGTGATGATGATGCCCAAGTCTCTTTCTTCCCTTGTGATTGCCAGCAACTTCCCTCCCAACCTATAGGTGGATTCAGGTTTTCTCTTCCCTATGTGCATGATCTTGCAGTTCTTTGCGTTGAACCCCAGTTGCCACTCTTCCAACCATTTTGCCAGTTTATCCAGATCTTGTCTAATTCTGCCCACCCCATCTGGATCATCTACTCTGTTGCAGATCTTGGTGTCATCGGCAAACAGACAAACCTTAACCTCCAGTCCTTCTGCAATGTCACTGATGAAGATGCTGAAGAGGACTGGCCCCAGAACTGATCCCTGAAGTACCCCACTTGTGACTTGCATCTCTTCTGACTGTATGCCATTTACCACCACTCTCTTTTTTTTCTGCCTGTCAACTAGTTTGCCACCCAGTTGACCAACTTCTGACCCACCCCAAGTCTACACAGCTTATTAATCAAGCTTCTGTGTGGAACAGTATCGAAAGCTTTACTGAAGTCAAGGTAGGTGACATCAGCTGCACTCCCTTGGTTCACCACTCTGGTTACCCAGTCAAAGAAATCTATGTTATTCGTTTGACAGGACATTCCTGTTGAAAACCCATGCTGTCTTGGATCTTGTGCTCCTATGGATTCCAGGTGTTGCACTATCCTTTCCTTAAGGAGTGCCTCCATAATCTTGCCCACTATTGAGGTAACACTGACTGGTCTGTCATTCCTTGCCTCCTCCCTGCTACCACTATTGTGGAGTGGGATCACATGAACTCTTCTCCAGTCTTCTGGGACCTCTTCTGTGCTCAGAGACTCAGTAAAAAGTTCTGATAATGGCTGTGCTAGTTCCACCCTTAGCTCCTTTAGTACCCTGGAATGTATGCCATCAGGTCCCATTGCCTTGTCCACCCTGAGCTTAGTGAGCTCTTGTAGGTCCCTTTCTTTTGTGAAGGGATGAGTGCACACCTCCCTTCCCACTGTGTCCATGGTGCTGAGCTGTGGGCCCTGCCCTACCTTCTCCTCAGTAAATACTGAGCAGAAGTATCTATTTAAGATAGATGCTTTTCCTTGGTCCTCCTCTACACACTCCCCCTTATCCCCTTTGATCTTAGCAATACCCTCTCCAGACTTTCTCCTTTCACTAATGTATCTATAGAAAATCTTGTCCCCTTCTTTTACTGTTCGTGCTAGTGTTTCCTCAGTTTGGGCCTTTGCCTGCCTTACTGCCTTTCCTGCTTCCTTTAGGGAAGTTTGGTATACCTCCTTATCTACATCCTGCTGCATTTCCTTGCATTTCCTGAAGGCCAGCCTTTTGATTCTGACCTTTTCTGCTACTGTTTTTGGGAACCAAAGTGGTTTCCTCTCTTTTTTGCTCTTGCTTTTCTAACACAATGGGATGTTGCTTCAAGTATTGCATCCTTAATGCTTGCCCACTTTGCCTGTACCACCTCACCTGAATTTCTTCTTGCCAGGGATAGCTTAACTTTGTTGGCTCTCTTATCAAAGTCAGCTCTTCTGAAGTCCCATAGTTTTGCCTTGGAATGGGATGATTTTGTTCTAGTGGCCAAATTGAATCATACCATGTGATGGTCCTTGGCCCCCAGGTGACCTTCTACCTGGAAATCTGTGATCCTTTCCCCATTTGTCAGTACTAGATCTAGGATAGCCCTGTCTCTTGTGGGTTGTTGTACCAGTTGTTTGAGGCCCTCCTCCTGCAGGGAATCCACTATGTGTCTAGTTCTGGCAGATGTCCCTGCTGGTATTGACCAATCTATATCTGGCATGTTGAAGTTTCCCATTATCACAACCTCCCCTTTAGCTGTCATGTTTTGTATATCATCTAACAGTAATGTGTCTATGTCCTCCCCCTGGTCTGGAGTCCTGCAGACAACCCCACTTCGTATGGCTGTCCCATTTCATGTTTCCAGGGTGACCCACAGTTCTTCTGGCTGCTTATTTGTATTCTGAAATTCTGTAGCTTTGATATTTTCATTGTCATAAAGGGCCAGTCCTCTCCCCCCTGTTTGCACCTCGGTCTCTTCTGAACAGTACATAGCCGGGTACTGAAGTCTCCCAAATGGGAATACTGGTGTACCATGTCTTGCTAATGGCTACAATGTCCAGTTTAGCCTCTGTCATTGTTGCCTGCAGGTCTGGGATCTTGTTTCCCAGACTGCAGATATTTGTGTACATGATTTTCCAATGGCCAGATTTCAGTGTGTTAGTTGTTGGGCGAGGTCCGGCGTTTCCCCTGTGCTTCATATGGGGAGCCGGACCTTTTTCCTTACCTGGTGATGCAAATGAACTACGAACATGCTGAACTCCTGTTTGTTCACTAGCTGAGGGGGGAAGGGTGTTCTTCCCATTCGATGAATCGGATGCTGCACCACTCTCTTGATTTGTTAGTTTAAATATTCTGCAAAGACGTCAAACTTCTGCCCCAGTGCACTGACTCCCACCTGAGTAAGATGCAGTCCACTGAATTTAAAGAAGTTTTGTTTTCAAAACTGTTGCCACTCTCCAGTCACCCCTAGCTGTCCCCTGAGAGGGCGGGGTCATGGCACTGTTGCCCTTCCAGTGCTGTGACACAAGTAACTGGTCAGGGAGCCTGCTGTGGAGGCCAATCGAGGCCTGGGGCAGACCTTCATGGAGATGGCAGAGAGACATGGTATTTCTCCCCTGTAGGCAGGGGTGGGGACATGCAATGATGACCAGTGTCTGCCTTGCCCCTGAATCAAGTGGGCGTTAGTACATGTGGCGAGCCCAGCCTCCGCTGGGTGTTGCTACTGCACCGACTGCACATAACCCCCTCAACCTGGAAAAGAAGAAGCAGTCAGGGGACACTCAATCCTTCCCCCCAGCCAGCCCTCCGGCAACCCAGGTCCATTCCCGAACCTTGGTCACTGGCGTCGCAAGTGGATATCCAACCACTGCACTGATGGGCCGGCTTGATCCATGGAATTGCCTGGCCCAGGAAGTGGTGGAGGCCAAAATGGTAAATGGGTTCAAAAATGCCTGGGACAGGCACAAAGATATCATTTCACAAAAAGGATAGAAGGGGTGGTAGTTATTCATATCGGGCAGACTAGATGGATCTTGCAGTCCCTTTCTGCCATCAATTTCCATGTTTCTATATTTCTAGCTTATAACAAGGACATTCTTAAAGTAAGATATTAAGAAGCTGAGATTCCCAGTCTCCTGTTTAAGGTCTAACAACCTGCTAAACTTAGTGGAATAGCATGGTCTAGATTTAAAGTTAGAGAGGCTTAACATTTTACAGTTTACTTACTTACAGGCATCACCACACCTCATTGCAATGGTAACACTACTGCTACTGACACAAGTGGCCATAGTTCAGAAGTAAGTCTGGGTCATTGGAGGATGGTCAAGGAGGAGGGAGTCTAAGCATCCCACAGGATGCTCTCCTCCAGAAATGGAGGAAGGTGAGATCTGCCATAATGCCACCACCGAGGTGACCATAGATTGTGGTGGTGCAAGTGGACTATGTAGTGGGGGTTTGTCCCTGACTGAAGACTTTGGTATGCTGTTCATATCACATCATGCCATCAACTACCCAAAGTTAATGGGATGAGGGAACTGAAAAAGGCAAGGAAGACCCAAAGGCTGCAGTGGGATAAAATGGATGACTCCTCGCAGACTGCACATTGTACACTGGGCTCAGGGCAGCCTTGGTCAAGTGTGGCTCCCAAAGAGGAATTCAGGTACCCCCCAACAGCCTGCCACAGAGGGAAATGTGTGGGAATGAGTCAGTCCAGAGATAAGTTCCAGAGACAGTGGGTGATGGATTTGACAGAACCATCAGCTAAAGGGGGAAGCTGGTGTACGTAAGGTGTAAAAAAAACAAACAAATGCTGAAACATGGTGCATTTATCCATGTGATAGAGTAGTTTAAATGTTTCCTATCTGTTAAATGTGGATAAGTTATTTTAAAATTTAATGGAAAAAGGTGAAAATGTAATGTTGATATAATGTTTGGCTGTATGTGGCTCACCCCCCCCCCTTAAAGCTTGAGAACTAAATCTTGGTACAAAGGCACATGTGACATAATTCTTCAAAACGTCTAAATATGGAGAAATTTAGATAAGGAATTTTAAAATTTAGATGGAAATAACTGAAAATATCATTCTGATGAACCAGCTTTTCTACAGTATGTGCAAGCTTGCTCCCTGTCACTCAGATGGTAGTCTGCTGAAGTAGTGATTAGAGGAGTTGTACCAGGCACCATCTCTGGGAGGAGACTGCTGCACGAACATGCATGGGATTGTGAGAGGGTTTGCAAAAGGTGGAGGGGGGGACTTAAGTGAGGGGGTGGGAAGGAAGGCTCCAGCTGACAATCCAGGGGATGTGGAGCCCCTAGATGCAAGACATCAATGCAGTAAGACTTCTTTGGGTTCAGATCAGTGATCACAGAGGAGAACAACTGGACATCAGGGATCTGTATGACTGAGGGCTCTTTGGAATCAGAACAGTGAATGGATTGGGGGGGGACCACAAGCTACCATGGATCTATATGATGTAGAGTTTTTGCATTTGGACTAGCAATTGGGCAGATTGGGGGCCAATAGATGCCAGGGATGGCGTAATGCATATAGTATGAATAATCAGAGGGGCAGCATACACTACTGTTAAGGGTAAGATTTTAGAAGCACTAAGTGCTGCAATTAAAGGTGATTAGTGCTTTCCAGTCCTATGTATAAACTGTACTGCTGTGCCAGTTGCATGGGCACAATAATACACATTGTGTTATGTTGGGTATCCATGGCACCCCAGACATTACATCATGGGCTAAAGCCCACCTGATAGGCTAGAGATGCACATGTGACCCAGGATCAAATTCCACAATATACCTTAGTCTCAGAAGTCCCTGCCCCTCAGTTCTGTTTGAGCATCTGAAGGTTAGCACATCAGGAGTCCATGCCTGAAATATTTGTGAATCAAGTTAGGCCACAATGCCTTTAATTTTGCTTTTCTTCAATTATGCTTCTGCTCTCTGTTTTCTGCTAGGGGGATTCTTATTATTCCCTAGTAAATTCAAATGTTTTAGTAGTGCACGTTTAAATATTTTAACTGCACAAAGGCAAATGAACTAGGAGGAGATCTCATTTGTAGCATTGGCAGGCAAGAACTATGCTTATTGTAATAGAAACTATTGAAACTGCTGAGAAAATTGTGACCACGGTTCTGTACTTTTTTTCCTAAGAATTTGATGGTAGTTTTATGCTGGAGGAGCATGTTGTTTGACTGTGGAGAAAAAGTTTCTGATGTAAAGCTGGCTCCGTTGCACCCAAAATCTCAATTGCTTGCTCCCACCCAGACACTATTAAGTTCATGAAAGCGGTCGAGGTGATCAGATCTCGAACCAGACCATCCGTGGCATCCTGGGACCTCACATTGGTTCTCAATGCCTTGGCCCTCCCTCTGTTTGAGCCACTACTAGAAGCATAGCTGTACTGGACAGGCCTGAATACCTGCTTCCTCATGGCCATCTGCTCAGCCCACAAGACAGGTGAGCTAGGGGTGCTATCATGTAAAGAACCCAACACGATCTTTACTCCTGATGGTGTATCCCTAAAAACAGTTCCCGCCTTCATTCCCAAGGTGGCTTCCTTGTTCGTCAGGGAACATACACTTGAACTCCTAACACTGTATGTACAGTAGGAACCTGGGGTCAACCCCATCCCACATCATCTGGATGTAAGGGCCACACTAGTCACCTACATCACCAGAACTCAGCCCTTACGCAAAACCGAAAAACTCTTCATCATCGCGAAAGGACACAGAAGACAACAGTCACCAGCTGGTTAAAAAGGACAATTCAAGAAGCATATAAGCTCAAGAACATCACTCCACCAGATGATATCAAGGCTCACTCAACCAGGGTGGTGACTACGTCCTGGGCAGAGAGAGCTAATGCTTCTACTGAAGATATCTGCCGAGCAGCAACCTGGACGTCCATTCATACCTTTGCCAGACATTACAGACTGGATTCTTTGTATAAACAAAGGGCTTCTTTTGCAAACAAAGTCCTTTCAGCAGCCACTCATCATTCCCACTCTTAATCACTCTGCCCCGCCCTGATGGGAAGGACACTGCTGCTTAATCACCCATGATGTAATGTCTGGAGTGCTATGGATACCCAACATAACACAATGGGTGTTTACTCACCTGGTAAAGGTGATTGTGTTAGTTGGTATCTGTGGCACTCCAGGGCCCTCCTGTCAGAGTGATCAGAGTGGCAAGACTGTGTCTTTTATCCCATATGTCAAGCTGGTGAATATCTGAAGATAGGCATGAAGGTGGCATATCTATGCCTAGGACTCACGATTACCTAGGTCAACACAGTAGTTGGTGAGACTGGACTAAAAGATATATGTGAACACTCACCAATGGTGATAGTAAAGTCAAGATTAATTGATTCATCAGCCATCTTAGATGACTGAGATTTAGAATTGTATCACTAGGAAATAAACCCATGTGGTACTTTCACTTCTCTCACGTTCGTGCTTTCTGCTGTACATATGATGATTAGCTATATTGTATGTCCTGAATATTAACCTTGTTTCAGCTTTGAAAAAATCAAACTGAGGGGCAGGGACTCCTGGGACCAAGGTATACTGTGGAATTTGATCTTGGGTCACATGTGCATCTCTAGCCTATCAGGTAAGCTATAACCCATGATGTAATGTCTGGAGTGCCATGGATATCAACTTACACAATCACCTTTACCAGGTGAGTAAGGTTTAGCGTCTTCTACCAGAGGTCACAGAATATAGCTCTCACTCTTCTGACCATGCCATTCCCAGACAGCTCTGTGTTAACATGCTATGTGTCATAGAAACATAGAAACATAGAAACATAGACTTTGACGGCAGATAAGGACCGCTAGGCCCATCTAGTCTGCCCATTTCCCTACCTACAGGATAGGCCGCAGATCCTAGTTAACCAACAGCCTATATCTTCCTGTCCCCACAAGAATTGCCTTATGTCTGTCCCATGCATTCTTGAATTCTCCACAGTTTTAGACCCCACAACTTCCTCAGAAGGCTGTTCCATGCATCCACCACCCTCTCTGGGAAATAATACTTTCTCACATTGCCCTGAACCACCCTCCTTCTATCTTTAAATTGTGTCCCTTGTTCTTGCAAGTCTCTTTTCTGAAAGATGCTACCCTCTTGGACTTTGTTGATTCCCTTGAGGTACTTGAAAGTTTCTATCATGTCCCCCTCTCCCTTCTTTCCTCAAGGGTATACATATTAAGCTCCTTTAGTCTCTCCTCATACGGCCTCTTTTGCAGACCCTGCACCATCTTAGTTGCCCTCCTCTGGACTGCCTCTATCCTGTCTATGTCCTTGCGGAGATGGGGTCTCCAGAACTGGACACAGTATTCCAGATGGGGTCTCACCAACTGTCTGTACAGAGGGATAACAACTTCCTGTTTTCTGCTGCTGATGCCTCTCCCTATACATCCCAGTATACCCCAGCCCTCCCTACTGCCTTCTCACATTGCTTGCTAACCTTAAGGTTATCTGATATGATTACCCCCAGGTCCCTTTCCTGTTTTGTTGTTGTTACTACCTCCCCACCCATTGTGTATTCTTCCCCTGGGTTCTTGTTTCCCAGGTGCATTATTTTGCACTTTTTTGCATTGAATCCTAGCTGCCATACGTCTGACCATTCCTCCAACCTTGCCAAGTCCCTTTTCATCCTTTCCACACCTCCTTGTGTATCAACCCTGTTGCAGATCTTTGTGTCATCTGCAAAAAGGCATACTTTTCCTTCCAGTCCCTCTGCAATGTCATGCTAACTATCTGAAAATGGGGCTTTAAAGTTTGTTTGTTCCCTCCACTCCTGCAGTGACTATAACCAGTCTGAATCTGGACACATATTTATTTTATTTTTATTTAGTTTTTGGTTACTGGGTAGGTGCACTAGCCATAGCAATGACTATTTTCAGGCCCGATCCAGGAGAGTACAGTACACCAATACAGGGTAGCATTTCAAAATAATTACAAAATTAGTTGACAGTACTATACAGAGCAGTTAGCAAATGTAATACCAATGTGGATAGTAAAAAATAAATAAAAATGAGAGAGTAACAATACACACCAGAAAACTACATTACATTACAATGAGCTTTAAGGAAGAAAAACTTGAAACAGATTCAACATTATAGTGCTAATAAGGGAAAGAATGTAGTCCAATGGGTAGGATACTAGTAAGTGATAAAATTAGGAATAAGGAAAGAGGGATGAGAGTGAAAGTTAGGCGGGGGGAGGTCTGTCAGATAGGAAGGAGAAGTGCATAGCGTATAGAGGATCATATAATAAATGCCATGGAAGAGAAGACTGGGAGCAAAAGAAGCTATGGAGGTTTGAAACAGGAGCACTTGTGGGAAGAATCAAGATAGTTCCGAAGCCCTTTTTTAAAAGTTGTATGAGTTGTTGATTGGTGTAAAGCTAGTGGAAGGGAGTTCCAGTAATTGGGGGCATAGCAGGTGAAAGCACTGGTGCTTTTAGTGGTTTTGTGTCTGGGGATAAAGATGGGGGCCTGGTCAACAGACCTCAGTCCATAGCAAGGCTTCAGATTTTGGAAAAGTCCTGCAAGGGATGTAGGTATTTGTAGGCGGACAATATTATCAATGATAGAGACATATGCGTGAAGCCTTAATTCATTAGGAGGAAGCCAGCCCAGGTCAGAATAGAGGAGACAGTGATGTTTCAGACGGTGTGAGGAGGACGCATAGTGACAGATATTGTTATATGTGATATCCCATTTCTGAAGGATAGATTTGCATGCCGAGGCATAAGTTGCAGCACCATAGGTAAGTGATGGAAGGAGTATGCCATGGGCTATGGCAAGCCTTGCTGAGTGGGTGAGCACATAGCTGGTTCAGTAGGCTATTCCAAGTTTGGAGTTGACCAGTTTGCAGGTCTGATTGATGTGTAGGTCAAAATTTAGAGATGGATCAAGGGTGAGGCCCAGATATTTAAAGGAGTTTATCACCCCAACTACCAAGTCATTTAATGAGGTGACTTTAACATTAAGATGAGCATGTTTCAGTTTAGCATTTGTCCCAAAGAGCATAGCTTGGGTTTTGGACTCATTTAAAACAAGTTTGTGGGTAGATAGCTACCCCTGAATTAACTGAAAGTCAAGAGAGAGAAGATTGTTTATGTCCTCAATGCTTTTTGTGCTAGCATACAGAACAATATCATCTGCATAAAGCAAGGAAGTTGTCCTACAGAGGTCAGTAGAGATGCTACTTATGAAAAGAGAAAAAAGTAGGGGCCCAAGGATGGAGCCTTTTGGAACCCCAATGTTTATAATGGTCTTGTCCAAGAGAGTAGAGTTGTATTTCACAAATTGAGTCCTATCAGATAGGTAGCTCCCAAACCACCTTATGACATTGCTTGAGAAGCCTAGTGATCCAAGGGTAGTAAGAAGGATGGAGTGATCAACAAGGTCAAAAGCCTTGGTCATATCTATGAAAATAGCCCTAGTAAGTAGCCTGGAGTCCATAGCCACTAGTGCATCTGACATGAATTTGAGAAGGGCAGTAGTGGTGCTATGGCTCTTGAGGAAACCGTGCTGGGCAGGGGAAAGTAGATCATGTTTCTGAAGGAAATCAATTGTCTGGGTAGCTATAATCTTCTCGAGAATATTATTTAGGACAGACAGTATGGCAATGGGCCTATAGTTAGAGGGATCTTTGCGGTCTCCTTTTTTTTGAAAACAGGGGTAATCCTAGCTGACTTCCATGTTTCAGGGATATAGCCCTGGCAAAGTGAGAGCATAAAAATCCTAGCTGGGGGGGGGTCAGCAACGAAGGGTGCTGTGATCTTGAGGAGCTTTGGTTCAAGATTGTCAGAGCCAGCTGCAGTGTATTCCTGGATATTGTTTAGCAGTCGAAGCACTTCACACTTAGTGACAGATTTGAAGAAGAAATGAGGACGATTCGCATTTTGTCGGTTGGGTACAACTTGCTGGACAGGGAAGGAGGAGGTGTAATTAGTTAAGTCTGAGAATTTGTTGTTGAAGAAGTTGGCGATGGTTCTAGGATTATTACAGTGCTCCTCATCAAGTGACATGTCATTAGGGGTGAATGCTACATTTGAGACAAGGAAAGATTTAATATGTGGCCAATATTTTTTGGGGTCACCATAGCAGTTGGTTAGTAGGTCCTTACAGTAGGAGCTCTTGGCTTTTTTGATGTCCTTTTTGAAGGCATTTCACAGTGCCCTGTAGGTGTTAAGGTCAGAGGTTAGTCCAGAGTTATTATAGCGGAACCAGCCTTTATCCCTTAACTTGAGTTTAGCTAGCAGGTCTGATTTCAGCCAGCGGGTTTGCCTGTTCCTTACCCAACGGGTCACAAGTTTACAGTGCTTATCCTGGAGCACTAGGAAGTGTTTCAAGAACAGATTAAGGGCAGTCTGAGCATCATCGGACATAAGAATGGGAGACCAATCAGTAGCAGTAATGTCGCTCAAGAAAGAGGGTTAAAGTTAGCATAGTTGCGGAAGGTAATGAAACGAGGTCCGGTCAGGGAAGGTCTATTTTTGCCCCAGATGCAGTATGTTGGGGAGTGATCAGTGATTGCATCTGGTAGTACTCCTGAAGTAATTACATTTGCAGGGCAATTGGTCATGTTCCAGTCTAGTAGCGTGCTTGCGTTTGAGTGAAGGGAGTGTCTGGTAGGTTTGCCTATCAGTTGGTACAGGTTATAACTCTGCAATTTGGCCATTATTGTGGATTGGGTACCGCCCAGCCAATTTATGTTTAGGTCCCCAAGTATGAGGACCTCATTTCTTCCAGCTAGGCATGAGATTTGGTCTACTAGCTCATCCAGTCCTATTTGCCCATTTCTTGGGGACTTGTAGGCACATACAATATGCAAGTTTTTGGGCCCAATAGTGAGCAGGACATGAAGTGCCTCACAGTGGTGTAAGTTAGATGATTTTAGGGCAGAGACATCGAGATGATCTTTATAGTAGACAGCTGTCCCACCCCCCTCTTTTGGGAGTAGCTCTGTCAAGTCTTAATAGATTATATTGAGGAAGAGAGCATAGAGAATCAGGTATGGATGTTTTTAGCCAAGTTTCCCTTATGCATAGAATGTCAGGCTTGTATAGGGTGGTCGAGGATTCAAGCTCTGCCAGATTATGTGTAAGGCTCCTAATATTGTGTTGTATTATAATAAGGCCTTTAGCATTGCTAAAAGCATCGGGTAGATCATTAGCCGGTCCAGGATTTAGTTGAACATCGCCTGAGAGTAGTATAGCAAGTAGGAGAAAATACCATAGCTTGCGGCGCAAGAAGTGACCATGGGCATGGAGGTTCCAGTGGCATTTCTTTTGGACATGGGCAACCATGTGGATCAATATCCTGTTTAATAGCATAGGGGTTGGGTCACAGCAAGGGGAAGGTAGTATCAGGAGATTTGAGTAGTAAAAGTCTTGTGGCAAAAAGCCAGGGTGGGTCGCTTCGGTTTGAGGTGTCATGGGCATGGGCAAGTGGAGAAGGGGTAGCATTAACGCAAGAAAATACAATATCATCTGCAAGGTAATTTTTGTAACCTTATCAGCAGGCAAAGAAGATAGGTGCCACCAGCAACAAGCCAGAGGAAAGATGTGTACTTGTCTATGAGAGATAGACTGTCGCAGGGAGGTACTTTGTAAGTGGTCAGACAAGGTCCTCAAAAGTACAAGCCTAAAGGGGTAGACAGGAAAACGAAGGGTACTTGAGCAGGTGGAGTTTCACACGTCTCACTTGGTGTGGGGGGGGGTCAAAACCTTGAAGCTTAGAGAAGTGATGGCCTTCTCACTGGAATAGCAGAATTATAATGTGAGATATAAGAAACTGTGACAAAAAACTGATTGGTCAGTTAATCTGAGTAAGAAGCTGTGAGCTAGGAGCACTTAAAGAAAACAAGAGGGGAATACAAATTATGCAGTTTAGATGACAGCTTAGGTCAGGGTTTGGAGATAAGCTAATCATACGAGGGGGGACATCGGAGGGAGGAGCTACTGAGTATTTAATGGAGGCCTGGGAGGGGTGGGGGTGGGAGATAATTTAAGCTAGAAGAGCTAGGTTCAATAGATTACGAAAAGGCACTGAAATCTCTGTAGTCTGATTACAAAAAGGTGCTGAAAGTGTTGTAGTCTCAGTCAGAAGAGGTGCTCCAATAAGCACTGAAGCCCAGGGCCGGCAGTCCAATCAGCGTTAAGCACTCGGAGAGCCACACCAATTGGAAGGCCCCACTGGAGACCGAGCACAGAACTCAGAAAGTGGCAAGTACCTGCGTGTGAATCCGGCTTCGGGGACCAGGCGAGCGGCTGAGTTTGATGGTTCCAGGCAGGCAGCAGCCAGCGAGATGGCCATCCTGTACCACCTCCATAGAAGGGGCGCCGCTCAGGCGGTAAGAGCCTGAAGAAAGGAGATAGAAAAAAAGCAATTAGGAGCTGTAATTAAAAGTCCTGGGATCGGGGGATGGGGGGCTGGCAGCAGACCGTCAGCAGAGGTGGAGGTGTAGGTGATCAGAGATAGACAAAGGAGGTGAAAACAGGGTTAGACAAAGAGCAGGAGTTAAGGATAGCCAGGGGAAGGGGTTGTAGAAGTCAAAGGAGAAAGGAACAGAAGAGATGCAGCATGGGGGGGGAAGGCAAGCTTATCACCCAGCATATTATTTCTGCTTATGCCGTGTAACTCCCAGTCTCATTCTTTCTTAGGATCAGGCTATTACTGCTCTGAATCCAACAATTTAGGGGTGGGGAACTCAACTCCTTGTTTTTAAAAAGCTTAAAAGAAAAAGCCTTTTAACAGTGATATCATAGAAATATGGAAACATTGAAATTGATGGCAGATAAGGACCACTTGACCCATCGAGTCTGCCCATTTTTCCCTACCTACACTATTACTGCAGACCATGCCAGATTTATAGCTCTTTCTCCCTTCCCCTTCCTTTCCACTAAGATTCCTTTATGCTTATCTCATTCATTCTTGAATCCCACCAGTGTTTTTACCCCTCCCCCACCTCCGCTGGAAGGCTGTTCCAGGAGTCCACCATTCTTTCTGTGAAGAAATACTTTCACACATCTCTCTTGAATCTGTCTCCCTCCAGCTTCATAGCATGTCCCTTTGTTTTTGAGCACCTTCTGTTCTAGAAAATACTCCCCTTCTGTACTTATTTACCTTTGAGAGGTATTTAAAGGTCTTTATCATATATCCCCCTCTCCCTCCTCTGTTCCTGGGTGTATAGTTTGAGGTCCTTTAGTCTCTCCTCATGTGGCTTTTGATGCAAATCTTGTAATACTTTATTGCCTCTACCCTAACATTTTTGCCAAGAAAAGGCTTCTTCAGGGAACTTATTCCTAAAATTAAAAAAACAGAAAGAGACTTTGTTAGGGGGTCCTTCCTCCTCCAATGCCATTGTACTGAGGTGTCACCACTTCACAGGTTGTCTCATCCTGCTACTCCAGCCATGTGAGAACTGTTCTGTCCGAAAAACCTAGACAATCCTGCAGGACACAGAATAATAGCAGTTGTCAGGTACAAGAAGACCACAGCTGCATCACTGCACCACCCTACTCACACAGTACACACGGTACTCACCCACACAGGCACGATTAACTGCCACAGGTGACCATGGCATGGTGCATCGAGGTAGAAGTCCTGCGACACCTGCCACAGCTTCTTCGGGTATGTACCCAGCTGTCCAGCCTCTGGAGTACTCAGGTAAACCAGCCTTGATGCAGCCACCATTTCAAGGAAAGCACTTGAGTGTTGGGTGTGCACACATGATGCCAGTATGGTGTACTGTCATCATGTACAGGGGGACCCCACACACACAGTTAAAGCGACATACCTGTGATTGGCCACAGATGAAGGGCCATGGTCGGGGCAAGCACAGGTGGACTGTTCCCACTTATCTCTCCTCTTGTTTCTCCTTAGACTAGTGAAAGATCTTGCAACCACAGAGAATTGAGCACAACTGAATAAAATGGTATTTAATGTAAACAACTGTTCAATAATCCATCTGGGGGAAAAATACAACATAGGATTTAGACACTCAATGGAACAATCATAAAATCAGTATCAAATGAAACAGACTTGGGGTACTTATCAATAACTAATTTTCACATGGTGAACACTTCAGAAAGGTCACTATGACCACCAACAGAATTTCCAGGTTGATACAAAAACCGTTATATCCGAGAGTGAAAGTTGTATTATACCTTTGTACAAAATGTACATGAGGCCCACCTTGATTATGTGGCCTTATTTTGGTCACCACATCTAATCAAAGATATAAAATTGTTGGATAGTCTTCAGAGAGGCATATCACAACTTATACCAAGATTGAAAGGAATCGCATACAATGAGAGAATGTACAAGCTTAAACTATATGACCTCCAAAGGAGAAGAAACCAGGGGACTAGTTATTATTGTTTAAAATTTTACAAAGTGATGAGTTGAGCAAACTTTGTGACATTACTTCTTCAACAAGGCCAACCTTTTAGCATTCTCATAGCAAACAACTATGCATCCATCGAGCACTAACCAAGAAAAGGAATGGTTATTTTACTATACGTGTTTGTAAGCTCTGTAATAGACTACAGGAAAACTTGGTCAACATTTCAGACTTTGGTAAATTCAAATTAGAAATAGATAAGTACATGTTCAAAAAGTTGGATAATACCCCCACATGGTGTGGGAGGCAAGCATGATAGGCCTGGCACCTTCTTCTGCCTACAACTACCGTGTAAGTCCACGTAAGACAGGTATCTGTAGGGCATGGCAGGATATTCCCAGGTCTACTTGCAAATGTCCTCTTGTGGGATGTGGCATGGGAGCTGCAATGGATGCAGAGGCCAAATCCCTGTATATTCCAGCCATGGCTGGATGCAATGGCCATGAGGGCACACATTGCATAGAACAATTCAGATTGGACCAGCCCACCATACAACAGTTGTGCGATATGATCTGTGACATTATTGCACCATGGGCAAGGCAGATCAGGGCAATGTCGGTGGAGACAAAAGTTCTGTGTGCACTGTCGTAATACACAACAGGGTCATTTCAGAGGGTGACGGGGGATGTCATTTGCATCAATCAGTACTCCGTGTTCAGGGCTATTGCACAGGTAATGGACACCCTTCTGTGACATGTGCATGACTACATACAATTCTCCACAGCTGAGGAAAATGTCTGTGGAATGAAGCAGGCATTCTATGCCATGCATGGTGTGCCATCCTTATTAGTGCCATAGACTGCACACATCTAGGGATCATGTCCCTGACCAAACATGAGGGTGGAATGCCGGAACAGAAAAGGGTTCAATAGTGTGAGGACACATTCAGAAATGTGTGTGCCAGGTATCTGGGATCCTGCCATGACTCATATATTATGGACAGTTCATGACTGGGCGAGCGTCTAGCCCATGGATGCATTGAGAGATGGCTGTTGGGTGAGTATGCAGTGGCACCATGTTTACTGCCATGAGTGCCCATGCCAACATTATCTGATTGTGTGTTATTCTGTCATCCTGCATAGGTGACAGCAGAAACTCACTGAGGCCATTCCTGATGACACCATTCCTGGATCCAAGAAGCGCTGCATAGGTGGCATACAACAACATACACAAAAAGACATGGGCTGTCATCGAGAGGATGATAGGGCTACTGAAGATGAGGTTCTGCTGTTTGAACCATACAGGTGGGATGATGATGCTGACACCAATAAAGGCATTCAAGGTGTTCAATTCATGTGACATGCTCCATAATATTGCCATGCAAAGGACTGTACACATGCTGGATGATCCACAGCCATGTGCAGTGCAAGAGGTGAACAACGGGCATCCATTCAGAAGACAGGAGACACTGTCCAGCCATGCAGTGTATGATGCCCTAGTACAGGGCACATTCTGCTGTTAGGGATGTCCATCTATAGGGTGGCAGGCAATATGGACATGTGATGGGAAAGGCACACTCCGTCAGATGCCTGTGGGCATTGCTGTGGCATCTGCATGTTCTGTAGGGACAGACAGCATGGTGGAGGGGTGTGTCGTATGATGGACAGTGGTGGGTGCAGGTCCACGATGATGATGCCATGTACTGAATGCATCCACCCATGGGGATGGGATGTGGCTCCTTACATGGTAGGTGGTGGGGGAATGGGTTGCATGGGTGGTGGTGGGGCATGACTGGGGGAGTCATAGGGTTGGGGAATGGCATGCCAAGGGGGGGTGGTTATATGGCTGGCATACAGCTGTGTGTGTGTGTTGGGGTTGCCATGCCACCATGAAGGTGGGTGGAAATGCAGTGGCATGCTCTGCATTGTGCTGTGTGGTGTGTAGTGTTCTGGGTGGTGCAACACAGTGTTTGTATACATGTGTACCATATGTGCATTGTCATGGATCTTTCCTGTCATAGGGCTTCTGCAATAGCCAGGTTGAAGACCATGTGCCCAGTCTCTGTGGTGGCCCCTGTGGGGACACCTTGCCCCTGCGATGCACAGTGGAGGGTGCTGTCACCATTTGGTGCCCCTCCATCCTCTTCTCTTGTGTGATGCTGCAACTGTCTGTGCGGTCATGGGGTGAACCCAGTGGGGGACCTCAACCGTGTTCCTCTGTGTCACTGCACAGTTTATCCTATGTGTGCCACAGCTCTGTGTATGCACCAGGGCACCCTGCATCTGTGGTGCTTTCAGTGACACTGGGCAGCATGACTGGGCCCTGTTCATCAGGGACAGTGTCTAGGGGTATGCACATCTGAGGTGTGGGCAGGGACAAATGATGTGGTGGGGTGGCAGACTGGGGGTGTGGTACAGTACCTGCCACATGGTTGTCCACCAGCCAGCACAGGAGGTTACCATGCCTGTTAATATTATGCCACATGCCACCTACTTCCTCAGTCAGTTGTAGGATTGCCACTGTGTTGTGGTTCTGGGCCTTCAGTTTGTTCTGCTCCAGTTGACACGGCTCTGTATGGTATGTCCCCATGAGATCCTTGCCATGTGCTGGCCCTGGCTCGGCTCAGCCCTTGCACATGGGTCTTATCCCACTGTCTGCTGTGCTTCCTGCTGGTATGATGCCCATGCTCCTGGGGATAAGGCATGCTGATTCTGGACTACAAGTGTCACTGGTGCCCACTGGACTGTGCTCTGCGGGGCTTGCCTGATGGCATGGCTCAGACAATCCCTCCTCAGTGCATAACCTTCTGTCCTCCTCCTTGTCTTTTCCTTTGACCACTCAGGCATCCAGGCCTGTGTGCTGTCCATGTTGGTATCCATCTCTGGCCACTGCTTGGGTACCTGCCTGGTATATGTGGATGGAACGGGGATATTATTACAGCTGTGACCGTGGCAATCTGGGTGCTGCTGTCTGTGGTGTGAATGCACCAGCGCCATACCTCTGCCATGCACCTCCTCCGTGTTATACCCACCTCCTTCCTGCTGTGCCACGTCATCCCATCTGGGTCCTGTTGCACCTGTGGTGGTGTGTCCCTCAGTGCTGGGGTCTGTGGGGTGGAACAAGGGGAGGTTAGTACATGCATGAGGTCCATTACCACCAGTCACCACCCCCTGCTTGTGGCATATTACCTTCCAGGGTGTGGATGCCTTCCACCTCACTATAGAGGCCCACCCCTATCAGAGTGTCTTCTACCATCCTCTCCACTGGGGTCAGAGTAGTGCCTGTGCTGGGGGGCCACCACCTGGGCCCAGACATGCCCATGAGCCTGTGGTGAGCTTCTTCTTCACCGCTACACGGAGGTCACACTATTTATGTTTTATGGCCAACAGTGTACATGCCTTTGGGCAACAAGTGTCCACACTAGCCAGTATATCCAGCCAGAGGGGAGCCTTGACCTCCAGGGCCATGGACAGGGCTCACACCCTGTACAGTGTGGTGTAGTGGGCCCTTATATTGGAGACCCTGGTTACCACCTGGTCACCGGTAAAATTTGGTGCATGGGGATGTGTGCCCCCTAAGTTGTGGACCCATCCCCAGTGCTGCTCATCTCTCTGTGCAGCACCCACAGGCATCGCTGTTTGCAGTGAGGTGTCCTCTGCAGCCCGGCCATTCTCCATCATTACCTGAGCATTGTGTACATTCACAGGATTCACTTCTGCATCAGCGAGCAGGGTGGTCTGCTTGCCCATTTATGGTGGGGTCAGGGGGAGGGTTCACATATCCCGATCCCACCCTATGAGGTTTTCATGGACCTCTATGTGGTCCCTGTGGTCCCGTCTCCAGTGTTCAGTGCACCTACATGCCCAGTCACTCATACTGCATACTGCATCTGCCTTGCGTGCCTTGTAGCTGTGTGCTGCATATACTGCACTTTTCTGCTTGATTTGTGCACCTTGACACATAGGGAAAAATGTTTGTAACTTGCTGACATGGACACATTGGAAAAAGGGCTCTTGATCATAAAGGACTTCTGAACAAAATAAACTACTAAATAAATTTATCTGAGTGGAGCAATTTGCAGTGACCAGTTTTACAGACATATAATTATTTACAGAGTTTTTTAACATGAAACTATTGATTTTAAAGTTTCAAAGCAGCATCTTCACTTAGTACAAAATGTACATAGAGTACAAAACCAGGTACATATCTCCAGCTACTATGAGCGTAAAACACTGTTATCTCAGCAAAGGTGAACATATCACAACAATAACATACACGTTTATTGATTACATCAGGTGCATGCATTGAATACATCGCCCAGCATTTAACTGTGTGGTCATGTTTATCTCATGTAACCAAACAGAAGGTACAGCCTATATGCGTAGCCCTTCTCTTTTTCAGCACCAGCAAGCTGCCTTTCTCAGCACTTCAACTCCTCCAGTGTAACTCCACCTTGATTATAGGACAGATTACTAGCCTAGTGAAGACACACTTAGGTGGCATTCCCATAGCTCAAGGTGGATACTATGGCTGTGGTATGGACAGAGATATGAAGTAAGAAAAGGTCACCATTTGGCTTATAATTCTTGTTACTTATTAAGGACCATTAGGAAAACTCTCTGAAACTGAGCTAACTTAGCTAGAGCAGAATGCCAGCTCAGAAAGGAGGGACATGCAGGTTGAGCCATCTCATTAGTATCAGGTGCTAGGCTTCCACCAGGGTTGCCAACAGCCAGTGTTGCAATGATTTAGGTAGCCTAGCCACCTCAGGGGATGATGTGCCTCCAAGTGACACCAATGCTGGGAGTGGCAGAATGGCAGACGTTATCTTGGTACAGTCCTCAAGTACCCAGCCAATAAAGTTTGTAACATTGGGCTTTCTCACACGTGACAGATGTCTGCTCCTGAATGGGCACATCTTGAACAGTTAGAATATGGCATGGCCCCAAGGAATTAAGAGTCAGGGGAATATGATACCACCTTCATAACATCTTGACTTTTATCAGCCTACTTTAAACATCCCAGTAGGCCTGGATGGCCTGGACTGCAAAGATTCCCAGACCTCAGGAGTGACAGAGCAGCTCTTGTCTTTTCCAAGACTAACCTTCTCTTTTCTAAAGAGGAAGAGGATGACTCACATATGACTTGGTACACCCTGGCAGCAGCCCCAGGGTGTTTTTCCCCAGGCATCATGTACTTCTGTAGCCACTACCAAGGATCATGGTGGGGCTGTCCCTGCTAAGGTTCTGACCTGCTTCCTGGATCTGCAAATATCTCCAGAGGACAGACCCGAGTAGATCAAACGTATCTGCAATCTGCTGGTATGAAAGGAGTGTGAAAGAGCCTGGCATGAGCAGGTCCCCAAAGACTCATATCCCCCTTGCTTTCCCACTCCAGCCACCAAAAACCCTGATTTACTACTTGAATGTTTGGGTCACCCCATAAGCATGTCAATGGGAGGGATGCCAGACTAAGTATTTATTCCAGGCCTTTGTGTTTCTATTATAATAGGGTTCCCTTCCTCTCTCCATGATGTGTTCACTCCCAGAAGGAGGCTAAGGCAGGGTGTACCTGACAGGTCCCTCTCCTTTCTGGTTTATTGAGAGGAGTCATTATTAATGGGTGCCAGCTATCTGAGTGCCTTTACATCCTGTATGGAAGTGAGTAGCCCTTAAACCATGGCACCCTATCCTCCCTTGCCTCCAATGTAGCCTCAGTTTGGCTCTGCTGAGCTTCGGGGGTTCCGCTCCCATAAAAAAAAGTGTCCCACCACCTTAACTATGAAATCCAACAATTTGTCTTGTAATTTAACCTGTAGAGGTAGGTTAAAGAGCACATATGTAAATCTGAGTGGTGTGAACAGGTGATTCACATCATCCTTCCCCATTAAGGAAAATTGAAACTTTTGCCACTGACGTGTTTTATACTCTAGTTCTGTAACAAGAGGCTGGGTATTGGAGGACACCAGAGATGCCCAATCTTTAAGAATCTTAACACCAAGTAAGTAAATGCCTTAGTCTCCCATGCAACCTACAACCCTTTACAGCAGTCACTGGAGCATACTTGGGTTAATGGTACCATAAAAGTTTTTTTTTTCTGTTTAACCATCCATCTTGAAACTTAGCAAAATGACCCAACTTCCTCAAAACTGAAGGGAGAACACCCCTTGGGTTTGTTAATGTCAGGAAAGGGCTACCAGCATATAAACTGATGAGGTACTGAGACACAGCTACAGAAATTCTCTTGATGCTTGAGTGTCTAGAAATTTCCTAGTGAGTGGCTTGCAGGCCAGCAGGAACAGCAGGGCGGATAGGCAGCAACCCTGTCTTGTTCCCCCCTTTGTAGGTTGAAGAATTGAGAGATAACTTTGTTGGTTAGCACCACTACTTTGGGTAGATTCTATGTGATAATGGCAAATGCCTAAAGGTGATCACCGTTATCGCACAGTCAGAGTGCCAAAAACATTTTCGGCACTCTGACAACCCCAGTGCACAGGACAATGGCATGAACCACCCTAGTAAAGGATTCTCAACTCCAGGGGTGCATGTTGTGGGGGTGAAAGCATTAAAAAATAAAGGTTCAGGCCGGGCGCAATAAATTTGCACCAGTGCCCGGACCCAAACCCAGTACCTCGCCCACCCCAACCACTAGCCAACCCCCAACACCACGACGCAGCTCGGCAATCCACCACAGTGCCACCCCCTACAGCTCCTCTGCCACCTCCCAGCCCACACTCGCTGTGATGCTCACTCGTACACATAGCAACATCCTGTCACCCAGTTCGACCACCCTCTCATCCGGTCACCCTACCCTTCCATCACCATGAGGGATTGTGCCGGGAAGGAGTCGCCATTACGGATGGCACAATTCTCCATGCACCCACCTCATGAGATACCCTTTGGGCATCTGATAGAGAGTGGAGATCCTGTTTTTAAACTGGGTCCACCATTTGAAGTAATTTAGGGCAGAATGAATGGTACTGACTGAGGAGATGGGCAATCAGTCAGTAGCAGCTAAGTCTTCATGGAGGAAGGAAAAGTCTAGTCTCCCTATCAAGACACCTCTGAGTCTACCCATATGTATGCAGATGATACAACTATATTTTTGCCTGTGGTTCCTCCCCCCTGATTTGATGACCAGACTCCAGCTGGACTTTGATAATGTCCAGCACTGGTTCCAATTGAATCAGCTATCCCTCAATGCAAAAGAAAAAACGGTCTGCATGACCTTCAGAACAAGACAAAAGATCTGCAGGCTTACTGCCCTCCCCTCCTTTTACACCCTAGATGACACTTTCATTGCGGATGTTCCCTCATTCAAGTACCTCAGAATTTGGCTTGACCATTATCTCTACTCTGGGCATGTGGACACTATCCACAAAAAGCTGCACCCAAAATTAAATGTGTTATACTGAAACCATGGGTGCAGCCCCCTGCTGGCTCGCAGAGCCATTCTACTAAAAATGATTCTCCCTATCTCTGACTATGGAGACATTGTTTACAGTTCTGCTGTTAAGTCCAGACTAACCAGACTGGATCCTCTCTTTCACTCTTTCTGCTGCTTTGCCCTACACTGACTGCCCTACACTATAATTATATATATCTACTTGGGCACTATCATTGGAGGATCTCCTCCACTCCTTGCTGGACCTGGACCAGGCAGGGTTAATTTGTAAACATCAAGCTCATGGCAGTGTTCATAGAATGTTACTTCTCTTGGATTGCATTCACTAATGCTCGATCCCCCTGGTCCTGGCCAGCTTGGATGTGGAGAAAGTCACTGACTGGTTATCATGGCCTTTTCTGTGGGCTACATTGAAGATATTTGATTTTCCTTTAGATTTCCTAAATATGTTACATCTTCTTTATCATTCCACCACTGCTTTGGTTAAAATCAATTGGTCCATTTCTCAATCTTTCACTTTTGGGAGAGGTAATCAGCAAGGCTGCCCTTTTTCTCTGGTTTAATTTGCTCTCTATATTGATCCATTAGCCTCCCATACATGACAATCTGTGAACGTACGACGCATTCTGTTAGGCAGATGGGACTATAGAATAACCTTGTATGCTGATGATGTTTTGCTTACTCTTACTGACCCAACTACATCTCTCTTGACAGTCTCTGACCTTTTAGACAGATTCAATCAAATGGCTGATTTTCACTTAAGCAGACATAAAATGGAATTGTTAGCTTTTAACTACAATCCACCCCAACATATTAAAGATTTATTTAACATTTATTGGCATCGTAACTCTTTGAAATATTTCGTTGTATATCTCACTAAACACCCAGATCATTTAGAACTACTTAATTATGAGCCAGTAACAGCAGTGATAGCAGAGGATCTGAGTCGTTGGTCACTGCTAAATCTTTCTTTTCTGCAGAGGGTTGAAATCATTTGCTCAAACATCTTACCGAGAATATTATTTTATTTAGAAACTTATCCAATTTTACCCCACTAGTTATTATTTTTGGGACTGGCATAGGCTGATATTTCATTTTATATAGAGAGGGCATAGCCATAGAATTAGACTTTCATTGCTTCTGTACATCTCTCTCTCTAGCTCAAGGTGGGATAAATATGCTTAACTTTCATTTATAAGCTTCAGCATGTCAGCTTTATTTATTTTTCTATGGACTTCAGTTAATTATCACACCTATTGGAAAGACACAGGATTTACACTTAATGATCTTCACGAAGTCAGTCATATTTTTTTCCCCTCCAGGTTACTTTCTGTTTTCTCATTTTTTTCACTATACAATGATGATACTCCAGAAATTGTATACAGTTTGTATGAAGTTCCTGGGGAAGAGGATCCCCTCCTAGAAGCCTTGGCCTGGACATGGAACATTCTGCTAAATGCTTTTGATGCTTTCCCAAAGTGGTGGGCATGTCAGGGCCTAATTTATTTATATCAGACCTTAGATTCTTGAGGGTCCGACCCTTTTCCAATTTATGTGCTACATATGTCTTACTGATCTATGACCATTACTGGCAGTTACAAATTTGTGCAAATATACAAACTCTTCCCCCTCCTGCAGATGCCCTTCTGATTCACTCCAAGCATTAATTGCTTTGATATTATTTCACCAACAGGTGGCTTACAAGACCATCTGATTGGTAGCGTATATTCTGTTCTTTGGGGCTGATTGAAAGATACTACTCTTTCTGTTTTAAACCAATAAGAAAGAGATTCACAGATCTCTTGTGGCCCTGCCCTGTGGGAGAAATACTCTCTTCCAACATATACATTTTCAATGGCACCTTATCTGAAAGTGTTTGCTTGGAAGTGTCGGATGAGATTCTTTAATACTCCAGCACTTTCAATACAATATTTGGGATGCATGCAGGCACTTGATGGAGGGCATTTGGCAGGTCCAGGGCAGACCATGCTCATATTTTTATGGTTCTGTCCCCACTTGCAACCCTACTGGACCACTATTTCCACTGTTATCGCTTCAGTGTTTGATATCCCATTACCTTTTTCCCCTACATTAGTATTCCTACATATGTTCTTTGATACATCAAATGTGAGAAGCAGGATTTCACCAAGCTGTTCTTCAGAAACATCAGTAACAGCCCTCTAGAGTTACAATCTAGCCATGACAGCCTCTACACCAACACCCCACCAACCAACACACCAGTACAGCAAAAACTACCACAAGTATAAGGAAAAACACATGAACATTACATTCCAAGTGTAAATGCAGGGGGCTTTGCCCCCTGAACCCCTCATATTAAAATATAACATACTACACAGCACACACACACCATGGTGGAAAAGGTGCACACTAATTCTCATTGTGGAACCACCCCTGTCAACAGTAGAGATGGAGATAACTCACCTGTTGATCCTCAATACCCCAGCCGACGTGATACACCTGTTGGTGGCACCCCTGTTGACCTAAGGAACCTGTTGGCAGCAAAACCACCTAGCTGCAACTGCAGTCACTGAAACTGTGTTGCTGTACTTAAGTCACTATTATAGCATTGCTGCAACAATGGCATACCAAGAGGCAGACAACTTAAGCTCCTGTTGGCTCTTTTGATCGGTGTAAAAAAAGCTATTACTATATTATGGCATCAAACACAGTTTCCAAAGTTGCCCCAATGGACAGCCATAGTAGATATTATTTATCAACTTGAAAAATGTACATATTGCTTCTTAAAATAACATGCCAGCATTTGAAGAAACCTGGAAACAAGGGGTATTTTACAAATTGCAAACAGATCCCACATTTGTTCCATAAAGCTTTCTTTTCTCCTTTGCGAATTTGATGAGTAAGTTTCCAATAAACTCCCTGCTCTAATGTTTGCTTACATAGAAACATAACATAGAATTTGATGGCAGATAAGAACTGCCTGGCCCACCCAGTCTGTCCATTTCCCTAGCTAATGAATAAGCTGCAGATCCTAGTTAACCAACAGCCTACCTCGTCCTACCCCCAACCCCTAGAATTGCTTTATGACTGTCCCCTGCATTCTTGAATTCCACCACTGTTTTGGACTCCACAACCTCTTCAGGAAAGCCATTCCATGCATCCACAACTCTCTCCATGAAAAAATACTTCCTCACATTACCTCTGAGCCGGTCCCCCTCTATCTTCAAATTGTGCCCCCTTGTTCTTGCACACCTCTTTTTCTGAAAGATGCTACCTTCTTGGACTTTGTTGATTCCCTTGAGGTACTTGAAAGTTTCTTTTATGCCCCTTCCCCTCCTTTCCTCGCTGCTATACATATTAAGCTCCTTAAGTCTCTCTTCATATGTCTTCTGGTGCAGACCAGCACCATTTTAGTTGCACTCCTATGGACTGCCTCCATCCTGTCTATGTCTTTGAGGAGATTGGGTCTCCAGAATTGCATGCGGTACTCCAGATGGGGTCTCTCCCACTGTCTGTACAGAGGGATAACAACTTCCTGTTTTCTACTGGTGATGCCTCTCCCTAATGCATCCCAGTATCCCTCCAGCCCTCCTTACTGCCCTCTCACATTGCTTGCCCACCTTTAGGTCATCTGCCATGAGTACTCCCAGGTCTTTTTCCATTTTTGTTGTTGTTAGCATCTCTCCCCTCATTGTGTACTCTACCCCTGGGTTTTTGTTTTCCAGGTGCTTTACTTTGCACTTCTTTGCATTGAATCTAAGCTGCCATACATTTGACCATTCCTCCAGCCTTGCTCAGTCCCTCCTCATCCTTTCCCCCCACCTTGTGTATCAACCCTGTTGCAGATCTTTGTGTCATCTGCAAAGAGACATACTCCAGTTCCTATGCAATGTCACTTATAAAGACATTGAAGAGGATCAGTCCTAGTATTGAACCCTGCGGTACCCCACTACTAACCCCCTTTTCTTCAGAGTGGACTCTGTTTACTGTTACCCTCTGTGTTCTGTTCTCCAGCCAATTCTTTACCCAGGCTACCATCTTGGGACCCACTCCAAGGCTGGCTAACTTGCATATTAATCTTTTGTGTGGGACTATGTCAAATGCCTTGCCAAAGTCTAGGTAGGTCATATCTACAGCCCCTCCCTGATCTACTACTTTGGTCACCCAGTCAAAGAAATCTATTATATTCATCTGACATGACCTTCCCACTTTGAATCCATGCTGCATTGGGTCCTGTGCCCCTCTGGCCTCTAGGTTCTCAACAATTATTTCCTTCAGAAGTGATTCCATCATTTTCCTTATCCCTGATGTTAAACTAACAGGTCTGTAGTTTCCTGTTTCTGCCCTGTAGAAAGGTTTTCATTTAGTTTTACCCATGCCTTATCTCAGGGTTTACTGTGTTAATGTTTTGCAATTTTCAATTTTATAATCATTTTTATTGCTAAATTTGTTCTATGTTGTATTTAATACTTTATTAATCTGTACATTTCCATAGTATGCTCTATCTCTTTTGTTATACCATGCCTTTTGTGTTGTGGTTATTACCTTGTTGCAGGCATCTTGAATGCTATTTTCATTGTAAAATTCTCTGTTGTATTTTTTTTACCCTTTCTTCAATAAAACTGTTATTATAAAAAAAATATGGGGCGATAATTGGCACAGTCAAGGGGGTCACTGGATCACCTAGGCAGTAGGGTCATGATGGCCTCATTCATTGTGGGTGGTAATTTGTTGCTAATCTGCACTTCCTGTAATGCAGTCATAAGGCAGGGGAATATCTTATCAGGGATCAGGCAATGTAATTCTACCGTAATCCGGTCCCTGCCCAGAGTTTTGTCCTCGCATGGCCACTAGAGACTGCTTAAGCTCTGCCTCTGTCAAGGGTTTATCTTATTCTGTGCCACATCGGCTGGTAGTTGTTGAAGCTGAATGACTCCTATGAACTCTAAGAGGGGAGGGAATCATCATGTTGAGAGATGTAGTGCATCCTATGCTAGTACACATGTATCACCTCATTGATTTCAGGCTGTGATGTTACCATGGAACCATTTGACTTGCATAGCAAGGGGATCGGGATTCCACTTACAGCTTTCTGAATCTTTATGTGAATAGTTTGCAACAGTTTTCCCCAAATTCCCTAAATGTATATTTGGCCCTAAGATGGTGCCACTCTGCCTGACTGCATTTGGCTTTAAATATTATACTTGATGCCAGTGACCTGAACATTCCATGAATCACTAGATTGGTAAGCTTCTTTGAGCTGTTTCTCAAGAATCATTTGCTCCTCCTCCTCAAGCCCTGTTATGTTTGCTTCCCTGTTCTTCTTTCTGGTAGAAATGAAAGTGATAATTCTGCCTCTGAGGAATGCATCGAAGGCTTCCCAAAGCATGCAGACAGACACTGTAGGGGTTGCATTAGTCTTAAAATAAAACCTCTCTATCAATGTAACCCAGCCCTTGAATTCATGATTCTGTAGTAGTTAGGAATTACATCTCCTCCTGGAAGAGCCTGATGTTATCTCTGTGGGGTAAAATGATGTCAGAATTAGGGCATGGTTCGATACCACAGTGTTGTTAATGACTGTATCCAAAGTCCCGGGGGCTGCTTTAGGGGCTGCTAGAAAGAAATTTATATGACTATAGGAGTCATGTAGGGCAGAGTACAAAAAATGGTCTAGTCCATGGAATTATCCCACCTCCATATATCCATCAGCCCCCATTCAGCCATTAGGGATGCTTGACATGTGGATGTAACATCATGGTCACACTAGTCATGGTCATAATGTTGTGGATTAAATGTAGAAAAGACATGCTATCATCAGTGTAGCAGTTGCGGATGAAATGTAAATACAGTGACCAAATGCTATGGCGACGGCATATCAAATATTCAGTGTGATTTTTTGTGTGATCTCATCGGACATCTACACATGTTGCTAACACTTCCATAGGTAATATTTTTTACTCACAGTGCTTGGTTCTTCTGTGCTTTGCTCTTAATTACTTTTCAATGCTGAACCTGTTCCTGCCCCAACCCTTCCTCCTTTGTGTGTACACATTGTAATATGTCCCCAGCAATTGACCACCAGATTTTGATTCAGGTCTACTGCAACCAGATTCCGATCCAGTATCTGGTAATCCATAGTTCCAGTATACAGTGGTACTGCCAAGGCTATATTTAAGGTGAAGCTGCAGTTAGAACTCATTCACCTAAATCCAGCCATGAAGTACGTACCGACACAGAAGGAAAGCAGATGTTGGTTTTAGATAACTATTTATATACTAAGGAGAAGGAAGGGGCACAGGGAAAGGTATTTTGGTGCTGTGAACTACGCACTTGCTGTGCTCATCTAGGTATCACGTCACTTCATCGCAAACATTACGTCGCATAAAATTCATTGTAAAAACTTCATCGTAAAGAACTTCATCGCATAATACAATTCCCCGCATGTAATTTCATCGTAAATCACTAAGATGAAGCTTAGTACTTAGAACAGCTAATGAGCTCAGACTGTTCCAATTTTGGTTTCTATTTGCCTTCAAAGTAAATTAGATTTCTGCTTGTAATATGACTAAATGCATCTTTTTTTTCAGAGATAGTAACTTATTGTTTAAAGTACGTGTTTGTCAGTGAACATATATTTAAAAACACTGAAAGGATCACATGCTGCTTTGTACAAATGCCACATTTTTCTTGGGTTTTTCTTTGCAATACTTCCTAGCATCTCAGCTGTACTGGGATTCATATTGCCTATTGCCCGTAGTGTTTTTTTTGTCATCTATTTCAATTATGAATCAGAGTTTGTGTTTTGAATTTATTGAGTATTTTAAAAATACACTAATGTCTTGCTTTTTCTGAAATGCATGTATGCCTCTAGGTTGTTTTTTTTTGGGATCAGCAACAGAATTCCACATTCTGCACAGCTCAAGTTGTTATACTTTTTAGATTTGGTTGCAGCATATGACTCATTTTACAAGTTCCGTACTTAAAGTTGCATTACTGCTCAATTAAGTGCCTTGCTGGCAAGAAGTCAACTCGTCTTCAATATACTAAAGTTACTTGTATGCTAGCATAGCCTGAAAGAATGAGCACTGGAGATACTGAAAGATGCTTTCCACTTCCTAATGAATCCTTTGGTGACTGACACTACAATTAACAGACTAGGAAAGAAATTGAAAAACCTGAATGAACAACTCCAATTGCACTGTAGGTGGTGGCACAACAGAACAGCGAATTAATATACACTGAACTGTCATGCGCTGTACGGTCTATGCATTGAAATGTATCGCGCTCTAATTACCGCGCGGTAATCAACGGCGACGAAAAGTTTTGCGATGAAAAGACGTGGAACCGCTCATCTACACACACTTGGCGATACCATAATCTTGCCTCCCACAGACCATAACCATGCCCCAGTGCACTATTGTACCGAGGTCATCACTTAGCGTTGGCTGACATGAGAAGCAGAGCCTGTGAGTCAGAGGAGGCTGCCTGAAATGTTATACATCAAGGTCTGCAGCAGATGTCTTTGAGGCATGCACATCTGCTGCCAACACAAGAAAATCTCAGGCATGATGTTAGGTGCCATAGGCAGTTGGGGGGGAGCAGTCATTCTGATGTCATGCAGTACTCAAGCACAGTGAGTGAGGAACCATTTTTGAGAATAAATACAGATGATATGTTGGTTTTCGGTAGTGACACTAACTTAAAAGTACTCAATCAACATGAGCACTGGTTCTGTGATGGAACTTTTGCTGTGGCACCACAAAAGGATGACCAGCTATACACAGTCCATGCACTTGTGCATGGGGCAAATCAGCCATGTGTCTATGCCCTATATCCTGGTAGAAGTGAGGCAATTTATAGCAAAGTTTTCTGCATTTTAAAAGCTTGCTTGGGGAAAGCTGCATGCCACTAGTGTGATGACTTGACTTTGAAATGGCAGCAATTATTGATCTGTGGAAAGTTGTACCAAACACCGAGCTAAGAGGGTGTAATTTTCATCTTGGGCAAACAATGTGGTGAAGAGTCCAGTAGGAGGGGCTGTAGCAGTGCTATGTGCAAGAGGAGACATTTGCACAAAAGGTGCACTGTATCCTGGGACTTGCTTTTGTGCTGGAGCACAGTGTGGAGCATTTTTTTGAGATGCTGCAAGATGATGAGGAATTCTCTGACCTGGAATGTCTCTTGGACTATTTTGAGGATAACTATATTAGGAGACTGACCAGAAATAAAAAGAAACAACACAGTCCTCAGTGCTCATTACATATCTGGAACCAGTATGAAAGAGTGATGTCTGACTTGACGAGAAGTAATAATGCCCTAGAGGCTTGGCATCATGCTTTCTCACACACAGTGTCTATAAGCCACCCGAACAGAGCATGACTTGCCAGAAAATTGAGGCTGGAGCAGCATGCTGTGGCACTGCAGAGAAGACAAATAGAACTTGTCTGGCACCCCCAAGAAAAATTACCAAGTACATTTGAGTAAACAAGGTGTTTAAAACCATTTGTGCCAATTTTGCCAATCGACAGCAAAAGCAGTATTTGCTAGACATTGCAACAGTAAATGAAATAAATGTAGTGTAAGCATTACATAGTGTTTAAACACTTGTACAATTGTCACATTGCACTATGCTAATTTGCACATTTTACTTATGAAAGACTCATTTTATATCTAGTTGAATTCGCCACATGATATACATTTATTTATGCTTGTAGATTGCATAATATTGCTCCTTTGCACATTTGCACATTACCCAAACAGTTGTGATGATGTATTTGCTTATTCTTGTAGTTTTGGCCAATATTGCACATTTGCACATTACCCAAACAATTGTGAAGATGTTTACTGTTGCTGCAATATACTTATTATTGCTGTTCTTGCATGATGTTGCACATTTCCACATTCACTGCTGCCATACAATGCTTTCCTGTGAATAATGTGCTGATGTTACATTTGCAAAATAACTTTTTGAACACTTCTTTGTGATTGCTGTGATGTGTTGAACTGACTTTATAAAGCTTCATTTTAGCTTTATTTTTACTCTGTTCATGTCATTCATGTACTATTTCCATGGGGAATTAATAGTAGGATACACCAGCCACATGAGGAAGTGAATAGGTAGAGGTGGAGTGGTGTATGAGGTAGAGTGATGATTTGGCATTCTACCTTTTGAAATGGTGACATAATGAAATTTCTATAAAAGTTGTTTTTGAAGATATGATTGGCCACTATTTGTCCCAGCAATGATTTGAGCACCTCATTTTGACTGCAACATGTCATCTGGGGATTATTCGGCCACTCATGCGGATGCCATAGCCCTGTGGTGCCCATCCATATCTACTGTACCCCAAAACTATCCAAAAAAGGTCCCAAAGTCAAGTTGAAATTCCCTGCAAGTATGATGGGGATGAGTTCCTGTCCCCAAACATAAGTAATTTTTTTTACCTAGACTAAATAAAACATGGGATCATCCCAGTTTGGCATGTACACATTCACTAGCAACATCCTCCCTCATGGGTGCTTCAGGACCAGGATCACCCATCTCCTATCTGAGTCCTCCTCCATTTTTTCTGCAACCCAGGGGATTGACTTGTTGATCAGTACTGTGACACCCATGGACTAAGCTGTGGCTGAGCTATTGGCAAGTTCCCCCCCACACCCCTTCTACAACCAATGCACATTATGCTTGGTGAGGTGAGTATCCTGGATCAGAGCTATGTTGGCTTTTAGTGCGATTAAGTGCTGAAGCACATTTCCACATTTAACAGGGTAGTTCAGTCCCTTAATTTTGTAGCCTCACTGGGTCCCAACCCCTGATGTGAGCTGTAAGGAATGAGAAGTGAAAATGTTACCTGGAGGATCAAACACATGACTATTAAATAATCATAGTAAACTAGAACAGTGTAAGAACAAGAACATGCACAACATATAATGGTATGCAAACATATGCATGAACGTGCAAAAATTTGCACCTTAAACATTTAAACCATTACCCTAGTATACTCAGATGTGGAACATAACGAACATGAAAAAACATTCTAACACCCAGTATTCTGCCCCACCTAGGTGACTGTAGATTTAATCCCAGGTCCAGACTGACTGTTGATTACTTTGAGAGCTTATGCAGGAAGGATAGGCAGGAAGAAGAGGCCACAGCCCACCCCCGCCCATCCCCATTATCAACAATCTAAGTGAGGATGAGACAGAATACTCTATGATATGACAGAGTGGCCATGTACCAGGACATGTAAAGCAAACCATTACTCATATTAAATTTGTTAACTTTTCTTTCTACCCACCAGCACTGTAGGATATAGGAATATAGAAAGTGATGGCAGAAGTGGACCTCCAGAACCATCTAGTCTGCCATAAGCCTATCCCCCTCACCTCACTTCTATTCAGTGTTATGATTCTTTTGTACCTACTCCAAACCTTTTTGAATGTTCCAACTGTTTTTGCTTTCACCATCTTAGGTGGCAGGCAGTTTCCCACATCCACCACCATCTCTGTAAAGAAGATCTTTCTTGCATTGCCCTTAAATTCCCCCCTTCTAGCTTCATGCTGTGACCTCTGGTTCTTGTGTGACTCTTGAATTAAAAAAGGTCCTGAACCTGTGCCTTGTTTATTCCCTTCACATATTTAAATGTTCCTATCATGTGTCCCCTATCTCTCCATTGTTCAAGGGAATACGTTGAGTTCTTGCAGTTGCTTCTCGTAGTTTATATCGTGGAGCCCCTGTATGATTTTTGTAGCTTTCCTCTGTACTGCCTCATATCTGTCTACATCCTTTTTGAGGTGTAGTCTCCAAAACTATACACTGTACTCCAGATGTGGTCTCACAAAAGATCTGTATAGTGACAAGAATGATGGCTGACTTACTAACCAGCTAGTTTTGGCAGCCTGTGTGGGAGAGAAAGCACTGTACTAGATTGACACTGGAGACTACAGGAACTCTGAGACTGGTATATCTTTGCATGTGACTTGGATACATTTTTGTAGTGAAATAAAAATACACATACTAGGCAATTCAGCCAGCATGACAGACACAGCTTGCAAAAATAAAAGAGACAATCCAGGCCTGGGTAATTATTCATTTATTTTAATTATTGAAATGCTTCACCAGGAAATGACACACAGAGCAACATGTCTCATGGTGCATCCTAGGGGGAGGTGGGAGAAGCAATACACAAACACAGTTTACAAATTCTCAGCAATAGGTACAAGAAGACAATACAGTATGGTAAAAGCTGTTAAATTCTCAACAGTTGATACAAGATACACTACATTGTGGCAAAACTGTTGTACTTACAGAGAATATGAGTAGAGTGATACATGGAATTAGAGTGAGAACCAGTAACAGATTAAAATTATATGGGCAGTCATATGGTCAAAATGCTCAAACATATATGGAGGTCTAATAGGGAAGTGCATGGATTAATTGCTATGAAAGAAGAGAGGGATAGTAAGGAACTTGTAGGAGACATAGAAGATAGGGAAAGGGGCTGAGGAGGAGCAGATTAAGGTTGTGAAGGAAGAGTGCAGTTAGTCACGTAGTTGTTTAAGGTAGTGGATAGGGAGGCTAGGGAGGAGGAGGAGTGCTGTATTTTTGTGGGAGAGAGAGTTCCAGAGCTTTGGAAACTGAATCAAAAATGCATTTTGTCTGTGTTTGTAAGACAATGAGGGACCACTAGTGTGAGAGCATTGGTGGACCTAAGGGAGAGAGAGAGGAGGGAGGAGAGACAGATAGAGGGGATAATAGATAGGGTGGGAGGGTTTCAAACCAGTATTTGGAGATAAATTTGGCACAGTGTGAGAGGTGCATATATCCAAGAGAAGGGAATGACAATGAGCAATATAGGTTGCAGTAGTATGTAAGGGGTGGGGTGTCCAGGGAAATATGACAGAAGGAGTTAAAGAGGGTGTCCAATCTGGTTAGGGAGGATCTGGGAGCATCACTGTAGACCACATCGAGGTAGTCAAAAATGCAGAGGATCATCTTCTGGATGATTTCACATCTAGCCGGTAACGCAATATAGCTATGGTTCCTATTAGGGGCACCAAGCTTGGGGCACAATTTTTTAGGCTGGCATCAACATGTCTAGAAAGGATGAGGTGTTGGTCAAGCCAAATCCCAAAATATCTAAGAAAGAATGTGACCTCAAGGACTGTTCCCTTGAGGGTGTGGAAGAAGGGCAGGGTAGATAACCTCAAGATTCTATGCCTTGTGCCAAAGGTAGTGGTGTGCAACCAAAAATTCTGGCAATGGAATTTCCACGAAAGTGTGAATTTCACTTTTGTGAAAGTTAGGAAATAATTTTCACAATTTTTGCAGAAATTCTTCCTTAAAACTGCAGAATAAATATACAGACTGCAGGTTCATGTATTAAACTGCGGGGAAAAAATCTGCAGAATGGATCACTGCCAGTGGTCAGTTCTGAGGCTTTCTTTAACCACAGTTTAAATGATTAATCTGTCCCCCGCTGATCAGGGATCCCAGTAAATAAATAAATAAAAAACTCCAATCCCTCTCACAGACCATCCTAGTGTCAAGTGGCCCTCCCACCCACCGATAGTGGGTCCAAAGGAAAAAATCCCTGATCCCTGGTGTCTAGTGGTTCCCACCCCCCTGCCTGGGATCACAGCCCATGGGTGCCAGTAAAGAAGAAACAAAAACTTTGATCCCTCCCTGGTGTCTAGTGGTCCCCCACCCACCAGTCATGGTCTCAAAAAATATTTTATTTCCCTGGTGCCTATCGGACCCCCACCCTATCCTGGATTCCCTTAATCCACAAAATAACAGCTGGAAGTTTACCAACTCATCCCCCTCTATTCCCAGTAATACCTGATGTCTAGTGGACCCCCATCCCCTCATAAAAAAGTAATCACAATTCCCTTGTGTCCAGTGCACCCCCCATCCTGACAGTTCATCTGCCACCACCCCACTCCCCCCCACTCTGCCCCAGAGTGGGCCACCAGCACAGCCCTCCTCTCTCCTCCACTACCAGTGGCCCACTGAATTGTCAGTGAATGACTGCATGGTTGTACAAGCACACGCTTATTCACTTCCAGTTCATTAAACTGTGGATAGAATAAATTCCACAGTTTATATGCATTTTTCCGCAGTTCACAATAAAGTCAGTGGAACTAAGCAAAAATTTATGGAAAATCCCAGTTTCACCAGTAGCAAAAGTTTGGAAATATCCTCAAAATTTCAGAAATTTCAAAAAAGTTCAGCAAAAGCAGAATTCACAAGTTTGGCACACCCCTAGCCAAAGGTCATGGAGACAGTCTTCTTGGCATTTATGAATAGATGATGAGAGCTGAGCCAGTGCTGAAGCTTATTGAAGTTGAGCTGAAGTCTGGCTGCTACATCAAATGGGGATTGTCCAGTAGTAAAAAGGACAGCATCATCTGCATACAGGTGGATGGAAGATGAGGTGCAGACAGACAATTGTTCATTGAGGAAGATGGAGAAAAGCAGGGGGCCAAGCACTGAGCACTGAGGTTCTCCAGTGTTGATAGTTAAAGGGGGGGAGTTGGAGTCAGCTAATCATACAGATTGTGTCCTTCCTGTAAGAAAGGCCCTGGACCAGTTAGTGGCCGAGTCTGAAAGGCCAACTTATGTTAGATTGTTAAGAAGGAGGGAGTGGGAGACCGTGTCAAAAGCCTTGGTAAGGTCGAAGAAGATTGCAGGTGTGATATGACCTCTGTCCATCCTTGAGAAGATGGAGTCAGTGAGTCTCAGTAGCGAGGTGGTGGTGGAGTGATTCTTTTAAAAAAAGAATTGACAAGGGGTGAAGAAAGAGGTGTCCTGGAGGTAGGAGGAGATTTGGGAGAGTACCAAGTATTCTTGAAGTTTAGCAAGAGTGGGGAGATGGGAGATAGGCCGATAATTTCCTGGGGAGGAAAGAGCACCTCCCTCAGGAAGGGGTAAAATTATGATATGTTTCTAGGCAGTTGGGACAATGGCTGTTGAGAATGAAAGATTTAGGAGTGCAGACAGTGGATGCACAATTTCTGGGGCAGAGAGATAGACCAGTTTAGGATCGAGGCCATCAAGGGAGCAACGTTTAGAGGGGTTAAGGGAGAGGAAGGCATTTAGGATGGCATCTTGGAAGATGTTAGTGAAGGTAAACAGAGAAGCCTCTGATTGATGGTCATTATTTGTTGTATTATTCTTGCTGGTAGGGACAGATGAGAGCAGGGGAGAGAGGACAGGAGGACTGTGCCACAGGATGTAAAATAGGAGTTAAATGTCTCAGTGATGGATGCATAGTTAGCAGTTAGAAAACCATCTATGTTAAGGGTTGGGTTGGTGGATGGGGGGCGAAGAGGGAGTTTACCACTTTCAAGAATTTGGAAGGGTTATTTATATTAGTGCTAAAATGTGTGCAGAAATGTTTTGCCTTTGCAAGCCTGATAGCGTTTGTACAGGAATTTCTAAGTGAATGATAACTTATGAGGTCATCTTGCTGGTTGGTGGCCTTGTATTTCTTCCAAGCAAAGTCATGGGCCCTTTGACAGGCTAGTAGTTCTGGGGTTACCCTGGGGAGATGGTTGCCATGAACACCAGACTTTTTTAGGGGGACAGATTGGTTCTAGAAAGGAATTTGTTTTTGAAGTACTCAAAGCCAGTGTTGATGGTGTTAGCTTTGCTGGGTCCAATCAGTGTGAGTCAGGTCCTGGAAGAGAAGTGCTAGGTCCAGGAACTTATAGGATTGAAGCAGTAAGGTTTTGTGGAGTGTTTTGGGCCTTTGAATTTTATGGACTAGGAAAATGATATGATGATCACGAAGGGCATCAGGGAGAAGCCCAATTTTTATGATCTTGTAAGGGTGGGAGGTTAGTGCCCAGTCTATGTGGGAATGGTTACTGGGTTAATGGTTGAGTTGTGTGGGCTCTAGGATTAATTAGGTTAAATTGTGGGCAGGGACAACATTATGAACTTTGCTTAGGGAAGGGGACAGCCAATTAAGATTAAAGTCACCCATTATGAACAGTTCACCCGAGTGGGTGTGGGAGACTATGCTAGTTAAGAGATCCATAGCAATAGTGGAAGGGAGGCCAGGGCGGCAGTAGATTCCAACAATAAAGATGGGACTAGTGAAAGGATGTGTGAATCTTATAATAAGCACCTCATAGGCTGAGGGTAGGGAATTGGATAATGTGATAGAGGATTGAAGTGAGGTGGAGAAATACATTGCAATGCCTCTACTGCTGCCTGCTCAGTCTTGATGAACAATTGAATAGCCTGGTATTGAGACGACTTGATCTGTGATTTTATTGCCGAGCCAAGTTTCAGAAATATTATTGACGGTGGGGGCCAGAGATAGTACTAGAGGTTGGAGCAGGACAAGTTTATGTAGAAGGCTCTGAATATTTAGGTGAATTATTTTGAGACCATTTGGGAGGGTCTGAGGAAGCCATACATTTGCAGAGTGAAATGTCAGTTCTTGTGTGCCATGCTTTGGTGTAGCTCCAACATGGACTGCACCTTGTGACCTTGATACCATGGTTTACACTCCATCACTTTTTTTGTGTCATGATCAGCTACACGAATGTACAGTATCACCTCACTTTGTTTATATTCTGTATTCTTTCTTGCCACAGGTCTGCACCTGCTACCCTTGGAAACTGTAGGCTATACCAGTACCTACCTGCCTTCCTGTATTACAAATACCACCAGCACTGGGCCACTCTTCAGATCTCAGTTGCTGCAGTTTCTCTCACAGATGAGTTAAGGGTGTGTGGTGGCTACTAGTAGGGTTGTGCAGGGGCCAAATATTATTTAATAAATACCACAAATAATAGGACCCATGAATATTTGGGAGCCCTTCCCAAATAGGGGACTATTTGAATTCGGGAAATTATTAAGCCATTGCAAAGAAAAAAAAAGAAACAGACCTCTCCCTCTTTCCCCAGCATAAAACCAGACAAAATTTAACCCCCATCCCTCACCCTCTATCAAAAGCACAATCTCACTCTCTCCAAGCAGCTACAAGTTGTTTTCTATATATACTGAAAATAAAACTAGATCCCCTAGTGGGTGATTGGTTCAACGACCACTCCATGGCTGACCATCATCTTAATGTATTGAAAAGCATTTGCTTGCACTTAAAAATATAATTATATAATTTATACCTCCCCTTGATACAGAACCCAACCCTATTCCCACCCACACAGCATCCAATTCTCAAATATAAGTCAGTAAGGTGACCAGCTCAACCATCTCGCCTCCATGGCCATCCACCTTCTCATGGATGAAAGCGTTCACGTGCTTGCTATAGTAAAACTGGCTCATTATGTATTCAACTGGTTTTACTACAGTGAGTGCATGAGTGCTTTCATTCATGAGAAGGCAGGTGACCATGGAGGAGGGAGGGAGGGTTGAGCTGGTCACCTTCTCAGTTTACAGTTGAGAACGGGATGCTGGGGTGTGGGAGTAGAAACAGGAGATGGTATGTGGGAGCATAAAATATATATGTTTTTTATCTTTTTTTATCACCCACTAGACACCAGGGATTTTGGGAACCTCAATCGGTGGGAGAGGGCTGCCTATAGACACCAGGGAAATAGTTAAAACGGTATCAGAGGGTGGGGAGGTGCCACGAGACACCAGGGAAATTGTTAAAATGGGGATTGGCAGGTGGAAGTGCCACTAGACACCAGGGAATTTTTTGAAACCCAGCTGACTTATAGATAATAGTGCAACAGAGAAGAGCTGAGCATGGAAGCTGATCTTTGGCACATACTGCGAGGTGGAATGTATGTTCTTTAGCATATTATATACCATACAGTTTAGGATAATCATGTTGAGAAACCTGGTATATCTCTATCAGTGGAAATGGATAAATAACCACTGTTGCTTAAGTATGTTTTTTTGAGAAATTCAGTTTTCTTTTATACCGCTGCAATGTAGACATCTGTATAATTGAGGATATTACTGCTGTCAACAGATTGACCTCTTCCAAAGTTCCTGAATTAATCACTGCATTTCTTTTTCAATTAATCTTTTATTGAAGAAGTTACATGCAAGCAACAATATAGTCTACTACTCATGGAGGGGATCAGCATGTGGGGGTGCCACAAGACACCAGGGAATACAGTAATCAATAATGGGATAGCGATTGGTGAGTGGGGGATGCCACTAAGCACCAGGGAATTGGGGGATATGGGATATGTGGGTTGGGTTTGCCATAGGCACCAGGGAAGATTTTATTTACAGAGATAGTGAAGGGAAGAGTGATGGGTGCCACTAGACACCAGGGCAACAGGACACATTGCCAGGCACAGCAATGGAGTTGTGGGGGCACCACCTAACACCAGGGAAATGGCAGGGGTGGCTCACAGATCACACTGCAGCTGGCACCACAAGTTCAGTTGTGGCTGCACAAGCAAAGAAATTCCTGCTGTTCTCATCACTGAGTGTGTTGGAAGCGCTCCTCTCGCTAAGCTGGGTACCCAAAATTTTGGGTGTCCATGTAACATATTTATCATCATAATTTTAATAATCAAACATCAGAATCTAGCTAAACGAGTCCCGTTTAGCTAGGTTCTGATGTTTGTTTTTAAAAATCCCAGCATTTGTATGTATTTTCTACGTTTGTCAGTTTGTGAAAAAAATCAACAAGTTGGAGGTTAGCATGGCTTATAAAATGTTTGGTGCCCTGTCAAACAAGTGGTGCAAAAGCAAAAAAAAACTGCATTGGTGGCATCACATTTTTGCTTTCATCCCAGAACATTATCTGAAAAATCCTACTGCTCATGTGCAGGTTGGAAAACACTAACATTTAAAGCCTAATACTGTACCTCTGGAGTCCTTTGATATTTTTTTGCCAGACCTGTCAAAGGCATTACCTTGGGACATGACACATGTCCCCTGCAAGTCTGGGGCAAAAATTCCTTTCTGTGTAGGCTGTAAGCAAGGGCAATAAAAAAACAATGTTAAGTATAGTAAAGACGTTTCTTATTTTCAAAAAATGACACATATGGATCTCAGAAGCCACACAAGCTGCCATCACAAAAATGTTCTCACATCGAGACCTTGCCTACGAAACAACACATACAAAATTTCAGCTCATTTCGTGGAAGAGAGCCAAAGATATCAATGTGCAAAATCTGAGGTTTAACATTAAACGGGCTACTCAACCATAACTATAGGGGACGCTACCAGTCCCCTACTGTATAATACTTAATAGCATTTACAGTTGGGTAATCACTATAGCACAAAATCACATTTGACTAAAAAAGCATAAATCACATTTGACTAAAAACACTTGTAGGCAAATCACATTTAAATTTTTCCTCAGCCTCTGAGCAACGTCTCATTAATTACTGAATGGTCATCCTTTTTGTAGCTAATGGGATTCACAAATATCTGTATGGCAAATGAGTGTCCCTCTTTAACTAGTCCCACAAAATAAATTAAAAGTACTGTACCACTTTTCTTATGAACACTGAAATTGAGATGACAAAATCTTGGACCCTCCAGAGGCAGTAGTCGAATGCTGATGTTGATGGTTCTTGAAGATGACCTGATAACTGGAATATGATGTGCAGAACTTGCTAGATGCAGGCTGAAATGACTTACGGGAACAATAACCACTTGCAGCAGACAATAAGTTTTCTCTTCCTCTTCTCACTTACTGCCCTGGCGACCCTGGCACAGGGATAGTGGTGATCACCTGCTATAGTCTAGACTTACTGCGTAAGAGCTAGTGTCACAGGCTGGGAGGCCTCTATAGGCTGGACTTCCTTTGGTCAGGAAGTGGTCCCTTCAGGTTGATATCTCTGCTGAATCTCTCCATAAACTGAGCTGTGCAGATCCTTTTATATTCAAACAACATTCTATTTCTCTGAAATCTTGGCCCCCGAGAGAGCAGCCAGCAAAATGAATCTGCGTCTCAGTACCAGTCACAGCTGATTCATCCCTGGGATACTGCAGTTGCATGGACCACAATGGAATCCTCAATTTGAAATTACTAACCAGCTACCTGAAAATTCCAAACCCGCTCTTCTCTGTTCACATGAGTACTTTCCTCGAGCATGTTCCATAAATCACTATAAAACACGTTATCTAATCACTTTTTCAGTGCCCAAGCAAGAGAGATTACTTCTTTTGCACTCTACAGTAATTTTAGTAATTAATTTGTGTCAGGGAAACACCAAGTCACTATTTACGGAAGTTTTCCGCAGTTTGAAAACTTGCAATTTGCTGTGTAACTTTCAGCCATTAACTCTAAGGAGAAACTGCTTACTAAGGACTACTTTCTTAATATCGTGTCCCTCTTGTCTGAGTTAGAAATAAATTATTCACAATGTCTGTGGTCTGAACTCCTCCCAGGGGCTGTCCCAAGGGCTCCAGTAACAAACTCCTGCCCAAGAACACATACTCTCTCCTTGTTCCTTCTTTTTCCTCCCCTGCCTGCTAGCAAGGCTTCAGGACTACAGACAGTAATTTTGCCAGCTTCACCTTCTCAGGTCAGTGACTTCACTTTCCTGATCCCTTAGACCATTATTTCTTAGACTGTGTAATAGTAAGCCTCTCCCAAGTCATCAAAAAGATTGACCCTCCCTGAAATATTGAAACAAACAAGGGCCTCCCCAGAGAAAAATAAAATACTTTGCACAGTACATCAGGAATAAAGTGAAACTCCCTAGTGTAGTTTGCTCCCATTTTATTCAGCTTATTGTAACCCCCTTCCCAGGTCAGCCTACTTACTCTGCTTTTTGGCTTCTCAAACAATTGTTACACCTTCTTGCAGGGTTCTATGTCATAGTAGGTGAATGCAAAAGAGAGATCGCTATTATGGCGAGTGAATATCACCAAAAAGCAATTCGGCGATATACATATAACAGCGATACTATATCTAGCCAGAACTTATCAGTGCTTATTCAGGGGGGGCTGCACCCCCACCAGCTCCCCACTGAAGGATTATCAACTCAGGGGGTGCATGTCAGGGAGGGGCGAGACTCCAAAAAAGAAAACAAAAACAAGAGCCACAAGAGCCACAAGCAGCTGCAAAACATTTCTCCCCATCCCTTCACTGAACCCAGATCCTGCTATGCCGGAGCCAGCCACCCTCACCACCACACCACATGGGCTGGCTCGGCAGCACCAGGAACACTGCCCCCCTCAGAAACCCTCTATCCTATCCATCCCCTTCCCCTAGCTATTCCTGCCTTCCGGTCACCCTTCTGAATGGTTGTCTTCTACCAGGTCGCTACCCTTGAAGGGTAGCCCTTACCCATTTAGGTGAATATGACTCACGCATACCCTGCACAGCCCGATATTCAGCCCTGGATGTGCAGAGCCATGCATGCACAACCTCTACCTGCGCAAGCACAAAGTTGATCCAAAAAAAAAAGGAACAACTGATGGCCACCCACAGGTGAGCTGCCACATTGCAGGGTGCAGCACAGCAGCTGCCACCTGTGGATGGCCACCCAAGCTCTGGCTGCACCTGGTGGGTGCCCCACCATGCCCGATCACGGGCATTTAAAAAAAAGAAAACAAATCTGTCCAATATCCCTGGTGGTCCAGTGGACCGTTATCTGCCCGATCGCGGGCATTTGTAAAAAAATAGTAGAAGTGCTTCCAATATCCCTGGTGGTCCAATGGACCGCTATCTGCCTGATCGCGGGCATGTGTAAAAAAATAGTAGAAGTGCTTCCAATATCCCTGGTGGTCCAGTGGACCGCTATCTGCCTGATCGCGGGCATTTGTAAAAAATAGTAGAAGTGCTTCCAATATCCCTGGTGGTCCAGTGGACCGCTATCTGCCTGATCGCGGGCATTTGTAAAAAATAGTAGAAGTGCTTCCAAGATCCCTGGTGGTCCAGTGGACCGCTATCTGCCTGATCATGGGCATTTGTAAAAAAGAAAATATGTCCAATATCTCTGGTGGTCTAGGGGTACCTCCTCCCCACCTGCCCACTGAGCCCCACTGCCCCGTTCCCCCCTGTCAGCATGCAGGTGGCAGCACCATCTACCACACCGCCGCCCGCCGACCGATGATCAGTCGGGTCTGGCGTCCATCGTTCAGAACGTGAGCCAATGAGCGCAGTCCATACAGACATACATTCCAGATATGTGAATGGGATCATTCTCATATCTGAATGTGCACGGCAAGGGTTGCACAATCGCTGGCTCACGCCTGTGGACCAGTGGGCATACAGCCCCACCGTCGGTGTCAGCTGGCAGGCGTGCAGGCGTGGCAGGCGGGTGGTGCTGCCACCCACCGCTGATGGGGGGGCAGTGGGCGGTGGGGCCCAATGAGTAGGTGGGGGGCACCTAGACCACCAGGGATATTGGACATATTTTTTTTTTTTTTTTACAAATGCCCGCAATCAGGCAGATAGTGGTCCACTTGACCACCAGGGATAGTGGAAGCACTTCTATTATTTTTTTACACATGCCCGTGATCGGGCAGATTGGACCACCAGGGATTTTGAGGATATAATATTACTACTGAGCCTGCGATCAGTCGGGCAGGTCCACTGGACCACCAGGAATATTGGACATATTTCTTATTTATTTATTCAAATGCTTGCCATTGGGCTGTGGAGCACATTGCCGGCTGCAGGGGGCATTGGTCCCTGATGGCTGCTGCCTGGCAGGGCGCCAGGCGCAAGTAGTCAGGGATTGGTGCACCTGCATGCAAATGGGGCCATAATGACATGCAAATGGCCCCATTTGTGCCTTGCATACACTATGGCCCATTTGCATGTCAAGTTTTGAATATCGCGGTTGCTGTGCATAGTGCAATGGAACTTGTGCTGGCGCATCCCCATGCTCCACTCTGGCCACTTGTGCTTGCACAGTGCCACTGCGGCATGAACACTGCGGGTGGCCAGGGTGTGATATTCAACGATTCTGAGCCATGACACAGCTCCATTGAATATTGCCCAGTCCACACCCCTGCACAGCCAAGTTGCGCTGCACCCAAGATTGCGCCACAGCCTGGTGCAGTTTGAATATCTGGGCCTATATCTGTAACTCAACATTTAAATATTGTAATTCACTACATTTTATTGTTTAAAGTCACAGTTTCTCAGGCACTACAACTTTAACTAGGTCTGTTTTTGTAAATAGACATTTTTATAGTAAATTTAGGAAGGATATGAGTTTTCATTATTAGTCTGAGAGCTGTATTTCTATGCCATTTGTTTATGTATTTAATATAATTCTGTTGGCCAAAGATGGGGCTCATTTTTATTGAGATCCCATCCCATATTCTGTGGCAGTGTGTCCGTCTCTCCCTAACCCCTCAGAGTTAATATTTCAAATGGCATCCAGTTCCTATATGTATGTCCTGACACTCGTCACCTGCCAACTAATTGTCCTTATCTGTGGAGGAAAAATGAGCAGTCTGCCCACTGATAGTGCTCCTCACTCTATGCTCCCTCAAAATCCTCAGCCAGTATTAGCGACTATTGTAGCACTATTTGCTTACCCACATGGTGTCCACATTCCAGACCAGCTCCTCCATTAAGTGCGGTAGTGCTTCTTATGACAGCTGCTCATCTCTCTCTCTTCTCTCACTCACTTGGGCACCTAGCACTGTGCAGCTGCTGTTCTCCAAAAAACCCAAATAAAAGCAGTTGTTCAAATAATAAATAATCACTACATCTACTATATTTAAATGATTAAAATGTACAGATTTATTTAATAATGGTGCAAGTCCCCTTTACAATACCAGAGTGGTTTAAGGGATGCCACTAGACCACCAAGGCATATGCTAGCCTGGGCAACCAACACCAGCCCATGGCCATATGTTTATTAAATAATTGCTGGCTCCAGGCACCCTATCCTTACTTGCAGCTACTGTATTTATAGTAAGAGTGTGTGGGTGGTGTAGGCAATCACTCCCTCACTCTCTTAGCTTACTCCATGTGTTCTAATAATATGCTCATGAAACTCTTTCTATTTATTTCTAGTGTTCGACATCCTAAGTGGCAAGATCACTGCAGTCTCTGCTGGACCACACTCCAGGTGACCCACAACTATTAGGCACCATTACTTTCAAGTGGAACAGGCATTCCATGGTTGTTACAATGTGGTAGCTGCCCCAGCCTGTAGCTTTTGTTGTGGGACCATGGTACTATGCCTGAGACAGTCAAGATGTGTTAATGATAAACTAAGAGGTCCCTGCATGTGTCATGGCTCTATAGGCACCTAAGGCTCAGGTACAGCCAGAGAAGGATGGTGACTCTACTGTCTGGATATTATAGATGTCCCCATACTTCCCCTCTTCCAGTTCCTCATGTTCATGGTGAAATTTCACCATGTCTGGGGGGAGACTGAGAGCTACCTTGTGTTAACTCTTCTCCTGAGAACTGAACTAAATTAACCCTTGGGAGGTGAGGTCTGGTAATGTTCAGGAAGGGTCTTCATAGAGTTCTGCTTACTCAGCAGCACAGAGGGCTTATATAACTTAGTATCTTCTCCCACACCAATCCTCTCCATCCTCAACTGTGCATTGGGGCTTAGTACTGTAAAAACAGCAGTGTTATTTGGCCATAACTGTTTTGATGTCCTGCAGGCTGCATGATCAATGGAAGAGTATAGGGGGCACCTCATACCCTTAGTCTTTAGTGCCTGAAGCCTAAAAGCACGAGGCACACTGTGACTAAATAACCCCCTTCCCACCTCCACCCCCCCCAAAACATCTTCCCCTCTATAAAGAAAACACTATAAAATGGACATGCAGCAGTAAGCTAGTGTGCTGATGACCTGGATGATCCACCCCAGGCTGTTCAAGGGGGATCATCACCACCAACTGCTCTGCTAGAGAAATGGACTGCTTCTCTGCTTATGTGGTGTGTAAGTGGTGAGTATTCCTGTCCGTTTGCCAGCAATGCTAGCCCAAGTTTATGTGCACATTTTGTAGGAAGTACCAGCTTTCCTTGCTCTGACCCTTGTGACTTCCCCTGTTGTGCCTCTGACTCTTCCTCAGTGGCATGTCTCTTGTGACTTTGGATGGTGGCTGTGGTGGTATTGAGTGGTTGAACAGATTCTGATCATCTGGTCTCAGTGTCAGGGGCCTGCTGTAAGTTCTCCCACCAGATTCAGGCTTGGAGGATCATGGCCTGTGATTTAGTTGCTGATTTCCCCTGTCTTTTTGATTGGGTAATCAAATCCCCCTGTGATGAGTGTTCAACCATGTTGTTCTCTCTAGCAATCATTCTATGTGAGTTCCTCTGCTTAATCTCTGATGGTAATTGGTTCCTGATGTCCCCTTCATCCAGCTCCAGTCCTATACTGATTCTACCAGAGCCTACTGGGAGGTAAAACCTATCTGAAAGACTGCACGGTCTGATATGCTCCAAACTGCTGTGTCTGTTCCACTGAGGCATTATTGTTTGCCATCCTGAGGTCTTACCTTAGGTAATCAGTGGATAAAGGATTTTTGGGGTTGGCTGTGATCATTTAGAACTCCATGCCTTTCCAGCTAAAGAGTTCTCTTTCAGTGGATGTGTTTAAAAGGAGATTAAAAAATTATTTGTTTGACCATGTTTTTCTGACTGATACTTGATTTTATTTAATAGTACCACTGCTAGCTAGATCTATGGTTGACTGTATTTATTTATTATGCATTGTTTATTTCATGGGTATTATCATATAATTATTAGTTTTTGATGTATGTATGAGAAGCACACTGAGACCTTGTTATAGGGCACTGTATAAATACAATTGCCTTGTCTTGCCTTGCCATGTAGACTAGGCCAAAATGTTTGGAACAAACTGTGGGCCCTTTGTGATGACTTACATATGCAGGACGGTGTGGAGTTTTAAGCAGGCACTAAAGATTTTCTTATGGGAAAAGGCATTTCCTACTTTATTCTGATTTTATATTGCATGTATTTGAATATGTGTTTGTATCCAATTTTATATTGAATGTATTTGAATATGTTTTTATATCTGTATTTGCTGTGCAGCGCCTTGAGATCTTGAAAGGCGCTCAATTAAATAAATTTTATTATTATTATTATATGTGTTTCTGGATATTCCTAGATATGTAAAAATCAGTGAGTCCTTAAAATCTGTAGGGACCCCCACTTTTCCTCATGGCTGCTTGAAAGAAACATGAAAACATAGAATTTCTTTGCAGAAAAGGATCAGTTGGCTCAACCTTCCCAGATTGTTCCTGTCTAGTCCCTCTCTGCAGACCTTAAATGGTCTCTGGCTACCATCCCTTCTCCCTTCCTACTTACTAATATTCCCCTACATCTATTCAATGCACGTTTGAAATCCTATACAATTTTTTTCTCCACCTCTTCCGCTGGTAGTCTGTTCCAACCATCCACTTCCCTTCCAGTGAAATAGTATTTCCTCACATCCCTTTTTCACTTCTTCTACCAGCTCCACTGCATGCTTTATGGTCCAGGTGCTGTACTTCATTTTACAAAGTCTCCCCTCATGCACCCTGTTCACCCTCATGAGGTACTTGTAAATCTCTATATATTCCCTCTTGCTCTATTTTCTTCCAAGGTGTATATGCTGAAATATCTCATTCTGTCCTTGTTGGGCTTTGATGCAACCCCTACATGATGCACCCTGCATCATTTTAGTTGCCTTCATCTGGACTGCCTCCACCATTTCTATGTGCTTTCTGAGGTAGAGATGCTTGCACATTCTTTATATCATTAGACCACTTCATTTGAAAAGTACTGGTATGCAGGACTTGTTAGATAATTGTGGTCTATTGGACATCTGGTGGACTTTGCACACTTCAGAAAAGGAATATACTTTTTCCTCTCCAGTACATGGTACCCTTTTCCAGACAGATTATGTCTTGGTTATCCCAGCAGCCTTTGTACAGAGTATTCTCTATTGCAAGATCCATGGTCAACTAATCTCTGATCGTGCCCCAGTATCCCTCTCAATGTGTTTGCCTCTCCCTTCAGAGTGGGATGAACACTGGAGACCCAATAATCAAATTTTGAAGGATGATTGGTGCTGCACTAAATTTAAACATGTGACAATAGATAATTTGTTACTTAATAAATCTTCAGTGCAATCTTTGGCAACTTGTTGGAGCACTTATAAATGTATCATCCAAGAAGAACTAGTCAGATTGGCAACCTTATAGAAAGACATAGGGAAAAAAAGGTGCTGGAATTTTTACAATGTATTCCATGCTTAGAAAAGAGTATTAATTCAGGTTCTCCAGAAAAGGACTGGATACACCTTAATCAAGAAAGAGACGTTCATGCTGAATTGAATAGAGAACAGACAGAGTATGCTCTATTCTGTTCAAGTTTAAATTTTGAGATGTTTGGTGAGAAAGTCAGCAATCTGTCAGCTATGTGACTTAAGCAGTCTGAAATGGATCGACTGCTAAATGGTGTCTTTTCTAGTCTGGACAATTCAGTTTTGATGACCCACAGAGAAATTGCAGGAGAATTTAAACAGTACTATGAGCAGCTGTATGGTATGGAGATGGATCCACCAGATCTGGAGGCTCAAATTTGGTATTACTTAACTACTCTTAACCTTCCTCATCTAGATCCCACTCTGGTACCAATCCTAGCTGCCCTGATTTAGGTTCAGAAGTAGACAGAGCCATCTTCTCCCCTACTCTTGATAAATCTCCAGGCCCTGATGGTCTTTCCCCTAATTTTTACTCTTCGCTAAAAACTGAGTTGGTATCCCCCTGATAGATTTCTATAATTATTGTTATCAAAATAACTTCTTCACTCAAGATTTTTTAGAAGCTTACATTACCGTTATCCCTAAGCCAGGTAAAGATCCCTTGGATGCAGATTACTACAGGCAGATTTCTTTATTGAATGTAGATGTCAAGATTCTTTCACATATCCCTGGCGAACAGACTAGCATGTATTTGGTAGTCCCCAATTGGTAGAAAACAGACTGGTTTTATGCAACGCCAATTAGTTTCAGACCATATGCAAAAAATCTTTTATGTACTTTTTTACCTCCAGGGAGTTGAACACCCCTCTGGTGTTGGTCTCCCTGGACACTGAAAAAGCTTTTGACTGGGTCTGATGGTCTTTTTTATTTCATAATCCATCTACATTTTGGATACCAGACACATTTACCAAATGCATTAGATTACTCTACTCCACACCTACAGCATGTATATTCTATAATGGTGTCCTTTTGGACTACTTTGATTTAAGAAGGGGTACAAGGCAAGGGTGTCCCTTATTTTCCTTCCTGTTTAACTTATATCTGAAACCTCTTACCAGACAATTTATACAACATCCACAGATTTCTAGAATTTCTATTGTACCCCATGCTTTTATGTTATCCACATATGCGGATGATATTTTGAGGTATCTTACCCACACCTCTGTTTCCTTAGTGATGGCCCTTCAAGTCCTTGAAGAGTTCAGGTGCCTGTCGAGGTATAAGTTAAATTTGACTAAAACTGTTATCCTTCCACTCAACTGAACTATACATAAAAAGTGCCCTACCATTAGAATTACAGACATGTTGGTCTGCTGAGAGCCTTAAATATCTGAGTACCCAACTGACTCAAGGTATGAAAAAATTGGTGAAGTGCAACTTAAGACCCTTAATTGATATTATAAAGGTTGATCTTTCATGTTGTCAGGTCCTTCTGTTATCTCTATGTGGTAGAATATCCTTAATTCATATGAATATCCTGACAAGGGTCCTTGACTCTCTTAGTATGTTTGGAGTTCTCTTGCCCCAGACTGGTTTATACAGTTACATCATATTGTCCCAGAATTTTTATGGAAAGAAAAAAAAAATTCCAATTCAAAACTTTCATTAGCGAAATGCCATGGAGGGCTTCAGCTTTCAAATTATTATTGGTATTATTTAGTTTCACAGGCAAGTACATTTTTGGCTTGGAGACTTCCTAGTATGGGAATCAGTGCTGAGTTACCTAATTATTATTGGAAAGATATAGAGATTATACTACTGTCAGGCTCATGGCATTTTGCGCCAGGCATTGGCATATATACCATGGTCAAAACTTCCTCCTGAATTGCGAACCACCCCAATAGGCTGATCTGTATGGATTAATGGACAGCTTTGCTGGGTTCTCAATTGACTCTATGTCATTTGGGCTAATCAATTAGATCAAATGCAATGTGGGTGAATCAATAACAGAGAGCATCAATAGGACAACCAATGCCTGGTGCAAAATGCCATGAACCTGACAGTAGTATAATCTCTGTATCTTTCCAATAAGAATTAAGTAACTCAGCATTGATTCCTTCACCTCCTCAAAGATGGCAATCGCATCCTCAACAGGGACAAATGCTAGGGATAGGAGCATCCTAACATGTAGAGCGAGTTCCATGTCCCCAGCATACCTCACCAGCACTGGAGAACACTGTTGTATTGTCTTCTAGACCGCCTGTCCAAAATGGAAAAAGCAGCCCCTCACATTTGCAGCAGGGAAGGCAGCTGAAACAGCCTTCCTGGCTGCCTTCATGAAATCCATCATGACAGAGCTCAGTCACAAGCTGGCACCCCAGCACTTCAGCTGCTCCAACACCCTGACATGTGTCTGTGCCTTGTGGGATGTCATCAGAATGTAGACAACCGAGATCACACATCCAGCCCACATTCCATGGACTGTGTAAAGTTGTAAGAAAAATGTGGGACATGCTCTAAAAGTCTTGCCAATGAACCAGTCATCACATTACAAAAGGAAAACAAGGCTTTTCTAGGCAGCATAAATCACAAAGCATTATTACCAGTCCTGCTGTCATGAAACAGAAATCACTCACCAGCCATTGTAACAGTAAATGGTACAGGAATGCTTAACTCCCCCACATTAGTTGGTGCCACCAGACAGACATGCTCTGTCTGCCTAATCCACTGAATGGTGTGCTTCATCAACTGCACACCTGTTAGACGTCTGGCCACTGCATTGGATGCACTGGCAGTACATTGCAGAACTACCTGAGCAGTGGACTCAATGATGCTCCGTGCACTCTCCCTCATATCAGATATTACCTGCCTGGCTCCCACAGCTGAGGCATCTGCAACATAATTATTAGACTTCAGCACAGCAACTACGTGATCGGCTACAGTGCGAAGCTGTGCAAGACACAAACAGTGGTGATACTCGACACATCTCCAATACACTTTTGCCCCTCCTTCTTATCACAGCAGTAAATGTAGTCACCATGCAGCACCTACAGCATACCCCGCTGACTCCGCAAGATCTCAACAGACATCTCTCCATGTAACAGTTACCTACCCCATGAATTTCACAGGTACATTACCTGATACGTTCCACAGGCACCTACCCTTTTACACATGTCAACCACATGCACATGTTGCACCTAGTAACGGCAACAGGTTCATCCCATCAACAGTGCACGTTTGTGTTTGTGCAGGGAGGCTTCAGTCCCCTGCACGCCTCGCACCTTCCCTTTTCTGATATTCTAACACCATGCTGCACTTTGTTAGCCACAATTGCTGAATTGGTGTTGTCATCCAATATGTGTAGGTGCTGTAGTTTGCCTTTGGCTCAAATTCCTGTCACCCAAATTGATTAATCCTAATTTGACTTGCCCAAATTGATTAGCCAAATTGACATGATACCTTCTTGATTATGTGACTCAAAAGGATGCTTTATAGCCTCTCCCTCTTAACCCTAATTTGAGGATTGCCAATGAGCCTTTCCCCTTAGCTTTTGTTCTGCAGGCAGACTTCTGTAGCTTGTCTGATTTTTTTTTTACAGGGGGACCGCTTTATTACATTTGAGAAGCTTTGTATGAGATATTCCCTCTCCCAGGCCACATTATTACCATTTTTGAACTAACACATTCTGTACAGATTTTTCGGGCCTGCATCCATGGTACCTTTCAGATGGTTTGACTAACCAGAATCTAGCTATTTTAGTGACTCAATCTTATGCTGTCTGCTTTATATAAAGCTTTAATGGATGTTCTGTGAACAACTTCTCAGATTGAGATGTGTTTATTGGGAGAAATAATTTGCATAATACCAATCTATACTTTTGACCTCATCTCCCCGGGACTATGTCTACAGATAAATTAGGTAAGCTGTGATCAATGCAGTACAAAATACTGCATAACACTTATTATACACCACAGCGCCTATTTGTTTTTAGGAAGTCAAACAATTCCATTTGTGGGAAAAGTCATACCCAAGATGGTAATATTAACCATCTTTTATGGGATTGTCCAAATATACAGATGTTTTGGAATCATATTAAGTCCTATTTGGACCCCTTTTGGGACAACAGGAGGGGTTCATCCCCGACTTGTGTCTCCTGGGGATTGGCATCTCTCAATTGGTAGGTTCACAGAGGTACCATTTAACTCTTATCTAGGCAGTAGCCAAACTTGCTGTTTTAAGACATTGGACAGATAGTCAACGCCCTTCCAATAAGGGATGGCTTGCAGAAATCTTGAATATTCTTAGGATGGAAAAGTCAGTAGCCAGATTAAGACATAACCTCTCTGCCTATAAGAGAAAATGGAAAAAGTTAGACACTCTTGCTCAAATAACTTAGAACACAGTTTTTTTTATCCTTTTTTTCTTACTCGATGGTGTTTTTTATAATGTCAGTATACTGTTTATTTTCTATGCTAGAAAATATCTTCTGCTTAACAGTTGTTATGAGTATACCTCTTTACTAGATTAGTTTGAAGGGCTGAATATAATTATTATAATGCCATTGTTCTTCCTAATGTAAAATGTTGGATTAGCCCAGTATGTATTGTATTTCTTTTTTCTGATGCAGTACAAGATGTAAACTACTATAGTCATGCTCTGTCTACCTTTGCTATGTTGGTTGTAATTGCTGTCTATGTATTGATGTAGCCTGTGCTGTAAAAATTTTCAATAAAGTATATTTAGTTTAAAAAAAAAAAGTACTGGTATAAGGAAATTCTGTCCCCCCCGGAAACTTTTTTTCCAAGCCAACTTGAATGGTCCCGTTGGCAGAAAACTGTAGTATATAGACAATGATCAATAGGGGTCATGACCCCTGCGGTAGCAGAAACCTTTGAGTACAGTGGACTCTCTCTGTCTCCAAGGGTCCTAAAATACATAATAACCATTAAATATATAGACTATGTTAATCTAAAAACTCACTAGCTGGGGAAGGCTTTCTCAAATACAGTAGATACATTTTAAGTAATCATTTGAAGACCTCCACCACACCAGCAGATCAGATATCCCCCAGAAGCAAGTTCCACAACAATAGAGCTGCAACCCCAAAAGCTCTATTCCTTGATTGTTTCAAAAGGGATGATGGAACGACAAGTAGGCCAGCATCAGTGGAGCAGAGAGGTCAGGTTGGGAGGTAAGAAACTAGAAGATTTTTAATGTAGTCAGGTCTCAAACCATGCAAGGCCTTGCATATTAGCAAGCATATCTTGAAGGTTATGTGCCCAGCAAGGGCAAACAGTGCAGTACATCCAAGACTGCTGTGATGTGGTCCCACCAAGAAGTTTTGTGTTCTGGTCACTTGAAGGCATTGCATTAAACTTTCAGATAGCCCCAAGTGCAGAGCATCACAGTAGTTGAATCTGGAGGTAACGAAACATGAACAATCTTTGCCAGGTCATCAGGAGACAGATGTAGTTTGATCCTGTCAATATTTCAATGATGGTAAAAGCCAGATTGGACCACCACTGACACCTGCTGGTCCAGTGTGTCAGCCTGCTGTCCAAAATGACCCCAAGATTCTTAACCAGATAAACAACAACAGGAGTTCGGATGTCTAGCATCAATCAATCAATCAACTCTTTATTTGTTTAGCGCTATTCCATGAGACCATAGTGTTGTACACAGTAAAATAATAAAAAAAAAAACAATCAAATTGGCATATAAAAATCATAAAACAACTAATCAAAAAATAGGATAAAAAGGACAGTAAACTAAGAAATACTAGCCTCAGGGAATGGTAGGTGAACAAATGAGTTTTTAATTTGAAGGACTCGATGGTCAGGCACTCCCTTATTCAATGAGTTAAAGAGTTCCACAGGGTCGGAGCCACAAATGTAAAGGAGCAAGCCCCAGAGGTGTTCAAATGGATCCTGGAAACCTCTAGCAAATCCCTCATCAGCAGAGCAGAGTAAGCAGGGGGCAGTAGAGGCATAGGAGATCTTGCAAGTAATGCGGCCCCTGCCTGTGTAGGGGTTTGTAGGTCAATAACCTGACCTTGAAGGTGATTTGCCAGTGCACAGACAGCCAGTGAAGATCACGGAGCACAGACATGACATAGCTAGATCTTGATAAACCAGTCAATAACCTCATTACCACATTCTGCACCAGCTACGATCAATGGATATCAACCCCCAGTAGCCCAAGGTATAGGGCATTGCAGTAATCAAGGCGCGAGGTTACAAAGGCATTGATCAACATTGGGAGGTAGCCAGTTGTGACCAGGTGCTTAATCTAAGTGATGTTCCTCAGATGGTAAAACAATGTTTTAATGACAGTAGACACCTGAGCTTTTAATGTCAGGCTACTGTTGAACACAATGTCCAGATTTTGAGCCTGATCAGAGGTTGGCAGCTGGTTGCCACCAGAAAAAGCACAGAAGGCTGAACTGCTGACAGCCACATACCTTGGTGACCTGGATCCACCACCAACACCTTGGTCTTGCCCAAATTCAACTTCAGTTAGTTGGCACTCATCCAGCCCTGAATCTTGGAGAGACAGCTATTAAAGATGGAGATCGCACCACCCTGTTCAGGCACAAAGGACATGTACAGCTGAGTGTTATCTACATAGCAGTGAAAGCTCAACCCATATCATGTTATGTCTCCCAATGGCATCATGTACACTGCAAATAACATGGGGGACAGCATGGAACCCTGCAGAGTCTCACATGACGGGGGAGAAGGATCAAGGAATAAATTCCTGACACCACTCTCTGAGTCCTGCTAGCGAGAAATGATTGAAACCATCTTTGGACTGTACCAGACAGTCCATAGAGCAACTGCAGGTGCTCCAGCAGCACCCTATGGTCCACAATGTCAAATGTTGCTGAGAGATCAAGTAGAACCAATATGGAATAGTTCCCTTGATCCCTCACTATCAGGAGATCATTAAGTACCTGAACCAGGGCAGTCACAGTGCTGTGCCTCTTCCTAAACCTGGACTGGAGAGGACTGTAGACATCATGAAGTGCTATGTTGTAATCCAGCTGCACAGCAACCACCTTCTCAATAACCTTGCCCACAAAGGGCAGGTTAGAGAGAGGTCTGTAGTTAGCCAAGCAGTCTGGATCGAGGGAAGTTTTCTTTAAGAGAGGCATAACCATTGCCTTTTTCAGGGGATCCAGAAACACTCCCTGAAACCAACAAGCACTGGACAATCTCAGTGAGGACTGGGCCGATATCTTCAACACATCTCACTAGCAGGTGCATTGGACCCGGCTCCAAACTACAGTAAGTTGGGCACATATTCTGGATGACTCGCACAATGTCCGCAATCACCAACCATCCAAAATCAGACCAGACAGACTGAGGGCTTACAACCTCTAGCCGATCACCGCAACACCCATTTGTGGTTCTAAGTGGATCCCCGATCTGATAGTGACAATCATATCAGTGAAGAATAGAGCAAACTCATTGCACTTAGCTTGTGAAAATGCTTCCAGTGGCTGGAATGCACAGCCAGTCGACAGTACAGAAGATCTGAGCTGGTTGATTTCTCACCACGGCAGTCTCTTTGGACAAGAACTCTCTCTTCTTACTAGAGATTGCTGATTGATAGTCCTGATAATGAGCCATCAATCTAAGTTTATCAACAGCCAGACTGGTTTTCCACCAGCATCACTCCAAACTTAAACTCTGATGCCTCAGCTCCTTCAAAGTCCCATCAAATCAAAGAGACTTTGGGTGAAGAGTGAGGTGCCAAATGCGGACAGGAGCAAGGGAGTTGAAGGCATCTGTCACCGCCATAGTGTAGGCACCTACCAGCTTCCCCAGCTCCCCGCTTACACTCAGCATGTCTGATAGATCCAGCACCCCGATAAGACCATCTGGAGTCAGACCCCTTAAATGGCAGTACCGAACCAACTCCGGAGGGGCAGGCCTATTGGGGGGGGCCTAAGATCTGAACCCTATAGTATGATGGTCCAACCACACTACTGGTTTCACCACCAAGTTGATGATCTCTATCCCTAGAAGGAAAACTAGGTCCAAAGAGTGTCTGTGACTATGGGTAGCAGAGGTAACTACCTGTGTCAGGCCCAACAAACTTATCAGTTGGAGGAAGTCTTGTTCAAAATGCAAGAGTTCATCACCAACCCAAGCATTGAAATCCCCAAGAATAATCCATCTAGGGGATTCCAGTACCAGGTCGACGATGAAGTCTGCTACTTCCTGATCCATCAGCTCCCTGAGTGCCCTTTGAGCAGGAGAGAGGTCCCTCCTCTGCTGACTTGACCTGTCCATCATCAGGTCATGTACCAGTTTAAAATCTCCCCCCCAATAATCATAGGCATGGAAAGGTATGGTTGTAAAATCTGACTTAGTTGAGTAAAAAATTCTGGTGCATCATGATTTGGTCCATACACACTACCTAATACTATCTCTTTGTTGTAAAGTAAGCCCAAGACATTGGTAAACATTGGTAACATTGGTAGTACAGAGCACTATAAAGACAGATGACCAATTGGCTCGCTTATCTTAGAATTTAATACCCCACTATATTTCTGCCCCTTAAATAAGTATTGAGAGACTGTTTGAAGGATGTCATAGTCTGACTAGTTACCACCTCAATCAGAAAGTCATTCCAAACTCTTGCCACCCTATTGGAGAACCAAAATGTACGAAGTTTTGTCCTACATCTATCCACCTTCAACTGTAAGGGGGTGGGCACGGGTGTTATGTAACTGCACCATAAGATGCATGTCCATTTGCTCCCAAAGCTGGTTATCAGATAATGCCCAATAAATTAGGCACATATCCCCTCTCATCCTACGGTACTCGAGGGGATACAAATCCAGTTTCATCAACCTATCCTCATATGCCATATCCTTAACTTCATAGATTTTTCTAGTAGCCCTTTGCTGTACCCTCTCCAGGGCTCTTATGTCCCCTTTGTAGCCCGGTGCCCAGAACTGCACACAACATTCTGTATGCGGCCTCACAAAAGAGGTATACAAAGGGGAGCAACACCTTTCTTTTCCTACTTTTTATATGTCTATGTATGCATCCCAGAATTCCATTTGTCTTCTTAACCACTAAATTACTGTGTGAGTGGAACTTGAGGTCATTACTGACCCTGATACCCAAATCTGTCTCCTCATGTACTACTTTAAAAGTATTACCACCCAGACTATAATTTATTTCTGGATTTTTTATGCCAAAGTGCATAACGGTACATTTCTTCACATTAAAGGTTGCCCCATTTTCCTTTGCCCATAACTCCAATTCTCCAAGTGCTAGTTGTAAGTTTGAGGCATCAGATATTTTATTAACTGGATATCCTATATGTGTATCGTCAGCAAATTTAGAAAGCCAAATGTCTAGTGTTACCTGCATAGTTGACATACAGAGGTTAAACAAACATGGTCCCAGCACAGATCCCTGTGGGACCCCACTAGTGACTGCTGCCCAATCAGACATTTCTCCCAGGACGTATACTTTTTGTTTCCTTGCAGACAAACAATCTCCTACCCAGTTGACTATTTTAGAATGTATCCCCAAGTTAGAGATAGTTTTAGTCAATTGTTCATGAGGGACCTTATCAAATGCCTTTGCAAGGTCTAAGAATATTACATCCACTGGACTGCTTCATCAAGTGATTTACTAACTTTACTGTAAAATTCCAATAAGTTTGTTTGACATGAACGTCCCTTAGTAAATCCATGTTGGGAATTGTCTTTTTTCCCCTCCAGCTTCACATAGTCCATGATGTAATCCTTCACAGTACCCTCCAGTACCTTCCCTAATGCAGACATTAGGCTAATAGGCCTATAGTTTCCCACCTCATGCTTTTGTCCCTTTTTATGAATAGGGACAACTGTTGCCTGTCTCCATGCCTGTACAGTTTTCCCTGATTCCAATGACTGTTGAAATATTTGTGTGCCAAGTGCCAAGTGATCTGCCAGTTCTTTTAACAATCTAGGATGTAGACCATCAGGTCCACTAACTTTTTTCTGATTCAGACTTCTAAACCTTGTTCTTACATCCTCTAGCTCTATTATGAGATCCAAGGTTCCCACTACAGTGTGATCTGCTATGCTGAATTTTTGGTCTTAATTAAACACTGAGGAAAAGTATGTATTAAACCTATCAGCCATTTGCTTATTGTCAGAAACAATTTTTTCATCATTATCTTTCAGTGGTCCAATTTTTTTACCCTGTCCCCTTTTGTTATTTACATATGTATAAAAACTTTTATAATTATCCCTTGTTTTTGTTGCCAGTTTTAATTCATAGTTGCTTTTTGCCTTACCAATAGCCCTTTTGACCCTTTTTAGATGGTGTTTATAGATTGCCCATGACTTGGCTTCCCCGGCTCTCTTTGCCCTAGAGTATGCCTTATTCTTATTATTTATCAACCTTTTAACTGTAGAGGTCATCCAAAGGGGCAAAATTCTCTTGGAGCTATTGTATTTTTTATGAATAGGGACATGTTTTTGGATCAGCTCATTTATTTTGTTTATGAATTTTTGTCCCACATTTCTTGAACTGTTAGATTGGTCAGCTCCTGCTACCACTTCCACGTGTCCAAATCATGTTTAAATATACCATAATAATCCCTGTTAAAGTCATACAATAATGTACTCCTACTAGTAATATGGTAGCCCCTATCAATTTGGAAGCTAACCATGGAATGGTCGCTATTTCTTAACAGAGCCTCAACCTTGCAGTTTAGAATATTATCAACCATATTAGTTAAAACTAGGTCTAAAATATGATTCCCCATTGTGTTTTACTGTACCAGTTGGTCCATTCCTGCAGCTAGTAGTTCTTCGAGGAAACTAAGTTCGACTTGAGAGTTTACCTGCAATAGGTCCCATTGTATACCAGGAAGATTGAAATCTCCTAGTATAACGGCATAGTCCTCTTGGGCTATACATTTAATAAAATTCAGTAGGTGACTAACTTGTTCAGGTGACCTAGCTGGTGGTCTGTATATGACTGCTATGTTAATCTTGGGTGCTCTAGGTGGAATAACCTTAACCCATAAAATTTCTTCCTGTGCCCATACAGTACAGTCCTTGATCGTGGATGTAATATCATTTTGGATATATAATGCTACTCCACCACCTCTAGTATGCTGCCTCTCCTTATTATAAAGAGTATACCCTGGGATTTGCTTTTCCCAATTATCTTCAGCCCTCCACCATGTTTCCATAATGGCACATACCTTGATTTTATCATTATACAGCTTGAGTTTTAATTCATACATTTTATTAGTAAGACTTCTGGCATTAAAAACAAGGCAATTCCACACTGAATTATGTCTGTGAGTCATGTTTGTGTTCACAACCCCAGATCCCCCCATTATCTAGTTTAAATGTTGTTCAATACTCTGTTTTAATTTAGATGATAGTATCCTTTTTCCCTGCCTGTTTAGATGTAAGCCATCATATGAAAAGCTGTGGTATGCCTGGAAATCCTCCCAGGCAAAAATATATCTTCCCAATGAATCCTTTATCACATTAGTTGTTATATATGGAATTTTCCTATGAATAAGGATCATGACCCCACAACTATTTGTCATTCCTTCTGCCCCAAAAAACTAGCCAAATTGTTGTCTTCGAAACTGGGACACTTCGGCATCCAGAAGGTGTGTTTTTTGAACATAAACAATGTCTACGTTCAGTAACTTTAGGTGATTTAAAACCTGATATTGCTTTCTTCTTTTTCTACCCCCTTTGATATTCCATGTAGCAATGCAAATACAGTTAGCCATTTTTCATAATGTGAAATCAGCAATCCCCCATTTCCTATTCAAGGAATCATATATATGCCAGAAACATACCTGTCTTATCATTTTTGTTGTGCTCATAGTAGTTATTATACCCTCCCTCCCTCCCCTCATCCAACCTAGTGGTATACCATAACGATAAGTAACTGATATCTGGATCAGATTGTCCCTATATTCCCCCCCTTGTTATTGGAACACTATACAGCTGGAACTGCATCAGTCCCTTGTTTCCCTCCTCCCGTTGCCCAGATACATGGAAAGATAGCCTATCTGACTAATAAAACCAAGCCAAAGCTGCAAATGTGCAAAAAGTAAAAACAAACCTATACTGTACCTATGGATTCGGTAATTCAGGCAGAATTACTACACCTGAAAGCTCCAAATCATAGCTCACCACCGTTCGGCATTTTCCCTTTAATAAAAGTATCCAGAAGGGAATCCTTCTGGGTTGTCAGCACGCCCGTTACCATCCAGTTATTAACACTATTAGTGCACTCCTCATTAAGTGCATACCCTTTAGAGAGAGCTCCAAAATAACATCTATATGGGTACTATTCCCACACCAACTCCAACATTTGCTAGCGAGGAGCGCCCTCTTGTGGCAAGTCAGCATCTAAACTTTCTCTGTTTATGCAGAAGTGAAGACCTTAAACACAAACCTACAGCCTTCCTTTTGCCATGAGCTCTTGCATATCAGAGCGATCGTGACAAGTTGTAATCTGTAATCTAAACAAATATTAAAAGGAAATAATAAAAATAAAAAAGGGAAAAGAGGGAAGTGAATATCTGAGTGAGTCCTCGCTAATATCTCGAGTTCCAAGTCCTGAACTTCCATTCTGTAAGTCCCACTCGAAAATCTAAGTCAAACTATGTGGCTGTCATTTCTGTGAGGATATTCTTAACAAATTATGTCCCTGCTTTTGCCATATGTTATTTCTTACTGATGGTCTAGCCCTCCATTGCTTTTTCTATTTATTTCCTTCAGCGATGAGAAAAAACATCAGCACCTCTTCTCATGATCACAGCTTCTTTTGTGATCATTCAATGAGCATGAAACAGATCAGGATAAGCCTTCTGCAGTGCTTTTAACACTGGCTCCACTTATTTGAAGGATGTCCAACTACCTGAGATCAATACCTGGAGATGAGCTGGATACCCCATTCGGAATTTTATCCCCGTGGCTATTAATTTCATTACTATGGGGTGGAAAAGTGATCTCCTCTGTCTCACCATAACGGGGAGACCCTGAGTTATTCAAATTTTGTTCCTCTTCCAGAGTACCTGTTCTAGCTCCTTTATTTTTGCCAGGAGAAACTGCTTTTCTTGATAATTAAGGAATTTAAACATTAGTGGTCAGGGCAGTTGGTCTGGGCCTGGCATCAGTCTCAGAGCTCTGTGAGCCCTCTCTATTATGTATGAGGCCCCAAAAGGAGAGGGGCCAGCTAGCTTCTCAATCAATTTCTGGTTGAACAGGATAGCATTGCTGCCTTCTTCTCGTTCAGGAATTCCTGGGATCACCACATTATTTCTGCAACTCATCCCCTCCAAATCTTCGATTTTTTGCTCCAGTTTCTTAATTCTTTGTCAGATGTCTACGATGGCGTTTTCCACTCAGTAGTTTTTTTTCTCAATAGAAATAAGCCACGTTTCGCTATCTGACATTCTAGTTGAGAGGTCCTCAAGTGCAGCCAACATCTGCTTCATTTCAACAACGACCGATTTTAGGTCATCCCTAAATGGTTGCAGCTCTTTTAGAAAGATTTCCAGAGTGAGGGGAGTTGCCTCAGGAGCTAGAGTATGGGAAGCCATTGTAGTGAGTTGCTTGCCGCCACCAGATGACTGGGCCTTGCATCTTTTGCCACTTTTCTCTGGGGAAACCGGAGGGGTATGTCGGGGTAGCACGCTTCTCATTTCTGCTTCCATTCCAGGTCCGAATTGCAGTCCTGCAGTTCCACTCACTTTCAAGTTGTTAAGAAGTAACTGGAAATTTGTTTAAAAGCAGTTAAATTGGAGAAATAGCCCTGGAAAATGGGAGCTGGGTCCAAATGCTGCTACACAGTCTGCTGCATCATGTGGTCGGCAAGTCTGCTACTTCCTGCAGGAATTCCTTCTCACCAACGGGTGGCCGATAAATGAGAAGTATCCTGAAACCTGCACCGGTACCCAAAATACACTCAAAGGATCTGGTTGTTCCCACAGGGATGTCTACAAGGCCCAGATCAAATTTAAAACAAATGGCTACCCCCCCCCACGGTCCACTCTAAGGCGGTGTATCACTGAGTACCTATCCGGAATTGCTGATTCCAGGGCCACCATTTTCATCCAGCCAGGTCTTGATGATGCAGGCCAAGTCAGCTGAACCCACAAGAGCAGCAATAATTGATGTGTTATTTTTAATGGACCTGGTGTTACACAACACCTCTGGAGAGGGACAGATTGCTGAGATAGACTGGGCAACTTGCCCACTACATATGGAGCCCTTGGGTATGGGTACCAAACAGGTAGCACCCCTTTCCTGGACCCATTTTGCCCCAGGGCATCTCCTCATTCCCATCACCCTAATCCACCCACTTTGCTCCAGAATCCAACCAGGCCCAGGTCCAGATCTTCACCATTTCATCCCCCTCCTGGCTATCCCCAATGCCTGATAGTACCCATACACCTCAGCAGGCAGAGGGGGACAGTCAAAATGGTGGAGGTGTATGAGACTAGGGGGGAGAGTAGTGCCTGATTGTCAGCAACCCCTGCCAGAACATTGTCACCCTGAGCTATTAGCAGCACGCAACAGTGAATAAATACCAGCAACAATGCAACATGCAACATGCTTACAATACATACACACTCCCACACTCCACAACCCTATTAGTAAAAACAAAATATAACCCCAACTCTATTCTAACACAACATTACAACAATCCCCAGCAAAACCCCCACTATTAACAATCACTTACTATTCAATTACATAAACCATTCATACCATACACACAACATATACAATCAATGCACTATACATTAGTCACAAAAATTTAAAATGGATGTGACAGAATATAACACAGTAACTAGAGTTTAAAATGTAATTTAAAGTGAAAGGTTCAGTCCAAAATGGTCCGTGAAAATGAATTAGTCCCAAAGGCTCCACTGCCTGGGAGCCATAGATCAGTACTCTCAAAACCTCTGCACGCTCACTACCGAGGTTGAGGGAATAAAATGAAATGGCTTGAACAAATATACTGTGGAGCTCACACCTTCTGACAGCTGCAATGACATAGTTCTAGTTTTATCATGGGCTCTCACTGCCGTGTGGAAATCAGAAATTGTCCTCCATTATTACCAAGTAAACTCAGATTCCAAAGAACAGGTTAAAGTTACAACACTGCAGTTAGAGGTACTGTGTGAAATCTCATATATAAAGATTATACATTTTCCCAGTCAATCCACCTCCTTCAGTCTACTCCTGTTATTTGGCCACACAGTCACTGGGAACCAAGCTAGGGCTCCAAAGAAGAAAAAGTCTCCCCTTACCGAAGACACTGGGAACCAGATCATCAACACAGTTCAGAGACAGAGGCTGAACAGGGCTTAGGATGCTGAGAACATTATATCCAAGCAAGATGATCAACTAGCACTTGGGGGCCCCACTCAGACACCAAACCTTTCCCCAGACCCACCCACTGCTATGACCACTCATCAGCCACTGTGTAGCAGAATGAAAGTGCTGCAGGTGCAGCTGCCCACCGGCAGCAACAGTATGGAACACCACCAGAATGGGGTCCGGGAGTAGAAGGAACCCCCCTCAACATTCCAGTGGCTTCTACTGACAGGTCTGGTTGGCAATCCACTCCCAGCTGATTCCTCTACACTTTAGCAGCATCTACTGTCAGATTAGGTTTGCGATCCACTACCAGCTGTTCCCCCACACTCTGGCCTCCTGAGTTGGGTCACTCCACGCTCTGCGGCCAGGGCTCCACACTTGCTCAGGCCTCACCCTTTGGTGACTAACACTGAATCTTAACAGGCACTTTAGCTCTAAATGCAGGCTGCAATTTTGAACACTATAAAAAGTCTTAGAAATTGTTTTTAGCGAGTGATGATGTTCTTGAATGCATCCATATCTTAGTTATTAGCCATGGACAATAGCCAACAATCCAAATACAAAATACAAGCTCAGAATCACATAACAAAGGAACAACAAATAACAAATAAAACAACTACACCACAAAATAAATTAAGATAAAACTAATGACTGCTCCATGCTACTGATTTGATGGCCTGTCCAGCATGGCTGCCATCTTCCACTGCATGTGAATACCGAATGCCACAACATACTGTAAGAAGGGTTATCACATCTCCAATCACTGAGGCACCCTGTTGGCTCAGCTCAATCACCATGACCTCTGTCTTCCCTGGGATGAGACATAATCAGTTTGAAGCCATCCAGTCATTTATCTCTGCAAGACATTGCTCCAGCACCAAGGCTGCATGATCCTTACCAGAAAAACAAAACATGTACAGGTGAGTATCATCTGCATAGCAGTGAAACTCAACCTCTTACCATCTAATGATCTCCCCCAAGGTCAACATGTACACAGGAAACAACACAGGAGCAATGAGCAAGCCTTGAGGGATCCCAAAAGAGAATGCAGAAGCCCCATAGATAAAGTTTCCTAGAGCAACCTGCTGAATTCTTCTAGTTATGTGAGATTCAAACCAGTGCAAAATGGTGCCAGTGATAATCCTGTACAGGTAGGTCCTCAGGTGATCCAACAGCACCCTTTGGGTGACTGTTTCAAATGGTGATAACAGATTGAGAAGGATCAACATGGAAAGGAGTCCTTGATCCCTCACCAGGAGGAGAGCATTATAAAATATGTACAGGCTGTGGCAGAGTTTTGTATTTAGGCAGCCATCTCACTTAGTGTCTGATCAAGCTCCTTTATAGAGTTTATATATCATATTATATCTTTGCTAAAGTTAGAGCCCTTTTTCTAACCACCTTAGAAACTGTTAGTTTACACCAGTTGACACATAATGCTAGTCACAATCTATGAGGTCATTGGTATCATCCTTAAATGGTGGACTGCGTTGTCTATATACCACATTTTCTGGTGAAATCCATTCTGGAGCAAAGCACCAGGCTAAAAAGACTACACTGTGTCATTACCAAAAGAAATACCTTGTTGCATGGAATGCACTGTTTGGAGCTAACTGTGGTTTGACACACTACATAATGCTGCTGCTGCAACAGTAAATATTGTTTCATATGAATCCATTCTGAATGTGACTTTCCTTTTTTTGTTTGTAATTTATGCTCCTCTACCCCTGGCTGCCCCATCTAACCGACCTCCACAGCCCCATCACCCTGGTATAACAGGAACTTACCCTTACCTGGTCACTGGGTGTGGAACCTGTGAGAAATCGGTTGCCATCCACAGCCAGAGGTGTTTTTCCACCTTTTTCTACCTTCCCATTGCTGGAGCGCACATGTAGGATGATGCATGTAGAGGTGTCCGTGCATCCGCAGAAGTACCACAGCACCCTTCCTTCTTCTACCTCTCTGACCTGCATTACCCTCTGGCCTCCACCTGGGGGTAGTTATTTGGTGGGAGTGCCAGGCCACCCTCCCTGGGAGAGAAGAACTGTCCTCTGGACACTCGATCCTCTCCCTCCCCTGCTGACCCCCAGCAGCCCATGCTAGCTCCAGAATATGGTCCAGAACCTCCACCCTCAGCACCACCAGGCTGGCTAAAAGTGGCTTTCTTTATGGCTGTTTCAGTTTAAATCTTACTGTGGAAGGAGGCACCAGGCTAGTTCTTCTTTCTAATTATGAACCCCCTCACTAGTGAGACAGAAAATAACCCAGGATCCACCACTAACAGCTATGCCAACCTAGTGATGGTATAAGGAAATGTCCTTACCACATAAGAAATCTGAGCAGATGCTTGCCCTACAGAGGGCTTACCAAAAAAAACTCTGTGATTGTGATTTTGTAAAAACAAACACCTCAAGACCATCTTTAATGACAAACTCAGAGTGTCCACAACATATAGCATGTACACTCAGTAGCAGACATGCAAAATCACAAAATCATCATAAACAAGCATTTGTCAATGCTGAAAGTTTGCTTGCTGGTATTGGCATTGTTAGCACAGGAGTTAGACAGATGCAGAACAGGAATGGCAGTGAAGTATTGAACTACATGTGAACCCCACCTCCACACTGCAGAGATGGATAGGCATTGGGGTATGCCTTTGGGTTGTTGAGCATAATGCTCACACCAGTAACCACACTTGGGAGACTTCAGTACCTGGCTATGTATTGTTCAGAAGAGACCGAGGTGCAAAAAGGGGGGGAGGAGTGGCCCTGTATGTTAATGAAAATATCAAAGCTACAGAAATTCAGAATACACATAAGGAGCCAGAAGAACTGTGGGTCACCCTGGAAACAGGAAATGGGACAGCCATAAGAACTGGGGTTGTCTACAGGCCCCAGACCAGAGGGAGGACATAGACACATTACTGTTAGAAGATATACAAAACATGACAGCTAAAGGGAGGTTCTGATAATGGGAGACTTCAACATGCCAGATACAGATTGGTCAATACCAGCAGGAACATCTGCCAGAACTAGACTCATAGTGGATTCCCTGCAGGGGAGGGCCTCAAACAACTGGTACAGCAACCCACAAGAGACAGGGCTATCCTAGATCTAGTACTGACTAACAAAGAAGGGATCACAGATCTCCAGGTAGAAGGTCACCTGGGGCCAGTGACCATCACATGGTATGGTTCAATTTGGCTACTACATCTAAATCATCCCATTCCAAGGCAAAAATATGGGACTTCAGAGGAGCTGACTTTGATAAGATGGCCAACAGAGTTAAGCTAGCCCTGGCAAAAGAAACACAGGTGAGGAGGTACAGGCAAAGTGGGCAAGCATTAAGGATACAATACTTGAAGCAACATCCCATTGTGTTAGACAGAAAAGGAAGTAAAAAGAAGAAGGAAACCACTTTGGTTCTCAAATACAGTAGCAGAAAAGGTCAGAGCCAAAAGGCTGGCCTTCAGGAAATATGAGGACACAGCGGGATGAAGATAGGGAGGCATACCAAACTGCCCTAAGGAAGCAGGTAAGGCAGTAAGGCAGGCAAAGTCCCAAACTGAGGAAACACTAGCACGAACAGTAAAGAAGGTGACAAGACTTTCTATAGATACATTAGTGAAAGGAGAAAGTCCAGAGGGGGTATTGCAAGCTTAATGGAGAAAAGGGAGCATGTGAGGAGGAGGACCCTGTAAAGGCATCTATCCTAAATAGATACTTTGCCTGAGTATTTACTGAAGAGAAGGTAGGGCAGGGCCCACAGCTCAGCATCATGGACACAGGGGAGGGAGGTGAGCACTACTCCTTCACAAAAGAAAGGGTCCTACAAGAGCTTGCTAAGCTCAGGGTGGATAAGGCAATGGGACCTGATGGCATACATCCCAGGGTACTTAAGGAGCTAAAGGAGGAACTAGCAGAGCCATTAGCAGAATTGTTTAGTGAGTCTCTGAGCACAGGAGAGGTCCCAGAAGACTGGAGAAGGGTTTATGTGATCCCGCTCCACAAAAGTAGTAGCAGGGAGGAGGCGGGAACACAGACCAGTCAGTCTTACCTCAGTAGTGGGCAAGATTATGGAGGCACTTAAGGAAAGGATAGTGCAACACCTGGAATCCATAGGGGCACAGGATCCAAGACAGCATGGGTTTACAAAGGAAGGTCCTGTCAAACTAATCTCATAGATTTCTTTGACTGGGTAACCAGAGTGGTGGACCAAGGGGAGCAGTTGATGTCACCTACCTTGACTTCAGCAAAGCTTTTGACACTGTTCCACATAGAAGATTGATAAATAAGCTAGGTAGGCTCGGGTGGGTCTGAAGTTGGTCAACTGGGTGGCAAACTGGTTGACTGGCAGAAAACAGAGAGTGGTGGTAAATGGTATACAGTCAGAAGAGATGCAAGTCACAAGTGGGTACCTCAGGGATCAGTCCTGGGGCCAGTCCTATTCAACATCTTCATTAGTGACCTGCAGATGGACTAGAGGGTAAGGCTTGTCTGTTTGCAGATGACACCAAGATCTGCAACAGAGTAGATGATCCAGATGGGTGGGCAGAATGAGAAGAGATCTGGATAAACTAGCAAAATGGTCAGAAGAGTGGCAACTGGATTTAATGCAAAGAAGTGCAAAATCATGCACATAGGGAAGAGAAACCCTGAAGCCACTTATAGGCTGGGAGGAGTTGCTAGCAGTCACAAAGGAAGAAAGAGACTTGGGCATCATCATCACTGATGACCTAAAATCATCCAAGCAGACCTCTAAAGCAGTAGGTAAGGCTAGGGGGTGTTAGGGTGTATTAGTAGGGTATCATGGAGTCGTAAGAGGGAGGTAATAATCCCTCTGTACAAGACATTGGTTAGGCCCCATCTGGAGTACTGCGTGCAGTATTGGAGGCCACACCTTCACAAGGACATTAGCCAAATTGAGGCAGTCCAGAGAAGGGCAACCAAAATGGTGCAGGGACTGCATCAGAAGACATATGAGGACAGATTAACGGAGCTCAATATGTATACCCTTGAGCAAAGGAGGGAGAGAGGTGATATGATCGAGACATTTAAACACCTTAAGGGCATAAACAAGGTGAAAGAGTCTAACATGTTTAAATATAAGAAAAATAGCAGGACAAGAGGACACAGCATGAGATTAGAGGGAGGCCGATTAAGGGGAATGTGAGGAAATTCTTTTCACAGAAAGGGTGATAGATGCATGGAATAGCTTACCACAAGAAGTGGTGGCTATGAATACAGTGCAGGGCTTCAAACAGGCATGGGATAGGCATAAGGGAGCAATACAAATGACTATGAATAGATAGGTCACTGACAGAGCAAAGGCCGATGGCACATTTATAAGGTAGAAAAAGAAATGGGCAGACTGGATGGGCCTTGCGGTCCTTATCTGCCGTCAACTTCTATGTTTCTATGTTTCTATGTTTCATTTCACCTCAGCCTATCCTGCAGACACCAACAAGTGTTGAGATGTGCTTGGGGTATTCAGCTTCACAGTCACCCCATTCCATAAGGACATAAGCTGAAACGGCTGCAGTATAGGAGAAGGGGGTGAAGTCTGGGGCCAAAGAGTCCAAGGCACACCTTGATGCCTGTCACTGGCTGCATGATGGGTGTGGAATGGCATGAGCACTACAGCCAGCAATCCAAAGGCCCACCACTGACGCTTGTCAGTCTACAGGGTGGGATGCTATGGTTAGGAACCGTAACACCCCGGGCATTTGTTGGTATTTGCACTACAAATTTTCAGCATGGCCTTTTTGTGACCCACACCTCATGAAATCATTTGGTACCTCTGCTCATGAACAGTGGCACTGTGATTTTGTTAATCTGTCTTGAATGTTGATTTGCTACAGCGACCGTGGCATTCTGAGCCAGATACAGAAAAACACAGTTTGGACAGGATGTGAAAAATGACAGCTATTCTGTTCATAAGGAGGTGTGGAAAAATGCCAATGCTGAAAATCTGGAGTGAAAATATTAAAAATTCTCAAAGTTACGAGCATATGTGGAAACTGTGCAATGCATGCTCGTAATACAGTCATTTTGTGAAATGTTCTCACCAAATTTTCAACATAGGCATTATGGGACCTCCGCTCAGGAACAGTGTCACTGTGATTTTGTTACTCTGCCCCAAACACTGATTTCCCACAGCAACTGCGCCATTGTGCGCCACATGTGCAAAACCACATTTCTGGCAGGATGTGAAAAATGATAGCTGTACTGTTCATAAAGAGGTGTGCAAAAATGGCAATGTTGAAAATCTGGAGTGAAAATATAAACAATTCTCTGAGTTATGAGCGTGCATAGAAACTGCGCAATGCATGCTCGTAACACAGTCATTTAGTGGAATTGTTTCACTAAATTTGCAACATGGGCCTTTTGGGAGCCCACATCATGACCAGTAACACTCTTGTTTCATTACTCAGTCCCAAAAGGTGAATCTGTGCAGTGAATGTGACCAAATAATGACATGACAGTGACTGAATTCATGAGGTTGGTCCCAAGAACCCCATGTTGAAAATGTGGTGCCAGAATTCACAGACATGGCTGAGATATCTACCTAGGTTGAAAAAACCCATTTATGCCATTATACAGTTTACCAGTATTTCTTCATTTCGCAGTTGGCTTTGAAGAGTGCAGACATATTCCTACTCCACCAAAGATCATTGCTCCCAGCTCTGGAGGTAAGTATGGGGTGTGAGAGGCGTGGAGATGTGGGCATGCAGAATGTGGGTGCAGGTTGGGGGAGGGGGCACCGGACACAACGAGGGACTCTTTTCTACTTTTCAGGTAAAAAGAAAAAAAAAACATTGTGGGAAGGTTTTCTTTGTTTGCAGGTAGATTTGGTATGCTGGGGTGTGCTCCCAGTGTGCCACCTGTGTGTTTGTTTTGGGGGGACTGGAGCCAATGGGGATTGTGCCCCCATCGGCAAAAAAAAAAGGATCTGTGTTGGGTGGGGGACATGATGCAGAGGGTGATTCGGTACCCCCCTCGGCAAACTTGATCTATGAGGCAAATGAACTGCAGAAGAGGCATGCCAACAGGGGGATTAGGCACCCGTGTCAGCTTTCATGGGGACTCTGAGGTGGTCGGTGACAGCCACCACCATATTACTGGAAATGTTACACTAGGCAAGGTACCACCCTGCAATTACAGTCACTCCCTCATTGCAGCAGCGATTTTGTTTCAAGTTGGTGGCATGCTTGCTAAACTAGTGTCAACAGCAGTGTACCACTGGATTGGGGAAAGGGGGCCAATCCTCTAAATGCAATGGGGGCATTGTCCACCACAGTGTCGCACCTCCAAAACCCTGCTTCTCTCCTAAGCTGTCACATAATGTTTCTTGTGCATGCATGCATGCAAGCAAATATAGCAAGCATTTGTCAATGCCAATTGTTGTCTTGCTGGCTTTGGCATTGGTAGTGCCAGAGTTAGAGATGCATAATAGGAATAGCAGTGAAGTATTGAAGTGATGATAACCCCACCCCCACCCTGTAGAGACTGACAGGCATTGGGGTGTGCCTTTGGGTTGTCAGCTATAACACTCATGTCATTTTGCCTCACCCTACCCTGTAGACAGTGACAAGTGCTGTGGTGTGCTTTAGGGTCTTTGGGCATTATATGTACCCCATTACATAAGGAAATATGCTGAGGTGGGTGCAGTATAGGAGAATGGGGTGAACTTTGTAGGTGAACACTGTAAGGCACACCATGATGTGTGTCACTGGCTGCAGGGTGGGGGTGGAATAGGAAGCATTACAGCCGATGATCCCAAGTCACACCCCTGACTCCTTTCACTCTGCAAAGGGTGAGGTGTTACAGTTGGAAACCTTAACGTCGCAGGCGTGTGTTGGTATTTTCACTCCAAATTTTTAACATGGGTGTTTTGCAACCCTACGTCATGAAGAGCATCACTATCAGTTTGTTAGGTGAAAGGTGGTTTTACACAGCGACTATGCCATTTGGTGACACAGGTCTGAAAACACATTTTGGGCAGTATGTAAAAAATGAGAACTGCATTGTTCATGAGGAGGTGCAAAAAAATAACAACGTTGAAAATATGAAGTGAAAATATGGAAAATTAGCGAAGTCATGAGCATGCATAGAAACTGTGCAATACACATCCGTAACCCAATTATTTTGGGGATTTTTTTAACCACATTTTCAACATAGGCATTTTGCGACCTCCTTTCATGAACAGTGGCACTGTGATTTTGTTCATTTACCCCAAAAGTTGATTTCCCACAGTGACCACTCCATTGTGCGCCACAGGTGTTAAAACACATTTTAGGCAGGATGTGCAAAATGACAGCTGTACTGTTCATAAGGAGATGTGAAAAAATGCCAGTGTTGAAAATGTGGCATGAAAATATTGCAAATTTGTGAAGTTACAAGGGTGCGTGGGAACTGCACAACGCACTCTTGCAACACAATCATTTTATAGACTTTCATCACCAAATTTTCAACATAGGCATTTTAGGACCTCTGCTCATGAATAGTGGCACTGTCATGTCCTCAAACTGTCCTGAAAACTGATTTTACACAGTGACCGTGCTATTCTGCGCTGGACATGTGAAAACACATTTTGGTCAGGATATGTAAAATGACAGCTGTACTGCTCATAAGGAGGTGTGGAAAAATGCCAATATTGAAAATCTGGAGTGAAAATATTACAAATTGACGAAGTTATGATCGTGCGATGAAAGTGTGCAACACACACTCGTAAAACAGCCTTTTTTTTTAATTTTTCCACCAAATTTGCAACATAGGCTTTTTGAGAGCCCCTCTCATGAACAGTGGCACTGTCGTTTCATTAATCGGTCCTAAAAGGTGATTCCATGCAGTGACTGCAAAATTACCTTTCGGGACTGAATAACGCCATGACAGTGACAGAATTCATGAGGAGGGGTAACAATAACCCGATGTTGAAAAATTTGTGTCAAACTTCCCAAAAAATGCCCAAGATATGCACCAAAGTTGAAAAAACCCTATTTATGCCATTATACAGCTTACCTGCATTTCTTCAGTTCACGGTCGGCTTTGAAGAGTGCAGATGAGTTCCTGGTCCACCAAAGATCATCATGCTGTGATCCAGAGGTAAGTATGGGGGGTGGGGAGGTAGGGTGTGCAGTGAGTAGGCACGGGTTATGGAAAGGGCAGGAGACCAGGAGGACCGCTTCCTTTTACAAGGTGAAAAAAAAAGGGAACATTGTGAGAAGTTTTTTTAATTGCAGGGACATTTGGCACACTGGAGTGGGCTCTCAGCATGTCACCTGATTGTTTTTTTGGGGGGGCTGTAGCCAACGGGGGATTGGGCACCCCCTTGGCACACAACAGATGGGGGGAGCCATTATGCTGATGGGGAGTGGGCTCCCTGTTGGCAAAATAAAGAGTGAAGGGGGATTGGGCCCCCTCTCAACAAAGAAAGACTGTTTGTGGGGGAGTGCATGATGCCGAAGGGGATTGGACACCCCCTCGGCATGCACTTGGGGTGGTCATGATGCCGATGGAGAGTGGGATCTCCCATTGGCAAATGAAGTGGGGCGAGGCATGCTTTGGGCAGCGGCATTCAGTGCCACCATGTTTATGTGGGAGGCATGTTATTGTGCCACTGCAATGAGAAGCTTGCTTCTCATTGCAACGGACCTATTCTTTGATCTGATGGCCACATTCCAAATTGCTGGTGTGGTGCCTGCATGCTGACTGATTGGGTAATGACTGATGCACCTTCTGATGCATGCCCTGTATTCACCCAACAGTTACCGCGCCTCCAAATCTGCTACTACTGCAATATGTTGGCTGCGCATGTGCGAGTCAACATAAAAATGTACAAAGTCATAGAGAAATAGCATGTTTAAAGCTCTGAAATATGAAAAATAGTCAAGGATGTGACTGAAAACAAAATGTACATTATGTTTTATAATTTCAGTCATACATGAACTAAAATATTTACTGTCTTAAAGATTGAACATACTGTAGTTATGACTACTTATTAATCATCTGCTACTTTGTGCAGGTCCCTATTGGCCCTGTATAAAGCAAGTTAATATTTAGGTCATTCACAAAGCATGTTATAACTTACTGTATCTAATTACCTGTGTAGGGGCTGCAAAGCGGTTCATAAAGCAGGTCAGGACTACAGTAATCTTTTGCTTTGCACATTGTTTGATGGACCCCGTATGAAGAAAATTACAAATCTGCTAGCTAGTGCAGTGCCCTGTGTGAAGAAAGTTATTACCTACCTACCACCATGCAAGTCCAACAAGAATTTGGAACCAGAATTACAATTCTGACAGAATTCTCCCATTAAAATTATGCATTGCACACAGCACTAGACTTTGGATGTACTGTACACCTGCTTTTATACAAGCTACATCCCAAAGAAGTTTATCCTGACCTAGCACTCTTACTTCTGTAGTAGGTAAACTAATGGATACACTAGTCAAAGAAGAAGTGGTGCACTGCAAGAAGAACAAATGGGATCCAGGAAAGAAAACTGCATTGGTTTGTGGTAGGGAGGTATTGTTAGACTAACCAGACTGCATTCTTTGACTGGGTAAGTAGGGCAGTGGATAAGTGTCATGCAGTAGATTTGCTCTATTTTGACTTCAGCAAGACATTTGACTTGGTGCCACATAGAAGGTTGCTGAAGAAGCTAGAGGATCTAGGCATAGCAAAGTACATAGATGAGTGGTAAAAGGGTTGGAGCAGAGATTTCAAGGGGTAGTGAAAACAGAGTCAAACACAGGGAGAGGTAGATAACTATTGAGGTGCCATAGTAATCAGTCATGGGTCAAGTCCTTTTCTTTTTTTTTTTGGTTTTCTTTGTTGTATTATTTATACTCTAGCCCTGCAGCCCTCTCGCTCTGGGGGAACCCCAGCCCTGTCACCCCAGCATCTACCAGCCAGTACAGCAGTCACTTCCAGGGCTTAACCCCCCAGTGGGGTTGAAAAGGGGGCCCTCCCCCAATGCCAGATCCAGTGGTGCTGTGCTGTGCTGTGGCTAGCTGGGTGCAAGGCCTGCAAGTTCCCCCATCATCATCCACAGGCTAGTTCTGACTTTTTATTGCTCCCCTTGTGGGAGCATGGCATGCAATGCTGCCAGTGACTGGGACTGCACATGCTCCCGTGCACACCCACCTCATCAAGCAGCTGCTGTGTCCCTGACCCCTGTTGTTTGACTTTGTGCTGTTGAGTCCCAGACTCCGCTAGGGGTCAGGTGAACACCGGTTGCAGAATCCCCCCAGCCTGGAGATAGAGAGCAGTCCTTCAGATGCTCAGTCCATCTCCTCCCTGTTGACCCCCGGTGACCTGTGCATGTTCCCGAACAATGGTTGCCAGAGTGGTGTGAGGTGTGGCCTCCAGCACCTCAACCCTTAGTGCCAGTGGGCCGGCTGGGTCAAGTCCTTTTCAATATGTTCATTAGTGATGAAAAAGAATTAATTTAATGCAAAATACAGTATGTTTTTTCACAAATAAGACTATGTATGTGGTAGGGTAGACAGTGAGTAGGGGGTAAGGGAGTTGCACAGGGACGTGCTGCGACTGAAGAGGTGGTGCAAGGTTTGGCAGTTAAAAGTTAATACCAAAAAGTGCAAGGTAATATGCATAAGGAACAAGAACCCAAAACAGATTATTGGATGGGAGAGGTTAAGTTGGACCGTACTTTTGAGGAAAGGTAGGGGTCATCATTAGTGACTTCTTTAAACAATCTAGCCAGTGTAAAAAGGGTCTCCAGTAGAGATGCAGTGAATTTCAAGTCCACCGGCAAAGTGAACGTGAAGTGGCCACTTCTCCTTATCACTTTGCCATATGGAGTGCCCCATAGGAAAGGCTCACTTTGCCTTGTTATGATTACTTTGCCTTGTCATTCCTCCTTAAATGCGAAGTAAGGTGAAGTGACAACAATATTCTCAGTTTCCCACCCACACAGTCACCAGAACAAATGTCCATCCCCAAAGTGCTACTGTCTTGTGTCCAGAAAACTCCCTAGAGCTGACGAAGTGAAATGAGAGTGCAACAAGAAATGCAAAGTCTCCCAAAATTAATGGCACACTCAGTCATGCGTGCAGTAGTCAGGTCACACACAGAGTCACCAGAATTAATGTGCATCCCCAAAATGCTACTGTCTTGTGTCTAGAAAATTCCCCAGAGCTGTCGAAGTGAAATGAGAGCGTAACAAGAAATGCAATCTCCCAGAATTAATGGTGCCATGCAGTTGTACAAACAGATTAAGATTGCGCTGCACACTCAAGGGATGCATACAAAAAGGCACAACACCACCTAACCAGTGCTTACAAGTCACAAATCCAAATCTGGAAAGGAATACATTTTACCAGTTGGGAGATTAGTCCACGGCAGTAACAATCCTTTACCAGTAAAGATACCACAAAGCAGTATAAAAAATTCATGCATGTGTGGTGGATAGCAGGTTCACACTGCTGCAATTACTCTGTAACACAATAAAAGGTGTCTGATTTAATGGCACACATTGCACACACACTCACACACACACTCAAGTAACGCATAGCAAATTGAAAACCTTTAGTAATATAACCAGATGTTTTAAATAGACAAATTGTACACTGCTGCACCAAACAATCAGCAAAAAATGTCAAGAATTACTGAAAATATTACTGTGTGTACATTAACACAGTTATACAAGAAAAGTATAACCAAAACAGAAAGACTGCCTTTCTCTTCCAGTTAATCTACCTACACCACAGATACGCCCCCCCCAAAACACACTTCACAGTACACAGACTGACTGTTCTAAATTAACATTCAAAATCCACACAATAAACACTTGATGATATGAGCACAGAAGGGTTTCCTACAATCGATGTACTAAATTTTGAGCAAATAATATTACTCAAAAAGGCATTTTAAACAGTTTTAGAGGTTTTGAATCGCAGAGCTCTGAGAGCAAACTGTCTCCAGCTACCACTGCACACACACTACCCAAGCCAGAACTGAGGCTGTGCCAAACAATCTCGAGCCCATGTGACCTGCAATCCCATGAATAACTGCAGAATTTCATTTGGAGCTCAATTACAGGGTGAAGTGAGGTGAATTACATTGATTTCAATGTACTTCACCTTAAAATTGGTGGAGAAGTGGTTTTGGAAAGGCAGAATAATGCAAAGTCATTGGTTTCAATGGACTTTGCATTCCTCATTATGAAGTGAAGTACTCCATTTCACATTGTGGAGTTCTCCGCGGATTCCACATTACTCAGTAAATCACTTCATGGAGCAAATTGGGGTCACTTCACCCACCACTACTTATAGTACTGTAATTCACATGCTGTATGGGAAAGAAAGAGAATGCCTATGGCTGTACTTCCCTGATGGGCTATAGCACAAAACTCCCAGACCTAAAAATGCTTATTAATGAGTAAAATTTTGGAATGGTAAAGCCTGGAGAGATACTACAAAACATGCTTACAATACATCCAAGTAACTAGTAAAAAAATGAATGTTGTGATTCGTGACGTGATCGTGAATTGTGATTTGTGACTGTGATGATAAAGAACGTGATTCGGTGTCAACGGTGTGAGATAACCAATATAAAAACTGTATTGGGAACACGAATGCCTATGGCTGTACTTCCTTGATCAGCTGTAGCGAAAACTCCCTGACTTAAAATGCTCATTAAGTAATACAATGGTGGGGTGGCGAAGTCTGGAGAGATACTACAAAACATGCTTACAATACATCCAAGTAACTAGTCAAAAAATTAGTGTTGTGATTCGTGACATGATCGTGAATCATGATTTGTGACTGCATTTGTGACTGTGATGATGAAGAATGTGATTCGGTGTCGACGGTGTGAGATAAACAATATGGAACTCTATTGGGAGGGGAACGCTAATGCCTATGGCTGTACTTCCCCGATGAGCTGTAGCACAAATTCCCTGACTTAAAAATGCTCATTAATGAGTACAATGGTGGGGTGATGAAGCCTGGAGAGATACTACAAAACAGGCTTACAGTACATCCAAGTATCTAGAAAAAAAAACTAATGTTGTGATTTGTGACGTGATCATGAATGGTGATTTGTGACTGCATTTGTGACTGTGATGATGAAGAACATGATTTGTATCACAAGTGACTTGTGATGATGTTCCGGACTTAAAAACGCGTATTAATGAGTACAATGTTCATGCAGAATAATGCACCACACCAGTCCAGTACTCTGAAGGGAAGCCAAAGAAACAACTGTGACTTAAGTTACAGATGGAGATTGGGCCCTAAAGAGATGCAAATGCAGAGACCGATTAAGATTGCGCTGTGCACTGAAGAGATGCAGATGCAAAGGCACAACACCTAACCAGTGCTTACCATCAGAAATTCAAATCTGGAAAAGAATACCTTTGCCAGTTGTCGTGGGCTGTGGGGGGGGGGCAGTGTACTGCATTGCTTCAGTAACAGTCACTAGTACTAGTACCAGTAAAGATACCACAAAAAAGTACAAAAATCACACCGCTGCAGTGGATAGCAGCTTCACATTGGTGAAGTTATTATGTGGCACAATAAAAGGTGTCTGATTTGATGACACACGTCACACACATCCTCACACACACACTAAGTAATGCGTAGCAAATTGAAAACTTCAGTAATATAACCACACATTTTAAACAAACTAAAATTATGCATTGCTGCACCACAACAATCCGCAAAAAAATGCCAAGAATTATTGAAAATATTACTCTGTGTACATTAACACAGTTATACAAGAAAAATATCACCAAAACAGAAAGCACTGTCTTTTTCTTCAAGTTAATCTGCTACACCACAGGCACGCCCCTCACCCAAAGCACACTTCCACTGTCTCTCAGTACATAGACTGAATGTTGTACATTAACATTCAAAATCCACACACAAACAATAAACATTTGATGATATGAGCACAGGAGGGTTTCTTATAACCAATGAACTAAAGTTTCAGCAAAACAAATGACCCAAAAAGGCTTTTTTAACAGCTTTTAGAAGGTTTGAATCTCAGATATCTCTCAGAGCAGATTGTCACCTACAGCTTCCTACACACACTACCCTAAACTGAGGGTGTGCAGAACAATCTATAGTCCATGTGACCTGAAATCCCATGAATCACTGCAAAATTCACCTTTGGAGCTTAAAAACAAGGCAAAGTGAGGTGAAGTACATTGTTTTCAATGTACTTTGCCTTAAGAATTGGTGGAGTAGTGGTTTGGGAAGGCGGAAGAAATGCAAAGTCATTGTTTTCAATGGACTTCACGTTACCCATTATAACGCGACTTACTCCGCTTCGTGTTGTGGAGCACTCTGCGACGAATTCACCTTCAGTCCATGAATCACTTCGCGGAGTGAATTGGGGCAGCTTTGCCCACCATTAGTCTCCAGTAAGGTTACAATGATGTTGAGGTGTATTGGGACAGGTTTTGCTAGCTGGAGGAAAATGGTACTACTACTACCTCCCTATAGATCACTGGTGAAGCAACACATGGAGTACTGTGCCCAGTTCTGGTTTCCTTACCTAAAAAAGACAAAGGCAGACTGCAGACAGTGCAGCATAGGTTAGCCATAATTATTCAGGGCCATCAGGGTAGATCCTATTATGATCAGCAAACAGCACTGAACATGTACGTACTGGAGGCCATATGACAGAAGTGATATGATTAAGACCTCCAAGGTCCGGAAAGGAATGAATTAGGTACATGTGGTAACCAACAGATTTGTAAAACTCAGAGCCCAATACAAGGTAAAGAGTTGTCTACCACTAACTAGCAGGAAGCATGTGATCAAGCATATAGTCTTTGCCCTGTTGGACTATGGGGATGTTGTCTACTCTGGAACCTTCCCAACTGCCCTAACTAAACCCACCTCTTTGTTTAATGCCCTGTGAAGATTTGTTCTGGCCTGTTCCATTCATACCCACCATTATTCCATGTACAATGATCTGGGCTGGGTCCCTCCTCAGGTGAGATACTCTATGCACACTGCTATGGTGGGTAACAAATTGTGGGCTGGCAAATTGTCAGCTACCTGTCTGACCTCATCTCCCCTTCCTCTGAATCAGTGTACTCACTGAGGTCACAGGAAGATTGTTGGCTACTTATCCCATGCTGCAGACACAATCTTGGGAAAACATTCATCAGCTATATGCCCTCTAGCAACTGAAATAGGCTCCCTGTCAAAAGCACCACCTTGCCAAACTTCGAAGTGAGGTAAACTCTTTCTTTCCAAAGATGGGGTGGGGGGGCACAATAAATCACATAAGTAGACAGGTCTTTTTTATCCAAAATCTTGTTTCTTTATTTATTTTCTGGCCCATATCCTCTACGTTTCACCAACAATATTGGCTTCCTCAGGAGGTGCCTTGATAAACCATTAAAAATATAAATATACATTCATAAATACCCTGCCTACACTTCATATTCATTTAATTTTAAATATACAAATTTTCTTTTACTGAGCAATGTAGGCCACTCACTTGATATTCAGTGATCCAGTTAAATACTCCTTCCAATAAGACTATTTAATTCCAAAACACATCCTATAATCAAATGTATTAATAAATTATTATTCATAATATCCATTTAACTCTCACACCAACTACCACCAATTAGTCAAATCCAAATCTTTAAAATGTATATCATCTATGTCTTCATATTAAAACATTACATATACTTTAACCCTCCAAGCAACCTAGTACGCTATTAATCCTCTTTACCGCTCTGTGTACTTCCTCCCTAAACCCCCCACCCACTTTCTCAACCGTAGTCTATCAATGGATTTTGGTGGTCTCCAGGGCTGAGCTACCTAGAGTGTCATCCTAGACATAGCCTGAATCCTCTTACAATTGCTTTGTTTTCCACTGATTGTCTATAATTCTCATGTACTGCTCTTTAATTGCCTAATGTGCTGAACCCTGTAACTACTGTATTTGTGTCTTGTATTATTTGTCCACCCTGACGTGGAACCTTTGTAAAAGAGCTCACGCTCAAAGGTCTTCTGATTTTACAAATAAATAAAAAATAAACAAAATAAAATAGATAAACATTGTTATAAACAGTGTCTTTCTCATAACATAATTTATTTAATGACATGTACATTTATTTATTTTACCTTCTCAATCTTTATTTCAAACAATTTTGCTTCCTGTAATTTTGTAGGCCCCAAATTATAGTTGTTCTGAAAAAACGAGGTGCAAATTCCACAAATCTTTCAATATTTATCTTAGTCTTTATAACACAATATTGTTCTCTGTCTCAATAATGTGTCTCTACAAAACCACATGTTACTACTAAAATATTTCCAAATTCCATTTCCTATGACCATCTCTCTTCTTCATGCACAGTTGTTATTCTCGGCATTTATCACGCCACACTACATTTTACACTCCAATATTCTCGTCTCCTTTCCTTTTATTTTTTTCTCTCTGCAGTCTGTTTTTTTTAAAATGGAGAGACTATTTCCACTAATTTTCTACCCTTGTGATATAAAACTGCCCAAGTCCATTTACTACGTCTTACTTCACATTCTCATAACATCATTTCCATATTTTTAACATCTTTTACTCAATGATTCTTCTTCCTAAAAGTTCAAACCTGCATTCTTTATAAAGCCAGACTGTTATCTCTACCACTCACTGTCCACACTACAGATTCAATATTTGCCATGCTACGCTACATCTCATTTCCTCACTGCAACATTCCCATTCTACTTTCGCCATTCAAATTACTTCTTTTGTTAGCCTGCACACACATTTCTCATTGATAATATTGTGTTATATTCCTTAATCGTCTTACCTTTTCTTTGTAACTTTTATGCCCACACCATGTTGCTGCTGTAAGTCCAAAGGAAGTTTGGAGTTCTACTAAATATTTATGTGCCTGACCCTCTAGAGTGACATCACACGTTGGGCATGCAAAATTGTGTTCTTAAAGTGAAATACCATTATTCAAGAAAAGGAGGCTCTGAAACTTAAGATGCAATTGTATGAGTTCAATAAAACTTTGGAACAAATTATGAAAAAATTAGAGGGTTCTGAGAAAAATGTAAAACAACAAAAAATAAAGAAATGTAATAGAGATACGAATGACTATAAGGAAAATAATATCTATACACATTCTAAAAATGCTTTAAAACCAAATCTACCTCATAGATCTTGGTTTGAAGAAAGTGGATCAGAAAGTGATGGGAGTTATGGAAGGGCAAGTTCTAAACCACAAAGAGGGTCTAGACAGGAGACTGCAGGTGAAAACAAATGTGACAGGATGGGACAAAGAATACAGACTATGAATAGGAAGGAACAAGAACGTACATCCAGAGAGAATTTTTCCAGATAGGAAGGGGTCAACAGGGAACCACCAGGACAGAGCAGAACAGAAACCAGAACAGAGCAAATGGAGAGCAGATACAGTACTCTGGCCAGAGGAACTTCAGAAGAGGTAACAGAGCAGGGAAGAGGAATCATAGAACAGGAACAGGCAAAGAGAGATTAGAAACCAGGCCCAAGCAGAGGTATTATCAGAAATAGTACCAATATTTAATTTAAGTCAGAGAAATCGGACTGAAAGAGAAAGCAAAATTATAAATAAGGGTCTTTTCTTTGCACCAGTAACAACTGTGAATCACTTAGATTTAGAATGTGACTTGCAGAATTTTTTCAGAAAATTACACTTAAATGAACAATATGGAAATCAGACTCCAGTGGAGGACTATAGGAGAAAGTTAATGAATGAATTAAAGGTCAGATCAACATATAACCCTCCCGTAGGAATTTATCCGGCAGTAGAGACATACGTAGAAACAGTAAGAAAAGAAATGCATGAACTTTTTAAAACAGAAAAAGATATGAAAGCAAATGAGGATAATTTAAATCAGCATGAGAGGAGAATTTTGAACTATTTGAAAAATGATGAATTCATTATCATAAAACCTGCGGACGGGGGGGGGGTTAGTGCTGATGGAATATAATTATTATCAAACAATGTGCTTGAAGTTATTGAAAAATACAGATAATTATGTTGAACTAAAAATGGATCCACCATCATGTTTACAAAAAGAACTATCAGAAATAGTGGAAGAACTAATACTGACAAACCAGTTGAAAGACTGGGAGGGAGATTTATTGTTACAGAGACATCCACGGACACCAGTATTTTATACTATTCCAAAAATACATAAGAACACTAATAACCCTCCAGGTTGTCCAATAGTGTCTGGGATTAGTAGTTTGTTTGAAACAGTCTCAGACTATATCAATTTCCACTTACAGCCATTAGTGGAGACAATATCTACATATGTTAGGGATACTTCTCACTTCATTGATATGGTAAGGGGACATACAACTTACATGGGAAGAGAAACAACATGCAGTGTTGGTGACATTGGATGTCTCTGATCTTTATACCTGTATACCCCGTGCAGAAGGGGTCATAGCTATTGGAAGCCTACTGGATCAAAGGGAGAAGATATCACATCCTAAGACAAGAACTTTATAGATGTTAGCAGAATTCATTCTGACAAAAAACTACTTTAGATTTGAAAGGAGTTTTTTTGAACAGAACAGAGGAATGGCAATGGGATCAACAATGGCCCCAGCATATGCTACTGCATTTATGCATGCATTTGAAAGTGACTATGTGACTAATATTGACAAAAAAGCCTTACAGTGAATGGATAAAAATGTATATAAGATACATAGATGATTTATTCATTGCATGGATTGGGACAATTGAGAAGTTACATGAGTTTAGTTTGTATCTAAATTCATGTTCATGACATATAAGATTTGCTATGGATTATAATATGGAATCTATTCCATATTTGGATGTGAAAATCATAAAAGGTGATAATGGAATGTTAACTTCATTATACAGAAAAAAACAGCATATAATACAATATTGCATGCTAAAAACTTCCATTCAGAGAACCTTATTAAGAGCAACCTTTACTCTCAATTCTTGCAAATTCGTAGAAATTGTGGACAGGAAACAGACTTTAGGAAAGAAATTGATGAGGGGTGAGAAGTATCCCTAACATATGTAGATATTGTCTTCACTAATGGCTGTTTAGGGGAAACCCTAAACACAGGTACATCCTGGGAGGGAAGGCGCTGGAGGCCTCAGTAGGGGAAAAAGACCTAGGGGTCATGGTGGATGCATGTATGAATAACTCTGAGCAGTGCAGGAGAGTGGCTAGCAAGGCAAACCGGATTATGGGATGCATCATAAGGGGGATCACCGCTAGGAGCAAAGAAGTGATTCTGCTGCTGTACAATGGGCTGGTTAGACCACACCTTGAGTACTGTGTACAGTACTGGAGACCACACTTGAAGAGGGACATACAGCTCCTGGACAGGGTACAGAGGAAGGCAACTAAGATGATACAAGGGCTAGGGGATTTGATGTATGAGGACAGACTTGAGGAGCTCTACCTGTTTTCATTGGAGGAGAGGAGAGATGGGGGGACATGATTGAGGTCTTCAAGTACCTCAAGTGAATAAATAGGGTAAACATGGAGGGGATCTTTAGACTAATGCAGGGAGGCATCACCAGAGGGCATGGTTTGAAGTTGGAAGGTGGAAGGGTGAGTGGGGAAGAGGAGGAGGTTTTTCACTGAGAGGGTGGTGGACCCTTGGAATGCACTGCCTGGCGAGCTGGTTCAGAGATCCACAGTGGAGGGCTTCAAGAGAGGGTGGGACAGACAAAGAAAGTGGATGTATCAGATGATGGCCTGTGCCGGGGGGTTGGGATGGATGATAGGGGTTTCTGGAACACAAGAGTGGGGGAGGGCCTCAGCACCCAACTAGGGATCTGAGGTTCGAGCAGACTCAATAGACCATAAGGCCTAATCTGCTGGCAAATTGTATGTAAGCAATGGAGAGGTTTAGACAAAGGGGATATGAGAGAAACACACTGGTAAAGACAAAAAGATGCATAGAGCAGGTTACACCGGATGTAGCATTAAAAGGTAATGAGAAAGCAAAAAGTACAAAGAGGTTAGTTTTTAGCATGAAGCATAATCACAGATCTAAAGAAATGTGACAAATAATTAATAAGCATTGGTCTATTTTACAGAATTTCCCTATGGGAAATAATGGGTTTGAACAGCCGCCCTTAGTGGCAGAAAGAAAAGTAGCAACACTCAGAGATAGATTAAAACATACAGATCATCCACAAAGTAGGCAAAGTACCAGTGTACAACTCCTACTGGGACCTTTAAATCCAGGAATGGCTCAGTGTGGACATTGTTCAGTGTGTAGACACACAAGCAAAAAAAATATTTATAAACATTCCAGGATGAACAGAGAATATTCTATATGACAACCTATTACATGTGAGACTAAAGGTGTCATATACGTTTTACAGTGTCCATGTGATAAAATATATATAGGGATGACAATACATTAGTTAAAGCAAAAGATTCAAGACCATACAGTATGGCCAATATCAGAATCAAATTAAAAACACCAGTAGCAGAACATTTGAAAACAGCGGATCACACGTGTGCCTCAATCAGGTTCTGGGGTTTGGAAGTTATCAAAAAAACAGCAAGAGGTGGGGATTATGCCAAAATAGTAGACAGGGTGGAAACCCATTGGATTTATGAGATGGGAACATTGGATCCCAACATTGGTATGAATAAAGAAATTAACTGGAACTGTTGCCGGATATAAAGGAGAATATTTGTATAATTCAGTAGAATATAGGGAAAGTAAGGAGAGTATTTTTATAATCTAGTGAAAAATAAATAAGAACCAGTGTCAGATTTAATGGGGATATTCCCTTAGTGATAGATAGAAATGGTTAAAGGACATGAGGGAAGTACTGTATCTTTCTATTTAAAAAGTAAAAAAAAGTTAAAACAGGAATATATAAGGGTTGACATTAAATAAAAGACTATGGGGCCTATAAATAAATAAAAAATATGATCATTTGAATGCTAGGGAATGTTTGATCTGTATCTGGAGGTATAGGTCTGAGGAACCCATAGAAATTGAGATGAGACAAGTTCCAAAATGAAGAAAGATATATAAAGTCATAGGGATGATTCTCTGTCTGTAAGAAGGCTTTATGTGAGATAGTAGATGTGGTGCAGGATCTTCGTTATCTGTCCTAAGATTCATAATCAAAATATTATTTTTCTTTTACTATAATCAATAGTTTAAAAAGTAGGGAATAATGGTATTTCACTTTAAGAACACAATTTTGCATGCTCAACATGTGATGTCACTCTGGAGGGTAGGCACATAAATATTTGGTTGTACACTAAACTTCTTTAGGACTTAGAGCAACAACATGGTGTGGGCATAAAAGTTATAAAGAAAAGGTAAGACGATTAAGGAATATATCACAAGATTACCAGAGAGAAATGTGTGTGCAGGCTAACAAAAAAAGTAATTTGAAGGGTGAAAGTAAAATGGGAATGCTGCAATGAGGAAATGAGATGTAGTGAAGCATGGCAAATATTGAATCTGTAGTGTTGAAAGTGAGTGTTAGAGATAACAGTCTAGCTTTATAAAAAATGCAGGTTTGAACTTTTAGGAAGAAGAATTTTGTGTAAAAGATGTTAAAAATATGGAAATGGTGTTATGAGAATGTGACGCAAGACATGGTAAATGGACTATGTCAGTTTTATATCACGAGGGTAGAAAATTAGTGAAAACACTCTCACCGTTTTAAAAAACAGACTGCAGAGAGAAAAAAATAAAAGGAAAGGAGACGAGAATATTGGAGTGTAAAATGTAGCGTGGCATGAAAAAAGCCGAGAATAACAACTGAGCATGAAGAAGAGAGATGATTATAGGAAATGGAATTTGGAAATATCTTAGTAGTAACATGTGGTTTTGTGGAGATACATTATTGTAGATAGAGAACAGTAGTGTGTTATAAAGATTAAGATAAATGCTGAAAGATTTGTGGAATTTGCACCTCGTTTTTTCAGAGCAGCCATAACGTGAGGCCTATAAAATTATAGGAAACAACATCGTTTGAAGTAAAAATTGAGAAGGTAAAATAAATAAATGTACATGTCATTAAATAAATTATGTTAAGAGAAAGACATTGTTTATAACCAGGGCCCCTGTTGTTCTGTGGCAGAATTTTCTGATTTCTATGGCAGGGCTCCTTGGCTTCTGTGGCAGCATTTTCTGATTTCTGCGGCATGATTTATTCACTTTTCTAGCAGAACACAGTCCTGTCATTGGCTAACTATGATGTGATGTCATCGATGACATCATATGCTGAGCATAGAGGAGGGGCTTCAGGATAAACGAGATGGGAAAGAAAGCCTGACACTACGGAAAAACAGTATATTTATATGAAAATTCACCAAAAACAATGAATTCTGTGGCACTATATATATTCTCCAGCATGATGCCAATTCTGCAGCCAATTCTGCAACCACAGAACCTCAGAATTCCAGGGGTCTTGTTTATATCAATGCTCTAGGTTGCTTGCAGGGTTTAAACTATATGTAATGTTTTAATATGAAGACATAGATGATAGACATTTTAAAGATTTTGATTTGACTAATTGATGGTAGTTCGTGTGAAAGTTAAATGGATATTATGAATAATAATTTATTAATACATTTGATTATATGAATAATAATTTATTAATACATTTGATTATAGGATTTTTTTTGGAATTAAATAGTCTTATTGGAAGGAGTATTTAACTGGATCATAGAATATCAAGTGAGTGGCTTACATTGCTCAGTAAAAGAAAATTTGTGTATTTAAAATTAAATGAATATAAAGTGTAGGCAGGGAATTTGTGAATGTATATTATATTTTTAAAGGTTTATGAAGGCACCTCCCGAGGAAGCCAATATTGTTGGTGAAACGTAGAGGATATGGGCCAGAAAATAAATAAAGAAACAAGATTTTGGATAAAAAAGACATGTCTACTTATATGATTTCTTGTGCTACCTCCCCATCTTTGGAAAGAAAGAGTTTACTTTATTGGACACATCAGGAGAGACAGCACATTGAAGGATTTAATCTAAATAGTACATTACCCGTGGACTATCTAGAAGTGTTTCTGGAACTTTCTGTTTTTGACAAAATTCCAAGTGGCGACAAACCTCCTGATCAAGGCACACTATAACTCCCCCACAGTCCTGCCATAGCTGCTCCAGACACTCCCTGGACCCCTTGCCCAAGATAGAAAATTTGATCCTGGTGCTGCTCACCCATTTATAATGCCTGGAGCTTATGTATGCATAATTGGTATGTAAGATAACCTCAGTACTCAGTCACCTCAGATGGGGCCCTATGCATGAAGGTACAGAGTGGGTACGTGCCATGTAACCTGGCTCGTAGCTCACTCAGCACCTGTTGAAGCCCAATGCGCCCCCTGCATGGCATTCACCATTGGAGGTATGCCCCCCTTCACATGGGATCCCCAGTGAAGTGTGGACCTATGTGCAGAGGATAGACCTGTGAGGAGCTGCACGGGGCATGCTGGCACTCCACAGGATGCATGACCATGTGGGATTCTGAGCGCAGGGGTCTGCACCTCCACCACATTGGGGCAGCCATAAAATCAGAGGGGCAGTTACATAGCCCCATTGGAGTTACAGCCATGGACTGCAGAGGTGAGGTGGGGTCATGTGCACCCCTACCATTTAAGCCCCGGGATGTGGGGCACACTAGGAGGTCAGCAGGTGGTCATCCAGGCACCCAACACCCACACCGCATGTGGCACTTTCTAAACCAGCATCCACCAGTCCCCATAGTCACAAGTGATCCACTCTGGGTTCTGGGACAGGCAGCTGCTTGACCACCTGCCCAGATCCACAGCTCCACATCCAACCACCCCAACAGGCCTGCACACCGGGGGGGTGAGGCTGCATATGGGAGTCATGCGGTGGCCACAGTTTATGCATGTGGCCACCTGAAGATCTCCCATGGGTACATAACTGCATGGGTGGAGTACACACCATAAGCACTTATTACCCACCCCTTTGTGCAAAGGGATCATGGTTCCAGATCTACTCATAATGGGCCCTATGCATGAAGGTGCATAGTAGGTACACGCTGCATAACTTTGGCATGTAGCCCATTCTGCACCTTCCCAAACTCACTGCACCCCCTGTGCGGCATTCTCCATTGCACCTATGCCTCCCCTATGCACTGGATCCTCTGTGGAGTGCAGACTGATGCACCGGGGGGTGGATGGGGGAAGTGCAGTGGGCGTACTGGCACTCCATGGGATGCATGACTGTATGGAGTGCCGGGTACAGGTGACACACCTCTGCCATAGTGGGATAGCCATAAAGGCTGGAGGCCAGTTACAAGGCTCCCTGTGAGTTACAGCTTGTGAGCTGCAGTGGAGAGGTGGGGTCATGTACACCCCCACCAAAGAAGCCCCAGCATGTGGGGCATACTAGGGGCCAAAGGGTGGATTATCGGGCAACTAACCCACACACCGCATGTTGTACTGTACACACCTGCAGTATTCCTATCACCCACAGGCGCAAGTGATCCACTGTGGGATCTGGGTTGGGCAGCTGATGGGCCACCCACAAGGATCTGCAGCTCTACACCCGAACTCCCCATGGCCTCACACCAGGGGCGGGGGCGCCATGTACAGGGGTCACATGGTGGTCACTATTCATGCATGTGGTCACCCAAGGATCTCTTTTGGGTGTATAGCTGCGCCGATAGAGTATGCACCTCAGGCACCTTTGTGCATAGGGCCAATATTCATAGTCATAAGCATAATTCACTTTGTTCTCATGTTTGTAATTTCTCTAGCATCTATACAGGGTCTTTTCTGTATTTGTTGCTACTTACTGCATGTACAGTTTATATCGAATTTTAAAATGTATGCTGTATTCTAGTTCAGATTCCATGTATTCTCTATTAACAGTTATGCTCCGACGCCTCCACAGGTCACAAATTGAAACAAATCTTCTGAGCTCTGTTTGCCTACCTCGTAAAATATATTTTAACTAAAACAGAATAAATAAGGTCAACAGTGAGGATCTATTCAGCAAGAATAGCGAATCTAAAACATGGGAACACGAGTGGCAACTAGTGGAGTGATTCAAGAGGGACATGAGGAAGTTCTATTTTACAGAGAGAGTGGTTGTTCCATTTAACAATCTGCCAGCTGAGGTGGTAAGTATCAAAACCTTAATGGTTTCAAGCAAGACTGGGACAGAGTATAGGGCTTAGTTGTTACCTTTGGGTTAGCAGTAAGGGAGGGGACGTGGGACAGATAGTGAAGACAAAATCCATATATAGACAAATGTCTCAAGGTAAGATGGGGTATAATGGAAAAACTGGATGGAAAGATGGTCTTTTTCTGCCATCATTCTCTATGTTTCTATGTTTCCTTGTTGATAATCCAGGAGGGAAGGAAGAGAACATTACTGCCATATTCCACATGCAGGCAATAAGGACAGGGATGGGACAAAAAGGGGTAAGGCCATCAGGAAATGGAGGGTAATGAGTACCAATGCCCATAGTCTGGGCAACAAGCTTCCTGAACTGGTGGTCTTGATGGAAGAGGGATGCCTGGATATCGTAGCAGTCAAAGACACATGATACACAGAGAACCATGACTGGGATGTTAACATACCAGGGTACACAACCTACAGGAGAGACAGGGAGGGGAGAAGAGGGGCAGGAGTAGCTCTTTATGTAAGGGAAGGGATAAAAGCAACTGAACAAAAGAGTAAACAGGGAGGAGAGGAGGCACTGTGGGTCACCTTAGAGACTGGAAATGGCACCACAATCTGCACAGGGGTTGTATACAGACCCCTATGTCAGGGTGAGGGAATGGACAAAGATATGCTGGAAGACATTCTTAGGATGGCAGAGAAAGGGGAGATACTGTTGATGGGAGACCTGAATATGCCAGATATTAACTGGAGCACATTTGCTGTAGCCACAGCAAAGAGAAGGGCCATTCTCGATGCCCTATAGATGGCATACCACAGACAGCTAGTTTTGGAACCCACTCATGAGGGAGCAATCTTAGAACTCATACTCTCAAATGGGGACAGTGAAAGGATCTCAGATCTAGAACTGGGTAGGAATCTGGGAACATGTGACCACCAAACAGTGTGGTTCACGATAAAGTCAGCTTCAGAGTCAAGCCATACAAAAGTGAGGGTACTGGACTTCTGGAGGGCTAACTTTGGCAAGATGGGAGAGTGCTTTAGAAAAACACTAGCAAATAGGCTAGAAGGAGAGGTGGAACAACAATGGGGAAACATCAAAACTGCCATCACAGAAGCAACAAGCCTTTGTGTGAAGCAAATAAACAAATCAAAATGAAAGAAAAAGCCACTATGGTTCTCAAAAGAGGTGGCGGGGAAGGTCAGGGAGAAAAATATAGCATTGAGGAAGTATACGGAAACACAGAAGGAGGAGGACAGAGAGCTGTACCAGTTAAGGAAGAAGGAAGCAGGGAGGGAAGTTGGAATAGCAGAGGCCCAAACTGAGGAAAAGATAGCTTACTCAGTTAAGAAGGGAAATAAAACCTTTTATAGGTACATCAGGGAGTGTAGAAACACAAAAGGAGGGATAGTGAAGCTGAATAGAATGGACTGTGGGTGGGCAGACAGGGACAGTGAAAGAGCAGGGATACTGAATGAATATTTCTGCTCTATATTCACAGAAAAGGAGGAGGGGGTGGTGTCTAATCCAATTAACAGAAGCACTCTGGATAGTGGGGTAGAGTCCAGTCCTTTCACAGAAGAAAGGGTTCTGAAAGAACTCCATAAACTGAAGATGGACAAAGCAATGGGGCCTAACAGAATTCACACCAGAATTCTAAAAGAATTAAGGGGAGAACTAGTGAAACCACTGACTACCCTTTTTAACAAATCATGGAAGGATGGTGTGGTACCTGAGCACTGGAGGGAGGTGGATGTGATTCCCCTTCACAAAAGTGGGAGCAGGACAGAGGCAGGAAACTACAGACCTGTCAGTTTGACCTCTGTGGTAGGGAAAGTGATAGCATCACTTCTGAAGGAAAGAATTGTTGAGTACCTAGAGGCAAGTGGGGCCCAGGACCGAAGGCAGCATGGGTTCATAGCGAGAAGGTCATGACAGACAAATCTAATTGATTTCTGACTGGGTGACAAAAGTAGTAGACCAGGGAGGGGCTGTGGACATGGCCTACCTAGACTTTAGCAAGGCATTTGACAAAGTCCCACACAAAAGATTAATAGTCAAATTACCCAGCCTGGGAGTGGGTCCCAGGGTGGTAACCTGGGTAAAACATTGGCTGGACAACAGGACACAGAAAGTAATTTTAAATGGAGTCCACTCTGAATAAAGAGGAGTTGCTAGTGGGGTACCACAGGGTTCAGTACTGGATCCAGTCCTTTTTAATGTCTTTATAAGTGACATTGCAGAGGGACTGGAAGGAAAAGTATGCCTCTTTGCAGATGACACAAAGATCTGCAACAGGGTTGATACACAAGGAGGTGTAGAAAGGATGAGAAGGGACTTGGCAAGGTTGGAGGAATGGTCAGAAGTATGGCAGCTTGGATTCAATGCAAAGAAGTGCAACATAATGCACCTGGGAAACAAAAACCCAGGGGAAGATTGCACAATGGTGGGGTAGTAATAACAGCAAAGATGGAAAGGGACCTGGGGGTAATCATATCAGATGACCTTAAGGTTAGCAAGCAATGTGAGAAGGCAGTAGGGAGGCCTGAGGGATACTGGGATGTATAGGGAAAGGCATCACCAGCAGAAAACAGGAAGTTGTTATCCCTCTGTACAGACAGTTGGTGAGACCCCATCTGGAGTACTGCATCCAGTTCTGGAGACCCTATCTCCTCAAGGACATAGACAGGGTAGAGGCAGCCCAGAAGAGGGCAACTAAAATGGTGCAGAGTCTTCAAAAGAAGCCATACAAGGAGAGACTGAAGGAGCTTATTATGTATGCCCTTGAGGAAAGGAGAGAGAGGGGGGACATGATAGAAACTGTTAAGTACCTCAGTGGAATCAACAAAGTCCAAGAGGGTGGCATCTTTCAGAAAAGGAGATATGCAAGAACAAGGGGACACAATTTGAAAATGGGGGGGGGCAGTTCTGGGCAATGTGAGGAAGTTTTTTTTCACAGAGAGGGTGGTGGACACATGGAACAGCCTTCCTGAGGAGGCTGCGGGGTCTATAACTGTGGGAGAATTCAAGAATGCATGGGACAGACAAAAGACAATTTTTGTGTGGGGTAGGAAGAAATAGGCTGTTGGTTAACTAGGATCTGCAGCTTATCCTGTAGTTAGGGAAATGGGCAGACTAGGTGAGCCAAGCGGTCCTTATCTGCCATCAAAGTCTATGTTTCTATGTTTTAAACAGGACAGATATACAATAGAACAGAGAAATAGACTTATTTATTTATTTAGTTATTTGTTTGTTTTGGATAACTGGGTAAGTGCACCAGACATCAGAAATGCCTATTTTCAGGCACAACCCCAGAAGAGTACAAATCAAGTACGGGCAAACATTACAAAGATAGGATACATAAAATACAGGCAACTTGGCAAAGGTAAAGAACATATGCAGATACCTGGAGTCACATGCTATCATTACGTCCAAAGTATAAGTAGAGATGGCAATTTTACACAGAAATGGCAATACATAAACAAAGATAGCAATTGTACATAGCAATGGTACATTAACAACAACAAGCAGATACAAAATACAGTACAGCAGAGAAGTTATGCACTGAAAGGTTAAGTGACATGCTTAGAGTCACAGCAAGGAATGTCAATTGTTGGATTCAAATTTGTGTCTTCAATATAACAGCTCATGCCTGTGGCATTAGGGTTTTGAATAGTTTAAGGTGGCACAGGTACAGGCACAACATTATTCATTTCCAGCCTCCCACAGTACAGCAGATCAGAAGGAGCTGGCATCAAACCCTGCATTCCCAAAGGTTACTAAAGTTTATAGCAGTCCCACAATTAGTATGCACTGTCATACATTGCCCTATATGGAAAAAAAATATATAATGTCCAGAGAAATAATAGGTAAATGATATTAAGGGTCCTCCTAAATTACTTTTAGAAGTGGACTGAATAATACATGATTTTGGTAATGGGATACAAAGCATCATGACCCAAGTGATTTAACAATAATCTTCAGCTTCTGTTTATTCTGTTTAATGACAAAAAAAAGCAACTGTATATGAGGCTATGATTATGGACTACATTCCTGCAGATCTGAGCAAATAGCAGAAAAAGATAATTTGCTCTCAAGATTCTAGGTCATTTATTCTCTTTCAGATCTCAATGACACCAAGTCTTCATTACAATGTTGTAGAAAATCTTGAATACTTATAGGGATTCAATAGAGAGCACTATTCTGAACACTGCAGTCTGTCATCCATGACCAGTTGCCATTCAAACATTTTATTTGTGTCTAATCCTGTGCAACAAAAAGAATAATGAACAAAGAAGGCATTTTATGCACACACACACACACACACACACACACACACACACACACACACACACAGACACATTTATATATGTATGCATATATATATATATATATATATATATATATATATATATGTATATATGTGTGCTAATGCATCAGTTAGGGTTGCTTACACAGTGACAAAAGCAAGGACATTTAATGTTAGGGTTTTCAACCCTAACACTGAATCCCTTCCCACACACACATACACAACACACATACAATCAGTTGACGGTACAAACCAACACAATCAATCAGAAACAGACAACATAAGGTAACAGAAAGAACATGCAACTCTGTAAACATTCCACAAGAGGCATCCATCATCATCTTTCAGCAACTGTATCACTTCTGCTGCCATCCCAGTGTCTTGGGGGTACACCCACATGCTGTGAAACCATGTAAGATGGCCAGTACATGAAGGCCTGGATATTCAAAAGGGTTGCACCATGCGCAAAAGGGTTGCACCAGCGCAAGTCCGAACATGCGCCATTCCGTGATATTCAGCAGGATGCAGTTGCGCCACTGAAAACATGCTGAGCAACAGCACAATGCAAATGAAGGCATGCGCAACCGAAAGGGGTGGATCCATGCATAAAGAGCGCAATGTGATATTCAAAGGCTTGCACAATGCGCAACAGTGGAATAGCCGGAAGTTGCGCTACGGCGGAAATGAGCCAAAATAAAAGGCTCAAGGATGAGGCGCAAGAAAGATAGGGAATGCTCATGAGGCAGCAACAGGGAGCAGGCCACAGCAGCAACCAGTGCAGGCCAGGGAGTAGGCAGGACAGAATAGTGGCAGCCGAAGGCGTGTGGGGCCACAGAGTTTGGAGGCCAGTGGGTGTACCCGGTGCAGTGGAGGTAGCAGTCAGGACAGCGGGGGGAACAGAACAACAACAGCTGGGGGGGGACACAAGCCAGGGAGATGGACAGTGCCACCTTCCACATGGAAGTTGTAGTGAGGGGGATGAGAAGGCATGCTGCAGGGGGACGTGGCCATGGAAGGGTCCATCGGCGGTACGCCCCCAACAGGCAGTACCATGCCCACATCAGCTTTGAGCTGTATACGGATGTCGAGATTGTGGGCCGGTACCGCCTGAACAGGGCAATACTGAGGTGGCTCTGTGAGCTGTGCAGTGATGTGATGCAGGCACCCTCACGACAGAGTCACGCTCTGTCAGTGGAGACAAAGGTAACAGCCTGCATGTGCTTGCTTGCCACGGGTACCTTCCAGAGGCCAACAGGGGACACCACAGGCATAACACAGTCGGCCATGTCACACATCCTCACCCAATTCCTCAGCGCACTGCTGCCACATGCTGCGGAGTACATCCATTTCCCCAGCACCGCGGCAGAGCGTACAGCAAACATACAGGAGTTCCACAGGGTAGCATGTATGCCTGGTGTGCTAGGGGCGATAGACTGCACCCATGTGGCTATTCGCACGCCACCTGGTCCTGATGGGGCCACATATAACAATTGGAAGGGGTACTCCAGTGTCAACTGCCAGGTGGTGTGTGATGCCACTGGGCGCATCATCAATGTCTGTGCCACGCACCCTGGCAGAGCACATGATTCATTCATATGGTACCAGTCTGCACTGTGCCATCGATTCGAGAGTGGGGACATCCCCACAGGACACCTAGTGGGTGAGTATGCATGTAGGAGCGGCAAAGTTGGGGGACAGGTGGGCAAGCCACAGGTGCCATGGGGGTGGAACACAGGGCTAGGGACAATATGGACCTGAACATGGCACTAACCTACACTATCTCCACACAGGTGACAGTGGATACCCACTCCGTCCCTGGCTGCTCACATCCTACCGGCGTCCCACAACCCCATCTCAGCAATGCTTCAATGAGGCACATGCCGCCACACGCAACATCATCGAGTGGGTGTTTGGGATGCTGAAGGCACACTTCCGATGCCTAGACACCTCTGGTGGTGCCCTACAGTACAGCCCCTCAAAGGCCTGCGGGATATTCCTGGCCTGTTGTATCCTGCACAACATGGTCAAAGACTGTGGGATAGCCATACAGGTTGAGGAGGGGAACAGCGATGGGGACGCTGGTGATGCCGGTGATGATGGGGATGAGCAGCCCCCCCTTGGATGGTGTGACTCCCGACTGATCCGGCAGGCCCAGATGCACCAGGACACCATCACAGAGGAGCATTTCGCACAACACAGGTAAGTCATGGGGCCATGTGCAACCAACACTGTCTAGGCACAACCCACATACACACAGGGTAACACACCAGGGGTGCATGATGGCAAGGGGAGTGGAAGGGTACAGGCGCACAAACACATCATCAGGGAGGAGTGAATAGTTACACGCTACATGGACACACACACACACACACCAGGCACACAGTGCACAGGGGCAGTTGCACAGCAGAGCAGGAACAGACATGTCAAACACACAGATCCACAGACCACCCCCACCACCTGTACTGTCCATGTACGTGTGTCAGATGCTGGGCACCATTGCACCTTGGTGTACAGTACAATGCAGGCATCATCATGCACACGCACCTGTGGACAGCAGTCGAGTGGGTGTGCAGGTGGTCCATGTGTCAGCGTGTTGGGCAGAGCACCCACCGGTGCAGTGCCCAGCAAGACACACATTGCACACAGGGCAGCACCAGACAGGGCCCGTGCTGGGAGACAGGTCAGTCAGGTGGCACTGAGCCACGGCCGCCACGGATGCGTGGGCGGCCCCGCCATGACCCAGCCACACTGGCAGGCTGAGCATGGGCCACATGGGGTGGCACCGATGGACCACCAGGGGTCCCACTGCGTGAGTGCGACCTTGTCCGCACTGGGGTCTGCAGCATGCCGAACATACCTTCACCAGGGGTGCTCGGGATGCCCACAGCAGAACCAGGCATTGACAGGCTGGGTGTCACACGATGCTGGGAACATGGAGTGGAGAGCATACTGCATGGGGTGTGCAGTACAGGGGCACCTGACTGTGTGCCCAATGTGGCCACGACAGCGACCAATGCCTGGGTCAGCCTGTCAATGGCTGCGGTCACATACATCCACATTTGGACCATCTCTGCCAGGATCATTGCATTGTCCCTGCTGTGCCGCTCCACAGCCACACACAGTGCCTCCACGGACATTGCAACCCACATCTGCTGCTGTACTGATGCCCGCAGCAGGTGGGTGTGCTCGTCAAATGGGTCATCTGCCAAATCAGTAACCTGTCCCCCCAGGGGATGGAAGAGCCTGATGCTCACCACCCCTTGAGGGTGGGCGCTGTTCACCAGGACCATGTGTGGGCATGTCAACAGGTGGTGTGCATATGCCACCACTGAACCCTGTACCCCCAGACCCAGTGGGTGACTGCTGCTGCTGCCCCCTCCACCTGCTGTGCCCAAGGGACCAGTCCTTCCAATGCTGTGTCTGCAACAGTGCCAGAGACCTGCACAGCCACCAGTGCTGCCCCACCGGTGCTGACAGGCACAGTCTGGGACTGTGCTGATGTGCTGGCACACATGTTGGAACCCTCTAGGTCCATGGGCATGGGCTGTCCTGCTGTGTGTCCATTCTGTGATACACATGTGTCACTGCCCATAGCGGCCGTTGCATCATCAATGGTGCAGGTTCATGCCACAGCCTCAGCCACAGCGTGCATGCCAGACTGCTGGGACACAGGAAGGGCACCCCCCACACCTGACTCACCGACATCGGAGATGGCAGCCAGGCATGCACACTGGTGCAATGCACGCTGGCTACCTGTAGAGGTGGATGGACCCTCCTTCAACTCTGGCTGCACGTCCACAGTGCACGGGCCACCACCACTGTCCCCTGCAGGTGCACAGGATCTGTAACAGAAAGTGAGAACATGTTAGTGCATGAGATCAACCTTCCACCCCCCCACCCCCCACCATGTCATACCGTGCAGTGATGGGATTCCACCTGTCTGGAAGCCACTGCCTGGAATGCCCTCAATGGCACTACGTTGTATGGATGCAGCAAGATGGTCCTCCACTGGGGTCAGCTGTGCCACCTCTGGCTGGCCTCCGCCTGTGGCAGCGTGTGCCGCCCTGATTGCTGCCACCTTCTCCTTAACCTGTCTCCTGTCTGTCCCCACCTTCTTCTTAAATTCCTGCACAGAATGCTGGTGGCTTCCATGCAGGTTTATGGTGCAAGCTACCCCCTCCCATGCAGCAGCACAGGCCTGAGGGGGTGCCCCTCCATCCACTGAGTAGTGGCTCCTCATCCAGGTAGGCCTCATAGAGTACCTCTGTTTCAGCCTTTGTGAAGTTGGGCCTCCTCTTCCACCCACCATCATCCTCCTCACCCAGTCCTTGCTCGGCCATGTCACGGTCTGTATGGGTGGAAGTGGACACCTGTGACTGTGCAGTTCACAGCAGTTTCCCATGACCATAGTCCATAACATCACACAGCATGCAACCCACCTATCACCTGCAGTAACCGAATATGGCCACTGCAGATCACTGTCACATATTTATAGCACAAAGCATGCAAATTAGGAGTGAAGCAACTTTAATGGGATGCAAATCGGCGCCCGCTATGGCTGAATAGTTGATCAACTGATTTGCATATGGCGGCTGGATATCGCGCTGTTGCACTTTGCGCAATACGGTTGGGCCGGCTGAGCCCATGGCGCAGTTCTGTGACTGCATAGTACACCGCACCGTGAATGCCCAGGTACCTTATGCAGGCATCTGCCGCACTGATTACGTGCTGTGCGCGGTCAGCTATTCATGACATGGCCACCATTGTGCCAATGGCACTACAGCGCTGGTCACCACATGGCGCTGTGGCACAACAGCGCAATAGTCCACTGTGGCACTGGCACGCAGGCGACCGCTCACGCTGGACATGTAGACGTCCGATGGTGCTGTGTGTGGCCTTGCGCCAGAGACATGATCTTGTGCCCGACCTTTGCCCCCTTGGAGCTGTACATCTGGCATGTGTGCAGCTCTATAGTGCTGTTCGGTAACAGCATGATAGGGACCGATGGCGCTGCCTGAACAGCGTGATAGGGACAGACAGGGTTGTATTGCGTAACATTTCCACGTGGGTTTGCCGCACTGCGGAGCGCCATATTGCCTACTATCAAGTTGCTAACATGGCACGCAGGAGAGCTCCCCAGTGGAGTAGCTTGGAGGTGGCCAACCTAGTGGCCGTGGTTGAGCCTCACTATGGGCCACTGTTTGGGGGGAACCCCTAGACTTGGCCCGCACCTAAGTGTGGCAGCAGGTGGCCACTGTGCTGGAGCAGGTCACAGGGTGGCGCAGGACAGCAAAGCAGTGCAGGCACTGCTACAGTGACCTGCGCAGGAGGAAGCAGGCACTGCTGGCATGCCTCAGGTCCCGTGCCAGGAGGGGCATTGCGCCTAGGCCAGGTGGGTGACCCATCTATGCACCTGTATTTTCCGCAGGGGTATGACTGTGTACTGGGGCCAGAGCATGGGGGAGGGTCGTTCCATGGTTGGCTGTGTCAGTGTTTGCAGGTGTGTGATGCATGGGTCTGGCTGTGTGGGCAGGCACACTCATTGGTGCAGGGGGCTGTCTGCATTTGGATCTCACTAATGTGCTTCTCAACATTTGTTTCCCACAGGCATGGAGGAGCAGAGAAGGGCCCAGGCTGAGTCGCACAGGGGTGCTGCAGGGGTGGCCGGCAGAGGAGGAGGCGGCGGTATGGGCCCACAACAGCAGCAGCAGCATCTGCAGCAGCTGCCACAGCAGCAGCAGTGGCTGGATGAGGGTGAGTGTCATTACATCATGGATGCTATTGCGTGCAATGGGGGGGATAGGGCATGGCCACCATCCATGGACAACACTGCCATGAATGCGATGTGTGACAGTCAGCACTGTTCAGTGGCACTGCGTGTCTGTGAGTGTGTCACTGGTGGTCCATGCATGCACTGGGCACATGGCTGTGGCACTACCTTCCCACCATGTAGACATGTCACTGTACTGCCTTGGTTGTGCTGTGCTAGGCATGGGGGTATGTGTGTGTAGTGGCACACATGGCTGTTGCTGCCTGGTTGGGCTTGGCCCATGCACAGTCACTGTGAGTGTGTGCAGTCTATCACAGGGGCAGGGCACTTGGCTGTATGCCATGCATACTGGGTGGGTTTCAGGGTTGTGTACAGTCCTAGCCATTGATTCTGTTCCCTTGCCCTAGATGTATGGCTCCTGCACAGCATAGAGAAGGCCATCCACCACCTGTTGGAGATTTCACAAGAATCAATCTGCATCCTCAGGGAGATGAACCGGAGGGGTGTGCGATGCCGGAGAGGGACATGGGGTCCGAGCCATCCTGCAGATCTGCAGCCTGGAGGGCAGTAGCTGCCCCACATCTACACCCTTTACCCTTCCCTCACACCCTGCCTTCCCTCACCAAGTTCTTCACCCCTACCCCACATCCACCCCTACCTTGTACCTGTACCCCCAACCCTGTATTGTATATACATGTAAATAGCGTTATTGTTGTTCCTGTTGTTGTTCTTCTGTTTTTCATTGAATATATATATCTATTTTGTTATGAATACTGTGGTGGTCTCTGATTTGCAGCTGGCTTTAGGTGCTCAGTTGCAGTATTGTGCATGGCATCTGGTGTGGTGTGGTCCCGGGATTGTGTGTGTGTCTGCTTGGGGGGGTGTCCCTGGTGTGGTGGTGGCTGTCAGCCGGTCTGGCTGTGTGCTGCCCCACTCCACTGTGGGCTCCTGGTGGGTCTGGCTTCTATGGTTCTGTGGTACACACGGTTGCATTGTGCCAGGTGGGGGGGCATGGTGGTTCTGGCAGTGCCAGTCACACTCACTGCTCACGGGTGGTGTCTTGGGGTTCCAGAGCATAGTGTGTTGTGCACAGTGGGGGCTGTGGTACACCTGGGTTGTCCTGCCCCTTTGTGTGGCAGTATTTGCTTGCCAGTGGGTGTGTTGGGGTGCCGTGGCCCTGCTGTGCTTTGTAGGCTTGTCCCCATGGGCCAGTGGATTTTCCGTCCCTCCACCGGTGATGCTGTGCTTCAGGTGTGGGGGTGTGTTGTTAGTTCTACACTGTGTTCCTGTGCTCATCTGTGGCATGGGTGGTGGGCCCCTGCCTACCTCCCTGGTTGTGCAGTTCCATTGCTCTGCTGCTGGGGGGGGGCTCCCTGCTTGCGCTATGGCGCATCTCGACTGCTCAGCTGGGCTGGCCTTGTTGTGCTATGGCACAACATATGTGCTCAGCTTCCCCTACCTGGTTGCGCTATGGCACAGGTTGTGCGATATTCAGACATTGGCTGGTTGCGCAATTTGACCTGCTCCACATTTGAATATAGCATCTGTTGTGCATGTGCACAATTGACTTGTGCTTGCTCCTGCTGTTGTTGCGCACATTTTGGGCACAGTTTGAATATCTGGGCCCAACTGTATAGCTCCATGAAGATAGTACAACAGTACCCATAAGTTATGGTAGGACCACATGGTGAGTCAGACCCTGTTCTTCCATCCTTTCATTGAGATAGATCAACATTCTACATATGTCACAGAGGGACCACAGGGTGCCCTACCATCCCTGTATTAGCATAGTATAACACTATCTATGTGTCACTGTGTCCATATGTCACAGTGTCACCTGATAGTTTTTCAGATACTGCACGCCCATCCATCCATCAAGATATAAGTGCAGTGCAATCTATATCTAAGATAGCACACCTGGGATATGGGGACAGGCTTAGAAACTTAGGAGTCTTCTCACAAAAATATAGGTTTACTAGGGGTGACGTGTTGGGCCTGTAAGGCTTGTGGGGATGAACTGTTTTTAGAAACCAACTGTTTAATGAAACAATCACTAATTAAAAGTACTAGGTCAGATAACCTAAGATTATGTGTTAAAACCTGTAAAACCCAACAGAGGAGACAATTTGTAACACAAAGAGTGCCACATATATGGAATTCTCTTCCAGCTAATGTGGTATTGAGTCAAAACATGGACCATTTCAAAAATGAACTTGATCTGTATATGGGTGATAATAAATTTCATTATTGCAAGTAAAAAGATCAGACCATTCATTAGCAATACAATGGTAACATTTTTACATCTTTAAAAATTCCTAGTCCACGAGATAGCAAAATCCTGGGCTGTCAGATCAATCCCCATCCGTGAAGTAGCAAAATTCTAGTCCGCGAGGGGACATCTGGTCATGCCATCATGGTCATTTGGTCATGCAATAATGGACCAGGCTCACGGACCAGGATCGTCTCGCGGACCAGGATTTTGTTGGCTCATGGACTTGGATCGCTAGCAAGTCATGGTCATAGAATTTAAACATTTTAAAAACTATTTTTTTTGTGAAAACCAGCCAAACAAAAGGCATAGCTTTGTAGAAGGTGTCACCTTGAGCAAAACGTATGCCTCATTTGGCCCTAAAGTTACCCATGGAGAAAGCTACCACATTTTGTAAGCAAGAAAAACTGAAAACAAGATGGCAGCTTACGGAAAATATATTTTTCTGGTGAACTAGTTCATGAGGTAGCAACATCCTAGTCCATCAGCTTAATCCTGATCTGTGAGGGGACATCTGATAAAACCATCAGGGACATCTGGTCATGAAATTCCGGCCATCTGGTCATGCAATGACAGACAAGGCTCAAGGACCAGGATCATCTCGAGGACCAGGATTTTGTCAGCTAGTGGTCTAGAGTTGTTAGTGAGTCATGGTCAAAGAATTTTAAATTTTTAAAAAACAATTTTTTCACCAAAATGAGCCAAACCAAATGCATGGCTTTGTAGAAGGCATCTATCTGAACAAATACCATGCCTCATTTCACCCAAAGGTCACCCGTGGAGAAAGCTACGACATTTTGTTTGCCTGAAAAAATGAAAAAAGGATGGCAGCTCACAGACAAATAATTTTTCTGATAGACTAGGATTTGTTTTACAATCCTAGTCTGCAAGCTGACAAAATCCTTGACCTTGAGACCATTTTTAGTTTGTGAAGAATACATATCAATTTTTGAGTGAACTGAGCATGCTCAGAACTCAAATATTAAAAATATAATAACTTTTGAACAGATTGTTTTACCAAACCATTGCTGGATTGTCCCTTAACTGAAGCTCGTTCTATGTTACAGATTACAGACCAAAAGACCACACAGTGTTGTAGCAGTGCAATGGGCAAAAAACGTGTTAAAAGTGGTGAAAAATTTGTTTTTTGGAGTTTTTCTGCACAGAAACAATAAAGCTGTCCAAAATGCAACTTGGTAAGTCACGAGATCTACCATACCAGGCTGCACATTCCAAATTTTGTGCAAATCCATTGAACAATTGCAAAGTAATTAATGAGCAAAAATTGAAGTTTAACATTGAAGTGCCTACTCAACCCTAACTATAGGGGTGCAACTGCGCCCCTATAATAAATGTATAGATAGATATTCATTGCAAAAAACTCTGTTAATGCATCAGTTAGGGTTGTTTCCACAGTGACAGAAATGTGGAAATTAAATGTTAGGGTCACCACTCAGCCACCCACCCCCACATCCTCATCCTCAAACCCCTAACTCCGCATTCCCCCAACCCCCCACACAACCATGCAAGCAGCACAAGACACATCCATCATCATGATCCAGCAACTGTATGAGTTCTGCTGCCATCAGACTGCCTTGTGGGTATACATGCATTCTTGGCAAACATGGAGAATGGCCCACAGTAAACATTCTGCTGTTACAAACATAAATAAGATTTAAGCAGGTGCCTATATTTCAATTATTAAGAAATGATGAAACACAGTGTGTTATTTAGAGATAGCTGTATTGGAAATAAGAGTATGAATAACCCTAAGAACAGTTATTGGGCATTTGTATATTTTCTGTGATAGAGTGAGTCAGTCATAATAGCAAATGGTAGTAATAATAAAAGTAATGTTTTGTAGTATAGTTTACAAGCAACTTGAGACAGTACAGTTGTAACATCCAAAGCTAACCATAACATGCTGCTAATGAGTATTTCCAAGTAACGTAGCAGTATTACAACATGTGATGGAGCAGTATCTGAAAAGTACTATGTATGTGTCAGCAGTGTCTGTAGTGCCACCACATGCCTATGTGGTAGCTATGATACCTGCAGTGAGCCAATCGTAGAATTATGACACATAAAACTCAATATTTAGAAAGTTTGTGCAGACTAAGTTTCACTGTATGAAAAAATATGTCAGCTATAATGTGTCATCATACTGTACTGGCAGTACAGAGTCAATCAAACTTTATTTGTTTTTTCATTACATAGTGTTATGTGAAAGGAGTACAGTGTAGTGATTATTGTGCTTGCAGGTGAAACTGTCTGGTATAGTGTCTTATAATCTTGCATATATCTTGCATGTGTGTGTGTGGGGGGTGTGGGGTAGGGGTAATGTGGAGTTAGGGGTCTGAGGATGGGGGCGTGGTGGTGGGGTTGTGGGGTGATAACCCTTACATTGAATTTCCACACTTTTGTCACTGTGGAACAACCCTAATTGATGCTTTAATGGGATTTTTTGCAATGAATTTTCCTTATTTTTGAGAAAGTGTAATAGAAATAGTAAATAGAATGTGTTGGTGGGAACGCCGTTATGACATGGAACCATTTGTGTTAGCGAGAGCCCACCAGGCCCTGCCTTCCCTTCATGTTGCCCATTTATTTCTTAATGGCATGCATATGTGGGAATGTGGGAGCTCTGGACCCTGCACTCCCACTTACACATAAGTACACAGCCATACAGCAGCCACATAGTACTGAAAAGGAACTCTCATAACACTGTTTTGGCAATATTTCAGTAACCATGGCAACTATGAAAAAAATTCCATTGCAGTTGTAATTATGACTTCGAAACCTCCATAAACTAAGCTGTGGGTAGCAAAAAATCCATACCTTGAATTATTTTCGAGATATGGGCACCATAAGGCACCATGGGTGCTGCAGTGTTAGCCTATGGGAAGTTTCTCAACTTCAGAGTGCTGTAACTTTGTAACCATTTTACATTTTTTTTACCAAACCACCAAAAGGTACAGCTGTGGGCCCAGGGCCAGCCAGCCTGCAAATATCAGCCAAAGTGTCTTAAATTGTGCCAGTACAGATGTGACAGTGTCGTCATTTGTGAAAGTTAGGACCGACGACCCCAATGCACACCCTGATGCCTGCTGGTGGGGGAGGGGTGGGCATGGGGTGCAAGGGGTGGCAACCCTAACACCGAATTTCCTCATTTTTGTCACTGTGAAACAACCCTAACTGATGCATTAAACAGAGTTTTTTGCCATGAATTTCTCTTCTTTTTGAGAATGTGCTCTATAAATAGTCAATAGAATGTGGTGGTAGGAGCGCGGGGCCCCCACCATGTAAATTTTTGTCACTTTGCTATGCAAAAACTGTATGACCAACTGAAATGAACATCGGTAAATGAAGACATGTTCCATACCACAACATGTATAAAAAATGTTATCTGAATCTGTTCAACAGTTGCACAGCGTCATGCCAGAAAAACTATGCAGGAATGCCACAAAGAAGATTTTTGCCACTTTGCTAAATAAGAACCATATATCTGACAGAACCAAAAATTGGTAAAAGAAGATATGTACCCTAGTACACAGTGTGTCCAGAATTGTGTGAACATCCATTCAATGGTCTCACAGCACCATGAGCAAACAACTTCACAGGCACAATTCAGCAACCATAAGTGCCAGTGATCCAAAAATTGTCACAGCAAAGATCTATTATTATTAATCTTTCTACATAATAAATGCCAAGCAAATCAGGCACACTGTTCAAAAGTTATTGAAGTGGAATGAACCAAATTTTCATTCATTGGAGTGGCATAATTCCACACCTGTTTATGTTTTACACACCAAACCACTGCAAGGCACCTTCATACCACTAGGACTACATACGCTATAAGTTTCAAGCCAGTAGCACCATGCAGAATTCTATGCACAAAACGTTAAGTGTGTCACACAGTATCTCTGCAGCAAATTCTTTTTCCAACATGTAAATAGCATCATTCACATCTCCAGGCCATCCACTCAACATTCTACAAATTTCATGTGAAAAGAGATATTTAATTTTAAAGTGTGTGCACCTTTAAGAAGTCATCCACCACAAAATGGTGGAAATCGCATCCGAAAATGCACTAAAATGGCAGACCTGGTGGTTGAAAAATATTTAACTGCAAGGGGGCCAACTTCAAATGGCAATAACTGTGAAAAAGGAACAACATGTTTTCACCAAACAAAAACTGGCATGTTCCCTGAACAGCAGTCTTTCTATGTGGCAAGTTTCAGATCAATCAACCACACACTGGCTGTGCTATGTGTCGCGGAAGACACTGCAGAAAAATAAAAAAAACATAATGTTTTGCACTGCACTACACAAAAACCATATCGACCAGTGAAATATATATTGTTAAATCAATAGACGCACCATTCCACTCCATGTATATCAAATCTTATCCAAATCTCTTCAACAGTTGCAGAGCAGCATGAGCATAAGACTTTGCAGTGGCAGAAAATACATTTTTGGGTGCTTCATTCTGCAAAAAACATATGCAGATGTCAAATGAAAATTGGTAAATGCACTGAAGTACCATAGTAAACCACGTACTACAAATGTCACAGAAATCCATGGTTTATGCAAACGAAAATGGTTACGCAACTGGTAACATAAACACAAGCACTAACATTAACGCAAACACAAATGGTTATGCAAACAGTAACAAAAATGCAAAAACAAACAGTAATGTTAATGCAAATGGTGAAGACAACGTTGAGGTAAAAGAAAATAGTAACGCTAATGGTAACACAAATGCAAGCGTAAACGGTAACATACACAGGGACGCAAATGGAAATGATAATGCAAATGGTAAGAGAAATGCAAGTACAAACATAAATGGAAACAGAAATGATAACACAAACAGTAACGCAAATGCTAACGGCAACAGAAATGCAAACATAAACAGTAATGAAAATGCAAATGGTAACACAAACGCAAACAGAAACACAAAAAAAATGGCAATGGCGATGCAGAAGGAAACAGTAATGCATGGAACAATGGAAATGCTACCAAAGACGCAAATACTAAAGCCAATGGAATCGCAAATGGTAATGAACATGCAAATGGTAACGCTTACGTATTTGGAAATGCAAATGGTTATGGTAACACCAATGATGATGCCAAAGGAAACAGTAACGCAAATGGAAACACAAGTGCTTAGGCAAACCAAAGGGTAAAGCACATGGTGACATAAACGGAAATGCTAATGCAAACGGTAACGGAAACGCAAGCGGAAATGCTAATGGTAACAGTAATGCAAACGCACACCCTTTTTTCCCCAAAAAGGTGCATTTAGAAGAACAGTGAATACAAAGAATGTATGCATAATAATGGCCCTCGGAACAGAAAATGAGCACTTGGAATACTAAATTCCTTATATCTCAGGAACCGTACAAGGTAGAAAAATTGTAAAATCTCATATTATTCATGACTTTCCAGGCCAGTTTTGTACTTAGCCCCTAGTGGGGAACTAAGAATTCTTCTGACTAAAAGTCCGTATCTCAAACCGTTTTTTTGAGATTTTGGGCCCCTAAAGGCGTGGTGGATGCTGTAATGTTAGCCTATGGGACTATGATTAGAGATTGAGTGGTTCTTATAATTTTATTAGTTGGAACGTTAAAGGGGCCCTAAGTAAAAAGAAATGGATTATGATTTTAAAACATCTATCCCAGCTCCGTACGGAGATTGCCTGTTTACAGGAGACACACCTATTGAGGGATAATATTTCCCTATTTAAAAGAAATTGGGTGGGTCAGGTTTTTGGTGCTGGTAACTCTACTAAACGCAATGGTACCATCATACTGATTGCTAAAACTGTGCCTTTTGTTAAGAGCAGGGAATGGTGGGACCCGGAAGGGCATTATATCATAGTACAGGGTAGGCTAGAGTCCTCTCCAGTAATGTTGGCGTCAATATATGGCCCTAACATAGACTCTCCTCTGTTTTTTAACCGGTTAATACCCTTGTTAGTCTTGAATCCCCCTGTTTTGACGTTCCTCGGTGGAGTCTGTAACCTGGTCCCTCACTCAGAGATTGATCGCTCAAACAGCAAAAAGGGTGGGGCTATCGCCAGCACAGAGGGCCCTTGGCGAACTTATTTCTGGGGTAGGTGTTGTTGATGTGTGGCGGACCCGTAACCCCTTGGAGCAGCAGTATACCTATTATTCCCCAACGCATGCCACTCTTTCCCGGATTGACTTTTGGTTAGTGAGTTCCTTTGGCCTTCCGGGAGTGATAGATGAATCTATCTTTACGAGGGTACTGTCAGATCACTCTCCGGTGGGGGTAACCTATATGTTGGGTCCAAAGTTTAGGGAGGGGGGATCACGTGGTGCAGAGCATGAGTTAGCTGCTCCTCTCAGAGCTCCCTCCTCCTAATCTATAAATCTCCTCTTTTGTTAGCCTAAGCGCCTCCATTCCAGTTTAAAAAAGAATCGGAATATCTCACTTGCCATCCGGACCACAGAGATGGACGCGGAGTTCAAGGATCCCTTGCCTAGGCACACGCCTCCTGCGACCCCCGAGAAGGCCTCGAAAAAAGCCAGGGCCTCGAGTACCTTACAATCTGCATTGCAAGCTCCCAGTGCATCTGAGGGGGATCCGCTCACCCTAGCCAGTTTCCTCAAGGAGTTTCAGCCCTTCAGAGACGAAATGAAAGAACTGGCTAGTGAAGTAAAGGGGGTCTCTCGAGCTATAGAAGATCTAGCCCGTCGCACCACTGACGCTGAGGCCCGTATTAGCTCGGTGGAGCGCAACCACGCAAAGCTGGCACCCGAAATACCCTTACTGAGGCAGCGGATACAGAAGCTGAGTAAGGTGGAGGACCTCGAAGGTCGGAGTCGCCGCAATAATGTGGTCGTTATCAGCCTCCCCGAAAGAGAAGAGGTCTCGGAGCCGGTTAAATTTGCTCAGCGTCTCATCCAGAAAATAGCTGGCCCCTCGCCCTTCGGTCAATCTTACGTCGTTGAGAGAGCCCATCGGGCATTGAGAGCTATGCCCCCATCTGGAGCCCCGCCACGTCCCTTTATTTTTAAGTTTTTAAACTTCCTCGAGCGACAACATTTTTTGAGCAAAGCAAGGGAGTTGAAGGAACTGACCTGGGAGGGCATTGGGCTGCGGGTGGCTCAAGACCTGCCCCTCTCTATTCGGCAGAAGAGAGCGTCTTTCCACCCGGCTGTTTCTAAATTGATAGCTGCCAATGTGAGGTTTAGAATGAAATATTCAGCTCGTCTTCAAGTCTTAGCAAAGGGAACCTGGCACAACTTTGACGATCTGGAGGCTGCGCTCCCGACATTAAAGCAGCTTTTCCCAGATTTGTTCAGAGACCCATGAAGGGACTACCTATCAGTTGGTGAAGCCCTGTTCCATTTAGAGGTTTTGCTGTCATGAAGATCATTTTGATTCTCACCTTGGAATTGGCTTCTGGAGGGTCCCTGATGCAGTGGAAAGTTGATGGACCTGGATTCCCTGCGCCTTTTGATGTCACCTGCTTGTTGGATGGCTAACCCCCACTGGTCTCCGGCTGCTTTTTTTTTTTTCTCTCTTTCACTTTTAAAGGATGCATTCCTCGATTCCCCCTAATGAAGGAGTATCACAATTCGTCTGGAGCCAGCATATGCCTGTTTATTTATAGCAAGGACTGGTGCCTACTTGGGATGCAGTTTCTCACTATAGAGACTTCTATGTTTTGCGGCTTGAAATATAGTTGCTGGCAGTATGGACCGTTAGTGCTGGGAGTGTTTCCTAACGATTCGCTCAGGATTCTGTTGTGAGGGAGAATGTGGATCTGATTCTGAATGGGTTTAGATATACCATTATATTATAGGTTTATAAGGTTATGGCATTTAAATGATAGTTGATGGGAGGGCCCTTTCCTTTCCTTTTGCCATTGGTGTTAATTCATTATTAGGTTATGTTTGGGGTTTTGGGATGGGCGGATTTAATTTTGAATGTTGGAAGGTAATGAGTGGAAAGGGTAGTCCTGTTTCTGGTTATTGTGAGGCAAACTTGTTTATTAATATTCTAGGTTGGTTGGGAGGGGCTGAGGGCGTCTACCATGATGCTGGAACCACGTTCACTGACAGCTCGGGTGGGTCTGGGGTGGAGGGGTTGTTGGGGATTGGGGGTTATCATTGTTATGGGATGTTTGGGGGTTGTGGGATTTGGGTGGGGGGAGGGACCCTTTGCACAGCACTCTTTGTCTCTCTCTAGGTTTTTGGTTACAGGACCGGTTTCTCTCCCATTTGCGTTTTTATTTCGTCAACCCATGGCTAAGCGTATTAATGTGGTGACTTGGAATGTACATGGACTTCGCCATAGAGTAAAGCAATACAAGGTTTTAAAACACCTCGGCTATGTGCAGGCTGATATTGTATTCCTGCAAGAGACCCATTTATTGAAGGCTGAAAGTAATCAGCTATGCAGACTACAAATAGGTCAGGTTTTTGCCGCTGAAGGTAGCTCTCATAGTAAAGGGGTGATGCTATTGATGCATAAGTCAGTTCCATTTCATCCAATCCAGGTGTTTGAGGATAGTTATGGAAGATATATTTTTGTTAGGGGCAGTTTACATACTCAAGAGATTATCTTTGGTTCTATCTATTTCCAATATTGATACCCCAAATTTCTTTGTTCAAATTTTGGAGCTACTCTCTCCTTGGTGTAATCTCCCCCATAGTACTAGGAGGTGACCTGAATTTAGTTATGGACCCGTTATTGGATAGATCCTGTCCTACTAGAAGAGGCTAACCCGGGACAAAAAGCTGTCAGGAGATGATGGATGGACTGGGTCTCTGTGATGTGTGGAGAGTGTTCCATCCGAACATCAGATTTTACTTTTACTTCACAAGTACATAACACCCAATCCAGAATCGACTATATTTTAGTTTGAATATTCTTTTATCTGGGGTGTTAGATTCTTGTATTGTTTCTGGGCGCTATCGGATCACTCCATAGTTAATTGCCTTTTATCCTTTTCATCCCTTCCCAAACCAGGGAATAGGTGGAAGTTAAATAACCAAATACTAAAAGACCCCAGGTTGGTTAAATACATCTCCTCCCAAATAACCGATTTTATATCTTTCAATCAAGGTTCCACCAATAGGCCAGATGCTGAATGGGGAGCTTTTAAGGCTTTTATCCGTGGTATCTTGATTGGGCTCGCCTCCCGTAGGAAAAAGGAAAGGCTGAAGCATATCTCAGAGCTACTTACTAAGATTCGTAATAAAGAGCAGGGCCTTTCTGTTTGTTCCTCGGACGCCTACAGACAGGAATTAGCCCTGTTAAGGGATTCTTACCTTAGGGCGTTAGATGAACAAACTGAATGGGCTTTTGTAAGGACTAAGGCTAGATTTACAGATCAGGGAGAAAAGGCCAGCCGGCTACTAGCCAGAAGAATCAAGCAATTAGAGTCTTCTAGATGGGTGTCGGCCATCCGCTCCTCGGAGGGGGCTCCAATCAAGACTTCCCCGGAAGTGAATTTGTGGACTACTTTAAGGGGATTTATGGGCCTATGAAGGACCCTCCGTCAGACGAAAAAATCAATCACTTTTTAAGGGAGATAAATCTTCCCTCATTGAGTGAAATGGATCAACTCCAACTCCTGACCTCTATTACTGCAGATGAAATAGATCGGGTTATTAAATCCCTTCCCTTAGATAGAACACCGGGCCCGGATGGTCTTTCCGCTAATTTTTATAAGACCTTCTCAAAGGAATTAACTCCTTCTTTATTACGGCTTTTTCAATGTATTTTGGATGGCGAGGTTTCCGATCATACTCTTTTTGAAGCATTAATCGTACTTCTACCCAAACCGGGGAAGCCGCTTGATTTGGTCGCTAATTATAGGCCTATATCCCTCCTGAACCAGGATATCAAAATTCTCACTAAATTGTTGGCTGATAGAATCAGCAGAGTCCTTCCCGGTTTAATTGGATCCGAACAGGTGGGGTTTATGAAAGGTAGGTCTTCCGCTGACCACCTACCAGTTTTGGCCCATGTCTTTTCGGCTTCCAGGGACTCCGATCAACCCAGGGTCATGGTCTCTCTGGATGCCGAAAAGGCTTTTGATAGGGTTTATAACCATTTTCTTATAAAGGTTATGGATTGTTTTGGTTTCCCTCAGCAATTCTCTGGATGGATTAAAAATATATGTAAATTTCCATCGGCTAAAATTACATGTAATGGCGTAACCTCAGCGCCATTCAAACTTTTTCTTGGCACTAGGCAGGGTTGTCCCCTCTCCCCGCTCCTTTTTAATTTATATATTGAACCTCTTATCAGGCGGATCGGACAGGAGCAGCAGATTCAGGGTATTCAGGTATGGGGGAGTACCCTGAAGGTGCTGGCATATGCCGATGATCTGCTTTTGCTCGTTTCCAATCCAGCCTCTTCCATTTCAACTTTACTTGAGGTTATTGATAGATTTGGATTGATCGCCAATTACCGGCTTAATATTAGCAAGTCAGTGGTTTTCCCCTTAAACTTTAGAACATATGCCCACGATATCACCCCTTTTGTCCTAACTTGGAACGCTGAGTCCATTAGATATCTTGGTCTCGCTCTAACCAGGGATACTTCCCACCTGGTGCAGCGTAACTTAGACCCGGTGTTGCATGATATTGAGGCCAACCTGCGGAGATGGGCGATTATTCCCTTGTCTATCTGGGGCAGAATTAATTTGGTTAAAATGAATGTCTTTCCTCGGTTATTTTACCCCATTAATATGTTAAACATATGGCTCCCTTTAAAATGGTTTAAGAGAGTGGATAGACGTGTATCTGATTTTATTTGGAATTACAAGAAGCCTAGACTATCATATTCCAAATTGTCCGCCCCTAAACTGTCTGGTGGTCTGAGACTTCCTCATTTTGTGCTGTATTACTGGGCCAGTCATGCCTCCAAATATCTCTGTTGGGTTAAGGGTATAGATAATGCACAGGTGAACACCTACACACCATTATGGTTAAGCTTAGAGATCTCCCGTATTGTCGATTCTGGATTTAAAGCGAGGGCCCTGTTATATTGTTCATCGAAAGTTCTCCCAGCTGTATTGTGTAACTCCCCCATCGAGACTTCAGTCAAAGTGCATATGCAGCTATGTTCCTTTCTAAAATACTTTCACATTGGAGACCCGGCCCAACCATTAATGGGTAATCCTAATTTTTTATTAGATGGTAAGCCTATTAAGGATACCTGGTTACCACCTATGGGAAAGGTGTCGGTTAAGGATCTGCTTATAGAGGGGGGTAAGTTGCTCACCTCTGCCGAAATTTTGACTAAGTTTCAAATCCCTCAGTGTCTAATTTTTAGAATTTTTCAACTTCGTCACCTCCTGGTGGGGAAACTTGACATTTTCACCAGGGATGGGGCCTTATGTAACTTCGAGGAGGATTTGACCTCTCTGGTTGGAAAGCCTCATGCTATATCTGCCGTCTATAATAACCTGATCGGACGGTTACACCCAATCACCCTCGCTCCCAAACGTTATTGGTCCTTACGGTTTCCGAATATAATTTCGATTGGGATAATATTTGGGGCCTGCCATAAATTTTATTGCAGGATAGACTCAGGTTAATGCAATTCAAGCTTTTGCATAATATTTATTATTCCCTTTGAAACTATGGGAGCAGGGCCTGGCGGCATCCTCCACTTGTTTTAGATGTCAACAAGGGGCTGGGGACTTGCTCCATATTTTTGGCACTACCGAAAGTGGGGTCTTATGGGAGGTTATTAAAAGAATCTTGACCCTATACTGGGTTTGGAAAACCTATTTACCCCTGAGGTTTGTATTTTAGGGACATGTCCCAGGTGGGTGTCGAATAGGAAATACCATCTGGGGCTGATTTCGGCCTCAGTTAAAAAAGTAGTTCTGAGGCATTGGAAGGACAATACAGAGATTTCATATGGCGAATGGTTGCAAGAATTTCTAGCCAACCTTAGAACAGATAGAACCATTGCTAGTTTACAGTATAAGCTTCCTAAGTTTAATAGTGTCTGGGGTTCCTTATATACCTTTTTTTCTGCTCCTTTATGATTTGCTTTGTGATTATCAGTCCATCTATGTTCGAGTGCTGTGCATTGGGGTGGAGGGTTTGGGGATGGGGGTGGGGATGGGGGATGGGATGGGGACTACATCCTGATGTTCTGTTCTCTATACTGGTATGTAATTTTTCTATGATACTATGTTTCTCTCTGGATGTGGTCTTTTTTTTGGTGTAAAATCTCCAATAAAAGTTGAATTGAAAAAAAAAAAACAAAGTTTAGGAAGGGAATAAGATGGTGCCTCAATACTCGGCTACTCAAATGTACCAAAACACTGAAACACATCCAGGATTTTATAGTCAATTTTATCTATATTAATCTAGGGACAGTCGAAAGGGTCGATTCAGTATAGGCCGCCCTCAAATGTGCTATATGGGGAGAGTTTATACATATATCGGCTACCCGAGCCCGGAAGCATAGATGTGCTCTGGATCTATTAATAAGAGAAATTCAGCAACTGGAAGGCCGATTAAGTCTTATATCTCCTATGCAGGAATGGGCAAGGCTCCAGCAACTGCGGTCAAATTACTATGATTTAATGGCGCAAAAAGCGGAACTGGCCATTCATCGTACCAAACTAAAGTACTTACAGGCAGGGGAGAAAGCAGGGAAACTCCTCGCGTTAAGATTGAGGCAGACTGAAATGTCCAAATTCATTCCTGGGCTGAGGTCCCCTGAAAGTGGTGACATAGTCTCCCTTCCCGAAGACATTGCTGATGTCTTTGGTAGGTATTATGAGACCCTTTATTCCTCAGCTAACTTGATAGGTGTGACAGATCAGGAGATCACAGACTACTTGTATTCAGTCAGCCTTCCTACGCTGCCCCCTTGAGTGGCAGAGAATCTAGGGGCTCCAATTACTTTAACTCAAGTAGAGCAGGCCATTAGGCAGTTACCGCTGGATAAAGCTCCTGGGCAGGATGGGCTACCCAATAACTTTTTTAAGAGTTGCCTTCCTCAGCTGGCCACCCTTTTGAGGGATGTCTTTAATTTTTGGTTTCAAAAAGGAATAAAGGATCCTTTGATGACATGGATTACCTTGATTCCGAAGCTGGACAAGGACTTACTATGTCCTGGAAGCTACCATCCGATATCGCTTCTTAATTCGGAAGTTAAGATTCTGGCTAAAATTCTGGCTAACCAGTTAGCTCCAGTAATTGGAGGGATTATTGGTATAGAACAAGTTGGTTTTATGCAAGGACGTGCCTCAGCAGATCATACGAGGAAGCTAATGTATTTAATGGCAGCATCGAGGGATGCCGAGTCCCCTGTGGCCTTGGTATCCCTCGATGCAGAAAAAGCCTTCAACCGGGTTTCCTGGCGTTTCCTGTTTGCATCGCTCTTGCAATTTGGAGTGTCTCATGGTTTTGTACAATGGGTTAAAGTGCTATACTCTTCCCCCAAGGACTAGGGTATGGTGTAACAGTTGTTTGTCTGACCCATTTATCCTTGAAAGAGGCACCCGTCAAGGCTGCCCACTTTCCCCACTTCTTTTTAACTGTTATTTGGAGCCCTTGATACGTAAACTGGCATCTTCTCCCTTATTGAAGGGTATACCAATTCAAGGGGAGAGATATGTGATCTCAGCTTATGCTGATAATCTTCTATTGCACGTTAAGGACCCTGAGAATTCGATACCAGCTTTGCTGGAGGAGTTAAATAGATTCTCAGTGGTATCCTCTTATAAATTGAATCTCTCCAAAACAAAGGTTTTCCCATTAAACCACCTCTGTACTAGAGATATATGCACTTCCTTGGGACTGTCATGGGAGCCAAAGGCTCTTACGTACCTGGGGATCAAAATTGCCAGGAGTATTCCCTTGATGATTAACCTTAATCTGACCAGTCTGGTATGTTTGGTGCAGTCTGATCTGGAGAGATGGAGTGCCCTCCCACTGTCACTTTGGGGTCAGATAAATATTCTTAAAATGAATGTTTTATCGCGACTGTTATATCTGTTGGGCATGATGCGCATCGTCCTGCCCAAGTCTTGGTTCTTTCAACTACAAAGAGTGTTTAACAAATTTCTATGGAGGGGTAAGGCAGTGAGAAGGGCATATTTTAAGCTAACTGCATCAAAACCTAAGGGAGGCCTCAGCCCTCCCATCTCTTTTTTATTATGGGGCTCAACACTTAAGTAAGATAGCTTATTGGATAAATGATGAGGTGCCCTGAGTGGAGTATTCATATGTGCCAGTCTGGCTTGATATTGAACGCAAGTTAGCTCGAGGTGCGGCAAGTTCATTGTATGCCCTGGTATTCTCTAAACCCTCCCATCTTCCCAGTCTGCTTAAAACATCTCCAATAGCATGGTCTCTTAAACCTTTCAGCAAATGCAAGTGCATTTTTCAGAAAACTGGTATACTTCTCAGGCCCAACCACTTTTTAATAATTGGCACTTTCAGATTGGATGTCGTCCTATTCTACCCTGTTTTTTTCCGCAACTCAAGCATTGTGAACTGGAGAAGTTTCTCCAGGGTACAGATTTAGCTTCTTTTCAGGCATAGCAGAGTCACTTTCAACTAAGACCCTAGGAATTTTGTAAATATTTGCAAATTAAAGCAGCTGTACTTGCATTTAAAGGTAACCAAGAATGGACGACACTATCATCGGATGGTCTCTTCAAGGCCCTCCAAGACGCAGAGCAACCCCAAGCAGTTTCTACTATCTATAAGCACCTTCAAGGTTTAGATACATCTTTCCCTAAGGGGGTATGTTATTATTGGGTGCACGAATTGTCTCTGCCTGTAGACTCCGACTACTGGGTGAAGGTATGGGGTGGGATCTATAAGAATATTAAACAGGACAAACTCCGGTTAATCCAGTTTAACATTTTACATAATATCTACTACACTCCAGATAAATTGTATAATATGGGTTATACTTCCTCTCCTTTGTGTCCCCAAGGCTGTCAGGTCTCTGGGTCGCTATATCATATGTTGTGGTTGTGTCCGCACACCCAGACGTTTTGGAGAGCGATACAGTGGGTCCTGGACCACATTCTGGGATTGGATCCTCTTTTCACCCCGGAGTGTTGTCTGCTGGCAATTGTCCCTCCTGGGACTCCCCAGGTATGTAAAGTGCACATAACCTTAATCTCAGCTGCGGCAAAACTAGTCATGCTACGGCATTGGAAGGAAGAGTCCCTTCCCACTATTGTTGAATGGTATCGTGAAATCTTATTGGCAATCCAGGTAGAGAGACACATAACTAATCTGCGGCACTCGTATCATAAGTTTAAAAAGATTTGGGAGCCACTTTTGTCCCTGCTGATGCTAGTGAGACTCTAGTATCCTTTATTGATCTCGATGAATATGGCTGTTCTCTCCGTTTCATTGTGCTGAATATATTTTCCAGAATAATTAGCCACACTTGTATTTGAGCAAACTTGGGGGAGGGGGGGAGGGGAAATGTCTGTCTTTGTGTTGTTTATGTCTTTTTGTTTTCTTTTCCTTTTCTTTTCTTCTCTTATGTATTAACTCGTTCAGTGACCTCAGCTGTGTACTCTCTGATGTATTGTTAAAATACCAATAAAGTATATTGAATTAAAAAAAAAAGAAAAACCCAGTCCCACAGATAGGTGACAGCAATCTCCAGTGCCACCACCACACACTCAATGCCTGTCGGGTGTCAGCAGGGGCACAAAAGGACTGAGCATCTGGAGGACTGCTCTCCCTTCCTAGGGTGGGTGGGTACACTTGGCATAGTGCTGGGGGCTCCTGGTAGTGACTAGGGGTGGTGCACCATGAGGCATGTGCTTCTGGGTTGGAGCAGCTGCAGTGCCCACTGCCACACACCCAATTCCAGACTTGTCTAGCTGGCTCTCTCGATCCCTTTCCTTGCCTTGGGTCCTGTGTGCTAAGTGGGGTTCGTCGGTTCAGGGTAGGGTGGAGGAGTGTCTGTACCCGATTAATTTGCAAGGCTAGAAACCAGCAGGTGGTAGAGCAGTTGAGGTGAGAGAGAGCTGCCTGAGAAAGTTCTGTGGGGACAGTGATAAAGAAAGTCCATAAAAAATAAATAAATAAATAAAATGTCCTGGGGTGCAGTACAGGCAGTGCAAATGTTTTTTCTAATTACTGTTCACACTGTATTTGCAAAATACTGTGCAAATGGTTTTCTGATTATCATTCAAACTCTATTTTAAAATACGGTGCAAACGGTTTTTGTAATTACCATTCAAGTTGTATTTCAAAATACAGTTTGCACTGCTTGTCTTACATCTATCACAAAACTTTCTTTGCCACCTCACTGCCACTACACAGTTTTGACTTCTGTGATGAAATTTGCAGGGTGGCAAGCCCTTGCCCCACAGATTTGTCTTTGGCTGGTTTGCTGAAAAGATTTACACCATTTCCAGAGTTACAGAACTCAAAATTTATGAATTTTCCCATAAGATAACATTTCGGCACTCGTGTCGCCTTTCAGTACCTGTATCTCAAGAACTATTTGAGATAAGGATTTTTCACTCTGGTCAACTTAGTCCACCTGTTGACTAAGCTTGCGTGGAGGTTTCAGAGTCATGATTACAACTGCAGTGGAATTTCTTTCATAGTTGCTATGGGTAGAGAAATATTGGCACATTAGTGTCACAAGGGTCATTTTTCAACACTATAGGGATGCTGTATGGCTCTGTAGTTATGTGTAAGTGGGAGCACAAAGCCCAGAGGGCCCACGCATCCTCATATGCATACCATTATGCAAAACAGGGCAGTGTGAAGGGAACACAGGGCCTGTGCTCCCACAAACACATACCACAAACCACTTATACTAAGATTCATACTAAGATTTGTTAGAAGCTAGAGAGCCGCAAGGCCCATAATTTGTTCCTATCTACTAATAATAACAAAGAGAAGAATCTTAAAGGATAAACTTGTCCAACTGGGTTTTAAACATTGATTTGGAAATGCAGATAATCACCTCAATCGGTAGTGTGTTCCAGCGTTGAATAATGCATATTTTGAGGCATGAGACTGAATCTCCTCAGTTGTAACTGAAGTGGATGGCCTCTAAAATTATAAGTGTCCTCCTGAAACAGAAACCATAAACTAGTTAATAAGTATGGATCGTTGATGACATCATACATTAGAAGAAGATCCCCTCTTAATCGCCTGGTAAAAAGATTCATAGATTCGTAGAAGTGTGTGATGGCAGAAAAGGACCGACAAGGCCCACCAAGTCTGCCCATTTGTCCAGCTATCTTCTTGGACCTGTGCCCCCCACCCTTAACACTCCTCTGTGGTTGTTCCATGCCCTTTTGAATCCCTCCACTGTTTCTTCTCCAATGACCACCTCTGGGAGTCTGTTCAACTTTTCCACCAGTCTCTCTGTGAAATAGTATTTCCTAATGTTACCCCTGAACTGCACCCACTCCATTTGCAGGCCATGCCCCCTCATCCTCTGATTACCCTTCATCTGGAAGATGCTTTCCACTGGCACCCTGTTTATACCCTGAAGGTACTTTAAAGTCTTGATCATGTCCCCCCTCTCCCTCCTCTGTTCCAGGGAGAATATGTACAGATCTCAGAATCTTTTTTCATAGGATAGGTGGTTCAACCCTTTTACCATCTTTGTCGCTCTCCTCCGAACCCGTTCCAGCCTCCCCACATCCTTTTTAAGGTATGGCCTCCAGAATTGGACTCCATACTCCAAATGCGGTCTAACCAGATGGGTGTACAAGGGTACTATGACCTCCCTATTTCTACTGGTGATCCCCCTTCCGATGCATCCCAGAATTCCACTCCCCCTATCCACTGCCCTCCCGCACTGCCTTTCCACCCTCAGGTCCCCTGATATAGTTATGCCCAGGTCCCTTTCTTGTACTGCCACCTCCAGGTCTTTGCCCCTCATACAGTACCCTGCCCTCCAATTCCTGTAGCCAAGATGCATGATTCAGCACTTTTCTGTATTGAATGAAAGCTGCTACCTCTTTGACCATGCCTCACGCCTCCCCAAATCTCTCTGCATTTTTTTTTACTCCTTCCTGTGTGTCCACCCTATTGCAGATTTTAATATCATCCACAAACAGACTCACATCTTCCTCAAGGCCCTCCTCAATGTTCCCTACAAATATATTGACTAGTAGGGGCCAAAGCACTGATCCCTGAGGGACCCCACTTGTGACCTTGCCCTCTCTGGATGTCACCCCATTTATTATAACCCTCTGCCTCCTGTCAGGACATCAAAGGGAAGGGACATCAAATTTAAAGAACTGAGCCTAGTTTCATATGGGACATTTCTCAAGTTTCTCACTATTTTAGTGAACCCCCTTTGTACCTTTTCTTGTTGCTTAATGTCCTGTTTCTTAAAGGACACCAAAGTTGTGAAGAGAAATCCAGGTGAGGGTGAACATAAGTTCTATAGAGAGGCATTAATACTTTGCTATCCCTTGATTTAATATTTCTCTTTATCGACCAAGTGATCCAGTTAGCCTTAAGGATAACCTCATTGATCTTTGAGTTGGGGTAGAATCATCAGATATCAAGAACGCCAGATCCTTCTCTGTGTCTGTACTAATTAACACTTTATTATCTGATGTATAAGCATGAAGGGATTGTTTGACCCAAAGTGCATAAGCTTACACCTGGTGTGATTTAGTTTCATCCCCAGGTAGTAATCCATTTAGACATTCTATACAGATCATTCTGAATCGATATCATTTGATCAGAGTTGGCACATAGTCCACCAATTTTAATATCATCAACATATTTAATAGCAATTGAATAGCAATTTTTTGTTATGTCAGCTATAAAAAGCTGAAAAAGGCAGGGGCCCAAAACAGAACCCTGGGGCACTCCGCTTGTAACAGACACCATGCTAAAGAGCAGTCCATTATTCAGAACTCGCTGTGTACGTCCACTTAACCAATTCGATATCCACTTAACAAGAATGGGGTTAATATTGAACAAGTAAAGTTTTTGTAGCAGGGCCCAATGTGAGAGAAGGTCAAAGGCCTTACTAAAACTGATATAAATCACATCATAGGGAAGTCTATTATCCAATTGTAAACTGACATCCTCATAAAAACATAATAAATTAATCAGACAAATTCTGCCCTTTTTAAAACAATGTTGTTTGATTACACTTTCTCAAAAAGAAGGGAAATTCATTATAAAAAAACTCTGTTAATGCATCAGTTAGGGTTGATATCACAGTGAAAAAAAATTGGAAATCTGATGTTAATGTTACCACCTCTACCACCCCTCCACCCTGCATGCACCAACAGGCATTGGGCTATGCCATGGGGTCTTCAAACCTAACTCTCACCCCATTCTCCTATATTGTAGCATGTCAGCTTGTTTACATATGGAATGGGGTGGAAGTTTGGTGTGATGACCCCAAGGCACGCCCCAATGCCTGTTGGTGCATGTATGGTGGGGTGGTAGGGGTGGTAACCCTGACATCAAATTTCCAAACATTTGTCACTGTGACATCAAGCCTAAGTGATTCATTAATGGAGTTTTTTGCCATGAATGTATATATATATATATATATATATATATATATAGATATATAGATATATATATATCTATATATATATAGATATATATATATATTCATGGCAACAAAATCCTTTTAATGCATCAGTTAGGGTTGTTCCACAGTGACAAAAGTAAGGAAATTCGATGTGAGGGTTGAAACCCCCCTTACCCCCCCAACTAGCATTGGGGTGTGTGTTCAGGTCTTCAGTCCTAACTCTCACTTCAACCCATGTGTAAATAAGCTGAGGTAGTGAAATATAGGAGAATGGGGTGAGAGTTAAAACCAGTGACCCCAACACACACCCCAATGCCAGTTGGAGGGTGAGGGGCAAGGGGGGGTTTCAACCCTAACATAATTTCCTTACTTTTGTCACTGTGGAACAACCCTAACTGATGCATTAAACAGAGCTTTTTGCCATGAATTTCCCTTCTTTTTGTGAATGAGGACTATAAATAGTGAATGGAATGTGGTGGTGGGATCGTGGGCCTTTTGGGCCTCGCTTTTCCACCACATGATTTTTTTGTCACATAGTAACAGTAACTGCAAAGCAAGTGCAAACTGCAACACACATGGTGATGCAAACATAAATGGTAATGCAAATGGTAATAGAAACGCAAGCGCTAAGTGACACCAAAGCGAAAAGTAACACAAACAGAGATGCAAATGCAAGAGTGTGAGGAAACACAACTGGTAATATGAACGATGATGGTACCACAATTGGAAACAGCAACAATAACGGCAAAGCAAACAGAAATGGAAACACAAATGCAAGCGCATGCAGAAACGCAAACCATGACACGCACAGTCACTGTACCACAATTGGAAACACAAATGGTAACAGTAACAGCAAGAATAATGCCAAAGGAAATAGAAAAGCAAATGAAAATGCATACGGAAATGCAAACCGTAATGCGCACTGTCATGGTAATGCAATTTGAAACATAAATTGTAATGGTAACAGTAACAATAATGCCAAAGGAAACAGTTACATAAATGCAAGTGCATAAGAAAACACAAACCATTAAGTGCATGGTCATGGTAACACAATTGGAAATGTAAATGATAACGGTAACAGCAACAATAATGTCAAAGGAAAGAGAAATGGAAACACAAGCAAGTGCGGAAATGCAAAAAGTAATGCTCACGGTCACAGTAACACAATTGGAAACACAAAAGGTAATGGTAACAGCAACGATGATGCCAAATGAAAGACAAATGCAAACAGAAGACTGGTCACAAATGCAAATGAAGAATCACAGGGTGATGCAAATGGAAACACAAACACAAACAGTAGTGGAAAAGCAAATGGAAACAGTAACGCAAATGCAAGCGTAAACAAAAACGCAAAGGGTGACACACATGATGGTGTACACGGGAACGGATATGCAAATGGGTACAGAAACGCAAGTGGAGATGCTAAGGATAACAGTAATGGAAGTGGACATCCTGGTTTTCCCCAACAGCTGCATAGAGAACACAGTGAGTACAAAGAATGCATGCATGATGATGGGCCTTGGACCAGAAAATGAGCAGTTGGGGTACTAAATTGCTTATATTTCAGGAACCGTGCGGCATAGAAAAAAATTAAAATTTCGTATTATTTATGACTTTCCTGGCTAGTTTTGTACTTAGCCCCTTATTGGAAGGCTAAGCATTTTTGCAACAAAAAGTCCGTATCTTGAAGCGTTTCCAAGATACGGACCCAGGAAGGAGAAGAGGATGCCACAGTGTTAGTCTATGGGAGAAAGCATCAAATTCCGAGCACTGTAACTTTCCATCCATACAATATTTTGTCACCAAACCACCAAAAGGCACATATGTGGGATGTTGGCTTTCTTCCCTTCAAATTTCAGCCCAAAAGACCAAACCAGTGTTTTGCAGCAGGGTGGCAAAGAATTCCTGTTATTTTCCCCATAGTGTTGAATAGTACTGTCGCAAATCACGACACTTTCGCAAAAAAATCACGAAAGTGTTGTAGGTGCAACACCACTATGAGACACTACTTTTCATAAAAATTAAAAAAACGTATTTCTGGGGTGTTTCACCCCAAAATGAAGACATGCCTAGCATCCTCAGGGATCAACTAGGTAAACACAAAAAGAATTGTGTCCATAGAGGGTCCCAAATTTAAATGCCAAGCATTTCTGTGACCACTAACTGAAAAAAAAATGGCTGACTCACAACACTACAGGGGTCATTTGCGACACTAAAAACTGCATTTGCGACACTGTTGAACATTTTGTTAACTTTTTCTATTGACAATAATGGGAAACTTGTTTTTTTTTAATAACTTTTGAACCATTTAATATATTTTCATGAAATCTTCAAAAGGCAGATCGGGACCCTGGCTGCATGTTTCCTGAAGTTTCTGGATCAGTTGCACAAACCATGCAACCTGTAGGCATGAACAAAGAATGGGCAAAAAAGCATAAATGTGCTATGGAATGTTGCTTAATAACTCCACCACCGTATATCTGACCAGTATGAAACCTGTCAGATCCCAAGACCTATGCTACCGCTCAGCACCTGCTAAATTTTAGGCAAATCTGTCAAACGGTGTCAAAGTTATTAAGGTGCAAAATGTCACAATTTAACCTTAAATGGGGTACTCAACCCTAACTATAGTAGCACTACTATATATATATATATACATATATATATATATATACACATATATATATATATATATATATATATATATACACATATATACATATATATATATATATATATTTTAGAGGCAAAAACTCCATTTAAAGCATCAGTTAGGGTTGTTCCACAGTGACAAAAGTGAGAAATTCGGTGTTAGGGTTAAAGAACCCTAGGACCCCCCAGCCCACCCCAACCAGCATTGGGGTGTGCGTTGGGTCACTAGCCCCTAACTGTCACCCCATCACATATGTAAAGCAGAGGAATAGGAGAATGGGGTGAGAGTTGGGACAGCAACAGCAACTGCCTGCAGGTTGGGGGATGGACTGGGGAGTCCAAGTGGGGCTTTCAACCCTAACACCGCATTTCCTCACTTTTGGTGCTGTGCAACAACCCTAACTGATGCATTAAACAGAATTTTTTTGCCATGAATTTCCTGTTTTTTTGAGAAATAATTCTGTCATATTAATTTGAATCTGTTGTTTAGACCGTGGCTCTATTTTCACAACACAGACTCACCAAGATATAGATACCTCTGTCTGAATATGTAGTTTTCTGATAGTAGTTATACAGCAATAGCTGATGTTCTGAACCTTTGATGTAAAAACACTATGCTCAATGTATGGTACAGGAGATGAATGTGTTCACCACATTGGTCTACGGCAGGTAAACAGTGCAAAGTCCGTTATCTGCACTGATGAGCATGAAACACTATGTGTAGATGCATCAATGCACCAACAGCAACATACATATTATCACTATCACTTTATGCTTAAATGAAAGACACAACACATGTAGATAAGGCTTACAAAAGATTTATTACCCAATTAAACATTGTAAAAAAAGGCTGAATTAAAAATCCAATTAGTGCACAAAATCAGTCTCACAAAACAAACATTAAAATGTTTTCACCGATGTTTGAAATACATGTTAAACAGTCTCACAGATAGTCAATGGCTAACATGCGATGGTAGCACACAATACATAAACACATGTACCACAGTACTCTCTGCACACTGCTTACACATACCGAACAGTTATGATGTTGTTGTCATTGTGTGACTGATGGTGTGAATGTTCCTGGGGTGGGTGAAAAACCAGATGCAACTGTTAAAGTAAAAGCAGCAAAAACAGACAATCCTCTCAAGAAAAATATTCATCTCAAACTTACTATTAAACATTGAATTGGTATATATTTTACGAGTACACATACGCATATGTATACACATACATATAGATGTTAAGACATATCACTATGTTACTGCATTTGGAAAATTCCCAACCGACCCCTCAATAGAGGCGATAAAAAAATATTTTCAGGAACACAAAAACTCAGTTTTTCTCAGTGAAAGTGTCTGATGTACAATTGTTAACTATTATAAACATACATTTAATTAACTTACCACACAACTAAATCAAGTAGCACATGGTAACAGAGACTATGCACATCAGTAAAAAGTATCAAATCAATGATAAAATTACTTACGCACTAGTAAATCACCTAGATCTGTTACATCTTCTACTTACTTAAAAGAAATAGTTAACAGAATGCTATGAATACAACATTTAATTATATTATAATAAGAAAATGTAACCTGTACACAATTAAGAATGTCTAGTACAAGACTTAACTTTGATATCAATTGTGGCTCTATGGAATAACAAAATACTATATATCTGTAACTACATATGTATGTCATACTAATAACTATATTCAGATAACATTAAAAGGCTTATTAATGTAATACTTCTAAACAATCAGATATTAGTTATTTGTGCAATACAGCAACTAATTTGGCAAGTAACACACCTACTGTAAATGTCACAGTTACAAACTATTATTAATTGATGTATTAAGTATTATATATACTTAAATGCAATACAGATGTATGAGAACAAAACAGGTATAGTAATACATTGTTGCAACACAAAATGGTGGTATTCAGTGAAGATGCTAGTGATTAAAAAAAGGAACACCGGGCACATCTGATGTTATTCAATATGTGCAGACTGAAGTTAATTTTTTGAGTATTGTACTCTTAAGTACAGGCCATACGACCATGTAAAAAAACAGAGCTGAATACTGCTGAGACAGAACTGGAACAATCACCAGGATATCTTTTAGTTCTAAGAGATCCTAATAATGTTAAGATAAAAAAAATTGTAACAAACAGATATGTTACACTGTAATGTTAATGCACATGGACAAGTATTGTGCCTTAGTAGAGGCACAGACTTGGCAAGTGTGCCAAGTAGTACTTGTTATGTCTGCATACAACATACTCATAAGAAAAACACAATGACAGAAGAGGGCAACTAGATAGAAATTTCTCTTTTGACTTTAAAAAGTCTTTCTTAGACATATAAGTGTGGTTTTTCTAGTGGCTGTGAAGACAGCTGGTGCCGATGAAAGACCACTGCAACTATTTTCACTGTGTCACTGATCAACACAACAATCTTATACGTGACATTGAGTAAGCATATGCTATTCAACCATGTGATATGTTACCAATGTGATAATGAATGTACATCTGTAAAAAAAGTATGATAATGTTCCAGAACTCACTCTGTAGCAAAATGGACAGCAAAGTATGTCACGTGTTGTGTGACTATCCCTCTGACACATGAAGATTGTTGTAATTATTCAATATCAGAACATATGCATTTTTTAAGTGTCACGGTAGTCTCTGTCTGAAAGAACTTATTGAGTTGTCACAGTCAATCCAGCCAGTTCTGTACCTCAACAAAGAAGTGTAATGTTCAGAATGTATGGACTGGCCATAGTGGTAGATCACAGCATAAGTGTCAAACACTGCTTGGTTTAATACAATTCTACCAGCTGTGAAATCAGTGATAGATGTGTCAACTCTGAGCCCATTGGAGTAAAATCTATGCAATATAAGCATAAGATATTGAGATGAAGTCCTCAGGCGCATGGACTGAGTACATGTACCTCCACACCTCACAGACAAGTGACCACTTACTGCATTCGTAAACAGCTGCTGAATCTTGACACTTTTAACCAGAGGCACAGAGAAACCCAAAGCATGTCTTCTGTGGTTTCTCACTCTGAATGACCGCATAACACACATACATATTTGGTTACATATGACATAGTGAAATACTGATGCATTGGTATCCCCTCTTCATCCAAGCTGTTTATGATTGCCATCATGAACTCGCTAGCATCCTGCTGCATGTTAGCAGCAAATGTACTGCATCCGTCATATGTTCTGAACACCTGTCGCAGAGGTGATGGTGACTGTACATTGTTAGCTTGATCAGTAGCCACACTGATGACCTGCTTCAATGCCTTCAATAAAGGAGAAACATAGAATGTGACGGCAGATAAGGACTGCTTGGCCCACCTAGTCTGCCCATTTTTTTACCTAACAGATAAGCTGCAGATCCTAGTTAACCAACAGCTTACTTCCTCCTACCCCCCACTAGGACTGCCTTATGTCTGTCCCATGCATTATTGAAATCCCCCACTGTTCTTGACTCCATGACCTCCTCAGGGAGGCTGTTCTATGTATCCACAACCCTCTCTGTGAAAAAATACTTCCTCACATTACCTCTGAGCCGTCCCCCCTCTATCTTCAAATTGTGCCCCCTTGTCCTTGCACATCTCTTTTTCTGAAAGATGCTACTCTCTTGAATTTTGTTGATTCCATTGAGGAACTTGAAAGTTTCTATCATGACCCCTCTCTCCCTTCTTTCCTCAAGGGTATACATATTAAGCTCCTTTAGGAGTGTCTTGTAAAGCAGATATTGTCTGTACAAAGTGTGGCATGTGTAGAAACACTTGCATTGCTGAATTAGCATAGCAGTTTACTCTAGTACTGTTCTCAAACAGTGGGACAACAGCCATACCAACTGACTTCTGACCAACAGCTGGTTCTGCATCTGTATTTGACATTGTGACCTTCTTACTACTCTGCACAGTTGAAACAGTTGTAGAAGCTCATTTTCTTTTGTTGCCAGATGTAGCTGTGGCTGTGGGATGTGAGACAACCACACACACACATAGGTAGTGGTATTAAAGACATCTGTGGCTGATAGAGAGTACGTAATCTGTTGTACTCAACAATACATCGCTTGTCAGCACATATCTTCTGAGGCACGAGTGTTATCATGTGCAAACCAGAAAGACTATGTACACATGAAAGTGTGAATTAGCTGATGCCATCTTTGAAAATGTCTGCCCCTATGTCCACCATTGCTGAATCCAAACTCAAGCCCTAAGACTTGTGAATTGAGACAGCATATGCAACACATATTGGAAACTGTTTCCTGTTAACATAGATATCCTTAAATACCTGGAATTCAACACAACTATGATCAATCTGTACAGGAAGTTCCATGTTGTCAAAGTGGACAAGAAGTGTCTCAATAAACATTTTCTGAACATTGTAAATGAAGTCAATGATATTACCCATGGCACCATTTACCATGCCATGCTCCTCATCAAGATTGCAGCACAGCATGACATGTGCATTCTTACAAACTGTAAGAACAGTTTCCAGTCTAGCTGTGCATGAGACATCTGACTTCAGTTCAGAGAGTCGTTCAGTCATCTTTGCTACCATTTTTCAACTTAGAATGACACCAACTGTATCAACAGCATGCAGAGTGAAAATCTGTTGATTCTCTCTCTGCAACATGACAGTGTTGAACTCAGTGCATTTCTTCAGTCATGGCATAAGACACACAATGCGTGTGCCAGTGGAGTACACATCACTGAAAACATCACATGCTGTTTCTATGGATGTAGTATCCATTCTGATTCTTCGACCATGTAACATTGAAAGATGTTCTGGTGACAGAGAACCTGTACGAGCCTGATCCAACAGTGCCTTGTAAATCAGATCACCACTTGGTCGCATGTTCTGATACAGCTCGACATAGGTAAATAACTCCCACATGTTAAAACCTCCAATGCAGCATAGTGTATTCTTAGCCTGCTTGACAGTCAGAGCTGTAAAGACATGTTCCGCATTAACTGGTGCATGCTGTAAGGGGTCTCCAAATACAACAATGCTTTTACCACCAAATGCATCTCCATAGTCAGTCCCCAAGAACTCCTGTAGACACAGGTGTATACAGGCAAGCATCACATTGGAGACCATACTAGTCTTATCAATGATGAGTAACTTCATCTTAGTAAACATAGAATGAAGCTGAGATGCAGCATCAAGTGACAGTTTGCAATACTCTCCTGCTTTGCCATGCTCCACTAGCAACATGAAGAGACGGTGTAACATAATTCCACTAATGTTGTATGCAGCCAATCCAGTGGGAGCACTAACAGCAACAGACATTGATGACCCTGTCAGGTTCCATATTTCTGCCATTATGGCCTCTATAAGGAAACTCTTCCCTGTCCCGGCTGAGCCACTAGCAAACATCAGCAGTGGCTTGTAGTCAACACAGTCACATTTCTTGAGTTCATGTAGTAATCTATGCTGGACAGCATCAGTGACCACAGAGTGAACCATTTGTTGCTGCTCATTGAGTCTGTCTCTCGACTCAGCTGGATCAACACTGCAGTGTGTGCCATGTTCCATAGTACTCTCCACTTCCGACATGAGTACTTCTGGGGTATTCAGAGGCAGAGGTTCTTCAGGGATACCTTGTCCTTCTGGATCAAGATTCTCCAGTGAACTGACAGGAGTGCCCTCTTCAAGTAGTTTCTATGCCTTGTTAAGTTGCTCTTTCTCAGTGTCTAGCCTCTGAATATATGTGTCAGAGTATTCACTTTGAATGATTCATAACTGTGATTGAATTCTTCCTCGAATGTGTCACAGTCACTTTTTAATTCAGATTCATTCCTCCAGGGTCTAAATAAAAATAGGAGAGCAAAGTAGTAATTCTCTCTGCTCTCAGATGTGTCTAGATGTAACTTACAGTGGTCAATGACCCAAGGCTTATGTCTCTTAATGAGACAGCTCTCCACTCCTTTAACCTTGTAAATGTCACGTGTATAATCAGGTGAGACATCCGTCTTGTAGTCATACCATTTAGCCACCTGAAATAAACATATTTGATCCATGTCTTTGTGTCTACAAGGGCAGTATGTGTGAGTTAGGTTATTCTTCAAGATATGTCTTGAAGACGGTCTCTTTAGAGCCAGTTCCTCAATCTCAGCATGAGGAATAAGTACGCGTTTACGCTTCTCTTTGTAGTTTACACTGAGGAAGCGCACAACATCAGACTTGCCATATAAATGTGTACCAATCAACTGATCGCTGGCCTCATAAGCACCACATTCTCTGTGTGATACAGTCTTCAACCCTAGTGACAAGAGCTGAGATGTCAGTGACTTGCTTGAACTGGCAATATCTTCCCAAAGATCTTGCAAGCTAGTCTGTTCATATTTAGTTATGCACGAAGTGAAGTACCGAACCAGAGCCAATGAGTTGTCAGTGACAAACTGAACATCTATGTTTGCTTGCCACATTAGAAGAAGAGTAGGGTTGTAGTCATTGATGTACACCTCATTCTCTTCTCTGGGTAATTCATAAACCCTCTTGGTTGATTTTGCCTTCTAGTTGAATTTATGTGCCAAGGTTTAATAATTTGTTTAATCCTTACAGTCATTTTAAGTTCTGAGTTGATATTAGAAGTGAATTTTGAGGTTTTTTTTTTTTTTAACTGTTGACTTTTCCATTAGCAGATTATATCCTCTCACCACTAGAGGGCAATATCTCTATCTCTATCTAGTATGAAAACCATGTGGGTTCTCTCTGCCTTTCTCTCGTCTCTCCTCCTCCTTGCCCTGCCCCCCCTTCTTCTCTCTCCTGGTTCTAGCCACCCCACCCCACCCCACCCGTCACCCTCTACTCTGGTTTCCACTGCTACTCCAAGGGAATGCTCCACTTCCACTCGAGACTTGTGCTTGGTGCACCATTTGGATATTCCTGGTTACTTAACCTGGTCACTACTCTCAACAAGTGTGGCCACCTCGCTACACTGTACCACCTTGCAGTCCATATGGGATACTGCATGGAACCTTGCAACCTCTACTCCTGGAAACAATGATCAAAACTATCTCTCAAAGAGCTGCGACTCATAGATACATACATTGATACATAGACAGTGTCGGCAGATAAGGGCCTATGACCCATCCAGTCTGCCCATTTGAGCTTGTAAGTTCAGTTTGTTTTCCTAGAAGTCTGTTGTTCCTTACCCCTGACCTCCAGAATTCCTTTATGTCTAACCCATGCATTCTTAAATCCTGTGATTGTTTCAGCCCCCACCACTTTCTCTGTCAGGGTGTTCCACTTGTCCACCACCCGTTCTGTGAAGAAATTCTTCTCACGTTTCCTCTGAATCGTCCTCCCTCCAACTTCATCCCATGCCCTCTAGTCCTGTAACATCTTTTTTGCTTAAAAATAGTGTATTCCTGCACCCTGTTCCTCCCTGTAAGATACTTGTATGCCTGTATCATATCCCCTCTCTCCCTCCTCTCCTCCAGGGAGTACATGTTCAGTTCCTTCAACCTGTCCTCATAGGATTTGTGATGCAATCCATGTACCATCTTTGTTGTCCTCCTCTGAACCATCTCTACACTGTCTATGTCCTTATGTAGGTAAGGTCTCCAGAACTGTACACTGTACTCTAGGTGGGGCCTCACTAGTGTCTTGTATAGTGGAATTATGACCTCCCTTTTCCTGCTGGTGATGCCCCTGTCTATGTATCCCAGCATCCTATTTGCTTTATCAGCTGCCTTGTCACACTGTTTCCCTACCTTGAGGTCATCAGAGATGATAACCCCAAGATCCCTTTCCTGCTTGGTGCATGCTATATCCTAACCCCCCAACTGATATATTGTGCCAGGGTTTTTGTGCCTCCTATGCATTATGTTGCACTTCTTTGCATTGAATTTCAACTGCCAAACCCCTCTTCTCCTTAAAACTCCTACTCCTCCTCCTTCTCATCTGAGGCAGCATCCATCCCAATCCTGGCCTTAGAAGCTCAGACCACACACAAACTCCAGGTGCCCTTATCCTTGCAACTATTAATATCTGCAGCCTACTACACAAGCTGGATGCACTCCAAGCCTTCATATGCCAACACAACCCTGACATCCTTGCAGTGGTGGAAACTTGGCTGACACCTAAAGTTCCTGACTCAGCAGTAACAATACAGGACTACAATGTCCACAGGCTGGACCGGATATCCAAAAAAGGCGGTGGTTGCACAATCTATATCAAAGACTCCCTGTCTTGGCACCCTGTAGCAACTCCATCACTTTCTGCCTCGGCCCAGATTCTGCCAATAAAAATCATCCTAGGTCCCAACCATAAACCCCTGACTATTGTATCCATATACATCCTGCCCAGGGACCTTAAACATGGCTTCAATGATGTCCTAAACTTTATCAACTCTCATCCTCCTGAAGCTGAACTTATTCTACTAGGGGATTTCTACATAAACTGGTTAGCATTGAGCTCCAGTGCCTATAATGACTCCATCTCAGCTGCTAACCTCACGCAAATGGTAAACTCCCCTACTAGGATTAACTACAAGACTGGCACCAGTACCCTCTTGGATTGGGTCCTCACCACTCACCCCACAAGGATTTCTCGTATGACTGTTCTCCCAGACTCTCTCAGTGACCACTACCCAGTCATGTGTGCATGGTCTAACAAATTCCTTAAGCCCCCTCCCAAAATTATCGCTAGCAGAGTCCTTCCTTGTGGAAAACTTTCACATCTCAAACAATACCTGCTTCTACAAGACTGGCTACCCATTTATGAAGCAACAGATGTTAACTTGGATCTTGATTGCTTCATCTCAATTTTCAACAAACTCTGCGACCTCTTTGCCCCTGCTAAAAGGCGCACAACAAAATCTCTCTCTAACCCATGGGTCACCGATGCTCTTCTCTCACAGCTGAAACTAAGGGATCACCTCTGGGCAGTTGCCAGGGCCACTGGCAAACAACTGGACATACAAAATTACAAACAAGCATGAAATGCCTGCACAAAAGTCATACGGCTAATGAAATCCACCTATTACAAAGACGCTCTCACCAATACACAGGGAAATGGTCGTGCTTTCTGGGGCAATATCAAGGATGTCGCAGGGAAGCAGACAATAACCTCTCCAGCCATGTTAATGGTTAATGGATCCTCAACCCTTGACCCCAAGGTGATCACAAACATCTTTAACATGGCTTTTTCAGACCTTAGTGCTGTTCTACCCCATGACTTTTTCAAAAACAGGGCCTACTCCCCAAATACCTCAGCCCCTCAGTCTAACCATCCCCTCTTCTACTTCAGGGAAGTAAGGCTGAATGAAGCTCACCACTATATTACTGCAGCTATCTCTAAATCTAGATCTAGTAGCGACACCCTGGACCTTAAGCTTCTGTTGCTCACCCTCGATGAGGTAATTCATCCATTAACAAAAATCCTAAACCTCTCTCTCAGCTGTGGAAAATTCCCAGACCTATGGAAAACAGCCACCGTGACACCCATCCATAAAAGTGGGGATAAGACGAATCACTCAAATTATCGCCCTATCTCCATACTGCCCCCACTCTCTAAGACACTCGAGCGCATCGTGGTTGATCAACCTACCACCACTTGGATAAATACAATATTCCTGTCCACAACAACATGGCTTCCGAAAGGTCACAGCACCACCACAGCCCTTCTTGAGTTAACTGGAGCTCTGCAATCCCTTGACAACGGCCTTCTCACAGGGGCCGGTTTCATCGACCTCTCCAAGGCCTTCGATACAGTACACCATGGACTACTAATTCACCAACTACTGAATGCTGGGCTATCACCTGACTCGTCTCTCTGGTTTAAAAGCTACTTAGAAAACCGGTCGCAGAGAGTAAAAATTGCAGACGCTCTTTCTGACACTCTGTCTGTTTTCTCTGGTGTCCCACAGGGATTCATACTGGGCCCCCTCCTTTTTAGCCTTATCTTAAACTCCCTCCCTTACCACTGCTCTGAGCAGATAATACTGTATGCTGATGATGCTGTTGTATTCTCCACTCACAGAGATCCTACAACTCTTCAACACAACCTTCAACTTGGTTTCAGTTCTGTAGAGACATGGTTTCTTAATCATAAACTGGTCCTCAATGACGAGGAAACCAAACTGATGTTCTTCTGCAGCTCTCATAACCCACACAAGCTACAACACTTGGCTATCTCCACCACCCAGGGGAACACTCTATATCAGGTGGGGTCCTTCAAATACTTAGGGATACAGCTTGACAATAATCTGTCCTATGGACTTCATGTAGATAATGTAGCTAGAGCTGCTAATAGAAGACTTGGTCTCCTCTACAAACACAGACCACACCTCACGCCAGAAGCTTTGAAGGTTGCAGTCCTGAGCTCTGTGATCTCTGTAATAGACTATGGTCTCATCATTTATGGCTCGGCCACAACCACAACCCTTAGACGCCTCTCAACTGCCTTAAATAAGGCATGTCGGCTCATCACTGGTGCTCACCGTCTCACCCTCACATGTGACCTGTACACTCAGACTGGCTGACTCCAACTATCAAACCACATAAAGTTTCTCACCTGCTCCATGGTGAAAAAAATCTACCTTGGCCTTGTGCCTTCTGGGGTCTCAACTCTGTTACAACACCAAATTAACAAATGGTGCCTTAGGAGATCCATGCTACAGCTACTGAAAGTCCCCCACTGTCACTCTTCACATGGACAATGCTCTTTTGCTTATCGAGCGTCACTCTGGTTCAATGGCCTCAGCCCCACCATCTCCTCTGCCCCAACAATTGGTATGTTTAAAACTAGGCTCTGGGACTATCTCACTACCTACAGCTCCTGTGACTGACCAATTTAACCTTGTTTCTCCACTTCCCCTTCCTGCTCTAGTGGTCCCCACTCCCCATCTCACTGGATTCTACCCTCACATCTTGATATACCCAATGCTGCACTTTTCACCCTCTCCCCACCCTTCCTACATTCCTTCCCCCCCTCTCTTCCCTCTCCCTATGACTCTGGCACTTCTTATCTGTTGTCTATTTTCTCTGACAAATGCTGCTGGCTGCCTTGTTACAATGCTACCCTTGGATTGTATTAATCTGTACTCTGTTTGCAATGTTCACATTGTTGTAATGTCTGTCTTGATGTTCCCCATAATTTGTATTTCTCTGATGTGGAACCTTTTTAAAAGAGCCAAGGCTCAAAGGTATTTGTAATCCTAGACTTGATAAATCAAAAAAAAAAAAAATTAAAGTGGTGTCGCATAGCTGAAAAAAGGTTCATTCATGCAACCATCCTGACAGACACATCTAGGGAATCTGCAACTGCATCTTGTGTACCAATCAGATTTGCTCTCCACTACCTAGAGGCAGTATTTTGCACAAATATGGCATTGAAATTTCTGCACCAAATTCCACAGTGTAGGACTGTCACACTTCTCTGTAATACTGCAAGTAATGTACGGCTTAATGAATGCAAGCACTTGTGCTGCTTCATGTTCACCTATGTGTGGGGCATCCTTAATCCACAGAAACATGTGAATATGAGGAGCACCACATGCCTGATACTCCGTGCTCCAGAAGTAATGCTCCATGATACCAAGAGGTGGATTGTCCTTTGACAAAAAGAAAGTCAGAATGTCATGGAATCGCTTGTGGAAATGCCTTGTCACAGACACAGGGTCAAGTGAACACAATTCTCTGAGAGTCATTGATGAAATGCCCTCTACATCACAATTTGCCAACTTCAACAGTTCTATGACCTCATCCCAGGTATTCGGTACAACTGAGTGTAACAAACCATGTGGATGGACCATACTCTCGCAGCATGGTCATCACTGCAGAGTGTCTGCGGTACAGTACCAGTATTCTTTGGTGCCACATTGACTTGACAGAATGGAAGACAAATTCACTTGCACATTTTCATCCTTCTGCTTCAGTTTCTGCAGGAACTGTGCAGCTGTAATTCCATGAAGTGGAAGTTGTGAGATGAATAGTATGATTAATAGACGCAGACAGTATGCTAAGCTCACTCTCCCACAGGAGATGAAACAGGTACTGTGCATTACATCTGAATTTGCCATCCTTACTGAGCACACGACTAGTACGGTACTCAGCACCCTGAACACACACTTCTCTTTCATCTAGGCATCCACCTGACCCTCTTGGGAATAAGTCTGGGAAACAGCGTGCTTCCAGTGTTGCCTCCCAAATGCTGACAGGCTCACCTTCCACCTGTTTCATTTGAAAGAGATCAATGTTGTTCCCTACTGGATCTCTCCCATGTAGTGAGTGAATTGTGTACTGTTCATACACATTATTGTTTGTCTCCACATTGACCTTCTCAATCATTGGTTTAGTGCTTTCAAAACAGATCATGATCAACAGACACAGTGGTCATGCGATCAGTATCAAGGTCTGCATAAAAGGGATTGTTGCTCTTTAAATAAGTAAGAGCAAGCTTCACCTGCTCTACATTGACAACATCCTGCCAAATGACCTTTGACTTTGTTGGAACACCATTGACAAGAATCACCAAAGTATTCTCAGTAGAGATTGCCTCATCATTTTCCTGCACAGGAAGTGGAAGATACATTACGGAACCCTTAAGAGATCTAATGAGTTCTTTTTGTGGAATGTTCCATGTCTTTGTGTTTAGCTGTAGAATGGTTTGAAATGGTTTCATTGTCTGAATTTTAATCTGTTCAAACATATTCAACATGGCAATCTCAGTTGGAGTAACATGTGCCTCCATGTTGTTCAAGACTGACCTTGGTGGCAGAATGTTAGATTTCACTTTGGAAAAATAGTGCTTGCACATTACAATGATTGGGTCTATCTGAAAGTCACACTTTAACAGCAGAAATGCTGACAGTTGAAACCACGTGTCATTGTATGGTGACAAGGTTTCCAGGTTCACTGTGACCGTTTGTTTTTCGTAACAGGGTCAATCACATGATACACATACACAGTCAAATTTCTGTATCTTTACCAACTCAAATTTGGCGATTGATTTCCTAAACTGCTTTAGAATATCATTTTCTAAGACAGACACACAGTTTCCATCAGCAATTGATGACTGAGCAATCAGAGTATCTGTCACACTGCTGACATGTCGCAGCTGTTTCACAAATGTCATGGCACCATGCATGTCACCAGACTGCAGTAACTCATTTAGATAAGTATGCTGAGCGACAACTCATCGAACATCATAGACCCAGTATACAAAGTTTTACATGCCTGATTGATGCACCCCCAGCATACACATGTGGTGAAAGACACTGTCACAAACACCACTATCTATGCATGCAAGTAAGTGAGCCATAAGTCCAGTATATGGACGGATCTCACAAAGGTCTATACTGTCAAACAGTTTATGCCTGTCTTTATGGTCAGTAATGAAAAACAGGTTGATTCTGGGATGTATAGGCAGGGGCATCACCAGCAGGAAAAGGGAGGTCATAATTCCGCTATACAAGACACTAGTGAGGCCCCACCTGGAGTACAGTGTACAGTTCTGGAGACCATACCGGCGTAAGGACATAGACAGGGTAGAGAAGGTTCAGAGGAGGGCAACAAAGATGGTGCATGGATTGCATCACAAGTCCTATGAAGACAGGTTGAAGGAACTGAACATGTACTCCCTGGTGGAGAGGAGGGAGAGAGAGAGGGGATATGATAGAGACATACAAGTATCTTACAGGGAGGAACAGGGTGCAGGAATACACTATTTTTAAGCGAAAAAGATGTTCCAGGACTAGAGGGCATGGGATGAAGTTGGAGGGAGGACGATTCAGAGGAAACATGAGAAGAATTTCTTCATAGAACGGGTGGTGGACAAGTGGAACACCCTGCCAGAGGAAGTGGCAGGGGCTGAAACAATCACGGGATTTAAGAATGCATGGGATAGACATAAAGGAATTCTGCAGGTCAGGGGTAAGGGGCAACAGACTTCTAGGAAAACATAAACTGAACTTACAAGCTCAAATGGGCAGACTGGGTGGGCCATAGGCCCTTATCTACCGACGCTGTCTATGTATCTATGTATCGAACATACAAACATATGAAATTTGCCAGCAGATAAAGGCCTAGAGGTCTATCAAGTCTGCTCGAATGTGCAGCTAGCACCCTCATTCTGCAGCTGCCCCTCCTTCCACACTTCCTCTTCATTAACCTCCCCTTGTCCTGTCCCATCCTCATTTGAAGCAGTCCACTGTTCTACTGCATACCACTTCTGCAGGTAACGCATTCCACCCAGCCACCACCCTCTCTGTAAAAAAGTGTCTCCTCATCTCCCTCCTGAACCTTCCTCGCTCCAGTCTCATATCATGGCCCCTGGTGGCCCTCCCCTCCCTTACTTTGAACAGCCCCTCTGTACCCATCTTGCTTATTCCTTTCATGTATTTAAAGGTTTCAATCATGTCACCCCTGTCCCTCCTCTCCTCCAGTAAGTATATGTTCAACTCCTTCAACCTCCTCTCCTATGATAAGTCCCCCAGCCCCTTGATCATCTTTGTCACCCTGTGCTGCACCCCCTCCAATAACTTAATGTCCCTCTTCAGATACGGATGCCAGTACTGCACACAGTACTCCAGGTGTGGTCTAACTAATGACCTATACAGTGGCAGAATCACCTCCTCCCTACTTGAGGATATACCCCTTGCAATACAACCCAGCATTTTGTTGGCCTTTGCAGCTGCCTTCCTACATTGTGCCAAGTTGTTCATTGACCCTGTAATGAGCACACCTAGATCCTTCTCCTCCTCTGTCTGGGCTAGCTGCACTCCCCCTAGCTGGTAACTCCTCCTTGGGTTCTACATCCCAAAATGCAGCACCTTGTACTTTTTGGCATTAAACCCCAGTTGCCAGGTGTCTGACCAGGTTTCAAGCTTTGCCAGATCATCCTGCAACCCCTGCCATCCCCCTAGGTCATCCACCACCGCACCAACCTTGGTATCATCAGCAGACTGATCTTGCTCTTGACGTCCCATGATATGTCTGCAATGAATATCCCAAACAACACTGGTCCCAACACTGAGCCCTGTGGGACACCTCTCGACACTGCCCTTGGGTGTGAGAGCTCCCCACCCACCACCACCCTCTGTTGCCTTCCCTGCAGCCAGTTTCCTACCCATCTCACCAGCTTTGCACCTGCCCCTGTGCCTACTAACTTCCTTCCCAGCCTTCCATGGCACGTCGAGTCGAATGCCTTACTGGAAGTCCAGATACAGGACATCCACTGCATGGACCCTGTCCAGTTGCCTAGTTACCCAGTCATAGAACTCGACCAGGTTGGTTTGGCAGGATCTGCCATGTATGAAGCCATGCTGTCTGCTGTCCTGTAGTCCTTTGGCCTCTAGGAGGGCCACCAGTCTCTCTTCAGGATAGTCTCCATTACTTCACCCATGATGGATGTGAGGCTCACTGGTCTGTAGTTTCCTGGTTCATCCTTGGGGCCACTCTTGTGGAGGGGCACCACATGAGCCATCCTCCAGTCCTGAGGTAAACACCCGAATGTAGTGAGGCATTAAATAGGTCTGCCCAATGGTCCTGCAAGGACCTCTGCCAGCTCCTTCAGTACCCTGGGTGGATGCCATCTGGCCTGGCGCCTTGTCCACCCTCAGTGCCTTCAAACCCTCTCGAACTCTGCCCTCCATGTTTCCCATCTGTCACCACTTCCCCCCTGCTTCTGCCATTCTCCCACCTTGGTGTCACCCCTCTTCTCTTTAGTAAATACTGAGCAGAAATACTCATTTAGTGCTTCCGCCTTATCGTACCCTGCTTCCACCCAACCCCCCTCCTTCCTAATCCTTACTATGTGGTCCTTACAGCTCCTTTTCTCCCTGATGTCCTTAAAGAAGTCCTTCTTCCCCTTATTAATGCCTTGTGCCAGCCTGAGTTCCATAAATGCTTAGGCTCCTCTTACTGCCCTTGTCACCTCCTTCGATTCTATCAAGTACTCCTCTCTGTCCTCCCCCTCCCTGTTTTCTTATACTTCCTAAAGGCAGCTCTTTTCCTCCTTACCTTTTCCATGACCTCCTTGCTCAACCAGCTTGGTTTCTTAGCCCTAGCCTTCTTGCTCTGGGCTTTGCAGCAGGTTTTGGTTGCCTCCACTATCCCCAGCTTTATGAGCTCCCACCTCTGGTTAGTATCCATACTAGATTGAATTCTGGCCAGGTACCCTTTACCACTTCCCCATCCTTCCAAAGTCGGCCTTCTGAAGTCCAGCACTCTTGTGCCAGATTCCACTCCTTCCTTGCCCATATCCAATGTGAGCCATACTGAGTGGTGGTCACTCCCTGACAGCGGTTCCTCCACTGTAAGTTCTCTCACAAAGTCCCCATTTTCCAGCACAAGGTCAAGGGTATTCCCTAACCTGATTGGTTCACTGACCATTTGCAGCAGGAAGCTGTCCTGGAAGGCATCCAGCAGTACCTGCTTCCTTCTGTTCCTGGTTGTTGGGGTGCTCCAGTCCACTCCTGGCATGTTGAAGTCCCCCACAATCACCACACTACCCTTCTTGCAGGTCCTACTGATCTGTCCCACTAGTTCTCTGTCTAACTCCTCCATCTGAGATGGTGGCCTGTACCACTCCATTCTAAGAATCCTATTCTTGGAATCCTGGATTTACACCCAAAGTGACTCGTTCTCCCTCCTCCCCTTCCTCCCATACACACTTCAGTCCTTCCTTCACATATAGTGCCACCCCTTTCCCAATCCCCTGTCCCTACGAAATAACCTGTACCCCTGGTACAGACAGGTTCCAATCATTATATTGGGTGGCCCATGTTTCCATGATGGCTGCAATGTCCACCTCTCCCTCTGCCATGAGAACCTGTAACTCTGCAGTTTTCCTCCCAAGGCTCCTAGCATTAAGGGTAACCACCTTCCACCCTTTCCCCTCCCATCCTGCCCTTCTTTCCTAGCATCACCAACAGTACTTGCCATTTGTCCTTTGTCACTGTTATGGGGGGTTAGCTCATATGATTTCCCAACCTGTGGTCTCTGCATATCTCTTCCCCAACTGCCACCCCCACCCTAGTTTAAATTCCCAACTTCCTCTATATACTCTTCCATCCTCTGTTTTAACACTTTCTTTCCTCCTCGCTCAAGTGTAGTCTGTCCTTGGCATGAGACTACTGTCCTCCCAGGTCCCTCCCCCCCCAACAGCCCATACCCTTTAGCACAGCACCAGGTTCTTAGCCATCCATTAAATCCCTCTATTCTCAGCTTTCTTGTTGTGCTTGCTTTTGGCACCGGAAGTATCTTGGAAAATGTTACTGATCTTCCTGCCCCCTCACATAATTGTGCTAGTTCCTCAAACCTCCTCTGGACTATATCTACTGTCTTGTCAGCCAGATCATTTGTCCCAAGATGTATAATTAAATGAGGCTTGTCCCTATCCCTTCTAGCATATTTCAGAACAGACTGTCCCACCCTTTCCGCTGTCATTCCTGGCTTGGCCTCCACCCAAATGTGACTATGCCTCTCCCCCCTTGCTACCCCACCTAACTCCTCTTAGTATTGAGTCCCCCAGCACTAAGATTCCACCCCTCTTACTCCCTGCTTGCTTCCATTCATCTGCCTCTCTCATTTCCAGCTCCTCTTCTTCCTCCTGCACATTATTTTCCCCTTTTACCCCTGTTGCAATTCTCCCAGAAGAACTTCCCCCCTCTCCAGTTTGGTCCAGGCATTTATCAATTACTCCTCTAATTTCATCATTTCTCTCCTCCACGTTCTTCCTCTCTAGCAGTGCACAGCTGTTTTCTTAAGACCCTTCACAAATGCCCGCTCCATCTCTCTTCATAGTAACCTGTTCTCTCCTTTCCACTCCATGACTTTTGCCACTTCTTCACCTCCCCTCACAAGTCCCTATCTCCTCCTTCCATTTGTCTTTTGTCTCCTGACCTGGTTTCCCCCGCAATCGTTCTTCCTGGCCTGGGCCCCTTTGTCTCTGCTTCCTTCTTCTGACCCTCTCCCCACCTGTTGGCTTAATTTCCTCCCTCATCTTCCCTTCTTCCTCCCTCAGTATTGAGGCTAAACCCACCCCAATCTGCCTTGCCTGTCTTAGTTCCTCCTGCAGACCCTCAATCTCCTTTCTAAGTTTTTCTATGTGGTTGCACACTAAACATCCTCCCACACTCCAGGCAATGTTTAGAAAGACTGGTGCACCACAGTTGTTGCAGCCTACCACCCTACCCATTGCTGTCATTGCCCACCACCAACCCTCCACCCTTCCAGATGCAGGATAACAAACACTCCCCCAAGTCTCCCCTCTCCCCCCTCTATCAGTGCAAAACATTTTCTTAATTTCTCTTACCTTCTTTGTTGCATACGTTTAGATATATTGAGGAACTGCTTTTTATATTCCTATCCTTCCTATCCACACTCCAAAAGAGACTTTAAGTAGCCATTGCACAACCTTCTTCAAACTCCTACTCCTCCTTTTCCCAATGCAATATCAATGCGAAGAAGTAATAATGAAAGCTCCTAGATTTGCATTTACTTCCCTTCCACTGAGAGAGCAGTCACCTCTTCACTTGCTGCTGTTCCTTTCTGGATGTCTGCTTCTGCTATGACAGGTGCATATCCTTTGCCTGTTTGAGGAAGTGATGTCAGAACCCTAGTATAAAGGAAATAATGGACCGGGGTGGGTGGGGTGAGGGGTTTGGGGGTGGGACCAGCCCAAGTCTTCCAGAAACAATCAGGTAGCTGAGGCCTCTGGTCAGACCATTAGCACCCTTCCCCCACTGTGCACTCAAACTTTGCAGCTAGTGAAGCCAGCAACAATGAATCACAATTCTACTCAAAGCCCCCAAAATAGGTTTGCTACCCAAAGAAACAGTACTCCAATTCAAACAGCTTCACCAACAACACATCAAAATAGGCTTGGAAATAGAAGATATAGGTCTCCAATTCAAAGAAACAGACCCAGTTAAATTACACCAATTATGTTTTAAAACAGAAGAAGTAGGCCTCTACAAATTCAGCCTGCCACACAGTGAACCAAACAAATAAGCCCACTTATAGCTACCAAAACAGGTTTCAAAATTCCAACAGCCCCAAACAATACCCTGCTAGCCCCTTAGTAGTAAGAAAGAAAAGAAATAACATTCTACCAAGTAGAATCCACAAAAAACAATGTAAAACAAGAAGATACTGTACTGTAGATCTGATCCTGTCCCCCTATCTATGTATAAAGTGCTCAACTTTCTCAAATGATGATTGCCTCTGGTTGCAAGTAGCATCACATGTCCACGACAGTGACATTTACAAGGCTGAGTAGTTCCCTCACATTCATCATCTGACTCCATTGTAGTATCATCACACACACTGAGTACATTACACACTTTACTGGACTCATCAATGCACAAGTTACTGTCCTTTTTCTGTGAATAATATGACTCCTCCCAGAAATACACCTCTGAGTGCTGTGTATGCAGCCAGCAACCTCTGAAGACATCACATACATTGTGCAGGCTCAAGACAGGATACAGTTGAAGCCTCATCTTTATGTCATACAGAATTTTTCTGAACTGCTCAAGTACATGAGACATCTTATGCCACAAATGTTGAAGAACAAAAACTGCTCTACGACAAATGTGCATACTGTGAGGTGCAATTTCATCAAACTGAGATGACTCTTTATTTTTTTTATGCTCACGTATCATCACAGCAGCAATAAGTCTGTCAATCTTAGCTTTACAAGCTAGTGATCGAAAATATTTTTGCTTCCTCAGATGACCGTCAGCAGCCATGAATTTATGACGCTGCTTACCACGTGTTTTAATGCGTGTCTTGCAACAGTATCCTTTCGGCTTACAGATCTAGACAACTGTTGCTTAGCTACACATTCTTTCCTTGCTGTTGAGCAAGCACATTTTTTTTTCTGCAGAGTGGTGAAGCTCTGAATGCAGGCTTTTACTGGAATGCTGAATCATTTTACATCTTGAATAACCATCACTGGCTTTTGCATTACTCTTAAGCAACAGTTATGTAGTATTATACCTGTTTCATCTCTGCATAGACTTCTGTGTCTGTTTAGATGGCATCTTCCCTGTTCTGCAATTCAGTACACCAATCTTACAAATCTTACAAAAGAATCAGACACCTGTATGGGAAGTACAGAAATAAAATAAATTAGTATACATCTCTTTAGTGTGCTTCTAACATTACATACTATCATAAACTATCCATATCTCATATAAGAACAACAAATACTACTGCCTCCTAAACATTATGGAGATAATTAGTGTAGTAAATGAAGATCAATGAAGCAATACAAGTATTTTCAAATGGTGCTGAATCTAACTTTCAATTATTATATGAGAAAAAATATCTAAAAATGTCAAAAATAAAACAGTGACGCAAGGTTAACCATCCACCCTGCTGTTCTACCTAATAAAACAGTTTTTTCCAAAAGTCACAAAAGTAGTGTCGAACATGTGACACTTTCGCAAAATATAGTGTTGCTCATGCGACACTTTCACAAAAAACAGTGTCAAACATGCGACAGTGTCGAATATAGTGTCACAAAATAGTGTTGCACGTACAAAAGTGTCAAATAATAATGTTACACACACGACACTTTCGCAAATTGCAATTGCTTCACACCCCCCTTTGGCACTCAGCCTATCATAGACTGGGGCCTATTTGAGTGACAGATGCTGCAACCAATGTATCGGCACATTTATCAGGCCATATCAAGCAACCAATCACAACCACAGAACAGTGAAGAAGAAGGACATAGCAGCCATCTTAGGGAAAACAAGAGACACCCTGCTTCTGACTGTGTAAGTACATCACATTTTCTAAACAATATTTCTAGCGTCATAAAAAACTATTAGCAATACAAAAATAGTGTTAAACAAAATGTTTGTTAATGTTGTATTTGACAATGATAATATAATTTACCTACCGTACTGTAAAAAAAAGTTATAACTGTTTAAAGTCAGAGTCTGAATCAGTACTTACTAGCACAGATAGAGCTGCAAATGGAGGTAGAAACAAGCAGCACGTGTATCATAACAAGAGACACAACCAATCATATGCCTCTGTTAAGCTGTAATTGTTTGAAGTAGCCAATGGCAAAGTTGCATTTTCCCCACTAAGAAATATTTCTGCATTTGTTTTTGACAGCAAGAACCCCCATTCAGTGTAGTAACAGTCAGTGCTTGCACTCTATTGGGCAACCATTGTAAATCATTAACCAATAACATGTCAAATCACTGTGTTTACCATCAGCCCACAAAAGCAGTACTGAAGCAGGGAGGGAAATCTTTGTTAAACATTCACTTGTGGCTAGCCACTGCAGGAAAAACACAGATTTTTTTTTGGTAGCCTTCTGTCCACTTCTGAGTTTAAAAGTGAAGAATGGCAAAAAACAGCAGATGGAATGTGTGGGTAGTGGGCAGCAGCATAGTAAGGCGTGCTTCAGAGTATGCTCAGAGGAGTGATTTTGGGAGAGACCTGCAGCTTCCAAATTGCCCTGTAAAGTGGTTTGGTAGAGGTGGCATGAGGTGGGCGCATCTCATGCCAACAATACACAGACTTTTGACTACTCAAGTTCGGCCAGACATACTGCTGTTCCATCTCAGAGGCAATGATTTGGGCACCAAAAGATGGATAGATTTAGTCTCAGAAGCAAAATAAGATCTTGCTTCTATTATGCAGATGTTGCCTGCATGTAAGCTCATTTTTTCTTATTTTACAGAGTGTAGAGTCTGCCAAGTAGAACAGCATATGTACCTGATTGACAGAGCTCGCAGAAAGGTAAACATTCAAATATCTGGATACCTCCACATGGCTGGGATGCACACCATACGTCATCCTCAAATTAAATATTGTAATGATTGGCTCTACCTACCCAACAGTGTGCACTTCTCACATGCTGGCAATTGCATTTTTCTGGGAGACCTTCGAGATGGAATGCTCACACTCCTCTAAAATTATCAGGCTGTCACAGCAGACAGAATTCTAAACAAAAGGCTCTTTTAGGAGCCCATTAAGTTGGTCAAAAAATAGAAAAGCTGCACTGATTACACTGACAAAAAAAGTGCTATGTCACTGTTACACTGTTACATGTATTCATATTTATGCAGATGTTCAGAATTGCATCATACATACACACTTATTCAATAGACTGTTATATTAAAAAAATAACTCTCTTGTTTCACCATACACCTAAGACAGACTGAAACTTTTAATTACTAACAGGAATCTTTTTTGAATGTCATATTACGTAATGATTAGTCAAACTATTAAACATTCTGAACAGGATTAACAATTTCCCCCCTTATTGCACATACGATAACGCTACTGGCACCAATAGCACTACTGATGCCCCCCCAAAAGTGCCCATACAATCCTGCACTTGGCAGCTATAGTACCAATGATGTCCCTCATCACCTGTACAATGCTGTTCATGACTCCAGTGACTCTGTGTAATAGCTCTCATTGTCAGACAACTCTGTCAGCAGGAAGCTGGCTAGTGTGCCTCTGTTTTCAGTAGCACACCAACAGCAGCAATCTGCTGTAGTGGATATACAATAATTATTTTGGTGCAACATGGGATGAGCAAGGCTGTCTACACACCTGCTGCAGCAACATGTATTAACAAGGGCTTGAGATGTAAGCATGGTTTACCGGTCCATTCAGCACCACCAGTAGCAACATCATACAAGCAATGGGGGAAGGACCACCATTGGTACAATAGACACCACGAGCAACATTTCATGGGTGCCCAGGTGTGCATCTCTACTACTACTGCCCTTGGTAGTGGGACTTCACGAGGGCCTGTGGCGGGAATGTATCAGTACTGTTCATGCCCATGGCAGTGTCTTAGTATACAGTCTTGGGCTGTGCACCATACCCTTTAACAGTGCTGTGGATAGCATTACACAGCAAGCTGTGTGAGTCTCACTGCACTGCCAGGATGCAACACCACAAATCGGATGCACACAGTGCATTATTTTTGTTAATCCTGGACAGTATCTTACTGTAACCATACAACAGCGAATATTAAAGTCTATGATAATACCTACTATGACATGCAAACAGACAAAAAAAAAATATTTCACAATACTGTGTTCTAACATAGTGTTTATTCTCTATTTCTTACAGTTTTTGACAAACCATCAAAAGATTAAAAAACGTGAGTCTCTTGTCACAGAAGGAGGTGTGTTGTCTAGCTCAGTCAGCCCAGTCCCGTGGAAGCCCATGCATCCTAATGTGCAGTACAAATATGAAGTTGGACAAAATGTGGAGGCGCATCCACAGATTTATGCAAGGAGAACATAAGATCCAGAACAAGACTGCAGAAATGTGCAAAAGGAAGTGGAAGCTGTTGCGCTAGTGCTTCTACAGCTTAAAGCTTCAAGTGGAGATTTCTGACAATGACGTCACCTGATACTACCTCGCTCATGAGATGTGAGAGGTGGCAGGAAGGTCAGAAGTGGGGGAGCACCTAACACACCATGAGTATACAAACAATCTGTAACTAAACATGTTTTGTTTTGTGAAAAAAAAAATTAGTTCACTGTTCTCTTAATTAAGCAGTGATGAACTGTGGGGGGGTAACATACAGTAATAAGGAGATTTACATAAGGGTCTCACAATGCAAATAAAGACTCAAATGCAAGCATTGCCAAGACCCTTATAATAATTATTTAAAAGAATTTCAAAAGTGTGAGTTTTCAGAGTGCCTGTTAACATTGTAACAGTTTAATGTTTATCTTGTATTAACATGCATATACGGCTTAGCCATACACTTACCAAGGTTTAACACTATCTATTAACATTATAAATAGTAATACAAATAAGGCAATGCTATGCATTGTGTCAAGCATAATTAAATCAACGATTACTCTCATGTAGTACTCAGGTATAAGTCATGTCATAGTACACTGTGTGGCAGTAATCCATGTTACCATTCTGTGTGTGTTGGGGAGCAACATTCCACTACTGAAATAATACAGAGCTTTGAATTCTTCTATTACATGCTAAACAATCACACAATGTATTGAGTGTTAAGAAAGGCAGATGACTGACAGGTGAAAAACATCTGTGGAAGGAGTATTTTACATCACTTAGCAACATGTAATAATATTTTTTTGTGACTGAAAACTTTTATGATTTTTTTTTCAAATTTGTGTATGGGCCCCATTTCATATAAGCAATAACACATGGCTGGATGTTGGTAGTACTGAGATACCCACACACCCAGAGACTGAAGGCACTCGGCCTATGGTCTAGTACCTAACTACGCCTCTGGGTGTGTGGGTTTCTCAGTACTACCAACACCCAGTCATGTCTTATTGCTTACTCTTACTACTGTCACCTGATTGTAACATTTCTATCCATTTAAAATGTTTTTTGTATACTGAACCATTATACAGCACCTCATCTAGGTGTATCTTAAGTGTCAGAGTAAAGTATAATTTCCCCAAGAAATCACTTATCAATACATTTACACTCAAAAATACCACAGTCAATGAAAATCTTTAAAATCTCTCATTTACAGATTGTCAAAGGCGCTCCCCACCACAAAGGGAGGTAGTGCCAAGTGTCTCAGAGGCTGTGGAGGCCGACCATTCTGACACTGACAGTGTCATTATTGTTGAATCTGAAGGTAAGAACATTGCTCAAGAAATTATTAGCTATAGTTACTGTCACTGGTATACACTGAGCACATTTTGATGCTGGGAATCCACTGAGCTGCTGTTTCATTGTTATGTGCCGTGCTACTTTTTTTACAGACAGCAGAGTGCAAACCAGAAATTCTTTGTGTATCATCACAGTAAATATCTTTACTGACTACATAAAAGTACTAATTTCCCAAGCATATATACCCCAACCAGTTCTGTAATTGTTAACAGTACTAGTTTCCCTTGTGTTTGTACACTCAAGACAGATCCGATCTTAAATATATAACTAAGAAGTATTACCTAACACAGTACTCATGACTTACAAAGACTTACATAGAGAACAAGTTAGTATCTTCTCACAAAATAGTCTTCTATTTCTACAATAGTCAACAGATAAGTATTTAGCACAGCTATTAACATAGTAAGTTTCTCACCATGACACAGAAAATCATTTGTATGAATATTTTGGTATGTGACTCTCAATTTGTGATATGATACCACTCTATGGGTGTCTGTGGGGGGGGGCGCACGCTCAGCTACAGCACCTGACTATTATCATACAACAGGTTAAGTCACACATTTTAACACATGAGAAAGATAAAGACAAGGTGAATATAGAACCAGATAGATACAATCACAGTATCAGTAACAAAAGTTAAATAGCTGCATGCATGTAAGAAACTATTTCTCCATCTTACAGTGGTCGGGGAGACTGCAAAAACACCACAGACACAGGTGAAGCTAGAGTGTGCTTCTAGTCCTGACCATAAGTGTAGAACATCAACTGACGCAATGCTCATACACTGCTGGGAAGACTAGCACTCGATGTCATATAGTAGTATTTATTAATACAGGTCCACAGTACATCAACTCCTCATGTCTTGGCTACCCCCAGGAATCACTGTCTAGCTCACAACATACAACTACTAACTGTACCATGTACTATATTAGTGCACTGATACAGGTGTAACACCTATAATAAAACGGGTCTGAGAAATTAAGCTTTGTGATTCACTGCAAACATTGTAACAGCCTTATGTTATTCTTTTATGAATATAGATGTAGAATTTAGCCATATGCCAAACAAGGTTTAACACTGTTTAAAAGCATATTTTTATTATAATAGTAATAAGGCACTCCAAAGGATTGTGTTAATGATCAGTTAATCACCGTCTGGGGGCATGTGGCACTCGACTGCACCTCATGCCACAGTACACCCTTAGAAGGTGATTAACAGACCATAAACATAACCCCTGCTCATGCCTTATTGCTTAATTACATAGCTTTTAATGTAATCAAACTCTCCAGATCAGTAATCATATAGTCTATTTTACTGACGGTCTCACTTACAACACAGTACCTTATCTGTGATCTGTATGTGGACAGGTGCGTAATTTACCTAGGTAACACCATCCAACTCCTAAATCCACCTGTCATCTACCACAAACAGAGATATATGACATAAATGAGTAAAACATTTATGTTCTCTGGGCATACACTCAAGAGACAGTTCCCACTGTCTCTCTCTCTCTGTCACGTGCAGTGGGGGGAGTGAGGGGCGGGGATGGAGCATCACCTGCATAACCCCATGTAACTCAAAGGTTGCCAAATTTCTATGTCCCTACAACCACAAAGATGCTCCATTGATGGCTATCCACAATCTCAGTTTTGCTGTGTCTCTCCAGCCAGGAAACAGTACCTGGTTTGGAGTGTAGGGAGTAGCACTGCATGGCTGACATCGTGGAAATCATAAGTGTGGTAACTGGAGTGTACCTGCTATCAGAGAGGTGGGTCATTGATGTCCATGGCCTTTGTTTAACTGTAGCTCTTCACTCAGGATGCAGTGCCTGCTCTGGATGGGGAAGGGATTCCTGGCTGACACAGTGCAATGCCTAACTGTGCAAAATTGTGAACAGCTGCAATCAGGGAGGTGCACCACTGATGTCCATGTGCTTATTTTTGCTATGGATCTACACTCAGTACACAGCACCTGGTCTGTGAGCAGGCATTGCCTGGCTAAAACCATGCAACTCCTAACTGTGATAACTTGAGTGTACTTTCAATTAGGGAGCTGTACCATTCTTGTCCACAGCCTCAGTTTTGCTGTGTCTCTATACTAAGGAAACAGTAACTGCTTTGGAGTGTGGGGGGAGCATTGCGTGGCTGAGACCATGCAAGTCATAAATGTGGTAAGTGGAGTGCACCTGTAATCAGGGAGGTGTATTATTGATGTCCATGGGCTTTGTTAAGCTGTGCCTCTCCACTCAGGATGCAGTGGCTGCTGTGGTTGGGGGGGCTTCCAGAGACTGTGCAACTCCTAACTCTGCAAGCTTGTGTACAGATGCAATCACAGACATATACCATTGTTGTCCATGAGCTTATTGCTGCTGTAGCTCAACACTCAGTACTCAGTACCTGGTCTAGTGGTGGGGGGGACTTGACTGTACTTGCAAATATGGAGGTGTACCATTGATGTCCACAGCCTCACTTTTGCTGTGGCGCTCTACTCAGGATACAGTACCTGGTCTGGAGTGTACGGGGAGCATTTCATGGCTGGCACCATGCAAGTCATAAGTGTGGTAATAGGAGTGTGCCTGCTATGAAGAGGTGTACCATTTATGTCCATGGGCTTTTTTGTACTCTAGCTATCCACTCATGATGCAGTGGCTGCTCTGGGTGGGGAGTGGGGAAATTCATAGCTCAAGCTGTGTAACTCCTAACTGTCCAAACTTCTGTATAGTTGCAATCAGGGAGGTGCACCATTCATATCCTTGGCCTTATTTTTGCTGTGGCTCTCCACTCAGGATGCAGTGCCTGGACTGGGGGGGATGGGGGGGCATTGCCTTGCTAAGGCCATGCAACTCCTAACTGTGCTAACTTGACTGTACTTTCAATTAGGGAGCTCTACCATTGATGTCCACAGCCTCCATTCTGCTGTGTCTTTCCACTCAGGAAACAGTACCTGGGCTGGACTGTGTGGGGAGCATTGCATGGCTGAGACTGTGCAAGTCATAAGTGTTGTAAAACTGTATTTTACTGATGGTCTCACTCACAACATAGTACCTTATCTGTGGTCTGTATGTGGGCAGGTGCGTAATTTACCTAGGTAACACCATCCAACTCCTAAATCCATAACCTGTCATCTACCACAAACAGAGATATATGACATAAATGAGTAAAACATTTCTGTTCTCTGGGCATACACTCAAGCGACAGTTCCCACTGTCTCTCTCTCTCTCTTTGTCATGTGTAGTGGGGGGGTGAGGGACAGTGATGGAGCATCACCTGCATAACCCCATGTAACTCAAAGGTTGCCAAATTTCTATGTCCCAACAACCACAAAGATGCACCATTGATGCCAATGTACCTTGTTTTCCTCTAACTCTACACTCAATAATCAGTACTTACTGTCTGTGTGGGGCGGGGGGGGCACAAGACATGATATACAATCTGGTCTGTGAAACCACAGGAACAGGACATGTCAAACCTGGTTTCATGCAATAATGTACTCTCCCAGCGTGTGTGTCACTTTATTTTTATGCTCTAACTTGAATATCAGTCAATGTGTTTTTACTGTCAGTGTACACCTACAATACAGTGCTTCATCTGTAATGTAGATACACAACAGTAAAGCAACATACCATAACACAGACTGTGTATATTGCTAGATTTACCACACCTGGTGTCTTTCATTCACAAGGCACACCTTAACCATATTGAGTAAATCACCTATGTGGCAGCATTTCTTCTTGGTATGATACAGTACTGACACACCTACTGCATCATAACAGTTATGATTACATAGGTAGTATAACATAAGAACTCCATCCCAGTAATAGATTTCTATACATAACAACATTTTTTACATACACTATTATAAAATACCTCTGCTGCAGTGCGACAGGGACAGGTGGGGTGCTGACGAGACCCATTGGCTGGGTGTTGAAATGCAGCTCATAACTGTAATAAGTGTGCCCCAAAAGCGAAATAGTGAAACACAGTTGTATTTTTGACATTCTCACATAGTAATACTTTGGTTTTTCTCTATACAGATCAGCCACGTAAAAAGCAGCGCACTCTGCACTGCCGTTGTGTTCGCAGACTCGAGCACAAGATTGACAGTCTAACAAATGAAGTCAAAGAATTAAGAAAAGAGCATGGCACAATACTACAACAACTTGCAGCACAACAAGCCACTGTCAATCTTGTGCTCGAGCCTGTGGGCACAGTGGCAGGTGCCAGTGTGGACAGCAGCACAGCTTCACTTGTGGCCAAAAGCAGTCTCTCTGGCCACTGATGGATGGCCGCCACAGCTGTTAAGGTATCTCCTCTCAAGCTGGTGCAACATCTTCCACTTCAGAAGTGTCTAACTGTGCTAACTTGACTGTACTTTCAATTAGGGAGCTCTACCATTGATGTCCACAGCCTCCGTTCTGCTGTGTCTTTCCATTCAGAAAACTGTAACTGATCTGGACTGTGTGGGGAGTGTTGCATGGCTGAGACCGTGCAAGTCATAAGTGTCATAACTGAAGTCTACCTACAATCAGGGAGCTGCACCGTAGATGTCCATGTCCTTTGTTTAACTCTGGCTCCCAGTCAGGAAGCAGTACCTCCTCTGGGTGGGGGTGGGGGGAATCGCCTGGCTAAGGCCATGCAACTCCTAAGTGTGCTAACTTAAGTGAACTTGCAAATATCACAATTATAAATGTCAATGGTAAAGTTAATGTGAATAATAACAGCAAACAAAACAGAGGTTCCGTACACGGCAACATTCACGTAAACGTGTACGTAAATGCAAGTGGAAACAGTAACTGTAACATTAACAGAAGTGCATGCCCTGTTTTTCCCCAACAGCTGCATAGAAAAGACAGTGTGTACAAAAAATGCATGCATAATAATGGGCCTTGGAGATGAAAATGAGGTGTTGGAATACTAAATTGCTTATATCTCAGTAACCGTATGACATAGAAAAAAAAATCACATGATTCATGATTTTTCTGGGTACATTTTCACTGAATGCCTATATTTTCCTGGCTACATTGTCATAATGAAAATTCGGTATCGCGCACCATTTTCGAGATACAAGCCCCGAAAGGCGGGGCGTACGCCACCATATTAGTCTATGGGAAAAAACGTCAAATTTGGAGTACCGTAACTTGGCAGCTGTGCAATAAGTTTTCAGCAAACCACTAAAAGGCACATCTGAGAGGTGTTGGCTGCCTTTCCTCCAAATTTCAGCCCAGAAGACCAAACGGTTCTTTTGCAGCAGGGTGGCAACGAACTCCAGTCATTTTGGCCATAGTCTGGAAAAGTAGTGTCACAATTTGCCACCCTTTTCGCAAAAATTTGCAAAAGTGTCGTGCGTGTGACACTACTCTGCGACACTACTGTTTCTGAAAATTTGAAAAACTTATTTCTGATGTGTTTAACTCCAATATAAAGACATGGCTAGCATCCTCAGGGTCCGACTAGGTAAACACAGAAAGAATTGTGTCCCTATAGGGTCCCAATTTTAAATGCCAAGCATTTTTCTGATCACTAACTGAAAACAAAATGGTGGATTTGCAACAATACCAGGGCCATCAGCGACACTAAAAAGTGCTTTTGCGACACTTTCGAACTTTTTAACTTTTCCCATTGACTTATAATGGGAACTTGTTTTTTGAATAACTTTTGAACTGTTAAATATTTTTTCACAAAGTCTTCAAAAGGCAAATCAGGGACCCAGCCGCATGTTCCTTGAAGTTTTTGGACTAGTTGCACAAACCGTGTGACCTGTAGGCGAGAGCAAAGAATTTGCAAAAAAAGTAATTGCGCTTTTGGTTGTTACTTAATAACTTTGCAGCCGTATATCTAACCAGTACAAAGGTTGGCAGATCCTGAGATCTACCATGCCCAATTCTGCATACCAAATCTCAGGCAAATATTTTTGAACGGTGGCAAAGTTATTAAGGTGCACAATTTCACTGTTTAACCTTAAAAGTGCTACTCAACCCTTACTATAGTAGCACTACCGTGCTACCATAATATATATATCTATATCTATATATATATATATATATATGGGATACATGATGGGCAGGAGTGTGATATGGAAAATATCTTCACTCCTGCAGAGTGAGCTCTGGATACTAACGAGTGCCAAAGGCATGAGTGAGAGTACCCAGACCTCACGATGCAGGAGTGAAGATATTTTCCATAACACACGATCTGCACATCATGTGTTCGATTTATACAATAGGGGTACACGTTTCAGAAGTATCGTTATGATTGTTTGTGTTGTGTTGCTGTTTCTGTGTTTGCTGTTTCTGGTTGTGACATTTTCTGAATGGGCTGGCAGTGTTACAAACTCTGGGGAAAAGCTGAGCGTGTTTTGCAATGCTAAGTAAGTTATCTTCAGGCAGCAGTGAGAAAGAAACTGTTTTGTGAAGTTGTGTGCTTTAGAATTTTGGCTGCAGTCAGCTAAAAGCATCACAGTAATAGGCTGGGAGTGAGAGAGTGTAGGAAGCTGGTGATAATGTTTTGCCATGGTAATTAAGTTAGCTGCAGGCAGCAGTCAGTCATCTCACTCTGAGCCATGAAGTAAATGTAAGATCTTACATTTATCACACTGAGCCATGAGATGAATGTCAGACCTTAAATTTATCTCACTCTGGTGAAGATACATGTTTTAATCACACTCATTTATCCTTCACCCCATTGTATAAAAAAAAAAATATATATATATATATATATATATATATATATATATATATATATATCTTCTATGCTAAAAAAACTGCTTTAATGCATCATTTAGGGTTAAAGCAAAAAAGTCAGAAATGAAAAATCTTTAGGGTTGCCCCTCCCCGGACCCCAATCATCCGAGATTGACAGATGGCGGGGTGTGTCATTAGGTCATGAGCCTTAAATGTCACCCCATTCCATGTGTAATCATATTGACAAGAGACAGCAAAAAAAAATTGGGTGACATTTAGGCCTCACAACCCCAATGACACACCTCGTCATCTGTCAATCTTGGGATGATTGGTGGGTCCGGGGGGAGGGGCAACCCTAAAGATTTTTCATTTCCTGACTTTTTGTGCTTTAGCCCTAAATGATGCAATAACACTGTTTTTTGCATAGAATTTCCTTACTTTTTGGAAAAGAATACAAAACTAAGAAGTTGCAGAAGTTGGTGTGAGCACGGGCTTCAGCTTGTAAACATCTCCATAAGATAAGAGTACAACTACTGAATATGAGATGTATTGCTTAGTCATGAGAGTGGCATAATTGAGCAGCTGTGTACATCTCAGACACATAAGCAGTGAAATTATCTCCATGGCAGTAACACTAGGTACCCTATAAATCTGAACACAGTACCACAATGCAAAACACTGTACACAAAATGTAAAGCATGTGACACACTATCTCAGCAGAAAATTAATTTTGCAACACCTAAATGACATAATTGACATCAACAGGACATGCCATCAAGACCCTCCAAATTTCAATGTAAAAGACCAAACCATGTCCTAGATATAACATTTTAAAGTTTGAGATTTTTATTCATCAGAGCGCCAGAGTTCTGCACCTGTTGACATTTAATAGACACAATGACTGAAAACTACATCCTTGACACAAAGGCTAGGTATCCTATCAATTTCAAGTCACACCACAATGCAAAATACTGTCCACAGAACGTAAACTGCACCACATAATATCTCCACAAAAAATGTATTTTCTGACACATAAACACTGTAATTTACATCTACAGGACATGCCGTAAATACCCTCCAAATTTCAAGTAAAAAGACCAAACAATTTCCGAGATATGCAATGTTAAAGATTAGTAAAATTGACCTATTTAATGCATTATAAAATCTGGCCATCTTGTCCCTATCTCACGATCAAAGATGTCAATCAAAGAATCTTGCAATCAAAGAATTTGCAGGCTCACGATTACAGGGAACATTGTTTAACTATGAGTAGCACACTAAGCCGAAGCTTGTTTCCAGATGCAACCTGGTAGCACGAGAAAGTTAAGTGACTTGCTTAGAATCACACAGTATGCACCTAGGCAGCTGTGGGATTCAAACCCAGGTCTCCAGATCTGCAGCTCAGAGCCTTAACCCACTGCGCTATACTGCCAAGAATAATAAATGTTAAAAAATCTACATTTTTACAGAAATGCGGTAAACCACCACCATGATTCGACAGAACGAAACCCCTGAGCAGAACCCACCCTCATTTGTCTTCCTAGGACACCCCTAGCCTGAGAAATTTGATTTGTTAATTTGGCCATCTCGTCCCTCCCCTGCAATGGACGATCATGATCAAAGAATCTCACAATCAAAAAATTTGCAGGCTCGTGATCAAAGATTTTGCTGGCTCGAGATCAAAGAATAAAAATGCTGAAAATCAAAATTTTGAGATAAATGTGGAAAACTACCACCATGGTTTGACAGAACAAAGCTGCCTGAGCAGAACCCACCCTCATTTGTCTTCTTAGGGCACCCCTGGGCTGAGAAATTAGATTTTTTAGTTTGGCCATCTCATCCCTCACTCAGGATGCATGATTGTGATCAAAGAATCTCGCGCTCAAAAAATTTTCAGCCTCACGATCAAAGAAATTGCATGCTCATGATTAAAGAATAAAAAATGGTGGAATGTGATTTTTTACAGATTTACTTGAATCCAGCACCATGCCTCTATAGAACAAAGTCCCCTGAGCAAAACCCACTCACATTTGTTTCCCTAGGCCAACCCTGAGCTGAGAAAATTGTGTTTTTACCTAGTGATGTAAGATCACGATCAAAGAATCTCACGATTAAAGAATTTGCAGGCTCGCGCTGAAAGATCATTAGTGAGCCACGATCAAAGATTTTAAAACATTATAACTCTATTTTTAGACCATTTTATGTCAAACCAAAGGCATGAGTCAATAGATCAGAGTCCCATGAGTAAAACCCATCCATGTTTTACTTCAGGAGTGACCCCTGAGCTGAGATATTTGATTTTTTTATGATCAGAAATGCAAAAACAATATGGCGGACCTCGCGATCAAAGAATTCTCGAGGATAAAGATTCTTTGACCGCAAGGCTGCAAATTCTTTGATCGCCATGTGGGACAAGATGGGCAAAATCACATTCTTTGTTTGCAAAACAACTATATAAATGTTCCCATTGACTTATAATGGGAGCTTAAAAGTGGCATAACTTTTGAATGCCTTAATATTTTTTCACCAAATGAAAAAGCGGCATGTTCGGACACTGAAGCTCTTTCAAATGAGCCATGTCACAGAGTGGCATACCACATGATGGCCATGCAACACCATGGACAATATCCCAAAAACTGCCTCCGAAACTGGATAATTTAGCATTTTTCAGCGTTTTTGTCCTCAAAGACCGTAAGTCTGACCAAAACAAAATTTGGCAGATCAAGAGATCTACCATACCCCACCGTGCAACCCACCAATGTGCCCCGGCATGATATTCAAATGGGCAAGCTGCACTGCACAACTCCCAATGAGTCTGGGGCGCATTGGTAATGTATATGGCGCAAGAGCGGGGGGTGTGCCCATGCATATGCGACACATCCCGATATCAAGCCCGGGATATGCAGCACATATGCTGGCACAACTCCGCCTTGCACCACTCAGGGAGAAGGAAAGTTGTGCCTGGTAAAACCAGGAACAAGTCCTGGCCACTCACAGGTGAGCTGCCATATTGTAGGGTGCAACAGGGCAGCCACCACACAGAACACAGTCACCATGCTCCCTGCACAGGGAGTGTTGAGCCCCCCATCACCCGATCGAGAGCAAATGTATATTAAATCCCTGGTGGTCCAGTGGACTGCTTTCCATTGCCCGATCACAGGCATATGTATATTACATCCCTGGTGGTCCAGTGGACTGCTTTCCATCCCCCAATCATGGGCATATGTATATTACATCCCTGGTGGTCCAGTGGACCACTCACCATTGCCCGATCATGGGCATAGGTAAAGGAAATCCCTGGTAATCCAATGGACCACTTTCCATCACCCGATCATGAGCATACATAAATGATATCCCTGGTGGTCCAGTGGATTCACATATCATTCACGTATCGGGCCTGTGTAGTACAGTATGGTCTGCATGCCCATTTTCCCATGCAGTCGACCAATAGGCGTACAGACCCTACTGTATGCTGTCAGTCGGCAGGTGGCTGGGAGGCATGTGGGTGGGGTACTGCCACCTGCCGCTGACTGGGCCTGTGCTGGGTAGCGGGGGACCTCAGTGGGTGGGTGAGGAGGGGGGTACCACTGGACCACCATGGTGTCTTTTGGTAATTCCACCCATGATTGGGTGCTGGAGGGGTTCTACTGGACCACCAGGGATATCATTTACCTATGCCCGCAATTGGGCGATGGAGAGTGGTCCACTGGACCACCAGGGATTTCCTTTACCTATGCCCATGATTGGGTGATGGAGAGTGGTTCACTGGACCACCAGTGATTTCCTTTACCTATGCCCATGACCAGGTGATGGAAAGCGGTCCACTGGACCATCAGGGACCTTTAGGACACAGATTCCCACTATCAGGAGAAGAGGGGATCCACAGGTCCACCAGGGACCTTTTACTGTCCTATGCCTGCAATTGGGTGAATGGAAGCGGAGACCACCGAGGGTCAGCAGGGCATTGGTCCCTGATGACTGCAACCTGGCAGAGTACCAGGCGGGAGGTCGCTGAGGATTGGCGCATCGCGTGCAAATGGGGCCATAATGACATGCAAATGGCCCCATTTGCACCTTGCATGCATAATGGCCTCATTTGCATGCCCAGTGCTGAATATCGTGGTTGGTACACCTAGCACAACTGCACTTGTGTTGGTGCATTCCCCTGCTCCCCTTCTGCCACTTGCGTTGGTGCAGTGCCACTGTGCCGTGTACAGTATGTGCTCTCTCAGTGTCATATTCAATGGTGCTGAGCCATGGCAAAGCACTGTTGAATATTGCCTGGTCCATGCCCTGGTGCAGCCCAATTGCACTGCGCCCAGGCTTGTGCCCATGCCTGGTGCAGTCTGAATATCCAAGCCAAAGTGTTGAAAGTACAGAGATTTCCCTGGTTTTGGCTGTTTTTTTTGGCCACCTATATCTCAGGAATGGCTTTAGGTGCTGGGCTCAAAATTTCAGGGTACAAAGCCTTGTCCTCACAGATGTGCCCTTTGAAGGCTTGGTAAAACAATAGTAATCCATTCCAAAGTTATTAAATCTTTGAATTTGCCATTATTTCCTACGGGAGAAATAGATGTAAAAGTGAAAGTGATTTTCGCACACTGTCATCCAGTTTTGCATATTATGCACCTGTATAACTTTGCAACACTCATACAGATTTGCTGGAAATTTAACAAGCATTGGACTACTGTACAGATCTTTGGACTTGGCTAATTTGGTTTGAATCCCTTGTTTGGTTTCTGAGATACATGGTGTTGATGAAACAGATTTTTGAGTGTTTTGCTGTTTTTTTATTAATGTTAAACGGCAATTTTGGTTCGTAATAACTTTGTACTAGTTAAAGTGCTTGCTACGAAATTTGGCACACAGAATTACCCTGGAGAGGTGTTTGTAAGTGATAAATTTTATCTTAATAGCTTTAGCTGTTTCTGAGATGTAGAGAGTTAAAAATAAAGGTTTGGGGGGTTTGACACTTTTTTGGTCCACCTGTATCTCAGAAATGGCTTTAGCTTCTGAGCTGACATTTTCAGGGTAGAAAGCCTTGGTCTCACAGATGTGCCTTTTGAAGATTTGGTGGGAAAATATAAATTTGTTCCAAAGTTATGACATGTTGAATTTCCAATTATTTCCTATGGGAAAAAATAGATGTTCCACACAACACAGGATTCTGCTTCGAACAAGGATTCTGCTTTAAACTAGGATTCTGCTTCGAACTAGGATTCTGATTTGAACCAAGACTGTGCTTCAACCTAGGATTCTGCTTCAAACTAGAATTCTGCTTTGAACTAAGATTCTGCTTTGTATGAGCCCGATGGAAAGGGATTCTGCACTGAACAAGGATGCTATTTTGCAGTACTAAATGCATTTTGGCAGACAGAACCAACACAGCGGGGAACAGGAACCAACAGTCAACCAGCCCTGCCTATTCTACAGCCCCCAGGACCCAACCCCATGCTGCATAAACCCCCTAGAGTTTTTTTTAAACATAATCTCCACTCTGGGGTGATGTGCCAGGCTTTGTTTTCTACAACACTGTGAACTGAGATTTAAACTTACTATAGGACTGAATGAAGTGCTGAGCTTTTTGCTGGTTTCCCAGCTCGGTACTTTTCAACTGAGTTTAACACCCTGGTAAGTGCACCTCATACTTGAAGGCTAAAGCATTTGTGCCATTGAGCTACTGTCTTTTGTGCTTTTTGATATTTCAATATCTTATTCCTCTCCTCTACCACCAGCACAGTAGGACACTGTGGAGCCCACTCCCAGTGTTCCAGATAAAGCACCCCTCCCCCCACTGTGGGACACTAGGGAACTCACTCCTAGTGTACTAAAATATGTATGTAATGGTTTTGCAAACAGCAGGGTGACCCATCCCCATGTCAGCACTACACTCACCCCCACCAGCAATGTGCAACTCTAGGGATCCCACTCCCAGTGTACATAGTGTACCCAGTTAAGTTGTACCCCCCAGAGCAGTGTGGGACACTGGGGAACCCACCCCCAGTGCCCTGAGAAATGGTTCTACTATTCCTATAAAAAAGAAAACAGTCCACATCTTTTTTAAATTCTTGTAAAAAAGGTCTCTCATTATTTCCCCATCCTGATGTCATATCTCAACGCTCCCACTGAGCAACCAACCGCCCCACACACCCTTGCCCTATACTTACCAACGGAGATCGGTGGCTGTCATCTTCTGTGGATCAGGACACATCTTCACTCTTCAAAGTCGATCAGCGAACGGAAGAATAAAGACAAGTGCTATATAGTGGTGGTCAATGGCATATTGAACATACTGTATATTAATATCTCAGCCATTTGTAAGTATTTTATATAGATATTTATACACGGTTGGCAGATAAGTGTTTATGTCCTACCAAGTCTGCCCAGTTCAGCTTATAAGTTTACTTTAAGTTTTTTAGAAGTTTGTTGCCCCTTACCCTGACCTCCAGAATGTCCTTATGTCTATCCCACAAATTCTTAAATCCCATGATTGTTTCAGCCCTGACCACTTCCTCTGGCAGGGTGTTCCACTTTTCCACCACCCTTTCTGTGAAGAAACTCTTCTTTATGTTTCATCTGAATTGCCCTCCCTCCAACTTCATCCAATGCCTTCTAGTTCACAAACATCTTTTTCACTGGAAAATAGTGTATTCCTGTACCCTGGTGCTCCCTGAAAGATACTTGTATGTCTGTATCATATCCCCCTCTCCCTCTTCTCCTCCAGGGAGTACATTTCAGGTCATTCAGCGTGTCCTCATAGGACTTGTGATGTAATCCCTGCATCATCTTTGGTGCCTTCCTCTGAACCTTCTCTACCCTGTCTATGTCCTTACATAGGTAAGGTCTCCAGAACTGTACATTGTACTCCAGGTGGGGCCTCACTAGTGTCTTGTATATTGAAATTATCACCTCCTTTTTCCTGCTGGTGATGCTCTTTCCTATGCAGCCCAGCATCTTTTTGTTTTACCTGCTGCCTTGTCGCACTGTTTCCATACCTTGAGGTCATCAGAGATGATAATTACAAGGTCCCTATACTGCTTGGTGCATGCTATATCCTCACCCCCCCCCCACCAATTGATATGTTGTTCTGGGGCTTTAGTGCCCCATATGCAATATCTTGAACTTATTTGCATTGAATTTCAACTGCCAAACCCTTGTTCATTTGTTAAGCTTCTACAATCTTCTGTAGGTCCCTCCTCAATCTGTATACACCATCTGGCATGAAACAAATTTTCAACATGGACTTTTTCAGACCCCTCCCCATGAGCACTGGCATTGTCATTTTGTTACTCTGTCCTGAAAGATAATTTCACTGTGGCTGAAGGAAATTACCTTTTGGGACTGAGTAATGAAATGGAAATGCCATTGTGCATGAGGTGAGATCCCAAAAAACCCATGTGGAAAATCTGGTGCAAAAATACCCCTAAACACCCTAGTTATGCATGGTCATTGAAATTTTCCTCCACATGTGTGGAACTTTGCCAATTTATATTTTCACTCCAAGTTTTCAACATAGCCACTTTTCACACCATCTCATGAACAGTACAGCTGCATTTCTCACATCCTGCCTGAAATGCGCTTTTGCACCTGTGGCACAGAATGGTGCAGTTGATGTGCAAAATAACATTTTGGGATTGAGTATTGAAATGACAGTGCCGGTGTTCATAACGTAGGGTCCCGAAAAGGCAATGTTGAAATTTTGGAGCAAAAGTAACACAGAACACCTGAGTTACACACAATTATTGAAATTTTCCTATGCATGCATGTAACTGTCAATCATTTACATTTTCACTCCAAAGTTTGAACATAACCATTTCTTCACAGCACCTCATGAATACTACAGCTGTCATTTCTCACATCCTATCCAAAATGTGTTTCCACAGCTGTGGCACAGAATGGCATTTTGCCATAGATTAAGAAGTTTACACCTACAGTATGAGTGTTTAAGAGGGGGTGATAAGAAGAATATGTCAAAAAGTTTGGGTCACAATGTGAAAAAAATGACAAACTTATAAGTATTTGTTGCAATTTTGTTACACACCTATCTCAAGAAGTAAGGAAATTCGTTGCAAAAAAATGCGTTTTACAAAACCAGTTAGGGTTTCCATTACACCTTTAAAAGTATGGAAATTCAATGTTAAGTTTGATACGTGTATCAGCAACATCAATCTGTGCAAACATTAGAAACAAAACATTTATTTGATATTTCTCTTGGTGTCCTTCCACCTAAGTTGTACACCATTTGAGCTGTTAATCATGTGATATAGAACAATATATTTGTATGGTGTATGAGTTCAGTGGAAGGACACCAAGGAATATATCAAATACTGTTTTGTTTCTAATGTTTGCAGAGATTGGAGTTGTTGTGCTGATACATGAATCAACCCTAACATTGAATTTCCATACTTTTAAAGGTGTAAAGCAAACCCTATCTGGTTTTATAAAATGCATTTTTTTTGCAATGAATATATACATATATATATATATATATATAGAGAGAGAGAGAGAGAGAGAGAGAGAGAGGCTCATGCATATGTAGGTGGTTGATAATGAAGTTTTTTTAAACACCCAAGGTGTGTGATCATAAAGAAACCTCGAGAGTGAAGCTCGAGAGGTTTCATTATGATCACACACCGAGGGTGTGTAAAAAAACTGAATGTCAGCCACCTACATAAGTTTTATTTTTTATAATAACTGATGCAAAAAAGACTACCTTACGTTATGGTCGTTGGTTCGAGTCGGGTAAAGTAAATTACGATCTCAGGAATGAAGTAAAAATAAAACCTAACTCGAAAAAATTAGTTTTTTTAAGTGTATATTGTTTGCTAAGTCCTTTCAGTTCAGTTTGTGTTGTTTCGTCATCTAGATAGGTCGGGTCTTTACAGTCGCTGTGGAACCGAGGTGAAAATTCATGCCACCTGTGGACACAATATGGGTAGTCGAGAAAGTACACTTTTAGTGGAGAGTCTTCCTGCTTGGTAAATACTAAAATTCAAGAAAAGAAAATGATTACGCTTTGTTACTTTGTCCTATATGTTTTTGTTAAAATGGAGGTCATGCTGTGAGTTAGAGTCTGTGATCAGAGAACCGTCTGTTTAATTTGTCTGAACCACTTCAGGCTTCTCGGCTCGAGACTGTAAAAGTCGTATCAACCCACGGGTTGATACTAGTTTTTTTGTATCAACCTGCGGGTTGATACAACTTTTTACAACACTCAAAAATGGGTTGATTATGGGGGTCACCAGTTATTATATCTATATCTATATCTATATCTATATCTATATCTATATCTATATCTATATCTATATATATGAGGCAAAAAACTCCATTTAATGCATTAGTTAGGGTTGTTCCACACCGACAAATGTGAGGAAATTCGCTGTTAGGGTTGAAAACAGAAATTCTAACAGTGGCACACATGGTAACACAAGCGCGAATGAGAACAGAAAGGGTAACGCACATGGTGGCGTAGACTGGAATGGTCTGCCACGTGATGTGTTGTCACATAGTAACATGGTGCCTGCAAACGGAAATGTCAATGGGCATGGTGACGCAAAGTGAAACAGAAAGAGAAACAGTACTGTAGACAGAAATGGCAAAAAATGACAGAAACGCAAGCGCAAATGAAAACGCAAAGGATAACGCACATGGCGGCGTAGACGTCAATGGTAAGTGAAATGGGTACAGAACCACAAGCGGAAAGGGCAACAGTAACAGTAATGTAAGAGCACAGGCTGGTTTTTCCCAAAACCTGCATAGAGAAAGACAGTGAGTACAAATAATGTATGCATAATAATGAGTATCGGCGCAGAAAATGAGATCTTGGAATACTAAATACATTATATCTCAGGAACCGTATGACGTAGAAAAAAAATTTAAACGTCATATTATTTACAACTGTCCTAGCTAATTTAAATCTTAACCCCTGTTAGGGGGCTAAGAAATTTTCCAACGAAAAGTCCGTATCTCACACCGTTTCCGAGATACGGGCCCTGAAAGGCGCGGCGAATGCTGTAATGTTATCCTATGGGAAAAAAAGAAAAGTTTGGAATGCCATAACTTTGCCTCCCTGTAATGTTTTTTCACCAAACCACTGAAAGGCACATCTGTGGGCTGTTGGCTGTCTTCCCTTCAAATTTCAGGAAAAAAGACCAAACCGTTATTTTGCAGCAGGGTGCCAAAGGATTTCTGTAATGCGTTGGCGCCGTAATGTTATCCTATGGGAAAACTGTCAACTTTGGAGTGCGCAACTTTGCCGCCATGTAATATTTTTCAAAACAACACTGAAAGGCACATCTGTGAGATGTCTTCGTTCCCTCAAATTTCAGCCTAAAACTCCCAACCATTCTTTTGCAGCGGAGTGCCAAAGAATTACTGTTATTTAGTATAGTGTCACAAAGTAGTGTCGGATTTTATAAAAGCTGCAGTACCATACATTTTTTGCAAGTGCGCATACTACTTTGCGACACTACTTTTTCCAGAAATTTGAAAAACATATTTCTGGGGTGTTTTACCCCAAAATAAAGACATGGCTAGCATCCTCAGGGCCCGACTAGGTGAATACAAAAAGAATTAGGTTGCTAGAGGGTCTCAATTTTAAATGCCAACCATTTTTCTGATCACCAACTGAAAACAAGATTTGCGACACTAACAGGGCCATTTGCGGCACTAAAAAGTGCATTTGCGACACTGTCGAACTTTTTGTTAACTTTTCCCATTGACTTATAATGGGAAACTGTTTTTTGAATAACTTTTGAACCGTTTAATATTTTTTCACAAAATCTTTGAAAGGCACATCGGGGACCCCGGCCACATGATCCTTGAAGATTTCGGACCAGTCGCGCAAACCGTATGACCTGTAGGCGCGACCGTAGAATTCCAGAAAAGCGTAAACGCGTGCACAGATCATGCTTAATAACTCCACAGCCGTATATCCGAGCAGTACAAAACTTGGCAGATCCCAAGGCCTATGGTTCTTGATCATGTATTCCAAATTTCAGGCAAATCTGTTTAATGATTGCAAAGTTATTAAGGTGCAAAATTTTGGGTTTAACATAGAAATGGCTCCTCAACCCTAACTATGGTAGCACTACCGTGCTACCATAATATATATATATATATATATATATATATATATATATAGATAGATATATATATATATATATATCTATATATATCTATCTATATATATATATATATATTATACTGGAACGGTAGTGCCAGAATAGACAGTGTGAAAGGTAACTTCTATATAATGTATGGTTAAGTGCTATTAAACATTGAAATTGACATGTAAATAAACTGATAATCCCACCTTTGTGACATCTGCAGTCTATAAACCCTCCACAAGAATGTCATAGTGATGGGATTATAGTTTAGAATGACACCTCTTGTCAGCATTCTTAAGACAGAATGTCTGTGCTGTCAAATTCAAAGCGCCTTAAATTCCATTCATATCACTGCTAACATGTCACAGTAAACGTCACAATGGCTAGCTACAAGCCCCTGTCTAGCCATGAAGCATTCAAAGCACATCAAGAAAACAAAAGGACACTAAAAAAATTGCATTCGACATATGGCTATTACGGTCTTACTTGGCAGATATCCAGGAGATTCACAGCATTGAAGAAATTCCTGTCAATGAGCTGGATCTTTATTTGGCTGAGTTTCTGTTCAAAATCAAAGGAAATGATAGTTCAGAATATGAACCTGGTACATTGAGAGGCATACTGGGCAGGGTCGACCAATATCTTTTAAAAAACAACTATGGACATTCTGTGTTCCATGGGAACACTGGAGATTTTAAAGAAACACTTAAAATGCTGTCTGCCAAGCAGAAATGCTTAAAGAAGCAGGGCAAAGGATGTAAACCAAATAGGGCCGATGCATTGCCTCCCAGCAACATTGATAGACTGTATGGGACACACTATCAGGATGCACAGCCCCACAGCATTTATCCACATGATTTTTTTTAAACAGTGGGCTGTATTTTGCCCTTTGTACAGCACAGCAATATTGCTTGAGATGGTCTGACTTGTCTTTCTTACATGACACTGACAAACAGGTATATTTGGAATAGTCTGAGCACCAGATGAAGACTCGTACTGGCAAGAACCCCAGGGACATACAAGCAGTCAAACTGAAAATGTACAGCAACAATTCACTCACTGAGAGATGACCAATCAGAACATACAAGCTCTGCACCTCATGAAGACCAGCCAAGATGCTAAAGCCAGATGCCCCCTTCTGTTTGACTCCAAACATAGACTGCAAGCTTGTGATATCCCTATGGTTTTGGTGTGTGCCATTAGGCCAAAATAAAATGAGTAACATTTTAAAAGTGTTCAAAACATCTGCTTGCCTCCTTAGTGACAAGCAGATAACAAATCACTTAATCAAAAAAAATGCTGTCCAATGCCTAGTAGACAGTGATGTGCCCACCACAGAAGTCCAACAAGTGCCGGGGCACCATTCACTAGAGTCAATTAACAACTAGAGCGTCCTGAGTGAGTCAGAGCAAAAAAGAAATTCTGCCATCTTCAGTGGTCAGAGCCATAATGAAACCATGCAACCATCCACAAGCAGTGCCGTACCTTGCCTTGCCATCTCACAGCATTAACGACCAGCAGCCCCCATCTCAGCAACCCAAAGAAACCCACTAATCAAGCTTGGAGTAAACTTCAGCCTTTTCAGTGAAGGTATTACCATAGTTGTAAACAATTACTACTATGGGTAGCAAACAAGGAGGCTAATCATCGTAATTCAAGACTCCTCATCAGATGAAGAATAATAAATGATTTTGTCTTTTCTCTATGAATGTGGTGCTTTTTTATTATTTTTGAGCCACAGTTTGCTCACAGATGTCTCTTTCACCCTGAATTGTAGGTTATCTTTTTGGACAATCTCAAAGCAGAAGTGCAGCTCCACAACATGATGCCCATTCACTGGTTTACAGTCAGAGTTATAAATATATGGAACAGGCTTCCCATTGAAATTGTGGCAAACAGAACAATGAAGGAATTCAAGAATAGTCTCGATATGTATCTAATTACGTTTAATATCTTAGGGCAATAGTTCTTAGACTTTGTCACAGTGAGCCTCCCCAAATCCATGGAAAAGATTTTGGGCCTCCCCAAAGAAAAATAACACACTGTACTTTGCGCAGTATACCATGAATATGTTGAAACCTGAAACCCCTCCGATTACTTGGCTCACATTCAGTTCTTTGTCTTATACTGATGCAGAACCTTTGAAAAAGAGCTCCTGTGCTCAAAGGTGTTATCTGAATAACAAATAAATAAAACAAATATTGTTATTCAGCTTATTGTAACCCCCCCCGCCAACCTACTTGCTCTGCTATTTTCATTCTTGAACCATTGTTACCCCTTGTTGCAGTACCTTCATGGGGTCAAACTACTTTCTGTTTTCTCTCTATATGAAATAACCTTCCTACATACTTTGCCTCTCCCCCTCCTTCCCTGCTCCTAAGCAACTTCTCTGGGATTACTTTGCTCCTTCCTGCTATTGCTCTTAGCACTTCTGTGCTCAACCCTTGTATTTGGGTTGTTCTGCCATCAGTCTACAAATTAATCAATTACCACCACTCATTATTAGTTCATTGTTCATATTTGTTTACACTACTGTTCATTGTGTATTTCTTGACTGTTTTGCAGTTACCTTTTGAAATGTATTCACTCCCTACCCTTCTCCCGGTATACCTGAGATGAGCCTTGGTTCATTCACCTTTCCTTGTCACTTATTAGTAAATAAATACATTACATTTACCTACTATTATCCTCTTTCAGTTTGCTTCTTTTCTTCACACAAAATATATAAAACTCAAAATTTAAGTACAGTACTTTTTCAGACCTGCTTGAGCCTCCCCTGGAACAGGTTGGGGCCTCCCCAGGGAGGCTGGCCTCACCATTTGAGAACCCCTGTCTTAGGGTATGGGTAATTATGTAGTGAGCACATGGATCATTGATCTAAAATAATTGCTCTGAAATACCTATGAAACCTATGAAACCTAATGCCTAAGTAGAGGTAGTCAACCATGGACATAATTACATAGAAACATAGAATTTGACTGCAGATAAGGACCGCTTGGCCCACCCAGTCTGCCCATTTTCCTACCTACTGGATAAGCTGCAGATCCTAGTTAACAACAGCCTACTTCTTCCTACCCCAACCCCCCAGAATTGCCTTATGACTATCCCATGCATGCTTGAATTCCACCACTGATGTTGACTCCACAACCTCCTCCGGAAGGCCGTTCCATGCATCCACAACCCTCTGTGAAAAATACTTCCTTAAATTACCTCTGAGCCGCCCGCCATCTTCAAATTGTGCCCTCTTGTTCTTGCACACCTCTTTTTTGAAAGATGCTACCCTCTTGGACTTTGTTGATTCCTTGAGGTACTTGAAAGTTTCTATGATGTCCCCTCTCCCTCCTTTCCTCGAGGCTATACATATTAAGCTCCTTAAGTCTCTTCATATGTCTTCGGTGCAGACCCTGCACCATTTTAGTTGCCCTCCTCTGGACAGCTTCCATCCTGTCTATGTCTTTGCAGAGATTGGGTCTCCAGAACTGCACACAGTACTCCAGATGGGGTCTCACCAGCTGTCTGTACAGAGGGATAATAACTTCCTGTTTTCTACTGGTGATGCCTCTCCCTATGCATCCCAGTATCCCCCCAGCCCTCCTTGCTGCCCTCTCACATTGCTTGCCCATCTTTAGGTCATCTGATATGACTACCCCAGGTCCCTTTCCATTTTTGTTGTTGTTAGTATCTCACCCCCCATTGTGTACTCTTCCCTGGGTTTTGTTTCCCAGGTGCATTACCTGCACTTCTTAGCATTGAATCTAAGCTGCCATACATTTGACCATTCCTCTAACCTTGCCAAGTCCCTTCTCATCCTTTCCACCCCACCCTGTGCATCAACTCTGTTGCAGATCTTAGTGTCATCTGCAAAGAGACATACTTTTCCTTCAGTCCTTCTGCAATGTTGCTTATAAAGACATTGAAGAGACCGGTCCTAATACTGAACCCTGCAGTACCCACTAGTAACCCTCCTTTCTTCTGGTGGACTCCATTTACTATTACTCTCTGTGTCCTATTCTCCAACCAATTCTTTACCCAGGCTGTTATCTTGGGACCCACTCCCAGGCTGGCTAACTTGTATATTAATCTTTTGTGTGGATCTGTGTCAAATGCCTTGCTAAAGTCTAGGTAGGCCATGTCCACAGCCCCTTCCTGATCTACTACTTTGGTCACCCAGTCAAAGAAATCTATCAGATTTGTCTGGCATGACCTTCCCGCTGTGAATCCATGCTGCCTAGGGTCCTGTGCCCCTTGAATCCATGCTGCCTAGGGTCCTGTGCCCCTCTTGCAGTTTTCATGACAACCTTAAATTTCTCACGCTATGCTCTGTAGGTTTACTTAATTGTCATGACATCTGCTTGAGGTGATTACATCATGGTTAACCACATCTACTTAGGCATTATCCTCTATATTAAACCTGAATTCTTGAATATTAATAACGCTGGAACCTTTCAATGGATTTTCACGCAGTTTGGCACATATAATGTCTTGGGATAGGTCTCTTGTACTTCAAAGCCTCGTTGGAATCTGTTGTGTAATTTCTGAAATATAGAGTGATGAAAAAACAGAAAAGTCTGTGTTTTTTTAAATTTCTTTGTCCACCTGGATCTCAGAAATGGCTTTAGGTTATGGTCTGAGATTTTTAGGGTAGAACGTCTGTGCCTCACAGATGTGCCTTTTGAGGTTTTGGTGAAAACATATTAATCTATTCAAAAGTTATTAAACTTTAAAGTTTCCCATTATAACATATGGTAAAACAATTATGATCTGAAAGTGAAAGCAGATAAACAACCTCAAAAAATGGTTTCTTTGTCACTTCATAGTAAAAAAATGGTTAGGACCTTTGGACTGAAATTTGTAGTGTGGCAAGCCCTTGCCCCACAGATGTGCCCTTTGCTGGTTTGGTGAAGACATGGAGACTGATTCCATTATTACAGTACTCCAAAACTGCAAATTTTCCCTTAGGACAACATTGTGGAGGTCATGGCACCTTCTGGCAGCTATTTCTCGAAAACGGTTCGAGATATGGATTTTTTGCTAGGCGCTGCTTGGTATACCTTTAGGTGCACTAAACATGCATGGAGGTGTCCTAGCCATGAATACAACTGCGAAGGAAATTTTTCCAAAGTTCCTATAATTCATGAGAAATTGCAACTTTTGTAGTACAAGGGTTACATGGAATGGCTCTAGGCATGTGCTAGGTCACTATACTTATGGGTACATGGGAGCATAGGGCCCTGTACTGCCACATTTGAATCCCATTATACAATAATGGGAGTGCAGGAATTACATTATGCAGTAGTGGGGCCCTGCACTCCCACAAAAAGATATGATATCATTAAATGTCAGTATCAGAGACAGTTACAAAATGTGTGCATGATGGGAGTGCTCCCAGTACCACATATGAGTAACATTGCATTTAAAAATTAATTTCAAAAAACTTTGTTAATGCATCAGTTAGGGTTGTCATTATGGTGACAACATTTTGGAAATGTTATTTTAGGGTTAACAACCCTACCCCTCACCCCCACTCTTCACAAAGCCACAGGCAACAGGTGTGCCTTGGGGTCATTGGGCCTAAATCTCACCCCATTGTCCTCTACTGTACCACGCAGCTTCCTTACAAATGGAATGGCATGAGAGTTAAGGCAAATGACCCCAAGGCACACTCTGATGTCTGTTGGTGTGTGGAGAGTGAGGGGGTGTGGGGTATGGTTGGTAACCCTAACATTGAATTTCCAGACTTTTGTCACTGTAATAACAACCCTAACTGATGTATTAATAAAGGTATTTTTGCAATGAATATATATATATATATCTTATAGGCAAAAAACTCTGTTTAATGCATTAGTTAGGGTTTTTCCACACCAACAAAAGCAAGGAAATTCAGTGCTAGGGTTGAAAGACCCCCTTGGCCCGCACACACCACAACCGGCATCAGGTGCACATTACAGTTGTCGCCATAACTCTCACCCCATCACATGTGTAAAGAAGCAGAGGTGTGAGGAGAATGGGTGAGAGTTAGGGATTGACAACCTAATGTGCACCCTGATGCTGGTTGGGGTGGGCAGGGGGCCAAGGGGGCCTTTCAACCCTAACACTGAATTTCCTCACTTTTGTTGGTGTGGAACAACCCTAACTAATGCGTTAAACAGAGTTTTTTGCCTCTAATTTCCCTTCTTTTTGAGAATGATAATGAGAAATAGTGAATGTAATGTGGCGGCGGCGAGCCTGCGCTCCCGCCACATTTGATGTCTTGTCACATAGTAACATTGTGCCCACAAATACAAATAGTAATGCGCATGGTGACACAAAGCGAAACAGAAAGAGAAACAGTAGTGTAGACAGAAGTGTTAAAAACAACACAAAAGCAAGTGCAAATGAAAACGCAAAGGATAATGCACATGGTGGCGTAGATGTGAATGGTAAGTGAAACGGGAACTGAACCGAAAGCGAAAATGGGAATGGTAACAGTAATGTAAGTGCATAGGCTGGTTTTCCCCAAAAGCTGCATAAAGAAAGACAGTGAGTACAAAGAATGTATGCATAATAATGGTTCTAGAAGCAGAAAATGAGGAGTTGGAATACTAAATTGCTTATATCTCAGGAACCGTATGACTTAGGAAAAAAATTTAAAAGTCATATGATTTATAACTTTCCAGGCTAGTTTTGTACTTAGACCCCATTAGGAAGCTAAGCATTTTTCTGGCAAAAAGTCTGTATCTCACACCGTTTCCGAGATACGGGCCATGAGAGGCGCGGCTAACGCCGTAATGTTATCCTATGGGGAAACAAGAGAAGTTCAGAGTGCCATAACTTTGGCTCCCTGTAATATTTTTTCACCAAACTACAAAAAAACATCTGTGGGATGTTGGCTGTGTTCCCTCCAAATTTCAGCCCAAAAGACCAAACCGTTATTTTGCAGCAGGACGCCAAATGATTCCTGTAATGTGTCAGACGCCATAATGTAATCCTATGGGAAAAAGTGTCAACTTTGGAGTGCCGCACCTTTGCCACCATGTAATATTTTTTCAACAAAATACTGAAAGGCACATCTGTGAGAAGTCGGCTACGTTCCCAACAAATTTCAGGCCAAAACACCAAAGTTTTCTTTTGCAGCAGGGTGCCAAAGAACTGCTGTCATTTTCCCACAGCCTAGAAAAGTACTGTCGAAGTTTGCGAAAGTTTTCGCAAATTCATTCAACAGTGTCGCAAGTGTGACAGTACTTTGTGAAAGTACTTTTTCCAGAAATTTGAAAAACATATTTCTGGGGTGTTTTACCCCAAATAAAGACATGGCTAGCTTCCTCAGGGCCCGACTAGGTGAATACAAAAAGAATTAGGTTGCTAAAGGGTCCCAATTTTAAATGCCAAGCATTTTTCTGATCACTAACTGAAAACAAAATGGCAGATTTGTGACAGTAAAAGGGCCATTTGTGACACTAAAAAGTGCATTTGCCACACTGTTGAACTTTTTGATAACTTTTCCCATTGACTTATAATGGGAAATTGTTTTTTGAATAACTTTTGAACCGTTTAATATTTTTTCATGAAATCTTCTAAAGGCACATCAGGGCCACACATTGCCTGAAGATTTTGGACTGATCGTGTAAACCGTGCAACCTGTAGGTGCGACAGTAAAATTCCAGAAAAGCATAAATTCATGCACAGATCATGCTTAATAACTCCACAGCCATATATGCAACCAGTACAAAACTTGGCAGATCCCAAGGCGTATGGGTCTTGATCAAGTATTCCAAATTTCAGGCAAATCCATCAAACAGTTGCAAAGTTATTAAGGTGCAAAATTTGGGGTTTAACATGTAAATGGCTCCTTAACCCTAACTATAGTGGCACTACGTGCCACTATAATATATATATATATATATATATATATATATATATATATATATATATATAGATTATACTCGTCCGGTAGAGCCAGAATAGTTAGAGTTTGTAGGAGCGTTTAATGTTAAAAGGCAATTTTTCCTGGTTAATAACTTTAAATCGGTTTCACAGATTTTCCTGAAATTTGGCATGCATCATTTGCTGGATTAGCTCTGTTGATGTACCAAATTTGGTTTTGAATCCCTTTTGAGATTTTTGACATATGAAGTTTTAAAAATACAGAGATTGCCCTGGTTTTTGATGTTTTTTCGGCCACCTGTACCTGCTGTTGTTGTGTGAAGAGTGGCATGGGTGGTGGGTGGTATGGTTGGTAACCCAAACATCAAATTTCCCACTTTTTGTCACTCGAATAACAACCCTAACTGATGTATTAATGAAGGTATTTTTGCAATGAAAAGATAGATAGATAGATAGATAGATAGATAGATAGATAGATAGATAGATAGATAGATAGATAGATAGGGCCAGTATAGTTAGGATTTGTAGGAGTCCTTAATATTAAATGGCACTTTGTCCTGGTTAATAACTTTAAATTGGTTTTACAGAATTTCCTGAAATTTGGCATGCATCATCTCATCGACTAGCTCTGTTGATGTATCAAATTTTGCTTGAATCCCTTTTGAGTTTTTTGAGATATAATCTGTTGAAAATACAGAGATTTCCCAGGTTTTTGCTGTTTTTTCAGCCACCTATATCTCAGAAATGGCTTTAGGTGCTGTGCTGAAGTTTTCAGGGTAGAAAGTCTTGGCCTCACAGATGTGCCTTTTGAAGGTTTGGTAGGTTGGTTGGTTGGTTAACTGTTAGTTCCTGCTGCCCTGCTTTGTTGATTCTGTGTGCTAAAAGGGATTTAATACTGCAAAATAGCATCCTTGTTCAGTGCAGAATCCCTTTCCATAGGGCTCATACAAAGCAGATTCCTAGTTCAAAGTAGAATCCTTGTTTGGATTCTTCATGTTTCATCTGAATTGCCCTCCCTCCAATTTCATCCCATACCTTCTAGTTCTATAACATCTTTTTCACTGGAAAATAGTGTATTCCTGCACCCTGTTCCTTCCTGTAAGGTACTTGTATGTCTCTATCATATACCCTCTCTCCCTCCTCTCCTCCAGGGAGAACATATTTAGGTCCTTCAGCATGTCCTCATGGAACTTGTGATGCAATCCTTGTATCATCTTTGTTGCCCTGCTCTGAGCCTTTTCTACCCTGTCTATGTCCTTACATAGGTAAGGTCTCCAGAACTGCACATTGTACTCCAGGTGGGGCCTCACTAGTGTCTTGTATATTGAAATTATCACCTCCCTTTTCCTGCTGGTGATGCCCTTTCCTATGCCTCCCAGCATCCTTTCTGCTGGTAGCCTGTGATGTGGGCACATGCACAAGGGTGACATCTGAAATGGTGACGCTTTATGGGAGAAAGCCCAAATGGCGATGTGGAGGGTAGGGTGACCGGATGTGGGGGTGGGCAAATCCGGTGACAGAATGTCGCTATCCATGCATGTGCATGTGGGGGAGGAGAGCGAGCATGGCAGGTGTGGGCTGGGAGGGGGTGGAGGGGAAGTAGTGGGTGGAGCTTGTATGGGCTGCTGAGCTGTGTTGTGGCATTGGGGGTTGGCCTGCGGTTGGGCTGGGTGAGGTTCTGGGTTTGGGTCTGGGTGTTGGTGCAATTTGATTGCACCCGGCCCAAAACTTTATTTTTTATGCTTTCGCTCCCCCCGACATGCACCCCCCTGGAGTTGAGAATCCTTTAGTAGGAGGTATGGGAAATTGTAAGTCCCCATCACCATTGTTCCATGTGCCGAGGATGTCAGAGCACCGAAAATGTTTTTGCCGCTCTGATGTCGTAATAACGAGGCTCGCCTTTAAGAAATCACCGTTATCACAAAGAACCCTTTTTGCTTTACCTGCTGCCTTGTCGCACTGTTTCCCTACCTTGAGGTCTTCAGAGATGATAATCCCAAAGTCTATGGTGCATGCTATATCCTCACCCCCCCCACACAAACTGATATGTTGATCCAGGTTGTTTTTTTGCCCCATATGCAATATCTTGAACTTCTTTGCATTGAATTTCTACTGCTAAACCCTTGATCATTTGTCAAGCTCCTGTAGGTCCCTTTTAATTCTGTCTGCACCTTCTGGCAGGAATCACATTTTCAACATGGACTTTTTGATACCCCACCTCATGAACACTGGCACTGTCATTTTGTTACTCTGTCCTGAAAGATAATTTTACTGTGGCTACAATAAATCACCTTTTGGGACTAAGTGATGTAATGGAAATGCCATTGTGCATGAGGTGTGCTCCCCAAAAGCCCATGTGGAAAATCTGGTGCAAAAATACCCCTAAACACCCTAGTTATGCATGGTTGTTGAAATTTTCCTTCGCACACGTGTAACTTTGGCAATTTATATTTTCACTCCAAGTTTTCAACATAGCCACTTTTCACACCACCTCATGGACAGTACATCTGCATTTCTCACATCCTGCCTGAAATGTGCTTCTGCACCTGTGGCACACAATGGTGTGGCTGACGTGCAAAATCACCTTTTTGGAATGAGTAATGAAATGACAGTGCCAGTGTTCATAACGTAGGATCCCAAAAAGGCAATGCTGAAATTCTGGAGCAAAAGTAACAACGAATGACTGAGTTACACACAATCAATGAACTTTTCCAATGCATGCATGTAACTGCCAATCATTAATATTTTCACTCCAAAGTTTGAACATAACCATTTCTTCACAGCACCTCATAAATACTGCAGTTGTAATTTCTCACATCCAGTCCAAAACATGTTTCCACAGCTGTGGCACAGAATGGCATTTTGCCATGGATTAAGAAATTTACAGCTACAGTATGAGGGTTTAAGAGGGTGGTGGTGATGAGAAGACTATGTAAGATGTTTGGGTCACAATGTGAAAAAAATGGCAAACTTATGAGTATTTTTTGCAATTTTATTACACACCTATCTCAGAAAGTAAGGAAATTCATTGCAAATAATTCCATTTTACAAAACCAATTAGAGTTTCTATTATACCTTTAAAAGTATGGAAATTCAGTGTTAGGGTTAATACATGTATCAGCACAACAACACTAGTCTCTGCAAACATTAGAAACAAAACAGTTATTTGATATTTCCCTTGGTGTCCTTCCACCTAACTCGTACACCATTTGAGATGTTAATCATGTGATACAGAACTATTTATTTTTATGGTGTACGAGTTAGGTGAAAGGACACCAAGGAATATATCAAATAACTGTTTTGTTGCTAATGTTTGCAGAAATGTTTGTTGTTGTTGTGCCGATACATGAATTAACCCTAACTTTGAATTTTAATAATTTAAAAGGTGTAATAGAAACCCTAACTGGTTTTCTAAAACTGAGTTTTTTCCAATGAATGTATATATATATATATATATATATATATATATATCTATATATATCTATATATATAGATATAGATAGATAGATAGATAGATAGATAGATAGATAGATAGATAGATAGATATTATGGTAGCACAGTAGTGCTACCATAGTTAGGGTTGAGGAGCCGTTTACATGTTAAACCTAAAATTTTGCATTTTAATAACTTTGCAACCATTAAAAAGATTTGCCTGAAATTTGGAATACAAGATCAAGAACCATACATCTTGGGATCAGCCAACTTTTGTACTGTTCAGATATACAGCTGTGGAGTTATTAAGCATAATCTGTGCATGCATTTACGCTTTTTTTTAATTTTTGCTCATCCCTACAGTTCGCACGGTTTGCACGACTGGTCTGAAAACTTCAGGGAACATGCAACCAGGGTCTCCAATGTGCCTTTTCAAGATTTCATGAAAAAATATTAAATGGTTCAAAACTTATTCAAAAAACAATTTCCCATTATAAATCAATGGGAAAAGTTAACAAAAAGTTTGACAGTGTTGCAAATGCACTTTTTAGTGTCACAAATGGCCCTAGTAGTGTCACAAATCCACCATTTCTTTTCAGTTAGTGATCAGAAAAATGCTTGGCATTTAAAAAATTGGGACCCTGTAGCAATACAATTCTTTTTGTGTTTACCTAGTCGGACCTTGAGGATGCTAGGCATGTCTTTATTTTGAGGTTAAACACCCTAGAAATATGTTTTTCCAATTTCTGGAAAAAGAAGTGTGGCAAAGTAGTGTCACACTCACAAAAGTGTCGCAAATTTTTGCGAAACTTTCGCAAATCACGACACTACTTTGTGACACTATGCCCAAAATAACAGGAATTCTTTGCCACCCTACTACAAATGAACAGTTCGATCTTTTGTACTGGAATTTAGAGGTAAGGCAGCCAACATCTCACAGATGTGCCTTTGGTGGTTTGGTGAAAAATATTACATGGATACAAAGTTACAGTACTCCAAAGTTGACACTTATTCCCATAGACTAACATTGCGGTGTCTGCTGCATGACAGGAATTCTTTGCCACCTTGCTGCAAAATAACGGTTTGGTCTTTTACACTGAAATTTGGAGGAAAGAAAGCCAACATTCCACAGATGTGCCTTTTGGTGGTTTGGTGAAAAAATATTACAGGGCGGCAAAGTTATGGCACTCTGAACTTCTCTTTTTTCCCATAGGATAACATTACAGCGTTCACCGCGCCTTTCAGGGTCCGTATCTCGGAAACGGTGCGAGATACGGACTTTTTGTCAGAAAAATGCTTAGCCCCCAATGGGGTCCAATTACAAAACTAGCTTGGAAAGTCAGACATCATATGGCTTTTAAATTTTTTTTCTACATCGATATAAGAAATTTAGAATTCCAACTCCACTTTTTCTGCTCCGAGACCCATTATTATGCATACATTCTTTGTACTCACTGACCCAGATACTCAAACTGTGCCAGGCTGTGGCACAAGCCTGGGTGCAGCACAACTTGGCTGCACAGGGGTGTTGACTGGGCGTTATTCAACGGTGCCATGGCACAGCATTATTGAATATTGCACCCTGGCCACCCGCAGTGTGCATGGCGCAGTGGCACTGTGCCAGTGCACATGGTCAGAGTGGAGCAGGGGGATGCACTAACGCAACTTCTGTTGCGCTACGCGCAGCAACCAGAATATTCAAAAGTGCACATGCAAATGGGGCCATAATGTATGTAAGGCACAAATGAGGCCATTTGCATATCATTATGGCCCCATTTGCATGCAGGTCCGCTGATCCCCAGTGACTTGTGCCTGGTGCCCTGCCAGGTAGCAGCTGTTGGGGATCGATGACCCCTGCACAGCACAGCAATGTGCCCCACAGCCCAATCGCTGGCTGAAGTAGAAATGAATCATGTCCTATATCCCTGGTGGTCCATTGAACCGCTCGCAGCCCGATTGCGGGCTTAGGTATAAATAAAGTCCAATATCCTTGGTGGTCCAGTGGACCACTCACAGCCCAATCAGGGGCATTTGTATAATAAATTATGTCCAATATCCCTGGTGGTCCAGCGGAATGCTTGCAGCCCAATCGTTGGCATTTGTATAAAATATTACATCCAATATCCCTGGTGGTCCAGTGGACCACTCGTCGATTGCTGGCTTAGGTATAAATAAAGTCCTATATCCCTGGTGGTCCAGTGGTGGTCCAGTGGACCGCTCGCGGCCTGATTGTGGGCATTTGTATAAAATATTATGTCCAATATCCCTGGTGGTCCAACGGACTACTCGCAGCCCGATTGCAGGCTTAGGTATAAATAAAGAAAGTCCAATATCCCTGGTGGTCCAGTGAACCGCTCGCAGCTAAATCACGGGCATTTGTATAATAAATTATGTCCAATATCCCTGGTGGTCAAGCGAACCCCCTCCCCAATACCTACTGGGCCCTGTCCCGGCTCCCCCTGGTCAGTAGTGGATGGCGGCACCACCCGTCTACCACCCGCCGCCCACCGACTGACACCATAGGTGGGACTGTGGGCCCATTGGTCCACAGTGTGAGCCAATGGGTGAGCAGCCCATACCATACTACACATTCAGAAATGTGAATGGATCCATTCACATACCTGAATGTGTAGTACGGTATGGTTGCATGCCCATTGGCTCACGCTGTACCAATGGTGTACAGCCATACCACAGTGTTAGTAGGTGGGCGGGGTGCGGGCCGTGGGTGAGTGGTGCTGCCACCGCCACTGACCAGGGGGAGCAGGGTGTGGCTCAGTGGTGGGGAGGGGTTCCATGGACCACCAGGCATATTGACTTTATTTTACTATACCTAAGCCCACGATCGTAGCTGCAAGCAGTCCACTGGACCACTAGGAGATAGAACTGATTTTTGAACAGATGCCCACGATCAGGCATGGGGTGCCAATAACGGAGGTGCAGTCGTTATGGCCACCATTGTGGTAGCTGCCGTGGTTGCACCCTGCAAAACGGCAGCTCACCAGTGGGTGGCCAGCTGTTGTTCATTTTTTTTTTGGCTCACCTGTGTGCGGCACAAGTAGGGGTTGCACATGTATGGACTCAGCACATCACAGGCTGAATATCAGGATGTGCAGAGTATGCATGGACACGCCCCCACCTGGGCCGCATACATTACTGATGCACTCTGACGCATCAGGATTTGTGCCAGGCACAATTCCCATTTGAATATTGCACCAGGGCACATCAGTTGGTCATGCATGGCACAACACTGTTGCGCCATGCGCAACCCTTTCGAATATCTAGGCCACTGTCTTTCTCGATGCAGCTTTGGGGAAAACCAGCCAGCTACATTACTGTTACCCTTGCCACTTCCACTTGAGGTTCCATATCCATTTCACTTACCGTCCCCGTCTACACCACCATGTGTGTTACCCTTTGCATTTTCATTTGCATTGCGTTGGCGTTATTTTTACCATTTGTGTCTACAGTACTGTTTCTCTTTCTGTTTTGCTTTGCATCACTATGCCCATTACTATTTGCATTTGTAGGCACCATGTTACTATGTGACAAGACATAATGTGGCGAGAGCGCAGGTCCCAAAGGGCCCCGCACTCCCAACGCCGCATTACATTCACTATTTCTTATTATCATTCTCAAAAAGAAGGGAAATTAGAGATCAAAAAACTCCATTTAATGCATCAGTTAGGGTTGTTCCACAGTGACAAAAGTGAGGAAATTCAATGTTAGGGTTGAAACCCCCCCTTGCACCACTCCAGCCCACCCCCCCAACCGGCATCAGTGCATGTTGGGTCATCGGTCCTAACTCTCACCTTTCTCCTATTCCTCAGCTTCTTTCCATGTGATGGGGTCAGAGTTAGTCGATGACCCCAATGCACACCCATGCTGGTTGGAGGTGGGCTGAGGTACAAAGGGGTTTCAAGCCGCACATTGAATTTCCTCGCTTTTGCCACTGTGGAACAACCTATCTGATGATTGAACAGAGTTTTTTGCCTCTAAATTTATATATATATAAATATATATATATGAGATATATATATATATATATATATATATATATATATATATATATATATATATATATATATCTATATATATAGATATATATATATCTATATATCTGTATATATCTATATCTATATATATATATATATATATATGTATCAATCTATATATATATATATGAGATTCATGATGGGTAGGAGTGTGATATGGCACAATATTCTCACTCTTGCAGAGTGAGCAATGGATACACATGTCAGTGTCAGTGGCTCAGTAGGTAGCACACTCGCCTCTGAGGCTGGGAGATCAGCAGGCTGTGGGTTCAATTCCCACATCTGGCACTTGGGTTAATATCCCAGTACTGACACTGTAGTGCAGCACTAGAGGGGTGCTGCACTCCTGAGGTGCCATCTTTCAGATGAGACATTAAACCGAGGTCCCATCTGCCTGTATTGGTGGTAGTTCAGGTGGATGTTAAAGATACCATGGCACTTATCGAAAAGAGTAGGGGAAGGTTTTTATTAATAAACAGAACAATAAATCAGAAAAACAGTAATATAATTCATGGAAAATAAGAAAAAAACATAACAAAGAGAACATCAGCAATACTGATTCAATACTGACAGAATAATGATTCAACCTATTTTGTCTTTCAAAAAAGGAACCTCTTTCCACCTCATAAGCCATACTTTTGTGGACAAACATTTGCGTACAGAATTACATTGTAACAACAAATCATGTTCAACATGTTGACGAACTTCAAGTGGTGAGTGGTATAACTGTTGTAGAGTAAGGTGACATCTGGCATGCCATAAATTAAACTTGAACATAGTGAACAGCAGCTGTACTACACCTGTATCCAACAAAGTAGAATGTAGCTAAAAACCTCCCACAACTTCCAGATATGTAAAAGCCCACCAGGAAGGCTGGCTCCAATGGGCAGAAAGGGTCATCCAGAATTCTTGAACAAAGGGGCAGGAAACAAAAAAAATGGGACATTGTTTCCTCCTGATTAATGCAAGTATCCCTCAGACAAGTACTTTCAGTAACCATTTTATGCTTTAAATTCCCCCTAACACTGAGTCGCCCTTGACAAATAAGCCATAAAACATCCTATAATCTAGGTAGAATCCATTTATCTACCAAACTTTTAAGGAGGTTATCAACATGACCATCCGGTACATCCTTAAAAATGGGGACTATGGAATATGATTTAGATTGTAGGACATCATAAATATATTTGCGTGATTTGCATTACACATGGGCCGGAAGTAACTTCCATCTATTAAGTTTTGATATCACAGGTCTGACATAAATCAGGTAACTAGGAGTGTGTAAATTTTTCTGGCTCAAATCTGGCCACTCTGTGGACAATTTAGGTAACCAACCATATGCATAAATCACCCATTACACAGAGTGTGAACGACTAAAGTCTAGTAAATTCCAATGGAAAAAAATACTATAGTAAAAAGTAATCGGATTCATACAATTCAAACCACCCTGTGCAATAGGAAGATACAACACATCTCTTTTAATGGGATTTAGGTGACATTCCCAAATAATTAAAAAAAAAGACCCAAAAAAGTGGTTTCCAAACCAGAAGGAATGGGGTATACTGCACTAAGGTATAACAATTGAGGGAGAAGTAAAGCTTTAGTAATGATAACCTTTTTCTGTTTAGTTTGTTGCCAAGACTTCCATAATCTGATTCTGGACTGAAATGCCTCAATTTTAGCTGTCCAATTAAGTAATGCATTGTCACCTTTACCAAAATCAATACCTAAAATTCGGACCAGGCCCAGTACAACAGGAACGCCTTGCAGCTCCATAACCTCAGGAATGGCAGTATGCAGAGGATAAAAAAAACTCTTAGATTTATTAAGGGAGGAACCTGCAACATCCGAAAAATTAGAAAAATGATGTAACACTTTATCTCCAGAGGTCAAATCAGCAACAAAGACACAGACTTCATCAGCATAAGCTGAAATTTTGGCCTCAAGGGTACTATGAGGGGAAACAATACCAAGAATCCGCACATCTTGGGCAATTGTACGTAAAAGTGGATCCAAACTAAAAACATACAGCAATGGACTCAGAGGGCAGCCTTGTCTCACCACCAAATGAATAGGGATATAGGAAGCCAAATAACCATTTATCAAGGGCATAGCATAAACATGACTATAAAGCAAAGCAATCCAGGTTATAAAGTGATCAGGAACTCCATAGGTCTGTTAAACCTGAAACAAATAACTATGCGGGACCAGATCAAAGGCCCTGTGTTGATCCATGGACATAAGAAAACCCTTTATAACATCAACTTTACCAAGCTCTATTAGTTTCCGAAGCAAAAGGAGATTATTATAGATAGATCTGCCTGGTACTGAACAGGATTGGTGTAGGGAAATCAAGTGTGAAGCTATGGACAACAATCTGGTATTCAATATTTTCATTAAAATTTTAAAATCCATATTAAGGAGACTTAAAGGCCTCCAATTGGAAAGTAAAGTTCTATCACCTTTCTTATATAACAAAATCTGAATTGAACTACAAAAATGGAAATCGACAGTGTGACGTTGCAAAACCCAATTAAACACTACTGTGACCACATCACAAACCAAAGGACTACAGGTTTTATAAAATTCTGCAGGCAAGCCATCAGTACCAGGCACCGTGCTATTCCGTAAATGGGACATTTCCCTTTTAACCTCATCAACACTAATCGGAGCAACTAAAGCAAGTAATAGTATATCAGAACAAGGGGCAATATGGAGAGAGGAAAGGAATTGTTCTACACCAGCGCTGTCCACTGGAGATGCAGCATATAAGTCTGAAAAATGCAAGGAGACTGCTCTCAAGATATCCGGAAATGCAGTGTAACTAGTACCAGCAGTATCCACAACTTCAGTCAGAAGGCGATCCACAGAATGCCTATGACTACAATCCAAAACATCCCCCAAAGCAGATTTATTAGCAGAACAAACCCTATGTTCATGTAACAGGGAAGTAGCTCTAGTATACTGCAGTGCAGCCATTTCTTTTTTTTACATTCTGTACCTGTGCTGTCAAAGATAAGCCTTGTGAGTGTATAGCTGAATATAATGTTTCCTACTGCATATGTAAAGACAAATATCTCTTATATTTAGTCACTGCAGCATATTTAGATGTTCTCCTAGCCAAAGTAGAGATTTCAGATTTAGTGAGTAGCCACCAATCTAACAAATCTTCGGAAAGTCCAGATAGTGACATATGAGCTTTCAACAAATCATGAACTTGGGCCAAAAACCTGTCATCAAGTAGCAGTAAAGAATTCAGTTTCCAATATCCCTGCCCCAGTTTAGCATGAAGGCCTACCCCTTACGTGGCAGTTACCACATTATGGTCTGAAATCTCCACTGGAATGGTTTGAGCTTTAATCACCCTCAAAGCTGCAGAGACAAAAATAAAATCAATCCTAGTGGATAAGGAGCCCTTAAAAAAAGTACATCCACCAGTAGGATGACAAACCCTATAAACATCCTGTAAACGATCCTGGACAATAATGTGATTGAGACAATGTGTATCACAGAAATCCTTATCAGTCTGGGCCCCCTGATCAGATTTATGCACTACACAATTAAGGTCACCACCCCATATGAGAAAGCATGATGGGAACTAAAAAGGCTGCACCTCACGAAAGAGATCCACTTGACCTTTCTTCATAACTGGTACATAAATCACAATTAATCTCCAAGTGTAATGTAAATAAGTAAAATCCAATATTAAGGCCCGTCCCATAAGTAGTTCAACCAACTTGGTAACATGAAATCCATCACCCCTAAACAACACCCCAACACCACTACATGTGTCTAATCCAAAAGAAAAAAAAGAAGGACTCCATCGCCAAAGCTTTTTTGCCATATTAACCAAAGGAAGGGTATTGAGACGGGTATCCTGAATTAGGCAAATATCACACACCAAATCACTCAAAAGTTGAAAAGTAATCAGGCGCCTATGAGCATTTTTCACACTGTTCATATTGAGGGTGGCTACAGTGAGATGAAATGCCATGGCCATGAAAGAGAATCAGATAAAGGGTCGAAATATAAATAAGTCAACATCAAGTAACCCTTCCCTTTCTAGTACTTCTCCGAGGTCTCATCCCTGACCGTGAGGGTCGAGTATCCATAGGCAACTCCTTTGATTTATCATTCTCAGAATCAGAGGATACCATAGATTGTGAGGAGGTGTCAGAATCAGCTTCCACATCGGAAGACTGAGTGTGACGGGACAGGACCTCAGATTTATTACTCAAGGGAACAGAGCCACCAGGAGAAGACGCTTTAGCCAATTTGGCCCTACCTGTAGTCTGTTTTTGAGCCCGTTTCTTTGTCTGAACACTAGGTTCAGGAGGGGGCATAATAATAATATCCAGAGGTTTGTCAGGGACAGGCACAGGTTCAGCAGGAACTGGAGAAACAACAGAAAGAGGGGGAAGGGGGGTGTAGAGGAAGGGTCCTGTGCAACTGGTCATGGAACTTCCTGCAAAGGAGGCTCAGAGGAAGGTTCAGATACTGAAACCACTGACTGGGGAGCAGGCACCACAATATCAGGGCATAAAGAGGGAACAGTGACTACCTTAACATGCGAAGAAAGGACTACCAGAAGAATCCCTTTCTGGGCATTAGAAGGATCACATCCTGATCCAGGCTATCTTCCCTGTTATGGGAAGCCCAAGGACAGGATCTAAAACCATGACCTAGTTCTTCACACAGGTTACACTTTAGTTCAGAATTACAATCTGCACTAGCATGGCCAAAAGATAAACAAAGGGAACATCGTAGTCTATCACAGGCTGCACTGAGATGGTAAGGGGAGCCACATTTAAAACAGGTACTAGACTGCCACACATAGAAGCAATGCCCCGTTCCCTACCTAAAAACAAACTATTATGTAAGTGTATGGGACCCACATTCATATTTCTAAGTGGCACCCTATAATGCCAACCACCTGTCCACAAGTGCTCAGAGTCAAATATAGGCTGTGGCAACCCCAAGACATCACAGCATTTAGCTAACCAATGCGTAATATCACTAGCTGCTACATTCTCATTTCTAAACAAAATGGTGACAGTTTTAATAGAAGGTTTAGTAAGTGGGATAGCCTGAAATGGTAGCCACAACTCAGTGTATTTAAGAGTATCATACTTTGTTCAGAATCAATCTAATCCTCTAGGGCTTTGAAAACTAACGTCATGTAAGGAAGAACATGATACATGAATCAATGCAATTATTTTGTTTGTAAAAAAACCCAAAGATCCTTTCAAAAGTGACTTTCCCACATAGAGACGGTCTGGAGCTACATCAAGACCCCAAATATACTGAAGGCGGACCGCATTCCATCGTTGAAGAGGAGGGTCGGAGTTCCAAAATGTATCCTTTCTGAAAAATTCTTCCCAAGTAGATTTAGCCTTGTTCCCAGTGTCAGGAGAAGGGCCAAGAGGAGGGTCAGGGATTGGGACATCCATGTCCATTCTATCACCCCACGTTGGTCCCCTAGAGCTAGGGCCTTCATCACCCAAAGAGGAGAGAGGCAAAGAAGGAACTTTAGCCAGCAGAGTAGTATCCAATGCAGGATGCTGAACATCCTCAGCACGCAAATCCAAATCCAGGCTACCAGGCAAAGGTGGAGGCATGTCTATCAAGAGGGGCTGTTGCCCTCCACAACCAGGTATCAGGCTATGGGCAGAGTCAGGTATCCAATGCCCCAAACTGCCTGGTTTCCAACCTGCACTCTGCAGGGAGGCCTCTAAAGAGACAGGTAGTTGGCTAGAACAAGGCAACAGAGGAGGAGGATGCAAAACAGGAGAAACGGTCTGCGCATTAGGAGGTGAAACACATGGTCTAGGATGCATAGTACTCACAAGTTCACCAGGCAAAATCGCCGCCGAGTTCAAAGGTGGAGAAGACACTGCTCGATCCAGATTTGTAGGAACTGAAAATTCCATCCGAGCATGGTGCAACACTGGTAGGACTGGTGCTACAGAAGATTGTTGCTGACTTTGCACATCCAAAGAGCCCGAAGGTACCGCATCCGTAATGAAAGCAGAAAGATCCTTCACAGCCCCTAGTTCTGGCAACAGAGTCCGTGTCCCAGGAGAGGCTGACTCAAAAGAGCTAACGGCATCAACAACAGCAAATACCTGGTCCCGATGTTCAGCAAGGAGGGACTTCAACCAAAGTTCATCCACAGGCAAAAAATCTGATGATGCAGAGGCAGACTGAGCAGGTCAAGATTCATCTGGTACAGCAAGATCCACAAGCATATCAACAAAACAGTCAGATGTCCTCAGTACTTCAGGCTCCAAAGCTGGACCTGCAGGAGCGGAGCTCTGCTCTCCTGCAGGTACACCAGCAGAATGACTGGGTCCCATGAATGAATCCATGGTCCACCAGTGCCCCCACATAGAGTAGGGGAATTTCCCCGGTGTCCTGGCCAAATTTCTCTCATTTACTAAAAATGCCACCAACAACTTAATCTGGTTCATAGATACATAGATGCATAGACAGTGTCGGCAGATAAGGGCCTATGGCCCACCCATTCTGCCCATTTGAGCTTGTAAGTTCAGTTTATGTTTTCCTAGAAGTCTGTTGCCCCTTACCCCTGACCTCCAGAATTCCTTTATGTCTATCCCGTGCATTCTTAAATCCTGTGATTGTTTCAGCCCCCACCACTTCCTCTGGCAGGGTGTTCCACTTGTCCCACCGTTCTGTGAAGAAATTCTTCCTCATGTTTCCTTTGAATCATCCTCCCTCCAACTTCATCCCATGCCCTCTAGTCCTGGAACATCATTTTTGCTTAAAAATAGTGTATTCCTGCACCCTGTTCCTCCCTGTGAGATACTTGTATGTCTCTATCTAATCCCCTCTCTCCCTCCTCTCCTCCAGGGAGTACATGTTCAGTTCCTTCAACCTGTCTTCATAGGACTTGTGATGCAATCCATGCACCATCTTTTTTGCCCTCCTCTGAACTTTCTCTACCCTGTCTATGTCCTTACGTCGTATGGTCTCCAGAACTGTGCATTGTACTCCAGGTGGTGCCTCACTAGTGTCTTGTATAGTGGAATTATGACCTCCCTTTTCCTGCTGGTGATGCCCCTGCCTATACATCCCAGCATCCGATTTGCTTTACCTGCTGCCTTGTCACACAGTTTCCCTACCTTGAGGTCATCAGAGATGATAACCCCAAGATCCCTTTCCTGCTCGGTGCATGCTATATCCTCACCCCCCCAACTGATATATTGTGCCAGGTTTTGTGCCCTATATGCATTATCTTGCACTTCTTTGCATTGAATTTCAACTGCCATACCCTGACCATTCTTCAAGTTTCTGAGGTCCTTCTCATTCTGTCTACACCCTCTGGTGTGTCTACTCTGTTACAGAGCTTTGTGTCATCAGCGAACAGTGAAATTCTGCCTTCTAGATCCTGTGCAATGTCACTAATGAAGATGTTGAATAGAACGGTCCCAGCACTGATCCTGTGGTACCCACTGGTCACTCTTCCCTCTGTGGAGTGACAGCCATTTACCACCACCCTCTGTGTCCTGCCACCCAGCCAGTTACCTACCCACCACACTACTGTCCTGCCCACACCCATATTCCCCAGTTTGTGTAATAGTCTTCTATGTGGCACAGTGTCAAAGGCCTTGCTGAAGTCCAGATAGGCCATGTCCACTGCCCTCCTGATCCACCTCCCTAGTCACCCAGTCAAAAATTCAATGAGGTTGGTCTGACATGACCTCCCCTGGTGAAACCATACTGCCTTGGGTCCTGTAGTCCATTGACAACCAGATGTTTCACCAATCTCTCCTTCAGTAGTGCTTCCATGATCTTCCCACTACCGAGGTGAGGCTGACTGGCTGTAGTTCCCTGCTTCCTCTTTGTTCCCGCTTTTGTATAAGGGGACTACATCTGCTGTCCTCCAGTCTTTGGGTACCTCCCCTGTTTCCAGTGATCGGCTAAACAGGATAGCCAGAGGGTCAGCCACCACCTCTCTTAGTTCTTTAAGGACCCTGGGGTGCACTCCATCTGGCCCCATTGCTTAATCAACTCTTATTACTTCCAGTTTCTTCAGGACTCTTTCGTGTAAAGGGACTTGTGTCCATTCTGCACCATTCTCACCCTTGTACTCCTTCAGACCCATTACCCTCCTCTTCCTCAGTAAAGACTGAGCAGAAATACCAGTTCAATATGTCAGCTTTACTGTTGTCATCCTCCACGGCCTCCATCCTCCCCTTCAGTCTCACTATCCCTCCCTTTGACTTTCTTTTTTCCCTTATGTACCTGTAAAAGGTTTTGTCCCCTCTACCCACTGATTTTGCAATGTGTTCTTCAGTCTGAGCTTTGGCTTCCCTTACTGACCTCCCTGCCTCCCTTTGCTTCTCCTAGTACTTCTCCTATCCCCTTCTGCCTGTGTCTTTTTGTATTGCCTGAATGCAATCTTTTTGGCTTTCACTTTCTTTGCTACCTGTTTGGAAATCCATAATGGTCTCCTCTTCCTTTTCCTTTTGCTAACTTGCTTAATGCATAATTCTGTTGTTCTTGTAATCCCACATTTTAAATACTGCCCACTGTTCCTCAACCCCTGATTCCTGTCCCATTCCCCTTAATGCCTCTTTCAAGTATCTCCCCATTTTCCCAAAGTCTGCCCCCCTAAAATTCAAGGTCAGTTGGCATTCATCTGTATCCCCCTCCCCTTGGTCATGCCTGAAAATAGGCAGGATTTGTCTAGTGCACTTACCCGGTCAACAAAAACTAAATAAATACTCAAGAGTGCCGAAGGCATGAGTGAGAGTATTCATAGCTCATGATGCAGGAGTGAGAATATTTTGCTATATCACATGATCTGCACATCATGTGTGTGGTTTATAGAATGGGGCTGGGAGCACCTGTTATAGGTGTGGGAGTTTATTGGTGGGATTTGAACAGGTATGCAATGGCATGCTGGTAATGTAGTATTATGTGAGGTTTATGTATTTGTTGTGGGCTGTTTTTAATAGTGTTGGTGCTTGGTGTACTTTATTATTTGTCCTATTTGGCTTTGTTCACTGAGTTTAGTTTATTATACAATATCTTTCCAGTTTAGTTATATTCAGCGAGGCTGGTGAATGGAAAATATTTATTTCTGAGGCAACATTTATGTCTTGTATGGTGGTATAGTTTATTTACACAAAAGACAGCTGATTTTAGCATCTTATAATAGTAGAATTAGTTATTTTTTGTTGTTTGTTGCATCTGTGTCTTCTCCAGATGTTCTTGGTCAGGTCCTGGGAATTCTGTGTTGCACTGCATCTTCCTGTTTCTCAGGGTTTGCTACTGAGAGTCCGAGGTCGAAGAAATTACATGCTGTTGGTTTTTGGGGAGTTGCTAATACTGGTGACTTGTAAGGAGACAAAGATGGTTAGTACCCAGAGCTGAAGAAAAGTGCTTTGGGTCTGACAGTGGTACAGTACTTTATATTTCATTTACCTTATATGTTCTTCAATGTTAGTGTGAGGCATTACTTATAGGGTTTTGGACACAAATCGGCAAGGATTTAAGGTGTGTGGTTTTAGGTCAGTTTTTGGAGGTTCTGGAGGTGCTGTTTTTGAAGTATTTTGTTTGTAATGTGGCTATTGAGATGTGCTGTGATTTAGAGAGGTGGATTCTGAGTGGATGTTATTTGGACTGCAGGTTATAGTGAAGCTGACATCAGAGGGATATGTATAATGGTAGATATTTTAACTCTACTGATGTCAGCTTCAGATATCTCACTGCAGTGGAAATAACATGTTTTATTATCACTGTGGAGCTGTCACCCCCATTGTGTATATATATATAGATATATATATATATCTATACATCTATATATATATATATATATATACACAATAGGGGTTAGTGATAAATGAGTGAGATAAAACAGTGTATCATACACTGCAGTGTGATATTTTTTTGCCATCTGCTCTACTGTGATGATGTCAGCCATTTACACACAAAGGTCACACAAAGGTCACTGATATCGTTACTCTAGGCAGCCTTCACCTCAGCATACAAAAAACACCTGTGCTGTTACCATAGACACAAATGCAGAACTACATAAGAGGTCTCACTGATGCCTGCAGCTAATTCAGCATTACAAAACACTATCACCTATTTCCCACACTCTAACTTCCAGTTCATTATTGTGATATTCTCAGCTTGACTGCAGCCAGAATTCTAAAGAGCACAGCTTCACAGAACAGTCTGTTCCTCACTGCTACCTGCAACCAACTCAATTACCACTAAAAACACTCACCTGTTCCTTAAACTCTGCCTCTTAGCCCATTACAATTACTGTGATACTCTCAGCTTGACTGCAGCCAGACTTCTGAAGAATACAGCATCACAAAATAGTCTGTTTCTCACTCCTACCTAAAACTAACTCATTTAGCATTGCAAAACACACTCATCTGTTCCCAGAGTTTGTAACACTGCCAGCCCATTCAGAAAAACTCACACAGAATGAGCAAACACATAAACAGGAACAGAACACAAGACAAGATAACAATACTTTTGAAAGTCCTGGCCCTATTGTATAAATTAAATACATGATGTGCAGATTGTCTGCAATGGCATCTGCAGGAGTGACAATATTTGGCATATCACACACATGTCCATCATGTATCCCTATATACAATATATTTATTAATTGTAAAAAATAATACATCAATGCAGACATTATGATTCAAGAACACAAAGCACACAAAATAAGGGAATGAAAACATTAGTATTCTGAGACTCAGAAGTTTTGGAAAATGGGTGGTGTGGTGTTCCTTGGGGTTGTTGACTCAAATGCCCGCCCACTCCCCAAACCTATAGTCTCTTTTCAAAACTGTATGGTACAAGTCCATGCCTCATAGGTATGATTATTTACTTATTTCAAGTGTTTCACCAAGAAAGGCATACTGAGCTGATAACAGTTCATCTTCAGTTGTGTCCTGGGGGGAGGGGGAAGAGGAAAGTAATGTAAAAAAGAAATCATAAGCAAAAAATAACATGGCTGTTAGAGGACTTGTAGCAAACACTTAGCAACAATCTTATAAGTTGATTATACAAACTTTGTGCAATTTATGTGAGGATGAGGAAGAAATTTTGACCCAGAGGAAACCAGAGAGGTACAAGCTAAGTGCAAAGTACAAAAAGAAGAATGAACCAGAGAAAGCTATCCATTGGGATTCATGAACAGGTACAGGTAGCAGGGGATACAAAAGGTGCAGACAAGAGAGATCAGGAGAAGATGAGGGTAGCAGGAAGAAGTAGAGGAAACAGGAACAGCTATCAGGTGCAATTGCAGGTGTGAGTTGAGAAATCATGGAGAATGCATGCTGGGAAGAGGCAAAGCAGATATTTGGGGAGGGAAATCTATAGTTTGGGAAATGGTAAGAAAAAGCAATTTGGTCTGTTAAAGATTTTCTTGAAGGGAGTGCAAGGGAGTGATAGCCATAATTATGAAGGTAGTAAGAGGAGGGTGTGTATATACTCTCTGGAGGTAGAGAAATATGGCTCACCACATGTGGCCAACAGAATCAGTCATGACTTTCTTTATACAGAGTCCTGTGGGTCCCTCCATGAATCAAAAGGTCATATTTGTTTGCACTGGAGAGGGGGTGGGCATTATCATTGAGAACCTCAATGAGCACCAGACCATCAATTCACCTACAGTCTCAAGACTCAAAAACTTAATGTTTTCATTTCCTTACATTGTGTGTTTTGTATTCTGCAACCCTAATGCTGGCATTAATGTAGTTTTTTTGCAATAAATGCCCCTTCTTTTTGTTATAGTGAAACCGTATCGTCATTCATGCATGTCCCTTTGGGACTCACATGAAATGGAATAAACAAACAAGATGAGAGAGCTCAAGCACCATTTTTTATGCCAGCCCACTTCTCCTGACACAGTATTTGTCCTCATCAGGCCTTGACATGCTTGTCAACCCCTTGTGAGGGAAGTCTCCCCAGCCCAACACAAGGCATCACCTGTCGTGTGGCAAAATACTGTACAGTACCTTTCCCAGGCTTGAATCAATGTCACACAACAGTGCTGACCGCCATCCTTATGCTGCCCACCTGACTTCTTTAGCTCATAGAAACATAACATAGACCTTGACGGTAGATAAGGACCACTTAGCCCACCCAGTCTGCCCATTGCCCTACCTACTGGATAAGCTGCAGATCCTAGTTAATCAACTGCCTACTTTCTCCTTCCCCACCTAAGAATTGCTTTACGTTTGTCCATGCATTCTTGAATTCCCCCACCATTTTTGATGCTACAACCTCCTCAGAAAGCCTGTTCCATGCATCCATTACCATCTCTGTGAAAAATACTTCCTTACATTGCCCTGAGTCATCCCCCCACTATCTTTAAATTGTGCCTCCTTGTTCTTGCACATCTCTTTTTTCTGAAATATGCTATCCTCTTGAACTTTATTGATTCTCTTGAGGTACTTAAATGCTTCCATCATGAACTCCCTCTTCCTTCTTTCCTCAAGGGAATACATATTAAGCTCCTTTAGTCTCTCTTCATATGGCTTCTGGTGCAGATCCTGCACCATTTTAGTTGCCCTCTTCTGGACTGCCTCAATCCTGCCTATGTCCTTCTGGAAAAGAGGTCTACAGAACTGCACACAGTATTCCAGATGGGGTCTCACCAACTGTCTGTACAAAGGGATAATAACTTCCTGTTTTCTACTGGTGATGCCTCTCCCTATGCATCCCAATATCCCCCCACCCCTCTGTACTGTTTTCTCACATTGCTTGCCTACATTTAAGTCATCTGATATGACTACCCCCAGTTCCTTTTCCATTTATGTTGTTGTTAGTATGTCCCCCACACTATGTACTCTTCCCCTGGGTTTTTGTTTCCAAGCTGCATTACTTAGCACTTCTTTGCATTGAATCTAAGCTGCCATACTTTTGACCATTCCTCAAGCCTTGCCAAGCCCCTTCTCATCCTTTCCACCCCCTCTTGTGTATCAACCCTATTGCAGATCTTTGTGTCATCTGCAAGGAGGTATACTTTCCCTTCCATTCCCTCTGCAATGTCACCTATAAAGACATTAAAGAGGACTGGTCCCATTACTGAACCCTGCAGTACCCCTCTAGTAATCCCCCTTTCTTCGGAGTGGACTCCATTTACTTTTATCCACTGCATCCTGTTGTCCAGCAAATGTTTTACCCAGGCTACAACCCTGGGACCAACTCCAAGGCTGGCTAACTTGTTTATTAATCTTTTGTGTGGGACTGTGTCAAATGCCCTGCTATAGTCTAGGTAGGACATGTCCACAGCCCCTTCCTGGCCTACTACTTTGGTGTCCCAGACAAAGAAATTGATTAGCTTCATCTGACATGATCTTCTCATTGTGAATCCATGCTGCCTTTGGTCCTGTGCCCCACTGGCCTCTAGATACTCAAACTTGAGTCACCAGCATGGGAACACAACATGATACCAATTGGGCCAATGGCAGGTCCTATAGACACTTCATCATAACTTTTTCTTTGATGATTTGTCCCCAAATTTTCAACATAGTTTTTTTATAACCACCTTTTGAGCATTACTGATGTCATTTATAAAATACTGACAAAAACTTAATTTTGCACCACAAGTTCAAAAAAACTTATTACTGTAGCTGACATTTTTCAAATCCAATCTAAAAGGTGTCTCAGAGTGATTACAAAATCACCTTTTGAGCCAGATTTAAAAAATCTTACCTCCTTTGCTCATGAAGAGAGATACCAAAAAGGGCATATGGAAAATTTGGTGAACAAAATATTACAAATTATAAGTAAAGGTTCAAAATGCATTAAAATACATTCACTGCACTTACTTTATTTCATTCGGTTCCTGGTCAGAGTTGAAGGAGCAGGATGTGTTTTTGTCTGGTGAACTTTCAATAAAGGATTTAGTGGTAGGACCTGGATGGGGTAGTTGATTCTGAGTGGGGGATTGTGGGTGGGTAGGTTTGGGGGGGGTTGAGTTGAGATCAGACATCACCAAAGGATGGTTTTCTTCTTTTCAAATTACAAGTTGAAAAAAAGATTTTTGATCAAATTTTCCATATTTCAGGTGGACTGACACTGGGGATTGGGCATCCCAGTGTCAGTAGCCTGTTCAGTGACACTGGGCATGAGCACCCTGGTGCCACTAGCTATTAGAGGTCATGCAAAAATGGAGGGGAGGGAGACCATCAGCTACAGTGGCACTGGGGAGGACATCCCAGTCTGCTGTTGATTCAGATGGTCAGAGGGGGAGGATTCTTAACCAGCATCTGTGGTGGGCAGTCTGGGATGGTTATAAAACAGTTGATTATATAACAGCAGTGGGACTGGATACCAGCCAGCCATTTATAACAATATATGGGTTTAGGAGAGGGATACTAGTGGCATGTTGTGCAGCAGCCATCAGGTTATACTGAAATGTGGGTAGGGAAGGATGGGATTCTAAAGAGAGCTGAATTTTACTGTTAGCAGTGTTAATGGAACTGACTTCCTTCACGTTGTTTTCTGCAGAAGCTGAGAAGAAGAACAGCTATCAGTTACTTTAAAGCAAGGAGGTGATTTAATTGACTGCATTAAATTCAGTTCATAATTCAGGGGCCCATGGAAGTAGGTAGAAGTAAGTGTTTTGGTTCACTATTTTTGAGATTATTCTTTACTTAGTAAAACTTTTATTTGCTGGGGAGGACATTTAACAGGGATAATATCTGCAGTTATTTGTGACTAGAGCTGTTACTTAAACTTTGTGAAATAGGTGGCTAATAAGGGGAGGAGCTGGAGGAGGTTTGATGGGACTAGGGATAAAAACAGGGGTTCACTATAGGCTTTGTCTGCAGGAACTGAGAGGGAGAACAGCTACCAGCAACCTTATAGCAAGGAGGTGATTTATTTGAGTACATTGAATTCAGTTCATAATTCAGGGGCCTGTGGAAGTTGGTAGAAGTAAATGTTTTGATTCGCTGTTTTTGAGGTTGTTCTTTACTTTGTGAAACATTTATTTGGCAGGGAGGTAATCTAACTGGGAGAATATCTGCAGTTATTTTGTGACTTGAGCTGTTACTTAAACTTTGTGAAACAGGTATCTGATAGCAGCTGGGACCCCTCAACAGGGCTCGCCAGCTCTGCTACTGCTCCCTGGATAGCTGACTCCTCTCAGGCCACCGCCCAAGACCTTCAGCCTGGATTCTAGCCCAGCAAGCCAGGACCACCTCCACAGGGCTCCCCAGCTCCACTACCACTCCTTGGACATCTGTCTCCCCTCAGGCCACTGCCCAAGACCTCCTGCTCAGATTTTAGCCCAGCAAGATACGGCTCCTGCCACCAGCCAATCAGAATGTGAGCACTGTTTTATGGCATGCTTGAATGGCCAAAGTCTTTCTCCTTCAACTCCTGCTATTTTAGCACTAATACCGGCTTTAATGTGCTCCTTGCTATTGAAATGTTTTATTAACGGTTCATAAAAGAGTGTAATCCTTGTAAAACTGTGCTACCTGCATAATTTAAAGTGTTACAGCCTTCTTGAATATTTCCTTTCTCAGGAACCAGACTTGGTGCCCAAACTAACTGCCCCCTTTGTCTACTTATTCTGTTCCCCTCTGTGCTGTCTGCCTTTTTGTCCTGTGGCCAGCATTTAATCCCTTGCCCACTCTCTGTTTTTCAGCAGACAGGACCCCCTCCACAGGACTCCCCAGCTCCACTGCCATTCCCCGGACAGCCGGCTCCTCTCAGGCTGCTGCCGAGACCTCCTGCCTGGATTCTAGCCCAGCAAGGTACGGTTCCTGCCAACAAGCGCTACCCCACCAGCTCCCAACCCACCCCTCACCTCCCACCCTAGCTCAACACTTTGCTTTATAGGGTAGAACGATCATGAGGACTTGTAAATTACGAAGTATTTGCTTTCCCATCAGCAGCCTATACCATGTCACCACTAGGGGCTCTACAACTGCTTCTCCTGCTGCCAGATTGTCTTAGTCATACACAAATACACTGCCCAGTGGCTCATGTTAACTGGCTACACTGGTTATAAAATATGCCCAGTTTCTGTACAGTGCTACAGCTGCTCATCCTCCTCGCAATCCTATGCCATGGTCATACTCTAAGATGTCAACAGGCTCCACAGCTTCCAACGTACCCTGGCACACATATCCACTATGAGCCCTACTGTGTTACTGGGCACTACTTCCTGAATGCTAAGGGAGCCTGGTCCACTCACTGGCTCCTTCTACTGCTGAGATGGTGGCTGACATTGGGGATCTGCAACCTATGCCCCAACAAAATTCTAAGCTCTGAACTACCTGGACTCCCAGCATCCTGCACACAGTCAACATATGGTAAGAAAAACAGCAGTCTTGATAAAAAGTTGTGTGACTTCCAACAATTTGCAAACCACATCCTATTGCTTAGTGCTGGGATGTGCACCCAAACTCCTGGCCCACCAAGTCCAATTCACCCCCTAAACATCCAACACATGGAACAATCAAACTTGCATCAATTAACATCTGAAGTCTCCCAAGCAAGTTGGACCAACTTCAAGCCTGGACCACGCAACACAACCCTGACATCCTCTCGGTAGTTGAAACCTGGCTCTCAATCAAGATCTCTTGACAATTAAATTGCCCTCCCTGACTTTAATGTTTTCAGGCTGGACAGGGCTACCAAGAGAAGAGGTGGCTGTGCCATCTACATCAAGGACACTATCAAAGGACATGTCCTTCCCCAGGAGGATCTCGGGCCCTATGCCCAGGCACTAGCAATTAAATCCTTATTTGGGGCACACAAAAAAGCCCTAACCATTGTCTCTGTCTACATTCCCCCTAATTAACACAAAAGGGGTTTCAAGGGTATTGCTGACTTCATCCATGGCCAGCCCTCTAACTCTGATACCATCTTACTAGGTGACTTTAACATCAGCTGACTTTCACCTCATGCAGGCAGATACAGGGACAATATCTCTGCAATTCACCTCACCCAGCTTGTCTCCTCCCATACCAGGGTTAATTACAAAACAGGCACCAGCACCCTCCTAGATTGGATACTTTCAAGCAACCCAGAATTATTCACTAATGTGACAGTGCACCCAGATGCTATTAGTGACCACTCCACAGTCTCATGTAACTGGTCGAACAAATTCCTCAAGCCACCACCCCGCTTCACCTTTAGTAGGGTACTAAAGCATGGGCATCTTCAGTCCCTGAAACATGATCTTGCCAACACCAACTGGTCACAAATTGACCATACTACTGATGTCAATACTGCCTTGGATTATTTTATAAAACAATTCGCATCAAGTCTGTAACATGCATGCGCCCCACAAAAAGGTCAAAACTAGGGGGTCAGTTAACCTGTGGTTATCATCTGACCTCAAAAGTAAACTAAAGAAGTGCGATCACCTATGGCACCTTGCCAGAGAGTCAGGTAAACCCTCAGCAGTACTAGCCTACAAGCAAGCCAGAAATGCTTGTACCTGGGCAATACACAAGGCTAAATCAAAACACCACAAGGAGTCGCTTACTGCCACCTGGGGAGATGGAAAAAACTTTTGGACCAACTTGAAGCAAGTCCTAGGCAAGGATGTGAAATCGGCACTGAACCTTATCAATATACAGGGAACTTCTACCCAGGACCCACTTACTTTATCCAATGCCTTCTTCGAGGAGCCTCCTCAGTCCAACACCACTGCTACTGATGCTAGCCTTCACTCTGCCCCTCCTTTTTACTTCAAGAGACATACCCCCTCACTAGTCAGAAAATACCTCCTCAAAGTGCTCGGGAAATCAGGACAAAATGCACACTGGATCTCAAACTTGTTGCCCTCACTATTGAAGAAGTTCTCCTTCCCATAACCAAGACTCTGAAGATGTCACTCTGCAACTCACAATTCCCACAGCTGTGAAAACTGGCCATCGTGACTCCTGTGTACAAAAATGGAGATAGGGCATTATTGTCAAACTACTGCCCATCTCAATTCTGCCACCGCTCTCCAAAGTGTTAGAACGCATAGTGGCTTACCTTCTGGTTGAATACCTTGTAAAATACTCAATCCAATGTCCAGAGCAGCATGGGTTCTGTAAAAGCCATAGTACCTCCACAGCACTACTTGAACTCACTGGGTTTATTCACCGGTCTCTGGACCAAGGAGCTTTAGGAGGGTCAGTATTCATTGACCTCTCAAAGGCCTTCAATACTGTCCACCACTCTCTCCTCTTAAACCAATTAACCTCCATTGACCTCTCTGCAGGATCACCCCACTGGTTCAAAAACTACCTAGGACAATGAACACAAAGAGTGAAAATCAACAATGTCCTCTCCAATTATATGCATGTAAAATCTGGGTTCCCCCTTGGCTCCATATTGGGATCACTCCTTTTTAGCATTTTTCTCAACAATCTACCATGCCGCTGCCCACAGCAGATGCTACTCTATGTAGATGATGCAGTAATCTTTTCAAACTGCTCAGACCCAGAGAAACTTGAGTGCAAGCTGCAACATAGCTTTGGGATTGTTGAGGAATGGTTCCAAAACCACAAACATAGAAACATAGAATGTGATGGCAGATAAGGACCGCTTGGGCTACCTAGTCTGTCCATTTTCCTACCTAACAGATAAGCTGCAGATCCTAATTAACCAACATCTTACTTCCTCCTACCCCCACTAGGACTGCCTTATGTCTGTCCCATGCATTCTTGAATTCTCCCACTGTTCTTGACTCCACGACCGCCTCAGGGAGGCTGTTCCATGCATCCACAACCCTCTTTGTGAAAAAATACTTCCTCACATTACCTCTGAGCCGTCCCTCCCTCTATTTTCAAATTGTGCCCCCTTGTTCTTGTACATCTCTTGTTCCAAAACCACAAACTTATCCTAAACAGCAAAATAAAAAACATGATGTTCTGCAGCACTTGAAGCAAATACAAATCACACGCTATCATCATCAGTGCACAATCTGGAACGCTGCTCGAACATACCCAGCACTTTAAATATCTTGGGGTCACACTTGACAGCTGTCTGGCCTATGACCAGCACATCAGTAATGTGGCTAGGACTGTCAACTACAAAATCAGTCTCCTCCACAGGAACAAGAACTGTTTCACTTCGGATGTTCTTAGACTAGTTATCAACAGCTCCATCCTTTCTGTCATAGACTACGGTCTGGTCATCTATGGTTCTGCTAACCCCACTACCCTCCGCAGAATATCAGTTGCACTGAACAAGGCCTGCAGACTGCTCACAGGAGCAGAGCATCTCACCCATTCCTGTGACGTCTATGCTCAAATGGGCTGGCTCCAACTCAGTGGGAGGTTACACTACCAAACCTGCTTGCTGGCAAAAAAGGCTCTTCTAGGTATTCTCCCCCATGGTACAGCAAACCTACTTCAGCCATACAGCAGCAACTCACAATAGACAAGAAGCGCTAGCACTCACCTCTCCCATGTTCCTCAACTTCGAACAATGCCGAGTCAGAGCTCTTTTGCCTACAGAGACCTCTCTGGTTTAATGCCCTCAGCCAGACCATCTCCTCTCAACCTACTCTGGGTCCTTTCAAGAGACTACTACGCCAGCAGCTTTCCACATCCAGGACCTGTGACTGCTTCGACATGTCCCCCTGCCTTAGGACTCTGACCTACCTTGATGTGGCTCCCAGTAATGGCATGCACCTGCCATCTCTACCCCCCTACACTCCCTCCCTCCCCTTACTACCGTGCCACAAGGTGGCTCACAACTCTGCTTGGCCACTTGCTGCATCCGTCCACCCCCTCCATCCCTTGACAAGGTCTATGACTGATGCAACTCTTTCACCCTACCATCTCCCCATCAGCATTTTAGCCCCCTCTTCCCTACCACCTACTACTCAATCTGCTAACTTGTCTCTACCTTCTACGACCTTCAACTATCCTCTCCACTAACTTACTCAATACGCAAACCGAGGGTATCTTACCCTGTATAGATTTTTCTTGTTTGTATAACCTGCTTGTATAAACCACTGTAATTACTGTAATTATTGTACATGTTCTATACTCTGTGTTGTTTAAACTTTGTAAACTGTCTTCCTTCCCACTGACGTGGAGCCTTTGTAAAAGAGCTCTCAGATCAAAGGTGCGTAATCCTAGATCTTAATAAATATATAAATAAAATAAAAATAAGGGGAGGAGCTGAAGGAGGCTTGAAGGGACTAGGGATTAAAAACAGGGGACTGGGGATTAATTGAACTGATTGTTTTTCTTAGTCCAGTGGTAACGCTACCCCCGCCTCATCCTCCTTTTATAGGGCTTGGGTTTGATGAATAGTACATCTTCCTGCCTCCTACCAAGAATTACTAGTCCAAAGAAGGGGAGGAGGAGGGGAAGAGAATGCAAAAGAGGAAGTGAAAATACAAAACAACAAAAGCTGAAGCAAATCAAACTAAAAGGCAAACAATAGCAGCAGGAGGGTTGCGACCAAGGAGCATGTGAGCATCCTCCAGAAGGGAGACCCAGTCGGGGTGAGGAAGAGGACCCTAGGGGAATGAGAAATTACTTCTGATGGGGGACTCAATTGTCTAGGGAATGGATCTAGGCAAGGACAGTAAGGGTGAAAAGGGAAGTTAAGTGCCTCCCAGGAGTCAAAGCTTGGAGGAGGGAGGGAGAGCTGATCCAGAAGATTGCTAAGGCAGTTACAAGGAAAGAGGGGATGGAGGTCATTGTCCACCAGGGAACACATGACCTATCCAAGGACAGGACAAGTGTGGAGCAGGTGCAGGAGGTTTTCAAAGAGTTGCGAGGGCTGTGGGGAGGATAGAAAGCTCCATTACATTTTGGGAGGTGCTGTCTGTCCACAGCAGGGGGGTGGATGGGAATCTCTGTTTTGAAGCTTCAACACATGGTTGAAGGGTTAGTGCAGTTAGAAAGGGTATGGCTTCATTGGGGACTGGGGCCACCATGGAAAGATGTGGCCCTCTACTCAAGTGATGGGCTGCATCTGTCCAGGAAGAGGATGGCAATCCTGAATGAACAATTTAATTGCTTCCTTGCCAAGCATTTAAACTAGCTGGGGGCAACAGGAACAGGGAGACTCTAGCAGCCCACCCGACAAGAAAGAAAAGCCATAAATTAGAAGCAGGAAGGAAAAATGCAGACAGTATCACATAAATCAGACAAAGAGGGAAAGGCAGAGGAAGGAAGAAGGCACAAAAAGGTAAAATGGGAAAGGGAAGAAAGCAGTAGAGCAAAAGCATGAGTAAGGAGTAGATAGGCAGCAAAACATGGAAGGCCATAGTTACAAATGCTTGCAGACTGGAGTAAAATATCCCAGAACTGGAAGAATTGTTAGTAGAGACAGACCTGGACATATCAGCAATGACAGAGACCTGGTACACCACAAATCATGACTGGGATGTTAATGTACCAAGGTATGATCTGTTCAGGGGGGATGAGGGGGTAGAAAGGGAGAGAGGTGGCCATGTACATAGAAACACAGAATATAGAAACATAGAATTTGATGGTAGATAAGGACCACTTGGCCCACCTAGTCTGCCCATTTCCCTACCTAATGGATACGCTGCATATCCTTGTTAACCAACAGCCAATTTCCTCCTACACCCCACTAGAATTCCTTTATGTCTGTCCCATGCATTCTTGAATCCCCCACTGTTTTTGACTCCACTACCTCTTCAGAAAGGCTGTTCCATGTATCCACAACCCTCTCTATGAAAAAAATACTTCCTCACATTACCACTAAGCCGTCCCCATCTATCTACAAATTGTGCCCCCTTTTTCTTGCACATCCGTTTTTCTGAAAGATGCTACTCTCTTGGACTTTGTTGATTCCTTTAAGGTACTTGAAAGTTTCTATCATGTCCCCACTCTACCTCCTCTCCTCGAGGGTATACATATTAAGGTCCTTTAATTTCTCTTCATATGTCTTCTGGTGTAGACCCTGCATCACTTTAGTTGCCATCCTCTTGACAGCCTCCATCCTGTCTCTGTCCTTGCGGAGATGGGGTCTCCAGAACTGCATGCAGTACTCCAGATGGGGTCTCACCAACTGTCTGTACAGAGGGATAACAACTTCATGTTTTCTACTTGTGATGCCTCTCCCTATGCATCCCTTTATCTCGCCAGCCCTATTTACTGCCTTCTCTCATTGTTTGCCCACCGTAAGGTCATCAGATATGATTACCCCCCAGGTCTCTTTCCATTTTTGTTGATGTTAGTATCTCACTCTCCCATTGTGTACTCTTCCCCTGGGTTTTTGCTTCCCAGGTGCATTACTTTACATTTCTTTGTTTCAAATCTAAGCTGCCATACCTTTGACCATTCCTCCAACCTTGCCAAGTCCCTTTGCATCCTTTCCACCCCACCTTCTGTATTGACCATTTTGCAGATCTTTGTGTCATCTACAAAGAGACATACTTTTCCTTCCAGTTCATCTGCAATGTCACTTATAAAGACATTAAAGAGGACCGGTCCCAGTACTCAACCCTGTGGTACCCCACTAGGCATCCAGCCCAGGGGAAGGAGTTGGATAGGGATCTAGGGGAGCAAATCCATGCAGTGGCAGCAAAAGGTGAGGTATTACTGATGGATAATTTCAATATTTCAGGTGTGGACTGTGCCATCCCAGCAGCTTCTTTAACTAGGAGGAGAGATATCCTGGATTCCCTACAGGGGGCAGGCCTAAGACAGATAGTGATTGATCCCACCAGACTTAATACTGACCATTGTGGACAGAATCGCAGACATACATGTGGAAGATCAGCTGGGGTCTAGCGACCATCACATTGTGTGATTTAGCATAGGGACCAAGACAAGTCCAGTCACATGAAGGCAAAGTTCTTAAATTTTAGAAGGGTAGATTTTGCTAAAATGGGGAGTTGTATCAAAGAAGCATTGATGAGAAGGGAGACAGGAGGGAGAGCTGAGGAGCAGTGGGAACTACTAAAGGGAGCCATAGAGAAGGTGACAAGCCAATCGATCATGTTGGTATATGGGGCAAGAGAAGAAGAAATCCAGTGTGGTTCTCAAGCAAGGGGGCAAACAAGGTAAGGGCAAAACGGGCAGGTTTCAGGAGATATAAGGAGACTGAAAGGGAGGAGGACAGGGAGGCATATCTAAGGAATCTAGGGGACATAGGGAAGGCTGTTAGGAGAGCAATGGCACAGATTGAAGATAGATAAGTGCAGACAAGGGGACAAGGCATTTTATAGGTACATTAGCAAAAGAAGGAAGACAGGGGTATTGTAAGGCTCAAAGGGGATACAAGGGAGTGTAAAGAGGCAGACATGGAAAAGGTGGAAATACTGAATGAATACTTCTATTCCGTATTTATTATTAGGGGGAAGGTCGAGGTTACATGTGATAACAGTGAATGATAAATGTACCAGGCATCTCTGCGAGTGCAAGTCACCATAATGAGATATGGAGACTGTGTACTATGATGAAAACAGCATAGGTGATGGTCCCAATACACTTTACAGGACCTGACAGGCTGCAAACATTTTTTATGCACCCCCACGCTCTCCTTCATAAATACAATCTACTCCGAGAGGGGGCCTGACACTGGGGTACAGGAGACAACCTGGGAGGGGACTATTTGTGGGGTACTCAAGAAACCAGAATTAGGGGATGGAGACCATGAAGGAAGAATCTGGGGGATCGGGGAACAGGTCACAAAATAAAACTTATCTTCAAAACAGACAAAAAATAAATATTTTCTAATCACCCTAAGCCAGTGCAAAACCCAGGACCTGCTGTACCACAGACATCCACAACCTCCACAAGACCAGATGGCCATCTCAAAACCATCTGGCTAAGCATCCTCCCATATACTTTTCAACATGAACTCCCTCCCACCATTGCTATATCCATTCCTCATGGTTATTGTTCTGTCACACTCACTGTAGCAACATTCCCTGCCCCTACATCCTCAATTGTTCACAGGCTGTCAAACTGAGTTCCTCAAATTGAGTTGCTCAGTTTGACTCCCTCATATCACTGGATACTGGGTCAGGGACCACAGCTGGGTAACAGACATGAAGAGGAGGAGGAGGAGGAGGAGGAGGTAAACACAAGTCTATTCACAGTGGAGAGAGTCCTGGAGGAGCTCACAAAACTGAAGATGGACAAAGCAATGGGGACAGATGGCGTATAACCGAGGATATTAAGAGAGCTGCGAAGAGAGCTAGTGGTGCCTCTAGCTGCACTGTTCATGGAGTCACTCAACACAGGAGTGGTTCCAGAGCACTGGAAGAGGGCACATAGAATCATAGAAATCTGACAACATAAAGGACCCCATCGAGTCTGCCCTCCTCCCCCTTACTCATCACTTATATCACGGGCCGTCCCCTTTCCCCCACTCACAACCCCATTTGTCTGTCCTATGTCCTCTTGAATTCTGCCACTCTTTCAGCCCCCACCACTTTCTCTGGTAGTTTATTCCAGGCCTCCACCACCCTCTCTGTGAAGTAACACCCCCTCACATTGCCTCTAAATCACATGTAGTCCTTCTGCACAAAAGTGGTAGTAGGTAGGAGGCAGAAACTATAGTCCAGTCAGCCTTACTTAGTAGTGGGTAAGATCATGGAGGCACTGCTTAAAGAAAGAATAGTGGCACACTTAAATCCAGTGGTGCCCAGGATATGAGGCACCATAGATTCACAGCAGGAAGGTTGTATCAGACAAATCTGATAGATTTTTTCAACTGGGTGACAAGGGAATTAAATCGGGGGGGGGTGGTAGACGTCACCTACCTCAATTTCAGGAAAGCCTTTGATGCAATCCCACATCAAAGGCTGGTGAAAAAAATGAGTAGTCTGGGTATGATGCATAAGATGGTAAACTGGATTAGGAACTGGCTAACAGACAGAAAGCAGAGGGTGGTGGTAAATGGGATCCAACCAGGGTGAGGGGTGACTAGCAGGTTACCTCAGGGATCAGTCCTTGGGCTTGTCCTGTTTAATGTCTTCATTAGTGACATTGTGGTAGGACTGAAGGGAAAAGTCTGCTGTGCAGATGACACCAAGATCTGCAAGAGGGTGGATACTCCAGACAGGGTGGAGAGAATAAGAACGGACCTGGAGAAAGTCTGAAAAATGGTCTGAATTGTGGCAACTAAGGTTCGGTTCCAAAAAGTGCAAAATAATGCACCTGGGAAGAGGGAACCCTAGGAAGAGCTACAGGATGGGAGGAGAGTTGTTGACTTTCACCAAGATAGAAAGGGACCTGGGGGTTGTCATTTCTGATGAACTAAAGGTGCCTAAGCTGAGTACAAAGCCTGTAGGGAGGGCCAGTGACATGCTGGGATGCATAGGCAGAGGTATCATTAGCAGAAGGTGAGAGGTGGTGATACCATTGTACAAAACGCTTCTGAGGCCTCACCTAGAATACTGTGTGCAATTCTGGAGGCCACACCTTCAGAAGGACATTGACGGGGGAGGCGGTCCAGTGAAGGGCGACTAGGATGGTACAGAGCTTGTACCAGAAAACATATGAGGAGAGACTAAAGGACCTGAATATGTACTCACTGGAGGAGAGGAGGGATCGGGGGCAAATGACAGAAACATTCAAGTACTTTAAGGGCATTAACCAGGTGCAGTGGGGAGATGTCTTCCAATATAAGAGATGTACAAGAATGAGGGGCCTTGATATGAAATTGGAAGGTGGCAGTCTGAGGGGAAATGTGAGGAAAATTTTCTTCACAGAGAGGGTGGTGGACATGTGGAACAGGCTTCCACAGGAGATGGTGGAGCCAGCACAGTGGAGGGTTTTAAACATGCATGGGACAGGCATCAGGGTTCCTTACAGATGGGAAGAAGGGGTTAAAGCACATTGACCAGGTAGGGTCAGAAGCCACAAACTATGCCAGCTTGGTTGTGTAGAGGAAAGGTCTGCAGCCTGATAAACAAGAGGTTGAGAGTTTAAATCCACACATGGTCCTTTAGTGTAGGGCTTTCAGGCAGACTGGATGGGCCCGGTGGTCCTTATCTGCCAACAATTTATGTGTTTCTATGTTTTCATCAGCCTGACCTGACGACCAAATGGCACACCCTAATGCCTGTTGGTGTGTGGAGGGTGGGGGGATGGGGTAGAGTGGTAGGGGTGGAAACTCTGGGGGGGCATTATGGTTGGAAACCCTAACGCCTCATTTCCCAGCTTTTGTCAGTGTGGTATTAACCCTAACTTAGGCATTAATGGAGTTTTTTGCAAAGAATTTTCTTTTTTTTTTCAGATAGTATAATTGTATCCTCATTTTACTGTGGGAGTGCAGGATCATTCAGAACCTGCACTCCATCCCTCCATCCAGATAGTAGAACAATGTCCATATGTGATGGTTGGAGCACAGGGTCCTTTGGACCCTGTGTTCCTATCCCTCCATAGATGCACACATATATATGTAGCTGTGGAAACACAGGGGTCTCTAGCCTCTGCGCTTCCATGCATAATGATACCAGTAGGCATAAGGATATAGCAACAAATAGTCATAACTGTGCCATTTGAAATGATTTTCACCCCAGATGTTCAACCTAACCTTCTTAGCACCTCACCACATGTACCCAGTACAGCAAACTTTCAAATCCCTATTAAAATGTATTTTTTTTTTTGTTTTCATTCAATAAACTTTATTTACTTATTTAGCATTGGCACAGGTTGGTACAGACATGAAAGTTGAAAATATAAGGGATCTCCCCTTAACATTGTACATAGTTACCAGGAATATAACCTTAAGATGAAGCGATGTGAGGTACATGTCCAGGTAAGACAATCCCGACCCCCAACCCCTTTTCCACCATCCCTCCCCTACATATTTCCTAACCCCTCTTATCTCCCATATCAAGTGTGCATATAATTAACTTCGAAATAACAGACAAATTGAACTACCAATAGGAACAGAAGGGAAATAAACAAAAAAGACAGCCAGATATCACAGACCCTTATGGTTTCCATGCACTAAGTAAGGCATCCAGGGAGCCCCATCTAGAATGGTATAAATGAGAACGGTTACTCATGTGTAAAATATGCTTCTCTAATTGGAGAGCCATAAGCACTTCTTTATACCATTCCAAAACCAACAGTTCTGCTTTGTCTTTCCAGTGTCTCATGATAATAAGTTTAGCTATGGCGGAAATCAAAGCAAGGTGTGACTTCCTAACCCCTGTGGTACCCATGGGGAAATAGTATAATAAGCAAACTTCTGGAGTGAACAGTGAGTGAAGCCGGAGTGGCGGATCTAGTAGTTGCTTAATAGATTGCCACAGGGCTTGAGCCACCGAACATTCCCATAGCATGTGATATAAAGAACCAGGAGTTTGGTTACATCGAGTGCAATTAGGTGAGGGAGATGGCCCAATTTGCTTAACTTCACTGGCATATAGTAAAGGTTGTACATGATATTAAACTGTATTAATTGCAGTCTGTCCTGTTTGACATATTTATAGATATTTTTCCATGCATTTTTCCAAGTCTCTTCTTCCTTTGTAAGGGATAATTCTTGGGTCCAATAATAGCAGGTCCCAAAAGGTAAGTTGGTGTCCAGAGATTACACATCCTTCTAGACCTTGGATACAAGCTTGTCAATATCTCAGTATGCGGCCAGCTTCTTCCCTCCCATCCCAAATAAACCTTAATGGCCTCTTTGACCTGTTTATATTTAAAAAAAGGTTGTAATAGGTGCCTCAAAACGTAAACGGAAAACAGAGAAAGGAATCAGCTTACCATTGTCAGACAGGTCCAAGACTTTCTTACCAATCAGAAGAAGCCAGAATGTGGGTGAGATAGGTTTATGATTAATTTTAAAGTGGGGATTATCCACTATAGGTTTCTCAAGGGATGTATGCCAATTACATGAGAGGTGGACTTGTAATTGATGGAGGGCTCTAACCGACCATCCAATGGAAGTATTCTTCAACCTTTTGGGGAGCCTCTTAGGACTGACATAAATCAAAGAGGAAAGAGTACCTTGGTGTTGGGATATTAAGATTCATTCTACCTCCAGCCATTGGGGTACATAAGCCTGACAATCTGTCTCCCACTTCGTCTTTGACCAGTAAACTATTTTACTAGGGTGGTAAGCACAATAATAGGTAAAAAAGGAGAGCATTGCTAATCCGCCCTGTAACTTAGGCCCTGTCAATTTAGTATAAGATTGTCTAATGCATTTACCTCTCCACAAGAAGGTATTTAACAAGGCTTGCAACTGGTGAACCATTTATGGGAAGAAAACACCCAAGCATCCCTAAAGGGTATAATACCCTGGGTAAAACATTCATTTTTACTGTATTTATTCTTCCCCATAATGTAAGAGGGAGCCCACACCACCTATCAAGATCTGTATTAATATTTTTAATCAGATCCATGAGATTAAGTTTAATCACAGTTGGAATATCTCTGGCAGCCTGTACTCCAAGATAGGTAAGGGTATGAGGTTCCCACTCCAGATTGGTATTATCACCAGCCGTGAGGTCTTGTTATTCAAGGGAAAGACCTTGCTTTTTGATATATTAAGCTTAGAGTGGGAAACAGCTGAGAAGGCTTCAATTTCCTCCAAAAGAGCAGGGATTCCTAATACAGGATTTTCTAGGTGTATCAGTAGATCATCCGTATAAGCAGACAGGGTATAGCGTCATTCTCCAATTTTAATACCTTGCATTTGTGGGGAGGAGACTAACTTCCATATCAGGGGTTCTAAATAAAGGTTAAACAAAAGTGGGGATAAAGGGCAACCTTGTCTGGTCACTCTCTGAAGTTGGAAGGGATCAGATAAGATTCTGTTACACCAGACCTGTGCTGACGGACAAATATATAATAATCTAACCCATTTAACAAATTCTACAGGAAGGCCATAATGTGTTAAAACTATAAAACAGAAAATCCCAGGAAACCATATCAAAAGCTTTCTTGGCATCCAAGGACACCAATACCGCAGGAGAGTCAGAGTCACTGGATACCGACAGAATATACATAAGTTTCCGCAAGTGATCAACGGATGACCTACCAGCCATAAAGCCAATTTGTTCACAACCAATAAGGGTAGCTAACACGGGGCTTAACCTATTGGCCAGAATTTTGTATCTTTACATCCATATTGATCAATGAGATGGGTCGATAACTTCTAGGATAAAGGCAGTCTTTACCTTACTTGGGTATAAGAGTAATCAACGCTTTCAGAAAACTATCCTCCAACATACCCTCAGAGTACCAAAATTAAATACCTCCGTTAAAAGAGGATCAATTTCTAATATACACACTTTATATAAATTATTAGAAAGACCATCTGGTTAGGGAGCTTTATCTGACATTAGTTGCTCAATTGCCTGCTTAACTTCTTGTATAGTGACCGAAGTACCAAGTGACCTGGCACACTGGGGAGATGCTTTGGGGAGCACCACCGAAGAAAGATAATTAAAAATATTTTGAGTTACTGGTTGATCAGCTTGGTCTACTAAGTACATCCTCTGATAATATGTCCGCAGGTGCCTTACAATATCTCTAGGTGATGTAATAACTTGGCCATCAGATATGATGCTAGAAATGAAACAGGAGGCCTCGGCCTACTTAAGCCTAACTGCCAATAGTTTCCCTGCTTTTTCCCCTACATCCAGATATTTGATTTTAGTGTGCTTCATGGATAATTCCACCCTCTAGTATATCAGGGCTGAATATTGGGCTTGTAACTTATGCAGAGTAGCCCAATCATTATCCGGGGATCTACTATTAAGGGTAGTCTCTAGCCTATGAATAGCCGCAATTATAGTTTCCTGTTGTGCTCTTAACTGTCAGGATTTGTTGGCAGCCAGCCGTAGGTATTCTCCTTTTAAGGCGCACTTCGGATCCTCCCAAACCACATCAATTCTTGTAACAGAACCCCTGTTATTAGATATAAATTTAGACAGAAAGTCTTTAATCTGTTGTAAGGTATCAGACTTCTGGAGTAGTTGATTATTCAACCTCCATACAGAGTCTCTTCTAACTCCCAGCCCCAGAAAAAACAAAAGTGAGCCAGGTGAATGGTCTGATATAACCCTCTCATGAATGACTGAGCTTATGACACTTGGGAGCAAAAGGGAACTTAGCAAAATAAAATCTATTAAGAAAGAGATTTATGCCGGGGTGAGAAAAAAGTGTATTGGTGCTCCGCCTGGTGCAACACCCACCAGGCATCCAAAATATCCGCACCTCTCATCAAATCATGTAATGCCCTTTGTAAGGGAGAAAACCCCTGCTTCAAGAGTTGGATCTATCTATATGAGTATATGGAACCACGTTCCAGTCTCCCCCTAATATAATTAAGACCGGTGGGTTAGTAACCTCTATACTCAGTAGCTGTGTGAAAAACAGAAGAGATTCACAATTCTGGTCATATATAGCACCGAGTATGATTGGCTGGGCTTCAATACTTCCGAGTAAGAGGATGTATCTCCCACTGGGGTCATATATTTCTTTCCCCATTTTAAAAGAGACTTTCTTATTTATTAGAATTGCCTCTCCCCCACTGTTATTAGATCTCCCTGCACCAAAGACGTGTCCCACCCATGCCTTGGCGAATAGATGGATATCTTCCCGTTTCAGGTGAGTCTCCTGGAGACATGCTATCCCTGTTTGCAAATGTTGCAAATGTCTAAGGACCATCTGCCATTTGCACTTGTCCTGGGCACCTTTAATATTCCAACAAATCAGTTTATATGGGCCACTCAATGACACATGACACTGTGGATGAGTCTATGCCATCTTGTTTATTGAACCCCAGAATGGTCCCCAAGCAATGCCCTAAAGAAAACTCTGTAATAATAAGTCAATTGAACACACTTGATATCTCCCCCCCACCTCATAGCACAGTTGTAATTGGAGAATAAAGAAAATGAAAAAAGAAAAAAAAACAAGGAAAGTAGAAAATGTATATATATGTGTCCCTTATATCCCTACCACAATGTCCCCAAAATAAAACAGAGAAAAACCCCTTTGTTCTCATCCCCAGTTCCTACGAAGTGTAACACTTAATTACCTAAGGCGAGTGATGTCTTCTTTGCAGAGTGATGCGCACCAAAATCCCCCCTTCCCATCTCCCACACCTCCCCTACTTAAACAAAACAGCAAGTCAAACCTTCAAACATTTAGAACTATTTAAAACATCCTAGAAAACACTGCAAAAGTAAGTGGAGAACAGCTCTCCCAGTTTAGTATTTTCAGTTATGATTACTTCACTGTAGTTAACACTTACTGACCCCTCATGCAACTGCCTAAATAAACCAATTAAGAGGGGGAGAGCAAAAGAAATTCCCTGCTCTCAGACTATCAGCTTTACTTTGGCCCCCAAATAAAAAGAAGCACTAACAGCAGTCCAGTAATACTGTAGAAAGAAACATTCCCAACCTTCTCCATTTTGAAACATTCCCAATCTTCTCCGTTTTGATCCAACGTATCTTGCAGGAGCATGAACAGCTAACATCTGGTAATCGAACAGCAAACTGGACCCTGACAGTCTATCCAGGCTGCATACCTTGTTGCTGAACCAGTCCAAATTTTGCCAGTGACTGTAGCAGAATCTTCCAAATGAAGGTAGACACTAAAAGTGATCCTCTCGTTGTGTCAAGCCAGTTCTGAGAAACTCCCCAGTTACATATTTCGGGAGAGGAACCCAGCAGAGAACATTATGAGCGGTTTCTCTATACAGGGCAACAAATCAGAACTACTACAATACTCAGATGTAGAACTGCAGCTCTGTGACACTCAAACAGTCACCTCACTTGAACAGGTCTGGAAATAGCTCTTTAAGCTCTTTCAGTGCTTGCTCCCTGGTTTCCAGAGGTATCCAGCGATCCTCGTATTTAATGTGGAGTACTGCAGGGTAACGATCCTAAAAGGCATTCCCGCTGCAATCAACTTTGATACAATTGGGTGCATCTCCTGCCGCTTCACTCTTACCAATTGAGGGAGATCTTGTGATATCCTTAATCGATGCCCTTCCCATGAAATTTCACACAGATCCTTGGCTTTGGCCAAAATATATTGCTTATCTAAAAAATTCAATAAGCGACATATCAGGGGACGAGGCAGAGAGCTAGGAGGTGGAGGTGGACGGAGAGCCCGGTGTGCCTGTTCGATTGTGTAGGTGGATCCATTCAGGGAAGGTCCTGCAATTTTTTCACAGAGCTTCTGAGTGAAAAGTATGGGGTTCGAGCCTTCTTCTTTCTCCGGCACACCAATAATTAGGAGATTATTCCTCCTGCTTCTCCCCTCCAGGTCTTCCAGCTTATCCTCCAACTTTTTGAGTCTCCTCCCAAACTGTGTATCCATTAGCTCACTTTTGTCTTGCTTTTTTTCAAGCCATATGATTTTAGCTTCTGAATCTCCCACTCTTGTCGAAAGGACTTGGACGGAGGACTTAATCTGCTGCATGTCCTCTGCAATCTCTGTTATTTTGTCCTGCATTGGCTGCATTATTTCTAAAAATCTCTCTTCCGATAGAGCAACTGCAGGGGAGGAGGTTTTACTCGCGCTCACCGGCTGGTGTTTGGGCCACTTTGTGGCCTTCTCTTTTTCGGGAGTTGATGGAGGCGAGTGCCTTGGTGGTGGTTTTTTCATGAAGACATCCATCCTAAAATACTTTCACCGCTCCCTAGAGTCCCCAGCAATCAGTCAGTACAGGTAAGGCATGCTGTTTATGTGAATATTCGGAGTATAATACTGTATTAATGAGCGGAGGTGCGGAGCTATGGAGGGTTGCTGCTGCCTTTCACTCTGTCATCACGTGACCCATCAAAATGTAATTTAGCCCAACTGTAGCACCATTTTTGCACCACAGTTATGGGAAAACATTTTAGTAGGATTTGAAAAATGACATCTGTACTGTTCATGAGGTGGTGTGAAAAAATGGCAATCTTTAAAATCTGGAGTGAAAACAGGAAAAATTGGCAAAGTTATGAGCGTGCATAGAAACTGTGCCACATAGGCTCATAATGCAGTCATTTTATGAAATTATTTTGACAAATTTTCAACATCAGCATTTTGGGACCTCCCCTAATGAACAGTACAACTGTGATTTTGTTAATCCATCCCAAAAGTTGATTTCGCACAGCGAACTCAACATTCTGCGCCACAGGTGCGAAAACATGTTTTGAGTAGAACGTGCAAAATGACAGTTGTACTGTTCATAAGGAGTGTAAAAAATGGCAATGTGGAAAATCTAAAGTGAAAATATTAAAAATTGGTGAAATTATGAGAGTGCACAGAAACTGAGTAACGCATGCTCATAATGCAGTCATTTTGGGGAATTTTTACATCAAATTTACAACATGGGCTTTTTGGGACACCACCTTATGAACAGTAGCATTGTTGTTTTGTTACTCGATCCTGAAAGGTGATTCTGTGCAGTGACTGTGAAATCACCTTTTGGGACTGAGAAACTAAATGGTAGTGCCAGTGTTCATGAATCAAATCAAATCAAATCATCTTTATTTTTATAGCACCTTTCAAAACCAAGGCAATGTACATAAAAACCATATACAAAAAGATAAAATTTTAAAGCACAAACATTAAAACAAATAATCCATAGCTAGGGAAAGCTAAACTAAATAATTACGTTTTTAACTCTGTTTTAAATCTATCGACAGTTGGCATTCTCTCAACCAACGAGGTAAAGAATTCCACAGGGTAGGCGCTGAAAAAGCGAAGGCACGAGATCCTGATGTCTTTAATCGTACCCTGGGAATCTCCAGCAATCCCTTGTTGGCGGAACAGAGAGGATGGAGGGGGCAGTAGGGTACCAGGAGATCTTGCAGGTAACTGGGTCCCTGATCATGTAAGGCTTTAAAGGTTAGCAAGCCAACCTTAAAGGTGATCCACCACCAAATAGGCAGCCAGTGCAGTTCACGGAGCACAGGCATAATATGACTGGTTCTAGGAGTCCTAGTCAAAAGCCTGGCCACCGCATTCTGCACCAGCTGCAGGAGGCGGATATCAACCTCGGGTAAACCTAGGTAGAGGGAATTGCAGTAATCAAGACGGGTAGTGACAAAGGCATGGACCAATGTTGGAAGATCACCCGGAGGAACCAGGTGTTTCACCCGGGTGATATTCCTCAGATGGTAGAAAGAGGATTTGACGACAGCTGACACCTGAGATTTTAGGGTCAAACCATCATCAAAAATAACGCCCAGGTTATGCACCTGATCGGAGGTAGTGAGCAACATACCACCAAGTAATAAGCCTGATGATTGTCCAGCCCCCAAACCCGCCCCTGGATGACCTGAGTCCACTACCAGTACCTCAGTCTTATCCGGATTCGGTCTCAGCCAGCTGGAACTCATACGAAGTCTGATCTCAGTGAGGCAGTTATTTAGCATGGAGAATGCATCATCTTGTCTGGGCAGAAAGGACAAATACAGCTGAGTATCATCTGCATAGCAGTGAAATCCCAGACTGTATCGCCTGATGATATCTCCCAATGGCAGCATATGCACTGCAAACAACATGGGGGCTAGAATGGAACCCTGCGGTACCCCACAAGGCAGGGAATGAGCACCAGAGGAATAAATTCCAGTGGCAACTCTCTAAGACCTGTCCGTGAGGTAAGAATGGAACCATTTGAGGACTGTACCAGACAGCACACAAAAGAACTGCAGGCACTCCAACAGCACACCATTGTCTACAGTGTCAAATGCAGCAGAGAGATCGAGAAGGACCAGAATGGTATGTGCCTTTCAATCTCTGGCCATTAGGAGGTCATTCAATACCCGGACAAGGGCAGTCTCCATGCTATGCTTCTTCTTAAAACCAGACTGGAGAGTATCATAGACATTGTGAGTTGTAAGATGATCATCCAATTGCAACGCAACCGTCTTTTCAATAACCTTACCAACAAATGTCAGGTTAGAGATAGGCCGGTACTTAGCTAGACAATTTGGATCCAAGAAGGTTTTTTTAAGGAGTGGTCAAATGACCGCCTCCTAGAGGGGGTCAGGAAAGACCCCCCCCAAAGACTTCTAGACAATGTCAGCAAGGGTTGCGCAGATAACTTCTACACATACCACTAGAAGGGGTGTAGGACCCGGATCCAAACTACAACTGGTTGGTTGTAATGTTTGGATGATCTTCACAATGTCAGTGAACTCCAGCTGGCGAAAATCTGACCAGACAGACCAAGTGCATGCCACTTCCTGTTGACCACTGCAATCCCTCATAGGGGAGGTGGGACCAATGCCAGACCTTTTGCTGGCAAACTTATCTGCAAAAAAACAAGCAAACTCCTCACATCTCAGCTGAGAAAAGCTTTTCTGGACTGGAGACAGATTGGACTGCACAATCTGTCAACATTCCGGAAAAGCTGAGCCAGTCTATTCTGTGCAGCAGACAGAAATTCTGCCTTCTTATGGGTGATTTCAGATTGATAGCCATCATAATGTGCCATCAACCTAAGCCTGTCAGCACCATGGCAGGACTTCTGCCAGGCTCTCTCCAACCTTCAACCAACTTGCCCTAACTCCTTCAAGGAGCCATCAAACCAAGAGCTCCTTGAATGAAGGGTGAGAGGCCATACACGAACAGGAGCAATCTTGTCCAGAGCATCTCCCACAACCTTATTATAGGCTAGTATGAGATCATCTGGACTCATGCATTCATCCAACAAGCCTGATAGATCCAGTACCGCCGTTAGATCACTGGGGTTAATACCCCTTAAAAGGCAGTATTGAACCATCTCCGTGTGGGCAGACCTATTAGGGTAAGCCCTGAAACTGAACCTTATGGTGTGATGGTCAGACCAGCTGACTGGTTCCACCCCTAAATCAGCAATCTCCATACCCAAAAGAAAGATCAGGTCCAATGAATGACCATCCTACGTGGGTCGAGGAGGTAACCACCTGTGTTAGGCCCAGAGTCATCATTAGCTAGAGGAGATTTTGACCAAAATGCAAGAGTTCATCGTTGACCCAGGCATTGAAGTTCCCCAGAACTATCAGTCTGGGGGACCTCAACTCCACGTCAATGATTAAGTCTGCTATCTCCTGCAGAAATTCTCCACTGTCTTCTGGTGGATGGTAGATGAGGAGAATCCCACAACCTACACCCTCTCCCAGGATATATTCAAAGGATCTGGTACTTCCCAATGGCACATCCACAAGGCCCATCTCAGTCTTAAACATAATGGCCACACCCCCGCCCCATGATCCAACCTTGGACGGTGTATCACTGAGAACCCGGCTGGAGTTGCCGAGGCCAATATAGGACCTGGATTTTCATCCAGACAGGTCTCGGTGATGCAAGCCAGTTCAGTTTATCCAACAAGATCAGCTATAATAGCTGTCTTGTTTTTGATGGATCTGGCATTGCATAACACTGCCAAGGTAGGATGAGCTGTCGGGGAAGACCTCAGCACCTGCCACCTAAAGTCAGAGCCCTTGGGCATGGGGACAAGAGAAGAATAACCTCTATCCTGACCCCATTTCACCCCAGGGTGTCTCCTGGACCCCACGACCCCAATCCGCCCTCCCCTTTCCTTTCCCCCACCAGGCCCAGCTCTCCACCTTCTTTTACACTTCCTAAGAATGCCCATAGCATGACATCTAAAATAGGTGTCAGATGACAATGGGGGACCTTCAAAGGGACATAATTCTCTGAGCCTGGTAGAGGAATAATGCCCAACCATCACTAAACCAAATAAACTAGAGAGGAATAAAAACTAAAATAATAACAAAAATAATAAACAAAAACAAAACCTACCACTCTCAAATAATCAAAAAAAATTCACTCCTCCACTCTTTCTCATGGGGGTGGGGTCAAAAAACCCACGAACTATCACACAATGAAAAAACAAAATATCTATAACCAAACACTTAAAATTACTACTTATACAAAATAAAGTAGAATACTAATTCATTAATAAGTCCCAGTTAGTCCAGCACTTCCTAGTTATAGGCTACTTGAAACTATTGTCCTTTAAAATAGATAGATATGCCCAGGAGTTCATGCCTGAACATTATAGGGCATCACACAATTAAACAGTTCAGTTATAAAGCACCGTACTTTATACTTCAAAGGAAAGTCAGGCATATATGACAAATATCTTCAGCTCCCCAGGGCCCTCTCACAGCCTCGGGAGACTAAAGAAAAGGCACAGACACTCTCACTGTCTGTCAACTTAAGAAATGATGAAAAGTTATGAGTAAGTTCAGCCCCCAGACCTCTCACTACCTGGGGGACTGACAGTAAAGCACAGGCACTCTCACTGCCTGAATACTAACAGTAAATAATGAAGGATAAAATATCTGACCAGGTGCAGGCAGAAGGTCTTCAAGCAAGAATCTTCACTCAGAATGCACATGCCAGGGAAAATGAAGAGTTTGTGGGTCCCTAAAAATCTCAGAAGGCAACCGCAGCCAGAAAACATCTGTAGCCACTTCCTCCGTTCTCCACCGATGCCAGCCCACCAGCCGGCCTCCCAGAGAACCTAAGCGAGCCGACAGCCCACTCCATTGACTACTCAACAGAACCATGGCTCAGCTCACCGAGCGGCCCCAAATCCCAGCCACCAGTTACCCCACAGGGATGGGTCAACCACCACCGATGATCCAACCCTCCATCCAAAGGCACCACCACAGTACCGTCCAGTCATAGCCCCGCTCAAAGCAGTATCTTAAGAGTCCTCTCCCACACTGCACCAAGTCCAAGATCCAGTCTTTAACAGTACAAATGAAAATACAAGCAGGCAAAAAAGAGTAGCAGCACAAAAACACCCCTCAGCATCTCAATCATAGGGTGAATCCACTTCGGGTAACTCACGCCTGCTCCATATCAAAGTCGAGCAGAAAGACAGAAAGTGACTTCCAAATATCCAAGGCACAAATCCCAAATATAGCCCCATTCAAGGTGCTGAGACAGGGCAGTCACATAAACACTCCAGTACCGGTGGTGCCCTACAGTGTTTAAGTCGAGGACCAAGAGCAGTCACGGAGCGGGAACAGTCCAAACCACTCCACAGCATTCAGTGTCAGGAACAGAGTGGTCTAGTACAGAACGCCAAACACTGTAACTCGCTAAAGTCCCAATAATCCCCAGCTTCAAGCCAGAAGAAACTCCGATGATCAAATAAACTAAATAGTCAATTGAATTTAAAGTAAGCAACCTAAAAACATTAAAACATTAAAATAACAACACACGAAATAACAGCACATGGAGTAGCAGCACGCTCAGCTCAGCAGCCATCTTGATTCCCACCATATCAAGAATGGAGGTTTTGAGATGAGATGGGATTCCAAGAATCCTATGTTGAACATTTGGTGCAAAAACTCCTAAAATTAGCCAAAATATCAACATAAGTCGAAAGCCCCCCATTGACTCCCATTATACGGCTTACCTTGATTCTTCAGATCGCAGTTCAGCTTTGAAGAGTGCAGACGTGTACTCAGTCCGGATAAGATCATGGATCCCAACCTCCAGAAGATAAGTATGGGTGAGGGGGGGTGAGGAGAGGTGGGTGCACAGAGAGAGGGTGGAGTTGAGGGAGGGAGTGGGGGGACAGCGGGGACCATTTTCTTTTACAGTGTTTAAAAAAAAGATTTTGGGGGACGGTTTCTTCATTTACAGGTTTAACTATAAAAAAGATAAATATATTTGGGCACTCTTGGGTGGGCTCCCAGTGTGCCACATGAGTGTGGTGGTCTATACATGATGCCAACAGGGAGATTGGGCACCCCCTTCAGCAATGGAAGCGGGCTGGGGGAGACATCCGACACCAGGAATGGGCATCCCAGTGTCAGAAAGATTAAATAAAAAAACATTAATCTGGGCACACTGGGGTGGGCTCCCAGTGTGCCACATGAGTTTGGAGTGGGGGCATACATGATGCTGACAGGGGATTGGGGACCCCCATTAGCAATGAAATTAGTTTGGGGGGCACATTGACACTGGGGGTGGGCATCCTGGTGTTGGCATGTTTAAAATAATGTTCATTTATGTGGGCACAATAGGGTGGGATCCCAGTGTGCCAGAAGAGTTGGGAGGTACTTAATGGTGACAGGGAAATTGAGCACCCCTGTTAGCAATGTAAGTGAGCTCAGGACATCTAACACTGGACGTGGGCATAACAGTGTCAGAAATATTTTTAAATAAAAAACAATCTGGGCAGAATTGGGTAGGCTGCCATTCTGCCACAATAGTTTTTGGGGGGGTGTACACCAACAAGGGTATTGGGCATCCAGATGTCATTGCCAAAAATAGGAATTTGGGGGGGGGCAGGATCCTGCCTCGAAATTATGCACATGTTGATGCAGGACTCTGCATTAAAAAAACACACTTTCAAAAGTCAGATTTTTGCATCAGGACTCTTGCGAAAGCCTTATTTTTGCACCTTGACCATATCTCAGAAACAAAATATCTAGAATCAAGAAGCCAAGCTGCTTTGTTAAGGAGGTAGCCCAGGCAGTAAAGGTAAGATTTCAGGATTCAGGTAGTATAGACGCACCCTGAGGAATGAGGGCAGAGAGGAGTATGGTACCAAGTCAAGGTAAGTGGACAGGGCAGTCTGACTTGCCAAGTTAAAGAGACAGCTGCAGCTGGCAGAGAGAGAGAAATTGGGAGAGAAGGCCTTTTTCCAGTACATCAGGAAGAAGCAGAATACCAAGAATGGAATAGTCAGGTTGAAAAGGAGGGTGGTGGTGGAGGATAGTGAAGTACTGTACTTAACAAGTATTTTGTTCAGTCTTCACTAAGGAAAAGGATAATCCAGTACTACAGGGAAAGAAGAGGGGAGGAAGCAAGGTGGGTGAGGTCACAGATGAGGAGATTGAAATTGACAGGGGGAGTTAAAGGCCCTGAATGTAGACAAGTCTCTGGGATCAGATGGCATACATCCACAGGTGTTGAGGTTGTTGGTGGATGTGCTGGCAAGTTCACTGTTGAACCTGTTTAACACCTGACTAGAGACAGGGGAAGTATCCTTGGAATGGAGGAAAGTACATGTAGTGCTGCTGCATAAAAGTGGGCCAACGAATGACCCTGGTAACTAACAGCCTGAGCTCGATAGTGGGGAAATTCATGGAAACCATGCTAAAAGAAAGACTGGTAAGCTTTCTGGAATTAAATAGGCTCCAAGAAAAGATCCAGCTTGGATTTGAGTCAGGGCAGTCCTGAGAGACTAACCTGATTTATTTTTTTGACTGGGTAACCAGGACAGTGGACAAGGGCCTAGTTGTGGACATCCTGTATCTGTATTTCAGAAAAGGCTTTGAGACTGTTCCCACAGGAGATTAGTCATGAAGCTGGAGGACCTGGAGGTAGGGGAAAAACTGGTAATATTGGTTATTAATTGACTGCAAGACAGAAGTCAAAGAGTGGTGGTGGTGGTGGTGGTGGGGATTTCTCAGAGGCTACATCAGTCACTAGTTGGATCCCACAGTGCTTCAGTGCTCGGTCTGGTGTTATTTAACATCTTCATCAGCCACATTGCAGATGGGTAAACGGTAAGATATGCCTGTTTATGGACAACGTAAGGCTGTGGGGGAAAGCAGGTAAAGAAGAGGGGAGCCAAGACCTTAGGGAACAGCTGGTCAAACTGGAGAAGTGGCCAGGTACTGTGTTTGGCAATTGGGATTCATTGCCAAGTGATATATGTCAATGAACTTAGGGGGGAAACCCAGAGACCAAATACTAGCTGGTTGGTGTGCATGTTACCAAGTCAGAACAGGAGAAGAACTTGGATGTGATCTTCACAAGTGACCTTAAGCACTCAGCACACTGCAGGAGAGCTGCAGCCAAAGAAAATCATATGCTAGTCTGTATATCCAGGAGTATAACCAACATGTAAGTGAAGGTCATTCTGCCACTGTACAGATCTCTGGTTTGGACACATCTTGTGTACAGTATGCATTATTGGTGCCCTTACCTAAAAAATACATCAACCTGCTGAAGACAGTCCTGAGAAGGGCAAGCAATATGATCCAGGTACAGCAAAGCAAACTATGTAAGGAGATACTCTCAGATGTACTCTCAGAAGTACCCCGTAGAAGATAGAAGAAAGAAGTTTGACATAATTAAAACCTTCAAGTGCATTAAAGATTTCAACAGAGTGAGCTCTGATGGTCTCTTCAGTCTTAGTGGGAGCAGGACCACAAGTTAGCCCTGCCTCAATCTGGTTAGGGGAAGATACAAGAGGGAAATAAAAGAGACAATTTTTCACTGAGGGTGGTGGCTAAGTAGCTCAAGTTACTGGAGGAAGTTGTCTCACTGAAGACTGTGGACAGCTTCCAGAGGGGTTGGGACAGAGCAAAGAGAAAAATTGCATGTGGGTGGGAGTGGAGACATTGGTAAGGAGGGTGAAGTGGCTAATGGGAAGGGGCAGATCCCAAAATAGACATTGAAGAGTCTGCAGACTGAAGCAGATGTGGTAGACTGCAAGGCCTTTTTCTACTGGATCAGTCTTATATTTGTATAAGTACCATCCACTTGTAACCTGTTTTATACAATTCTAACAAGACCCTGCATAAACTAGTATACATCTCTGATTCACATAACATGCTTTGAGTAGTTCCAAGCATGTGTCCTAAAGAAATACATTTACAAGTGTGCAATGTGTATAGCACATACAGATCTGTAACATGTCTGCTGCTTTGTGCGGAGTCCGCAGTATTGTTTGCAAAGTAAGTCATATCATAAATGGATGCAAAAGCCTTTACTTGTGCCCCACAAGTATACTAATTACAGACTTAGAATGTCTAGGATGTATTTGAAACACCAAACTGGTGTGGCATGATACCAGGACCGTAGTCTCTCTTTTGGTCACAAAGTTAAGGGACGGCGGGGAAGGATTAGGGTTGTCATTCACAAATTTTGAATAGGTTGACCCTGTATGAGGTACTACATCATTGAAGGACAGCTCCATGCCTGTAACTTGGCCTTTGACAACATGGGAAGAGGAGTGGGAGAGAGGGGATGAGAGTTCAGCTAGACAACCCTAATAGCACATTTCCAAACTTTGTGGGCACTGGGTTGAAAACCATAATAGCACATTTTAAAAAATTGTAGGGCTGAGTTTTTCTGTCAATAATTTCCTCAGCTTTTGAGAAAGTAGATTGACAACTTGCTTTGAACAGGGCCCTTGAGGCCCTGCACTGAGCAGAAGGTGATTCCTTACTTACTGTGTGCAGGGACCTTTGTGCCCTGCAAGCAACAGGTGCAACAGGATGCAGAGGGCAGTTTGGTTCCTTTGCATGACTCTTAACGTTTTTTGTGCAGTTCCCTGGACAGAGAATTTGATGAAACATAACTTTCTTACTGTTTTGTTTATGAATGGCTTTAATTGTGAGACAAAATGTGCTACATTTTTTTTAATTGCTCACATTCCTGACTTTTTTTTTGTTTCTTTCCTTTAAACAATTTGTTTGTGTAGGACATAGACACATTTTCACAATGGTTATCTTCAAAATCTTCATGCAGTGTGTAGCTTTTCAAAATGTTTTTGAAGGATTGCTTTATAATTTGTTTGTATTTAAGTAACAAAATCTTACTGCTGACTAAATAAAACATTATTGTCTCATTATACTTCCTCCTCTCAAATACTGAAGTGTCATCATTAACAGGTAAGTATTTGATAAGTAGTCATACATTTAAAGAGCTACTGACACCTCAAAGAAAACTTTAAAAAGTATAATGAGGTACATTCTGCCTGCATTCCATTTATATTCTATATATTTCTCCTCCCCATTATTTACATGAATATATGATTGTTATCTCTTAGAGTTCCTTTAGAGTCCACCTGCCTCTATAGCTTACTCCCTACTTCAAGTCAAAATTCTCTGTTGTGACATCACAATCTGTTGCTATTGGAGTAACTGTGATGCCACAAACAGTGCTCTGTGACTTCAGGTAGGGAGAAAGCAGCAAGGACAGAGAAGCTCATCAAAAGCAAAGATCCTGTTTTCACACAGGTGGCCTCAGTAGTAAATAATGGGTTGGAGGAATACAGCATTAATGGGAACCATAAACTGGACTGTGCCTAAATATTACATTTTGTTGAAGTTCTCCTGAATGTGCCAGCAGTTAAGCTTCTGTTCATGTAGATTTTAAACAATAACAAGAAACCATCAAACAGCATGTAAGTAACAATCCACAACTGCCAGCAGGGAGAGAGGGCTTCTTCATTCAAATGTTGACCACTAAGCTTATTAATTGGTAGTGCCTCTTAAGAGCTAGTGGGTAGAGTTTAGAATGCCAGTTGGGTGATAGCATGAGAAGTGTCATGATGAGCACAGAGTGACAAGAGGGTACACGTGAAGTGGTGTGATGATCCTGATGGGCCAGCATGCCTTCTGTCATCTCTTGCCATCTTTGTAGTATGAAACATAGAAACATAGACTTTGACAGCAGATAAGGACTGCTTGGCCCAACCAGTCTGCCCATTTCCCTACCTACTGGATAAGCTGCAAATTCTAATTTTACCAACAGTCTACGTTTTCTAATCTCCCACTAGAATTGCCATATGTCTATTCCATGCATTCTTAAATTGGCCTACTGTTTTTGACCCCATGACCCCCTCAGGAAGGCTGATCCATGTGTCCACCACCCTCTCTATGAATGGCAAGGGGTTATAATGTCGTAAAGACATTATGCTGCAAGGATAACTCGTGCTGCCAATACAGCGTGATTTATGCCATGTGGCATCACTCTTTTTTCTGTAGGGGCAGAGCTCCCCACACCCCCAGTTGCAGGGGGCTGCACCGCCAGACCCCCCCACTAAAGATTCTTTACTCCAGGGAAGGTCCAACTCAGGGAGCGTACAAAGACCGAAAAGAAAATAACATTTCTGGGACTGGGAATCAAACCATCGCAGTGCCTGGTTTCCTGCTGCTGTGGCTCTGTCCAGTGAGCCACGGCAGCTGCTCAGAGAAACCCAATCCCAGCAAAAGTCTTATCCTCTGCCTGGGAGTTTGGGAATGGTGCAATACTGCGTACAGCAGTATACACAATATTGTACCATTCGCTGTCCTAGACAGCGCTATTATGGGTTAGCTATAATGTCATACGCTATTAAGCATCCGACATTATGACCCGGTAGGTCAATGAACAAATACTTCCTCAAGATGCCCCTGAGACATACCCCCGCTATGTTCAAATTGTGCTCCCTTGTTCTTGCACATCTCCTTTTCTGAAAGATGCTACCCTCTTGGATTTTGTTGATTCCCTTGAGGTACTTGAGAGTTTCTATCATGTTCCCCCTCTCTCTCCTTTCCTCAAGGGTATACATATTAAGCACTTTTAGTCTGTCTTCATGTGGCTTCTGGTTCAGACACTGCACCATTTTAGTTACCCTCCTCTGGACTTCCTCCATCCTGTCTATATCCTTATGGAGATGGGGTCTCCACCCTGGGACCCTCTCGAAGGCTGGCTAACTTGTTTATTAATCTTTTGTGTGGGACTGTGTCAAATGCCTTGCTAAAGTGTAGGAAGGCCACATCCACAACCTCTGCCTGATCTACTACTTTGGTCACCAAGTCAAAGACATATATTAGATTCATCTGACATGACTTTCCCTCAGTGAATCCATGCTGCCTTGGGTTCTGTGTCCCGCTCGCCTCTAGGTACTTAACAATTCTTTCTTTCAGAAGTGAATCAATCATTTTCCCTACTGCAGAGATCAATCTAACAGGTATGTAGCTTCCTGCCTCTGCCTTGCTCCTACTTTTGTGATGGGGAATCACATCCATCCTTCTCCAGTCCTCAGGTACCACACCATCTGCCCATGATTTGCTAAAAAGGGTAGTCAGTGGTGCCACTAGTTTTCCCCTTTGTTCTTATAGATGAATCCCTTCAGACCCTATTGCTTTGTCCACTTTAGGTTTTCAGAGTTCTTTCAGAACCCTGTCTTCTGTGAATGGACTAATACTGACCCCCAATCCAGTGTGCTTTTATTACTTGGTTTGCATACCTCCCCTCCTCTTCATTTGTGAATACTGAGCCAAAGTATTTGTTCAGTATCTCTGTGTTGTCATTGTCACCCTCTGCCCAGCACCTCCCCTTAATTAAGCCTCAATATTGCTCACCTGGTCTTTCTTCACTCCCTAATGTACCTATAAAAGGTATTATCCTCCTTCTTAACTGATTTGGTGATCTTTTCCTCGGTTTGGGCCTTTGCTATGCTGACTGCCTTCCCCACTTCCTTCTGCTTTAACTGATACAGTTCTCTGTCCTGCTCCTTCTGTGTTTCTCTAAACTTCCTGAATGTTATCTTTTTCTCCCTAACATTCCCCACCAACTCTTTGGGAAACATAGTGGTTCTTTCCTTTGTTTTGTTTTGTTTATTTGCTTCACAAAAAGGCTTGTTGCCTCTGTGATGGCAGCTTAGATTTTTCAAGGAAACCACAGGGTGGCAGTGTGGCCCACCAGGTGTCTGAAAAAATAAAGAAAAATCACCAGGAGGGATCTGGCTCCAAAACAAACTAAATACTACGTAACCAGATTTGGAGAAAGTAGACCAACTCACCGAATAAAGTTTTAATGAACTGAATACTATTTTTGGGTTTGTATTAATAAGAGAAATTAATTTTCCTAATAGTATCGATGTTTCACAGTTATATACACTGCTTCATCAGGATCTGTTGTCAATAAATAAATATTTTATAACTATACATCAGTTGTTAATAGTACAGTTAGATATATTTATAGAAACATAAAATACTTTTGTCAAGTACACAAAAAAATTAATTTGTCCAGACTTCAGTATATAATGTCAAAACAAGTAAAATAAACTTTTCTTTGTAGATGTTTTAAAACTCTTAAGATGAATATTGCATTATCAGTTGACTGAGATCTATACAAAAAAGCAACCATTTTAAATATCAACGTGAGTCCATACATTAAAGTGACTTATTCCCAGCTTATTAAAGAAAGTATTTTAATAGTTTAGGATTTTCTTCAGTCCAAGTGTTTTCATATGCTGCTTAATAACCTGTTATTAGCATAAGTATATCAGTTCAATTATTTTTATTTTTATATCATACAATAATTTTTCAAAAGAGAAACAGAAACAATTCTCTTGTTTGTTTTTATAAATTTGTCTAACTTTACTGTTAACAACTGATGTATAATTACAAAATATTTATTTATTAATAACAGATCCTGATGAAGCAGTGTGTATAACTGTGAAACATTGATACTATTAAGAAAATACATTTCTCTTATTGCTACAAACCAGAAAATAGTATTCAGATCATTAAAACTATATCCAGTGAGTGGGTCTACTTTCTCTAAATCTTTTTGTGTAGATTTTCCCCCATTGTTTTTCCACCTCACCTTCTTGCCCATTTGCTCGTGCTTTTCTGGGTTACTCCCCCATTTTACCAAAGTCATCCCTCCTAAAGTACAGTACACTCACTTTTGTGTGATTTGACTCTACCGCTGTTTTTATTGTGAACCACACTGTTTGGTAATCGCTTGTTCCCAGAAGGCTGCCCACTTCTAAATCCAAGATCCTCTCTCCATCCCTATTTGAGAGTACCAGGTCTAAGACTGCTCCCTCCTGAGTGGGTTCCAATACTAGCTTTCTGAGTCATGCCCCCAGTAGGACACTGAGAATTGCCCTGCTCTTGGATGTGGCTGCAGCAAAGGTGCTCCAGTTAACATCCAACATATTCAGGTCTCCCATCAACAATATCTCCCCTTTTCTGCCATTCTAAGAATGCCTTCTGTCATTTCCTTTTCCATTTCCTCCCTCTGATATAGGGGTCTGTATACAACCCCGATATTGATTGTGGTGCCATTTCCTGTCTCTCTGGTGACCCACAGTGCCTCCTCTCTTCCCTTTTTACCCTTTAGTTCTGTTGCTTTGATCCCTTCCCTTATGTTGAGAGCAACTCTTTCTCCTCTTTTACCCCTCCTGTCCCTCCTGAAGCTTGTGTACCCTGGTATATTGACATCACACTCATGGTTCTCTGTGTACCATGTTTCTGTGACTTCCACAATATCCAGGTGTCCATCTTCCATCAAGCTTCACTGTCTGAAGCTCCTCTGTTCCATTTCAGGTTTCTTGATAAATTATACACAAAACACTATGGGCCAGATATTCAAAACTGTGCCCCAGGGCTAAATTAGCACTGCCCAGCAGGCAAACATAGCCCGGAGTACAAAGCAAGCTATATTCAAAAGGAATATTCCAGGGCAAACAGCTTCTGAATATAGCATAGGAATGAGGACAGGCAAACTGGGCTGGCAGTGGAGGGCAAATGTAGCCCTGGAATAAGACAGCACTGAATATAGCAACCAGGAAGTGCAAACCACAACAACAGCACAGTGCACAGTGACATGAAGGTAGGAAGAGGTGAACTATGTGGCCAATGTGTGTGCCAGCAAATGCATGGACCCAGTACAGCTGCAGGCAGCAGTGGATGTGAAAGAACAGTGTTCAAAACTGCATAATTTTCCCCGAACCGTTAGCACCGTGCTAACATGTTTACACGGCTTTAGCACGGAGCTAAGCCATTTGCCCGGTGCAAACACATTTGCCCGGTATTAAACCTTGCCATATTGAAAAGTGACATGCAAGTGAGCCTACCTAGGTAGTCTCCGGGCAGACATCCAGATTAGCATCTCATTATACCCTGATTTGCATGCAGTTTGCCCAGCATTACTGCAGGGTGCCACAGCTCCACCTGTAGGTCAGTCTGGAAGTACAGGGGCTGGCCAGGTCTGGCCGCAGCTCCAACTGTAGGTCAGTCTGACAGTGCATGATGGTTGCTGCAGGGTACATTTATGCAGTACAGCATAGCATTGTGTACCCCAGGAGACAACACAGCACAGGCACAGACGGTGGTGGTGATGCATACAACTGTCACACTGTAGGGCATGCTACAGTGCACAGCAGACACCATAGTAGCAAGGGGGCCAGTAATGTGAGGGACACAGCAATGCCTTTGATGTGTAGGGTAGTGATGACCACTGCACTGTACACAGTGACAAGCCCACCTTGCAGGTGTGTACTGCCAGTGAACATTTCTGTCATACAGTTGTGTAACCCACAGATGCTGCACCTCTGGCATGGGATGGTCATAGTGACATAGACATGGCCGACTTTGTGTGCTGTGGTGTACGTACAGCTGTGCGGTATGTGACTGGGGGGCATGTATGATTGGACAGGCACACTGGTATTGAGGTATTCCCGATACTGGCCCATGTGCACTGGATGCTGTGTCCAAGTCTTGTAGCCAGACCCAGTCTGTGGTGAGGCCTGGCCACCCATACACCCTTCACTCAGCACCCACCATGCCCACAGTGCTACATGTGTGTGCTGACATCTGTTGGTCATCACAGACGTAAGGTCTGCAGGTGTGTGCTTTATGGCCACACTACCATGGTGGCCCCCAGGGGCTGGGTCACCACATACTGCCTGGCATGGTTGGGACTGGTGGCAGTAGTTGACATCATTGTGGTGCCATAAGTGAGAAGCATGTTTCCTCCATGTCTGGCTTTATTCGGTGTCATAGTCATATGTTTGGGTCATGCAAAGCCACACTAAAGTTATGCTAATTCACGCTAAGTCACGGTAAACATCTTAGTGTAGCACTAGTCGCTGAATATCCCACAGTGCCTGTATTCATCTTAAGTTTGCCCCTTGCACGTAATTATAGTTTGCCTGGTGCTAATGCAATTTGTGTGCAGTATTTGGCCTTTTGAATATAGTAGACACATGCTAAACTCATGCTAAGCCTGTGCAAATGGTTTACGCACCACACAAAGCTTTGAATATCTGGGCCTATGACCGGAGATCATTGCTCTGAACTTTGCCATGTTCTGCTACTGTAAGAGTACTATAATTTTCAATACTACTGTATGCCCACTTCTGTTCTCTCTATTTTTGTATTACCTCACAGAGCAGTGTTCCTTGTGAAATATATATATATATATATATATTCTTTGCAAAAACTACATAAATGCAGACAATAGGGTTGTAGAAAGCAAATCGCACAAAGGAGGATAAAAAAAACAGAGATTTGGATATACAGAGAATTGGTGGATCAGTGGTGGGGTCTTCCTTGGGGTTCTCAACCCTAATACCCACCCCCTTCCCCCAGCACATAGCATGTTGTTCAAAGCACAAGGTATAGTTCTAAGCTAGTATGTCATAGTGAAACAGTATGGCCAACATAACCTGTCATAGGTTTCTTCAAGCAGTGCCCTGAGGATCCTGTGTGAAGACATCATGTCTGAGCTCATCTGATAAGAGGAGGGGGTGGGCATTAGGGTAGACAACCCCATGGAAGACCCCACCACTGATTTGCCAGTACTCCATAGACCCAAATCCCTAATTATTTTTTCATTTCTCTTCTTTGTGCACTTTGCATTCTACAACCCTAATATCTGCATTAATATTGTTTTTTTTTTAAAAAAAACTGCCTTCTTTTTCTGATAGTGTAATTGTATCCTTATTTGTGCAGGTCAAATGAGATAAATACAATATCGGAGACAGTTGTGACCCAGTGCATGAGGCCAGCTAGGCCCCGGTACATATGTCAATACCTTGTAGTTGAGGTTCCCTGACCCCCACAGGGTGCGGCGTCTGCACCAAAACACTGTGCCATCCCTACCGAAGCTGGGGCTGGTGCTGCATGTTGCAGCACCTTCCACATCAGCCTTGTCCCAGTAAAGCAGTTCACTGAGTTCACCTGTCACTGTAAGGCAGTGTGTTCTCCAGTGGTACAAAGGACATCCCTGCAAACAATGTTACTTAAGAAAATGTTTGTTTTTTAATAGTTTGACCCCAAACTTTCAACATAGTCTTCTTATGACCCCACCTCATAAACCCCATAGGTGAAACTTTTAAAATCTGTGCCAAAACACTATTCCATGCCACAGGTGTGTAAGCACATCTGAGCTAGCATGTGAAAAATGACAGCTGTACTGTTCATGAGGTGGTGTGAAAATATGGCTATGTTGCAAATTTGATGTAAAAATATTGAAAATTACCAAAGTTATGCATGTGCATAGAAAAATTTCATCAAACATGTAACGTGGCCATTTTTAGGAATTTTTCACCAAATTTTCAACATTGCATTTTTGGGATACTGCCTCATGAACACCGGTGGTGAAATTTTGTTATCTGGTCCCAAATGGTGATTTTGTACAGCGACTGTGAAATCACCTTTTGGGCCTGACTAACGAAATGACGGTTGCAGTGTTCATGAGGTGGGGTCCTCAAAAGGCCATGTTGAAAATTTGGTGAAAACGTCCCCAAAAATGGCAAAGTTATGAATCATAAGTTCAAAATGACATTGAACTACACAATATGGCACTTATCTTTATTCCTCAGTTAACAGTTTGGCTTTGAAGAGTGCAGACGTGTCTTGGTTCACAAAGATTACAGCCAGCGTATGAACTCCTGAGGAAAGTATTGGGTAAGGGGGGTGTGGGGTGGTGGGTGCTCAGTGGGAGGGTCAGGTTGGAGGAAGGGAGATTGCAGCGACAATGAGGGATGGTTTTCTATTTTTAGGCTTAAAAAAAGACAGAGACAGTTTTTCTTTTTTCAGGTACACATAAAAAAATAAATCTATTTCAAAACACAAGGAGTGGACTCCCCAGTGTCCCACACTGCTTGGGGGGGGCAGATATTATAAATGCTGATGCAGGGATTGTGGTCCCCGATGTCGGCAACCTTTCATTAAACAATAGGCTATTGGGGAGGATCTGACACCGGGGATGTACATCCCAGTGTCAGATTATATTAAATTATTAATAAACTATCACTGCCCCCTCACTGACACAATAGATGGCCTGCAGGAACTTCAGGCAGATCAAGGCTCCTGAGGGTAGCTTGTGGTCTGCAGCCCCTCACCGCCATCTTGCTGATACAGTTGATGGCCAGCAGGAACTTCAGGCAGATCAAGATACTAAGGGACAGAATCTGAAACTTGGTGCTTTAGCTGCTACTGTTGGGACTGGGATTTCTCTAGCAACTGTGCTCCTTAGTAACTACTACCATTGCATCCTAGGCAGATTTTCATTTCAGACATTTTCTCCCCTCCTTATTTCTTCTGTGTTCTATCTTTGAATTCTGATTTATTTTCTCTCTCTCCCCCTCAAAACTTTGTCATTTCTAATGTGCTCTACCTAGAAATCTAATTTTGATTTTTTCCCCTCTCTCTCAATACTTTGCTATTTCTGATGTGCTCTAGCTAGAAAACTAATTTTGATTTTCCCTTTCTCTACCTCAAAATGTAATCTTTATCTTTATTTCTCTGTCCCCCCCTCTGCGTCTGTACCTCCACCTGTGCTGTCCCACCCCGTGGAGACTTCTTTGTTCCTTGCCCCCTACTCGTAGTTCCCTTTTAATTGATTTTCCTTCTCCATTATCCTTCTCAGAGCTACATGCACTGACCCAGCCACTAGTCTCTCCTTTTTTTTAATTTTCTAGACTCCTGAACGTAGCCTGTGCAGTCCCTCACCACCCCCTTGCTCACACAGCCGATGGCCAGCAGAAACTTCAGGCAGATCAACGTATTGAGGGATAGAATTTGAAACTTTGTGCCTTAGTTGCTACTGTTGGAACTGGGATTTCACCAGCAGCGGTGCTCCTTAGGAGCTAATACCACTGAATCCTATGCAGTTTTGTGGCCCACCCGCTCACCCTGCCCCCACTCTCACTCCACCCCATGACTCCTATTTGAAATTGCAAAGGGGAGATTACATAAGTGCCTTCCTGTTTCTCTCTTAACCCTTCAAACACAGCACACTGTTTTCAGCTGAAATTCTCCCAACTTTCAAATGAAACCTGCCTGTCTTCACCTTTCAGGTCTCTTTTGTAACAGTAATTAATAGGATAACTCTCTAGTCTTTATAGTTTCCGTAACCAGAACTTTCTCTTCAACTCTGTACATGAATCAACTTTGGAGACTAGCTCTCTCTCTAGTCCCTCTGTTTTTTCTTGTTTAACCAGTACCAGGTGGTTATTTACATGACCTTTTCCTCTCCCTGCTTAAACCCTACCCCCACCTGCATATCTCCCATATCTATTCATAATGTTGTCACTTCAGTTCGTAAAGAGACTACTTTTATGCTGCTCCCTCCTACTATGTGATCAGCTGGATGTGCCAACCTCGGGCATGGCCAGTACCTCTCCTCACTCCTTTAACTTGTCTATGCTGCTCCCTACCCACTGCCTAGGCAGTACCATAACCATATCACGTTCCCCCTTAAGTATGTTTGCCCTATTCCATTTTAACAAAATCATCCTACTCTTACCTCAAAGCAAGAGAATCTCTAAAAGATCTTTCCTTCCTCCTCGCTCCATTCACTAAGTTCTGTGCTTATTGCTCTTATCCAGGGATGTAAAGTTAAGCCCAGGACCCATTAAGGGAGCTAAGACTCTTATCCTAACTGCACCACCTACATGGTCATGTGTTAAACGTCTCAAAGTTGCCCGCATGAATATACAGAGTCTCAGGAAGAAAATGTCTGAGCTTGAGTCTTGGTTCCAGCATTACAAGCCTGACATCCTCTCCATTACTGAAACCTGGTTAAAACCGACTATTTTATCCCACGAACATGCCCTCCCAGCTTTTTCCCCCTTTAAGAGTGATCGGTTCTCTAAGAAAGGAGGCAGTGTACTGAGTTGCACCAAGACAGAGTTGGCAGCATGTGAACTACAGACTTTAAAATTCACCACAGCAATTGAATATCTATTTCCCACAATTACCCTTTGGCAAGTCAAAAAGTTAATTATAGGGTGTGTTTGTCTACCCACATGTACAACTTCCAGTCCTCGGGTGGTACCCGAGGACTGGAGGAAGGCGGATGTGATTCCCCTTCACAAAAGTGGGACCAAGACAGAGGCAGGAAACTACAGACCAGTCAGTTTGACCTCTGTGGTAGGGAAAGTGATGGAGTCACTTCTGAAGGAAAGAATAGTTCAGTACCTAGAGGCCAGTGAGGCACAGGACCCAAGGCAGCATGGGTTCAAAGCGGGAAGGTCATGTCAGACGAATCTAATAGATTTCTTGACTGGGTGACCAAAGTATTAGACCAGGGAAGGGCTGTGGACATGGCCTACCTAGACTTTAGCAAGGCATTTGACACAGTCCCACACAAAAGATTAATAGTCAAATTAACCAGCCTGGGAGTGGGTCCCAGGGTGGTAACCAGGGTAAAACATTGGCTGGACAACAGGACACAGAAGGTAATTGTAAATAGAGTCCACTCTGAAGAAAGAGTGGTTACTAGTGGGGTACCGCAGGGTTCAGTATTGTGTCCAGTCCTTTTTAATGTCTTCATAAATGACATTGCAGAGGGACTAGAAGGAAAAGTATACCTCTTTGCAGATGACACAAAGATCTGCAACAGGGTTGATACACAAGGAGGCGTGGAAAAGATGAGAAGGGACTTGGCAAGGTTAGAGGAATGGTCAGAAGTATGGCAGCTAGGATTCAAAGCAAAGTGCAAAATAATGCACCTGGGAAACAAGAACCCAGGGAAGAATACACAATGGGAGGAGGTAGTAACAACAACAAAAGAAAGGGACCTGGGGTAATCATATCAGATGACCTTAAGGTTAGCAAGCAATGTGAGAAGGCAGTAGGGAGGGCTGGGGTATACTGGGATGCATAGGGAGGCAGAAAACAGGAAGTTGTTATCCTCTGTACAGACAGTTGGTGAGACCCCATCTGAGTACTGCGTCCAGTTCTGGAGACCCCATCTCCACAAGGACATAGACAGGATAGAGGCAGTCCAGAGGAGGGCAACTAAAATGGTGCAGGGTCTGCAAGAGAAGCCGTATGAGGAGAGACTAAAGGAGCTTAATATGTATACTCTTGAGGAAAGAAGGGAGAGGGGGGACATGATAGGAACTTTTAAGTACCTTAGTGGAATCAACAAAGTCCAAGAGGGTAGCATCTTTCAGAAAAAGAGACGTGCAAGAACAAGGGGACACAATTTAAAGATAGAGGGGGGCAGTTCAGGGGCAATGTGAGGAAGTATTAGTTCACAGAGAGGGTAGTGGATGCATGGAACAGCCTTCCTGAAGAGGTTGTGGGGTCTAAAACTGTGGGAGAATTCAAGAATGCATGGAACAGACATAAGGCAATTCTTGTGGGGGGTAGGAAGAAATAGGCTGTTGGTTAACTAGGATCTGTGGCCTATCCTGTGGGTAGGGAAATGGGCAGACTAGATGGGCCAAGCGGTCCTTATCTACCGTCAAAGTCTATGTTTCTATGTTTCCTACTCTGAACTTTTCAGAACTTAGACACTGTTCCTCACAAGGACACTCTCATCTGTGGTGACTTCAATCTAGACTGGCTTGGCACTAACAAAACCCAGTACCAAGCCGCACTCTTGGATGCTAAATTAGAACAAATCCTTGAACAACCAACAGGACTCAATATGAGGTCAGGAAACCATACCTTACTCGACTGGATGCTAACCAACAACAAACACCAAGCGAAATTGTGGGGAATCTACCCTGATGTCCTAAGTGACCACTCCCCCACCTACTGTGTCTGGAAGAATAACCTCCCTTGCACCCCTCCCCCAGAATTAAAAAGTCCTGGGACCTAACTAGGTTCAGCTCAGCTGCATTCCTGAGAAACCTGAACTCCATTGACTGAGCTCCTATAAATTCCCTCCCTGATATAAATCAAGCCCTGGACTTCTTCATTAGCACCATTTCCTCCATTTTCAACTATGATGCACAATTCAAACTAAGAAGGGCTAAGGGTATCAGCTCTTCCTGGCTTTCCCAGGAAATACAGCATTTAATGCACTCCTATGGCAGTGCCTGGAAAATTTTTGAGAAGTCAGACCTTAATTCAGGCTGGCAAACCTATCAGCAATTATGGAATGAATGTAAAGCAAAAATAATCAAGTCCAAGCGCAGCTATTTCCATTCCTTTGCAAGTCAACAATCTTGCTAACCCCCAAAACGTCCGGTCACAAGTCAATGCCCAACTCAAGGGCAAGGAAGGGTCCATCACCCAGACCATGATCGATAATGACATAACTCTATCCACCCCCTTGAAAACAGCAAATGATATGAATCACATTTTCAATGACCTTAATAGGTACAAAAATGGCTTACCAAATGCACCAACCCACCCCAACAAAGCCAGTTCTGATACCCCTACCACTCCCTTCCATCTGAGAATCACCTCCCATGCAGAGGCCCTCAAGCTACTAAACAAACTGGTTCCATGTGATAATGGTGATCGAGGAAAAGTGATCATCGTTTGGGGGAGTGTACAGCACCAAAAATAAATTTTGGTGATGTACACTCGCGGCCAACATCAAGATGGAGCCGGAGACTTAGTTGTTTTTTTTTTTATGTGGAGGGCTTCACTTCCTCCCCCTGCATCCCCTATTAAAGGATTTTTAAGTCTGGGGGGTGCATATTGGAGGGGGTGAAAAAGTAAAAAAAAAAATAAAAACCCCAACCATGAGCAAAACCTCAGCCTGCCACCAATCCACCATGCCACACAGCCAACTCGGCAGCCCACCACCACACTACACCTCATAAACCCTCCCTCCCCTTCTGCCCATCGCATGGTGTGATCTCTCCCCACCTCCCCCACATGTGTGTATACATAGCGACATCCTGTCACTATAGTCGCCGAACCCCCCTCTCTGGTCACCCTCCCTGCCCAGTAGCCCTGTGCACAGGTGCCATGATTGAGTTACCCTTTTTAAAAGCACACAATCAGGGTCACCATTATCACAGGCTACTGATAAACTTAACCCTGATAGCTCCCCAGAATTCGACACCTTACCTCCAAAATTCTTCAGGATTGGTGCCTCTGCTATAGCTTAACCAGTTGCACTATTGTACAATAGGTTCTTCCTATCACACACCATACCTGATAAATGGAAAACAGCAATAGCTGTCCCTGTCCACAAGAGTGGCTAGGCTAATTTTACAGACAACTACAGACCAATATTCATACTGTGTCCCCTAGCCAAAATTCAAGAAAGAATACTATATAATCAGCTATATTCATTTCTAGAATCTACACATGTCTTCACCATCTCACAACATGGTTTATGGAAGTCACATGGGACATACTGTGCTCTCCTAAGGGTTACTGCAGATATCTTTCAAGCTATGGACCAGAAGTGCACTATCAGGGCTGTCTTTGTCGATCTCACAAAGGAATTCGATCTTGTTAATCACCAACTATTACTAGCAAAACTCAACAAACTCAGGTTCGACGCTAACACTCTTTTGTGGTTCTGTAATTATTTGTCTAATTGACTACAATGCATCAAATGGGCTAGTGTAGCCTCTCCCCTAGAACACAACTAAGGGGTCAGTTCTGGATCCTGTTATTTTCCACATTTTCGAATAAACTATTTCACAACTGTGGTGGCACATCAGTACAACTATACACAGACAATGCTATTCCTTATAGATATGACAAAAGAGTCTGCTCCATCAAGTCAGGCCTTGAGATTGATTTCTGTCTGCTTGAAGACTGGTTCAGGCAAAACCTACTGGTACATAATGCAAAGAAAACAAAATCAATGTAGTTCCATGACACTTGCTTTGACCTGTCCTCCGAACAATCCCTCATAATCAACATCTCTGCTGGTATAGCCCTCGAAGGTGTGGACTCCTTTAAATACTTAGGATTAACCCTGGATGTAAATCTATCCTTTGAACCTCACGTTCATAGAGTAATCAAGTCCGTACACCAGAACCTGGGCCTATTATACTGAACGGTCCGTTACTAACCTCCCAATCCCAACAAACTCTTGCCACTGCAACTCTTCTCTCTGGCCTCCTGCATGGAGCCCCACTGCTGCTCTTGGCTACTTCATCTATCCTGTCTAAATTGAAACAAACCTTCTACATGATTGCCCACTTTGCCACAACAGCACCAGCTCAAATGCATCACTGTGACATGCTCAATGCCATTGTTTGGCTGTCCTTTGAGGCAAAGCTTGACTTCCCCTACTATGTACAACCTTCAAACTCATCCACCTTCCCCCCACCCTATCCTCACTAGCCTGCTCACTTTGAAACCCATTACTTGATGTCTACGCTCATCTCACCTCCCACTACTAAGGCTCCCGAAAACAAAGCTGGCCATAGGCAGGAAATCATTCACCTTCCTAGCACCTCACAAATGGAACAACCTGCCACAGGAAATATTTTCTTAAATGACTCTTCCACTGTTAAAAAAATCCTTCAAAGATCTCTTCTTTCCCTGCCTATCTGTACCTGTAAATATGTCCTCCTCATTACCTCCGTCCTTCCCATTACCCACTTGCAATTTCTCAACTTTCTGCTCTGCTTACCCTTTATTTTTCACTTTCTCACTCCCTACTCTACAGCTTCAGTTCATATATCATATTCTAAACATTGTCATGCACTATACATTTTGTACTAATTTATACCAAAACATTTTCAGTTTGATTCTCTGATAGCTACTGTATGTATAATGAAAGATTGGTTATCGATTAACACTTCCTATCCCTCTTAATGTTTGTCTGTGTTGCATATATTGTACATTGACCCTAACACTTACATATTGTGGTTTACTATTTTATTGTGTTGACTGCTCACTGTAACATTTACTCTGAACTGTTTGCTATTTTATTGTGTTGACTGTCACTGTAACACTTACTCTAAACTGTACCTACTGGAAATATATTTCCCCGGGTCACCTCTGAAAAAGGGATATGCTTATCTCAGTGGGCCTACCCGGTCATCAAAATTCAAAATAAATAAAAACATGAATATTTCAGGACACTGTGGGTGGTCTCCCCAGTGTCCCACACTGCCAGGAGGGGGGATCTAGTAAATGCCAACATGGGGATAAGGGGGCCCCCATTCTCAGTAACCATTTATGAAACAATGGGCTGCAGTGGGAGGGGGAGATCCAACACTGAGGGTGGGCATTCCAGTGTCAAATTACAGGGAAAAAAAACACAAATAAACATAGACTGCCACCAGAAACTGCCCCACAGTGTGCATATAACATTGTATGGTACAGCACAGTGAGCATGGTAGGGCTATAATGATAGTAGCCTTGTCAATGACATACGAGTCACATCAACAGATAGCTGCACTGTATGACACAGCTGTCATTTAGTAAACGACAGCTGTGTCATATCATGCAACTGGCTGTTGTTGCCAAAAAACAGCTATCTGTAGAATGTTGATTGCTTTAAACTGTACGTATTCACAAACATAACTTTTTACTTAAATAATTTAAAAAGTACTGAAGTGTGAGATGTAAAACCACAAATGTACATACCTTTGGCCAAAGTATATCAAGCCTGAAAATGTCAGGTTTCAAATCTTTATATTTTTTCAGTTATTGGAGAGCAACACAAAGTCTTAAAAATTGAGACTTTCACGTTTATTGCACCTCTGTAACTTTACCCACACAAAACTGATCTAATTATTTTTTTTCAGGGTTATTGTTTTTATTTGGTGTTTATTGACATACAGAATATGTAAGTTATACAATTAAGACAAAGGATAATAAAGAAACCTGTCCAGAGTGTCTTCTGAAAAGTTGACAGTATAGTCCCTAACTTGTGTTATACGGCAGACATGTGTTCCCAAAACACACTAGTGAAGAACGGCCAAAATTCTGACACAAACTCCCTATCTAGGGCAATTAGAATTAAAATACCTGTTACAATCACTTAAAAAATGATAAATAACAATGAGACGCAGACAGACAGAATGACTTAAAAATAAAAACTAAAGTTCTGCTGAGGAAAAACATATTGCTCTCCTCAAGTAATTCAGGCTCATGAGTTACAAATTCCTTTTTTCCATTCAAATTTTTGTTATATTTTTTAATACAGTACAGAGAACAGATCCTTCGGATACAGCATACATTTGAGAAGGTATTGATAACAAGACAGACCCATTTTCCCCTCCCCTCCCAACACAGACAAGCAGCCTCTGAGGTGTCAGACTTTGATTAGGTACCATGTTAATCCCATTATAAAGAATAAAGGGCATGTAGAGGGTCCCATATCTTCATATACCTATTTAACCTGTTATTGAGACTTGCTATAGCCTTCTCGGGTCTAAGATTAGCTAAGAGCTCATTGAGCCACTCCTTATATGAGATATCATCACTATCCTTCCAGTGGCGCAATACCACTTTTTTGATGGACATAGAAATAAGGGCTATATAGTACTTGTGAGATCTACATAACATTTTCAGGATTAAGAGATCCTGGCACAAAGGCTGCATTTTCAAAATTTCATGTAAATCGACTGAACAGGACAACGTTATTAAGCTGCAAAGCCTAATACACAGGTGCAACTGCACCAGTATATATATATATATCAGTATATACATATATATATATATATATATATATATATATATATATATATACAGTGAAGCCCGCCAGAATGAAGAACAGTGTCACAGGTTTACTGCATCATGACAAAAGGGACTGACTCCCATTGAAATTGCATTGTTTGCTGCAGTAATTCTACTGCAGGATTCTACAGTGCTGTGTTTCATCCTGGTGGGCTTCATTATATATATATATATATATATATATATATATATATATATATATATATAGATGGGCAGGAGTGGAATATGGAAAATAGTCTCACTCCTGCAGAGTGAGCTCTGTATTCTCACAATTGTTTAAGGCATGAATAAGAATGCACAGCTCACTCTGCAGAAGTGGCAATATTTTCTATATTCCACAATCTGCACATCATGTGTGCTATTTATACAATGAGATATGATCTTCAGAAGTGTTATGTTTTTCTGTGTCATTTTCCTGCTTCTGTGTACTCCGTTTTTTTATTTTAGTGTTTGTTAACTGGATAAGCTTGTAGAGATGGCTTGGGAGCACTAGGCAGTTAAGTGACTTGCTCAAAGTCACACTGTGTGGAAGTGGAGTTTGTGAGAATCAAACCCAGATCTGGTGTGCTAGGTGTACTAAACGTATTCAAAGCTCATTACTCTAACCTCTAGGCTATACTGAGAGCACTGTTTGTGTGTTCTGAGTGTGTGTAAGTGTTTCAGAATGGGCTGGAAGTGTTACAAGCACTATGGGAAACAGGTGAATGTGTTTGGCAATGATAATTGAGTTAGTTTCAGCAATCAGTGAGAAACAGAAACTGTGAGGCACTGTCATTTAGAATAATTCAGGATTTCTTAAAAATGTGAGTAGCATAGTAATGGGTTGGGAGTTTTACAAACACTATGGGAAACAGCTGAATGTTCTTTGCAATGTTAATTGATTTACTTGCAAGTAGCAGTGATAAACAGATTTGTGGAGAAGTTCAATTTAGTATGCAGGCTGGAATGAGTGAATGAGTGGCGGCATCAGCAGAATAGGTATATTTGTAAGTTATTTTAACTCCAGTGATGTCATCATAAGTTATTTCACTGCAGTGGAAATAACTGAAGTTATCCCACCAATACTGTTCTCACACCCATTGTATATATATATGTATATATATATATATATATATATATATATATATATATAGATAGATAGATATAGATATATAAACATATTCATTGCAAAAGAACTCCATTAATGCATCAGTTAGGGTTCATAGCTCAGCGACAAAAGCATTGAAATGTGGTGTTAGGGTTACCACCCCTACCACGACACCCCCCACCCACCCTCCACATAGCAAGAGATGTCGGGTGTGCATGGGGTCATCAGACCCAACTCTCAACACATTCCATATGTAAACAAGCTGACATGCTACAGCATAGGAGAATAGGGTGAGAGTTAGGCCTGACAATCCCATGACACACCCATATGTCTGTTGGTGTATGGAGGGGGGTGGGGTGGGGTGGTAGGGATGGGAACTCTAACATAGAATTTTCAAATTTTATTGCTATACTATCAACCCTAACTGACGCATTAATGTTTTTTTTTTTTGCAATGAATGTCCCTTCTTTTTGAGAAAGTGTAATGTAACTGATAACTGGTATGTGTATGTGGGACAGCAGGCCCTCTAGGCCCTGCGCTTCCACTTACCCATAACTACAGAGCTGTACATAAACCCTATAGGGCAAGGAACCCTTGTAACAGTAATGTGTCAATATCTCAGCAACCGTAGCAGCTATGAAAAACAATCCAAGTGTCGTTGTAATCATGACAGCATAACCTCCATGGGAGATACAGTTACCACATCTGTATCTCGCATGGTTTACAAACTATGGGCACTGAAATGTGCTGAAAAGGCACCCTTGGAACCGCTGTGTTACTAATTTGCCTGTATCTCCATAACTGTAGCAAGTAGGAAACAAATTCCACTCCTGGTATAATTTGTGACTTCCAGACTTGTTTCTGCAGCTCTGTTCACCAGGTAGTGAAAACACTGTATCTTGCTTCAGTTTTGAGATACAGGCACTGAAAGGTGTCACGGATGCAGCAATGTTATCCTACGAGAAATTTCTCAACTTTGGAACACTGTAACTTTGTGCCCATTGAATGTTTTGGCAGCAACCCACCAAAAGGCAGACTAGGTGGGCCAAGCAGTCCTTTTCTGCTGTTAAAGTCTATGTTTCTATCTGTGGGACCAGTGCTTGCCACACTGCAAATGTCAGCCCCAAAGCCCCAACCATTTTGTTGCAGGGGGATGGAAAAGATTTGCAGTTCTTTTGCAAATTGCAAATGTTTCACAAAAAACAGCACAACACTTTTGTGTTTGCAAAAGTGTCATGGCCATTTCTTTTGCAATTTGTGAAAGTATTGGGGCTATGATTTTAAAAATGGCATTTATGAGGGGGTTTGCCCACCCAGAAAGATAGGGCTGGCATCCTCAGGACCCGATCAGGTAAACCCAACAGTCAGTGTTTACCTAGGGAGTCCCAAATTTAAAAGTCAGACATTTTTCTCTCTAACTAACTGAAAACAAGATGGCAGCAGCACAAAAGTTAAAGGGCCATTTGCGAAATGAAAATGTACTGGCGGCAGCTTTCATGAGACACATTATGTATTTTTTTCCCATTGACTATAATGGGAATTGTTTTTTTTTAATAACTTTTGAATGGTTTAATATTTTTTCACCAAATCTTCAAAAGGCACATCAGTGACACAGACTGCATCTTCCCTGAAGATTACACACCAAATGAACAAATCATACAAGCTGTGGGCATGAGCAAAGAAAAGTTCAAAAAGCAATTTTTTTGTTTGTGGTTTTTGGCATTCTGCAGCTCTGCAACCGTACATCTGACTATAATGCTACTTGCCAGATGTGGATATCTGTGGTACTAGACTGCACATGCAAAATGTCAGACAAATCTGTCATACAGTGGCAAAGTTATTAAGGTGCACGATTTGAGGTTTAACATTAAAGTGCTTACTCAACCCTAACTATAGTGCCACTAACGTGGCACTATATATATATATATATATTATCATGGAGTGGTAGCGTCACTCTAGTTAAGAGTTAAATAGGCACTTTTATGTTAAACCTCAAATTTTGCATTTTGATAACCTTGTAATCATTCAATGGATTTCCACAAAATTTTGCATGCTCAGTCTCCTAGAGTAGATCCCTTGACATGCCAAGTTGCGTGTCCGTTGGAATGGCAGATTTTGTGCTGCCGTAGTGAAAAAAAACTCTTTTCACAGTTTTGTCATCATGCTGCGGCCAAACAGTTTGGAATTTTGATCTGCAAATTTCAGGGTTCAAAGTGCTTGGCACACTGATCTTGTCTGCATTAGTTTGGTGAAAAAATGTTAATCAGTTCCAAAGTTATTTAATTTTAAACTTCTGGGTTCTGAGTATTCTCAATTCACTCTTTTTGACAGAGGAATGGAACAAAAAAGAATTTTGCTCTGACAGACTAGGATCCTTTTTCTTGAGGGGCCAATCCTTCTTCACCAGAACAAAGTTTTTTTTGTGAGCCACCATCTTGTTTTTTGATTTTGCCAGAAAAAAACTGCCATAACTGTGCCCAGGGATGTCTGTTTCAGACATCTACATATGTATCTTGCTCATCGGGAGTTGATGAGCTTTTCTATCTGGTTCTTTTGATTTGTATACCCATATAATTGTTTTTTTAACCTGTTTAATTCCTTTTTTGCCACTTGCTAAATTCCTTTTTCACTAATCCTTATTAGTCATGGAGGAAAAGGAAATCAGCTGGCAAAAAAGGATTGCCCCATTTCACGACCAGATGGCCATGCCAGTAATCATTTTTCAGTAGCTAATTTCTTTTTTCACTATGATGAAAAAAGATGAAGAAAAAGGAAATTGGCTGGTGAAAAAGGAATACCAGCATAGCCATCTGGTCGTGAAAAGGGGTTATCCTTTTTCCCCAGTCAATTTGCTTTTTCACCATGACGAATAAGGATGCTGAAAATGGATGTAGAATGGTGAAAAAGGGTTGTCTGCATGCTCTAGCCTCTATGCTACTCTGCCAGGTTTACTGAGAGACACTCTGATCCTCATTCTTTTTTTTTTTAATTAAATATGCTTTATTAAGTTTTTTAAAGACATACAAAATCAATACAGTGCATCTTACATGGAATAAAGCAATGTATGAGAAACTAATACAATTCAGAGGATAAATGTCTAAACATCCCCCCTCACCCCCCCTTAACCCCCCACAAACAGAAACTATACCAAACTCCTCCCAAACTATTCCCCTCAAAATCTTCCTTCCCCAAAAAACTCCCTCCCTCCCAAGAACCAGAACAGAACAGTAAGAAAAGTCATAATATACACTCTACTCACAACCTATATCATTGTGTAGGAGCAATTAACCATAATTCATGGAATTTCTCCCATTTAGTGTTCTAATGGGAGATTGCATTCCTATAGCTAGCAGTAGCTTTCTCAATCCATAAATTATATAATAAGCTAGCAAGCCATTCTTGATAAGTGATGGAATGTTGGTCTTTCCAATGATTTAATACTAATTTTTTCACCGTGAGGGAAATTAGGTTAATAAAGTACCTTCTTTCTTTCAGCATAACTGTTGTATAATCCCTTAATAAACAAACTGTGGAGTAAAAAGGTCTTGTAAACCCAGCAGGGGATCCGCTCTAATTTTGATTAATGACCAAAGGGGGGTGACCAGGGGACAATCCCAAAAAATGTGAAGCAGGGAGCCTTGCATCTGACCGCATCTGAAGCATTTGTCACTTAGGAGCCTGTCCATCTTATATAGTTTAGTGGGGGTCAAGTGTATAGCATGTAAAATATAATATTGTATGAGCCTAAGCTTATCATTAGCACTATATGAATAGATCATGCCCCATAACTTTGCCCAATTAAGACAATTATCAGAGAAAGTGTCATTTGAGTATTGTGAGTAATCCACTTTACCTGGGTTCCTCTTAATATATAAGGCTTTAACAAAACCGGAAACAGCATGAGGTTGCCCAGCCATGGACTGGAACTCCAAAAATGTCTCACAATGGTTAATATCCCAATGGGTCAAACCAAACCAGTTAATGAGCATGTGCCTCACCTGGTAAACATGAAAAATATGCTTGGAAAGGATGTGGAATTTCCCTAATAAATCAGAAGCTGAGCACAATGAGCCCTGATTAAGTAAATCCACAACCTTTGTATTTGTAGGTAAGACTGGATTCTGTAAAGAAAGCATAGTTTTACCTACCTTAAAATTGGGATTACCGTACAGTGGCTGTGAAATATCTTTGGAAAACAAAATCTCTAGTGATCTGCACAATTGATTATGGACCTTAATTGAAGTGAATATAGCCGTGGGCCACAATGATGCAGGTAATTTTTTTAGGGAGAATATACCAGAGACTCTCAGGAGACAATTTGGAACTCTTAAGTTCATGCTCTATTCGCAGCCAAAGGGGAATATATTGGGAGTGAGAATCATTTGAAATGGGAGCAATCCAATGCATATATTTGGCGATATGACTGGCCAAATAATAGTGGTAAAAATTTGGGAGTTGCAGACCCCCTAAAAGTTTAGGGGCACACAGGCAAGAATAGGATCTCCGAGGAGGTTTAGATTGCTATAAAAATCCAGAAATCATACTCTGGAGTTTGCAGAACCAAGATAAGGGGAGATAAATATTCAACATATTAAGGGGGTAAAACAATCTAGATAACACGTTCATTTTAATCACATTGATTCTACCTTGGAGGGAAATATATAGAGGGGACCATCTAATTAAATCTTGCTGGAGGGTTAGAAGCAAATTATCAAGGTTGAACATCTTCAGGAGAAAGACTAAGGGCACCAAAATAATTCTGAGGTACTTAAGTCTGTTGGTCCAAGTCATATTGAAACCAGTCAGATCCCCTCTGTGAACCTGGGAATTAAGCAGCATAACCTCAGTCTTATTGATGTTCAACCTGTAGTTTGATAGCCAACTAAATTCTGCTATTATATCTAAAATTACAGGGATGGCTTTAGCTGGTTCCACTGTATGCAGTAAAATGTCATCCACATAGGCTGGCAATTTAAGTTCTAGTGGACCAACTGGAATGCCCGGTATATTTGCAGATACCTGTAATTTACGGAGCAGAGGGTACAAATACAAGTTGAGCAACAAAGGTGACAGTGGACATTACATCCCTGACGTGTGCCTGAGAACAATGGGAAATTGCTAGAAAAGAGCCCATTACAATACATTTTAGCCCTAGGATTAGAGTATAGGCACCTAATCCATGTAATAAACTCAGGAGGGAGCCCAAACTGGGCCATAACGCTAAAGAGAAAAGGCTAGCTTACCCTATCAAAAGCTTTCTCCACATCCAGGTAGACCAATGCCATTGGTGACTCCGCCTCCCTGGTTATGGAGAAATTATGGGCAAGTTTACGAAAATTATCCAGGGGAATTTTACCACCCACAAAGCCTATCTGTTCCATGGAGATTAATTTACCCCAAACTTTGGCAATCCTAGAGGCCAAGATTTTGGCTAGAATTTTTATATCATAATTCATCAAGGATATCAGCATGTAATTCCCTACTTTATCCTTGGGTTTCGCAGGTTTAGGCAAAACAATGATGGTCGCTTCTAGTAGGGTGGAGTCAACTATCCCATGGGAACAGATATGGGCATGCAGTTCTTGAAAAATAGGGGTAAGTTCTTTCACAAAAGTAAGGTAAAAATTTGATGGATAGCCATCTGGTCCAGGAGCTTTATTGGGTGAGCAGAAGTTATCTCTATTGTCGAAATGGGAGAGATTAAATGGGACCTCTGCTCTAGATCGAGGGTGGGAAGGGAAAGCTGGGAAAGGAAGTCCTGGATTTCTGTTTGAGTAGGGGTATTTTCTGGGAGAATATTTAGTTTCCTATAAAAAAGTTCAAATTCATCCACTATGGATTTAGGATTTGTCAAGAGACCCCTACCATCTGCAGTAGATAGTGATGTAACCAGTCTAGACTCCTCCTGTTGTCTCAGTTTCAGTGCCAGGAATGCCCAGCTTTGTCACCTTGATCCAGGTATTTGACATGGGTCTTAAACAAGGCATATTCTGCCTTCTCTCTAAGGGTCTCCGCATATTGGTCTTTAAGAAGCGTGAGACTAATTAAATCTTTGTCGGAAGGAAAATTGGGCACTACGTCCTCAAGGGTTTGGATAGAATTCAGTAAAGATTTTGCAGCGGTCTCAATTTTCTTTTTCTGGGTAGAGGCAATTCTAATAAATTCCCCCCTCAGAAACACTTCAATGAACACCAAAGTTGATCGTATGCAGTTATAGAACCCCTATTTTGGTCTATGTATTGAGTGATCAGAAAACTGACCCTGTTTACCATGTCTTTCTGAAAGAGCAATTGGCGATTTAGTTTCCACAGAGTGATCTTAGGAATGCTTTGGGGTACAGTACCATCAAACCATACCAAGGAATGATCAGATAGCACCCTTGGGGAAATACTACAGTCAAACGGGCCGAACAACATAGCCTGATTTACTAAAAAAAAGTCCAGGCGAGAATAAGTTTTATGATAGGGCGAAATAGAAGGTAAAGTCCCTCACATTGGGATGTTTTAGGTGCCAGGGATCAGAGATCCCCAGCCCTTCCATCATTTCATGTAGAGACCCCTGCGCAGGGGATAACATACAACTTTTCTGGGTGGAACTATCCAACATAGTATCATATGTGATATTCCAATCCCCAGCAATGATTAATGGCAATTGCTTGAAAGGAGCTAACATAAGGGCTACTTGTGCAAAAACTTCAGGAGAAGAATAATTAGGACTGTACACTGTACCCAAAATAATTTCTCTATGATCAAGCAGACCTCTTAGAAAACGGAACCTCCCTTGTACATCCTCCACTTGCTGTAACACTTGGAATTGGGTCCCTCTAGTAAATAAAATCGCCACTTCTCTTTGGGAAGTGGAGTTGCCAGCTGCATAGACACAGCCCATTTGTTCTCTGCTGAAGAGAGTACCCTCACTAGACAGCAGATGTGTCTCCTGCAAGAAGACAACTCCTGAATGCATTAAAGCCAAGTGCTTAAGGATCTGGTGGCATTTTATTCTATTCCGTGCCCCCTTAACATTCCATGAGGCTATTCTCATAACTATTAATAAGATTTGGACAGTTTGGAAGAGTGAGATAACCAAAAATTAGAATAATTATTTTGACAATTATCCATGATAATAACCCCAATGACTGGCTCCATATCCCTCCTTCATTATTTCCCAGCACAACCCTAAAATAATTATACCCCAAATCAAATATGTATCCCCAGCCTCAAAAGAATTCCCTCAGAGGCATATATACACATCCCTTTAGTATGCCCCAACATAATTATAAAGTAAAATATCCCCAGTCCCGACGACTGACCACTCCGCTGATCAATCGGTGTAATGAATGTCATGCTGCCCCAGAAATCACCTCCCCCCCGTCCAATCCTTTATCAGTAATGAAGTTTAAACCCCTTTTAACAAACAGTTTAATCACAAAGAACTAAACATTCAGCTATTAAGAACCATATACCATTGAATGTGCTAAGCTAGATGCTTAACTATTCAACAGGTTTTATTCTAATTATCGCACAGTTAGTGGATGAGATTTGAATTACACCACTCTTCTGAACTAACGAGCTAGAACAAAACATATAACACAGAACCTGTACATAAACCCCCCCTTGCAAGGCAAAGTGGAGACCAACTAGATCCCACCACATCATAATCCAATGTGCATAATTAACTCCCTAATGGAACTGAGGAAGATGAAAGAAATACTTTCCAAATACCTCAGCTGCAACACAAACATAGGGTTATCAACAACAGACTTACAAGCCTATTAAGTCATGCTAATAGACTACCCTAAGCCTATTGAATGAGTTTTATAACAGGAGAAATTACAGACATTGTGCTAGGCAGGGTATAAACAAAAACTTGTAATACGAGAAATGTCCACTAGATGACACTCTGTACTGCACAATAGTTGGAGAGAATTCACTTGATTAGGTCAGGATACCATTTCTTGCATGTTTCTCTAGCTACCTCTAGTGATTAAAAAGAATGCCACTGCTCCTCACGGTTGACTTGTAGAGTAGCCGGATAACACACTCTAAATCTGATGCCAGCAGACACCAATTTAGCGACTAGAGGGTGAAGAGTTGAGCGCCTCTGATGAACTGAATAGGGCAAATATTGAATGATGCGGATTCTTTTCCCAGCCCATTGTACTTCTGCCACCTCTCTCAACTTAGACAAAACATATTGCTTGTCCAAAAAATTTAGTAGTCGAAAGATGAAAGGCCGAGGGGGAAACCCAGTGAAGGCATGGGGCGAAGCAATCTATGGGCCCTCTCAATGATATAGGTGGGCCCATTTGGTGATGGCCCCACAAGCTTATCGCACAGTTTTTGAGCAAATACAACTGCTTGACAACCCTCTTCCGCCTCGGGCAGGCCCAGGACCACTAGATTATTCCTTCTCGAGCGACCCTCGAGAGCCTCTAAGCGATCTTCGGTCTTCTTCAGTCGGTGACACAAGGACACAATATCTGGATCTAATCTTCCCCTCCAGTCATCCCGAGATGAGATTCTGGCTTCGTTGTCTTTAGTTCAGACGTGAAGTTGGTCAAGGGATGTTTTCAAGCCTTTAAATTCAGCTGTAAGTGCGAGCAGGGTTTCCTTCATTGGAGCTAACTCCTCCAGAAAACGATCCACTGTTAAGGCGCCCTGCTGCTTCGGTGGTGGGGGGATATCAGTTCCACCAGCCTTTGCCCTTTTAGCATCCTTGTCTTTTGCTGGAGTCAGTGGGCGAGTGTGGCATAGAGACTGTGGTTTAATTCTGCATCCATTCTCCAGACAATCTGTAGAAATATTATCTTTAGTATACCCCAAGCCGTCTGCAAGTTGCTGAGTGAAAATATATCGCCATGGAAGACCGTTTAAGCACGACTAGCAGTGTTAGGTAAAGGAGGGCAGGGGAGCCTTCTGAAGATGTGTCTCAACAGGCAGCCATTCCACTGGAAGTCATGATCCTCAGTCTTATAGTTTTCCATGCTTATGCATAAGTAACACAACACCCATCGTATTCCCATCCACCACAGTATTCTCATCTGCCATATTGTTTCATTGACCTTGACACCTGGATCATAAACTGCCAGCAAGGCCAGTTGATATAATTTTTTACTTCAAAACTGGCAGATGCCTGTGTGTGTAAAAAAACACAGAAAAGAACAGCTTGTAATATTTATGTGGCGATTTGTACCTCAGACACAGGTCATCTTGCCTTTGGTTTATGCAAATTTCTGTTGTCTCACTTGATATCTAAAAAGGCCCTAAAGAAACAGACTTGTATTTGATTGAAAAAAAATGTTTGATAGTAAGTATTATTGTGGCATCTTTTATTTTCTTTAAAGATGGATGCATACTATTGTTATACCATGCAGCGTAGGTTACTAGTGCAGGTCCTTTGTGAGGCACTGTATGAGAATCATGATCCTGAATATTTTATTACCATGATGAAATAATTATTTTTTATATTCAAACATTGCTTTTCCCCTTGTGATGCACTGTGAGACTGGTACAATCCATGTGGCGATTTGAACCTCGTTAGCACAGATACAGCACAGCTTGTTGTGGCATTCACACTACTGTGTAGCTTTACAAAGAAACACAGAAACATAGAAACATAGAAAGTGTCAGCAGATAAGGACTGCTAGGCCCATCCAGTCTGCCATTAGGCCCTATACATTATATGTGGCCACTGACCCTAGGTGATCAATGGCATTTCATAACTCCCTTCCTTCTCAAGTTTCCCTTGTGCCTGTCCCAGGCATGCTTAAACCCCTCCACTGTGCTTGCCCCCACTACCTCCAGTGGCAGAGTATTCCAAGCATTGACTACCCTTTCTGTGTGTAAAAACTTCCACACATTGCCTCTTAATCTACCCCCTTCCAATTTCATATTATGCCCCTTGTTCTAGTACTTTTTCTGCATTGGAAAAAGTCCCCCACCTGCACCTTGTTTATGCCCTTGTGGTACTTGAAAGTTTCAATCACGTCCCCCCACTGACTCCTCTCCTCCAGTGAGTACATACATTTTGGGAGCCTTCCTACAGATATAGGCTAGTACCTTACTAGTAAAACATTTTGATTAATGATGCATATAAAAAAAGAATGCACAGTTTAGTTTTACTATTTTGTATTAGCCATTGTGGACTGAGTTCAGTAGGTCTGGTGTGCACTGCTATATGAGAACATCGACTGACAATGCTTATGAGAAACAGGGCTTACAGTGCTGATTTGCTTGCTGCAGAAAACTCTGTTTACTTCTAAAATATATCATTTGCACACATAATTGTAAATGACATATCTGAAAATGTAGACTACTCAAGGTATGCAAATGAGCCATGACACAGCATGTCAGATTCAACCTGCAGCAAGCAAATCAGCAATAAAAGCCATGTTTCTTGTTACATTCCCAGCCCCCATTCTTATATAGCAGTGCACTTTGGGCCTACAGAATTCACCCCTCAATGCCTAATAAAACACAAAAGTAAACAGTGCATTTTTTTTCTAGTCCAAACTCACATCTCTCGCATGTTACTGTAGAACTAGAAATATTAACATAAAGTTTGTTTTGTGGGTTGGGATCAGGCAGCATGTTAGTGCAAATTTAACTTATGGCTGTAAGAGAGATCACTGACTGCAAGCAGCACTCTCACAAGCTTTAGAGTTACCCCTTAGATTGCAGTCACTTAAGATCTGCTGCTATTTCTGAAAACCCCCTTTTCCACTGATTGAGCACAACTGTCTGAGTGTTTCTTACAAAAATAGAAAGAAGATAGCACTTTTCCTTTCAAAGGAAGGACATTTTCCCTTTCAGACCATTTTGTGTTTTTTTTCCTGTCAATTTGTGCAGTCAGTCTTTATAGAGAGCAGTCAGGCAACTGTTCTTTTTAACAGCTTGGTGGTCATACAATGGAGTTGGGAACAGAAGAAACCTAGGCATAGAAGGTATGGCAGGTTCACAATAAACACAGCAATAGAGTCAAGCCATACAAAGGCAAAAGTACTGGACTTTAGGAGGGCTGACTTTGCCAAAATGGGTGAGTGTCTAAGGAATGCACTAGCAAATGGGCAGGAAGGAGGGGTGGAAGAACAATGGGGAATAATAAAAACTGCCATCACAGAGGTAACGAGCCTTTGTGTGAAGCAAATAAACAAAACAAAATGATGTAACAAACCACTATGTTTCTCAAAGGAAGTGGCAGTGAAGGTTCAAGAGAAAAAGAAAGCATTCAGGAAGTACAAGGAATCGCAGAAGGAGCAGGATAGAGAACTGTATCAGTTAAAGCAAAAGGAAGCTGGGAAGGCAGTCAGAACAGCAAAGGCCCAAACCGAGGAAAAGATAGCCAACTCAGTTAAGAAGGGGGATAAAACCTTTTATAGGTACATCAGGGAGCGAAGGAAGACCAAGGGAGGGATAGTGAGGCTTAATAAAGGGGAGGGAGGGTGGGCAGAGGGAGACTGTGAAAAAGCAGAGATACTAAACAAATATTTTTGCTCAGTATTTACAAATGAAGAGGGGAGGTACCTAAAACAAACAGTAGAAACACTCTGGATACAGAAGTTGATACCAGCCCATTTACAGAAGAAAGGGTTCTGAAAGAACTCTTAAAACTGAAGGTGGACAAAGCAATGGGGCCTGATGGGATTCATCCCAGAATTTAAAGAACTAAGGGTAGAACTAGTGACACCACTGACTACCCTTTTTAACAAATCATGGGAGGATGGGGTGGTACCCGAGGACTGGAGGAGGGCAGATGTGATTCCCCTTCATAAAAGTGGGAGAAAGGCAGAAGCAGGAAACTACATACCTGTTAGTTTAACCTCAGTGATAGGGAAAATGATGGAATCACTTCTGAAGGAAAGAATTGTCAAGTATCTAGAGGCCAGAGGGGCACAGGACCCTAGGCAGCATGGATTCACAGTGGGAAGGTCATGCCAGATGAATCTGATAGATTTATTTGACTGGGTGACCAAAGTAGTAGATCAGGAAAGGGCTGTGGACATGGTCTACCTAGACTTTAGCAAGGCATTTGACACAGTCCCACACAAAAGATTAATATACAAGTTAGCCAGCCTGGGAGTGGGTCCCAAGATGACAGCCTGGGTAAGAACTGGCTGGAGAATAGGACACAGAGAGTATAGTAAATGGAGTCCACTCAGAAGAAAGGAGGGTTACTATGGGGCTACCGCAGGGTTCAGTATTAGGACCGGTCCTCTTCAATGTCTTTATAAGCGACATTGCAGAGGGACTGGAAGGAAAAGTATGTCTCTTTGCAGATGACACAAAGATCTGCAACAGAGTTGATGCACAGGGTGAGGTGGAAAGGATGAGAAGGGACTTGGCAAGGTTAGAGGAATGGTCAAATGTATGGCAGCTTAGATTCAATGCTAAGAAGTGCAAGGTAATGCACCTGGGAAACAAAAACCCAGGGGAAGAGTACACAATGGGGGGTGAGATACTAACAGCAACAAAAATGGAAAGGGACCTGGGGGTAGTCATATCAGATGACCTAAAGGTGGGCAAGCAATGTGAGAGGGCAGCAAGGAGGGCTGGGGGGATACTGGGATGCATAGGGAGAGGCATCACCAGTAGAAAACAGGACGTTATTATCCCTCTGTACAGACAGCTGGTGAGACCCCTTCTGGAGTACTGTATGCAGTTCTGGAGACCCAATCTCCGCAAAGACATAGACAGGATGGAAGCTGTCCAGAGGAGGGCAACTAAAATGGTGGAGGGTCTGCACCGAAGACGATGAAGAGAGATGAAAGGAGCTTAATATGTATAGCCTCGAGGAAAGGAGGAGAGAGGGGACATGATAGAAACATTCAAGTACCTCAAGGGAATCAACAAAGTCCAAGAGGGTAGCATCTTTCAAAAAAAGAGGTGTGCAAGAACAAGAGGACACAATTTGAAGATAGTTGGGGAAGTGCTCAGAGGTAATTTAAGGAAGTATTTTTTCACAGAGAGGGATGTGATGCATGGAACGCCTTCCGGAGGTGGGTGTGAGTCAAAATCAGTGGTGGAATTCAAGCATGCATGGGACAGTCATAAGGCCATTCTAGGGGGTTGGGGTAGGAAGAAGTAGGCTGCTGGTTAACTAGGATCTGCAGCTTATCCAGTAGGTAGGGAAATGGGCAGACTGGGTGGGCCAAGTGGTCCTTATCTGCCATCAAATTCTATGTTTCTGTGTTACTGCATGTGAGGGTGGTTAGGGTAAGTGCTACGATTACGGTGCAATGAGCTACTATACCATATGGTTTGGCATTTATGGTGATTGTGATCTGGTTCAACTGATACTTTGTATTGTATTTATTTTTTTTTTTTTATGCCCCCTTGATTTGCTTCTATTTTGGCAGTTAGGCTGTCTAGTACTAGTACGGGTTAGGAGATGGCAGACTGGACTGAAACAACACCACATGGTTTGGTGTTCCTGGTGACTGCAATCGGGTTCAGCTGTTACTTTTCCATGTAGTTATTGTATTTATTTTCTTTTTATGGCCCCTTGATTTGCTTCTAGTATGCTTTTGGTGGCTAGGATGCATGCTGTAACCAGGGATGAGAGACTGAGACAATGGCAACGGTAGGACTAATTCACTAATAGCAAATGGCTAGCGGTCGACTAAAACGTTTCGCTGTAAACATGTTTTCACTAAAATGTACTCACCTGCGAATATAGAATAAATACTTTTATATGAATATTTCTAGTTCTATAGTATTACAGAAACTATTGGGAATTTCAAAAACAGAGTCTGCAATAGAACCGAGATCCTTCAAAATACCAAGTTGCTGCTGCAGAGCTCCATGCATTTTGAATCTTTGTTGTCATTATAGCTCATTTCTGTTCTATTGCAGACTCCATCTAGTTCCCAAAACTCATCATTTGCACTAATTGCAAGAAAAGTGAATTTTCATAGTAGAATATTCACATTATGTAAATAAGTTGTAACACAGCACAACAGATTCAACAGGCATGGAGCTCTGCAGCAGCAACCTGGCATTGTGATGCTTTTCATGTTGTATTACAGACACCTTTATTGAAATGCCCCACAATAAGTGTCAATGCTGTTTGCCATCATAAGTTCAAAAGAAAATATGTTGAGTTTCTGCTGTAGTGTCTACACATTTTGATTTATTACTGTGTGTGTGGGGGGGAATGATGCTTGAATGCACGCACATACGCACACGCACACACACACACTCACGCACGCACACACAAGGAATACTTTCAGTTGTCCTCCATGTCATTAGGGAGCACAGCTGCACTACAAAGAATATGTTTATTTATTGCATGTTTACTGCTTTTACCTCAAAATAAGCCTCAACACATGGGAGAAATTATGTCTGCTCATAGATTTGATTGTGAAAAAAAAATGTCCTGAGCTATCACACAAGGAGCTCTTCCGGTTTTGGAAAAAAGCACAAACTTAATTTACTGCCAAAACAGGACTAAGAAATGCTAGAAAATAAACCAGACAGTTAGATTTGCTTAGTCTAAATCTGGGATATAACTGTTTACTTAAACTGGGGAAAATGTGAATATCTACTTCTTTCAAAACAGCTGTTTCCTTCATTAACAGTGCTCAAACATGCCACAAAAGTGGTGCATTGGTATGAGGGGGTTAACTTACAGTACTTTGCCTACAATCTGCTGAACAACCTTAAATCCCCTAAGAGGTTCTGGAAGGTTATACACCCTGCTTGATCCCTCTATGCAGCCTACGTCCACCATCCTCAAGCTAGGAAACTCACCTGTCCCTGTCCCAACTGAGGTTGCTAAAACCTTTAAAGGACAATTAAACCCCTCATTTTCACAATAAGCTATTTTAAAAATCTAGCTTCATAGAAAGGTAAAGGAAAGACTGCTGTTTACATTGATGCTAAAACTGCATTTATATAACTAACATAAATGCAGTTTTGTAGCATTTGAAAAAATGTAAACATCAGCCTTCCCATTTTAAAACTCCCACTGTGTCTGCTTCCTAAAATGGCCACCAAAGGTGCTATGTGATGTCATCAGAGCCTCAGGCAGACAGCTACCTTGCTGTCTGTAGTGCCAACAAGCACACTTTATTCCACATTGCTTAGTATTGTGTCACAAAAGTAAACAAAATCATGACTTAACATGAGTATTATTTTGATCAATACACATGTTAGGCTATGATTTTGTTGTGTTTGCTTAATTTAAAAATGCATACACTGATTTTAATCTGACTGCTTTGTATGAAAACACTAGTGCAAACAGCAGTACAATAAAACATTTGAGATACCTGGTGGTCTAGTGGTTATGTTGAAGTCCCAGTCCAGTCCAGTGGCAACATTATCTGTTTTCTTCAATTTTAGCAAGGTATTCCACATGTATAATGCTGAAGAAATAAATAAATCCATTTCTGAGAGATGACTTACCCATTTTTACACCCCCCCCAGCCATCAGCCTGCTCGCTTGCCTGCTGTCAATCACTCCGACGATCCATTGCATGCACTCTACTAGAAAATAACGGTGGCATGTATCCTGTTATCTTGGTGAAGAACAAAATAGCTGCAGACATGTTTTCCATTGTATTTTGTAGTCAGCCTTCATGTTAGGTTGCCGCTCGTCTGCTGTCACACACTCCACTGTGTATCAACTCCAACCGATGTGTCACACACTGCTGTGTTTATTCTCCTCATCATATGATCCAGAGCCACCTATCTACCCAGTTGCACAACAAGCAAGACTGTTTACAATCTCCTACAAGATCCTCTTTGTAAAAAAAACACACATTGTTACTGAGAGGGTCCATCCTTTCCGGCGTGCACTTCTGAATGATATCATTCAACAGTGCCCGCCAGGGAGGATAGACCCTTTTGACAACAACTTATGCTTTGTCCCTGTTGGTAATACTCTATCCACCCCCTATACATCATGTCCGGTTTCCCCCAGGGCTCCATCCATGGTCCAGTTTTCTTCTTTGCTTCTTGCGTGACCTCCCCTACACCTATGTCTCTTCCCACACACACATGAATGCAGATAACACAGATCTGTTTGCTACAGATGTCTTAGTTCCTGATCTGGAATCCTCACTCCAGCATGCTTTGACAATGTCCAGGACTGGTTCCATGCAAAACAACTGTCATTAAATCCCAACAAACTGTCTCACATTCAGCAATAGATAGAAATTGGCAAGGCTCAAATATACACCTGTCTTCTCAACTTAAGATGGAAAACTGTTTGAATAGGTGCCCCTTTTCTTTTTTGGTTTTTACATTTCATTATCTTCTCCTGGACCAGCCCCCTTCCTCCCACCTTCCCAGCCCTGTCACCCCAGCATCCACTGGTACTCACCCCATGCTTGAGGTGCCAGCTAGCTGGGTGTGGCACCTGCAGACAGTCCAAATCATCCCACTGGTCTGTGGTAATTTCATCCTCTAGTTTTTCTTCCCCACCACAGAGTGCGGGACAAGCATGCAACAATGCCAATGGTGGAGCCGCGCATGCTTCTGTATGCAGCACGCTGGTTGTCTGCTTCATCTCCACCCCCTATTTGTGGAATTGGTGTACCAGCCTCCAGCCACCACTAGGGGCCAGGCATGCACCAATCTCCCGTGCCGCCCCTCCCTGGGAAAGGAGAGCTGTTCTCCTTATGCTCAATCCTCTCCCACCCCAGGTGACCTTCTTGCACCATGAACAAGGGTCAACAGTGTGGCAGGAGGTAAGGCATTGCTGCCTCAGCCCTCCATGCCACTGAGCCAGCATAGGTAGCCCATTTCAAGTACATAGAGGTATGGCTGGATCGAGAGTGGTGTGCAGAACAAAAAAAAAAATCATGCCTTACTTTCCAGGTCTAATGTGAGATTATCCTTAAGATGATCTTTTTTTTGTACATTATTATTTTGCTCCATTATTACAGGAAACACTCCCAGGCATCCACTGCACTCCATGAGCTGTACCTCACACCTGACGCTCGCTTCTTCACCCCTCAACAGCCCGGCAGATCCCCTGGCTCTGCACCCCCCCCCGAGGTGAGGCCGCTATATCCGCCCAGGTTGCTCTATCTGTAATCCAATGTGCCAGCTGGGCGGTTGGCTTGTGAGGACAGAAGCCTGGTGCTGGAGTGTGGCTCAGCATGAAGAGGTGCCGTCGCCTATCCCCGAGGATGGGGATTTTCTTAGAGCTTCCTCCCCTGGGAGTGTGGCATGCAAATGAAACTTGCCCATGGCTGCTCTGCTGGTGTCTGATGCACTCCTGCCCCTTACATTGGCTGGTGTTCCTGCAGTGCCCCTGATCTCTATCAGGGGCTGTTAAGACACCGCACAACCATGGATCCCTCCCCAGGGAGAGGAGAGCTGTTCTCCAGATGCTCCATCCTCTCCCTCCCCTGCCGACCCCTGGCTCTTTGGGTCTGTCACCAAATACAGGTCACCGGCATGGCATGAGGTGTGGCATCCAGCGCCTCTACCCTAAGTGCCACCAGGTTGGCCTCCTTAAGATGATCTTGCCTTTGTTTGACTACAGAGATATAGTCTACACTTGCCAGGCTTAACCCCCCTTTTCATTCCTTCTGCAGGTTTAACCTTGGTGCTCCAACTCACCAGTCACTGCCCTCTATATGCCAATCTTTCTTTTCCATCTCATGAGGCCCAGCATCTCTCAAACTGTTCCTCCTTCATGGGAAAAATATTGGCTTGCTACTATTCCCACTTACCTCTCCTATCTCCTTATCCCTGATATTCCCTTCTATTACTCCTTCCACTCATCTGCTGTTCATTCCTTTCATTTCCCTCAGAGTAAATCTGTAGCAGGTCAATCTGCTTTATCCATCTTCTACAATTTGAAATAGCCTCTATCTTCCAATTCATCTCTCTTTCTCCTCCAGTTTCTTAAACTACTCTTATGGACACACTTCACTTACGGGGTTTAGTGCCGGTACTCTTGTGTGGAATAAAATGTTGGTATTATACATTTCCCTGTGAGTAATGTTTCTTTTTTCTGCTGAGTACTTCAACAGCTTGTTTGTTACTTCACTAATGAATGCACCTGCAGATAGACTTCTTCTTCATTTCCTCATTACAACAATCCATCTCCTATGCATCCACTTCTACTATTTTACAAGTTTTACCTGCTTTTGCCTACTCAGTTGTCTAGCTTACAACTCAGTGTACTCTGTAATCAGAATTTTAGGCCTCATCGGTTCTGTAAAAATGCCTTGCCCAACATTAGTGTCACGGTCCTTTAGCTCTCAAAGTGGCTACCCCATAACCAATGTAAAAGTACTCTTTTTACATTGTTTTCTTCACTGAAAGAATGATGGATGACTGGAACAGTCTTACAGTGGAGATAGTGAGGGCAAAACAATACTGGGCTTTAAGTATGCATGGGATAGCCACAAGGGAATCTTGGCAGGGAGGTGGGGCAGTAACAAGAAATCAGGTAGGGTCAACAGTATCAGTATAGGCAGGGAAAAATGGGCAGATTAAAATGGCCAAATGGTCTTTATCTGCCGATAAATTCTATGCTTTTACGTTTCAATCTTTCTCTCAAATTACTTGTACTGTGTTTCCTGCACATGTTCATGCACTTATCTTTGTCACTTTGTTATTGCTGTTTCATTCCCTGCTGCATCCCCTCCCCCAGGTTGTACCTGGGAATGAGCTGTAGCTCGATGTGTTTATCCAGTTACCAAACTGTAAATAAATAAATAACTGTTAGGTGATTAAAACTGTGGGATAGGGAGCCAGAGACAAAAATACTTGCTTGCCTATTTATACTTACCTTTTTTCGCTCAGAAATATCCCTGTAGAATAACCAGAATCTCCCTTTCTTGGCAACCCAGTTATTTTTTTCCTTCACCTTATGTGTGTGTGTGTGTGTGTGTGTCTGTGTGCGCGCGTGCGTGCGTTTGTGTGCGTGTGTGTGTGTCTGTCTGTGTGGTCTTTAAGTCCTGGACCATTAAGTGCATTGGGCTCTCAGACCAGGCAATTTGGGCTTTTCTGGGTGTGATTCTTATATGACCTGCTAATAATTGTCCTTCTATGCTTCCTTGCATTAACTGGAGTCTACTGTCTTGTGATACTCTGTTCAGCTGTCCTTCCTTTGGTGAACTCATTCATGTAACTCCTACCTCTGGTGACCTCTGCACTAGCTGCGTCTCCTAGTCTGTAATTTAAAGTCTGACAAAAAACGACAATATGCCTATTGTCTCCAGACTAGGGCATGATTACTTGTAGAATACTATTTATACAGTAGTTAATAGCTGGTTGATTTGACTTACAGTTCTTTCAGAAATCCTTTAAATCAGCTACAGTGTAAAAGTAGTAACCCTCTGGGTGTTATGTGCCAATATTCTACAGTAAGATGCTGTTACTTCACCAGTGTTGCATGAACTGCACTGTTTGCTGGTGCGCTGTTGGATCTCCTTTAAAATGCCTTTGACATGGTCAGTCACTCCCTACTACTTCAACAACTCACCTCGATAGGCCTCTCTAACCCCACTACTAACTGGATCAAAAGCTATCTAGCTGATTGTTAACAACAGGTAAAGATTGGAAACATCACATCTGAGCCCCTGTCAGTTCATTGTGTGGTTCCCCGGGGTCAATCCTAGGTCCCCTCCTTTTCAGCATCTTTCTAAATAGCCCGCCTCGATCGTGTGACCAATGGATACTTCTCTATGCAGATGATGCTGTTATTTTTACTTCTCAACATGACCCTCACACCCTAAACTATCAGCTACAACATGCTTTTAAACAAACTGAAAATTGGTTCAGAGCCCACAAGATGGTTCTAAACTATAAAAAGACAAAAGTAATGCTGTTTAGCGGTGCTAGAAGCAAACACAAAGCAGCATCCCTTAACATCACTAACTGTGCTGGGGTTTCACTTGAACAAGTGGAGCAATTCAAATACCTGCGGGTTACGCTTGACTGTTCCCTCTCCTATGCAGAACACATTGAGAATGTGGCCCAAACAGTCAACATAAGAGTTGGGCACCTGCACAGGCACAAGAAACGCCTAACACCTGAAGCACTCCAAACCGCAATCCATAGCACAGTTATCTCCGTCATCGAATATGGATTGGTCATATACAGCTCAGCTACTCCCACCTCACTACGTACGACAGTAATAGCCCTAAACAAAGCCTGCAGACTGCTCACCAATTCCCCCTGACTAACGCACACATGTGACCTTTATGAGCAAACTGGGTGGCTACAACATGGAAACAGGATACAATACCAAACCTGCTTCTTAGCTAAAAAATCACTACTCAGACTTCAGCCTCCTGGAGTCACAAGCCTATTACGCTTATTCATAGGCCCATACTGCACCAGGAACTCTGACCATCAGGTTCTCACCATCCCTCGCTGTAGCACCGCCCAAGGGCAGAGGTCATATGCCTACCGGGCACCACTTTGGCTCAATAACCTCGGCATTGAACATAACGCCATGCAGAGATTGGGGCTTTTCAAGACCAAGTTAAGACAACACCTACTGAAGAAAAGCTCCTGTAACTATATTTTCTTATTACTCCACACACACCCACTTCTGACCCCGATCTTAATCACCTTTCAGGTTATTACCATCTCCTCGCTACTCTTACTTTGTCCTTCTACACTGAATTGTCCCCATTTTTGCCCTGCAATACCCTGCACTCTTGTCTCCCACCTCCCCCTACATAGTCATCATACCCCCCAACCCCATTCAGTGACCCTATTCTACTTTCTGGATAGCTGCTTACTGTCTTTTACCTGACAATGCCACCTAGGCTGCTACTGTTACCTAAATTATCCTAGTGTTAAAACCATCTCTGTTTCCTATTTACAATGTATTTTTGTCTATGTTTACTCACCTAGCTTGATACTCCTAAATCCACAATGTATGTATACCCACCCTTAATGACATGGAACCTTTGTAAAAGAGTGGTCTCCCGCTCAAAGGTATTGTAATCCAAGATTGAATAAATAGAAAAATAGGTCTACTGACCTATAAGTCCCTGCATGGGCTGGGTCCAGGTTACCTGGTAGCACTACTGCATCCCTACAGCCCCCGTCACTCTCTTCAATCAGCAGGGGAGGGCCTTCTGAAAGTTCCCAGGGCAAGACTGAAATCATCGGGGATCGGTATTTTGAGGTAGTGATGCTGATCCTCTGGAATTTGTTATCTGAGTACCTGACGGATGCCCCTTCTGTTGAGATATTTGAAAAAGGATTACAAATGCTTTTATTTCAACAAGCCTTAGGGGATTAACAGAGTAAACAGAGTCTAATTATTATTATTGGCTGAGAACATAGGGAATATGATTGCAAACTGGATTAGTTATTTATTATATTTATAATATTAGTGATGTTAGATGCATTATCTGATCTATTGTGATGTTTTGATGTCTTTTGCTGTATGGACACCCTGAGCTTTCAGAGAAGGGTGCCTTAAATAAATAAAATCTACTACTACTACTGCTACTATTAATTGTCTGGCCTGGGGCCTCACTAGTTGCTAACTGGAGGTGGGGCTGAGTTAGATGTCTGAAAGCAGGTTGGTTTTCGCTTTTAATACAAGAGCAATTTTCCTGCAGGAGCTGCCTTAAGCAGAGTCTGCCTGCATTTGCCACAAGAGGGACAAAAAAGGCTTGTGTCTTTTGGTGATGATGATGATGATGATGATAAAATATTTATTTTTGTACAGGATACAATTTGTTAGGGTAAAACCCTATTTTCAACAACTACCTGTACAATTATTATGCAAACTACAGTGGTACAGATGACACCATAGGTGGCTTAAGTTGGGGTGAAACTTGTTTGAATTAGTGCATTTATTATTAAGAGAATGGAAAATTTGAGACCAGCCAGAGTTGCCCACATTTAATGACCGTATTTAAGAACAGTGTCTAGCCCTGTAGTTCAGTGGAGGGGTGTGTTAATTGTCTGGCCTGGGGCCACAGCTGGTTGATAATTGAACTCCCACAGTCGATAGTGCATCATCAGGAATCAGGTTCTGCAAAAAAGAAGCCACTGCCATGTCTCACATGTTTGTTTCCCAGTGAATAGAACAGTGAAGGAGTGCAACAGGTGACTGGAGTTGTAGACATCAGCAGACATCAGCTGAAGGAGGTGGAGATGTGGAGGACTCTCTCAGCAAAGGCAAGGCACCTGTTCACTACAGTGTAACAGTCACTGCTATGAAGGGATAATGATCAAAGGTAGGTCAAAACTGGGAATAGGAGCAACACCAATCTAGGGTAGGAGAATAAAAATTATTTAAACGAGAACTGGGGGAACACAAATAGAAACAAAAAAAAGGGGCAAACTAGAAATACCCTGTAAGATTTAACGGAACAAAGTATTTCCAGGTAACACAGGGTGAATAGAAGTTGAGATTGCTTTGAATGGTGCAGTGCAGTGGTTGTGTGGTGGCAGTTTTCAGAGAGACTTTCTGGAGACTGTGGTGCTGCCTCATCTGCATGCACCACTCTGGGTTGAGGGAGGAGGTTGCTAGTCTCCAGGCTGAGTTGGCTAGGATTCGGTGGACCTCTTCCCCCCACCCAGGGGACACCAAGTCTGCTGCCATTACCTCACAGGATACCATGGAGAAGGAATAGCTTTACTAAGGTGGGCTCTAAAAAGGTAGGGGTGGTGGGAGAGAGGCACATCCCTCAACCAGTTCTTAAGTTCATAGGATGTACCATTTCAGGAGGTCAAATATCTATAATGAACTGATACCACTACATAATTCCTATGCCACTCTGGCATAGCAGGACTGCCTGCAGTAGTGATGAGGAAGCATGTTAGGGTCCTCCAAAGTGGAGACTTCAAGGAGGGTAGTAAATGACCCCAGAGGAAGAGGAAGCAACACCTGGTGGGGGACTTTAATATGAGGGGGTTAGATTTGGGAACAGGAAAGGAGGGGCAGGTTAGGTGCCTACCTGGCACTATGGCCCACAGGGATAGATAGAAAGCAGATGCTGAGGATCACTAGGGCAGCAGGATGTGAGAGTGAGCAAGTTGTCACTCTCCACCAGGGGACTTAATGACCTGGCTAGGGAAAGGGCTGGGATAGTGCATAGGGAGTTTAGGGAGCTGAGGAGGGCGATTAGGTAGGTAGCACAATCTGTGGCTTTTGTTGAGGTTCTGCCTGTCTATGACAGGGGACATGAGAGGGATCTCTGCACCAGGAGCTTCAACTCATGGCTGAAGAAGGGGTGCAGAGAGAAAGGGTTCTGCTACATTGGGGACTGGGGACCAATCTGGGAGGATAAGGGTCTATACGGGCATGATAGCCTATATCCATCCAGGAATGGAACGGCAGTCCTCAGTGGATGGTTTAAATGTTACTTCGATGAACATTTAAACTAGCCAAAGAAGGTGGTGGAAGGAGTCAGAAACTGTCCCTCTGCAGGCTGAAGTAGAGTATGGAGAACCCTAGAGATGGAATCCCCCCAAGTGCAAATTAATAAAGGATTGGTGGTAGGGACAAAGGTGGAAAGGAACAGAAGCAGGGATTAGGAGGTAGGGCAAAAAGGAAAAAATGGGGACATCAAGCAGAGCAGGAACAAAATTTGAAAGGCCTTGTGTCTGAATGCTAGAAGTCCAGGAAATAAGATTCCAGACATAGAAGCCATCAAGGCAAAGGCCGGCCTGAATATTGTGGTCATTACTGATTCATGGTGAACTGAAAACCATGACTGGGACATGGTCATACCAGGCTAAACACTGTTCAAGAAGGGCTGGGTGGGAAGGAAAGAAGGGGTGTGGCACTTTATGTGAGGAAAAGCATAAAAACAATGGAGATACTGGCAGAGGGTGAGGTACTGTGGGTAACCCTGGAGATGGAGAATGGAGCCACTATTCACACTGGGTGATCTACAGACCTCTAACACAGAGGGAGGGAGTATATTAGGTCCTGGTGAAATCCACTGGCAAGATGGCAGAAAAGGGGGAGGTGATGCTGGTGGGGGACATCGACCTGCCAGATGTAGATTTGAACCTCCCTGTAGCAGCTTCAGCTAGAAACAGGAACATCCTGGACTTTCTGCAAGGGTGTTCCTCAGGCAACTAGTCAGTGACCTCACTCATGATAGGGCAATACTGGAGCTAGTACTCACTACTAGTGTTGTAAATGTCAAAGTGGTAGGCCACCAATGATCACCATGTGATGCTGTTCAACATAAGGATGGCTGCAGAATCAAACTGCACAAGGGCAGAGGTCCTTGACTTCAGGATAGCAAGTTTTATAATGTAGGTGAATGCCTTAGAGATAACCTGGTTGGGGAGGGAGTTGCCTGGGTGTAGAGGAAGAACAGTGGGTGAAGATAAAATGGAGCATAGTAAAGGCATCAGACCTCTGGTCAAACAAGTGTGCAAAAGCAAGAGGAAAAAGACACCTCTATGGTTCTTGAGATAGGTGGCTGAAAATGTAAAGACAAAAAGTGTAGCTTTGAGAAGATGTAAGGAGATGCAGAAGGAGGAGGATAGGGAGGTATATCGGGCAAAACAGAGGGAAGCAGGGACTGCAGTAAGCAACACAAAGCCATAACCTGTAGAAAGAATAGCCAAGAATGTAGCGAAATAACTTTTTAACTGTATGTATGCAAGTGAAAAGAGGGAGACCAGGGTTGGAATTGTAAGGTTAAAAAGGAAAGAGGGGACTGTTCAGAGGAGGACCAGGAAAAGGCAAACATCCTGAACAAATGCTTTTATTCTGTATTCACAGAGGAAGGAGAAGGGGAGGGGCCACAAAGTGACAGAAGCTTTGGAGGAACGGAGGGAGGTGGACACTAGTCCTCTTTTTGAGGTGAGTCCTGAAGGAACTTGCTAATATGATGGTGAACAAAGCAATGGGGTAAGATGGGGAGCATCCAAGGGGATTCAGGGAGCTCAAGGAAATACAGTACTGGCTGTGTCTTTGACAGTTCTATTTAATAGCTCACTGGAAACAGGAGTGATTCCAGAGGACTAGAGGTGGGAAGATATAGTCCCACTATGGAAAAGTGGTAGTAGAGAGGAAGCTGGCAATTATAGGCTATTCAGCCTGACATAGGTGGTGGGAAAGTTAATAGAATCACTGCTGAAGGAAAGGATTGTGGAATATCTTAAATCCAATGGGTTGCAAGACCCAAGGAAGCATGGCTTCACAGAGGGCCAGTCATGTCAAATAAATCTGATATATTTTTTGACTGGGTGACCAAGGGACTAGGTCAGGGTAGAGCGGCGGATGTGGCCCACCTAGATTTCAATAAGACTTTCAACTTCTTTCCACATTGGAGACTAGTAAGCAAGCTGGGTAGGCTAGGAGTGGGTCCAAGCTGGTAAAGTGGATAAGAAATTGGTTAAGGAATAGGCAACAGAGGCTGGTGATAAACTGAGTTCACTCTGAAGAAGGGAGGGTGACCAGCAAGTTGACTCACAGATCAGTACTGGGACTGGTCCTCTATAATGTCTTTATAAGTGACATTGCAGAGGACCTGGAAGGGAAGATTTTTGTTTTGCAAATGACACCAAAATCTGCTATATGGTAGACACTCCTGGGAAGAGGACGATGACCAGAGACCTGAAAAAACTGAAGGACTGATCAATGGTAAGGCAGCTAGATTTCAATATGAAAAAGTACCATATAATGCACTTAGGACACAGAAACCTAGGGTCAGAGTACAAAATCAGTGGAGTAGCATTGACGACCACAAAGTGGGGTAGAGACCTGGGTAATCACATTGGATGACCTAAAGGTGGCCAGGCAGTGCAACAAGACAGTGGGGAGGGCTAATGTGATGCTTGGATGATTAGGGAAGGGGATCTCCAGAAGAAAGAGGATAGTGGTGTTTCCTCTGTATAGAACAGTGGTAAGAGCTCTCCAAGATTACTGTGTCCAGTTCTGGAGATCACATCTCTCAAAGGAAATAGACATAGTGGAAGTGGTTCCAGAGGAGGGCAACTAAAATGGTGCAGGATCTGCATCAAATGGCCTATGAGAAGAGACTAAAGGACCTCAATATGTACACCCTGGAACAGAGAAGGGAGATGGCAGATATGACAGAGACCATTAAATACCTCACAGGTGTAAATAATGAACTGGAAGGAAGTATTTTTCAGACAAAATGGTGCACAACAAGAAGGGGATATTATTTATGTATTTACTTATTGAAATGTTTAACCAGGAAGACACACGAACAACAAGTTGCTCATCTCCCAGTGAGACTGGGGGGGGAAGGGGGAACATGGGGATTGAATACACAGATTGGTACAATAGCACAAGATTTACACTTGAATACATAAAATTAAAAAGTGAATAGTCTGTTCAGTGAGCAGTGAGGAAGTGGAATGCTAACCGTTTTGAACTAGGGAGCTGGATATTAATCAACTGAGATAGATATAATAACACAAAAATTGACATTGTAATGCAAGCATGAGTGGCTCAAAACTGTGCAGGTAGAAAATGACTGAATGGAATTCCAGTAGTGTTAATCAGGTCAAGCTACTGAGAAGTAACAAAGACAGTACAAGTTAGATAAAATACACCAGAAGTGCAAGTAGTCTACAAGTGCAACAGAGATTTAGGGCTAGCCAAAATAGGGCTGAGTAATGGAACCAGGAAAAAGGGATGGAGGTAAAAAAAGAGGTGGGGAGGGGAAGGGAGGTGAGAGGCATCACAAGTTCTAACCCCTTTAGAATGCTGAGAACCCTGCCAGGGATTGATTGGAGGCAAAGATAGAGGTGGGGATGACAGCAAAGTAGGGAGATGGGGAGGAGGGTGGTAGAAAAAGGGTGGATGTCAGGAGGATTGGGGAGGCAAGAGGTTTGACCAGTTCATGCCCCCACAGTATGCTGAGTGTCCTGCCAGGGGATGGAGCAAGGCAAGGATAGAAGTGGCTAGGTAGTTGTGTTGGGGTCAGGACAGATAGTGAAAGTGGTGGACAAGGAAGATAGAGGAAGAGAGAGGTCAGCCAGAGTCTGTCCCCTCCAGGATGCTGAGAACCCTGCCTGCACAAGGCAGAGGTGTAGCACATCAGAAGTGAAGAAGGTAGTGAGGGGGGGAGATGGGAGGGGGTTGGTAAGAAGGAGTAGGATTAAGGTAAGGAGAGAAGAGAATTTGTAGGAGAGGGGAATGGAAAAAAGGTAATGGTAGTACTGTAGGGGTAATGGAGCTAGAATTAGAGTAGAGGGAAGGTAGGGGAGGATATATAAGGTGGATTATTGCAATAGTAGCTAGAGGTGATGTAGTAGTGTAGGGCTACTCCAAGGGAGTAGGAGTAGGAGGAGTGGTGTATTTGTGGGGGAGGGAGAGTTCCAGGCTTTAGGGAAGTGATAGGAAAAGGCAGACTAACTGATAAGAGTGAGGAGCAGGAGGCCACCAGAGTACGAGTTCTGAAGATCTGAGGGAGTGGGGCAGTGGGGGAGGGGTTGAGAGAGAGGTGAGGAGGCAAGGAGGGAGTTCACCCAACCAGTATTTTGAGAGGAATTTGGCACAGTGGGAGAGGCATCTGTTAGCAAGTGAGGGAAAGGAGCGGGTATGATAGAGCTCACAGTGATGGGTCCATAGGGGAGCATCAAGAGTGACTCAGCAGAAGGAGTTAAAGAGGGTGTCCAATCTGGCCTGGGAGGACTTGAGGGTGGCACCATAAACTACGTCACAGTTGTCAAAAATCAGGAGTATCATCTTCTGGACAAGTTCATGCCTGGTCATAGGAGGGATTCAACTACAGCTTCTGTATAAGGCACCAAGTTTGGGGCACAGTTTTTTCATGATGGCATCTACATGTCCAGAGAAAATGAGGTGTTGGTACAAACAGATCCCGAGGTATCTGAATGAGGTAGTGTTCTCTAAGGTTGTCCCATCGAGGGTGTGGAAGGTGGGTAGACTGGGTAGCCAAAAGAGACTCTGCCTTGTGCCAAATGTCATGGAAACTGTCTTCTTGGCACTGAGGAAAAGCTGATGGAAGGCAAACCAAAGCTGAACCTTGTGGAAATCATGCTGTAGAGCGGTTGCAGCATCAGCTGGACATTTACCAAAGGTGTTCAAGACAGTTTCATCAGCATACATGTGAAGGGAGGAGGAAGGGGTGAAGACTAGAGGAAGGTTAATTAGGAAAATGGAAAATAGAATGGGACCAAACACTGAGCCCTGAGGGACTCCAGTGGTGATCGGAGAGGAGGGGAGGTGGATTTTTGGACCTTGACAGATTGGGTTCTAGAAGAAGAAGAATCAGCATTTATATAGAGCTTTTTATACACACTGTATCCCAAAGCACTTTACAAGCAATGCTAGACTGGTAGTTAAGTGACTGAATGTGTAGTGGTGGCCATATCACACATCATCACCCACACACAGCCTGGATAATTGCATGAACCAGTTTATGGGAAGGGGAATGTTGGCCAGGACACTGAGAATGTCCCCTACTCTTTGCAAAGAGTGCCCTGGGTTCTTTTACTTCCACCTGGACGCCCACAAGGACAACACCAGGATGGTAGAAGGGACCTCGGTTTAACGTCTCATCCAAAAGACAGCACACCCCAGCAGTACAGTACCCCCTAATACTGCACTCGGATGCCAGCTATTTTTTTAGGTGCAAACCCAATCCCAGTGTGGGACGCGAACCCATGACCTTCTGGTCCAGAGGTGGATGTGCTACCAACTGAGCCATGCTGACGCCTGTGAGGTAGACCCTGAAACAGTTTGTAGCAGATGTGGAAAGGCCAGCTGTCATGAGGGAGTCTATGAAGAGTGCATGGGAGATGGTATTGAAAGTCTTAGCAAGGTCGACAAAGGTGGCTGAGGTGATGAGGCCATTGTCCATTCTTTTAAGGATGGAGTCAGTGAACCTGAGTAGGGAGGTGGTGGTGGAGTGATTTTTCCAAAAGTCAGATTGGAATGGGATGAAAAAGAAGAAGTCAGTGAGGAAGGAGGTAAGCTAAAAGAGGATCAAGTGTTCTTGAAGTTTAGTGAGAGTCGGAAGGAGAGAGATAGGGCAAACGTTTGCAGGAAAAGTAGGGTCACCACTCTTAGGAAGGGGGAGTACCACTGCATGTTTCCAGGAGGAAGGGATGATAGAGGATGAGAAAGAGAGGTTAAGGATGAAGGATAATGGCAAGGCTATAGCTGGGGCTGAGAGGTACAAGAGCTTGGGGTCAATGTCATCTGGTGAGGAGCATTTTGAAGGGTTTAACAAGAGCAAGGCAATTAGAGTTTCATCAGACGAGACAGCTGAAAAGGAGAAGGGGTTGTAGGGGAGTTGAGTGCCAGAGGAGGGGATGCAAACATTGGGGGAGGGAAGAGACTTTACAAGGGCAGAAGTGCAAGAGGTGTAATAGAAGTTAAATTCCTTGACCATAAGGCAGGGGTCAGTGACAAGAGAGCTCTTAATATTTAGCATGGGGGGGTGATGAGACGGGGGAAGAAGAGAGCTTGGATCACATTCCAGAATTTAGATGGTGTGTTGATATTTGTGAGGAAGGCAGATCTAAAATTCTCAGACTTAGCTAGTCTAGTAGCTTTAGTGAACACATTTCGACATCTTCTGTAGAGTGTGTAATCTGGACATGCTATGAAGCTGGAGTGTGGTAGGTTCAGGAGAGATGTGAGGAAGTACTTCATCTCAGAAAGAGTGGTGGATACCTGTAACTGTCTTCCAGTGGAGGTGTTGGGGTTGAAACAGTGCTGGGGTTCAAGAATGCATGGTATAAGCACAAGATAATCATAGTGCAATAGAAGTGAGAGTGAGAAAGAGCTGTAGATTGGGCATGGTCTGCGGTAAGCAGGTAAGTAGGGAGAACTGGACAGACTTGATAGGCCCACCAGTCCTTATCTGCTGTCAAATTCTATGATTCTGTTTCACTGCTGTGTAAAGCTTCATCAGCTTAAAAAGCATTTCAGTGTCCAGCACAAGTGGGAGTGATGTGGCACCAAGTGCACCTAGGTTATGGCACCCATGACTAGGCCTGAATGAATTAATTCCAGCAGCCTTGGGACTGTAGGTCAGCTGGATTGGCTAGGAGTTCCAACTAGGTGGGGCTAATTTCTAGGGACTGGAGAGCCTCATGGAGGTTTTTAGGTTTACTTCATGTGAAGCGTTGGAAAAGATGCATGCTTCATTTTGGAAAGCTGAAATCCCTGTTGTAACATAAACCCCATTCTTCCTTGGGGATCATGGAGATGGTCACCTCAGCTGTGCCCCTATGGGGTGAATCCCAATGGCTATGCTGATTCTTGAGGGAAATCAATTTCTACCACAATGGTTAAGTTGTCCCCTCTGAGGTGAAATTAAACATTTTTGAACTAAGAGAACTATTGGATATTTCTTGGTGCCCCTTCCTTGCAGCTAGGTGGGAGGATTCCCTAACCTGGGATACTAGGTATTTAATTTGGCCATGGACCCTCAACCCATGGGGGCCATCAATGGAGAGGGTAAGATGGCAGAACCCTTGTAATTGCACTCACTTTGAGGGGAAAGTACTTCTCCCATTACTAAACGTTTTGGCAATTCTTACTAGTCACAGCTAAAGAAAGACACAGGCAGAGAATGGTGAGATAGACTGTACATCTGAGGGCCCTGGCCTACTTTCATAAGCCCAGAGGGAGATGGTGTAAAACATTAGGATGTACAGAAAGCTAGTTTTGGCTACCATGGACACTCCCTTGGCAGGCGTGTAGGCTCAGGCTTACTGACTCTATTGGAAGGGAGATAGGAAGATATTACCTGGGAAATTCTGTGGAGCCAAATGCTCCATTACTCCTACCAGGTGCCTCACTCTAGATACATTGAAAACAGCTAAGTGATATGCTCTGTTTAATCTACTTCATGGCTGGGTCCTATCTACATTATGGTCATTTAAAGTCCATGCTGACTGTCTAAAGCCAAATCTGCATTGAATATCTGTGCACGCCTGCATTCTCTGCAGTCCCAGATGTTTGTTGGACTTTGGTCCCTATGAACATCTACTGAGAAGATACTTCATCTCATTCATGAACTATGGATCTGTATATGGAGTAACTAAATACCCCTTGTGTAGTTTATTTATATTTTCATATCACAAATATGCACATGAGCTTTGTTTTATTAAAGTGGATTTCATTTGGCCTTTATCTCAGTTTTGGACATTCAATGGTTGTCTCCAAATAGTGATCCTATTAATCCCTTAAATGTGCAGCCAGAATGAACCCCAAGGCCATTTATGTATCCAGGAGGTCATACCAGCCTGGGAGGGCAAGTATGTGGTTTTAGAGTGAGCACCCTTCCCTAGCAATGAATGTGCTATCTAAAGCCTTAGACTGGAGAGGGGGCTACATATAGACAAGGTGGTGAAGCATCTAATATTGTCTTGAGGTACTGTAGAAGACTTGGTTTGCTGGCCAAGACACCTAGCTTCACCTGAACTTTCCTTCTAAGATTGCTTGAAAGGACAAAGCAGAGAACCTTACCAGAGCAAGGGAAAAGGATTAAGACTTCTTTTGGCTAAGCAGATTTACTGTGTGTTGTTATTTTTATTTTGTACTCCTCACAGAGATTGCTACTGTTTGTTGCTAACATTTCATTGCTTTATTTTTCTCTGATTCAAATTGTTGTTGCTGGTATACCTTCTTCTGCATTATTACAAGGTGTGCCTACAGGTGTGTGCTAACAGATTACTGCTGTAATCTTCTGATTCAAATTGTCTTTTGCAAGGTTTATCTTCTGTTACTGCTTTATTTTTCTCTGTAGCAAAATGTTTCTTACAGGGTATATCTTCTCTGAAATTATTACAGGTGGTGCTTACATTTTTGTGACTTGTTTATCATTGGGGTAAGCAAAATTACTGTTTGACATGGTTTTATTTTATTTTTTTTTTTTTTTGAAAAGGTTTGTTGTTTTAGCCTCGTTCTCACACTGAAGGAGCTAATTGCTTTCCTCCCACAACTCTTTCAGAGAATTAGGTGTGTATCTGGGGGGTGGAGCTGGCAAACTGCCGGTAATTTCCAACAGAAAGAAGGGTTAAAAGGTCAGGTTAGTTGATATCTTGTAGAAGACTTGGTTTGCTGGCCAATGCATCTAGCTTTACCTGAGCTCTTTCCTTCTAAGATTGTTTGAAAGGACAGAGCAGAGAACCTTACCAGAGCAAGGGAAAAGGATTAAGACTTCTCTCGGCGAAGCAGATTTACTGTGTGTTGTTATTTTTATTTTGTACTCACAGGGATTGCTACTGTTTGTTGCTAACATTTCATTGCTTTATTTTTCTCTGATTCAAATTGTTGTTGCTGGTATACTTTATTCTGCATTATTACAAGGTGTGCCTACAGGTGTGTGCTAACAGATTACTGCTGTAATCTTCTGATTCAAATTGTCTTTTTCAAGGTATATCTTCTGTTACTGCTTTATTTTTATCTGTAGCAAAGTGTTTCTTATAGGGTATATCTTCTCTGAAATTATTACAGGAAGTGCTTTACAGGTTTTACAGATTTATCTAACATTAGGATAAGCTTTCAGGGTTACTGCATTTGGTGTTGACTGATTGTTTCTGCACTTACGTCCTTGTTGTTTCATCCATTGTTCTTCTTTTTTGGCAGGGAAAGGGCCCAGCCCCCTGCCCCAATCCCCAACCACCCCACACTACACTCCTTTTATAGGGTACCACAGTTGTGACATTTCCTGTGGCAAAGCAGGAAGGGCGGATCAGTGGGGCATCCACAAGGTGAGCTCATTTACAGGTGCACTAGTAATTTAACTTGTTATAACAAGTTATACGAAAACAAAACACAAAATCAAACCATTACTTGCATTTTCTTCCTTCTAATTACTCTGACCAGGTTATAAACTCAGCAACTTATCTGGAATGGATATCATTAACTGCAGGTACTGTGGAACACTTTTCAGAAGGACAGTCTTACAGGATTTAGGACACTGTCCTACATGCTGGGCCATTGGAGATCTTAGGGCTCAGCTCCAGGCAGCATGGGCAGAGATTGCATGCCTCAAATTTGATATTCAAGAGGAAATACATTATAAGAACCACCCACCATTTCCCCAACATCCAACAGAAGAACCTCGACAACAGAGGGAAGTTGGTCCAGGAGGTTGGCAGGTGGTTAGGAGGGGCAAATTGGGTGCCCCATCACTCTGTGCTCTCCAACATATTACCTCCAAAAACCATATAAACACTACAAACAGGTATCTTCCTCTATCTCCGAAATCAAACAAAGGGGCAGAGGACACTGCAGCACAGGAGCTAGCACAACAAAACTATCCCAAATCAGGAACCAAAACAAAAAAGCAAAAAGGAAATCCAAAAAACTTCTGATCATAGGAGACTCCATGATTCGAGGAGTTGATACTCATCTCCAGCCAGGGGTAATGGTCAGATGTCTCCCAGGTACATCAGTGTGGAGAGACACTGAGCGCATTACTAAAATTGTTCAGAAAGCAGGAGAAAACATTGACGTCCTGGTACACATAGGGACTAATGATCTCGCCAGCCAGTCAGTTGTGGAGACCAAGAAACACCTGACCAGGCTGGGTAACAAACTATCATCCATTTCTTCCGACATCTGCTTCTCTGAGATCCTGCCAGTCTGGGAGAGGGGGGCAGATTGGCGGAAGGTCAGAGAAGGGCAGATAGGGGAGCTAAACATGTGGCTCAAGGGCTGGTGTCAGGAAAAAGGACACAGATTTGCAGGGAACTGGCAACAGTTCTGGGAGCGAAAGTCCTTTAAATTTGATGGACTGCATCTGACTAAGGAGGGAGTCAGTGCATTGGGGCAGAAGTTTGACATCTTTGCAGAATATTTAAACTAGCAAGTGGGGAGATGGGTGCAGCACCCCATACGTCGAATAGGAAGAACACCCCTCCCCTCTCAGCTAGTGGTCAAACAGGGATTCAGCATGTTTGCAGTTCATTTGCATCACCAGGTAAGAAAAAAGGTCCGTCTTCCCATACGACACAAAGGGGAAATGTCAAACCTCACCCAACAACTAACACACCAAAATCTGGCCAATGGAAAATCATGTATACAAATGCTCATAGCCTGGGAAATAAGATCCCAGACCTGCAGGCAATAATGTCAGAGGCTAAACTGGACATAGTAACAATTAATGAGATGTGGTTTACCAGTAACCACACTTGGGAGACTTAATTACCTGGCTATGTACTGTTCAGAAGAGACCGAGGTGCAAAAAGGGGGGTGGAGTGGCCCTGTATGTCAATGAAAATATCAAAGCTACAGAAATTCAGAATACACATAAGGAGCCAGAAGAACTGTGGGTCACCCTGGAAACAGGAAATGGGACAGCCATAAGAAATGGGGTTGTCTACAGGCCCCCAGACCAGGGGGAGAACGTAGACACATTACTGTTAGAAGATGTACAAAACATGACAGCTAAAGGGGAGGTTCTGATAATGGGAGACTTCAACATGCGGGATACAGATTGGTCAACATCAGCAGGAACATCTGCCAGAACTAGACACATGCAGGGGGAGGGCCTCAAATAACTGGTACAACAACCCACAAGAGACAGGGCTATCCTAGATCTAGTACTGACTAACAGGGAAGGGATCACAGATCTCCAGGTAGAAGGTCACCTTGGGACCAGTGACCATCACATGGCGTGGTTCAATTTGGCCACTACATCTAAATCATCCCATTCCAAGGCAAAAATATGGGACTTCAGAGGAGTTGACTTTGATAAGATGGCCAACAGAGTTAAGCTAGCCCTGGGAAAAGAAACACAGGTGAGGGGGTACAGGCAAATTGGGCCAGCATTAAGGATGCAATACTTGAAGCAACATCCCATTGTGTTAGAAAAGGAAGTGCAAAAGATGAAGGAAACCACTTTGGTTCTCAAATACAGTAGCAGAAAAGGTCAGAGCCAAAAGGTTGGCCTTCAGGAAATATAAGAGAACACAGCGGGATGAAGATAGGGAGGCATACCAAACTGCCATAAGGGAAGCAGGGAAGGCAGTAAGGCAGGCAAACTCCTAAACTGAGGAAACACTAGCACGAACAGTAAAAGAAGGTGACAAGACTTTCTATAGATACATTAGTGAAAGGAGAAAGTCCAGAGAGGGTATCGCTAAGCTCAAAGGAGAAAAGGGGGCAAGTGAGGAGGAGGACCCTGTAAAAGCATCTATCCTAAACAGATACTTTTGCTCAGTATTTACTGAAGGGAAGGTAGGGCAGGGCCCACAGCTCAGCACCATGGACACAGGGGGGGAGGGGCGGTCCTTATCTGCTGTCAGCTTCAATGTTTCTATGTTTTATTTAGCTAACTTCAAAGACAGCATTGTGTGAACTCTCAAGGCCATGCCCAGTAAGACTGCTTGTTTTTACTGGGATTTTTTTTTCTAAAACAAAAGTAGCTTTTATAAGATTCGTGGCTCATGTTGGCAGCTGGTATAACATTTTCTACATTAAGGTATTACCCTTCATATGAACATAAGGGTTAAATTCCTAAAAAGCAAACTTTGTTACATCTTCGAATTATGATCATTACTTAGTCCTAATTCTGCTTTGCTATTCACAAACAAAGCTCCCACTATTATTTTCAAGTGATGTAAATGCTTTTATCTAACTTTTTAATCAGTTCTTTATTAATAACATGTAATGCAGATTATAATGTTCTATGGATATTAAGGATCCAGCAATCACTGACAGCGTAACATTTAGAAACTGGCAAACAAATTCAGACAGAAAAACAAATGTACTCTAATGCTTTGATAAAGCCAACAGGCAAAATGCAATCAAGAGGATTTTTCTGCTCCGAACTTCACTGTCAAGAGTTTTTTTCTGCTCCGAACTTCTGAGTATGTCTGTTAAGTCTGGAAACTGAAAATAAATGAAAAAGGTGAAGAATTTCCTTTGTCATGTATTTTTTTGTCCTGAATAAGGAGTGCTGTGACTTTTGCTTCCTTTGGATTGATATACGTCACAGGCACCTAGTCCTCTGGGTGATTCTGGTGGTTTTCATGTATTGTATATGTTTTGAGGGTCCTCTCTGCCATCCCCCAGTGGTTTAATGACAAGCACACAAGACACCTATTACACATACTGCTTTTAATCAATTCCCTTTCTTATTAACTGTCTCCTAGAAACATAGAAGCATAAAATTTGATGGCAGATAAGGACCGCTTGGCCCACCTCTGTCTCCTCTCCTCAATTCCTTTTTTATCTAGTTCCATTAAATCCATACTGTCATTATTATTTGTTATTCTCTCACTTTTACATGTTTTGTGCCTTCTACTTAAAGTACAAGATAACATGCCTGATAGAGGGATTTTAGAGAAGTCAATCATGGTTTAGCCTTATAAACTAACACAGATGCACAGTACATTTTTTAAAATGTGGAATTGCTTCTCCCTGCAAAAGTACTGTATGCCCGACAAGAGCTAATATTTTGATCTGGATACCCAAAATCATTAATCCAGAGAGGGCATCTTATTTTCAGGTTGGTTTTCCCCAAACATTTGTCCTGAAAGGATTGTTAAATAATTGAGCTGGTCCCCCACCCCGGCCCCATACATCCTGATAACAGCTTGTTTTCATTTGGTTCCCATTAACAATTAGTCATAAGTGTTATGTTCAATCTGTTTCTCTTTTAATTAGCCCAGTTTGTAAAGTGCTATTATATTGGATTTGGTTTTCCCAAGAATTAGCCATAAAAGGCTTTTTGTTTTATTAATTGGTTAGTCATCCTTCAATTAACCATAAAATAACTATTCTTAGCCCCTAATAATCAAGCCTTTACTATAGCAATACCCTACTTTTTTTTTGCAGATAATTCATCTGCACTGTCTCTCTCTGCAGCCATGCTCATCAGACTTATTAGAAAGAGGGAAGACATGATTGAAACCTTCAGTTACCTTTAGAGTATAAATAGAGTGGGCAGCCAGCAACTGTTTAAGCTTAATCAGGGGTCCATCACAAGGGGCCACAACTGTAAGCTGACTGGGGGGATGTATGAGGGGTATGAGGCAATATTGCTTCATAGAGAGCATGATGTACAAGTGGAACCATCTGACAGTGGTGCTGGTCAATGTTAACATTAGCTCAATTTTCAAAGAGGCCTAAGAGCAACACAAGTTGCTTCACTCCAGGGATACAGCAAACTCTTGGTGTGCCAGGGATCCTGTGCCCTATTTTCTAAAAATCAGGGTCCCTGTGCAAAACTCACTAGGTGTGCCACAAGCCAACATATGCACCAAGCAGTTGGCACACCTGTGGGAACTGCTGCAGGGACTTGATGCACCCCCACCTGGTGCAACTCTAGAGGGGGTGAGATGGTCTAGGGTGGGTAAAAGAGCTGGACAGGAGGGGACAAGGGCACAAGGGGCACAGGAGGTGGCATGGGGGGGTCAGGGTGATAGCTAGACATGACAGGTAGTGCGGTGGCATCCAGCAGGGTGTGTCTTCTTTTGTATTAATGTTGTTAATGTCTAGCAAAGCATAGTAGTGATATACAAATTACTGTACCTATTATTGATACTATATATATACACTGATCAAATCCAAGATAGCCGTGGAGGAGCAAGTGATATATCTGACTAACGTGGCATCATATTGATACATAGCTCAGCAGATCTTATGGTCTGTATAACTTAACAGTTTTGAGGTCTGCTGAGCTACATAGCAATATCTTTACAGGTTAATATTGCTAATATTATTTATCAACTGCTGGCAGTGACTGGCAAACTCTGTTCTTCACACATGTGAATAGCAAACCAAGAATAATAGAGTTTGCCCAAGTACCGCTCACAAACCTTATGCTAACATTTATCTATTGCTGACTATTAAGAGCCCAGGGCACCCCAAAAGACAGAGAGAAGTCCCATTGCTGTGGTGGGGTGAGGGAGAGAGGGGGCATAGGTCAGTAAGTGTAGTTTAACAGCTTACCTGTTGTCTGCCTCTTGACCCTCTGTGCTGATGTCTGGTCCTGTTCAGTGCAGCATTCTGAAGTGGTGCAACAGTCCCTGCTTCCTCCAGTGCTGCGTGTGTGTGCTCTCGACACCCCCTTTCATTACTGTTCAGTTCTTTTTTTTTAATTAAATGTTTCTGGTCCCCCAGCAGTGGTATGCTGAAGAGCCACTTCTTTGAGAGAACATCAGTGCCAGAAGAGTGTGCTGGAGCATCAGGTATTCTGAGGCCCCCTTTTGCCTCCTGGTCCCTTACCTGCAAGTTCCTCCCTTTACCATCACCTCCCACCTCCTAAAGCAGTCTCCTTTAACCCGGGGTTGGGTGGTGAGTCTGCAGCAGCACGAGAAGAGTGCTGTCCACCTGCAACTTTTCAAAGAAAGAATTTTTTTTTACTGGTTAAGAACCAGTAAATATAAAAAAATAAAACATGGGGAATGTGAATAAAATTTCATGCACACACTCAGTGTGCAATGCCTTAATAAACCCCTCTATCTTCACACTTGGGGTTTATGGGGCATGGCACATTTTGGGTGTGTATAAAATCCACATTATACACACTTCCTCATGCATTATTCTATATACAATGCCATGGTAGTCGGATATATCACTTGCCACTCCATGGCTGTGTTGGATTTTATCAGTATATATATGTACAGTACCAGTAATAGATACAGTACCTTTTATACCACTATTACAGATTGATAGATATGAACAACATTAATACAAAAGCAGACACACCCCACTGGGAGCCACCACACTCCCTGTCATGCCCAGCTATCACCCTGACTTCTCCTATGCCACCTCTTGTGCCCCTTCTTCCCCCTGAACCCACATTATGATCACCCCCCCATTATTTGCCATAGTGTGCGAAACTGGTGCAAGTCACTTAGATCATCTCCTGGCTAGTCTAAGTGGTGCCCCTTGCTGTGTACATGGTGGGGCTTGCAAAATCCCAATGAAGTGGATGTTGTGACCCTGCTGTGAAAAGCACTAGCAAACAGACTAGAAGGAGGGGTGGAGCAACAATGGGGAAATCTCAAAACTGCCATCACAGAGGCAACAAGCCTTTGTGTGACGCAAATAAACAAATCAAAATGAAAGAAAAAGCCACTATGGTTCTCAAAAGAGGTGGCGGTGAAGGTTAGGGAGAAAAAGATAGCATTTAGAAAGTATAAGGAAACACAGAAGGAGCAGGACAGGGAACTGTACCAGTTAAGGCAGAAGGAAGCAGGGAGGGTAGTCAGAATAGCAAAGACCCAAACTGAGGAAAATATAGCCAACTCAGTTAAGAAGGGGATAAAACCTTTTACAGGTTAATCAGGGAGTGTAGAAATACAAAAGAAGGGATAGAGAGGCTGAATAGAATGGACGGTGGGTGGGTAGAGAGGGACAGTGAAAAAGCAGGGATACTGAATGAATACTTCTGTTCAGTATTCACAAAAGAGGAGGTGGGGGAGATGCCTAATCCAAATAACAGAAGCACTCTTGATGGGGGGTCAATCCCAATCCTTTCACAGAAGAAAGGGGTCGGAAAAAACTCCTAAAACTGAAGGTGGACAAAGCAATGGGGCCAGATGGAATTCACCCGAGAATTCTAAAAGAATTAAGCAGAGAACTAGTGACACCACGGACTACCCTTTTTAACAAATCTTGGGAGGATGGTGTGGTACCTGAGGACTGGAGGAAGACAGATGTGATTCCCCTTGACAAAAGTGGGACCAAGACAGAGGCAGGAAACTACATAACAGGGTACGTAACCTACAGGAGAGACAGGGAGGGGAGAAGAGGGGGAGGAGTAGCTCTCTATGTAAAGGAAGGGATAAAAGCAACTGAACAAAAGAGTAAACAGGGAGGAGAGGAGGCACTGTGGGTCACCTTGGAGACTGGAAGTGGCACCACAAATTTCACAGGGGTTGTATACAGACCCCCAGGTCAGGAGGATGGAATGGACAAGGATATGATAGAAGGCATTCTTAGGATGGCAGAGAAAGGGGAGATATTGTTGCTGGGAGACCTGAATATGCCAGATGTTAACTGGAGCACACTTGCTGCAGCCATATCCAAGAGCAGGGCCATTCTCGATGCCCTACAGATGGCATGCCTCAGACAGCTAGTTTTGGAACCAACTCATGAGGGAGCAATCTTAAACCTCATACTCTCAAATGGGGACAGTGAGAAGATCTCAGATCTAGAAGTGGGTTGCCATCTGGGAACAAGTGACCATCAACAGTGTGGTTCATGTTAAACACAGCCATACAATCAAGCCATACAAAAGCAAGAGTATTGGACTTTAGGAGGGCTGACTTTGGGAAAATGAGAGAGTGCCTCAGAAAAGCACTAGCAAACAGGCAAGAAAGAGGGGTGGAGGAGCAATGGGGAATAATCAAAACAGACATCACAGAGGCAACAAGCCTTTGTGTAAGGCAAATCAACAAAACACAATGAAGGAAAAAAAAGCTATGGTTCTCAAAAGAGGTGGCAGGGAAGGTTAAGGAGAAAAGGATAGCATTCAGTAAATGTAAGGAAACACAGAAGGAGCAGGACAGAGAACTTTATCAGTTAAAGCACAAAGAGGCTGGGAAGGGCAGTCAGGATAGCAAAGGCCCAAACCAAGGAAAGGATAGCCAACTCTGTTAAGAAGGGGGATAAGACCTTTTATAGGTACATTAGGGAGTGAAGAAAAACCAAAGGAGGGATACTGAGGCTTAATAAAGGGAGGGAATGTGGGTAGAGGGTGACAGTGAAAAAGCAGGGATACCGAACGAATATTTCTGTTCAGTATTACGAACATACGGACATACAAAATTTGCCAGCAGATAAAGGCCTAGAGGTCTATCAAGTCTGCTCGAATGTGCAGCTAGCACCCCTTATTCTGCAGCTGCCCCTCCCTTCCACCCTTCCCCTTCATTAACCCTCCCCCTTGTCCTGTCCCATCCTCGTTTGAAGCAGTCCACTGTTCTACTGCATACCACTTCTGCCTGCAGGTAACGCATTCCACCCAGCCACCACCCTCTCTGTAAAAAAGTGTCTCCTCATCTCCATCCTGAACCTTCCTCGCTCCAGTCTCATATCATGGCCCCTGGTGGCCCTCCCCTCCCTTACTTTGAACAGCCCCTCTGTACCTGTCTTGTTTATTCCTTTCATGTATTTAAAGGTTTCAATCATGTCCCCCCTGTCTCTCCTCTCCTCCAGTGAGTACATGTTCAACTCCTTCAACCTCCTCTCATATGATAAGTCCCCCAGACCCTTGATCATCTTTGTCACCCTGCACTGCACTCCCTCCAGTAACTTAATGTCCCTCTTCAGATACGGACGCCAGTACTGCACGCAGTACTCCAGGTGTGGTCTAACTAATGACCTATACAGTGGCAGAATCACCTCCTCCCTCCTCGAGGATATACCCCTTGCCATCACAACCTAGCATTTTGTTGGCCTTGCAGCTGCCTTCCTACACTTGCCGGAGTTGTTCATTGACCCTGTGATGAGCACACCCAGATCCTTCTCCCTCTGTCTGGGCTAGCTGCACTCCCCCAGCTGGTAAGTCCTCCTTGGGTTCTTCACCCCAAAATGCATCACCTTGCACTTTTTGGCATTAAAGCCCAGTTGCCAGGTGTCTGACCAGGTTTCAAGCTTTGCCAGATCATCCTGCAACCCCTGCCATCCCCCTAGGTCATCCACCACTGCGCCAACCTTGGTATCATCAGCAAACAGATTGATCTTGCTCTTGATGTCCCATGATATGTCTGCAATGAATATCCCAAACAACCCTGGTCCCAACACCGAGCCCTGTGGGACACCGCTCGTCACTGCCCTTGGGTGTGAGAGCTCCCCACCCACCATCACCCTCTGTTGCCTTCGCTGCAGCCAGTTTCCTACCCATCTCACCAGCATTGCACCTGCCCCTGTGCCTACTAACTTCCTTCCCAGCCTTCCATGTGGCACTGAGTCGAATGCCTTACTGAAGTCCAGATACAGGACATCCACTGCATGTCCCCTGTCCAGTTGCCTAGTTACCCAGTCATAGAAACTCGACCAGGTTGGTTTGGCAGGATCGGCCACGTATGAAGCCATGCTGTCTGCTGTCCTGTAGTCCTTTGGCCTCTAGGAGGGCCACCAGCCTCTCCTTCAGGATAGTCTCCATTAGCTTACCCATGATGGATGTGAGGCTCACTGGTCTGTAGTTTCCCGGTTCATCCTTGGGGCCACTCTTGTGGAGGGGCACCACATGAACCATCCTCCAGTCCTGAGGTACACACCCCAAATGTAGTGAGGCATTAAATAGGTCTGCCAAAGGTCCTGCAAGGACCTCTGCCAGCTCCTTCAGTACCCTGGGGTGGATGACATCTGGGCCTGGCGCCTTGTCCACCCTCAGTGCCTTCAAACCCTCTTGAACTCTGCCCTCCATGATTTCCCCATCTGTCACCACTTCCCCTTGCGTCTGCCATTTCTCCCATCTTGGATGTCACCCCCTCTTCTCTTTAGTAAATACTGAGCAGAAGTACTCATTTAGTGCTTCCCCTTATCGTCACCTCTGCTTCCACCCAACCCTCCTTCCTAATCCTTACTATGGTCCTTACAGCTCCTTTTCTCCCTGATGTACTTAAAGAAGTCCTTCCCCTTCTTAATGCCTTGTGCCAGCCTGAGTTCCGTAGATGCTTTGGCTCCCTTACTGCCCTTGTCACCTCCTTCGATTCTGTCAAGTACCTCTCTGTCCTCCCTCCCTGTTTTCTTGTACTTCCTAAAGGCAGCTCTTTTCCTCCTTACCTTTCCATGACCTCCTTGCTCAATCAGCTCGGTTTCTTAGCCCTAGCCTTCTTGCTCTGGGCTTTGCAGCAGGTTTTGGTTGCTCCACTATCCCCAGCTTTATGAGCTCCCATCTCTGGTTAGTATCCATACTAGATTGAATTCTGGCCAGGTACCCTTTACCACTTCCCCATCCTCCCAAAGTCGGCCCTCCTGAAGTCCAGCACTCTTGTGCCAGATTCCACTCCTTCCTTGCCCATATCCAATGTGAGCCATACTGAGTGGTGGTCACCCTGACAGCGGTTCCTCCACTGTAAGTTCTCTCACAAAAGTCCCCATTTGCCAGCACAAGGTCAAGGGTATTCCATAACCTGGTTGGTTCACTGACCATTTGCAGCAGGAAGCTGTCCTGAAGGCATCCAGCAGTACCTGCTCCTTCTGTTCCTGGTTGTTGGGGTGCTCCAGTCCACTCCTGGCATGTTGAAGTCCCCCACAATCACCACACTACCTTCTCGCAGATCCTCCTGATCTGTCCCGCTAGTTTCCTGTCTAACTCCTCCATCTGAGATGGTGGCCTGTACACCACTCCCATTCTAAGAATCCTATTCTTGAATCCTGGATTTGCACCCAAAGTGACTCTGTACTACCTCCTCCCTTTCTCCCTTACACACTTCAGTCCTTCCTTCACATATAGTGCCACCCCTCCTTTCCCAGTCACCCTGTCCCTACAAAATAACCTGTACCTGGTACAGACAGGTCCCAGTCATTATATTGGGTGGCCATGTTTCCATGATGGCTGCAATGTCCACCTCTCCCTCTGCCATGAGAACCTGCAACTCTGCAGTTTTCCTCCCAAGGCTCCTAGCATTAAGGGTAACCACCTTCCACCCTTGCCCCCTCCTCCCATCCTGCCCTCCTTTCCTAGCATCACCAATAGTACTTGCCATTTGTCCTTTGTCACTGTTATGGGGGGTAAGCTCATATGATTTCTCTGTTAAGGTAGAAAAAGAAATGGGCAGACTGGATGGGCCTTGCGGTCCTTATCTGCCGTCAACTTCTATGTTTCTATGTATTTCCCAACCTATGGTCTCTGCATATCTCTTCCCCAACTGCCACCCCCCACTCCTAGTTTAAACTCCCAACTTCCTCTATATATTCTTCCATCCTCTGTTTCAACACTTTCTTTCCCTCTTCACTCAAGTGTAGTCTGTCCTTGGCATACAGACTACTGTCCTCCCAGGTCCCTCCCCAACCCCCAACAGCCCATACCCTTTAGCACAACACCAGGTTCTTAGCCATCTGTTAAATTCCTTTATTCTCTGCTTTCTTGTTGTACTTGCCTTTGGCACCGGAAGTATCTCAGAAAAAGTTACTGATCTTTCTGCCCCCTCACATAATTGTGCTAGTTCCTCAAACCTCCTCTGGACTATATCCACTGTCTTGTCAGCCAGGTTGTTTGTCCCAAGATGTATAATTAAATGAGGCTTGTCCCTACCCTTCTAGCATATTTCAGAACAGACTGTCCCACCCTTTCTGCTGTCATTCCTGGCATGGCCTCCACCCAAATGCGACTATGCCTCTCCGCCTTGCTACCCCACCTAACTCCTCTTAGTATTGAGTCCCCCAGCACTAAGATTCCACCCCTCTTACTCCCTGCTTGCTTCCTTTCATCTCCCTCCCTCATTTCCAGCTCCTCTTCTTCCTCCTGCACATTATTACGCCCTTTTAACCCTGTTGCAGTTCTCCCAGCAGAACTTCCCCCCGCTCCAGTTTGGTCCAGGCATTTATCAATTACTCCTCTAATTTCATCACTTCCCTCCTCCACCTTCTTCCTCTCTAGCAGTGCAAAACTATTTTCTGAAGATCCTTCACAAATGCCTGCTCCCTCTCTCTGCATAGTAACCTGTTCTCTCCTTTCCACTCCATGACTTTTATCACTTCTTCGCCTCCCCTCACAAGTCCCTATTGCCTCCTTCCACTTGACTTTTGTCTCCTGACCTGGTTTCCCTGACAATCGTTCTTCCTGACCTGGGCCCCTTTGTCTCTGCTTCCCTTCTTCTGACCCTCTCCTCACCACTGTTGGCTTAAATTGTCCTCCCTCATCTCCCCTTCTTCCTCCCTCCAGTATTGGGCTAAACCCACCCCCAATCTGCCTTGTCTGTCTTAGTTCCTCCTGCAGACCCTCAATCTCCTTTCTAAGTTTTTCTATGTGGTTGCACACTAAACATCCTCCCACTCTCCAGGCTATGTTTAGAAAGATTGGTGCACCGCAGTTGTTGCAGCCTACCACCCTAACCATTGCTGTCGTTGCCCACCAGCGACCCCCCACCCTTCCAGATGCAGGATACCAAACACTCCCCCAAGTCCCCACTCTCCCCCCTCTATTCTTGCAAAACATTCTTTATTTCCCTTACCTCCTTTGTTGCACACGTTTAGATATGTTGAGCAACTGCTTTTATATTCCTATCCACACTCAAAATACTTTAAGTAACCATTGCACAACCTTCTTCAACTCCTACTCCTCCTTTACCCAATGCAATAACAATGTGAAGTAGTAATAATGAAAGGCCTAGATTTGCATTTACTTCCTTCCACTGAGAGAGGCAGTCACCTCTTCACTTGCTGCAGTTCCTTTCCTGGATGTCTGCTTTGTTATGACAGGTGCAAATCCTTTGCCTGTTTGAGGAAGTGATGTCAGAACCCCTAGTATAAAGGGAATAATCGACCACGGGTGGTGGGGTGAGAGGTGGGTGGGTGGGACCAGCCCAAGTCTTCCGGAAACAATCAGGTAGCTGAGGCCTCTAGTCAGACAATTAGCACCCTTCCCCCACTCAAAACTTTGCAGCTAGTGAAGCCAGCAACAATGAATCAATTCTACTCAAAGCCCCCAACATAGGTTTGCTACCCAAAGAAACAGGACACCAATTCAAACAGCTTCACCAACAATACATCAAAATAGGTTTGGAATTAGAAGATATAGGTCTCCAATTCAAAGAAACAGACCAGTTAAATTACACCAATTATGTTTAAAAGAGAAGAAATAGGCCTCTACAAATGCAGCCTGCCACACCGTAAACCAAACAAATGAGTCCACTTTTAGCTACCAAAACAGGTTTCAAATTTCCAACAGCCCCAAACAATACCCTGCTAGCCCCTTAGTAGTAAGAAAGAAAATAAACATTCTACCAAGTATAATCCATGAAAAACAATGTAAAACAAGAAGCTACTGTACTGTAGATCTGATCCTGTCCCCCTTCTAGTTCCTTCTGAGAAGCCAAAGCACTGACTCCACACCTGATTCAGCTCTACCTCCCTGCTGAGTGAGACCTGGCCAGACAATTAGCACCCTTCCCCCACTCAAAACTTTGCAGCTAGCAAAGCCAGCAACAATGAATCAATTCTACTCAAAGCCCCAACATAGGTTTGCTACCCAAAGAAACAGGACACCAATTCAAACAGCTTCACCAACAATACATCAAAATAGGTTTGGAAATTAGAAGATATAGGTCTCTGATTCAAAGAAACAGACCAGTTAAATTACACCAATTATGTTTAAAAGAGAAGAAATAGGCCTCTACAAATGTAGCCTGCCACACCGTAAACCAAACAAATGAGCCCACTTTTAGCTACCAAAACAGGTTTCAAAATTCCAACAGCCCCAAACAATACCCTGCTAGCCCCTTAGTAATAAGAAAGAAAATAAACATTCTACCAAGTAGAATCCATGAAAAACAATGTAAAACAAGAAGCTACTGTACTGTAGATCTGATCCCTTCCCCCTTCTAGTTCCTTCTGAGAAGCCAAAGCACTGACTCCACACCTGATTCAGCTCTGCCTCCCTCCTGAGGTTGTATTCACAATGGAAGAGGAGAGGGCGGTACCAAAACCAAACAAGAGAAACACTCTGAAGATGGGGGTCTATACCAGTCCATTTACAGAAGAAAAGGTTCTGAAAGAACTAATAAAATTGAAGGTGGACAAAGCAATGGGGCCTGATGGGATTCACCCAAGAATTCTAAAGGAACTAAGGGTAGAACTAGTGACACCGCTTACTACTCTCTTTCACAAATCATGGGAGGATGGGGTGGTACCTGAGGACTGGAGGAGGGTGGATGTGATTCCCTCTTCACAAAAGTGGGAGCAGGACAGAGGCAGGAAGCTACAGACCAGTTAGTTTGACCTCAGTGGTAGGGAAAATGATGGAATCACTTCTGAAGGAAAGAACTGATGAGTACCTAGAGGCCAGTGGGGCACAAGACCCAAGGCAGCATGAACTGGTAAGGACTAAGGAGGCCTCCCCCACCCAAAGAGCACCATTGCCACAGAGGCTGCCAAGTATGAAAAGCAGTTGGACCACAGTGGGTTCTGGGACGGTACGGGTGGTGGAACAGAGGTGAAGCCCCCTATTTGTACCTCTACACAAACCATATGCCAGTCTGGCAGAGCAAGGTTCCTCTATGATGGCACCCTCAGTGGAGACCAAGAAGAATGCTGAGGACACCCACAAGGGAGACCCACAGAAAGGTGGCAAGGGACACCACAGGGGAAGGAAACAGCTTCTGACAGGGGACTCAATTGTTAGAGGGGCAGACCTGGGGAAGGGAGAGGAGAGGGGAAGTAAGGTGCCTGCCTGCTGCCATGGCTTGGAGGTACAAGAAGCGAATCCTCAGGATTGCAGAAGCAGCATCACAGGAGAGGGAACTAGATATCATTGTCCACCTTGGGACAAATAACCTAGCTAGGCATGGGATCAGTGCAGTGCAAGATGAAACTGTGGAGTTGGGGAGGGGCCTCAGACAGGTAGCAAGCATGGTTACCTTCTCAGAGGTACTGCCAGTCCATGGCAGAGGTGAGGCTAGGATACTACACACCATGCAGTTTAATGAATGGTTACAAAACTGGTGCAGAGCACAGGGATTTGGCTTCATTGGGGACTGGGGGTACACCTGGAGAGATGAAGGTTTATACTGGCACGATGGTCTGCATCTGTCCATGAAGGGAACCAAGATCCTAAGTGACAGGTTTAAATGCTTCCTTGGCAAGCTTTTAAACTAGCCATGGGGGGAGGTGCTAATAAAAGGCAGGACATTTCAAGCCTCCCCCCACAAAACATGACAGGTAGTAAGGTAAACACTGAGGTTCAGAGCTCAACAGAGGGCAGGACAGGGGTAAATTGAAAAATAGACAAGGGCAAAAAAAGCAGGCATGGGGGAAAAAAGGATAAAGCCAACATTAAATGGAGGGCAATGAGTACCAATGCCAGTAGTCTGGGAAACAAGCTTCCTGAGCTAGTAGCCTTGATGGAAGATGAAAAATTGGATATTGTGGCAGTCACAGAAACATAGTACACGGGGAACCATGACTGGGATATCAACATACTGGGGTACACAGTCTACAGAAGGGACAGGGAGGGGAAAAGAGGAGGTGGAGTAGCTCTATACATAAGGGAAGGGATCTAAGCTACAGAACTAAAAAGTAAAGGGGGAGGACAAGAGGCACTCTGGGTCACCTTGGAGACAGAGAATGGCATCACAATCGGCACAGGGGTTGTATACAGAACCCCATCTCAAGGGGAGGAAATGGACAAGAAAATGATAGAGGACATTCTCAAAATGGCTGAAAAAAGGGGAGATACTGTTGATGGGGGACCTGAATATGCCAGATGTTAACTGGATGACATGTACTGCAGCCACATCCAAGAGCAGGGTCATTCTCGATGCCCTGCAGGGGGCAGGCCTTAGACAGCTAGTGTTGGAACCCACTCAGGAGGAAGCAATACTAGACCTGGTACTCTCAAATGGAGAGAGGATCATAAATTTAGAAGTCAGTAGACATCTGGGAACAAGCAACCACTGCAAAGTGTGCTTCACAATAAGCACAACCATGGAGACAAGTCATACAAAAACAAGCATACTAAACTTTAGAAGGGCTGACTTTGGCAAAATGGGTGAATACCTGAGGAATACACTAGCAAATGGCCAAAAAGGAGGGGTGGAAGAACAATGGAGAAAAATCAAAACTGTCATCATAGAGGCAACAAGCCTTTGTGTGAAACAGATAAAGAAAACACAGTGGAGTAAAAAACCACTATGGTTCTCAAAAGAGGTGGCAGGGAAGGTTAAGGAGAAAAAGGCTGCATTCAGAAAGTATAAGGCATCACAGAAGGAGCACAACAGGGAACTGTATCAATTAAAGCAGAAAGAAGTGGGGAAGGCAGTCAGAATAGCAAAAGAACAAACTGAGGAAAAAATAGCCAAGTCAGATAAGAAGGGGGATAAAACCTTTTATAGGTACATTAGGGAGCATAGAAAGGTTAAGGGAGGAATAGTGAAGATTAATAAGGGAGAGGGGAGGTGGGCAGAGGGAGACAGTGAAAAGGCAGAGATACTGAATGAATACTTTTGCTCAGTATTCACAAAAGAAGATGAGGAGGAGTTACCTAAACCAGACAATTGAAGAACTCTGGGTAGGGGGGTTGACACCAGTCCATTTACAGAAGAAAGAGTCCTGAAAGAACTCCTAAAACTCAAGGTGGACAAAGCAAAGGGGCCTGATGGGATTCACCCCAGAATCCTAAAAGAACTAAGGGAGGACCTAGTGACACCACTGACCACACTTTTTAACAAATCATGGGAGGATGGGGTGGTACCTGAGGACTGGAGGAGGGCAGATGTGATTCCCTTTTACAAAAGTGGGAGCAAGACAGAAGCAGGAAACTACAGACCTGTAAGTTTGACCTCAGTGGTAGGGAAAATGATGGAATCACTTCTGAAAGAAATAATTGTTGAGTACCTAGAGGCCAGCGGGGCACAGGACCCAAAGCAGCATGGATTTACAGCAGGAAGGTCATGTCAGATGAATCTAATAGATTTCTTTGACTGGGTGACCAAAGTACTGACCAGGAGGGGCTGTGGATATGGCCTACCTAGACTTTAGCAAGGCATTTGACACAGTCCCGCACAAAAGATTAATAATCAAGTTAGCCAGCCTGGGAGTGGGTCCCAGGGTGGTAGCCTGGGTTGCAAACTGGCTGCACAACAGGACACAGAAGGTAATAGTGAGTGGAACACATTCCGAAGAATGGGGGGTCACTAGTGGAGTACCTCAGGGCTCAGTACTGGGTCCAGTCCTCTTTAACATCTTTATAGGTGACATTGCAGAGGGTCTGGAGGGAGAGGTATGCCTCTTTGCAGATGACACAAAGATCTGTAACAGAGTTGATACACAAGGGGGGGTAGAAAGGATGAGAAGGGACTTGGCAAGGTTGGAGGAATGGTCAGACATATGGCAACTCAGATTCAATGCAAAGAAGTGCAAGGTAATGCACCTGGGAAACAAAAACCCATGGGAAGAGTACACAATGGGAGGTGAGATACTGGCAACAGTAAAAATGGAACGGGACCTAGGGGTAATTATATCAGATGACCTAAAGGTGGGCAAGCAATGTGAGAAGGCAGTAAGAAAAGCTTGAGGGGATAATGGGATGCATAGGGAGAGGCATCAATAGTAGAAAACAGAAAGTTGTTACCCCTCTGTACAGACAGTTGGTGAGACCCCATCTGGAATACTGTGTGCTGTTCTGGAGACCCCATCTCTGCAAAGACATAGACAGAGTGGAGGCTGTCCAGAGGAGGGCAACTAAAATGGTGCAGGGTCTGCACCAGAAGACATAAGAAGAAAGACTAAAGGAGCTTAATATGTATACCTTTGAGGAAAGAAGGGAGAGAAGGGACATGACAGAAACTTTCAAGTACCTCAAGGGAATCAACAATGTCCAAGAGGGTAGCATCTTTCAGAAAAAGAGATGTGCAAGAACAAGGGGGCACAATTTGAAGATAGACGGCGACGGCTCCAAGGTAATGTGAGAAAGTATTTTTGAACAGAGAGGGTTGTGGATGCATGGAACAGCCTCCCTGAGGAGGTCGTGAAGTCAAGACAGACATAAGGCAGTCCTAGTGGGGGGGTAGGAGGAGGTAAGCTGTTGGTTAACTAGGATCTGCAGCTTATCTGTTAGGTAGGAAAATGGGCAGACTAGGTGGGCCAAGCAGTCCTTATCTGCCATCACATTCTATGTTTCTGTGTAACTCAGCTACAGAGTCAAGCCATACAAAAGTGAGGGTACTGGACTTCAGGAGGGTTGACTTTGGCAAGATGGGAGAGTGCCTCAGAAAAGTACTAGCAAACAGGCTAGAAGAAGGGGTGGAGCAACAATGGGGAATCATCAAAACTGCCGTCACAGAGGCAACAAGCCTTTGTGTGAAGCAAATAAATCAAAATGAAAGAAAAAGCCACTATGGTTCTCAAAAGAGGTGGCGGGGAAAGTCAGGAAGTATAAGGAAGCACAGAAGGAGCAGGACAGAGAGCTGTACCTGTTAAGGCAGACGGAAGCAGGGAGGGACGTCAGAATAACAAAGGCCCAAACTGAGGAAAGGATAGCCAACTTGGTTAAGAAGGGGGATGAAACCTTTTATAGGTACATCAGGGAGCGTAGAAAGACAGAGGGAGGGATAGTGAGGCTGAATAGAATGAACAGAGGGTGGGCAGAGGGGAATAGTGAAAAAGTAGGGATACTGAACGAATATTTCTGCTCAGTATTCACAAAAGAGGAGGGGGAGGTGCATATTTCAATTAACAGAAGCACTCTGGATGGGGGGGGGTCAATCCCAGTCCTTTCACAGAATAAAGAGTTCTGAAAGAACTCCTAAAACTGAAGGTGGACAAAGCAATGGGGCCTGATGGAATTCCCCCCAGAATTCTAAAAGAATTAAGGGGAGAAGTTGTGAAACCACTGACTGCCCTTTTTAACAAATCATGGGAGGATGGTATGGTACCCGAGGATTGGAGAAAAGTGGATGTGATTCCCCTTCACAAAAGTGGGACCAAGACAGAGGCAGGAAACTACAGACCTATCAGTTTGACCTCTGTGGTAGGGAATGAGATGGAATCACTTCTGAAGGAAAGAATTGTTGAGTACCTAGAGGCCAGTGGGGCACAGGACACAAGGCAGCATGGGTTCACAGCGGGAAGGTCATGTCAAACGAATCTAATTGATTTATTTGACTGGGTGACCAAAGTAGTAGACCTGCGAGGGGCTGTGGACATTTCCTACCTAGACTTTAGCAAGGCATTTGCCACAGTCCCACAGAAAAGATTAATAGTCAAATTAACCAGCCTGGGAGTGGGTCCCAGGATTGTAGCCTGGGTAAAACATTGGCTGGAAAACAGGACGCAGAAGGTAATTGTAAATGCAGTCCACTCTAAAGAAAGAGGGGTTACTAGTGGGGTACCACAGGGTTCAGTACTGGGGCCAGTCCTTTTTAATGTCTTTATAAGTGACATTGCAGAGGGACTGGAAGGAAAAGTATGCCTCTTTGCAGATGACACAAAGATCTGCAACAGGGTTGATACACAAGGAGGCATAAACAGGATGAGAAGGGACTTGGCAAGATTGGAGGAATGGTCAGAAGTATGGCAGCTTGGATTCAATGCAAAGAAGTGCAAAATAATGCACCTGGGAAACAAATACCCAGGGGAAGATTACACAATGGGGGGAAGGTAGTAACAACAACAAAAATGGAAAGGGACCAGGGGGTAATCATATCAGATGACCTTAAGGTTGACAAGTAATGTGAGAAGGTGGTAGGGAGGGCTGGGTGGGTACTGGGATGTATAGGGAGAGGCATCACCAGCAGAAAACAGGAAGTTGTTATCCCCCTGTACAGACTGTTGGTGAGACCCCATCTGGAGTGCTGCATCCAGTTCTGGAGACCCCATCTCTGCAAGGACATAGACAGGATGGAGGCAGTCCAAAGGAGGGCAACTAAAATGTTGCAGAGTCTGCAAGAGAAGCCATACAAGGAAAGCCTAAAAGAGCTTAATATGTATACCCTTGATGAAAGGAAGGAGAGGGGGGTACATGATAGAAATGTTTAAGTACCTCAGTGGAATCAACAAAGTCCAAGAGGCTAGCATCTTTCAGAAAAAGAGATGTGCAAGAACAAGGGGACACAATTTAAAGATGGGGGTGGCTCAGGGGCAATGTGAAGAAGTATTTTTTCACAGAGGAGGTGGTGGACACATGGAACAGCCTTCCTGAGGAGGTTGTGGGGTCTAAAACTGTGGGAGAATTCAAGAATGCATGGGACAGACATAAGGCTATTTTTGTGGGGGGTAGGAAGAACTAGTCTGTTGGTTAAATAAGATCTGCAGCTTATCCTCTAGGTAGGGAAATGGGCAGACTAGGTGGGCTAAGCGGTCCTTATCTGCCATCAAAGTCTATGTTTCTATGTTTCAAGCCCCTTTGTGACCTCGTGTATCCCATTTTGTTTATGTTTTATTTATTTATTTTTATTTATTTTTTTTTGCACTCAGTCTGATACTCGCTTTCAGGCATGAGGTATATAACTAGAATTTGGCATCATTTTGTCATCCTCATATAGGGGAAAACAGTTTCCATTAACTAATCCAGTTTATTAGGCCAACACCTATTAAAGTGATGCATTTTAATATTTTTTGTCACGTTTTGTAAATAGTTCAAATAAGGGAGCCAGATTTTTTCAAAGGTCATTCCTTTACCTTCTTTAATATAGAAAATATTTCCAATTTTCTGTAATCAATCAATAAATTCCACCATTCTTTATAATTTGGATCTATTGCATCTTGCCAATGCAATAATATTACCTTTTTTGATATAACATTGCTAATGATACAAACAAGCCCAGTTTGATGCTGATGCTGATATCTAATGATGTAGTTAAACCAAATAACAGGATAATGGGATCAAAGTGAACATTTCAATTTAATATTTTAGAAATTATAGTCCTGATTCTAAAATGGGTTACGCATGTCGCAAGGTGACTTGCACCAAACCCAATGGCGCAAGTCACACTTTGTGACATGTATTACGCTGCTTGCTATTCCAAGATGTGGCCTGCACCCAAGTGGACTTCTGCCAGCTGCAGTCCCTATGGCACAGTGGGGGGGGGGGGTTACGTCAGCATCTGTGCCCTTTTCTGAAAGGGCGGCTGCTGTGACCCACTCACACCATTCCAAGACACACTGTGCCACTGCTGGGTTAGACTAGCAGTTAGCTGGTCTAAGGGGCATACGTCCTTGCCAAACAGTGGTTGCCCCCCCACAGTGCTGCAGACATGCCCCACGGACACCCAAATCAAATAGATGCCCCCACAATTCTGAGGTGCCACCTGCGGCACCCAGGTCTGTTCTCTGTGGTGCCATCCTTGCACCTGTGCTGCACTGCTGACCGCCCATGGCCCCCAGGGGCTTGCGTGCTTGTTTTTGGGCTGAAGGGGCTCAGGGACTGTTCTCTGTGGATGGTGGCTTGCGGCATCCAGATCTGTTACACCATTCCCATTGTGCAAGCCTGTAGCTGCTGGCGTGGTGCAGGACATAAGTGCCGGGGACCCCGTCTGTCTTGGAATAGGGTGCAGGGTCCCTGGCATAGTGGTGCATGTCACAGCTTGCATATGCCCTTGATTTTCTATATGCATCTTAGAATTAGGCCTCATATCTCTAACTTTCTTCCAGTACTATCTTAACCATGGACAAAAGATAAATGTGTAGCTCATACATCTCTCTTACAATGAATACAAAGGTTTAAGAGTGTGTCATTAAGGTTACTAAGTTTACTAGTAGTGTAATATAGTTTATGAATTACATTAAACTGGATTTGTCTTAATTTTGAATTTTTCGAGACAATTTCTGGTGCGCTCTACAATACTGGTTCAAAATCAGTTTCATTGACTGGCATCACAGCAATGAAATTTATGCAGCTGACATAAATCCCAATGGACTCCAGGTCCATTTTTCTAACTGGTGGCTTCACCATGACCCCCCCCATGGGGTGCTCTGCCCCCACACCCCAATTCTAATTATAATAAACTCCATGCAGAAGTTGATTCAAGGAGAGGGTACAGGACTGGGAGACAGTGTGACCCTTCCTCTAGCACACCAACACAGTGACCTGTTGACAAGCTGTCAATTTTGTCAGCAGAGATGTAGGTCACTGTATTGGTGTCACTCTTGGGGGGGTACCTTTCTCATGAAGCTAACGCTTTGGACCAATTTATATTTTGAGCTCAATGTCCCAGCTCTCTCACCCAATTCAGTTTCCAAACTTCTATGTCCCATTTTTTAGCTTCCAATAATATGTTATATATTTTAGAGATTATTTTGGTTTTATTCACTGGATCTTGTATTAACAACTCCAAGGGGGTTGCACCAACAACACTACCAGAACTATTCTTCAGAAAGAAATCCCTCAGCTGTAGATATGCCAAGTAACTTCCAGCTGGAAGATTAAATTCTAATTTAAGTGCCTCAAATGTTTTTAAAACACCATTTTGTAAACAATGTTCAAGCTGTATTAAACCACAGTTTTTCCAATTATGAAAGATTTTATTCATATAGGTAAACTTTAAATTAGAATTCAGATATAAAGGTAAGTATAATGGTTGGGATTTACTCCTAAATATGCATGGGCTTCCTTCCATATTCATGAGGTTGTTTTTGTCGAGCTCAACATTTTATTATTATATATTTTTTTATCACAGTTAACATATGAAGCATATATTAACTTATGAAGAGGTGATAATGGTTGTTCTATAACATCCCCTGACACTTCCCTGTCTAATGCATTGTTATTGTGGAGAAACCAGTTCAAAATAGGTTCAATTAGTGCTGCACAGTAATATAATCTTACATTTGGCAATCCTAACCCTCCCTGATTCAAAAGGAGGTACATTTTTTCTAGACTAGCTCTAGGTCTTTTATTCTTCCATATAAAATATCTAATTGGTTTATCTAATCCAATGGAAAAAAAAATTCTCTAGAACAATTGGCAAAGACTGGAAAAAATGGAAACCTTGGTAAAATATTTATTTTAAGGATATTTATCCTCCTTGTAATATTTAAGGGAAGATTAATCCATCTATCTAGGCCCATTTTAATGTTATCTAGCAAAGAACTGTAGTTCCAATGAAATAATCAATTTATTTCTTTAGTCAAGATAATACCTACGTATTTAATTTCAGATTTAACAGTTGAATTTACCAATGTGGAATGGTTAATTATTTTAGTGCCATTATACATACTTTTGGATTTTTCCCAATTTACCTTGTAACCTAGAATTCTACCAATGTTTTCTATTAACCTAACCAATTCCTCTCACTTTTCTTTAGATTTGTCTAAAAATACTAGCACATTATTTGCATAAAGTGATATTTATTAGATGTATCCTGAATTTCTACTCCTTTTATGTGAATATTATTTCCTAGTGATATGGTTAAAGACTCAATCAAAATTGCAAAGAGTAATGGTGATAATGGACGGCCTTGGAGAACACCCCTATGCAGGTAAACAGGCTCTGACAAGTTAGTGTTTGTTCAAACTCTAGCACATCGGTTTTTACAAACCATGTCAATCTTACATATACACCTACCCCAAAATTAATTCTGATTAGGCTAGCTAATAAAAAAAGCTAATAGACTTGATCAAATGCTTTTTCAGCATCAAGAGAAATGATTGATACTAAACAAATATTTTTGCTCAGTATTTACAAAGGAAGAGGGGGAGGTACCTAAAACAAACAGTAGAAACACTCTGGATATAGAAGTTGATACCAGCCCATTTACAGAAGAAAGGGTTCTGAAAGAACTCTTAAAACTGAAGGTGGACAAAGCAATGGGGCCTGATGGGATTCATCCCAGAATTCTAAAAGAACTAAGGATAGAATTAGTGACACCACTGACTACCCTGTTTAACAAATTATAGGAGGATGGAGTGGTACCCGAGGACTGGAGGAGGGCAGATGTGATTCCCCTTCACAAAAGTGGGAGAAAGGCAGAAGCAGGAAACTACAGACCTGTTAGTTTAACCTCAGTGGTAGGGAAAATGATGGAATCACTTCTGAAGGAAAGAATTGTCGAGTATCTAGAGGTCAGAGGGGCACAGGACCCAAGGCAGCATGGATTCACAGCAGGAAGGTCATGCCAGACAAATCTGATAAATTTCTTTGACTGGGTGACCAAAGTAGTAGATTAGGGAGGGGCTGTGGACATGGCCTACCTAGACTTTAGCAAGGCATTTGACACATTCCCACACAAAAGATTAATATACAAGTTAGCTAGCCTGGGAGTGGGTCCCAAGATGACAGCCTGGGTAAAGAATTGGCTGGAGAATAGGACACAGAGAGTAATAGTAAATGGAGTCCACTCTGAAGAAAGGGGGGTTACTAGTGGGGTGCCGTAGGGTTCAGTATTAGGACCGGTCCTCTTCAATGTCTTTATAAGCGACATTGCAGAGGGACTGGAAGGAAAAGTATGTCTCTTTGCAGATGACACAAAGATCTGCAACAGAGTTGATGCACAAGGTGGGTGGAAAGGATGAAAAGGACTTGGCAAGGTTAGAGGAATGGTCAATGTATGGCAGCTTAGATTCAATGCTAAGAAGTGCAAGGTAATGTACCTGGGAAACAAAAACCCAGGGGAAGAGTACACAATGGGGGGTGAGATACTAACAACAACAAAAATGGAAAGGGACCTGGGGGTAGTCATATCAGATGACCTAAAGGTGGGCAAGCAATGTAAGAGGGCAGCAAGGAGGGCTGGGGGGATACTGGGATGCATAGGGAGAGGCATCACCAATAGAAAACAGGAAGTAATTATCCCTCTGTACAGACAGCTGGTGAGACCCCATCTGGAGTACTGTGTGCAGTTCTGGACACCCAGTCTTCGCAAAGACATAGACAGGATGGAGGCTGTCCAGAGGAGGGCAACTAAAATGGTACAGGGTCTGCACCAGATAACATATGAAGAGAGACTTAAGGAGCTTGATATGTATAGCCTCGAGGAAAGGAGGGAGAGGGGGGACATGATAGAAACGTTCAAGTACCTCAAGGGAATCAACAAAGTCCAAGAGGGTAGCATCTTTCAAAAAAAGAGGTGTGCAAGAACAAGGTGGCACAATTTGAAGACGGGGGGGCGGCTCAGAGGTAATTTAAGGAAGTATTTTTTCACAGAGAGGGTTTTGGATGCATGGAATGGCCTTCCGGAGGAGGTCGTGGAGTCAAAAACAGTGGTGGAATTCAAACATGCATGGGACAGTCATAAGGCAATTCTAGGGGGTGGGGGTAGGAAGAAGTAAGTTGCTGGTTAACTAGGATCTGCAGCTTATCCAGTAGGAAGGGAAATGGGCAGACTGGGTGGGCCAAGTGGTCCTTATCTGCCATCAAATTCTATGTTTCTATGTTTCTATTGCTGTCTAAGATTGGACTGTTAGTTCAATAATGTTTAAGGCTTTTTGAATATTTGTTGCTAATCATCTCCCCAGTACTTATTTATTTATTGAAATTTCAGAATTACAAACCTTTGAGTCAGAGACTTATGTACAAAGGCTCCACATCAGAGGTAACAAACAATAAAATTAACATCTATAGGAATCCAATAATAACATAGCATTAAATTAGCCAGTGCACATAAACAACAAGAATGCATAGTAAATAATCTAAGGAACACAGCTATTGACTTGCAATGGAGATGCAAGCAAAGCAGGTTGAAGGAGCAGAGAGAAGGATATGGAGCTAGCAGTAGAAACTGAGGGAGGTGTGGGGAAAGAGAGATGGGAAGGGCTGGAGCAGCCGAAGGAGACATTGTTAGTCAGTCGGGCGTAAGGAGGGGTTTGGGGAAGAAGGGGGGACTAGGAGCAGTCACAGCAACTGGAGGAAAGAAGATGCACTCTAAGATTCACTTTCAAAGGGCCTAATTTGACTTCAGTGGAAACTACCCCAGGAAGGGCATTCAATCAGAGGGCAGCCCTGTACATAAAGGACCTCTGCCCCAGGGTTTTCCTACAATGGGGGACTAGAAGGGATGCTTTGGAGGAGCTTCTAATAGCCTGGTTTATAGGGGCAGGTATTAGAAGCTGATAAAGCCCTGGATGGGGAGATCCCAGCAGCAATCTTTTTGGTGAGCAGGTTAGTATAACATTTAAGCCATCCCTCAAAGTTAAGCCAGTTTGTTTGCTGGTAGAGGTCACAGGTGTGAGTGAACCTGTTTCAACCAGCCATGAGTCAACAAGCCTTGTTCATGGCAACCTTTATCCTGTGGGTTGCTGTGTCAGCAGCTGACCCATAGATTACAATCCCATAATTGACTATGGACAAGACGGATCTGGTTACAGTCAGGTGGAGGACAAATGAGGACATGCACTGTCCATGCCTGCATAGTAGGCATGGGTATGAACCCAGTTTGATCCAGATGTACAATGGATTGCACAAATCCTGTTAGTCTGTTTGCCCAGATCTTCATTATGATTTTATAATCTGTATTTAATAATGCAATTGGTCTATATGACCCACATTTTAATGGATCTTTATTGCTGTTTAATATAAGGATGATAATAAATTCCTTCATTGAGTCAGGGAGCATCTTCCTATTTTCGATATCATTAAATATTCAAAGCAGCAGTGGGGAAAGAATATCTGAAAAAGCTTTATAGAACTCTACCATAGAATCGTCTGGACCAGGGGCCTTTCTGTTTTGGAATTGTTGTATTGTTTTAATTTCCTCTATGTTGAAAGGTTTATCTAGCATATTTTTTGAAGTGTCTGATAACAGTGTTATAGGAAGTTCATCAAAAATACTATTGATATTGTGTTGTGATGGATAAATATAAGGGGTATATAGTGGTTTATAAAAGTCTTTACAGCCCTTATTTATTTCTAATAAAGAAGTTGAGATCCTACCTGTGTCTAGCTGTATTTTAAGTATAGCATTTTTATTATGTTCACATTGTATCTGATATGCCAGTAATTTATCAGGTTTTTCAGAGAAAAAATACTAATTATATCTGGCATTCTGAAATGCCTTTTCAGCTTTATATGAGATCAGGTTGTTAACTTCTTCTCTTTAATCTTAATAACATATTCAAATCTGATTCTAGGCCTGAAATGTTATACGCTACTTCTGCTAATAATAGTTGATGTTCTAGTGTATTGCTTTTTTCTTTTTGTTTTCTCTCTTTAAAGCAAGATTAGGAATTAATCCATCCTCTTAAGTATGGTTTTAAAGATTCCCAAATTATTAAAAGTGAAGTTTCTTCCATTGTGTGTTTCCAAAAAAGTATTTGTTTTGTCCATAAGTTTTTGTTTAAAGACAAGGGGACAGATATTCAAAGCATTGCACCTGGCGCAAAGCTGTAGCACTGGAATAGCGCTGGATTTGCGCCAGGCTGCAATATTCAGAAGCTCTAATAGCTTCGGCACTGTGTGATAGCACTGACGCTAAAAGTAAATATATGCTGGGGTGGGAGTTAGGGGAGTGGCCATGAATACCAGCTGCACGGCATATTCAAATGCATAGCGCCGCACTACAGGCATTAGCATAACCTGTAGCATGGCACTAAATACCACCAAGAAAAAGCTGGCAGTAATGTAGCGGTGCCCCGCCAGCATAATCCCCAAGCACAGGTAGCAACAATAGGCACAGTAATCCCTGGTGCTCTAGCGCCACCCCAGCATGATCCCTGACCCCCATAGCTGCGGTAATTTAATAATTTCCCTGGTGCTCTAGTAGTTCCCCCACCTCCCAGCATGATCCTCGACCCCCATAGCCACGGTAATGTAATAATTTCCCTGGTGTTCTAGTGGTCCCCCCACCCCCAAGCACGATCCCCGACCCCCGTAGCCATGATACTATCAAGATTTCCCTGGTGTTATAGTGGTCCCCCTACCCCACAAGCATGATCCCTGACCCCCGTAGCCATGCAACTATCAAAATTTCCCTGGTGTTCTAGTGGTCCCCCCCCCCAGGTGCGATCCCCCCCCCATAACCATGCTACTATCAAAATTTCCCTGGTGTTCTAGTGGTCCCCCTACCCCACAAGCACGATCCCAGACTCCCAGTAGCCCCAAAATGACAGCAAAACCTGGTGGTCTAGTGAGCGCCCCCCCAAATGCGCCACCTGTCCTCTGTAGACAGACTCGGTACAGTGCCAGTGACCGGCTCAGCCCTCCTCTCACCACAACGGCGGCCATCGACTGCTGTATGCATGAGCATGAGCACTCATGCATGCCGCAGTCAGTGGCCCGGCCATGGTGTGGAAGAGGGAAACTGAAGCTATTCATGGCGCAATGCCGAGTCTGTCCTGAAAGACAGGTGGCACACTGAGGGGGTACTCACTAATTACCAGGCTGCTAACTCATTCAGACTACTGGCAGTCAAGGATTGCACTTGTGGTGTAGAGAGCCACTCAGGCCTCAAGCGTGACTATGCTTCAATAACTGAAGGAGTAGGAAGTCGCTGCCTGGGAGTCAGATCTACAGAGCTGCAGAAGCAGCCACATTACGTGGACAGGCAGGGTTGGGGACCGTGCTAGGGGGCCACTAGAACACCAGGGACACTATGCAACTAACATGGCTAATAGCGGTGCGAGATTGTGCTTGGGGGGTGGGGGGACCACTAGAGCACCAGGATCACTTGTGTGTATCAAGCACACATATGCATGGGTGCATTGTATGCACTCATACCTCCTGACTGTCCCTACTATTCTGGGTGGTCCCTGATATAGCTTCCAAATGTTCCTCTGTCCCTCACAGAATATGTATTACTGTGACAGAACAGTGGGGATTAACCTCACACAGTCATGTCACACATGACTGTTACAGACTGGTTCTGCTTCTGAAACTGCTTCTTATCACAGATCCCCTTATTCTATCAGCATTCTGAGTGCACACCTCTTAAACTGTGTCCCTGATTATGGGTCTTTGTCCCTGATACTTTGAAGTCTTGGCCCTTCTCTTGGGGTAAGGGGTTGTGAGGTATGTATGCTCCAACTGTGCCTGCTACCACATAGTTCCTGTTGCTTCCAGCCTGTAGTTCTGTTCTGACCAACAGGGGGATGCTGTGAGTATGCCTTGGCCTGCAGTGTCCAGCCTGTACTTCCATTCCAACCAAAAGGGGGAGTTTTGTGCTCCATGCAGTAGCACTGGGCAAACTGCATGGTAATGTATGCTAAGCAGCACCTAATGAGATGCAAATATACCTGTTTGTCCACGGATTACCTAAGTAGGCTCATTTGCATGGGAGCTTTGCATATAGCTCCCGTTTGCCCCGGGCTAACCAGTTTGCACCGGGCCAATGTGTCAGCACTGTGCAATCAGGTTAGCCCCGGGCAAACCTCACTTCAGCATTGCACACTAAGCACAGATCTGCAGTGTGTGTGGCTTACAGTGTTGTTTGCAGTCATATCTCTCAACTGTCCCTGATTTTCAGGGATGTCCCTGAATTTACCTCAGACTTTTACTCTGGTCCTCCTACAAATTGTGTTTCCATGACCAAACAGTGGGGGGTTGTAGGCATAACATAATGTCATGCATTAATGTTACAGACATGTTCTTCCTTTAACAATACATTTTGCACTACACCACTTATTCTACCCGCTTCCTGAGTGGATATCACCAATTCCTAAGGTGTGTCCCTGATTTTAAACATTTGTCCCTGATTGTTTTAAGCCTTGTCCCTGATTTATGAGTCAGGAGGTTCAGAGGTGTGTTTGCAGTAGCTGTGAGACATCTCTGTGCAATTACACACAATGTTCTCCACCTGCAACTCTGGCTTACTACAGAGTCTAATGAGCTGCTGCTGCTGCAGTTGCAGTTTGCACTTCCCTGTTGCTATATTCAGTGCTGTCTTATTCCTGGGCTATTTTTGCCCTGGACTCCCAGAACAGTTTGCCCGACTTCCTTGGACTGCTACTGTATATTCAGCAGGATTAGCACCGGGCTATTTCCTTTTGAATATAGCTTGCTTTGTGCTCCGGGCTAAGTTTGCCTGCCGGGCAGTGCTAATTTAGCCTGGGGCAAAGTTTTGAATATCTGGCCCTCGGTCTCTTAATAGCAAATCATCAAATTTTCAATTATTGTCTTTATATCTTTCTTTCTCCAAAGTAAATTTAATTGATAAATGGATAGGGGTACGGTCAGAGATTTTAGTAGCTCCGTAATTAATTTTGACAACATTATTCACTATTCCTTCTGAAAGTAAATAGTAGTCAATCCTAGATGATGTCTTATACACATTTTAGAAAAATAGAATATTTTCTCTGTGTTGGATCAGTTTCTCTAAAGATATCTGTAAGCTTTAAATCCAACAAACAGTTTTTCAGTGTATTAACAGCCCTTTTTTGTGTCTTCAGTTCCCTCTGATCTATCCTATACAGTAAGTGAAAGATTAAAATTGTCTCCTATAATTTGGGTTTTGCAAAATTATGTAGAGTAATAAAAAAATGTAAGAAGAAATCTGGTCCATCCTCATAGGGTTCATAGATGGAACTGACTGTTAGTAGCTTATTACCCCTCTGAATAGTAGCTATAATGTATTCACCATAATTATCAATTTTTTTATCTATAATATTAAACTTCATATTACTTGTAATAATGATAGCTACCCCCCTGGAGTTGCTGGCATAGGGACAGTGAATCCCATTGCCCCTGAATAAATTACAAAAATATCTGAAATCAGCTTCTAGGAAGTGGGTCTCTTGTAAAAACAAACAGTTTGCCTGTATCTGATTAGCATATTGCACTATTTTACGTATTTTAATTCTATTTCTGGCACCCTTTATATTCCAACATAGATATTTTAAATCATTAGCTATTTAATGTCCACTTAAAGTAAAAGAGTGTATCTAAATAGTAGTGGCACCCCACTTTATGGCGCAAGGCTGGCACAGTGTCCCTGTGGTGCAGTGGCACAACTTTCAGATGCAGACTACATTCAAAAGTTGAGAATGCTACATCTTTTGATGCAACATGCCACTGCCATCATTTAAGTTTGATGCAGGCACCTTGCATTATTCCCTGGGCTTTGAAAATCAAGTGCATGACTGCAAGCTTTAAGTGGTGGTGAAACAGACACCTGGAACTCGTGAGGTTGATGATGAGAGGATTTGGACTAAATGTGGGAGGGGATTAGTTAAGGAATAATTCATGATAAGGTGTGGGTTGGGCTGAAATTTACTCATACCTGGCATGCTTTGGTCATGAGGCTTCAGGCCAAATGACCAACTATGCCAGGTGTGGGTAAATGTCATCCCAACCCAGACTCTATCATGGGTTATTCTGATTATACAATTAGGAAAGATGACAATTTCACAAAAAAAGTGAAGCAAAATCTTTGATTTATGTAAATTTGTATGCTTATTTAAAAAAAAGATGTTCTTCCCCCTCCACAAAATAGTTCCTTATTGCTGGACAGAAGCCCTCCCATCCTTGGTAACATAGCTGGCCACAACATGAATGAGCTGAGCACTGCAAGTGCAATTATAACTTATTGATTCCCTATCAAGGAGTCAAGCAGTTGTTGGGAGTGTAGTTGGGTGAGTGATAGAGAGAGGGGCAGCTTGTGGAGGAAGGAAATCTTACCTCCATGTTCCTATATGGCCAGCAGCATTCTGGTGAAGAGACGGCAGCCAGTGTACTCCTCCTCCTTCAGCATGTGCAGCAGGCAGTAACGGTGATCTTTCTCAAGCCAGTCAGCAATTCCATCATTAGTTGGAAGCAGCAGCATCCCATTGACCATGGTATAGGCTCATTTTAGTCCAGTTGTTTTTTATTTTATTTACTTAAAAAGTGAATCTGGTCCCTTGTCAGTGACAGAGCAGAGTAGGGCCTCAGTGGTGGGAGAGAGAGAGAGCATGCCAGAGCAAGAACACAGTGATGAACTAATCCCTCAACGGATTTTCATTTTGAGAAATAGCATAGTTAGTGGGAAAAAAATGACAGCTTTGCAAGAGTGTATTGGAACGCTAGGCATTCTGTGTGCAGTGAATTTACTTTTTTTTTAAATGTGTGGTCAGCTGGTACTTTATGCGGTGGTTATGCAAAAATTACACCATGGCATAAAGTAGCAGACAAACAATAAGGAAAGTCATTTTTTATACCCAATGTATAACTGAAGCATAACTATTGGATGAATGATCCAGTAGAGACCTTGCCAGTGCAGACTGGATGAACCATGACTCTCTTTCTGTCCATAAACATCTATATATGTATTGTATGTATGTATCCATATATGTATCTCTCACTCCTACCCCTGTGCATTATACCCAACTTGTTCATATGATGTGGATGGACAAAAGGGAGCTGTGACTTTAGTAGAGGTTGTGACTTCTGACTCACACTCAGTTCCTTTCTGCAGAAAGCTAGTAACATCTGTTTCAGCTGACAGTGTGTCATGCATGGAAAGGCCCAGTCGGTTCCTCCCCCAGTTAGACAAGACAAAATCCAGCTGATCCATATCTGTAGCCTTTTCTGCTACACACCCCTACCCACCAACTATTTTGTTCCCAGAAGATAAATGAATGTTTACAAATTCATATAGAACCCTGGTTCAACTGTTCTAAATAGCAAAAATAAGAACGTTATGCCTGGTTAGCAAACTTTTTGTACAGTGGTACTCAGTGTCACATTCCTTCTTGTCTAGTCATGTCAGTCAGGTCCTTCAGACATGAACTGGTAAGAATGAACAGAGCAATCACTGGTTGCTGGCCACCATGTACTGTATCTTTATAAGATCCATCCCCATATCAGTAACCAGTGGCATCAGTGAATAACTTTACAGTATGTCTATGAAATAGACCTCATCACCCTGCCATACTGAGATGCTCTTGTGTTCCTGCAGAGTGCATTACTAGACCCTGCAGCCATATTTCATCCCCTGCTTAATATCCATCAAATAATAGAGTTTCATGCCCCCACTTCTTTTTCACCTGTACTAGATGCCTAACAAAGTAATTACCTGGTCTAATCTAAATGTGATGTTCAGGTGCATTGACAACTGTTATGTAATACATGGAGCTGGCCAAATAATAGTATCCTATATCATACAAAAAAATCCTAGTAATAGCACAGTACCTAAAGTGATAATATCATCATTGACAAGTGATAAACTATTGTTCAGAACCTGTAATACTATCATTCGAGCTCTCAACGATAGTATTATCACCAAACCTCAAGAGCGCAGCCTCCAAACACTTCAACACCATATACCTTCTCCAGACATCACCACAGCAACCTCTTACCATGCATGGTGACATTTAGAAAACTGTGCCTCCTGATTCGGTGTGGTTTCTCTGTGGGAGGGCAAAACCGTTGTAAAAACATGGCATCAGTCTCTCGCTTAGTGAGAGAAAATCATCCCTTCGCTCCAGTACCACTGCTTTCTAACGGAATTATGTGGCTAATCCTACGTACACTGAAGGAAAACTTCAAGTAAAGGTAGGACTGTGTACCAAAGACTTTCTGCGGGCGGCAGGCGTCACAATGGGATGGGTGTGGAGACGGAGACAGTCAGTGTCTGACTTCTCATTGACGAGGATCCTGCCCTCACAGTACCACAGAAATAAAACTCACCTCCATAAATTACAAAAAATTAAAAATAAGTGAGTGTCTGTTACTCAGGAGAAATACCATCTCGAGGTTCTGGGGACAAGGGGACCTCTCGAGCTTCACTCTCGAGGTTTCCTTGTCCCCAGAACCTCTCGATGGTATTACTCCCTTGTAATAGACACTCATCTATCTATTATTCTATTTATAATTGCTAGAAGCACCAAGCTTTGGGTAGGCACTTCTGCAGTCAACTCTTTGCATTTAATTTTCTTTTGCTGCAGTAAAAGAGACTATAGCACCATATTCACTTCAGTTCTGAGAAATGCCAGGACATGCCTTGCTACATTAGCCTTTCTGTCACCAAGGGTATGTCCAGGGATGTACAAAGCTGCTGAAAGTGGAATAGCGTGTTGCTGCATGCAATGGAATCTGGTTGGCCAACAAGCAGGTCATTATACTGGCAGTGAACACTAACATGTGGTGGCACATCCTTATTAATTACTGTATGTTTATGAAAGAATTAAGGAATGGAGTTAACAAACCATTGTGCTGAGGATAATTTTCAGTGGTGTCATTAATGAGAACCCAGTTTATTTTTGGGGGGAAATTATACTTTATTAAGATATTTACAACAATCAATACAAACTTTGCCAGTACACACACACACACATATATTTATGCCCACACTTCAGAGACAAGGAGAAAAAGATCCCCAACCATAATATAATCACAAAACCAAAACTGTAACGGCAATACCTGGGCCTGACCCCCTTACCTTCCACTATATGTACCAGCAAGTCTCAACAATGTATTACAGTAACATGAGGAGAAAACCCACTACACAGTACCCTGTGCCTTCTCCACCCCTTTAACATGTGAACAAAGCATAAAGAAATATAGGAACCATACCAAGAAATTTATCTCTACTGCACCACTAGCGAGACAAAACTTTCTAGACAGGGAAAATGGTAATCACAGTAAACCCTGCTGTAAGTTTAATTGTAATGTCAACTGAAATGGGCCAGGATCTCCAAAACATCTATTCCTCCTTCTGTGCCAAAAAATGAAAAAAAGGAGGCCAACAGCTTCGAAAACATTCATCTGCAATCTAAGTTTTGCTGTTACCCACTCCAACACTAAAATGCCCTGACAATTCTAAACCACAGATAATCTGATGGTGATGTTGGGGTAAGCCAAAATGTGTAAGCATCTTCAAAGCTGCAAATACCAGTATATGAGATAGATGTTTTGCCTCTTTACCACGCACCTGCAGTACAGGCAACCCCAAAATCCACAGCAAAAACTTCAACGAGATATCAATTCCTAACATCTGCCCCACCACCTTAGCAATCATTTTCCAATAAACCTGAATCCTGGGACAATCCCAGAATATATGAGTGTGAGTTCCCAAACCCCCACAGCTCCTCCAACACAAATCAGATTGAGGATGCCCATAATGTTTAACTAAAACGAGGGTATGAAAATATCTAACCACTACCCTCCAGGGAAATTCCTTCCATGTGGGAGAGGCTGTGGTAGTGTGAACTCCTCACTGTACCTGCACCCACTCTATTTCTGAAAGGGTAACCCTGGCCTCTGCCTCCCATCTCTGTTTAACCACAAGGAGATAATCCAGTTCCAACTCCCACAGTTGCCAATTAAATTCAGAAATAAAACCCCTTTGTTTCAATATTATACTGAAAGAGAGCAGCAAGGCTTTCACAGGTTTAACTTCTATCTGAAAGGCTTTCAGCTGTAAAGACTCCATTAGGTAATGTTGTACCTGCAGATAGCTGAAGAAATCATTATAAGACAGACCAAATTCTTCTTTAATTTCACCAACAGATTTGAACACCTCCAATCAAAACATTGCCCCACCTGAACATGACCCCATTTATCCCACCGCTGAAAATCAGAGTCAGAATGAATAGGCGTAAAATCCAAGCAGGTACAGAGTGGAGGCTCTCCACAAATCCCCAAAGCAAGCCAAAACACTCTACAAACCTCCCTCTATATTTTAACCATGAGTGTTAACCATGGATTTGGGGTTCAGAGAGCCCAAAGATTAACTTCATCTATAAATAAAATATCAGACAATTTAACCAAAGAAATGGAAGCAGATTCCAGATCCGCCCATCCAGGGGAGGCCTGCATTCTCCTGTTGGTAACAAGATATTGAATTTGAAATGCCCAATAATAAACTTGAAAATCCAGTATTGCTAAACCATCTTTAGACTTTGGAGCTGTCAATCCTGACCATTTAATCTGCGAATGATTCTTCCCCATACAAACTTAAGTAGCATACATTTTAACAAGTACCAAAATGATGCTGAAACTGGCAAGGGAAGAGTGAAAAAACATTAAAAATGAGGGACAATGCTCATTCGAATTGTTTCTACTCTACCCCTACCCCCACCCCCACTGATAGCAGCACCTCCTACTAACAATGACAGTTACTTTGTACATAATTCAATAATTTAATATAATTGGTACTAAAAAGAGTGGAAAACTCCAGCAGTATCCAAATACCCAAGTATCTGAATCCCAAGGTTACTTGTTTACATTCATAGGTTTCATTTGTATGGCTCTCTGAAGAGGCTCCCAAAAACAGCACTTCAGTTTTTGTGTCATTTATTTTAAACCCAGAACCAACCCATATGTAGTAATCATATCTTTTGCTACTGGGAGGGTATTAAAGGGATCATCCAAATATAATAAAGTATTATCTGCATATAATGATATTATGCTCTCATCTCTTCTTCAGCTATTGAAATATTCCGATATAACTCTGATTGATGGGTCATTGTTGCCAAGGGTTCTAAGCTTAAAGTGAATAAAAGAGGGGCGAGGGGAAAACCCTGCCTGGTACCTTGTTTTATTAGAAACCTTGGAGAAACCAAGCCGTTGACCTGTACACATAAGCCTGGGTATATAGGTTCTGGAGCCAATTGCAAAACATTTGTCTAAATTGAAACTTGGACACCATAGTTAATAAAAAATACCAGTTGAGGTGGTCAAATGCCTTCTCAGCATCAGTAGATATTACCACCCCTACCTGATCCAGAGACCATATCTGAGATGCTGACAAGACATTCAACAGCCTCCTAATATCTTCCAAATGTCTGTCAGGAATAAATCCGGTTTAACCAGGGTGGATTAAAAACAGGATCACCCTTTGCAATGCAATAGCTTTAGTAAAAAAAAAAAAAATTATAATTCAAGAGCAAAATAGGCTAGAAATTAGCAAAATGGATCAGATCCTTGCCAGGCTTCATTAAAGCCATAATGATAGCCTCATTCCATGTATCTGGCAAGGCCCCTGGCTCATGTGCCAGATTGCAAAGCTGAGTTATTAAAGGGGATAACTCAGCGTCAAATAATTTGTAGAACTCTGGAATCAGGCCATCTGGACCTGGAGCCTTGCCACATATCAATGACTTTATAACCACTATCAACTCTGCCTCCATAAAAGGTGTTTTGAAGCATTCCCACTGTTGTTGGGAGAGAATAGGAAGGGAAATCTTACTCAAAAAACAAGCCACTCAGATTTCGTGATCAGGACCTTGCTCCTTGGCATATAATATATGGTATAATAGTCCTGAAAAGAGAAACGGCACAGATGCTTACACAATACTTTTAAAATGCAGTACTTATAAAGATAATACAATACCTATAACATATAACATAGTGCAAGAATGTTGAACCAAAACAATGCCAATTCCATCATTACATCATACGTCATATCTGCAATCACAATAAATGGCATCCAGCATTCAGGTTAAGCAGTTCTGTGTCAATATTGATCAGGTGATTTAACCTGAGAACTAATTATATTCAGCCTTAAATATTAGGCACCATTTTATTTACAGAAGTTACTGTGGGTATAGGACCATGGCAAGGCCTCTGGTGGGCCAGTAGAGATTTTCTCTTTTTTTCCCCCCATCCTCCTCATCTGGCCCCTTCAGCCATGAAGCTCCCCCCAGCCCTGTCATCTTGTAATCTCTGGGGCTTACCTTCTTTTTACACCTGCCATACAGTGCCCCATGGATTAGCCCCCTCAATGGTGGAGCCTCCCGGGCACACCCCTTTTCCTGGAAGGAGGCTGGATGTGGGATGGGGCAGTGGGAAGCCCAATGTATGGGTGCAGGGCCTGTGAGGGAGTGCAGAATCATCCCACATGGCCTCAGCATTTTCTTTCTGTTTCTGTCCCTCCCCTCAGGTGCCCTGGAGGGATGTAACTGAAAGAGACACACGCATATGCCAAAGTCTCAGTCACGAGATGCCTGACCCTCCCATTCAATGATTCCAGTTGCATCACAACCCGTGGTCACCTGAGTAGCAGTAACACAGAGGAATTTTGAAACCCCCCGAGGAGGTGAGCATCCTATGAGATGCTCAATTCTCCTTCACCTGGCCGACCCCTGTGTGGCTGGGATTTTCATATAAGTGGACAAAAACAGGAAAGAAGCATGCCTGCCCTGTCTGCTTTTTATTCTGGAGAGCTGAAATTAATTCATGGCAGATTGCATCTTTAAGTCCAGACCATACAGTATGATTATGCAGAAGCTCAGTAATATATGCTGGAATACTGTTGGTGGTACATTGTACAGTAAATCAATCATGTGAGCCTTGCCCCTATTCTCCAGAAAGAAACATCCCAGCCTATTCAAGTAGCTTACAGTGATGGGTTTACCTTAGGGCATTTAGAAAAAATTCTGTCCAGACAATGGTACAGTATATAGGTAAGGCCACTAATTTTAGATTTTTACTGGAAAACACAATAACATTCTGGAATCTGAACTGCCTGCACACTGGTAAAAATAAAGAATCTTCAAGTATTTGGCATTGTAAACCAGATAAGTAAATTTACACAATTTGTATTTTTTGTATAATTTCTTCCTGTACTATTTTCAATTTGTTTCATTTAATGCACTGTAGGTTATGCCATCTTATAAACATACTAAATGAATGACTGTAAAATCCTGGTAAAATCCAGAAATTAGACTTACAATCATCAGTGCAATGCCTGGAATTTCAAGTCATGAAAATGGAATGTCATTACTTTTTTCACAGTAAATCAGTGACCTTATATATAAGCTCTAGCTTTCTCAGGATTTATTTTTTATTTTAAATGTCTTAATGGGTAAGGACACGAGGCACATTAGCCCTTCTTCCGGACTGACACGGAACATAGAGCAATAACAAATAAAAACAGACATAAAATACATACAGAAGAATTTAAATATTGCAGTTACATAAGAGTACATTCAAAGACACCAAATAATTCTTAAAATTAGGTTTTTTTTTATATAGCTTTGTTTGGTCCCTGTCACCTCCTCCCACCAACTGGCGATGGGGACACATATGAATCTTACAGGTTTTCTCCCCGACCCCCCCAAGGTCCCAGCACATAGCCGAGTGAACATCTGGGGGCACACTTTGCACCCCATGGCACCAGCTCAGCCCTTTCCAACTCCTAATACTTTGCCGCTCACTCTCTACCTACACTACCCACTGCACCTCTACCTGATGAGAGCAGAACTATGAGGGGGTGCAAATCCACCCTCACCACCCTCAGGAGAGGAGAACTGCCTGCTAGCATGCTCAATCCTGCTTCTCCCCCCCCCCACACTGGCACCCTGACGACTCACGGTCATTCCCGAACCCAAGCCACCAGCATAGTGCAAGGTAAGGTGCCCAGTGCCTCAACCCTCTGCACCACCAGACCAGCAAAATGAATTTTAAAACATAATAATGAGGTAGCAGACTGCATTGAAATTGACAAGTCATTCCACGTTTAGAAGCTGCAATAGAAAAAGAATGCAAACCAAATTTATTATGGGCACTAATATCTAATGTAACACCCCCTATAGAGCCGAGTTTGTTAGTTCTACTATGAAGTGTAATTCAATTGTTAAAGGACAGAAATAAGTAGAAAAAATAGCCTGATAGACCATGCAACCAAGGGAAAGTATAAATTTAAGCCTTGGTGATAACCACCCAACAGCAGAATAGAGGGAGCAATGATGTGTCTTCACAGGTGCTAAAAGACCAAAATTACACATGTCATTAAAAGTAACTGTAGGAGACCACGTGATGCAGAGTGCTGAGTAGAAGCTCCTCCGTGTAGCTCCAGCCTCACAATTTTATAATCAGCTTTTTCTGACTTCCAGATTATCAAAAACCCTCTGCTCTCAGCTAATCTTGCCTACTAAATACCTAGAGCTTCAGATAAGCGAGTTTTGGGCACTGATGGAGGCTTATATGAAAAAAGCCCCACAAAAACATACTCCACCAGTTACCCCGGAGAAGGCCCCAAAGAAATCTCAGGCTTCAAGTGTGCCAGACAGGCCCAATCATCTCAGCCAAGTATCGGAGCAGGAACCTTTAACTCTGAATAGGTTCCTGGAAGAATTTAAACCCTTTCGTAAGGAGGTGAAAAAGATGGCGACCAACCTTAAAGCCCTTTCTAAAAAATTGGATGAGGTCTCGATGACAGCCTTGGATTACACTGCTCGTATAGTCTCTCTGGAGAATCGTCTGGAAAAGGTGGACCCTGGGCTATTGGCGATACAGCAGAAGCTCTCTCCAGTGGAAGCAAAGCTAGAGGATCTCGTGGGCTGCAGCCGCAGGAACAATGTTGTAATTTTAGGGCTACCAGAAGGTGAAGAGGGCCAGAACACTGTAGTTTTTATACAGAAGTTGGTGGAACGGGTTGCTGGTCCCTCTCCCTTTGGCCCTGCATATACTATCAAAGAGTGCATAGGTCTTTGCGGCCGAAACCTCCACTAGGGGCTGCCTCCTGCCCCATTATATGCTGATTTCTAAATTTCTTAGAAAGGCAACACTTTTTGTAGAAAGTGAGAGCCCTACAGGAGGTCTGCTGGGAGAATTCAAAGTTAAGAATAGCTCAAGACCTTCCAGGATCTGTCCAGCTGAAATGCACAGCATTTCACCCCATTGTGTCCAGGATTATCGTTGTAGGGCTCAAGTTTAGGATGGGGTACCCGGCCAGGTTGCAACTGCTTGTGAACGGATCCTGGCTAGCCTACGAAGACCCAGATTCTGCTCTCTCCAGTCTCAAACTCATCCTGCCTGACTTGTTTCGGGATCCATGAGAAGTTTTGTACCTAAGATGAGGGGGAGTCCTGTGCTGCCAAGTTGAGACTGTTTATCAAGTTGAATGTTGACAAGGACAGCAACAACAGAATGCATCCTGAAGATTTCGCCATTCGAATAGGCTCAGTTACTATCTAGCTGAGTTAATTGCCATGAGACACATATGCTCTGAATTTAAGAGCGAGTCTGATGCTTACATTAAGGACTTGTTGGAATGTATGGCTTGTCTATTTGGGGGAAGGTGTTCTTTATCTCATTATAGCTAGATGTGCAGGCCCTCAATAGTGAGGGAAGGATCGTTTTATGTTGTTAAGGATCATTATTTAAATCCAAGAGTAGCTTAATTTAGGAGCTGTGCTGGGCTTTTCTTTAATTTTCATCAGGGACCCTGGTTTTCCATTTTTACCGGTAACACCGGTAACAATCACGGAATCCTGCTTGGTTTGCGGATTTTGAATTCTTATACCGGTGCCTCACGGAAATTGCATGTCACTGCACAGAATCTCTAAGATTTCAGCATCTTTTTTGTTTTATTTTCTCTTTATATGTCCCCTTCTCACAGCATCAGTCTCCACTTTTCAGAGATCCCTAGGCTGGGTACCACCTAGCTTCACTCCCAGGTAATGCTGAGGAGCTCCTGTGGGTGTGCCCTATTCTGCCTGGATTGAACCCCATCAGGTGGGAAGGAAGGGGGACACCAGGTCACCCCTCCACACTCCCTTAGTGTGTGTCAGGCAGCTAAGTGGGTCCCTCATGGAGTCTGGTTATGAAGTCTGGGGCACTTGGGTCCCTTCTGCTAGTGGCCGATGTGGGGTGATTGTTCCTGGTTTTCTGGTCTCTGTCCCTGAGGCACTGGCACTAGTGGAGATCCAAAGAGGTAAGTCACATAGAGACATGCCCCTGCTCCAGATCCTGGCTAGCATCCTCCCCTCCTGATTACTCTGCAGCACCATTGCACCACCACCCGTGGTCACACAGGTGGTGGTAAAGCAGCAGGATTTGTAGCCCACCCTCCCAGGAGGAGGAAGAGAGCATTCCCTCAGGTGCTTGATCCTACTCCCCTGGTCAGACCTCCAGCAACCCGAGTTCACTTCTGACCCTGGGTCTCTGGCATTGCAAGCAATAGTGCAACCGCAGCGCCAGCAGGCCGACCCAGATTTCAGCATCTTAAAATTGATGCTGCTGTGCTTTGCATTCTTTCTGCTTTGCTGCATATAGAGTCAGTAAGGAAATCACCCGCACTGCTTTGTTGTAATCAGCCATTCAGTTTAACCACCCATGCCTAGTGGTTAGAGCAATAGTTCTTAGACTTTGTCATAATGAGCCTCCCCAAATCCATGGAAAAAATGTTGAGCCTCCGTCAAAACTGAAATAATCTTGGGCCTCCCCAAAGAAAAATAACATACTATACTTTGCACAGTACACCATGAATAAACTGAAACCCCTCTGAGTACTTGGCTCACATTCTGTTCTTTGTCTTATACTGACATGGAACCTTTGAGAAAGAGCTCCTGTGCCCAAAGGTGTTATCTGAATAACAAATAAATAAAATAAACAAATATTATTATTCAGCTTATTGTAACCACACACACACCCACAGGCCAGTCTACTTGCTCTGCTAATGTCATTCTTGAACCATTGTTACCCCTTGTTGCAGTACCTTCATGGGTCAGACTACTTTCTCTGTTTCCTCTCTATATGAAATTACCTTCCTACATACTTTGCCTCTCCCCCTCCTTCCCTGCTCCTAAGCAACTTCTCTGGGATTACTTTGCTCCTTCCTGCTATTGCTCTTAGCACTTCTGTGCTCATCCCTTGTATTTGGGCTGTTTTGCCATCAGTCTACAAACTGATCAATTACCACCACGTATTATTAGTTTATTGTTCAAATTTGTTTACACTGTTGTTCATTGTGCATTTCTTGATTGTTTTGCAGTTACCTTTTGAAATGTATTCACTCCCTACTCTTCCCCTGGTACACCTGAAATGAGCCTTGGCTCATTCAGCTTCCCCTTGTCACCTATAAGTAAATAAATACATAAAATTCACCTACTATTATCATCTTTCAATTTGCTTCATCTCTTCACACAAAATATATAAAACTCAGAATTTAAATACAGCACTTTTTCAGACTTGCTTGAACCTCCCCTGGAACAGGCTTGGGCCTCCCCAAGGAGGCTGGCCTCACCATTTGAGAACCCCTGGGTTAGAGTAACAAACAGTGATTGAACTGGGTAGCTCCAGCAGACTTGGGTTTGATTCCCACAACCTCCACTTGCATACTGTGTAACTCCAAGCAAGTCACTTAACCTCCCCAGTGCTTCTAGGTCACTCCTGAAAACAGACAGTTCTGCCTAGTGGGCCTTACCTGTTTTACGAAGAATATTAAAAAAAAATATCAATATATGTTTACTACATCATAGAATAGTAGTCTGGGTACCATGTAATTTACCTGAGTTTTACTTGGGCTGCAATGATTTTGTATAGGTAAAGATAAATGTTCAGATACATTTTATGTGTTTTATAAGCTTGTTTTTAGATTTTAGTCAGGTTTTTGTTGTATTCTTTGCATATAAGCATCTAGGTTGTAGATTGCTAAATGCAGGATCACTGTTACCAACTAGCTTATTTAAGTTTATAATCAGTAGGGCCATCCAAAATCCTCAGTTGTTTGAATGAAAACTAGTCTGAATGAAAGTATGTTCACAAAGAAGAAACTGCTTTACTACTTATGAAAATACTTCACAGTTAGCACCCCATTTAGGTGAATTGGATCATTTGAACATTTTCTCCCACCTACTGTTTCAGTCTCTGTGACAACAAAAAGTTTTCTGTTAGACTGCTTCAACAAAAAGCAAATGTTAAGTATTTAAGTGTACTTATGTTTGGCCAGTGGATTTTGAAAGCACAGTCAATGACGTACAGAAGGTAAGACCACAGGGGCTGTATGATGCTGGTGGGCAGAGTGGTGCTTAACTCACATCTGAACAAAGACATGGAGACTGGGAGGCACCCTTTTCATGGACACCAAGTAAAAAAAAAAGCATCCACATGTCTGGGAGATGCATGAATCCATTTTTTTTGTTTATTTATTTGCTTTTGTTAACCAGGTAAGCACACTAGACATCCAAGTGCCTATTTTCAGGTGCGACCCAGGAGATTACAAGGTACATACAAAGCATCAAACATAGTCAGGGTAACATACAGGATCTTCCAGCATAACAAGTAGATAGGTAAATAACAGCATGTGGGAGCAAGATACATAACATATTGTCAGGTAGAACAAACAACAAAAATACAGACAATGTCAACAAGGCTAACGATATGGGGTAAGCCACATGGGACCACACTCAGGAACAGGTAGGCAGAGTAAGTGACCAGGGCAAGTTTCATCATATTTGAAGGTCTTCCACTAATCACTTGTGGATTTTTTAGGTGAAGACATTTTATTTCAAAGAAGCAAATTCAAGCATTTTTTTTTCTGCTCCTCTGGCCCCCTGGCCATCCACTCCTTCAGGCCTGCCAAGGCCCCCTACCACCACAGCCGAGTCCCGACCACCATCCACTGCCCCTTACTGCTGTGCTATCAGGTAATCCAAAGTAACCCTTCATTGAGTTGGAGGCTAACAGGAGAGGAAGATTGCCCCAGAGAGCTTCCTGTGTATCCTGGGCATGGCAGGGGTCAGAACGGACACATGTCTGGGGATTCCAGCTTATGGAGGGACCAACAGCTGTCCTTCAGTTGGTCAGCGGGATATTTTCCCATTTTCTTGGGAATGTGACAGGCCACATGATGTCAAGGCACAAGCTGACATCAGTCATGCTCCCTCCTGCAGTGAGAGCTGACATGTTGTCATGCCTATGTCCTCCACCAGGGGCCAGAAAATGCTGAGCCATGAACCCACCCTCCCTCCCAGGAGAAGGTGAGTGGTTGCTGGACACTCAATCCTTCACCCACCAGCTGTCCCTCCAATACCCAGGCCTGTTCCTTAACCCTGGTCAGTGATGTCACAAGCAGAATCCAATTCAGGCAGTTAAATTATAGATAGGAAAAAACAGTGGCAGTCCACCTTAGTGGTGATGGTTCAGATTAATTCACATATGAGTTCTAACAAGCAAAGAAACCAAGTAATTTGTAACTTGTGCACGTGGGGTATGGGTGTTGAAGAAAAGGGATCATAGTGCTGTCACTACTGCCATCACCCCAGAGAGATATGGACTGCATTGTTGCTACTGCCATCACTCTGAAGGGGTGGGAGCTGTAGTGCTTCTGCCAGCACCACTGGTGGATGGGAAATATAGTACTGCTGCCATCCTACCTGAGGGATGGGGGCCATAGTGCTGATACTGCCATCACACCTGAGGAATGGTGAATGTAGTACTGCTGCCATCACACCTAAGGGATGGGGGCCACAGTGCTGCTGCTTTTGTCACACCTGAGGGAGGGAGGTCGTAGTGCTGTTGGTGCTGCCATCGCACCTGAGGGATGGGGCCATAGGGCTGCTTCCATCACACCTTAGGGATGGGGGCTCTAGTGTTGCTGCTGCCATCACATCTTGTACCTAAAATAACTTTAAATTGGTACAAGGATGGAAGGATGTGTAATAGTGGAGGTCAAAATTGCTAAAATGCATGTTAGCAGAGTTAAAAATTGTTAAATAAAGTACACAGAACCAAACACCGGTAAAACCGGATTTTGGCTTAACAGATACCGGTGGCAATACCATTTTTTACAACGTGCAAAATGGAATATGCCCTTTCTCAATCCTGGTAAACCAGTGTCCCTGATTTTCATTCAAGTACTCATGTATTTTCGTTCAGTAACCACAAGAGGGAGCTCAGCGCGCAGGAATTTCAGTTCAGCGTTGCCGATAATTCGGGGATGATTCCCTTTTGTAAAGCTCCCCATTTATAGCCTGGGGTATTAAAATGCCCTATACTGTGCTTTTTGGTTTTTGGACTGGCAAGATGCCGATGTAAAGATGCCCTATTTCCTTAATCTCATGCCTGGGGTTCAGGGCGTTTGAGTCCCTTATTGTTTAGCAGGCCACATAATTCAGGTTAGAAGGGGAAGTTTTCCTTCTGCAAGACTCCCTGCTCATTTTTCCAATTATTAAGACATCTTTTACAGGGCTACAGGGGCCCTATTTCCTATTTTGTTACCCAGGGTTTCTGGGCGCTTATTTTCGTTTTGCAGGTCACATTAACCTGTTTAATTATTTCACTGCATTCACTGTGGTCTTATGTCTGAAGCCCAGCACCTCTTTTAAGCTATTAGGTGTTGCTAAAACAGTAGAGTTCTTCTTTTCTGGATTTAAGGGCATTTGCTTACATGAGGGGGCTGTTACATTTGCTTGAGACAGAGAGATATTTTCTGGAGGCTGGGGGGTGAGGAAGGGACCCGGTACTGTGCTAAACATTGCTTGAGACAGTAGGGGTGGTTGGGTGGGGGGTGGTAAGGTATGGGCTAAAGGACTGGCTTTTCCTACATCAAATAAATGGGGGGAGTTTCTTGGGAGGGGTTTGGGGGAGTTTTGGGCTGGGTTGGGGTGGAGGGGAGGGTGGTGCATACAGCAGTAATTACAGGAACCTGGCTAATTATTTCTCGATGTTTTTGTACAGGGCTTTCTGATCTAAGCTCACTATTACTGTTCTAGATGGCTAATAATGTGGTTCTTGCAACTTGGAATGTGAAGGGGATCAGGAAAAAGTCCAAACAATATCAGGTGCTTAAGCATCTAAGTCTACTGCGTTCCCAGATAACGTTTCTACAGGAATCCCATTTACTTGAATCCGAAGCCTTATAATTAAGGAGGCAACAAATGGGTCAGGTCTTTAATGCCTTGGGATCCACCAATAGTTGTGGGGTCATGTTAATTATTAACAGAGGCATTCCCTTCACCTCCACACAAGTCATTAAAGATCCAGGGGGCAGGTTTGTCCTGGTTCAGGGCACTCTTTGGTCAGTACCACTTTTACTTTGCAGTATCTATGGGCCTTATATTGATGATCCAAGTTTTTTCATGAGGCTGATTACCATTATTCTCCCAATGCTTCCTACAATGATTATTATGGGTGGTGATTTTAATCTGGTCTTGGACTCTAATATGGATAGGTCAGGTAGTTGGCTGAGGGGGCTGTCCCCAAGGCAAAGGGCATTCAAGGACTTGGTAGATCAATGCGGGCTCTGTGATACTTGGCGCGTTCTGCATCCTAACTCCAAGGAGTTTACCTTTAGCTCGCTGGTGCATGGATCACAGTCTCACATCGATTACGTATTGATTTCTCAGGGGCTCTTGCCCGGGGTTATGTCTGCCTCAATCCAGCCTGGTCCTATTTCCGACCACTCCCTCGTGGTATGTAATTTAGCTTTTCTTAACACACCCAGAAGGGAGACCCATTGGAATCTCAATGAATAGTTGTTAAAGGATGCCAAGTATTGCAAGTTTATAAGAGAACAGATTGAGTTCTTCTTCTCATCTAATCCTATTGATAGTGCAAAGTCGGATATCTTATGGGGTGCCTTCAAGGCCTAAATGAGGGGAATCCTTATTAGTTTAGCATCGAAAAGGAAAAGGGCACAGGAGGAAGAGTTATTATCGTTATTGTCCCAAATACGGTCCCTTGAGGCTAACCTTTCTATCAGCACTTCGAGTGAGGACAGAAAGAAACTTCTGGTTGCCAAGGATGGATATCTAGATTTGCTGAGGGAAAAGGTGGAATTAGCTATCATTCGAACCAGAGCCAGTTATACGGACCAGGGAGAGAAGGCAGGGTGTTTACTCGCATTGCAGTTTAAACAACAGGAATCTGCAAGATTTATCCCCCCAATTCGGGCTCAGGTAGATGGGTCTCTGAGAGTATCCCCTTCTGAGATAGTGCAAGAGTTTGCACTATATTATGAACAATTATACAGGGACATGGAGTGCCCTCCTTGTCTGGAGATTTTGGAGGAGTACCTAAAGGACTCCCATTTGCCTTCCCTAATAGAACAACACAGGAGCTTTTTGGCCTCGCCAATATCCCAGGAGGAGATCTCGCGGGTTATTGGAGCCTTGCCGTCAGACAAGGTCCCGGGGCCGGATGGTTTCTCCTCATTATTTTACAAAGCTTTCCAAGAACTCTTATTGCCGGTGCTTCACTGGCTACTTCAGCACATTTTGTCTGGGGTGGTGGTGGATGCCTACCTGTTCGAAGCCCTGATTGTTCTTCTCCCCAAGCCAGACAAAGACCCAGAGTTAGTCCAAAGCTACAGGCCCATACCCCTTTTAAATCAAGATATCAAAATCCTTTCGAAGATATTGGCTGATAGGTTAACTGTGGTTCTTCCGGACCTGATAGGTATGGCTCAGGTTGGGTTCATGAAGGGATGTTCATTCTCAGACCATCTGCACACCCTTTCACATGTCTTCTCGGTGTCCTGGGATGCCACTTTTCCTGCCGGGTTGGTCTCCCTGGATGCCGAGAAGGCATTTGACCGTGTGAACTGGAATTTTTTGTTCCAGGTTCTCAAGGCCTTCCAGTTTCCTACCATTTTTACAGACTGGATCCGTGCCTTATATAAAGCCCCTTCAGCAAAGATTTCAGGAAACGGTGCATTTTATAAGTCCTTCTCTCTATACTCAGGTACCAGACAGGGTTGCCCCCTCTATCCCCTCTTATTTAACCTTTATCTGGAACCTGTCATTCAAAACATCCTCAGCAATGCGGGGATAAAGGCCATCTGGGTGGGGTGCCATAAGGTTAAGATTACAGCATACGTGGATGATCTTCTTCTTTATTTATCCCACCCGGTGTCCTCTGTTCCGGCCTTGTTAGGGGAAATTGCTAAATTCAGTGCCCTTTCAAATTACAAACTAAAAGCTAATAAATCCTCTTTCTTTCCCCTGAATCATAAGATCTTCAGACTGACATTACCCACTTCAGTTTGTGCTGGCATCACGGATGCTGAAATACCTGGGCATCAAATTAGCGCGTAATCCCTCAGCATGGTTTAAAGAAAATTTGGAGCCTCTTTCCCAGCTAATAATTCAGGATTTGGATAGATGGTCCAAACTCTTGGTTTTATTATGGGGCCGGGTTAACATAATCAAGATGAATATCTTCCCAATAATTTTTTATCCCCTCTCTCTTCTTAATTCATTTATCCCTTTATCCTGCTTTCAGAAAATGCATAGAATCTTCATCAAGTTCAGCTGGTCTAACAAATATCCCCGACTGGCATACTATAAGCTGGCCACATCTAAATTTGATGGGGGACTGCAGATTCCTCACTTGGCTATATATTACTGGGCCAGCCACCTGGCTAAATGCCTGAAATGGGTGTGTCCGGGTCCCGAGAATTTGCGACCAACATGGCTCAAAATAGAACTAGATTTAATCTGGTCTATGAAGATGGATCTCCTAACTTTGTTTTATGTAAAAGTGTCCCAGTTACAAGGTGCTGAGAAATGCCCCATTCTCATGATTCCCTTGAAAGTATATGAGCAGCTTTGTTCTTTTCTGCGCTATACCCCTCAGTTGGACCTGGCCCAATCTATCTGGAATTCTCTGACCTTCACCATGAATAAACAGCTGATTCCCTGCACATGGCTTCACCAGCTGGGTGATGGGACAGTATCCTCATTCTTGGATGAGGAGGGAAAATGGCTTTCAGCAGACGAACTTATCCAGAACTTTAGTATCCCAGTACACTCACAATTTAAAGATGTCCAATTAAAGCATTTACTTACAATGGTATTGGGCAATACCCTCCCTTGCCAGTCGGTTAGGGCCCTGATCCTGGAAACCTCTTCCCTATTAGGGTCCTCGGGTGTCATCTCTAAATTATATCAAGATTTGTTTCATAGAAGATATGGGGGCTCCCTCGGACAGACTAGGTTCTGGAGATCCATCTTTCCTCAATATTCTCCCAACTGGCAGGCCTCATGGAGGTCCTGTCATAAATATATGTCCCAAGATAGATTGTGCCTTATGCAATACCACATTTTGCACAACATGTATTATACCCCATTAAGTTAGTGAAATGGGGTCTCCTTGACTCAAACATATGCATCAGATGTTCCCAGGGAGAAGGAACACTCCTCCATATATTTTGGTCACGTCCCAAAATATCTTCTTTATGGGATGCTATCAAAACTTTTCTGGACCCCTTACTGGGTCTGCAGGAGTGTTTCACACCCGATATTTGTCTCCTAGGGGACCTGTCCTCCATCACGGTTAAGGTGAGGAGGTTTCTTATCTCTATGATTGCACTATCTGTCAAAAAACTTATTTTACTCCACTGGAAAGATAAGATCACTCCGACATTACAGGAATGGGTTAATGAAATCCTTGCTAACCTTCGTACAGAGAAAGCTATAGCTAGCCTCCACAATAGATTACCCGATTTACACACACATATATGGGATCCCCTTCACTCCTTAATTATAGCTACCCAGATATAAGTGCTGTTTCATAGTAGCTAACCCTGTATACTCATGTATAATGTCTTAGAACTCATGTTGTAAGGAAGCATAATACTGCTGTATGGGGGGAAGGGTGGAGGGCAGTTTGAGTAGAGTATGTTACTGTATCCAAGTTATACTTCTCATGTTAACTGCCTCCAATGTTGTGGAAAATTGTAACTGTAAGAATGTGAACTTCCCTTAAACCCAAGTAATGATACAAAGAGGAAACATAATCAAAATGAGGTAATAAAGTTCTGAGAGCAACAGCACACCGAGAGTTAAATGATAACAAATTTTAGAATTTATATAACATGCCAAGCTTTTGATTTATAACCCTGCTAACAGAATTAACTTGGGAAAGGAAGATCATGCAAAGGTCTGATATAAACACAAGCTATTTAAATTCAGTGACCTGTTCAATAGGGGTATCTAATACATAATGAAGTAATAAACAAGGATTTTCCCTAAGCACAAACTTAGTACCGTAAATAATGGTCTTAGTTTTTTAACATTCATGATAATTTGATAATTGGACAACCAGGCACACAAATGCAAAAACTTGGTCTGCAAAGTAAGATTGAGCTGTATAACTGAAGGTGCCTGAAAAATAAACTGAGGTCATCAGCATATTAATGGCTCTGACACTTTTCAAAAACTAAAGGCAACTTGTTAACTAATAAAGAAAACAACAGGGATCCAAGAATGGACCCTTGTTGTATGCCACACTCCGTTGATCTCATACTTTAGTGAACAGAACCTATAGACACATATTGTGATCCGTGTGTGAAATAATCCCTCATCCAGGTCATTATCTGAAATACCCAGATCCATAAGTTTAATGCAGAGCAAGGAATGATCTATCAGATCAAATGCCCTGGTCAGGTCCACAAACATTGTTCCAGTCAGGACCCCCCATCAAATCCCTGTAGGACGGTGTTTGTGACTTGACCAAGGCTATGCTAGTCCCATGGCCACACTTGAACCCCATGTTGTTGCTCAAGTAAGATATTATAAGTTTCAAGAAAGTCTGTAAGTTGGTTAGATACCAGTTTTTCTAGAATTTTGCTTAAAGAGTTCAATATGGAGATTGGTCGATAATCTTCAGCAAATTTAGCATGATGTTTTTTGGGGACTGGCACAATCCTTTTGCATTTCTAAACCAAAGGAAACGTATGGGTAGTCAAACACAGATTTTAAATGGTGAAAAGGGGACCAGCAATAAATGAGGCTACCATCTTTGTGAATCTAACATCTAATCATCCGTCACAGTCACCATATTTACTGGGTAGTAAGCATAATAATTTCATCACTTCTATTCTAATTACCTCTCAAAAGTAAAACAAATGCCTATTACCTAGTGGAACTAGTTGAGACATATTCTGTATCAACCAGATTCAAAACTGAGCCTTGTCCATCATATTTATAATTGGACATACAGTATAAGAAAATTCCAGATTTAACAAGTTTGCAATTTCAGAAACCTCAGTGATCTCCTTATCAGCAGTATGCATCCTATTAATCACAATCTTTTCTTTTGGAGAGAATAAAGAATGAACCATATCCCAAACACTTTTGGAATCAGACATAGAGGCTTCAAATTGGCTCCTATAAAAATTAACTTTAGCTTGTTAGATCAATTTGCTGACCATACAGTGGTAGTTATCTACACCTTTCCTGCCTCGAAGTACCACTGGGTTACCACTGCGGCACTCAAGTTATAATCTGCCTTGACTGTAATGTGATTCTACCTCATTCTGCCTCAGTATACCCAGGTATAACTCAGTACTGAGAAACATTTCTACGACTACCATTGTATTTCACAGAAATCTATAAGTTGACAATAAGGTAAAAGAAGGAGATTGTTTATGAGCAGCCCAGGTCAACTCTCTTTGTTTAACCCAAGACTTAATATCTTTGGTAAACCATGCATTATTACAGCCTCCTACTCTTAAGGTTCATAATGGAAAGAAAAGTTCTTGAACAAAAGTAATCAATAGCGCATTCAGGATCGGGTATGACATTTATATGTGACCAATCAATTTTCAATAGCTCAGCTCTCAGACTATCATACTGACATTTTTTAAACTTTAAAAATTGAATGGTCTGAGAGGGGATCCTTGGAAGTTTGAAATTTAGGGTACAGTATATAGCCTGGTGATCACTTATTGCATCATCCAAGACACCAGAATACAATACAATATTAGAGTTATTTGAAGCAACCCAATCCAAATCTGAATGAGTATTTGTTAATGAGTTAAGTTCTGTGGGATCTTTAACAAACTGAATCAACCCAAATGAATTTAATAAAGACTCCAAACCCAAACAATCACTCCTGGACCAATTCAAATTAACATCTCCAATAAGGAAAAAGTCACAATTAGATAAGTAATCAGAGGCAGCCCCCAAAAGCTCCTTAAGGCCCAATACTCCACACTGGGGAGGATTATATAAACAAGCAATAATAACAAATTTACGATCACCAAGTATTAAGTGCAACACCACCTAGTCACTTACATAGAAACATAGAAACATAGACTTTGACGGCAGATAAGGACCACTTGGCCCACCTAGTCTGCCCATTTCCCTACCTACAGGATAAGCTGCAGATCCTAGTTAACCAACAGCCTATTTCTTCTTACCCTCCACAAGAATTGTCTTATGTCTGTCCCATGTATTCTTGAAATCTCCCACAGTTTTAGACACCACAACCTCCTCAGGAAGGCTGTTCCATGCATCCACCACCCTCTCTGTGAAAAAATACTTCCTCACATTGCCCTTGAACTGCCCCTCCATCTTTAAATTGTGTCCCATTGTTCTTGCACATCTCTTTTTCTGAAAGATGCTACCCTCTTGGACATGGTTGATTCCACTGAGGTACTTAAAAGTTTCTATCATGTCCCCCCTCTCTCTCCTTTCCTCAAGGGTATACATATTAAGCTCCTTTAGTCTCTCCTCATATAGCTTCTCTTGCAGACCCTGCACCATTGTAGTTGAGATTCTCTGAACTGCCTCCATTCTGTCTATGTCCTTGTGGAGATAGAGTCTCCAAAACTGGATGCAGTTCTCCAGATGGGGTCTCACCAACTGTCTATACAGAGGGATAACATTTTCCTGTTTTCTGCTGGTGATGCCTCTCCCTATACATCCCAGTATATACCCAGCCCTCCCTACTGCTTCTCACATTGCTTGCTAACCTTAAGGTCATCTGATATGATTACCCCCAGGTCTCTTTCCATTTTTGTTGTTGTTACTACCTCCCCCCCCTTCATTGTGTAATCTTCCCCTGAGTTTTTGTTTCCCAGGTGCATTATTTTGCACTTCTTTCGTGAATCCAAGCTGCATACTTCTGACCATTCCTCCAACCTTGCCAAGTCCCTTCTCATCCTTTCCATGCCTTCTTGTGTATCAACCCTGTTGCAGATCTTTGTGTCATCTGTAAAGAGAGAATACTTTTCCTTCCAGTCCCACTGCAATGTCACTTATAAAGACATTAAAAAGGACTGGACCCAGTACTGAACCCTGTGGTACCCCACTAGTAACCCCTTTTTCCTCAGAGTGGACTACATTTAAAATTACCTTCTGTGTCCTGTTGTCCAGCCAATATTTTACCCAGGCTACCACCCTGAGACCTACTCCAAGGCTGGTTAACTTGACTATTAATCTTTTGTGTGGGACGGTGTTAAATGCCTTGCTAAAGTCTAGGTAGGCCATGTCCACAGCCCCTCCCTGGTCTACTACTTTGGTCACCCAGTCAAAGAAATCAATTAGATTCATCTGACATGACCTTCCCACTGTGAACCCATGCTGCCTTGGGTCCTGTGCCCCACTGGCCTTCTAGGTACTCAACAATTCTTTCCTTCAGAAGTGATTCCATCACTTTTCTTACCACAGAGATCAAACTGACAGGTCAATGGTTTTCTGCCTGTCTTGTTCCCACTTTTGTGAAGGGGAATCACATCTACCTTCCTCCAGTCTTCAGGTACCACACCATCCTCCCATGATTTGTTAAAAAGGATAGTCAGTGGTTTCACTAGTTTTCCCCTTAATTCTTTTAGAATTCTTGGGTGAATTCAATCATGCCCCATTGCTTTGTCCACCTTCAGTTTTAGGAGTTCTTTCGGAACCCTTTATTCTGTGAAAGGACTGGGATCAACCCCCCTATCAAGAGTGCTTCTGTTAATTGGATTAGGCACCTCCCCCTCCTCCTTTTTTGTGAATACTGAGCAGAAATATTTGTTCAGTATCCCTGCTTTTTCACTGTCACTCTCTGCCCACCCGCTGTACATTCTATTCAGCCTCACTATCCCTCCCTGATGTACCTATAAAAGGTTTTATCCCCCTTCTTAACCAAGTTGGCTATCTTTTCCTCAGTTTGGGCCTTTGCTGACTTCCCTCCCTGCTTCCTTTTGCCTTAACTGGTACAGCTCTCTGTCCTGCTCCTTCTGTGTTTCCTTTTACTTCTGAATGCTATCTTTTTCCCCCTGACTTTCCCCACCACCTCTTTTGAGAACCATAGTGGCTTTTTCTTTCATTTTGATTTGTTTATTTGCTTGACACAAAGGCTTGTTGCCTCTGTGATGGCAGTTTTGATGTTCCCCCATTGTTGCTCCACCCCTCCTTCTAGCCTGTTTGCTAGTGCTTTTCCAAGGCACTCTCCCATCTTGCCAAAGTCAGCCCTCCTGAAGTCCAGTACCCTCACTTTTGTATGGCTTGAGTCTGTAACTGAGTTTATTGTGAACCACACTGGTTGATGGTCACTTGTTCCCAGATAGCAACCCACTTCTATATCTGAGATCCTCTCACTGTCACCATTTGAGAGTACAAGGTCTAAGATTGCTCCCTCATGAGTGGGTTCCGAAACTAGCTGTCTGAGACATGCCACATGTAAGGCATCAAGAATGGCCCTGCTCTTGGATGTGGCTGCAGCAAATGTGCTCCAGTTAACATCTGGCATATTCAGGTCGCCCATCAACATTATCTTCCCTTTCTCTGCCATCCTAAGAATGCCTTTTTTCATATCCTTGTCCATTCTCTCCCCCTGACATGGGGGTCTGTCTACAACCCCTGTGCGGATTGTGATGCCATTTCCAATCTCTAAGGTGACTCACAGTGCCTTCTCTCCTCCCTGTTTACTCTTTTGTTCAGTTGCTTTGATCCCTTCCTTTACATAGAGAGCTACTCCTCCCCCTCTTCTCACCTCCCAGTCTCTCCTGTAGGTTATGTACCCTGGTATGTTAACATCCCAGTCATGGTTCTCTGTGTACCATGTTTCTATGACTGCTAAGATATCCAGGCATCCCTCTTCCATCAAGGCCACCAGTTCAGGGAGCTTTACACAATTAAGACTGCAACTGGATAGCAGTACAGATACTTTTAGGTGCTACAGAAAATAAACTATGACTCCCAAAACCTTCTTTTTAACCTTTCTATTGACCCATACTACAGCCCAGAAGGGTACACATACTATCCAAAACAGGTGGCTTAAGCCATGATTAGGATATAGCAACCATATTGGGCATATAAGAACTTGTTAGAGCCTCCAAATCAGCCAGTTTTGGCAAAAGACTCCTGGCATTCACATGTAACATTTTCAGGCCATGAGACCTATGTGAAGACTGAGAAGAAGTGGAACACAAAGCTGATCCAGCATTCCTGGGACCATGATTTAACTCTATATCATCAGATAGTAAAAGTAAGCAAGCAAAACCACCAATTTCTGATAGGACAAAATACAGCACTGGCTCTCAGATAATAAGACAAAGGTACAACCAACAAGTAGTAGCCCACATGCATGTAATACTACTTTCTATGACAATAATAGCAAAATAGAGAATTAATAACATAGTGTAGTTGCACTAACAATTTAAACATACTAAAATCAAATAAACTACTGGACTTTGACTCAGAAAACCCTCATAAGGGGGCGTAACAACATTACTCAGGAGACAACATATCCAGAGAACAGTAGCCCAGATAAACACCCAGCACAATAAGACCCTCCTGCTATTAAACCTATCCATATTAAACCTGCAGCAATCGTCCAACAGTTAAAAAACATTTCAGGACCCAGCCTTCCATGTCTTCCATGGACTCTACCAATTCCAGTTGAACTTATCCATACTTTGCTGCCAATGAGCCACTGCTACAGATGCTGCTGCATCTGAGCAATGCAAGATTTAAAGCCCACAACCCATCTGACTAGGCTGCCACCACCAATCGGGGGAGGGGACGCTGCTCAAAGTTAAGCGGCTAAGGGTACTGTGCAACAGGATGTAGAGTGCATGGGGGATTCAACACAAAAGCAACACTCAATATAAAATGCTGCACCCTTCCAATTAAAAAGCAGCAATGTGTTAGTTCAATTTAAAGCAAATTATGTATTTTGCAGCAAAAATCAAATACTTTGGGTGGTCAACAAGAAACTTTCGAACAATGTCTCAGATTAAAACAGGAGACAGTTCATGCATAGGCAGTAGCCAGCTCACAAAAAACAACAACAATCGGTTCTCAGTAATGCAGCATACACTTATGGCACACAACAGTTCATGCAGGGGAATTGTCCACTCATGTCACCAGTTCTCCTTATGGCTGATGCTGGACTGTACGGATGTATTCAGCCCCAGGTACCATCCTCAAAAAATGACCAGGACCCCAATCAATTTGTGGACAGACATGGCAGCAACGGCATCAGGGAGTATGCCACCCTCCACTGATTCCAGTTGCACTTATTCGCACTTCACCACCAATGAGCTGCCTCTACAGACACCTCCATGTCTGAGCAATGCAAGATTTAAAGCTCACAACCCACCCAACTAGGCTGCCACCACCAATTGGGGGAGGGGGGCATGGCTCAAAGTTAAGCAGCTAAGGGTACCATGGCAACAGGATGTAGAGTGTGTGGGGGAACTCAGCACAAAAGCAGCACTCAATATAAAATGCTGCACCCTCCCAATTAAAAAGCGGCAAGCTGTTAGTTCAGATAACAGCAACAGATGTCTTTTGCGGCAAAAATCAAATGCTTTGGACTGTCAACAAGAAACTTTTGAACAATGTCCCAGATTAAAGCAGCAGACAGTTCATGCATAGGCAACAGCCAGTTCACAAATAAAAATGGCAGTCAGTTCTCAGTAGTGCGGCATACGCTTATGGCACACAACAGTTCATGTAGGGGAATTGTCCACTCACACAACCAGTTCTCCCTATGGCTGATGCAGGACTGTAAAGATGGTTGTATTAGTGCTATCATATACAATATCCTCATAGTCCAGTAGGGGAGTGGTTCAGTTCAGTTCATGTTTATTTGAAAAAGTATATATAAAATAATTTTTGTCACATACAAACATGCACACAGTGGCTAAAAACATTTGTAACAGGGCATAAAAAAGGAAAAACAAAATAAAGCACTCAGATAGGTGCAAACACACCATGTGGTACAGTATAAACCATGGTCTAATACCATAGTAGATCATGGTTTGTGATGTAATACCTTGGTAATCCACTACAGACAAAAAGCAGTACACAAGTGAAAACAATATGCAAATAATTTGCAGTTTGCAGTTTGTAGTTGTCCCAACTTGTATTTGCTAAGGTATTTCCTGGCACAGGGTTTTTGACATTTTCAAGATTGTTCTAAGTTGCAACTGCGACAGAAGTTCATGAGTTACTAAAGAGTGTACATTTAAACTCCACATATACTGTTAAGTATGCTGCAACAATATTTCTTTAGAAGTGAACATTTACATACCATTACCATCCCTTCTGATCTACTGCTTTCTAAGCAACTGTGGGTGCAATGCATTGTGGATGACTGAATAACATTATCTGTCCTAGCTTTTTCCTGGTGAATACACAGTGGTAAAGATGAGCATGCAGCTTGTATAACCGAAAGCAAAAATAACAGACACTGAGATAAAGCAAAATCAATGAGAGAGGATACTTCTATGGGTGAAAAGAAAAATAAATTGAGAGAAACAAAAAGAAATCAAAGAAACAGACTAACAATACTAGTTAAAACAAGTATTAGAAAGGTGAAAGCAGTAAACGTTATGTTGTTTTACATCCTGCTGAGTTAGATAGTTTAGAGGGAAAAAAAGTGAAAATAATATTCCCTAAAATAGTAGTTGTTCAATAAAGTGTTTTTCAGATTGGCTTAATTCAGTACATTTGGAGAAACGGTGCTTTTGCTACTAGGATTGTTTGACAGCCACCTATTGGTCTGCAAAGGAACTGCAGGAAGAAAACTAAAATGTACCATAGCACACTCCCATCATGCAGTGCAGCCCATATCTTCTAATACACAGAGAGGAAAATCAAAGCACCTAGAATAGAAAGTGAATTGCAAGTTTTTGAAAAGTTGTAAAATATGTTTTGATGTTAGAAAGCTTAAAGCTTGTAATGAAAGTTATTTTAACAAAAGTGAAATAGCAGCCACGCTATTTCCAATAGGTGTGTTCCAGTTGTTTGGAAGTATATGTATATCATGTTTAACAGCTCAAAATACAGTATTCTGAAAGTAAAATCAGTGTGATTGTACTCATTTATTCAAAGACTATTAGTCATACACTCATTGCCATGTTACAAGCGGATTAAGCCACTCGAAAGGATGGGTCTACAGTGGAATTAATCCATGGTTGGTTGGTTGAACCCATGAAGCCGACCCCCCCAACCATGTGTTAATTTTACAGTAGACCCATCCTTTCTTGTGGATTAATCCTTACTTACACTATACACAAGGTTCTAATCCAGGTATTCACAATACATATATCAATCAATCAATCAAAGTCTTTATTTATCCAGGCGGACATCATTGAGCACACTCATTTACAAGATGGAACTGGTTAAATCCGGGCCAAGTAGTACAGTCCATACAGAGGTATTTACAGTGGAGATAAATAATACAAATATATACAATTACTGCACGTAAGCGCTCAATGTTACAACAGTCATAACAGTACAGAGTGCTGCAGCTCATGGGAGGAGCTGGCCCATACACAGAGTTTCAGAAGGGAGAGTAATCATACAGTTTTCCTAAATTTAACACTCTGAGCAGAAAGATAATGATACTAGCAGTCCAGCAAATAGGTGATTACAGCTTTTTTAGACATATTTCAGTGAGGGGAAAAAGAATTGAGTTTGGATTACAAGGAACACAGATGCAAGCTGAAGGAACCAATCAGAGGCCAGAGCTGAAGAACACTTGCGTTCCAATTGGGTAACAGCTTTTGCTGCTGGCTGAACATCACTCTCAACTAGACGCATGCTTCATGCTGGTATCTGGGCTCTTAAGCTACTCCTGAACAAGCTCCCGAACTATCTCACAACCCTTTTCCGTATTTCCCACTGTGCCTACTCTCTTAGAAAAAATGACCTCCTCCTTCTCCTCCTTCTCTATGTACCAAGAACTCGCACCTCACTCAGTAAGTGGGCCATATCAAGCTTTCTCTCAACTGTCTGGAACCAGCTCCAAGGTGTACTGAAGCTTCTTGGTACTGTCCCTGTCAGCCTATTTAAAAGGTTGGCTTCAGAAAAAACAAAAGATACTTGCAGCTGCTTCTAAATCGTAGCCCACTGCGTCCTCTTACTTACCTAGAAATTAGCTGCCTTGAGACTCCGAAACAAGCACTTTGTACCTTTTTTCTGTACTTGTATTTTTCTATGTCATTGTCATTTTTATGCAACCTGTTAATGCTTGCCTACACTTCTTTACTTGAATTTGTACTGTTTTTTTGATTATGCAATCTGTAACTACCTTTCTGTGTCAAAGGACCTCCTTGTGAGTGAGCTTGCTCAATGGAGTTTTCCTACAATAAACTTGAACTTGAACTTTTGCCGTGCCTTGCTAGTGGAGGGTGCAGGCTTAGGGTCACAGGTGGTGGCTGAGGCAGCACCGACTGCCCGGTGCTCAAGTTTCCCATGCCTGTGGGACAGGGAGCCCATGGAGGGCTTGTCCTTGGCAGGGAAGAAAAGAGGAGGTCAGGGATAATTGCTGGCCATGGACAAGGGATGTCTGTAACAGTGGAAGGGCCAAAACAGCAAGACAAACCAGATGTGGATTGCTTTAGCGCCTGCAGCCTGGTGTGAGCACAGTGATTTGGAAAGGGGTGTAATCACACAGATTCCCTGCATATAACACTCTAACAGTGAGATAAAGGTCTTAACAGTCAAACATATAAGTGATTACAGATTTTTAGAGTGGATTTCAGCAGGAATATCAGATTGTATTTAGGTTTAGAAGGAAACACAGGAGAGACCACAGGTACCAATCGGAAACCAGAGCCAAAAAATGTGCTCACATTCCGATTGGTTAGCAGCTTTTGCCGTACTTTTCTAGAGGAGAGTACAGGCTTGGGGTCTCGAGCAGCAGCTGTGGTATCTGCAAATCCCATGCTTACAGGGCAGGGAGCCCCTGTGGAGCTTGACTTTGGCCAGGGGGCAAGTTTGGGGACAGGGGATGTATTAATGACAATAGTGTACAAATTCTGAAATGTGATGATGCATTAGGGCAAATCTATTGAGAAAAATCCACAGATTAGGTAATGTGTAAAGACAGTAAGGTGTCTGAAGTCTAGCAGTCATGACAGCCATAAGGGGCAAAGGACCAATTAGGATCTATATGAATAAAAAACATTTAGGGTCATAAGTGGTTCACAGAACTAGGATCACCAGTGATTACAAGCACTTTTACATACAGCAAAGCTGAGGGGCAGTAGCCTAAGCTTTGGATAAAGATCAGGGGCTGGGGAAGCAATTACATGGCTCACACACACTTATCGAGCATATAAGGGCTTAAAGGCATTCAAACTACGGAGGCAGCTCAATTTCAGTAATTTTTGCATTTTGTTCCACAAGGACAGTAACATGAAGCTAATGGCCACTCTGCCATAGTGGGAAGAATCCTTGGTGATACATAATGTGAAGTAGGATGTGCTTCGTAAAGCATACATTCCTGGCTCACTTAGTGGGAGACAGTCTATTACATATTGCGGAAACCTTTTCATGATAACTGCATCAGTTCAATGGACTGCATTTCTGTTGTGCTTAAACATAAGAGCGGACCAACCTATGGCTTTGTACGAGGAACAATGATGGGTGGAGACAGTGAGACCGGCAATAAACCTGATGGCCCTTTGATAAAGCGTATCCAACTTTGTGAGTGAAGCTTTAGGGCAATGACTATATAGGAAATCTGCATAATCAATCCGTGAGAGAAAAGTAGTCTGGATGAGGCACACTTTTGCGTCTTTAGTGAGGAACTGATTAATTCTAAAGAATAGCCCCAGCCTCTGCCTTAATTTCTTTATAAGGTCTTCAACATGCTCAGTGAATGAAAGTTTAAGGTCTAACCACACTCCTAATTATTTAAACTTTGTGACAAACTCCAATTTCTCCCCAAGGATTGTGATGATCTGAGGTAGTGTTCCAGAACTGGACGGATTCATCATACGGCTATGGGGCGAGAACAACATTGCCTTTGTTTTTTTAGCATTTAGAAGAAGTTTTTTGTAAAGAAGCTGGTTCTGAAGCTGGTTAAATTCCTCATGGAGGTCTGCACAGGTGGCTTCAGGTGTTGTTCAACTTATATATATATAAATGTGTCATCAGCGAACAGCTGTATGTTGGCTTTGTTGATACCCACATCAATATTATTAACGTAGATAATGAAAAGTAAGGGATCAAGTATGAATCCTTATGACTAGATTCTGTAATTAGCAAATAAAATTATGTTCATAGAAGTAAAAATGTTCATACGTTCCTTTTCAGTTTTACTGCTAATTTATGTGCAGAAACTTGTCAGGTCAAATATCTGTTTTTGGGCACTTAGAACTCAATATCAACTTCAGTTTCTCGTTTCTACCTAATGTTTCAAGGTTATCAAACATTTGCTGAATCAATAACTGTCTTTCAGAAGAAAAAAGTATCACAATCTAGTATTAAATGTGCAGTATTCATTAATGCATCATTCCATCCTGGGCAAATAAACATCCTATTTTTCTCCACAGCAAGTGTCCTCCAATTCATGAATATTTCAGATCTTAACCTAGTCAAAGCTTTTCTGTGTTTTTGGTTATCACATATTAGAAGATATTTTTCCACCTTGAATTCTGATTTAATTATTTTCAGAGGGTTACTATCCCAAGAGTCTTTAATTTTGGCTATGTCTTCTTGTTTTGCAACAGTGCTCACAGTATGTAATTGGCACACAGCACCGTCCCAGAGGCTGACCCACAAACTCAAATATAAATGCTCCACACTGGTTATATGGCAAAACAACTTCTTTAATAAGATTCCAAGTAATCCAAAGAAAATGTTGGAAGCAGGCCGTGCACCATGGACCACTGCTTTTATGAACTGGCCGAAAAGTTTTATTACTAATAAATAAAAAGAAACCTTTTAAAACTTTTGAAATCGTCTTTTTTTGGGGATGTTTCTAGGGGGTGGGGGTAGGAAGAAGTAGGCTGCTGGTTAACTAGGATCTGCAGCTTATCCAGTAGGTAGGGAAATGGGCAGACTGGGTGGACCAAGCGGTCCTTATCTGCCGTCAAATTCTATGTTTCTATGTTTCTATGTTGGAGGTGTATCTTTTAAAAAAAATAGTTCCTGGAGGACTCTGGGCAGTAGGTGGTGCTGTTGTAAGAGGTGCAGCTCTGAACTGTGTATCGTTCTGCCAGCAGTACTCCAGCATGTTCTGTGTTTGACCCAGTTCTGCTGCCTGCTCTAGGACCAGGTGAAGCATGTGTGGAATTATTTTGTTGGTTTTTCTGATCTTTTGAATGTACAATCAGAATAGGAAGAATGCAGTCAGACACTTCTGGTTTGCCGGTGGCAATCGGTCCAGACACTAAGTAGGTCACCTGAATTGTTTGTTGGAAGGAGAGAGTAAGTTAACAGGTGAAAGAGTAAAGTGTTGAAATGCTGCCAATAGTTCTCTTAAAAGAAAAAAAAAAAAGAAACAGCAATATGTAGCAGTTTTGGAATCCTTTGGGTATGTTTTGCTGTGGCAGTGCTGTGCCACTTTTGTGTGGAGAGCGGGTTGTTTTTTGAGTGCCGCTATCAGTGGTATTGTAGTTTTATTGATGTTAACAGGCTGTTTCTGCGAGGATTTCCTGTGGTTTTATTTTTTCGTTACAGCAATTGTCTCGAGGTCTGACTCACTGCAGACATCAGCAGGTGTTGTCTTGGGGTTGTGTGCAGAAGAGTGAGAGTCATGGGGAATATTGCAGTCAGAGTTGTAGGATTTCATTGGTAGTGAAGAGACTAGTGGCCAGAGGTTTTTTGACACCGTGAGTATGCAGCCTGATATCATCATGGCTTCAAAGACCTCTCAGCCAATCAGCTTCCTTCATTTTCAGGACCCAGTTCATAATAAAGGAATAATGCATGACAGAGTGTGTGTCATGCGGGGATAATGTCATGCCTCAGGTGATTGGGCACGAGGCTGCAGGCTGAGTATATCCAACACCTGAGTACTGACATCCCAGAATGACACACACCCTGGAGTGCATTATTCCTGCTATACAGTACAATGGATCATTTATTAAAAAAAGAAAAGAACATGGGAAAATATGTTTAAAATGTTTTATTTTTCCCAGTTTGTTTATGGGGATGTATACTTCTCCAGAAAAGAGTGCCTAGTTTGCATTTTCTCCTGCAGGTGGAGCTGGTGCTATATGCTTGCCCTCTGTCTATTGGTCTGTCTTTGTCAGTGCTTCTGTGTGTCACCCCCCAACCAAATATTCCCATGTTGCTTTGTCAGGAGTAGTCTGTGGTTTTGATCCCTTTGTGTTTTTCAGTTCTGCAGCTTTGCGTTTCACATCCCCACTCTGGTCCTTCAATCTGCTTGTTCAAGGGGTTTGTGAGGCTAACCATCATGCAGTAGGTTTTAAAATTGTGCTCCCTTGGACTCCTCAGTCATATGTTATAAAGCTGTATTGAGTTATGACAGTGAAAACAGTACAGCACAGTTTATTTAACAAAAAAGGAAAGAAAAGACTTCCTTGATTTTGACCTGCCTGACAGGTGTTAAGTGAGTGAGACTTCCGCTGCTCTTTTAGTGGACATGGTTTGTTAGTCTCCGCTGTCACCAGAGTGGACCGAGAAGCCAAGGACAATCTTTAATTTAGTTTTATTTTCCAGTTCATTCTGATTTCTTTTTTTTTTAAAGAAATATTTTATATATTGAAACCACTGTAAATCTGCATACGAGCAGAATCACTGAAGTTGGCAGCCGACCGGGAATTGGGAACATGACGATGATCACGCTGACTGCTTCACTTCTTGAATTTATGAGGGGAATATGCTGGAAATGTTCAGTGGGGAAGTCAGATTGTTTGTCTGACACTGTGATGGGGAGGATCTATTTTTTTCTCTTTTTAAATGGAAAGTACTGGGAGGAAACTGGGTAACAGGCATGTCAAGTGTGGGCAACTTGATTGTAGCCAGTGGACTGATTATTTTAAAATTTCATGTGGTCTTTTGTGTGCTGGAATTTGATCTGTGATGTTATGCTGGGATAACATCATGGGTCCAGCGCCACACAGACCAATCAGAACTCTGCATTTTTTCTTGCAATTGTATAATATATTATCTTTAGGAACATTTATTAGTTTTTTTCCAATAGGAGATACATCTTTTCACAATACAATACAATAGGGAGTAACATAGCTGCCACTAGTTTTGCCAAGACCTCAATAAATAACTGTATACTGAACTTTTGCCTGCACAAAAATCCTATTTAGGATGCCCTCATTTTTCCTATCACTGCAACATACCTTCTTAGCTTATTTGGCTTTCCTTGGAAAAAGAAGATATTCTATATTGCAGAAACATATATATGAAATGAGAATAGTTCCTTATCTTCCCAAAAAATTCCACACCATTTCTTCCAAATATATTTTGAGAGGTTACAAAATAGGAGTTTTTGTCTTTCAAAAGTAAGACCTAATTATGGACAACATTCTTTTTATTTTGCAGCACCCTGCTGTTGGAATCCTCTCCCTCTTAGCCTGAGGGACTGAAACAATTAAAAACCATAGAAATGCTGAAGTCCTTCTCTACCAATGTTTGCACTTGCATTTAACTAATTTTTATTTTGTATGTTTCATATTGTTGTACCTTGTATACTGTATATTGTCAAGCAGGAGTTTCTAGTAGACAAGACCTTTGTAATAATGAACCTTCCTTAACCTGAAACATTTAATATACCAATCATCATCAACATCATCATCATCATCATCATCATTTATTGGATAGCAAATTGAGAAAAAAGAACTCTCATTTACAACTGTGTCCAAGCAGACAAATATTCAACAAGCACAAACAACATTTATGATAATAAGTCACATAGTTTACAATCAATAAATAGATACATACATACATACATGCATACATTTTTCAAGGGTTGATGAATCTAGCATTTAAATGGAGAGCTTATCCAGACTCTTATATATTTATGTGGGTTACACTTGTTAAAGGTGTGTTATCACATGCAGTTATCTCTAAAGTGTCTGATTTGATTTTAACAAGTGGGGAAATCAAACATCATGATTTTAATTTTAGCCATGATTCAAACTAATTTGTTAGTTCTCAGATACAGTTGCATTTGGTCAACTTCTCTCTGCTGAGTTGATTGCAAGGACACCATATATTTGCCAAATTGATAGAGGACTGTGCAATCTGCATACATGTGCATGGAAGGGCCATGCATGAATCTGTTTATGTCATTCATGACAAGGAGAAGGATAGTGGTTCCTTTCCACACGTTTAATAGGCTGGTGTGTATACCCCATGCTGTAATCAGTTGGCATTTGTCAATTAGGAAGTGTTCCACACATTTTTGGGAGACAGGGTCAAAGACAAAATTATCAATATTATGTATTAATAGACCATAGTCCACAAAGTCAAATGCTTTGTAATGATTGATGCATACTGTACCCACATACTGTATATTTTTTTATCGACCACCATTTGTAAGTCATTATAAAACATTTATTAGTGCATTCTTAGTTATGTATATAAGTCTAATTACAGACTGCAACTTATTTAACATTTTTCTGTAAAATGAAACTGTTTATTACATTTTTAACCAATTTACATTAACAACTGGACATACAACAGACAACTAGGGTCAAAACAATTAACCGTAATAAGAACAACTAAATACATGAGAAGAAATAGTAAACTGATCATAAATACTGTGAATAATTAAATATATTCTCCTAGAAAAATATTAGCATGTAGATTTAATATAGACAAAACATGGCTAACCCAGATTTAACAAATAACAAATTGTTATTAATCAGATAAGTAATAATATGTGTTGTTACAAGTCTATACAGAATTATTGACATCACAAGTAGGAGTTTACTAATCATAAATTTCAAAATGTTTGCAAGCTTGATAGATTGAAATAACTTTGGTTGTTTACCTTTTCAGTGGGTGTTCTCCATTTGACTTACACCAATGTTGTAAGTATGAGATCTGAAGGGCTTCTGCTTGAAAAATGTTTATTTGTATTCCCTGATTTTTTTGCAGGTGGGTGTTGTGTAGTTTTTTATGATACTGCCAGTCTACCAGCAAATTGGTGTGTTTTGCTTTTTTCCAGGTCCAGTCCTTTTCTTCTGTGATTTAAACAATTGAATGGTGAACCATATTGCATTTGTTACTTGAATCCTTCTTCTCCATAATGAAGCATGTCTGTTTCAGATTTTGGAGAACCCCCCTTTAAAATATTGGCAGGAGTCATTTATCCTAGTGATCAAAGAAAATTTGTCCCAGTTAACCTCTTCCTGGTCTGACATAAAATTTAAGCAATGACTATCTCTGTCCAATCTTTAGTTTATAAATCTGGGTTTGTGGTTATTTATTTATTTATTTATTTTTTTGCTAAAACTGTCAGGATTATAATCCCATGTGGTCACAGGTTATAATACCTACTTTATTTTTTAGAGAATGTGCCACTCCCATACTTATCAAAGTCCTTTAAATACTGTTCTCAGAATTGGCACATGCACATTAATGCTGACTTCTCACTCTGGAATTGTCTCCCACAGTCCAGCCATGCCACCATGCAGCCATTGACTGACACGCCAGCCTTCAGAAGAATATGCAGTCTGCAGTGAGTTAGCATTATTTATGGAGACACACACACACAGCGTGCATACCCATTGTGCACTGTCTTCTGAGAGACTGGTGTTGAGATGGTGAGGCTTGGCTTTAGTTTTTCTTTTTGGCCCATAAGCATTATGTTTCTGGTGCAGTGCAAAAGCAGTGGTAGGGGTCACGGGTCACTCGACTTTCTTGCCCATGTGGGCTGGCCTAGCACACCACACTCATGACCATTACCTGGGAGCAGCCACATAAGTATAGAAAGAACTTGAGTTGTCTTTAATGATATCGACCCATGACTGTGGCTTAAAAACCAATGCCATTGTCTACTGTGCTGTATTTCAAGAAGTTCTTTGAGGTCGGTCTGGTGAGGTGAAACTGACTGGTCAAAGGCAATCCTGATAAATAGTTTATGAATTAAATGAAGATAATTAATTGGTGTATGGGAAACTGAGTTGCAGCTTTCTGAAACAGGTCACTAATAAAAAAATTGAGTTCAAAGACTGCAGCCTTAGATTACTTACTTTATGCCTTCTATTAGGATCAAAAATGGAATGACATGAAAATGAAGAAACAATGTTTGAAAAGCTGTGTGGTCCTTTAGTTAGAGCTTGTGAAGTAAGAAACAGGGTTGGAGCTAAGAATTACTGCTTTGGGGGGGTGTAGGTTGACCCCAAATCTCATGGACATGCAGCCCCCATCACTTAACTCACACATATTATACCATTATTGCTGAGAAAACCAAATACAGTACAGGCTATATCACTTATCAGTCCACTTGTGTACTCTACACCCTCCTTCTCCAGCCTTCACCTCAGGGTCTAATTAAAAAAAAACAAATACTAATACAAAACCACTGTCCCTTCAGCCATACCTACAACTTTAACTATTTTTTAATTCTGTTTAACAACCCAGCTGAAATACAACAGATTCTCATGATCTACCAGTTCCTCTTGTTCTAGCCTATGTAATCCTGTAACCTTTCCTGTGGCACAAATAAACTTTTAGATAATGCTCCTTATAATACAATGGTAGCCAGCTACATCAGTAGTGATATTGGCAAATGGCAGCTTCTACTGTTTTACTGATATAGCCTGCAAGTATTAAGTAGTATACAGCTACTAAGGAAGATACTACTCATGGAGTACTATAATTCATGATATCATTACTAGAGGTGTGCAAAGTTGGAAACATTTGCTCCGCATAAAAATACATGGATTTCCACTTTCCAATTAAGTTTTCCACACTGCAAAGTACGACTTCGAAGACTATTGGCAGATTCATGAAACTTCAAAATTAAAAACTTCAAAACACATTAAAGTTAACAGAAGTGTCCCAGATCCATGAAGCTGAAACTTTGCTGTTGAAGTTCAGCATAAGTCAGGCTTTAGTGGACACATTCCAGGACTGTCTGCTGTCTCAACTAGTAAAGGAACTGACAATGGGGGATGCCATCTTGGATCTGATCCTCACAAACTCTGACGAAATTAGATCTTTGAGGGTGGGGAGACCACTTGATGCAGTGCTTGGGTTAGCTACTCTTCCTTACGCTCTGACCTCCCAACTCCAAAACAATCCATTAACTCACTTTTTCTACCTGCTTCTCCCAGTGCAATTGCTCCCAGTAGCTCACAGACCCTGCTATGTTTCCTAATGGTGATCTCCTTGCCAATGGATGGTGAAATGCGAAGATCTTTACCAAAATATATACCACTACAAACCCCAGAGAAGACCATCAAAAAGTCTAAGGCCTCAGCGGCTGTTGACACCCACACATCAGTGGCATTAGCTCTGGATCAGGAGCCCCTCACTGTGGCTAGGTTTCTGGCTGAATTCAAGCCTTTCCATGAGGAGCTGCAGACACTCACATTAGAGATGGTCCTTCTCGCTTGCTCTTCAGGAGGTATCTAGGAGAACCTCAGATAATGAAGCAAGATTGCACTCTCTTAAAAACAGGTGCTCTATGATGGAATCAAGCATTGTGGCTGTTGGGCAAAGAGTTAGCAAGTTAGAGGCCAAGGTAGAAGATCTGGAAGGCCGCAGCCACAGGAATAATGTGGTCCTGATCCACCTCCCAGAAAAAGAAGAGGGGTCTGAACCTATCATGTTCATCCAGAAGTTCATTGAGACAATTGTGGGCCTTCTCCATTTGGGCCCAAATACATGTTCAAAAGAGCCCATTGGTCACTCTGCCCAATGCCTCAACAGGGAGACCCGCCATGTCCCTTATGTTTCGCTTCCTCAACTATCAAGACAGGCATCACTTTCTCACCAAAGTGAGAGAAATTCAGGACATTATTTGGGAGGGTAAAAAGCTCAGAGTTGCCCAGGATCTCCCTGCCTCAGTCAGACAAAGAAGAACAGCCTTACATCCCCTTGTTGCTAAGCTAATTGCTGAGGGTATACGCTTCAGGATGGTCTACCTCACAAAGCTGCAAGTTCTGATTTTAGGATCCTGGACCTCTTATGAGGATATGGATACAGCTACACTAGGTCTCAGGCCAACCTTTCCAGATCTGTTCCGAGACCCATGAAGGACCTTTTATCCCTCTCTTATGAGAGGCCTTATTCTTCTCCTTCAATGCAATAGGAGATTGCTGTGTTGCTCCCTGTTAAATTATCCTGTGTTCATGAAGGACTGATGTGATTGGCACAAAAGTTGTCCGGTTTCTACACTCCTGGATCTACTAGCTCATAGAAACATAGAAACATAGAAGTTGACGGCAGATAAGGACCGCAAGGCCCATCCAGTCTGCCCATTTCTTTTTCTACCTTATAAATGTGCCATCGGCCTTTGCTCTGTCAGTGACCTATCTATTCATAGTCATTTGTATTGCTCCCTTATGCCTATCCCATGCCTGTTTGAAGCCCTGCACTGTATTCATAGCCACCACTTCTTGTGGTAAGCACATTCCATGCATCTACCACCCTTTCTGTGAAAAAGAATTTCCTCACATTCCCCTTAATCGACCTCCTCTAATCTCATGCTGTGTCCTCTTGTCCTGCTATTTTTCTTATATTTAAACATGTTAGACTCTTTCACCTTGTTTATGCCCTTAAGGTGTTTAAATGTCTCGATCATATCACCTCTCTCCTCCTTTGCTCAAGGGTATACATAGTGAGCTCCGTTAATCTGTCCTTATATGTCTTCTGATGCAGTCCCTGCACATTTTGGTTGCCCTTCTCTGGACTGCCTCAATTTGGTTAATGTCCTTGTAGGTGGCCTCCAGTACTGCACGCAGTACTCCAGATGGGGCCTAACCAATGTCTTGTACAGAGGGATTATTACCTCTTACGACTTGTGATACCCCTACTAATACACCCTAACACCCCTAGCCTCACCTACTGCTTTAGAGGTCTGCTTGGATGATTTTAGGTCATCAGTGATGATGATGCCCAAGTCTCTTTCTTCCTTTGTGACTGCTAGCAACTCCTCCCAGCCTATAAGTGGCTCAGGGTTTCTCTTCCTATGTGCATGATTTTGCACTTCTTGCATTAAATCCCAGTTGCCACTCTTCTGACCATTCTGCTAGTTTATCCAGATCTCTTCTCATTCTGCCCACCCCATCTGGATCATCTACTCTGTTGCAGATCTTGGTGTCATCTGCAAACAGACAAACCTTACCCTCTAGTCCATCTGCGAGGTCACTAATGAAGATGTTGAATAGGACTGGCCCCAGGACTGATCCTCTGAGTGCCCCACTTGTGACTTGCATCTCTTCTGACTGTATACCATTTACCACCACTCTCTGTTTTCTGCCAGTCAACCAGTTTGCCACCCAGTTGACCAACTTGACCCACCCGAGCCTACTAGCTTATTTATCAATCTTCTATGTGGAACAGTGTCAAAGCTTTGCTGAAGTCAAGGTGGCGTCATCAACTGCTCCCCTTGGTCCACCACTCTGTTACCCAGTCAAAGAAATCTATGAGATTAGTTTGACAGGACCTTCCTTTGTAAACCCATGCTGTCTTGGATCCTGTGCCCTATGGATTCCAGGTGTTGCACTATCCTTTTCCTTAAGGAGTGCCTCCATAATCTTGCCCACTACTGAGGTAAGACTGACCGGTCTGTAGTTCCCGCCTCCTCCCTGCTACCACTCTTGTGGAGTGGGATCACATGAGCTTTCTCCAGTCTTCTGGGACCTCTCCTGTGCTCAGAGACTCACTAAACAATTCTGCTAATGGCTCTGCTAGTTCCTCCTTTAGCTCCTTAAGTACCCTGGGATGTATGCCATCAGGTCCCATTGCCTTATCCACCCTGAGCTTAGCAAGCTCTTGTGGACCTTTCTTTTGTGAAGGTGAGTGCTCACCTCCCTCCCCTGTGTCCATGATGCTGAGCTGTGGGCCCTGCCCTACCTTCTTCAGTAAACACTGAGCAAAAGTATCTATTTAGGATAGATGCCTTTACAGGGTCCTCCTCCTCACATGCTCCCTTTTTCTCCATTAAGCTTAGCAATACCCCTCTGGACTTTCTCCTTTCACTAATGTATCTATAGAAAGTCTTGTCACCTTCTTTACTGTTCGTGCTAGTGTTTCCTCAGTTTGGGACTTTGCCTGCCTTACTGCCTTACCTGCTTCCCTTAGGGCAGTTTGGTATGCCTCCCTATCTTCATCCCGCTGTGTTCCCTTATATTTTCTGAGGCCAGCCTTTTGGCTCTGACCTTTTCTGCTACTATATTTGAGAACCAAAGTGGTTTCCTTCTTCTTTTGCACTTCCTTTTCTGTCTAACACAATGGGATGTTGCTTCAAGTATTGTATCCTTAATGCTTGCCCACTTTACTGTACCTCCTCACCTGTGTTTCTTTTGCCAGGCTAGCTTAACTCTGTTGGCCATCTTATCAAAGTCAGCTCCTCTGAAGTCCCATATTTTGCCTTGGAATGGGATGATTTAGATGTAGTATGAATTGAACCATACCATGTGATGGTCACTGGCCCCAGGTGACCTTCTACCTGGAGATCTGTGATCCCTTCTTTGTTAGTCAGTACTAGATCTAGGATAGCCCTGTCTCTTGTGGGTTGCTGTACCAGTTGTTTGAGGCCCTCCCCTGCAGGAATCCACTATGAGTCTAGTTCTGGCAGATGTTCCTGCTGGTATTGACCAATCTGTATCTGGCATGTTGAAGTCTCCATTATCAGAACCTCCCTTTAGCTGTCATGTTTTGTATATCTTCTAACAGTAATGTGTCTATGTCCTCCCTCTGGTCTGGGGGCCTGTAGACAACCCCAGTTCTTATGGCTGTCCCATTACCTGTTTCCAGGGTGACCACAGTTCTTCTGGCTCCTTATGTGTATTCTGAATTTCTGGCTTTGATATTTTCATTAACATACAGGGCCACCTCTCCTTTTTGCACCTCGGTCTCTTTCTGAACAATACATATCCAGGTACTGAAGTCTCCCAAGTGTGGTTACTGGTAAACCACGTCTCACTAATGCTACTATGTCCAGTTTAGCCTCTGACATTATTGCCTGCAGGTCTGGGATCTTATTTCCCAGGCTGTGAGCATTTGTGTACATGATTTTCCATTGGCCAGATTTTGGTGTGTTAGTTGTTGGGTGAAGTTTGGCATTACCCTGTGCATCGTATGGGGAGACAAACCTTTTTCTTACCTGGTGATGCAAATGAATGGCAAACCACAGCTGAATTCCTGTTTGACCACTAGCTGAGGGAGGGGTGTTCTTCCCATTCGGCCGTATGGGTGCGCACCCTCTCCCCATTTGCTAGTTTAAATATTCTGCAAAGACGTCAAACTTCTGCCCCAATGCACTGACTCCTCTTTAGTCAGATGCAGTCCATCAAATTTAAAGAACTTCGCTCCCAGAACTGTTGCCAGTTCCCTACAAATCTGTGTCCTTTTCCTGGCACAGTCCTTGAGCCACGTGTTTAGCTCCCTATCTCCCCTTCTCTGACCTTCCTCCATCTGCTCCCTTCTCCCAGACTGGCAGGATCTCAGAAGGAGATGCCGGACGAAATAGATGATAGTTTGTCACCAGCCTAGTCAGGTGTTCCTTGGTATCCTCAACTGACCGGCTTGGCGAGATCATTAGTCCCTATGTGTACTAGGACATCAGTGTTTTCTCCTGCTTTGTGAACAATTTTAGAATCACGGTCAGTGTCTCTCCATGCTGATGTACCTGGGAGACATCTGACCATCACCCTGGCTGGAGATGGGTATCAACTCCCCGAATCATGGGTCTCCTATGATCAGAAGTTTTTTGGATTTCCTTTGTGCTTGTTTAGTTTGGTTCCTGATTTGGGTGAGTATTGTTGTACTAGCTCCTGTGCCGCAGTGTCCTGCTCTGCAGTGTCTTCTGCCTCTTTATTTGATTTCAGAGATAGAGGCAGATACCTGTTATAGTGTTTATATGGTTTTTGGAGGTAATGTTGGAGGCAGAGGTGATGGGGCACCTGATTGCTCCTCCTAACCCTGCCAACCTCCTGGACCAACTACCCTCTCTTGATCGGGAGTTTTTCTGTTGGATGCTGGGGAAATGGCGGGTGGTTCTTATAATATATTTCCTCTTCAATATGAAATTTGAGGCGTGCAATCTCTGCCCATGCTGCCCGGAGCTGAGACCTAAGATCTCCAAAGGCCCAGCATGTAGGACAGTGTCCTAAATCCTGTAAGACTGTCCTTCTGAAAATTGTTCCACAGTAGCTCCAACCCTGTTGCACATACCCGCTCGTCGTGGTTAGTGCTTCTCATATAACAGAGGTGCCTGATGACTGCTTAACATCCGTGCATCAGTTTTACACCTTGATTCAGTGCTACGCCCAGTCATCGACACAAAAGGGAGCTAACATTCCGTCTGGGTATTGGTAACACTTTTTCCAAATATGCCTGTTTTGTGGCCCCTGCGCACATCTTTGACTGGATACCTGGATTTTGTAAGGCTTGGATCCCTCACTTCTCTCAGGTCATCTCTTTTCTATATGTGATGCTTTGCCAGTTCTATCTGTTTCTACCATACTGTATGTTTCTGGATCAGCTCAGTCTGTTATTGGAATCCTGCCATTTTGTCTCTCTGTTTTTTTTATTAGAGCACCTTTTTCTGTTCTTAGTTGGCTGAGTTCACCTACTTGACTGGCATATTATATAGGCACTGTTGACCTACAGACTTATTTGAACAAATTAACACATTTTTTTTGTTTGCCTGTCCATTTATATTCATCCGTGAAGGATCCCCTAGGTTAAATGTGACAGCCCTGTTACAGGACATTTCTCTTCTAGTGGTTGTTTGTTATACTAGTTTAGTGAGTTATTTCATATTTGCAATGTCTGGTTTCATGATGTTTTGGGGGTTTTGAGGGTCGGGGTAGGGCTTAAACCTGGTGAACTGTCGATCATGAGAGGTGATTATTTGGGGTGGAGTGGGGGACTTGGGATTCTTTCATCATATTCTACCTGTTTATTGTTGGGGAGTTAGTTTGGGGTATTGAAGGGGAAGGGGAGCTTGCTGAGGAGGGGGAGGGGTTGGCACCACAGCTATGGGGTCTTCTTATACCCAAACCCAGTGTTGCACCCCCAGGGCTCCTATAGTCTTTGGATTCCATGCTGCTTAGTCACCATCTATACTTCTATTGGGTATGGCTAGTTCTGTTGACATTATTTTGTGGAATGTCAAAAGAGTACACCAAAAAGGGATACGCTACCAAATCTTGAAACATTTACGGAACCTTAGCAGGGACATAACTTTGCTCCAGGAGACACACTTACAGGAATCTGAAGCAACACAATTCCAGAGACAACATGTAGGACAAGTCTTTGCAGCAGGTGATGGCACACAAAGCTGGGGAGTGGCAATCCTAATACCCCATAATCTCCCATTCAAAAGTACCCAATGCATTAGGGATCCTTTGAGTAGGTATGTGTTGATTAGGGGCACACTTGACAAGTCTGACATCATTCTGGGGAACATCTATGGTCCCAATGTTGACTCTCCCTCCTTTTTCACAGACTTAATTTCCATTTTATACCCTTTCAATCCCACTCCACTCATCCTGGGAGGTGGCTGGAACCTACCATATGACTTGACCTTAGACAGATCTGTGCGTCGCTAGTCCGGTCTCTCACTGGCCCAAAGAGCCCTCCAGGAATTGGTGGATCTTCTTGGTCTTAGTTACCCTCGAAGGCTCCTGCATCCCACCACAAGTATGTTAACATTCCACTCTGCAGCACAGGGCACAGCCTCTCGTATAGATTACTTTTTGATTAGCCAAACCCTAATGAGTGGAGTTCTGGAGTGTGGGGTAGAGTCAGGAGTCATCTCGGACCACCAGGTAGTCATGTGCAGAATGTGTCTGAGTTCAACCTGCCCTAAAGAATCTATTTGGAAGCTTAACAATCAGCTTTTAAATGACCCCTGCCTGGTCAAGCACCTTGAAGATTGCCTGGACCAGTTTACCCATGATAACCAGGGGACTTTGCATCCAGACATGGAGTGAGGGGCCTTAAGTGCTTCATAAGGTGTGAATTAATCAAACTAGAGTCCACCAGGAAAAAGGAGAGGGAGTCAAAGGCTGCAGGTCTTCTCTCACAGATCAGGGATGTAGAAACCCATCTCTCGACATCGATGCCTGAGTCAACACGCCAACACCTGATGAAGATTAAGGCCCAATACAGTGAGCTCTTAAGGGAATGTGCCAAATTGGCCATTCTAAAATCTAGGAGGCAGTATAGCGCAGTGGTCTAAGGCTCTGAGCTGCAAATTTGGTGACATCCAGCAGACCAGACCTGGGTTTGAATCCCACAGCTTCCACTTGCATACTGTGTGACCCTGAGCAAGTCACTTAACTTCCTTGTGCTCCCAGGTCGCACCTGGAAACCAGCTTCAGCTTAGTGTGCCTTTCCTGGTTAAACAATTCCCCCCCTTCCCCCTAGGGCCACATATGTGTAACAAGGTGAGAAAACAGATCAACCACTCGCTATACGTGTATGCCAGCAGTAGGAGTCCAGGATTGTTACAGTTATCCAGTCTTCTATGTCTGGTTTCCTATTGACAGATCCTAAGGCCATAGAGCACAAATTTGAAGAGTTCTACCAAGATCTATATAGTCCAATGCTGGACAAACCATCCCAACAGGAGGTAGATGGCTACCTCATGAGGGTGCCCCTACCTACGCTCTCTGACACACAATGTGAGTTATTAATAGCACCTATCACGTAAGCGGAGACATTAAAAACTATCCGGGACCTCACCCCAGACAAAACCCCGGGCCTAGATGAGTTCTTACCTAATTTTTACAGGGTTTTTGCAACCAAGTTAGTTCCCTGGCTCCACAAATTATTTAATCAAATCCTCAGTTCCAAAGACTCCAACTACCACCTTTTTGAAGCTCTCATCATCGTCCTCCACAAATCTGGGAAGGATCCTTGTTCTGTCATGAGCTATAGGTCTATCTTCCTCCTTAACTGTGACATCAAAATCCTGGCCAAACTTTTAGCAGACCAAATAGCCAATGTCCTTTCATCCCTCATTGGCCCTGAGCATGTAGGCTTCATGAAGAGCAGATCCTCTGAGGATCATTTCAGGAAATTGGCACATGTCTTCTCTGCATCTATGGATCCTACATCCCCAGTGTTATTGGTCTCCCTGGATGCAGAGAAGGCATTTGACTGGGTGGAATGGCAATTCCTGTTCTGTGCCCTATTCCGTTTTGGTTTCCCTTCCCAGTTTATAAGCTGACTTCAAGCTTTGTATACCTGACCTAATGCTCAGATATATTGCAATGGTGTTTTTTCCCCCAAACTTTCCCCTTCATTCTGGTATGAGGCAGAGATGTCCCCGGTCTCTTGTCTTATTCAATTTATATCTTGAACACCTTATTCTCCTACTCAAATCATCCCCTGATATGCATGGTGTAAAATTAGGCTTGCAGGAAGTCAAATTATCTGCCTATGTGGATGACATCCTACTACATTTAGTTCAACCTCTCACCTCCATTCAAACAGTCCTCAAAATCATTGGAGACTAAAGTCATTGTGCCAACTATAAATTGAATGTAGAGAAAACAGAAGTATTTCCCTTAAACCATGGTGCCCTTAAGAGCGACATGCAATCCTTGGGGTTCTAGTGGTCCCAGAAATCCTTCAAGTACCTGGGTGTTCATCTGACAGGCAGTGTCACCCAGCTTAGGAGACTAAACCTAGACTCCATCCTTACTAGAATACAACAAGATCTAATTAGATGGAGATCTCTGCCATTGACCCTTTGGGGATGCATCAGTCTAGTCAAGATGAATGTCCTCCCCCGGGTGTTTTACCCAATTTGCTGAATCTGTGGCTCCCCTTGGGGAGGTTCAAGAAACTCCATTCTCTAATGTTTGGCTTCATATGGGAGGATAAACATTCCAGGAGGTCTTGCAATAAGCTGGTAGCTCCTAAAATGACTGGCAGACTCTGTCTCCCACATTTTGGCTTATATTATTGGGCCAGCCAGTGCAGTAAATATCTCAGGTGGCTTACCCTGAAGCAGGAACTCGATTCCCTCTCCTATGTCCCTCTCTGGCTCAACATTGAGCTTGTTCAAATGGAGTCTGCAGGTATTTTCCCATTAGTTCTGCTTCACCTCAGACCCAAGGAACTCCCTTCAAGTCTCCATAACTCAGCCTTAGAAACTTCAATCTGGTCCACTCCCATCTATGTTATGTCATTGGTTACAAACAGTTTCAGTAGCATCTGCAGTCCCTACTTAATAACCCTTATTTCAAGATAGGGGGTCAAATAATATCCTAGTCCTGGGCTCCATACCTAGCTAATGTTAACTTGTTCCAGCTGCGATCACCAGAGGGTGCATGGCTCACTTAACTTGGTGTATATAGACAAAGTAGGCTATGTGCCCATTAAATTGTCTCCCACTTTTAGTGGGCCTATTATTTAACACTTTTACATGTTAAATATTCATCCAACCTTTTTTTGAAGGTATGAATTGTAGATGCCGCCACAATTTTCCCTGGTAATTTATTCCATAAGTTTGCTGTTCGTACGTTATAGAAGTTTTGGTGTCTAACCGTTTAAACTTTGTTTATGCCAATTTTCTTATCATGTGATCTTAAATTTACTAGTTTTGAACTCTATTTATTTCACACTGTTCCATTATTATTGGATCTTTCATAATTTTATACATTAGTAACAGATCTCCCCTGGTTCTTCTAGTTTCCAAGGAAAAAAGATTTAGACTCTCCAATCTTTTGCCATAATCCATAGTTTTTAGTCCTTTGATGGATTTAGTCAGTCTTCTTTGTACTTTTTCTAACTGGTTTATATCCTTTTTAAGATATAGACTCCAAATTGGAGATCTATAGTCCGGGTGTGGTAAGACATAAGTCTTATTTAATTTCATAACACATTCTGTATTCCTGGAAATAAAGACTTTCTTAATGGAATGGATGATACTATTACATTTCCATACAGTTTTAACTATATGTGAACCTGATGATAGCTGTGACTTTATCCATACTCCTAGATCTTTTTTACATTTACTATTTTTGATTGTTTTTCCATTAAGACAATGTTGGTGTTTCGGATATTTTTTTACCAAAGTGTATTACTGCACATTTGGTTTCATTGAACTTCATATTATTGGTCTCCCCCCATTGTTCAATTTTCCTTAAACTGTCACAAGACTTCCCCTCAACTTATTTGTAAGTTCTCTTTAGGTAACAGAGAAATTTACAAGCTTAGGCACATGCTAGTTCAATTGTACTCAGTTAGCTTAACAGGCTCCTCAGAGCTTGAATTTTTCCAAATGTTGCATCAACTGGCTTTTGCCCCCCATGCAGTCTCTAAGATTTATGTTCAACTATCCCCTAATGTATTTCCCAAAGTTGAGGAGATCCCTCCATACTGGTCTGCGTTGTTCCCCAAAATGGTTACAACTGGCAGGCAGTGTGGAGAGACTCCCATAAATATATAACTCAGGATAGATTGCGCCTTTTGAAACTTATTTTCTCAATGACATGTATCTTTCCCTGGTCCAACTCTGCAAGATAGGGGCCTCTAACTCACCCCAATGTGTCAAATGCAACACAGCAGAGGGCTCCATTTTCCACTTATTTTGGAATTGCCCCAGGGTTCAGCCTCTTTGGGGTCATATACAACAGCAGGCTTATCCTCTCCTAGGGCTAGATGGTCTATTCACTCTTGAGGTCTGCTTAATAGGGAACTACAGTGGAGTCCCTGTTAAGGAGTGGAAGTACTTCATGGCTTTGATACCCCTCTCTGTTTAAAAGCTTGTTCTCTGCCACTAGAGGGATGATTTGGATTTATCATATACTGAATGGTTGCAAGAATTTTTGTTTAATATTAACACAGAAAGAATGATTGGTAGCATCTTTCATCAGGGTAAAAACCACAAAGCTGTATGGGAAAAACTACATGCAATATACACATTGTGATCCTAAGAACTCTGGCTACAGGGTGGAGCTTTTGCAGCTCACCATCGTAATGTTTCTTAGTGTGGTGCCGGGGAGTTATGGAGGGTGGGAGGGAGGGAGGCGGGGGACATTGTGTACCATGTCTGCAAGTATTTTGCCTGTTTCCTATATGCTTATCTTTGAAAATTAATAAACTTTGAATTTAAAAAAAGATTGTTGAGAGTGGAAGAACCCTTGGCAAACAACAATCACAATACAGTCTGGTTTGAAATAACCATGGGCACTACTAAAACCACCTCAAGCACAGAGGTGCTGTGCTTTCAGAAGGCTGGTTTTGGTAGACTGAGGCACATAGTGAGGGATAAGTTAACAGACATCAGAGACAAGTCACACTTAGAGAGAATATGTGAAAATATTAGGGATACCATTCTAGAGGCTACAAGATTCAGCATCAGGACTACAACAAAGAAAAATTGATTTAAAAGACAACTGTGGTTTTCCCATACAGTAAGAGATGCAATTAGAGGCAAACAGAATGCACACAAATGGTTCAGGTAATGCAAAGGGGACAGGGAGTGGGGGGGTTACACTCGGAAAAGTAAGGAGAAAATGAAAATAGTGAGGGAGTCCAAGGCAGCACAAGAGCTACAAATTGCTTGTGGAGTCAAATCAGGAGAAAAAATCTTTTTCAGCTATATCAGTGAAAAAAATGAAGAAAGGGGGAGTTATTTTAAGGTTAAAAGTGGGGATGAGGCTCTGGAGGACAGCGGACAAAAAGCCGAGGCCCTAAATTAATACTTTTGCTTGGTATTCACGAGGGAGAATCAGGGCCCACTGCCATACAACAATATCAAAGCCAAGACCAGAGTGGTTTAGAGAATGTGCACCCGGGAGTTCACCAAAGACAAGGTCATGAAGAGCCTTTCAGACATCATACCTGACAAGACCTCTGGCCCTGATGGTTTATACCCTAGAGTGCCCAGGGAGCTTGCATAAGATCTGGCAGTGCCTCTTGCACACCTATTCAACAGGTCACTGGAGTCAGTGGTAGTTCCAGGCAACTGGAGGGTGGCTGATGTTGTGCCACTTCACATGAGTGAAGACTGGGAAGATACAGGTAACTATAGGCCAGTCAGCCTCACATCAGTTGTGGGTAAACTTATGGAGGCCCTTATCAAGCAAGATCTAGTGGAATACCTCAAAGTAAATCACCTCCAGAACTACAAATGATATGGATTTGTGATGGGCAGGTCATGTCAAATGATCCTTATTACATTCTTTGACGAAGTGACCAATGAGTTAGACAGGGGTCATGTGGTGGTCTTGCTTTACTTTGACTTCAGTAAGGCATCTGACAAGGTCCTACATAGATACCTCTTAAAAACGTTAGAAGACCTTGGGGTAGCAGAGCAGATAGTAATATGGGTACAGAGTTGGCTGAGGGACAGAAAACAAATGATGATGGTAAATGAGGTGAAATCTAACAAGAGACAGGTCATTAGTGAGGTACCTCAGGGGTTGGTCCCGGGGCTAGTTCTCTTCAATGTATTCATTAGTGACATCAGCGAGGGCATAAATGGCAACATTGCCCTGTTTGCAGATGAAACAAAACTCAGCAGAATAGTGGATAGTACAGAGGGAGTCAGACAATTGCAGGAGGACCTTAATAAGTTGGAAAGGTGGTCACAAATATGGCAATTAAACTTCAGTGCTAAGAAGTGTAAGGTGATGCACCTGAGTAGAGCCAACACCAAGAAAGAATACTGGCTAAATGGAGTCCTGCTGATCTCATCTACTGAGGAATGTAATCTAAGAGTCATCATTAGGAATGACCTCAAGCAGCAAACTCAGTGCAATAAGGCTTGCTGCAGGGCTAGCAGGGTGTTAGGATGCACTGCCAGGGGGAAAGACAGCGGGGACAGGGAGGTGATACTCCCACTTTACCAGTCATTTGTGAGGCCTCATCAGGAGTATTGTGTACAATTCTGGAGGCCTCACCTAAGAAAGGACATTAATAGATTGGAAGTGGTCCAGAGAAGGGCAACAAAAACAATACATGGAATTCAGGAAATCACCTTTGAAGAGAGGCTTGGGCTCTGAAATTGTACTTGCTAGAGACTAGGAGGGAGGGGTGGATATGATTGAGGTCTTCAAGTTCCTTAAAGGCATCAACAAGGTGCTAGATGATCAGCTTTTTACCAGGAACATCAATTCTACTACAAGAAGGCACAAGTGGAAATTGAAGGATGGAGTGTTCAAGAGGGACAACAGTAAGTATTACTTCTCAGAGATGGTGGTGGAACCTTAGAATAGATTACCTTCTGATGTGGTGGCTGCAAAGTCATTATCATGATTTAAGCATGGTTGGGACAAGTATTGGTAACAAACACATGGCACTGGCAAGGGCTAGGCTGGGTATCTAGGAGGACAGAACACAATAGGTCCCGGGATACCTCACTTGGGCAGCCTCGATGGACAACAGGTTCCCTTCTGCCATCATCTTCTATGCTTCTATGTTTTTATAAGAAGTGAACTTTGCAATGTACCATGGGGTATGAGGTCACATGTTGATGAACAGCCAGTGAGAAGCTAGTTTGTTCATTCTGTGAGTGTAATGTGATGGAGAGAGACTTAAAGAGCAGAGCTTGTGCTTGTAGCTTAGAGTAAAACTCTAAAAACATTATATAAAAGAGCATTTTGTTGGTCAGATTGCTTCAGAACTGTGTTTGTGAGTGTCCTTTGCACACGCAGTACTTTTTTGTATTGATTTTCTCCTGTATTCTTTACTTGAAGTATTCAATTTTCTGTTAATAGAGAAGTAGTGGTTTGATGACTTGTGTGGGTGAGGGTAGGAGCAATTTAGAAGGGACACTTGTCTTCAGAACCAAATCAGTGGGCCAGTGCCCTGTCTTTTCTTAAGAAAAAAAATGACTGTCCTCCTGACTGCTATTTTACCAGGGTGATTGTTGTGTGTCCCTGCATGCACACCTGTGCTAGGAAAAAAACGAGCATTTATCAATGCTGAATGTTGTCATGCTGGCATTGGCATTGTCAGTGGTGGATCTAGAGGTGCATAATAGGAATGGCAGTGAAGTATTGAAGTGACGCCAACCCCACCCTCACCCTGTAAAGAGCAACAGGCATTGGGGTGTACCTTTGGGTCATCAGCTATAATGCTCATGCCATTATACCTCACCCTACTCTGTAGACACTGACAAGTATATATGGTGTGCTTTGGAGTCTTTGGGCATTATACTTACCCCATTCCATAAAGGAATACACTGATGCGGGTGACGTATAGGAGCGTGGGGTGAAGTTTGTGGCTGAACAGTGCAAGACACTCCACGATGCCTGTCAGTGGCTGCAGGGTGGCTGTGGGGGGGTGGAATGGCATGAGCGTTACATACGATGATCCCAAGTCACAGCCCTGATGCCTGTCAGTCCGTACCAGGTGGGGTGCTACAGTTGGAAACCCTAACACTGTAGGTGTGTAGCGGTAGTGTCACTCTATCTACATGTTCAACATGGGCTGCTTGTCAGGCCACCTCATGAAAAGCGGCACAATCACTTTGTTAGCTGCAAGGTGGTTTAGCACAGCGGCTGTGGCATTTGGTGACAGAGGGATGAAAACACAGTTTTGGGCAGGATGTGGAGAATGACAACTGTATTGTTCATGAGGAGGCATATAAACAATGGCAACGTTGAAAATCTGGAGTGGCAATATGAAATATTGGTGAAGCAATGAACATGCATACAAATTGTGCAGCAGACATCCGCAACCCAATTATTTGTGGGAGTTTTTTAGGCATATATTCAACATAGGTATTTTGGGACCTCCCCTCATGAACAGTAGCGCTGTGATTTTGCTAATGTGTCCCAAAAGGTGATTTCCCACAGTGAGCATGCCATTGTGCACCACAGTTGTGGGAATGCGTTTTGGGCAGGCTGTGAAAAATGGCAACTATACTGTTGATAAGGAGGTGTGCACAAATGCCAGTTGTGAAAATCTGGCATGAAAATATTGCAAATGTACTAAGTTACAAGGCTGCGTGGAAACTGCACAATGAACGCTTGCAGCACAGTCATTTTATGGACTTTCAGCACCAAATTTTCAACATAGGCATTTTAGAACCTCTGCTCATGAAGTGTCATCATCATTTCCTCAAACTGCCCCAAAAACTGATTTTGCACAGCGACTGTGCGATTCTGCACTGGAAGTGTGAAAACACATTTCAGGAAGGATATGTAAAATGACAGCTGTACTGCTCATAAGGAGGTATGGAAAAATGCCAATTTTGAACATGTGGAGTAAAAAATATTACAAATGCAGTCCGCGTGCAGCACAAACTACTACGCACGCTCGTAAAACACTAATTTTATGGACTTTCAACCCCAAATTTTCAACATAGGCATTTCAGGACCTCTGCTAATGAACAGTGTCATTTTCATTTTCATAATGTGTCTCGAACATGGACTTTCCACAGTGACTGTGCTATTCTGCGCCGGAAATGCGAAAACTCATTTTGGTCAGGATGTGAAAATGACAGCTGTACTGTTCATAAGGAGGTGAAGAACAATGGCAATGTTGAAAATCTGGAGTGAAAATATTAAAAAATTTGCAACTTAATGAAGCCGCAGCACGAACCGCGCCAATCCACACCGTAACACAATCATGTTATGGAGTATCGTCACCAAATTTTCAGCATAGCATTTTAGGACCTCTGCTCATAAACAGTGTAACTGTCATTTTCGTAATTTGTCCGAACTGATTTCCCACATCGACTCGCTATTCTGTGCCAGAAGTCGCAACACATTCCGGGCAGGATGTGAAAAATTACAGCTGTACGGTTCACAAGAAGGTGTGGAAAAATGCCAATGCTGAACATGTGGCATGAAAATATTGCAAATTCGCTAAATTATGAGTGTGTGTAGTAACTGCGCAACGCACGCTCGTAAAACAGTAATTTTTTGGATTTTTCCCACCAAATTTGCAACATAGGCTTTTTGAGAGCCCCCCCCCATGAACACTGGCACTGTATTTTTGTTCCTCACTCCTGAAAGGTGATTCCATGCAGTGACTGCGAAATCACCTTTTGAGACCGAATAATGCCATGACAGTGCAAGAATTCATGAGGAGGGGTCCCAAAAAACTCATGTTGAAAATTTGGTGCCAAAATTCCAAAAAATGCCTGAAATATGCATCAAAGTTGAAAAAACCCTATTTATTCCATTATACAGCTTACCAGCATTTCCTCAGTTAGCGGTCAGCTTTGAAGAGTGCAGACATGGTCCTGGTCCACGAAGATTGTTGCACTGGACTCTGGAGGTAAGTATGGGGTGAGGGTGTGTGTGGGGGAGGCAGTGCACAGTGGGTGAGAGGGTGGGTAGGGGAGACTACGAGAGACCGTTTTTGTGTTACAAGGTGAAAAAAAAAAACATTGCGGGACAGTTTTTTTTCCTCAGGGGATTTGGCACACTGGGGTGGTCTCCCAGCATGCCACCTAACTGTTTGGGGGGGTTGCTGCAATCAATGGGGGATTGGGCACCCATGTCAGCATACAACAAAAGGGTGGGTTAATTTATGCTGATGGGGATTGGGCACCCCCGTCGGCACACAATGAAAGTGGGGGGGCAAGAGCTGAGGGGGATTGGCTACCCCCTCAACATATAATAAATGGGGGGGACTGCTTTATGCTGATGGGGAGTGGGCTACCCCATCAGCACATACTTTGTGGCCACAGTAAGCTGGCAGAGGGATTGGGCACCCCCAAAGTTAGCAGTTGGGTGGCTGCCCGCCATGAATACAATATGGACAAGCATGTAGGAAGGGTCTGCTGTGTCTGACGAGCTTTGCTCGGATTGCAGCGGACTCAGGCAGGTTGATTGGGGAATGAGGGATGCACCTACTGATGCATGCCCTGCATTCACCCAACAGTGACCGCACCTCCAAATCTCCACTGCCACAAGATGTTGGCCGTGTAAGCACGCCAACATAAAAATCACTGTCCTCCTGACTGCAAATTTAACCAGAGTGATTGTTGTCTGTCCCTACCGGCACAACTTTATTTAGAAAAAAAAAAATCACTGTCTTCCTGGCTGCCATTTAACCAGAGTGATTGTTGTATGTCCCTTTGTGCACATCTTTATTTAGAAAAAAATCACCATCCTCCTGATTGTGAATTTTTACCAGAGTTATTGTTGTGTGTTACTGTATGCAGACCTGTGCTAGGAATAAAATCACTATCTTCCTGACTGTGAATTTAACTAGAGTGATTGTTGTGTGTCCCTGCATGCACACCTGTGCTAGGAAAACAATCACTGTCCTCCTGACTGTGAATTTAACCAGAGTGATTATTGTGTCCCGGCTGGCACACTTTTATTTAGAAAAAAAATCACTGTCTTCCTGACTGTGATTTAACAATAGTGATTGTTGTTGTGTGTCTCTGCGTGCAATGAAGACTGACTGGGAAGAAAATGACAACTAAAGGGAGAGGACGTGGAGTAGCCACAAAATACATTGCTCAGTTTGTGGTCCCTAATAGTGACGCAGGAACCAAAAATGTGTCAGTGAGAGCAGAGGATAGCATTCAGATGATTCTGTGGTAGGCAGTAGCAGTAGTAGCAATGTATTTTGCCCAGGTGTTGGCTTTCCTGCCTCTAAGTTTTTCCTCTGCCGAATCAGTGGCAGACATGGTGATGGATGCGTCAGTGTCAAGTGAAACAGTGACAGGAAGCAGCAGCACCACCACCAAATAAATAACTGTGGGCCTGGAAGTGGTTGGTTTTGAAGTGAAATTTGAAAGTGGTGCTGTTGGTGATGGTAGGTCAGAGGTGGAGCCTGATAATGTGAGTCCAGTGGCAGTGGGCAAGGGTGAGGTAGTACATGTGGAGCAATATGAGGACACCAGTCATGAAGAGGAGGTGCCTGTGCCTGTCACAGAGCCTGTAGCTATCGAGGAGGATAGACCTGCAGAGGGTGATGAGAATGCCAGCTTTTTTGCAGACTATGATGTGGATGATGTGCCAGACAACACTGATTCCTCATGGAAGCCTGAAAAGGTCAAAGCAGGGTGTCACAGAACGTGTCTTTCCTGTTGCCTTAACTGCTATAAACACCATGGAAAAGGACCCCCAGCACTGTTTCTCCCATTTTTCCAGTCACCTCACAACACAACAAAGAGCAAATCTTCCCCTTTGCTATCCTAGTCATCTTGGCACCAAGTAAATACAAGGCCCCATAAATCCCTAGTGTGGGATTTTATGTACTAGCCATATCTGACGAGACAATGGCAATTTGCCATCTGTGTCAAACCCAAGTAAGTAGGGGTAAGAAGGGTAATCTCCTCTGCACAGGTGGGCAACAAATACAACTTAAAGACAGGCACTCATTTTGGTAACATCAACACCAGAAAGCAGCTAGTGCCAGTGATTCTGATCCATCCAAATCAGCGTGCATTGTACGCCAAATACACTCAGCACTACATAAGGGAGATGGAGGTGCAGGTGAGGAGGAGGACATGTATGTGGTACTGGATGAGGAGAATTCTGGAAGTAGGCCAAGTAGTGATCCTAGCAGCAAGACTACCACCTGAAGTCAAAGTGTGATCACTACCCCAGTCATGAAAAACGAAAAAGGTGCTGAGGTGTGTCATGCAGCACCCATGAGTACCACTGGCAATTCTCAGTCAAGGAACACCCCATTAGTGGCACAACGATGAGGTAAGCTGTTTGGCATACCACCAGCAGCAATATCAAGAAAAGTTCAGCCAATGCTGCATTCCATTTTGGATCAGCAAAATAAATTCATGTCTAATCATGGTATAGTGCGGGAGTTGAATGCAGCATGTGCAAAAATGCTTGCTCTGGATTTGTTGCCATACTCCTTTGTCGAGAATGTGGGATGTATTTGGTTCATGGCCCGTGCCTTGCCTAAATGGCAGGTGCCATCACATACATACTTACATATGTACATACTTTTCAAAGCATGCCACCCCGGAACTGTACAGTGATGTATGTTACATGGTACATTATGCTTTGCAGCATTCCTCAGCACAGTATGTACATCTTAGCATGGACATGTTAACCAGTGGAAAAACAGCTGGTAGCCCTTACCTGTGCATTACAGCACACTGGATACAGGTACCTGGGGTAGCAGCTGATTGGGGGGAAGCAAGAATTGTACTAGGACATACTGTGATGGTAGCAACATGCCTGGTGTTTGGCAGCATGTAACATTGACCATGAAGAGTATCCCCGGGTCACTCACTGGATAAAAGACGCTATAAGTGGTACTAACAGAGATTGATGAGTGGCTCCACCCACATGCAGTGAAAGCTGGATTAATCTCTAGTGATAATGGATCAAATGTGTGGAAATGCATAACTAATCGGGGATTTGTTAGGGTGTCATGCTTGGCACACTGCCTTAACCTTGTTGTGCAGACCTTGCTCAACCATCTGGATATAAAAGAAGTTTTGACTCTGGTCCGATGCATCTGTGCCCACTTTGCATGTTCAGCAAATGTGTGTGACCATCTATGTGCTCTGCAGGTAAAGAACAAGCTGCCTCAGCCTCGGTTAAAACTTGATGTTGTAACCCAGTGGAACTCAACCTTGTAAATGGTGATGTTTCTATGCCAGAAGTATAAGGCAATTTCTGAGTATCTGCTATTTCACATGAGCCATGACAGCAGTGGGGCTTCCATGTGTCTCACAACAGACCAGTGGTGCCTAATGGATGGGCTCATCTTGATTCTAAGGCCTTTCGAGCAAGAAACTCAGGCAGTGAGTTGGGACACTGCCTGCATCAGTGAGTCCATCTCTTTGCTATGGGTGCTGAGGCAGACACTGCTGAATGTGCAGCAACAGCTGGAGGCAGATGGTGAGAGCAATTTGTTCATTGACGGAAAACATGCTGTCCATATTAGACTACAACACCCACATAAAATATATTCTGCAGTCTGAGGAGTGCCACATGAGGATACTGCACAACGAGCTAGTGTTCCTGCCACCTACTCCTTATCATCCCAGGAGTGACAAACTGCACAAAGATCATGCAAGTTAAAGGAACCTGTACTGAATTCCTCGTCAGTCAGGTGGGAGTCACAGACATGGAGGAAACTGAGGAGGAGGATGAAGATCATGCTGCATGTCTTTGAGTAGCAAAATGCATGGTAGATGCATATTTTGCAGATACAAAGAACTTTGCCACTGGAGATGAGCCACTGCTATACTGGGGCACTAAGGTCAATGACTGGCCAGCACTAACAGTGGTTGCCCTGGAATATCTGAGCTGCACATCCTTCAGTGTTAGCATTGAGCGGGTGTTCAGTTCAGCAGGTGCCACTGTGTGTGACAGTTGCACCAATCTCTCTCCCAAAAATGTTGGCATGCTGACATTTGTCAAAATGAATGAGGCTAACATTCCATCAAGAAGAGTAATGTCCCTTGTCACACCACCACTTGACAGTGATGATGAGAAGGAAAGTGCTTTTGGCAGAATGGGATGTACCTCATCATTGTCTCACAGCATTGAAGATGATGAAGCAGTGATGGAGAGGGAGTTTTCCTATGGTGACAATTCCAGTCTTGAAGACTGTAAGGGATGCTTTATGGATGATGTGGAAGAATAACAATCAATCAATCAATCTCTATTTATCCAGGCAAAACACTGTTCAGACAACTCATTTGGAAGGTGGACCTGGGTCAGGTAAATGGTACAAATCAAGAAAAGCATGGAAGCAAAAGCACACAGTCAAAGATACAGTGTAGCAGAAGGATATGGAATTTACAACATGTGCATTAGGGCACAGTTATTAAAACATAGGTACAAGATACACAATTCCCTCAGTGTAGAACGAAAAAGAAATAAAAGGAAAAATAATCATATAAAGGCGAGTGTTTGATTGTGAGAGGGAGTGCCAAAGTGATTAGTTCAGTGAAAACATTTGCAGACTTCCTTAAACACCCTTGCAAAGTGATTTTTGAATGAGGGTATTTTTACTGGTAGAATGATATTTAGGTTTTTTTGCACATTATTCCAGAGGACAGGGAGAGATTGACCTATGGCCGCTTTGCCAAAGCGTGTTCTGACATTGGTGAAAGCAAGGGAGGTATAAGAAAGGCTTCTAAGTGGTTAGCTCCATACCTGGCAGATAGGAAGGCAGTCAGAGATGTATCCAGGTAGTTTGCCACAGATGACTGTAAGAGTCCAGAGAACTGCATTTCTGTGGGGTCTGAAAGTAAAAGAACTCTAGCCTATCATAGAATAAAGGGTGCAGTGATGAGTGGAATATGGGGCAATAGTAATAAATCTGATTGCCCGATGGTAGAGAGTATCTAGTTTCCCTAGGGCAAAACTAGGACCATGGCTATACAGTATATTCGTCTAGTCCAGAAGTGGTAGAAAGGTGGTTTGTACTAATTACATTTTGGCCTCCTGCATAAGTAGATGTTTTATCCTGCAAAAAATACCTGGCCTCTGTTTTAACTTTCTTGTTAGATTTTCAATATGTTCAGAAAATGGAATGCCTATCATCCACCCATACCCCCAAGTATTTAAAGTTTGACAAAAATTCCAGTGGCTCACCCAAGAGCATCTGGATGTAAGGGATTGTGGGTGAGCCTTTGTGTTTGTTAACTTGTGCCGAAGGTACGAAGAGCATTGCCTTGTTTTTTTTGGCATTTAATAATAACTTCAAGTGGAGTAGATTTTCCTGCAGATGGTTAAATTCGAGCTGGAGATCTTTGTAAGCCATTTCCAGAGTAGGCATGTCCAAATACAGCACCGCATCATTGGTAAATAGATGGATTCCAGCTTCCTTGATTCCATTGTTTAGGTTGTTAATATAAATGGCAAACAGCAGTGGACCTAAGATGGACCCTTGGGGTACTCCTCTTTGCAGGGTTTTCAGCATGGAACTCTTCCTCCCCACCCATCCCTAACCATGTAATCCTGGATGTCAAATTAATAACAGTCATAATGTTCACATTCAGCGCTGAAATATAAATCCACAACTATTAATTAGTGATGCTTTTTAATGGGGTCAAATGGAACACCAATAAACAATGCACTATGTCACTTACAATGAACACCCACTCTAGCCAGCAAGTCACACCACGGCTGTGCAGAGCAGTGACCTCAACATCTCAACCTTCTCCTTCTCCTCCTCCTATCATCTCATGTGTGTAGTCACCTTGGATCTTCCAACACAGGCAGAAACAGCATGGCACAGCACTCCCACCACCACAGTGGTATCCCCTATCTAGCAAGGTGATTAATCAGGAAAATTAATGTATAATACATGTAAGGCACAGGCGGCACATGGCAGTCACCCAAATGTGATAATGAGAACCACTTCCTCTGTACTTCCTGTGCTGCTTCAGCTATGTCCTTCTCCTCACAGCAAGTATGAAACAGCATTGGCTACCACTTCCACACCCCCATAGTGATGATTTATTGATACCAATGTGATAAACAGAACCAGCTCCTGTACCTTCTCAAAACTCCTCTTGCCAGATTTATTTTGATCTTCCTCACCAGAATCATCATTCAGCATGCCACAACATTGCAACTGTTAGCCCAAGGAAGTGACGATCCTACAGTCTATATCAAGTGACTGACTGAACCCGGCAAGACCTCATCATGTAGAACCACACTGCAGCAAGGACTTTCATCATTGGATGTGATGGTAAGATACCTGCACTGTTTTTCACAAACTGCAAGCCTTCTATCAACATACTAGAGGCAGCAAATCAGTCCACGAGACTCAGTGCAGCATTAAAATGTTTTCATGTCATTTCTTCTTCATGCAGGTTTTGCTGGTTCCAATATGCATGGAGAACAAAAATACACCATTTTGCAGCCAGCAGTAGTACTCTGACAGTAAGTATCGTTATGATTTAAGATTCTCCTCTCCTCTCCTTTTCTTTCCTTTCCTTTCCTTCACAAAATTCTTTCTTGTCTCACAGGTGCTATCTGGACTGAAATTTGAATGAAATGATGAGTAAAGAGATCCTGCAGGCAAGCTAGCCATCTCCATCTTCTCAGTTAAGTCAAGTCAAGTATATCACAGTACACACACAGTCTGGAAAGTACTGTACCTGAAATTGTAACAACAGCAACAGGAAATATTGAGTACCGAATCCAGCACAATTGCCAATGAAAATACCCACACTTCCAGAAAAGGAAAATGAAAACATTATCACCTTGAAAGGTGTGTGCAATATCAGGGATTAAGCTTGGTGGACATTGGAAGTCAGCATGTAACCCGGCCCGAGGTCACTCAGTTAACATCATTTGCTTGTTGAATCAAGCCCATCACTGGAAAAAATACAGGCACAAGGAATAACTGTAAGGAAGAACAGCACAGGGATTGATTAACAAATACAATTAATGTATCAATTATAGTACAGAGGCAAGTCCCCCCCACCCAAACAAAAAAATACTTACCTTTGTGGTTGGCCAATGTTGTACTGCTTGTGCATGACAACAACATCTATGTTGTAGCTGTCCAGCAGTATGATGACATCAGCACAAATAACTGAAAATAAATGAAAGAGCAGTACAAATATATTAGACTTCGAACAGTAGCAATGCTCCCCTCCATTTACAATGAAAAGAAAACAAAGGTGCACTATGTCTATGTGCCATCATGAATCCACAATGAGCAAGAGGCCATTTCTCTGACTCCTGAACAACAGCACCATGCAGCAGCAAAGCACCCTCTCCTTAACGAGGTTATTCCATTCTCAATGTAAAAAACACACAGCCCTCTTGATATTTGTCTCTGTGGGGGAAACAAAACTTCACATTTCTGGCAAAGTACTGGTGGTGGTGGTGGTGGTGTGGCAGGCCCAAAAATGCTTAGTACCATAAACATGTTTAAGTTCTCTTGCAAGTTTCTCATGTGGTTTGCACCACCTATTCAGGTGAGTGTGGCAACTGTATTTGACTGAAGGGAAGCTTTTTCTCTCTGGGGATACAACTTGACATTTCTGGCAAATGCAGTAAACACATTAACTGCTTAAAACAGATATTGAAAACACTTCAGGAGAATAGCTTATGTTTGTGTTATGGCTTTGCACTTCTTTGGGTGGTTGGTGGTTACACACAACTACCAGTCACTCACCATCACAAAGCATCAGGAAACAATTTATTTAACATGGCAAATTCTTGAGATTTGTGGATAGCAGGAGTACACATGAATCAGTAATAAAAACAAAAGGAAGGAAAATGGTTTATTATGTGTAAAGATTAAAGAAAGAACAGAACAGGACAGGCAAGGGACATCAAAAAAGAATGAGACAATACTAAAAAAGAGGATCAAGAAAGAAGAGATGAACACTACAGAAAAATACATATTTCTTTACGTTTTATATCTTTTTTTATATATTTTTTTAAATTGTTATTATGGGGGGACTAGAAGGCAGAGAAATTAAGAACACAGATTGCAGAAAGACTAAACATAAAATAAACAGTTTCTGGCAACCACTTAGACAACCTTACCAGCACTGCTAGAAGCTGAGCCATGCCCACTACTGTCACACAGCTTGGACAGGAGCATGAGGATCCTCTCCTTGCCGGATGTAAAATTATCCAGCTGATCCATCACTTCATCCCAAAAGCTGCTGAAATCCTGCCACAACATGTGCAGCTCATCCCATACAACTACCACATTGCCCTGTGTGGCAGGTGCCATGGGATTATTGCCATAATATGATGGTGCAGGCTGCTGTCTGGGAGGTACAGGCTGAGTACTGCTGTGGTCCTTCCAACAGCTGTCATGCTGACTCGCAGCAGCACTACAGCTGACCTTCCACTGCTCCACAAGATTGCCCCCAGGACCTTCACCACCACCACCACCATGTGCTGCAATCACCTCATGCTCCTTGCCCCCCCCCACTCGTTCAGGTGGTGGATGTGTAGGTGTGTCCTCCGGCCGCTGGTCCCAAGGCAGCTCCCTTCCCCCTACCTCACAAGGTTCCCACACACTTTGCAGATTGCCACTGTCCCATCTGCAGGGTCCATATCAAAAATTTTCCACACTACAGAATGCTGTAGGAGGGGTGGAACAGCACATGATGAGGTGGTGGGCTCCTCCTGGGGTAAGGAACCTTGTGGGTGCTGCTCCTGCTGTGGTTTCTGCTGCTGCAGTTCTGGCTGCTGCGGCTGTGGTTGCTGCTGCTGTATTGCAGCAGCAGATATCACTTCCTGATCTGGGGGGGGGCAGTGCATCGGTTTAAAGCACGCCTGTAGATGCGAATAACTGCTGCCCCAGTCCTACCCTTTCTGGACTCCTGATGCTGCCCCTCCATTACCAAAAATAAAGGAAAGGAGAGAAAGTGTGTCAGAAGAACACAGAAATGCACACACACACACAAACACACACACACACACACACACACACACACACATATGCATGCATGCACACAGACAGACACACACACCTCTAGAGAAACTACAAAAAACAAAAGGATACATGTACAAAATTTATAAATGCAGAAAATAAAGAAAGATAAGGATTAGAATGCAAAAAGATGGAAAATATTAATCTCTGAAGATACATTGCTATTGCAGATGCTCTCTGGCCGTCTATAAGACTGTCTCCTTCAGATACACCTGCCAAAATGAAAGTGAAACTTTCACTTCCTGCCTGCCTGGAGTCTCCCATGTGACCTGCAGTAAGTGAATCATGTGACAAACCATGTTTTTTATTAACGTCAAAGTTACTAACAAAAGTCAAAGTTAACTTTGAAGTATTCAAAGATTACCAGCGAAGTTTTGTAACCAGAATCCAATTTTGTGAAATGTTTCATGGTGCAAAGTTGGTGACTTTGCAGGGAATTCACAGGTGAAGTAAAACTTCACAATGTCTCTTATCATTACTAACGGTACACTGGCTACCTCTGTTGTTTTTGATTTCTTTTACTATTATGATCTGCAGTGATAGCTGACTGTACTCAAGAGTAGTATATAGTGAGGTGTTTGAAGGGTGGTTGGAGTGGTATTTTTTACTTTAGTTTTGACAATTTGTTTTTAAGAATATAAAAAAGCTATTTTTTTTATAGTGACATTACTTGTTTATAACCAGTCAATGATGGCTTCAAAGAGCTACTGACACCTCCAGGTACATTTTAGAGACTGTAATATTTAGACACAATTCAGCTTTGCTGTCACATATCTTTTATGAAATTCCCATACAGTTATTAATTACTGGAGAAATTTGAATGACAACATGATATTTATCCCTTAAATTTCAGATGCACATACAGTTGATTCCTCACTTGATGTCATAACCCTCTGTTGTGACATTCCATTCTGTTGTCATATTAATAACTGTGATGTAACAAGCATAGTGATATGACTTCAGCTTGGAATCAAGCATTGGGAAGTTATGAACTTGAAAAGAGCAAAAATCCTGTTTTTATTTGCATAATCTCAGTAATAAATAACTGGGAGCAGAAATACAGAACTGATGTGAAATGTGTGCTGAACTGAGTCCAAATATTATATTTTTTAAAGTTTTTCTACAGGAGACAGTTACTTTTTAATTGCAGTCAAATATTGTTAAAATAACCTTTAAAAGGCACCAGAATGCATCCAAAATCTGATAGCTTCTGAGAGCCTAGGCAACCCCCAGACCTCCAACCTGCAGGGGGGGGTTGGGGAATCATGGTTTGTGGAGACCCAAAACTTCTAAATTTAGCACTACACCACTGAATACAGTAAGTGCAGAAAGTCAGTGAATGGAGGGCATGCAAAGGAAACTGGAGCCTGTGCACAATCATGGCTGGCCAGCCTGCAGTACAAACACAGAAATTAACATGACAGCACACACATGTTGTTAAGTGATCAATATCTCAAAAAAAAGTGCAGCAATGCTAAAGTGCAATTACATTCTGAGTCAGCCTGGTTAACACTGACTAATCTGCCTGGGAACTTTGCTAATTAGAGCTCTATCAGGGGATTTGATTTCACTTGAGCATTACTCCATTTTATTTTCAATATATTGGATCACTTATGAATTGGAAATATATTTATTGACAGAAATGTTTTGCCTTCCTTAGTGCTTTGATGTGAGGGCACTGTCATATTGATTTCTGTGTCAATACAGTTAATGACCTGATCGACTGCAGTCACATGCATATGGTTTTTAAAGCTTCTACAGTATGTTGCATTTTATGAAGTACATTTCTTGAAAGTTCATGTATTAAATGAAACACTTTATGAGTAACGTCTGATTGAGTATTTCAGTTGTTTTATTGATCATCACTGTGCCTTTACTATTAAAAAGGACAAAGTTAAACTAAGAACAGTCCCAAATAAGACTGCAATTTATTGACAAATTCATAAAATACATCAGTTATACAATCAGGTACAATTACCTCTCAGAAATATTGGGCCAAATCCACAGAAGCTTTCCAGCCTGTCCACACATGCAGAGGACCCAGAAAAGTCACAGACTACACCTATATACAGGATGCACACCATCTGGGCACTTTTTAGCATCCTCCGTGAGGGATGATACCCCCTCCCCATCCAGTCCCTAACAGATGCGTATGGCTGTGCAGGTGGGTGGGAGGGTGGGTGGGACAGAGAACAGAATGTGTGGGCCAGAGAGGGTTGGTGGGTATGCACCCAATCCTCAAAACAAATTCCACAGTGCAGAGAGCTTTTGTAGTGGGTAAGCTATGCAGCCCGAGAGTCTGCATTAGCAGCTATGAGCACCCTCTGCCATACCACATTTGCTAACAGGGCAAGATTTACCTTTCCTCCTACTGCCCCCAGACCTAGCGGTCTCTAATGTGGGCTGGGGACATCACTGACAGTGACTGGTGTTGCTTTGATGCAGTTATGTTTTCCAGTGGGGATACAGCAGTCTTGGAGGACTGCCATATAACAACATGTCTGGCTTCCTGCCCAGCCAGGCATCCACTTCCAGACAGTCATGGGTATCTGATAGATACTCATGGTCTGGATCCACTCTGCTCACTCCTGCCTCCCTCTGCTTCAGTGCACATCTCCATGCTAGCAAAACATGGGGGCCAGGGGTTGAGGATGTTGTCTGGTGCAGACAGACATCTGGGGGCATAGGCCCATGTCCACAATATGCTCATTTCAAGCATATCCTGGCCACCTATGTGGACTGGGCCCTTACAGAGCTGTCAAAAACCTAATCACATGAGAGCATTCTGATTTAATGATACCACATGGATACAGTTTACTTTTAAATTTAAAGTATTTATATTGGAGTTTACTGTACCTGAGTTCCTTTCTTACTTCTCTGTTTACTTACAGTATGATACAGTACTCATCCACTATTCGGGTCATCACTTTGCAGACCATCTCACTGTGATATAATTTAACTGAATTCTATGAAACAGATGCATTGGTTAGGGACTTGATCATGTAGTAATGAAAAGTTTCATATTTAGTACATTTGACAAAATATTTCCAGCATTTCTGTCATATCAGCTTATCACAGACAAAAGATTTTGGCATATCTAATGTATGCTCCTTTAAATTATTATTATAACTGATGCCCAATATCTAGCACATACACACACACATGTATACTGTGCATGCATGTACACATAAAACACACAAATTATGACAAATATCAAAAATCACAGCATATTATTACAGTAGATCATAGAAATCTTGAAAAATGTTTTATATATTTATATATATATGTGTGTATATATATATATATATATATATATATTTATAAAATGGGTAAGGAAAATGACTGAAAATCCAGTATGCTCATTGGCTGAAACAGTCACATGACCGTGCATTATTCCACAACGACCGCACACCTTCCAGTATGACCGCACGCCTAAACTACTTTCCAGCCCTCAAAACCTTCTCACCAGCAGTGAGATCACTCCACACCTAATGCAGTTAGGCAGCCACATACACACATACACACACACACACACACACACACACACACACACACACACAACTGGCACCCACAGGCATAACTAAATATACCACTAGTAGTCCCACACTGTACAACCTGATGTGCTTGATTGCGCCATTCATTTTTAAATAAAATGTCATCTAAAAATCAAATTCTGCCTGCCATTTTCACAGTCTTACTGCAGAGCCACTAACTTTTATTACTGCACACTGTGTCACCAAGCAGTCTAAATTCTACAAAAAAATATAATGGCAGGTGTTTAACAGAAACCTAACTGTGTAGAAAAACCAAGACAAACTACATTTCTTAGTTTCTACTTACTTCTGTTAAAAATCTCCGCTTCTAGGAGAGGTTGTCGATCGTGAGCACTCACTTTTCTCTGCTGAATATAGTATGATTGCCAGACAGGAAGTGATTACCTAGTTAGAGTTCAAGTATGTTTCCTGTTTAAAGATTTCGTAGTCCTCCTGTTAGGTTGTGTTAGTTTGATTCAGAGGCTGCAGACTTGCAGCAAGGAGCGACGACACTGAGTGATCGCAGCTTTTAGGAACGACTTTAGCCAGAGCGAGTGTTGCTATGACAACACTCGCCTGGCTCCGACTACTTTCCTAAAGCTGCCAACTCACTCACTGTATCCTTGCTCCCTTCTGCATAGAGTCTGCAGCTTCTCTTACTCAAACTACCAGAACCTAACAGGAGGGACACACTTTTCATCATTTTTAAACACAGAAGGACTTACTTTGAACTCGTAACAGGTTGTCACTTCCCACAATGCGCACCGCTCAGTCACGCTATAGTTCATCAAGGGAAAAGTGAAAGTGCTCCACGATCATCTGCAGCTTCTCTTACTCAAACCTGACACAACCTAACAGGAGGTACACACTTTTCATCTTTTTTCAAACATAGAAGTACTTACTTTGAACTCTGCCAGCATATCATTTAGCAGCTAGAGAGAGGGATTATTTTTCCACCCAACCCCCAAAACATGTGTGGCCATTTTATAAGATAGATATACCACTCTAGGGTGTGCAGTCGCACTCTGATATACGCACGGCTTGGGTGGTTGAATGCACCGCCTGTGGCCTTGTGTGCATCACAGCACACCAAGGCAAGGAGCATCAGAGCACGACCGCACACCCTAGAGTGGTATATCTATTATATATATATATATATACACACACACACACAAACACACACACACACACACACACACACACGGACCACAGTGACTTCATTAAAGAGCAGCTGACATCACTGGGAAAATACTGGAAAATACATTAGCTGGACATATTCCTGCTTGTATTTCATGTATCTTCTATAGATTTCTCCTCTCCATTATTTATTACTGAAGAAATTTCCAAATAAACAAGATTATTATCCCTTAGAGTTCATCTGCCTCTTTAGCTTGCTCCCATCTTAAAATCATAATGCCCCTTTGTGACATCACAGCCTATTTTCATGGGAATAACTATGATGTCACAATCAGAGTATTATGGCATCAGGTTGGGAAGAAGCAATAGGAGCAGATGAACCCTCAAGGAACAACTCCCCTGTTTTCATGCATATGACCTCAGTAATACATAATGGGGATAAGAAATACGGAGCTAATGACAAATGTAAACTGCTTTGTGTCCAAATATTATGTTTTTTAAAGTTTCTCTTCAGGTGTCAGTGGCTCTTTAAACTAATATTTCAGTTAAACATTCTTTGATCTCTTCGCTATCCCAAAGTATGGTTTGCTTGCAACAGCCAGCCAGCTCATTTATCATCATCATATAATGAGTGCTGTCAGTAATGCCTACTGAACAGGAACTGTCTCATGTCCATACATAGATCACTGACACTTTCTTATATTCCCCTGTAAATGATCTTCACTAGTGCATGACATACTTACTGAAGTTTTTTTTTGTTCTGATTGGCATGGCTCAACACTATACCTAAACTAATTTGTAAAAGTTTTAGATAGTGTAGCAATTAGATTTTAAGTCTTTTCTTCGTAGCTTTCCTTTATTGCAATCGATAGCATAAAATGCCCTTATTCTAATTTGCTGCTCATCAGGATTTAGCAATTGCATTGGCTATCAATAACAAAGCCTTGGCTAGTAGAAATGTTTTGATTCTTAGTGCATCTCAAAACACCACATCTGATTATGCACGTAAAGCTTACAGTGGTGCTCAGTGTCATGTTCCTTCTTGTCTAGTCATGCAAATCAGCACTTATGGACCTAAACTGGTATGAACGGACAGAACCATCACAGCTACAGTTTTTCAATTATTTATTTATTTAAACGCTTCACCGGGAAAAGCATACTGAGCAGGACTGCTTGTTTCCAGGTGCATTGTGGGGGGCAGGGGGAAGTGGATAATGACGAGTACATGAATAGTATACACAGTGTACAGAATCAAAACAAAGTACAACTGCAAGTTACAAAATACACTACAATAAATATTTCAAAAATGCAAATACAAGCAGTATACGTATGCAGAGTACAAAAACTGTAGGGTTGAGCAAGTATTAATTGAGCATTAACTGTATTTATTTCTAATCATTATGTCAAGTCTATAAAGTCAGCTATGCTAATAGGATCTGCAACTTATCCAAAAGGTAGGGAAATGGGCAGACTGGGTGGGCCAAGCATTCCTTATCTGCCATCAAAGTCTATGTTTGTATGTTTATGTTTCTAAATCAGCAGTCAGGGTGTTGCGAAGCCTGGTTAACACTGGGTGAAATGTAAGATGTTTTCCTGCCGGCCCATATCATAGTGATGTGGAGCCACATTTTTGCACTTCTGCATTTTGGTTGACAATAAAAAGTCACTTATATATGAAGTCCTGACTGGGTGCTTACTTTTTTTTTTTTTTAATTTATTGCATGACTATAAAGGAAGGAGCATGACACTGAACACCACTGTACCATGTTTTTTTTTTCTTTAAAGTAAACATGAAGCCGGCCCAGTGGCATAGAGGGCTGAGGCACTGGCGCCTTTCCTCAAACCAGACCCAGATTCGGGAATGGACCAGGAACACTGGGGGTCAGCAGGGAAAGGAGAGGATTGAGCGTCCATTGGGCTGCTCTCCTCTCCTGGGGTGGATTAGGGTAGCATGTTGATCTGCAGCAGCTCCTGCTGGAGACCGGGAGCACTGCAGAGGAACATTAATGAGGGAAACACCAGAAAACGGTAACTGCACTGGGATCGGCCGGATGATGGAGGCCGACACCGACGATGCCCTCAAGCACTCCCAACAGAGCAATGTCCACCTCAGCAGCACCCAGGCAAGAGAGTAAGAGTGCGTTAGACTGCCCCAGCCAGTGTCCTCCCCCTCGAAGGAGGGGGACCCACCCAGTGAAGGGATATGCCGGGCTAACACATAGGAGGCTGAAATATGAGGTAGGAGTCTCTGGGAGGGAGTTGTGGGGGGGGGTCGCTGGTGGTACTAGGTGGCCTGAAAGAGGAGCAGGTCCCAGTGAGTAAGAGAAAGATAATACTAAAAAAAAAAAGTAAACATGAACCCTAGGAGATCAACATGTAATTGTACTTAATACATACTCCTCTCCTACAGCTAATGTATTTAGAATGTCTGTACACTGGGATATCCACATTGAGGATAAGCTATTCGTTTTTGACAGTGTCTCAGGGAAACCTTATAGTGTTGGTTAACAAATTAGCATAGTTGACATTATAGATGTACTATACAATTTTATATATATATATTTAATATTATTTGAGATGTATTCATTTATTTATGCATGTATGTATTATTTGCAAAAACTTTGTTAATACATTAGTTAGGGTTAAAGAGATAAAAGTAGGGAAATGTGGCATTAAGGTTTCAACTCAACCCCCACCCTGCAGACAGCAACAGGTGTGAGGTGTGCCTTGGGTTTGTCAACCATAATGCTCACCCCATTCCATGATTAAAAAGGCTGAGATGGGTACAGTATATGAGAATGGGGTGAACGTTAGGTGCTGGTGAAGTTGCGACTTCACTATTACTTTACTAAACTATTCCTTAAAAAGTGCCCCTTCCCCATGAAAATTCATTTCAAAGTGGCAAAATGGATAATTTGTAAAGTTTTTCATGAAGGGAAATTTTTCAGCTTTACAAAACTTCATATTTGAAGCATATCTTCATATCTCTACTGGTGATGTCACCCAATGGATGGTGCCTTCAATATTAGCTCCACATCTTCTGCAAGGGCACACTTTTCTATTGTGGTGACTCTATAGGTTTTTACATGTTTTGATAAAAATGGGTTAACTAACTGATCAAGAACCAGAAGAAGGGGCAGAAACATCAAGATTTATAGAATGTCATTCAATGTGATGAAGATGCCACGTAGATGCTCACAGGCCTTCCGCATTCTAGTGCCAGTTACTGAGGAAGGAGCGATGGACCTAATATTAAACATTCAGTGCTTACATCAAATTTCAGTCATGCTCTTGTAATTTCTTAATACACTACGCCAGCAGTCAGTAAAGTAAGGGCATATTTAAAATGACAAAGGAGTTAAATTACTGATATGAAGCAGTATTTTACTGAACTGGATGCAAATTCCAGCCACACATATACCAGATTTTAATGCCATTATTCAAACAACTGGAGCTGCAGAAACATAGAAACATAAACTTTGATAGCAGATAAGAACTGTTTGGTCCATCCAGTCTGCTCATTTCTCTACCTATTTGATAATGTAAGTGCAGATCCTAGTTAACCAACTGCCTACTTTTTCTCACCTCCCTATCAGAATTACCTTATGCTGGCCCATGCATTCTTGAATTCCTCCACTGTTTTTGACCCCAAAATCTCCTCAGGAAGGCTGTTCCATTAGTCCACCACCCTCTCCATGAAAAAATACTTCCTCACATTACCCCTGAGCCATACCCCCCTCTATCTCCAAATTGTGCCAACCTTGTTTTTTCACATCTCTTTTTCTGAAGGATGCTACCCTCTTGGAATTTGTTGAGTCCCTTGAGGTACTTGAAAGTTTCTATTGTGTCTCCCCTTTCCCTTTTTTCCTCAACGGTATAAATATTAAGCTCATTTAGTCTCTCTTCGTATGGCTTCTGGTGCAAATCCTGCACCATTTTAGTTGCCCTCCTCTGGACTTCCTCCATCTTGTCTATGTCCTTGTGGAGATGGGGTCTCCAGAACTGCATGCAGTACTCCAGATGAGGGCTCACCAACTGTCTGTACAGAGGGATAACAACTTCCTGTTTTCTACTAGTGATGCCTCTCTCTATGCATCCCAATATCCCCCTAGCCCTCCTTACTGCCTTCTCACATTGCTTGCCTACCTTTAGATCATCTGATATGACTATCCCCAGGTCAGTTTCCATTTTTGTTGTTGTTAGTACCCCCATTGTGCTCTGTTCCCCTTTGTTTTTGTTTCCCAGGTGCATTACTTTACACTTCTTTACATTGAATCTAAGCTGCCATACTTTTGACCATTCCTCCAACCTTGCCAAGTCCCTTCTCATGTTTTCCAACCCCCCTTGTGAATCAACCCTGTTGCAGATCTTTGTGTCGTCTGCAAAGAGGCATACTTCTCCTTCCAGTCCCTCCACAATGTCACTTGTAAAGACATTAAAAAGGACCAGTCCCAGTACTGAACCCTGCAGTACCCCGCTAGTAACTGACCTTTCTTCAGCAAGCACTCTCTTTACTATTACAAGGGCCCAAAGAAAATACCCTGAAGCTCTATAGGGGTCCAGGAAGGGCATGAGAGGAAACAAACATTCTCCTATTTAGACACTCTTTTAAACAATTGCTGAACCACTACCTACTACTAACCTCCATACTATATTCTGTATGTCCACAGAAACCCTGCATCAACAATTATTGATCCCTGCGCTTCCCTGTTCCATCATTGTTAAGTTTTTGCTAGCCATGCCTATTGCACCACAGTTGAGTATGTTTTTTTTCTACTAAACTGCTCACCAGAGGCTAACTTTTACATTTAAAACAAAAAAGCAGCTCACTAAGAACTGTTTTACTAAAGCTGTAGCTGATTGTTTTTAGCTAGCAGCACTCCTACGGAACCTCCCACCCACCCTAAGCTCATTCACTGTTTATAGGCCACCCCTTCATCATACTACTTCCTGTCTGACTACAGTGTAGTTCATCTGCAGGAACAAGTCAGGGATACTATTTCTAGATTTCAGTAATAACACTATCCAACTTAAGTAGTGAAAACAAAAAAAAAGCAAAAAAGTAATTCAAAAGGGTCTACCATTGAGTTAGAAGGAACCCTACTTATTGGAGACCCACTAATGCACCTTACTAGAATGTTTGGCTTGGGACTGCTGCACTGCAACAAGTGTGGAGCACTAATCTCTAAGGAGCACCACTGTAGAATAGGTCATTGCCCCATTTTCAAGAAGCTACATGACCTACAATCCCAACTGGAAGCAGCCTGGGGGGAAATTACAGGGCTTCATCACCAGTTATGTTGGCGTACACCCCCCCACTCCCTCAGAGGTCCACCAGGCCAGGTGGCTGGAGAGTGGTAAGAGTGGGAGGTGGGAAACCAAGAAGTACAGTATTGGCATGGACAGCAACATTTGGACTATCTCCATAAGAATATATAATCAATTTGAGCTCCTAGCAGAGGAGAAGTAGTCAGCCCCAGCCAGAGTTAATGCTAGTCCCAAAAAAGAGAGTGAAAAGGAAATCTGCTTCAGCAACCAGTGAATGATCAGAGAAATCCAAGCAAGAAGTCAAGAAAATCTTGGTAGTTGGTGATTCCATGATCAGAGGAATGGATGCTCAACTGCACAAGTATTCTTAGAAGGGGGTGACAGTCAGATGCCTTCCCGGTGCCTGAATGATAAGGGACTGCAAGCACATTATGAGAATTGTGGAAAGAGAGGACCAGGATCTGGGAGTGCTGGTACACATAAGAACCAATGATCTGCTGACCAGAAGGCTGAGTATGCTAAATAAAGTATCAAGAAACTGGGTGAAAGACTTTCTGCAGCAGCAACTTCCATGGCCTTCTCGGAAGTCCTACCTGTGTGGGGTGAGGATGGCAGCATGGAAAGGATCAGACCAGTGGAGATAGCAGAATTCAACAGCTGGCTGAAGAGCTGGTGTCAGACAAAATGATTTCATTTCATTGGATAGAGAGGTAACTTCTCGGATAGCTCACTCTTCTGATGGGATATTCTTATCTCACAGCAGAGGGAGCAACAGCACTGGCTCAGAAGTTGGAAGTTCACTTGGACCATTTAAACTAAAAGGAGTAAGTGCTGAGGAATGGAAACAGGTAGTATACCTAGCCATCTCCACCCCTGAAAGATAAAATGGGAGTAGACAAAAGTGTTTTGTTCACATAAAGCAAAGAAAGTGCATGATGTAGGACTGACATTAGCGAAGCAATACAGGACAGCATCTGGGGGAAATGGGGAACTACAAGCAGCCAGCATAAGATGCACTGCAAACCCATGGTGGGGAGTCTGCCTCAATGTTAGGAGCCTAGGCAACATGATCAGTGACTTCAAGGCTCTGGTGACAGACACAAAGATTAACCTGGTAGCTATAACTGAAACCTGATCCACAGACAACAATGATTGGGACCTTGCAATGCCAGGCTACATGCTGTTCAGTAGGGACAGACAGGAGGGGAGGGGTGGGGGAGTGAGCACATTGAAGCAGTTGAAGATTTAAGTGCCAAGTCTCATGAACAGGGGGCATAGAGTCACTTTGGGCTCACCTAACCCCACAGTGGGAAGGAAACTGTGAGTGGGGGTGATATACACACCCTTCAGGATAGGGAGAGGAGAAGACTGGGAAATTAGCTGAGGAGATACAAAAGATGTCAGGTAAAGGTGACATAGTAGTGGTCAAGGTACTGAATCTACTGGATGTATTCTGGGAAGTTCCAGTTGGCAAAAGCTTGAGAACTCAGGCTATACTGGACACAATCCAGGGCTGCCTGCTGTTCCAACTTGTGAGGGAAACGACCAGGGGGGATGCCATCCTGGATGTGACCCTCATAAATTCAGACATGGTTAGATCAATCAGGGTGGGAGAACCCTTATAAAGAGTGACTGCAATTCTGTCAGATTTGAAATATCCACAGGTGATGCAAAAACCTCCTCAAAGACAGAGGTGCTATCCTTCAAGTGGGAAGATTTTGGTAGATTAAGGCAATTAGTGAGGGGAAGGTTAACGAATATCAGGGACAAGTCACAGGTGGAGGAGATATGGGAAGGTATTAGGAAAGCAGTCATCTAGGCAACCAAGCTCTGCATCAGGACTGTAACAAAGAAAAATAGATATAGAAGACCCATGTGGTTCTCCCCTTCAGTAAGGGAGGCAATCAAGGCTAAAAGAAATGTGTATACATTGTTTAGACAGAATATTTATTTATTTATTTTATTTAGTTTTTGTTGACCAGGTAAGTGCACTAGATAAATCCTGCCTATTTTCAGACACGACTCGGGGAAGGGGGATATAAATGAATTCCAACTGACCTTGAACCAGATTAAGCTGTTGGTGGTATTTTTAGTGAATGAGGGAAACTTGGCCAGGACACCAGGGAAATTCCCCTACTCGGCTGGTGCTCTGTAGCCAGTAGGGGTGCTGGACTCTGCATTCAGGATGGCCACTTCTGGTGAGTGCTTGGAGCAGAAGGAGGTGGAAGTGCAGAGCGAGATGGCTGTGCAAAACACTCAGCCGGTTTTTTATGATGAATCCGTTTCGGAGGTTGATAAAGATGAGATTTTCCATGAAACAGTCACAACGAGTTCTGATTTTCCACTGGAGTTGGACAATATTGAACGAAATCCAGTCAACGGGAGTTCCTTGATGGCTAGCATAGCGGAGGATCCTGTGGGCTCGAATCTGCACGTCAGTGAAGTAAAACTGTCAACGTCGGTTGTTTCTGCTTCTCGAGTGGTTGGGTCTGATTCCACGTATGCGGAAGTAAACGACTCTGCTTGCGAACAGCTTCAGTGTGCAGTCCAGTCCATTTTGGTGAATGACATGGACCAGAAAACTCTTTCTTTGCCTGAAGCTAGACAGTCGGGAGGTTGGCTGGCTATTAACTCTCTTTGCGGTATCTCGGTCTTTTCTTCAGCCGGATGCTATGGACTCGAATCCTCCCACATCATCTGTGCAGGTACCGGTGAGTACACGACAAATTCACCCTCTGCCTATGAAAGAGAACTTAGTAAAAGCAGCAGGATTTGTTTTTCACCCCCCTAAGGTTGGGGACTTGCCTTTCCATTTTACTGCTGCTACTGTGTATCAAACAGAGACAAATAATCATAAAGGGGCAACGGAGTTTAGCTTTAGTGACAAAGCTTCCCCCCTACTGTGGATTTAGTGAAACATTCAGGATGTCCTGTTTTACATTCAGTGACTAAGGACTTTTGTTCAGCCAAACCTGTTACTCCTTTACCTGCTGCAGTTGACTCTAAAAGTTATGATCAGATGTGGTCTCCACAGGGTGCATTGCAAGCAGCTGGATGGGAAAAGCAGGCAAAGGTGGTTTGGACTCCTGATTTAACATGGGACTCTTCATTTGATTTAAATTGTCACTCTCCTGCGTGGAAACCAAGTAGACCATATAAGGACACTATGCCAGCCGGTGCAGTGAATGTTGGTCCCCTGCACAATTATCATACTAATAAGACACTTGACTCTCAGGAAACTAGTGTGGTTAACACTACTGTTATTCAGTCATCTGATATTAGTAAGCCTCTATCTGCACAAAACCCCGGTTTGTCTGAATTGTTTACTCGGGCTAAGCGGGAGGCCGCACCAAGGTGCAATGCTGTGCGCATACTATATAAAGGGGGTATGGTAGAGAGGCCTGATCGATATTTTGTGGGGAAAACCTTAATTAAAGAATCCTTACGGTTTTCTCCCAGGGATGTGTTCGCTTTTATTAACATCTCAGGGGAAGATAATTATGACATCAGTTTTCGCTCAGCTAGTTTATTGGATTTATTCTGGGAAAGATATAGCCAAGTAAAGTTTTCACCAATATGGACTCCTTTTTTGGTGGTTCTTCTTTCACAACCTTCCATTAAATATGTTACAGTAATGTTCCGGAATGAAGGGGTCCATGTTGAGGATATTACCTACTGGTTATCCCAGAAATGTGACATTCAAGGTACTCCAGAGCCTATCTTGGATTCAGAATGTTTCTGGACTGGGGGATGGAAATACAAAGTAAAGTTATGTCAGTCAGAAAGGGGATCTGACCACATCCAAAATTCCTTCTTGTTAGGTACAGATCGGGGTGTATGTTTTTATAGTGGCCAACCCAGAGCCTGTTACAAATGTGGCTCCAAAACTCACCTGTCTAGTGTTTGTGATTATCCACGATGTGATAATTGTGGGGAGGTGGGTCATGTTACTATACAATGTGATAATCCCACTAGATGCGATCTGTGTGAAGGTTTTGAGCACTGTTTTAAAGAGTGCCCTTGGCTGCAAAAGAACAAGGCCTCTTGTGGAAGCACTGATCTGATTCTCCAACAAGCACAAGAGGCTTTGGATGGCAAGTTAGGTGCAATTGCTAATATGGGCCCTCCCACAATACCCTCAGGAATGGTAAGACCACCCTTGATAGCAGAAGTAAATCTGCTTTTGTCCTCCCCCTCCCCCCCCGAGGTACTAGTTACACCACTTAAAGTGGAGAACATTATTCAGGATACTACCTTATTATGACCTGTGTGCTATACAGATGTAGTGGTTAAACCACTAGATCCTCCAGCTTACCAGTCATCATTACCCCCATGGAGGTCCAATAGGAACTTGAAAGCAGATCCATTTCCAGCGACTGAACCATTCGAGTCTCAGAACCCTTATTCTGCTCTAGCTACCCCATGGGGTGACTCGGAAATGGATATGGGGGACTCTGATTTCCAAAAATCAGTGCAAGATGCTTTGGGGGTCCCACAGGAAGATTATAAAGATAAGAAAAAAAGGAGGAAAAAATGAGGTGTAGGTTCCCCAATTTACTTATTATCATGGGCTTTCTTTGGGCCTCATTGAATATGCATAGTATTCTAAATAGTATCAAATGGAAGGCCATTTTTCATTTGATACATGAGGAAAATATTTCTATTTGGTTTTTACAAGAGACCTGGATGTTCAACATCGATCAGGTTTACTCTTTTCAGTCTGAATGGCCATGGGGACCTTCTTATTGGTCTTTTGGGGAAGAGAAGACAGATGGTGTTGGGATTTTGTTTAAATCTTATCGGTTTGTGTTACAGAAGCTTATAGATTTGATTCCTGGAAGGGTTTTGATTATTGATGGTCAGTGGGATTCTAAATCCTTTCGGCTAATTAACATTTATAATCCTCAGACGAAAACATCCAGGATTTCCTCCATGAAAGAGATTCAACCCTTTTTGGTCACTACTTTACTTATATTATGGGGTGGTGATTTTAATTGTAGTATTATGAGTTCATCGACCATTTCTAAAAAGGTATATTGTGATTCAAACTGTCTAAAGTCAATTGTTAAGTTAGCGGATCTTACTACCTGTAATTTCTTAGAGTCAAGGATCACTGGATGTATCTTTTTTAAAGGTAACAAGGGGTCGTGTATTGACTATTTGTTTACCTCCAAGAACCTTTTGGTTACTGATTTCAGAAGAATACCAATGGAGTTCTCAGATCACATGTTGCTTCAAGTGATGGTGGAAGTTAATTCTAAACAATGTTACAGGGGACGTAGATGGAAGCTGAACACTTCCATTTTACAGGAACGATTTGTAAAAAACTCCATTGGACTTATTTTACAAGCTAAATTATCAGTGAGTTTTTTGTACCCTGACCTAGGAGTATGGTGGGAAGAGACCAAGCAGGATTGTATCAACTGGTTTAAGATTTATGGTACCCGTCAACAGAACTCAAACTTTTTGTCCTATTTGAAATTGAGAGCCCACTTACAATATTTACTTTCAGTAGCCAATACCTCACGGCAGGATTATTCATTACAAATTGAGATGATCAAGTTGCAAATGAGGCAGTATCAATATGACCGGGCTAGAACATTGCAAGCATTACTCAATAATCATATGACAAAATCCGTAATAGGGGACCGTTACATTTTGTGTAAATTGCTTAAAGACTCCTCAACTTTGGAATTTTTAGATTCCAACATAGGCAAAATAGAAGATTCCTGCACAATGGGTATTCGTATTATATGGCATTTTCAGGAGCTTCCGCCTACAGTTTCTCCTTCTCATAATCAAATACGAGATTACTTAAAATCGGTTCACTGTCCTAGTGTAGATCAAATGATGGTAGAAAATATGACAAAACTCTTTTCTATACAAGAAATTGAGGTAATTATTTCTAACCTAAAGAATGATATTTCCCCGGGTTTGGATGGTTTATCCAATTTATTTTATAAAACTTTTCGTACTGAACTGGTTACTTGTTTAAGTTTAGTTTTTGACAAATTTTTGGCAGGAGAACCAATTCCAAATTCTTTCTCAGTGGGTTTACAGATTTATATTTATAAATCTGGGAATAAAGGTGATATATGTAATTGGAGACCTATTACCTTGTTAAATTCGGATTATAAATTTTTTGCCAAGCTATTAACAAATAGACTGAAGATGTGGACAACTGTTGTCATTTCTCCTGTACAGCATTGTAGTTTACCCAACAGGAAAATACAGTCCGTTCTTTTTTTGATAAGGGATTTGATTGAATATCTGACTATGATGGGGCGTTCTGGAATTTTACTTTCCCTGGACCTAGAAAAAGCTTTTGATAGGGTTAGTCACCCCTTTTTGTTTGCAACATTGGAATCTCTAGGGATGCCTCTTGCCTTACTTTCAGTAATCAGAAAGTTGTATGCAGGTGCTAAGATTCATCCAGTTATAAGGGAAAAAATAGAGAAAGGGTACCTACTTGCTCACCCCCCACAGCTAGCAGTGGAACCAGTGAACCAGAAGAGTGGCTATCTCTGCAAAGCAGTGTGCAAAAGATGGAGATTAGTGCCCAAGAGGTGGATAAGCAGAAAAGGGGCAAAATTCAGCAGAAGGGCAGACAGCAAGGAGAACCAGGGATAAATGACAACCAAGGAAGGGCTGGAAGAACAGTGAAACAGTCTAGGAGGTAAAATCATGGAAAGCCATGTGTGCAAATGCAAGGAGCCTTAGCAACAAGATGGAAGATCTGAGGCTGTCATGGTGCAGTCAGACCTGGACATTGTGGCCATCACTGAAACCTGGTGTAATGATAACCACAACTGGGAGATGACCATACCTGGCTACAACATATTCAGAAGAGACAGAGCAGGCAGGAAGGGAGGAGGAGTGGCACTGTATGTGAAAAATGGCATAAGGGCAACAGAGATCCAGGAGGAACAAAATTGGGGAGAGATACTGTGGGTTAAGCTGGAAAGGAAAATGGGGTCAGCCATCCGCACAGGTGTGGTCTATAGACCACCAGCCCAGGAGGAAGAAACAGATAGGGGGCTGATGCTAGCCATCCAAAGGATGGCAGACAAGGGTGAGGTAGTACTGGTTGAGACTTCAAATTCCAGACGTGGACTGGAGCATCCCAGCAGCAGCATCAACTAGGAGCAGATTTATCCTGACTCCTTCAGGGTGCCTTCTCAAGCAACTGGTCATGGAACCAACTTGGCAGAAGGCAATACTGGACCTTGTGCTCACAAACAGGGACAGTGTGATGGGGGTAACAGTGGGGAGCACCTGGGAAACAGTGACCACCAGTCATTGTGGTTTGAAAACAGAAAGAGCAGAACCAAACCACACAAAAACACGTATCCTGGATTTAGGGGGATACTTTGGGAAAAGGGGAGATACTTGAAAGAGGCATTAAGGAATGGGACAGGAATCAGGGGTTGAGGAACAGTGGCAGTATTAAATGGGGTTACAAGAACAACAGAATTATGCATTAAGCAGGTTAGCAAGAGGAAAAGGAAGAGGAGACCATTATTGTTTTCCAAAGTAGGAAAGAAAGTGAAAGCCAAAAGATTGCATTCAGGCAATACAAAAGACACAGGCAGAAGGGATAGGGAGAAGTACCAGGAGAAGCAAAGGGAGGCAGGGAGGTTGCAAGGAAGCCAAAGCTCAGACAGAAGAACACATTGCAAAATCAGTGGGTAGAGGGATAAAACCTTTACAGGTACATAAGTGAAAAAAGGATGACAAAGGAGGATAGTGAGACTGAAGGGGAGGATAAATGTATGGAGGATGACAACAGTAAAGCTGACATTTTGACAGGTATTTCTGCTCAGTCTTTACTGAGGAAGAGGAGGGTAATGGGTCTGAAGGAGTACAAGGGATGAGAATGGTGCAGAAATGGGCACAAGTCCCTTTACGAGAAAGGTTCCTGAAGGAACTGGAAGTAATAAGAGTTGATAAAGCAATGGGGCCAGATGGGTGCACCCAGGGTCCTTAAAGAACTAAGAGAGGTGGTGGCTGAACTCTGGCTATCCTGTTTAGCTGATCACTGGAAACAGGGAGGTACCCAAAGACTGGAGGACAGCAGATGTAGTCCTCTTTATACAAAAGTGGGAACAAAGAGGAAGCAGGGACTACAGACAGTCAGCCTCACCTCAGTAGTGGGAAGATCATGGAAGCACTACTGAAGGAGAGATTGGTGGAACATCTGGTTGTCAATGGACTACAGGACCCAAGGCAGCTTGGTTTCACCAGGGGAGGTCATGTCAGACCAACCTCATTGAATTTTTGACTGGGTGACTAGGGAGGTGGATCAGGGAGGGCAGTGGACATGGCCTATCTGGACTTCAGCAAGCCTTTGACGCTGTGCCACATAGAAGACTATTACACAAACTGAGGAATATGGGTGTGGGCAGGACAGTAGTGTGGTGGGTAGGTAACTGGCTGGGTGGCAGGACACAGAGAGTGGTGGTAAATGGCTGTCACTCCACAGAGGGAAGAGTGACCAGTGGGTACCACAGGGATCAGTGCTGGGACCGTCCTATTCAACATCTTCATCAGTGACATTAGTGAGGACCTAGAAGGCAGAATTTCACTGTTCGCTGATGACACAAAGCTCTGTAACAGAGAAGACACACCAGAGGGTGTAGACAGAATGAGAAGGACCTGCAGAAACTTAGAAGAATGGTCAGGGGTTTACAGTTGAAATCAATGCAAAGAAGTGCAAGATAATGCATATGGGGCACAAAACCCTGGCACAATATATCAGTTGGGGGTGAGGATATAGCATGCACCAAGCAGGAAAGGGATCTTGGGGTTGTCATCTCTGATGACCTCAAGGTAGGAAACAGTGTGACAAGGCAGCAGGTAAAGCAAATAGGATGCTGGGATGTATAGGCAGGGCATCACCAGCAGAAAAGGGAGGTCATAATTCCGCTATACAAGACACTAGTGAGGCCCCACCTGGAGTACAGTGTACAGTTCTGGAGACCATACTTACGTAAGGACATAGACAGGGTAGAGAAGGTTCAGAGGAGGGCAACAAAGATGGTGCATGGATTGCATCACAAGTCCTATGAAGACAGGTTGAAGGAACTGAACATGTACTCCTGGATGAGAGGAGGGAGAGAGGGATGATAGAGACATACAAGTATCTTACAGGGAGGAACAGGGTGCAGGAAAACACTATTTTAAGTGAAAAGATGTTCCAGGACTAGAGGCATGGGATGAAGTTGGAGGAGGACGTTCAGAGGAAACATGAGAAAGAATTTCTTCACAGAACGGGTGGTGGACAAGTGGAACACCCTGCCAGAGGAATGTGGGGCTGAAACAATCAAGGATTTAAGAATGCATGGATAGACATAAAGGAATTCTAGAGGTCAGGGTGGCAACAGACTTCTAGGAAAACAAACTGAACTTACAAGCTCAAATGGGCAGACTGGGTGAGCCATAGGCCCTTATCTGCCGACACTGTCTATGTATCTATGTATCTATGTATCTATGTCATGGAATCTGGGGTTCGGCAAGGCTGCCTCTTAAGTCCACTACTATATGTGTGTTCCTTGGAACCCCTTGTCAGAGCTATTAGTGTCATACCTAAGTGGGAAGGTTTTCAGATCCCCGGCTCAAACTCTTTTTTAACAATTCAAGCATCTGCAGATAATGTGTGCCTTTTTTTCAAAAATATTGATCAATTGGGTTGTTTTTTTCAGGAGTTTCAGAAATACGCTCTTCTCCCCAATGCTAAAATTATTTTTTCCAAATCGCAGGGATTGTTGATGGGATGTTTACATCTAGCGCCTGTTGTATATCAAAATATTCAGATATCAACAAAACCCATCACGATTCTGGGGGTTGTTTACAGCACACAAAATTTGCCGGACAATAATTGGATGAAGGTCTTGGATTCAATAGAATGGAAAGTAGTAAGATGGAAAATGTTTCGGTTTACAAAATTGAAGAGGGTGCAGGTTTTGAAGCAATTTATCTTACCCTGTTTGCAGTACATTGCGGTGCTTTACCCATTGCCTTCTCTATTTTGAGACAAGGCTGTATAGCCTTAGTTTCCAGTTATTTGGGGTAATAGGCTTAACCCTGTTAAAAGATGTTACACCTATATGGATAAAAATAAGGGTGGAACAGGTATGGTTGATCCGGTGATATTTTGTCACACTATTTTTTTCCCATTCTTTACAAAATTGTTTAAAGGCTCCCATCAAGTATGAAAGTTCGTGGTTTCAGGGACTGTTGGAACACTATTTTGTGGCATGGCTGCATTGTGCTCCTAAATTACACTATAAACTTTCACTACCTGTATTTTTTAGGCCTGCAGCGCAAAAGCTTTTTAAATGGCAGCTGACTAAACCTCAAATCTGTGATAATTCCTCCCAAAAACTGTACAAAGTGGTCATGTCTTTAGTATATCCTGTGATTCCTGGTTTCAAGAATTGTCCTTCTGTCTTAAACCATAATATACTGGATCAGTTGAACAACCCTCGCTTACCCCCCCATATGTGGGAGGTGCAGTGGCTTATTATGTATGGCCATCTAAATGTTAGAGGAACGACAAAATATAAGGCAAAAGCAGAAAGAAATTGTCCATATTTGGAATGTATAAATATGGAGGAGACTATGGAACATTTCTTTCTGCACTGCTCATTTTCCACGAAACTATGGCACTATTTGGCAAAGAAATGGTCAATGGACTGGTTAGCAAAACCTGTATATGATTTATTGGTTATTGGGATTTTTCCTTCAAAGTTAAAAATTTATGAGAAAGGAACTTTATGGGTATTTATTGCATGTCTTAGGTATTGTTTGTGGCAAGTTCGGTGTCAATGGATATTGTACCAAAAGAAATCTACTGAGGAAGGATTCTGTCAGTATATCGTTAATGAATTACAAAAGGTTTATTTGAAAGATGTGCAATTGTATAACACTGCAAAGGTGAAGTCATGGTGGAAAGGGTTTTCCCACATTATTAAGTTTAAATAGGAATAGAGTATTGTCCATTAGATAATTCATTTTATATCTTTGTACTTGGAATTGGTGTATTGGTTGCTTATTTCATTTTTTGAATGTTTCCTTTTTTTGTGTTGTGTGCATTATTATTTGTACTTTTTCATTGTACTTTCTGTTTTGTGTATTTTGTGACATGCCTTATTATAATAAAGAATTACCCCTACTGTTTGTCAGTAGGGGGCTGACTGACTTACGACAAGATGGCCGCTTTGTTAGAGAGCCCAGTGGAGGTAATTGTGGAGGAAACGCTGGAAGGAATGGATCGTCTGTTTCCTGAGAACTTACGGGAAATAATGCCTACCAATAGTATTGCTGAGGAGATTTTTCATGAAGCATGTTCTGTGCTGGAAAACCTGTAGGAATCGAAAACTGGCAAGGTTACTACTGTTCTTGAGAGTGCTCTAGTAAAGGTAGCAGCAGAGGTTGTTCCTGTAATGCTGGTAGCAGATGCAGTTGGAGTTTTTTCCGGAGAGGAGGTCTGTACATCGCGAGAAGACCCAATAACACGGGCGAATGCGGAAGTGTCTCGGGCCGTGGAAACGGCTGACTTGTGTTTGCTACAGTTACATGGTTTGGAAGGCTTGGAGTCAGTCCCGGTTCCTGGATTCAGTGTGGACGTTGGTAACCAAAGGGGGCTGCCGGAGAAGATGACCGAGCAAGACATTAACTCTGAGTTGGCACAAGGTGGGAAACCGGAGGTGAGTAGTGATGCTGGATCTTCTGCTGGTATAAAGGTTTCCTTAAATAAAGACTCAGGGTTTGTGTTTAAACCCCTCAATACAGAACTGAATTATACATCATTACAAAGTACAGTCCATTTTCAAGCAGACTCCGGTGAGCAGGAGCGGGTTACTGACTTTTGTTTCAAAGATAGAAATGGGCAAAGGTTGGACTTGGAGTTTGAACAGTGCCCAAAATCGCTGAGTGCTGTTAGAGGGACAATTAATCCTCCTTTAGCGACGATAAGACTTCAACAATCTGAAGTTCCTTTGGCCCATGATAATTCCTGGTCTCCTCAATGGGCATTATGGGCTGCTGGATGGGGGCAGTCAGGAAAAGGAGTTTGGACTCCTTCACAGGATTGGGACCCAGTTTTTGACTTTAAGAAAAATTCCCTGGTATGGAACCCTCAAGGGTGGAGGGGGGGAGTTGAAAGGAATGTTAGTGTGGCTCTTGACCCTGAAACTACTGTTTGTGATGATGGGAGAGGTGCTGTTAAGGTTTCCAGCACAGAGGCTGTTAAATCTAGTGTAATGAATACTAATACACTTCCCTCTATGGAAAAACCTTTGATGTCAGCTCTTTTTTCTAATGCTAAAAGGGAAGCTGAGCCTCGGTGCAATGCAGTCCGTATTCGATATAAAGGGGGTTTACCTAACAGGCCGGACAGGTATCACGTGGGGAAACTGCTGATTAAAGGGTCTCTGGGGTTTTCTGCACGGGATGTATTTGCTTTCATTAATATTTCAGGGGAAGACAATTTTGATATTAGTTTTCGTTCGGCATATTTGCTGGAATTATTCTGGGAAAGATATGCCCAGGTGAAATTTTCCCCATTGTGGACTCCTTTTTTAGTTGTTCCCCTTTCTACCCCTTTAATTAAACATGTGTCAATCATGTTTCGGAATGAAGGAGTCCATATTGAAGATATTACCCATTGGTTGTCCCTTAAGTGTGAAATACAGGGTGACCCAGAGCCTATATTGGATACGGAACAATTTTGGACAGGGGGTTGGAAATTTAAAGTCAAATTGAGACAGATGGAGAAGAGCATAGAACATATCCCAAACTCCTTTTTGTTGGGGAGGGATAGGGGTGTCTGTTTTTATAGTTTTCAACCCCGGGCATGTTATAAATGTGGTTCAAAAACCCATTTATCTAGTACCTGTGAATGCCCCAGATGTGACAATTGTGGGGATTTAGGACACAGTGTAATGCAGTGTACTAACCCCACCAGATGTGATCTCTGTGAGACCTATGGACATGCCTTTAAGGATTGTACATGGGCGGTCAAGAATAAGGCCTCCAGTGGTAGTGTTGATTTGCTGGTACAGCAAGCCCAGGAGGCTGTTCTTAAGGCAGAAGCTGTGGTACAGGATGCAAACCCCACCCTTGCTCTTCCTGAAAGGGCAGAAGGATTCGGATTACCTCAAACTTCTGTTCCTGTAGAGGTAGTAGTGTCCCCCTCCCATTCCAGTGGAAAAGAAACCCAGACTTGTAGGACAAATTCAGAAAAAAGGTTTGTTACAACCAGTGTGTTATAAAGATTCGGAGGAAAACAAGGATGAAGGGCTAGTAGCTCCCATTTCTTTGCCTCCCAGAAGGTCTAGTAGGACCTTTAAGGCAGTTGCAGCACCAGTGAAGTTAGAGTTGGAAACTCATAATACTTATGCAGCTCTTTTTCCTGCCTGGGGTGATTCGGAGATGGACCTAGGGGACTCTAATTCACAAAAGTCTGTTCCAGGTGAACCTTTAAATGAGTATAAGGAAAAGGAAAAGAAACGCAGGAAAAAATGAAGTGTGGTGCTTGTCTTTGTTTTTTTTGTTTTTTTTTGACTAATGGGGTTCCTTTGGGCTTCTTTGAACACTCATAGTTTATTAAATCCGATGAAATGAAAAGCGCTTTTTCACTTACTTCATGACAGGAAAATTTCTCTATGCTTTGTTCAGGAGACTTGGATGTTTTCTAAGGATCAGCTCCTCTCTTTTCAAAATGACTGGCCATGGGGGCCGTCATTTTAGTCTTTTGGTAGAGAAATGGCAGATGGTATAGGGATTCTTTTTAGTTGTTCTAATTTTTCTTTATATAAACTGATTGATTTGATCCCTGGGAGAGTTTTAATTTTGGATGGTGCATGGCTGGGCGTTCAGTTTCGCTTTATAAATCTTTACAACCCCCAAACAAAGACTGCTAGAATAAACTGTTTTGAAGAAAATCAGCCCTATTTAGTTACGACCTTATCCATTTTGTAGGGTGGTGATTTTAATTGCACCCTGCTTAGTAAAGGGATGACTTCTAAGAAAATTTACTGTGATTCTAATTTTTTAGTATCAATGTTGTCCACGGCAGATTTGCGTAATTGCAACCAGTCTTCCACAGTTCAGTGTGGTTATACTTTTTACAAGGGGTCAAAAGGCTCCACTATTGATTATTTGCTATGTTCTAATTTTCTGACAGTGCATGTTTTTGTATATTGCCCACTGAATTTTTCAATCATCAGCTTGTGCAGGTAGAAGTGGGTGAATTACCCTTGCAGGGCCCTAGGTCCCATAGATGGAAATTGAATTCCACCTGCTTGCAGGATCCGAGAGTTAAAAACTAAATTAAATTAATCTTGGACGCCAGATTATCGGTGAGTTTCTTATATTCTGATTTGGGTCTCTGGTGGGAAGAAACTAAAGCTGATTGTATACAGTGGTTTAAATCCTATGGAATTCACCAAAGGAAATCACAGTTTAGTGCTTACTTAAAACTGCGATCCCATTTACAAAATTTATATTCTATACGAATACTATGAATCAGGACTTATCTTCTCAGATGAACGTGGTAGAAACTAACATGAGAAGGTAACAATATGATAGGGCCAAATCACTACAAGCACTTTTAAACAATCATGTAGGGAAATCGGTTATAGGTGACCCCTATGTCTTGTGTAAAACTCTTAAGGATTCTATTTCTTTGGACTTTTTGGTTTCTAAGAGAGGAAAGGTGTCGGATGTAAAGGGTATTAGTTCAGTTATTGGTCAGTATTTTCAATCTTTGACATCCACTGATTCACCATTAGATCAGGATATATGGGACTATTTACAGTTTGTCCCCCCCCCCATGGTTAGAACAAAATTTGTTGGCTGATATAACATCCTTTTTGGTTCAGGAAATCGAGTCAGTTATTGGTCGATTGAAAGATACCACTTCACCAGGTCTTGATGGATTATCAAATCCATTTTATAAAGTTTTTCGGTCTGATTTGTGTGCTGGTTTATGTGTATTATTTAATTTTTTTCTAGCAAGTCACTTGATTCCGAGTTCTTTTACCCAAGGATTACAAATTTATCTGTTTAAATCTGGGGATAAGGGGAAGTTGGAAAATTGGAGGCCAATTACCTTGTTGAACTCCGACTATAAAATTTTTGCAACCTTATTAAATAATAGATTAAAACGCTTGGAGTCAATAGTTATCTCACCAATGCAGCACTGTGGACTCCCAAATAGGAGAATTCAGTCCATCTTGACTGTTATTAGGGATGTGATAGAATACTTATTGGAATTGGGTACTGGTGGTGGTTTAATTTCATTAGACTTTGAAAAGGCATTTGACAGGGTAAATCATAGGTTTCTTTTTCAAACTTTAAGTTATTTTGGGATACCATTTCAAATGGTGGAGGTGATTAAAAGTTTGTATAAAACTATGATGGTATTCCCGGTTATTAAGGGAAGGTTAGGGCATCCTATTGAAATCTCCACAGAAGTATGACAGGGCTGTCCTCTGAGTCCGTTGCTATATGTTTTTACCTTGGAACCTTTGCTTAGAGCTGTTAATCTTAAAGCTTTATGGGAAGGTGTTCTGATTCCAGGTACAAAAGTCAGGTTAATGATACAGGCATTTGCTGATGATGTGTGTTTGTTCTTTCAGAATGTGGATCAAATTGATTCTTTTTTTCACGAATTCCATATATATGCTAAATTGGCCAATGCCAAACTAAATTATAAAAAATCAAAAGGTTTATTGATGGGGTCATGTCCAATGGGGTTGGTTCATAATACACCTATTCCATTGTTAACGGAACCTATCATAATTTTGGGAGTCTTGTTTGGTCCTCAAAACCTGCCAGCTGAAAATTGGTTATCAGTTTTAGGTAAGGTGGAATGGAAAGTCAATAACTGGAAACATTTTAGATTTAGTAAACTCAAAAGAGTGCCACTCCTGAAACAGTTTATTCTACCTTGTCTTCAGTATATTGCAGTCATTTTTCCTTTACCATCACAGTTCGAGACTAAGCTTTATAGTCTTTGTTTTCAATTTTTGTGGGGCAATAGGCTTAACCCAATTAAAAGGGTTTATACTTATTTGGAGAAAAACAAAGGGGGAGTGGGAATGATAGACCCGGTGGTTTTTTGGTTTTCACTTTATTGTATAAATTCCTTGAAATTCACTCTAAATTCCTCAACAAAGCATGAAGAGCAGTGGTTAGAGTGGGTATAGGCCGATATTTGAAATCTTGGACACACTCAGCTCCAAAAATAAATTACCACTTCCCTTTACCAGTTTATTTCATTCCAATAGCCAAGAAACTGTATAAATGGAAATTAACGAAATCTCAAATTTGTGACAGTTCAGTTAAATCTTTATATAAGATAATAATGGAATTACAATATCTTACGAGTCCAGTCTTTAGGAATTGCCCCTCCTTGTTGACTCAGGTAGTATTGGACCAATTGAATAATCCAAGATTGCCGCCTTCTATGTGGGAAATACAATGGTTAATTATGTACAGGAGATTGAATGTTAGAGGGACTGCTAAATATAAAGCGAAAGAGGAAAGGGCTTGCCCATATGTTAAATGTATAAACATGGAATAGACCATGGAACATTTCTTTTTGAATGTTCCAATACAGTTCCATTATGGGCCTATCTGGCTAAATGTTGGTCATTACCATGGTTATTGAACCCCTCTTATCAATTTTTCATTATTGGAGTCCTCTCTCTCAATTTAGGTATATATGAGAAGAGGACAATATGGCTACTTTTGGCTGTGTTACGATTCTGTTTATGGCAAATTAGGTGTCAATGGGTATTGTTCCAAAAACAGACTACAGAAAAAGCTTTTTTTATTTATGTAACAAATGAATTGCAAAAAGTGTATTCCAAAGAATTACAAATTTTTACTTCAGATTTGGTTAGGCAGTGGTGGAGGGGACACTCACATATTATTAAATATAAATAGGTATTATTGGGGACTATTGCATTTAAGACAATATTGTGGTTTTTCTTAGGTTATGTATGACTGTTTAGATACCTTTTTGTTTAGTTCTTTTTGCCTTTTTCCTCCTGTTGGATGTATATACATTATTGATGACCTTATTTTCATTGTTTATGGTTTCCGTTTTGCTTTTTATTATAATAAAAACACCCCTACTCTTTTCAATAAGTGCCATGGGATCTTTAACATCCACCTGAACTACCACCAATCCAGGCAGATGGGACCTCGATTTAACATCTCATCCGAAAGACGGCACCTCAGAAATGCAGCACCCCTCTCATGCTGCACTACAGTGTCAGTGGTGGGATATTAACCCAAATGCCAGATGTGGGAACTGAACCCACAGCCCTCTGATCTCCTGGCTTCTCAGGCTAGTGTGCTACCTACTGAGCCACTGACACTGCTAATAAAGGGGACAAGGAATGGGAGGATTACATCCAGAAAAGCAGGGAGGCTAAGAGAATAGTGAGCGATGCCAAGACAGCAAAGGAGCTGCAGATTGGGTTAAATGAGGGAAAAAAACTTCTACCATTGTATCAGTGAGAAAATTAATGGAGGGGGGGATTGTAAGGATTAGGGTATCCTATGATGATAGCGAGTGAATACAAGCAACCTTCAAAATAGCAACTTATATTCAGCGATTTCATCATGGGCTACCCACAAGGATAACTACGCTGTGTTACAGTGACAATAGGGGAGGGCGACTGGAAGTGGAGGATAGTTAAGGGATGGGGAGAGATAGGGAAGAGGGTTTTCAGTTGGTAGTGTGCATGCTGCAGTCGAGCTAGCCATATGGTGTGGTGGTGAGGGTGGCTAGCTCCGGCACAGCAGGTAGTGGGTCCAGGACTGGGGACCAGGGGGAAAACTTGACGCTGGCTGCCTCTACATTTTTTTTTTCTTACATCTGGGAGTGCCATCCCTGCCTGAAATGAACCCACCTGAAGTTATGAATCCTTTAGTGGGGGTGTGGTGGAAAAGTCCCTATGGGGGGGGCAGGGGGAACAGTCCCCCCCCACATAGACACTAAGGCCAGCATATTCAAAGCAGTTGCACATGGTGCAAATGAGTAGTGCAGGAGCAAGTGCGGACTTGCATCAAGGAGCCATATTGAGTGGGAGCCACTGCGCGGCACAAGTTCCATTGTGCCAATGCACAACTATAATGAATGCATGCACAAGAGCAGGGGGCAAGCCCATGAATATGTGGCGCAGTACAATATTCAACCCTGGGAGCATGGCGCAAGTGCGGAGCAAACCCTGGATGCGCTGAGCAGACTTGAGCTAATAAATACAGGGTGCAAGCATACAGACAACACTTGCGCCAGGGAGGGAGAGAGAGAGAGAGTGGCAAGAAAAGGAGGAGAGATGGAAAAAGAGACAGAGCAAGGAAGACAGAGCCACTGAGGGACAGAGTGACTGGCACAGGCAGCCACAGGGGTGTGGGAGAGAGGTGGCGCTGGAGAGTGAGCCAGGGGCAGAGAGAGTGAGAGGGGGAGGCAGGCAAAGTGCCACGCAGTGCACCAGGGTGGCATACAGCCCATAGCAGCTGACCATCCAGGGGGAGAGAGAACATCAGGGGCCATCGCCAGTGCACCCTTGCTAATGGAGGCTGTAATGAGGTGTGTGAGGAGGCAGGAGGAACAGCGATGTGGCCATGAAAAGGCCCATCGGTGGTACGCTTGGAACAGGTGGTACCGTGTCCACACCACCTTAAAGAATTACACCAATATGGAGATTGTGGGCTGGAATCACCTGAAGAGGGTCAGTCTGAGGCAGAACTGTGAGCTGTGCAGTGAGGAGATGCAGGCACTCACAAGACGGAACCACACAATGTTTGTGGAGACAAAGGTGACAACAATCATGTTCCTGCTTGCCACAGGCACCTTCCAGAGACCAACAGGGGACACTACAGCATAACCCAGTTAACCACGTCCCACCTCCTCACACAGTTCCTCAATGCCCTGCTGCCACATGCTTCAGAATACATCCATTTCTTCAGCACACAGACGGAGTGTACATCAACCATGCAGGACTTCCACAGGGTAGCACGCATTCCTGGCATGCTTGGGGCCATTAACTGCACTCACATGTGCAGCCGCATTCCACTTGTTGCTGAGGGTGTGGCCTACATGAACCAAAGGGGTTCCCCAGTGTGAACTGCCAGGTAGTGTGCGATGTCAAGGGGCACATCACCAATGTCTATGCCACACACTCTGGGAGTGCACATGATGCATTCATCTGGCACAGCTCTGCACTGTGCCACAGGTTCGAGCATGGGGACATCGCCACGGGCCATGTAGTGGGTGAGTATGGGATGGGCAAGGGGTGTCAGGCAGAGCAGGCATGGGATGGGGGAGGCAGGGTGGGTGCACTGGTGAGGCCACCAGGGATAGGAAAGAGACACAGTAACAGGGGCCACAAGGTCAACCATGTCATTATCCACACAGGTGACAATGGCTATCCACTCAGGCCCTGGCTGCTCACCCGTTATCGGCGCCCATCGTCCCCAGCAGAGGAATGGTACAATGAGGCACATGCCAGCACATGGATCATCATTGAGCATGTATTTGGGATGCTGAAGGCATGGTTCTATTGCCTAGATGGGTCTGGCAGTGCCCTACAGTACAGCACCTCGAAAGCCTGTGGCCTGTTCCTGGCCTGCTGCATACTGCACAACATGGCCATTGACCATGGAATAGCTGTCGAAGCTGATGAGGGGTGTCAGTAGTGGGGATGATGAGAGCAATGGGCCAGAGGGTGGTAGACAGCCCCCCCGGTGGAGGGATCCCTGGCTGCAGAGGATAGCACGCCAGCACAGGACACCATCGCACAGGAGCACTATGGTGCATGCAGGTAGGTGGTGCCACACCCACAGAGTGACCAGACACACAGGTACAGTATACAGGCAGGGGCATGCATGGCAGTGGGCATGCACACACAGAGGTGTGGTGCAGGGGTGGGGGGTGACAGTGCCAAGCAGCCACACACATCTGCACACAGTAGTGAACAGCAACACACACACACGCACGCGTGTGCCCAGGCGCTGGCATGTGGTGGGGATCAGATGCAGTACACCAGTGCACAGGCACAACCGGTGCAGATCTGCTGTCATCAGGCCCATGCCACATGGGCCAGCTGCTAGGCAGGCATGCACATAGGCAGTGTGCAGCTTGACACTGAGGTGCCACAACTGTGGTATGCACACACACACACACACACACACACACACACACACACACCACTCATGCAAGCACAGGGCAGCGGCAGCAGACTGCAGCCAGGGTGGCAAACACATCAGGTCCGCCACACAAAACCATGGCCACCGCGGCCATGGGAGCAGCTATGCCGGGGCTGATCGGCAGCCACAGGCTGCACATCGGCCACAGGGGGTGTTTGCAACAGCCTCCCAGGTGTTGTACTGTGGGACCACGACCAGGGCACCCAAGCAGGCCCACCTCAGGCGTGCCTGGGATGCCATCAGCAGAGCCTGGCATCGACAGGGAAGATGTCACTCGATACTGGGATCATAGGGTGAACAGTGCACTATGTGGTTTTTTGAGGTGGCTGGCCACACACTGTGGCAGTCGGCAGTACAAGGCCATTCATGATCGCATTGGCTATGCAATCTTGGGATGCGGTCATGTCCTCCTGCAAACACTGTATAGCTCCAGGAGCTGTGCAGTGCCTCTCTCTCACTGCTCAACCACCTGGCACACCTCCGCACGCACTGCACACACCACTTCTACTACCAGCACCTGTTGCTCCATGGAGGCCCACAGCAAACGGTTGTGCTCTGCCAATGGGTTGGCACCCAGGGGAACCTGGGTGGGGCACTGACCCTCCGGTGGTGTACAACCACGCTGCACAGCCCCCTGCTCAGGTGGACTCTGCACAGTGAGGTCTCCATGGGGTAGGTCCCTATCAGGCTCCCAGGCAGTGGACCCCACTTCCGGCTGCCCTATGGCCCCTGCTGCCCTTCCGGCCCCTGTACATTGCCCAGCACCTGCACAGCCCACACCACCACATGGCACTGCCGTGCCGGTGCACACAGCAGCACCTGCAGTGGTGGCAGGCAGATGTCTCACCGCTGTCAGGCCACTGGGCACACTGCCTGTGATGGTACCTGGTATAGGTGTCTCCCCCACAAGACCAACCATGCTGTCCAGGATCATGGTCAGGTTGTCTTCGGTGTCAGACCCCACCCCAATCTGTGTCTCCACACAGAGGATGCCATGGCTGGCATCTTGCAGAAACACTGCCAGGGCCTCATCCGACTCCATGCCCAGGACATCCATCTGGACAGCAGTGGTGTGCTGCAATCGATCAGGCCCCCAGAAGCCCATTGAGGTGGATGGCTGGTCCTCCAGGGCTGGGCCTGCCTCCACAGCTGCTGCTGGGTGCCCCATCCTCCACATGCAGGCGTGCTGGCACTGAAAGAGAAAATGGATTTGTCAGTGATGCAAGGTCCCATCCCCCCAACCCCCCATCCCCCTCGGCCACTGTTTGCTATGCATGCCCAACTTAAGTACCATGCAGTGATGGGCTTCCACCTGTCTGAACAACTCCACCCATTACACCATCAATAGTGCTGTGGTTCATGCTGGCTGCCACCATCTCCTCCTGCATTGTGAGCTGTGGCACATCAGCAGGCCCCCCCCTCTGGTGGCTGTCCGGGCTGCAGGAATGGCCACCACTTTCTCCTTGATGAGGCACTTATCGGTGGCCACCTTCTTCCTGCACTCCTACATAGACTGCTGGTGGCTGCCCTGCTGGTTGACACACACTGCCACCTCCACCTGGGCCACAGACCTGGTCTGTGGTGTGCCTGTTGCACCACTCAGCAGTGGCTCCCTGTCAAGGTAGGCCTCAAACAGGGCATCTGCCTCTGCCTTAGTAAAGTTTGGCTTGAGTTTGTGAGCAGGCCCATGCTCCTCACTCTCTTCACACTCCAACATAGTGCTACCTGTGGACATGGACATGTGTGTCACTCTCAGCAGCAGCCTACTCCATCCACCCTGCTGTGCTGGCTGGGCTCAGCAGCATGCGCAACTTACCTCAGATGGTTGCAATACCGGTCCACGGCCTGTGTTGATCCATGGCGCTTTTATAGTGCAACGCATGCAAATGAGCATTGGCACAATGGTAATGACATGCTAATTTCTGCAGTGCACCATGCATTGGCTGATGAGCTCATTTGCATGTGTCGGCTGACTATCACGCACTTGTTCTGTGTGCAATGGAATTGCTCTGGAGAAAGTCGCGGTGCAATATCCAGGCATGTGCAGTGTGCAGGACCATAGTGAGCATGCATCAGGCAGTGTGCTACTGCTTATTGCGCACTGTGTACCCACTGCACAATAAGGACCATGGCACATTGTGCACCATGGCTGCAATTGTGCACTGGCACAAAGTACGCCGGTGAACCCCTGACCCCTACTGTGATCCTCTGACCCCTTGGGACTCCACTACCATGTGCCTTTCAGGCCATGCCCATGTCGAGCATCTCTGGCATTGAGCACAATGCAGACACAGTGCATGCCTCCAAGAAGCACGCATCCCGTGCACATTGTGCAGACGTGCACCTCTGGCCACCATTTTGTCCCCTCACATCACTGTCAGTACAATGGGGCAGTGGGGACTTCGCCAGGCCCGAAACTGGTCTGAAACTGAATTGCTCAATCTGGTAGCCTGTGTGCAGCCACATGCACAAGGGTTGTTTGGACAGGAACCCCACAACAGCCAAGGATGGATGTCTGGCAGGGCATCGCTGCTAGCCTGGTGCAAAACACTGGGGTGGCTACAACTGGGAAGCAATGCTGCCACCGGTTTGGAGACCTCATGTGGCGGGACCCAGAGTGCCTGAAACAGCTGCAGGCACATGTCCACCAAAGGGCCATGCCACAGCCAGGTAAGACATCCCATGCTGCATGTGCGCCTAATGCTATACTGTGGTGATGGCTTGGCTGCCAGGCATGGTGTAATGGCCTGGCTGCCAGGCATGGTTATCATTACACCTGGTGTAATGATAACCATGACTGGGAGATGGCCATACCTGGCTACAACATATTCAGAAGAGACAGAGGAGGCAGGAAGGGAGGAGGAGTGGCACTGTATGTGAAAAATGACATAAGGGCCACAGAGATCCAGGAGGAACAAAATGGGGGAGAGATACTGTGGGTTAAGCTGGAAAGGAAAATGGGGCCAGCCATCCGCACAGGTGTGGTCTATAGACCACCAGCCCAGGAGGAAGAAACAGATAGGGAGCTGATGCTAGCCATCCAAAGGATGGCAGACAAGGGTGAGGTAGTACTGGTTGGAGACTTCAATATTCCAGATGTGGACTGGAGCATCCCAGCAGCAGCATCAACTAGGAGCAGATTTATCCTGGACTCCCTTCAGGGTGCCTTCCTCAAGCAACTGGTCATTGAACCAACTCAGCAGAAGGCAATACTGGACCTTGTGCTCACAAACAGGGACAGTGTGATGGGGTAACAGTGGGAGCACCTGGGTAACAGTGACCACCAGTCATTGTGGTTTGAAATCACAGAAAGAGCAGAACCAAACCACACAAAACACGTATCCTGGATTTTAGGGGGCAGACTTTGGGAAAATGGGAGATACTTGAAAGAAGCATTAAGGGAATGGGACAGGAATTAGGGGTTGAGGAACAGTGGGCAGTATTTAAAATGGGGATTATAAGAACAACAGAATTATGCATTAAGCAGGTTAGCAAGAGGAAAAGGAAGAGGAGACCATTATGGTTTTCCAAAGAGTAGTAAAAGAAGTGAAAGCCAAAAGATTGCATTCAGGCAATACAAAAGACACAGGCAGAAGGGGATAGGAGAAGTACCAGGAGAAACAAAGGGAGGCAGGGAAGTCAGTAAGGAAGCCAAAGCTCAGACAGAAGAACACATTGCAAAATCAGTGGTTAAAGGGAAAAAACTTTACAGGTACATAAGTGAAAAAAAGAATGACAAAGGGAGGATAGTGAGACTGAAGGGGAGGATGGGGTCAGCGTGGAGGATGACAACAGTAAAGCTGACATATTGAACAGGTATTTCTGCTCAGTCTTTACTGAGGAAGAGGGGGTAATGGGTCTGAAGGAGTACAAGGGTGAGAATGGTGCAGAAATGGACACAAGTCCCTTTACATGAGAAAGGGTCCTGAAGGAATTGGAAGTAATAAGAGTTGACAAAGCAATGGGGCCAGATGGGGTGCACCCAGGGTCCTTAAAGAACTAAGAGAGGTGGTGGCTGAACCTCTGGCTATCCTGTTTAGCCAATCACTGGAAATAGGGAGGTACCCAAAGACTGGAGGACAGCAGATGTAGTCCCCTTAAAAAGTGGGAACAAAGAGGAAGCAGGGAACTACAGACTAGTCAGCCTCACCTCGGTAGTGGGAAAGATCATGGAAGCACTACTGAAGGAGATTGGTGGAACATCTGGTTGTCAATGGACTACAGGACCCAAGGCAGCATGGTTTCACCAGGGGGAGGTCATGTCAGACCAACCTCATTGAATATTTTGACTGGGTGACTAGGGAGGTGGATCAGGGAGGGCAGTGGACATGGCCTATCTGGACTTCAGCAAGGCCTTTGACACTGTGCCACATAGAAGACTATTACACAAACTGGGGAATATGGGTGTGGGCAGAACAGTAGTGTGGTGGGTAGGTAACTGGCTGGGTGGCAGGACACAGAGGGTGGTGGTAAATGGCTGTCACTCCACAGAGGAAGAGTGACCAGTGGGGTACCACAGGGATCAGTGCTGGGACCGGTCCTATTCAACATCTTCATCAGTGACATTGCGCGGGATCTAGAAGGCAGAATTTCACTGTTCGCTGATGACACAAAGCTCTGTAACAGAGTAGACACACCAGAGGTGTAGACAGAATGAGAAGGGACCTGCAGAAACTTGAAGAATGGTCAAAGGATTTGGCGTTGAAATTCAATGCAAAGAAGTGCAAGATAATGCATATGGGCACAAAACCCTGGCACAATATATCAGTTGGGGGTGAGGATATAGCATGCACCAAGCAGGAAAGGGATCTTGGGGTTGTCATCTCTGAGGACCTCAAGGTAGGGAAACAGTGTGACAAGGCATCAGGTAAAGCAAATAGGATGCTGGGATGTATAGGCAGGGGCATCACCAGCAGGAAAAAGGAGGTCATAATTCCACTATACAAGACACTAGTGAGGCCCCAGCTGGAGTACAGTGTACAGCTCTGGAGACCATACCTACGTAAGGACATAGACAGGGTAGAGAAGGTTCAGAGGAGGGCAACAAAGATGGTGCATGGATTGCATCACAGGTCCTATGAAGACAGGTTGAAGGAACTGAACATGTACTCCCTGGAGGAGAGGAGGAGAGAGGATATGATAGAGACATACAAGTATCTTACAGGGAGAAACAGGGTGCAGGAAAACACTATTTTAAGCGAAAAAGATGTTCCAGGACTAGAGGGCATGGGATGAAGTTGGAGGAGGACGATTCAGAGGAAACATGAGAAAGAATTTCTTCACGAACGGGTGGTGGATGATGGAACACCCTGCCAGGAGGAAGTGGTGGGGCTGAAACAATCACGGATTTAAGAATGCATGGGATAGACATAAAGGAATTCTAGAGGTCAGGGGTAAGGGGAAACAGACTTCTAGGAAAACAAACTGAACTTACAAGCTCAAATGGGCAGACTGGGTGGGCCATAGGCCCTTATCTGCCGACACTGTCTATGTATCTATGTATCTATGTATCTATGTCCTGCAGAGGGGTACACTGTTGTCATGTGCATTGTGGTGTGGCATTGCCAGCCACAGCTTGCGTTGTGCTACAGCCTTGCGGGACATGTTGGGCAGGGGCACACACTGTGCACAGGGGTGGGGGTGGTGGCACATGCTGTGGGTGTTCTCTGATGTGTACCTGTCTTTGTTCCATTCCTAAGACATGAAGATCACTGAAGGGCAATTATGGCAGGAGCACCAGGGCCAATCCAGCAGGCTGCAGCAGGACCCAGCGGTGGTGGTACAGCAGCAGGACAGGCACCAGCAGGGCTACAGTGGGCAGGTAGGCACTGTTTCAGTCCTGTGCATATTGCAGGGTTGTTGGTGGGGAAGTGGATACAGCCATAGCTACCTGTGCCATGTGCTGTGGTAACTGTGTGTTGCGCACTGTGCATGGGGCATGCCACTGTGGGACAGCCATTGCACATGTGTACCAGCTGTTGGGGAGTGGGTGTGTGCCCGGTTGCCACTGGTGTTGCTGTGATGCTACTGATGTCCTGTGCCTTCTGACTGTCCCTGTGAAGTTGGGTGGCCTTTGAGCAGTGGTGCCCACCTCTGTGCATTGCCATGGCATGCTGGGTTGGAAAACCCCCCCTGTGAATGACCAGGGTGCCACTCCAGGGGTGTGTGTTTCCACTGCCCATTGCGCACAGTGGGTGGCCATGGTACCTTGGGACCTTGCACTGATCACCTGTCCTGTCCTTTGTCATAGGCATCCAGTGGAGGTCAAGGCTGCCCTTGTACTGTAGGCTGTTGTGCCATATCATCCTTATAACTTCCACAGTCATGGAGGTGGTCCAGCAGGTGCACTGGCTGTTGCTGGCTGACCAGCAGTGACGGAGGTGTCAGGAGGCAGCAGGGTGTGGTCGCCCTTAGATCAGCTCCAGCTTTTCCCTATTTCCCCTGCTGTCCCTCCCCCATCTGTCCCCCTTCCAACTGTACAGTCCCTGTTCCCTGTCCCCTTCCCTTGCTTTCCTACCCATTCCCACCCCTTGCTGTTGTAAATAGTTTTCTACAGCACCCTTTTTTATGACTTAGCTGCCTATGTCGGTGTCTGCTTTGCAGCTGGTGTGAGGACCATGCTGTAGTGGTGTGTGGTATGGTGTCTGTCTGTGTGGTGTGCATGTGTTGGTGTGTGGGTCACGCATCTCTGGTGCACTGCTGTGTTCTGTGGTGTGTCCCATGGTGGTGGTGTCCTGCCCATTTGTTGGTGACTGTGCCTTGGGGTACCCTTGGGCCGGCTGTCAGAGATGTGTGGCATGTGTGTGCGGTAGCATGGTCCTGGGTGTGGCTTGCTGGGGTCTGGGTGGGTGGGTCCACATCATGCGGCCAGGGTGGGTCTCTATTGATGCCCTCTGATGGCCATTGGTGCCACCTATTGCCTGCTTTCTGTGCCACTGTTGTGTTCTGGGGTGGGGATGTCTGGATGCCTGTGTGTGCCCTGCTGGTGGTGGCCACCTGTGGCCTGCCACTGCGCTTCCATGGCACTGTCCCTTGGTCTCTTCTTGTGCCGTGCCCCCCTCTGCTACTCTGCTGTTGTGCTCCCACCATTGCCTGTGGCTGCTCTTTGTGTGCCGTGGTGCATATTTGGTTATGCCATGGTGCAGATCTGGTTGCATCATGGTGCAAGTCTGGTTGTGTCAAGGCACATCTCTGCCATATTCAGCCATGTTGTGCTGGTGCATTTCGGCATTCGCAGCCTCTGAATGTGGCACTTGTTGCATCATGGTGCATCAGATTTGAGCTGCACCAGACTTGCACTGGCCATTGGTGCATTTCTGAATATCTGACCCAAAGTCTAGTTGCCAGATGCTTAGTCGCCGGCATGTGCATATCGCCGATTTGCTTTTCGGCGCTATACAGTCGCCATAATAACAATCGCTGTTTTGCATTCACTATTACGATATAGAACCAGGTTAAAGGTTAAGGATGAGGTTCTTGAGGACAATGGACAGACAGCAGAGGCCCTCAATAAATACTTTTTGCTCAGTATTCACTAGGGAGGAACAGGGGCCGCTGCCAAACAGTAGTATCAGGGCCAGAGCCAGGGGGATGCAGAGAATGTCCAGGAGTTCACTACTGACGGAGTCAGGAAGGGCCTTTGAGACATCAGACCCAGCAAGGCAAGAGGCCCTAATGGTTTACATCCCAGGGTGCTGAGAGAGCTTGAGGAGGAGCTAGCAGCCCCTCACATGCACTTATTCAATAGGTCACTTAAGACTGAGATTGTACCAAGCAACTGATAGTCACTGCCTTTCACAAATTACCTATGACTTTACTCATCACAACACTAAAAATCCAACTTGCAGCTCTCTCCTTGATTTAATATTTGTCCACAAGTCTTATAATATTTCCCACTTGGGGGTGTTTCATAACAACATAAGTGATCATAGAGCAGTAGCATGTGTAAGAAGCACTCTGAGGCTTACCTACACTTCCACTTTCATGCTAAAAAGAAATCTTAAAAAGTTTAGTCAAACTGCATTCCTGGCAGATTTAAACCAGATCAGGTGGCAGAATTTTTATTTGGCATCCTCTGTCTCCGAAGTCTAGAATATTTTTCACAACCTTGTTCTGAGGGTGGTTGATAAACCTGCCCCCCCCATGTAAAAACTAAGACTACAGCCGGCCCTGTGTCACTGAGGGTTGAGGCGCTGGATGCTACACCTCGCTCCATGACAGTGACCTGGGTTCGGGAATGAACTCAGGTTGCTGGGGGTCGGCAGGGGTGAGGAGGGATTAAGCGTCCTTAGGACAGTTCTCAATCTCCAAGGAGGGGAGTTCTCCATTGTTGGCACTCCGGTGACCTCTGGTGGAGGCTAGGGGAGTGGTGCGCTGTTACCTCACTAGGGTGAGTGAGTTGGGGCATGGTGCCGGGAGGGAGCGCATGCGGACGCGTGCGTGCTCCCCCCACTTGGCGTCATTGCATGCCCCCCTCACAAGAAAATGGGAAAAAGTATGGCACACAGTCGTGGCGGTTTGATGGCTGTCAAGGGATGCATAGTCTTATGGACACCACTGTGGCTACTGGATCCTGGTTCAGTGGGGAGTAAGGGGGACTTTCCGCCACTCCACTGCGGGGGGCAAGCCACAGGGGTAATTATCAGTGGGGGTTCTTTGGAGGCCGTGACAGACTGGATGGCAGACGGATTGGACGGATGTTGGGACGTGAAGCAGACCAAGGTGCCAACAGGTAAAAAGGACTAAAAAAAAAAAAACTAAGACTAGAAAAAGATCATGCCCTTGTTTCATGACTGCACTAAAAACTGCCTTAAAAGACAGGAACAGGTTATGGAAAAGGGCCAATAAAACAAAAAGAAACTCAGACTGGGTAGCCTTCAGAATGTCCAGAAATCTTTGCACCAAACTCATAAGAGCTGAGAAAACAAAATATTTCCAAACATCTCTCGAACCAAATTGAAAGCCACACGCCATCATCACCGCTGCCCTCAAAGATTATTTCTGGAAACATTACATACACAGACAAGGCCAGCATCCTAGACCAATTCAATAATCATTTCACCACAGCAGGTTTAGACTTTGAAGCCTCACCAGTAAGTACACTCCACACCTAGTCCTGTAGTAAGGACCTTTCCTGTCCTGATCCCATGAACAACCAATGTGCTCCCACATTCAGCTTCAGTCCTATATCTTTCAAACAGAGTGAGGACCTTCTAATCACCCTGGACACCAAGAAAAGTGCTGGCACCGATTTCCTAGAACCACTTTTCCTGAAAGTAGGACACTACCACCTGACTGCCCCCATCATACACCTCTTCAAACTATCCGTATCTCTAGGTGACCTACTGGCTATCTGGAAAATAGCACACATTATTCCTCTCTTTAAATAAAGTGACACTTGTGACCTCAATAATTACCAGCCCATTTCCCTGCTACCTATCCTGTCAAAGCTGCTGGAAAAATTAGGTAACTACCAACTGAGAGAATATTTGGAGTCCAATAACTTGTTAAACTCTATCCAGTCTGGTTTCAGATCTAAACATAGCACAGTGTCAGCCCTCACCAAGGTGATCAATGATTGACAAAATGCTCTTGACTCAAAGAAGCACATCTGTGCACTCTTCTTAGACCTCAGTAAGGCCTTTGACACCATCAGCCATAACCTGCTTCTGTCCATGTTGTGCTGTCTTGGCCTAGACAACATTGCTATGAAGTGATTCAGATGCTATCTCACTGATAGGAAGCAACAGGTCAAAGCATAAGGGGACCTCCCCCGTTCAAAATTCACCTGAGAAGGGTGCCACAAAGGTCAGTCCTGGGTCCCTTCTCTTCGCAATTTACAAAAACAACTTATACTCCAAAATCAGTACAGCAAACATGCATCTTTTTTTAGATGACACAGTACTCTACATTGCCAGGTATACTCATAAGTTTGCTTGCACAGAGAAACAGAGATAATTAAATGTCCTACAACATAACCTTATACAACTGAAACTACTTTTTTTTTTCAATAGATTCTCTTTTATCTCCCCGAGACGTGTCGGGGACATTCCCTGTATCAGCCCTGTTAGATGGGGTCTCATGCTCTGCCAACCACACCAGCCTTTGCAGCAATCTTGGCTGAATCAGAGAAGACAGTAGCTTGCCCCCCCTGGAGGAGCCCCTTTCCCGGGGGGGGGTGAGAGAGTGAGATTGCATCACCCTTGAGCCCCTGCCCCTCAAGATGGGCTTTGTTTTTCTGGTATGTGTGTTTCTCTGGGACATGGACGTGCAATGACGTCCTTGCACCTGCAGTGCTGATGTCTGCTGCGTCCCACCCTTATTATGGCTTCCCTCTGGTAGTGCCACCAATCTCCACTGGAGGCCACTACAGAGCGATGTGTCCCTTGGATCCCACCCCAGGAGAGGAGAGCAGTCCATCAGATCCTCCCCTGCCGACCCCCGGCGGCCCGATTCCGTTACCGAACCCGTGTCGCTGGTGTGGAGTTCAGTGCCTCAACCCTCAGAGCCACCAGACTGGATTGACACTACAACTTAATGCCAAAAAACCAAAGCTCTGTTTCTCTCCACTCCTACTCAAACAGCTACTTCTAAATTACGGAACTCCAACTTACAAATCTGGACCTTACTTGGAGAGCCTCTAGTAATTGTAGATAAGTTCAAATACCTGGTCTTTTGTGTTGACAGCAAGCTCTCCTTCTTGTGACACATCGATGAATTAGCCAAAAAACTATGACAGAGATTGGGCATCTTCTACCATATTAGACATCTCCTCAACTACAAGGCTGAAATTAAACTGGTGCAAACCACCTTTCTCCAATTGTTCGACTATGCTGACATTCTCTATAGCCACTGCCCTAAAACTGCCCTAACCAAATTCAACACACTGTATCATCAGGCACTATGATTCATTTCAAATGCCCCTTACGATACACATCACTGCTAGTTATATGCAATGTTAGGTTGGCCCTCACTCAATGCTAGGAGGCTAAGGAATGCCTTGATCTGGAGACATAGAGCTATCACAAATAAACTCCTCCTATATATAACTGAACTTTTTTCACATACACATCTGAGGCATTACTCCCTGGTTATGTTTAATGTCCCAAAGGTTAGGACACCTTATGGTGCTGCAGTCATAAGCTTCGCACTTCCCTCTTTGTGGAATGAATGCCCTTCAGAAGAGTCTAAGATTTACTCAAATACCTGAGAGATCCATCTTTAAAGCCCTGCTAAATCATGCTCTGAATGAAACATGCACCTGTCACTCTTAACTGGACCGATAGTCTTGGTGTGGTAAACATATGTAATTTGACTTTTATACCCCAGCAGCTAGCACTATCTTCCTACTTCCAACATGTTCATTGCCTCTCTTTCTTGTCCACCTACCTTCCTACCCTCCCCCTCCTTCTCCTGACACTATCCCAAATTTTATTGCTCCTTTTCTCTTCTTCTCTTTCCCTTCCCATCCTGCTTTCCTTACTTTTAAGTCCTCATCCCCATGTCCTTTTACTAATGGTTGCCCCTTCTACTCCCTTTGACCTCCTACATTACTGTACCACTTACTCCTGTCCACTTTTCTGTACAGCTTACTCCTGTTTACCTTCCCAACTACTCATGTCCAAAGCACTTAAGTATGTTTACTTTATCTATTTTGTTTCCCGTCTAGTGTACCCTGTGTAAGGATGTGTTATAGCTTCTAGTGTTTCCTGTGTAAGGATGTGTTGTAGTGTTTGATATAGGATTCAGCTAGATATCATAAAATCCTCTGTATAGCCTTTTGCCATCATGTACTCTTTTTTGTGTACCCATTTGTGCCACTCCTTTTTACATATTGCCATGGACATCATATGTGATACCAATATATGTCTACTGGTAATTCTCAGTGGTTTGATGTAATTGTATATTGTCCTCCCAGGACCAGCTTGTAAATGAGCTTGGTAAAGGGTGCTCTGATTGATTAAATAAAAATGATAGAAGGATACGAGAAGGATAGAGTAAGGAGGGGCTGCTGGCATTGAAGGTGGACAAATCACCAGGCCCGGAGAGAGCACATCCATGGGTACTAAAGGAACTGGCTGAGGAGCTGGCAGGACCACTGGCAGACCTTTTTACAAGTTCACTAGAGTCAGGCACAGTACCACAAGACTTGAGATCAGCAAATGTAGTGCCCCTCCACAAAAGCGGTCCTATGGATGACCCAGGGAATTACAGACCAGTCAGTCTGACCTCCATTGTGGGCAAACTCATGGAGACCATACTAAATGAAAGATTAGTGGAATATCTAGAGGAGCATGGTTTCCAGGATGTGAGGCAGCATGGGTTCATGGAGGGGAGATTGTGTCAAACAAATCTGATTGACTTCTTTGGCTGTGTCACTAAGACAATAGACAGGGGCCAAGTGGTATTTATTTATTTATTTATTTTAGGATTACAAGTATCTTTGAGCCAAGGCTCTTTTACAAAGGTTCCACATCAAAAATAACAAACAATAAGGAAGCAACAGTGAAATAACAGTAAACAATTCATGTACAACAGTGCTATTGAAAGGGGTCAGTTATAGGAAGAGTATGGTGTAGAGGAGGAGAAAGAAGTATAGGTAGTTAACAGAGGCAGCTATAGTAAAATGGTGAGTACTGCTAGGACACATGTGCGTACAAGGAATGGGTAGGGTCATGTGCCCGGGGATGGCACAGAAACAGGGATGAGAGGAGAGGGGGAGGATGAAGATACAGCCGGAGGCATTTGTCAAAAAAATAAATGGGAAGGAGTGCTAGAAGAGAAAAAGGGGTCAGAGGTGAGGGGGGGAATAAGTGCTATAATGGGGCAGGAGAGACTAATGACTGGTATGTAGACCTGAGATTTGAAGTTGCACCTCAGAAGCTGGGGGATGGAGGCTGGGGGGGCTGGGGTTAAGGCAGTGTATAAGTTAGGATTAAAGTTGTGTAGGTCATCAGCTAGGAGAGGCAGTCACAGGAGCTAGAGACAATGAGATGGGCCCGCAGCCTGGTTTTGAACAGACCTAGGGTTGTGGCAGAGGAGATGGTGTGCCTGAGACCATTCATCCATAGAGGAGCCCTATAGGTGAAGGAGCGTTGGCCCTGCGTAGTTCGATAGCGAGGAACTTGTAGAATCTGGGTTGTCGAGCTCCTGGTGTTCTCTTGGTTGGTGTTTTGATGTAACAAGGCAGTAACACTGGGGGGGTGGGGTGTGAGGCCAAGGTTGACTTTTCCCGCATAGCACATGTGAGATACTTTATACAGTTGGAAAGTTGGAGCCATCCGGATTGTTCATAAAAGGCACAGGTGTGAGTGAGGCGGTGGGCACCAGTAGTGAGTCAGCATGCTTTGTTAAGTGCAGTTGTTATACGTTGGAGGGCGGACGTTGTGGCAGAGCCATAGATAATGAGGCCATAATCAATAATTGACACCACACAGCTCTGAACAGCAATCTTCAGGGCCTCTGGGGTGAGGTGCTGCTAGTGCTTGTAGAGTAATCCAAGGCGTGTGTTGGCAGCTTTTGCCACGCTGTCAACGTGAGCCGTATAGGACAGATTGGGGTCAAGCAGAATCCCTAGGTATTTGAATGAGTAAACTTGTTCAAGGACAGTCCCCTGCTTGGTGGAGATGGCAAGGGGGTGTTGCTTGTAATGGCTATATGAAATGCAGAATAGCAATGACTTGGTTTTCTTGTGATTGAGGACTAGTTTATGATTGGAGAACAATGTTTCAATGGCACTGAATCCAAGTTGGAGGCTGTGTTGTAGTGGTGAAAGGTTCTTGTGCATAGAAAACAGCATCATACGCATACAGGATGATTTGTTCTGAGCAGGGTTGTGGTAGGGAGTTTAAAAAGAGGCTGAAAAGGAAAGGGCTCAATATCAACCCCTGAGGGACTCCAGAGCGGACAGGCAAGGTGTCCGAGGTAGCACTGGCAATTTTGACTCTTTGAGAACGGTTGTCAAGGTAGCTTTTGAACCAGTGGGCTGAGTCTGGTGCAAGGCTAGCAAGGAGTAGTTGGTCATACAGCAGCCAATGATGGACCGTGTCAAATGCCTTCGAAAGGTCGATGAAGACAGCCCCAGCAAGAAGACCTTTATCAAGGGAAATATGCACTGCACCGGTAAATTCAAGCAGGGCAGTGGTGGTACTATGTCCTTTTCTGAAACCGTGCTGTTATGTGCACAGAATATTATATTTGTCCAAATAATCAATTAGCTGGTCTGCAACAATACGCTCTAGGGCCTTGGATAGTGGTAGCAATATGGAGATCGGGCGGTAGTTAGAGTGGCAGGTCTTAGCCCCACTTTTGTGGACTGGGGTCATAGAAACATAGAAACATAGAAGTTGACGGCAGATAAGGACCGCATGGCCCATCCAGTCTGCCCATTTCTTTTTCTACCTTATAAATGTGCCATCGGCCTTTGCTCTGTCAGTGGCCTATCTATTCATACTCATTTGTATTGCTCCCTTATGCCTATCCCATGCCTGTTTGAAGCCCTGCACTGTATTCACAGCCACCACTTCTTGAGGTAGGCCATTCCATGCATCCACCACCCTTTCTGTGAAAAAGAATTTCCTCACATTCCCCCTTAATCGGCCCCCCTCTAATCTCATGCTGTGTCCTCTTGTCCTGCTATTTTTCTTATATTTAAACATGTTAAACTCTTTCACCTTGTTAGTGCCCTTAAGATGTTTGAATGCCTCGATCATATCACCTCTCTCCCTCCTTTGCTCAAGGGTATACATATTGAGCTCTGTTAATCTGTCCTCATATGTCTTCTGATGCAGTCCCTGCACCATTTTGGTTGCCCTTCTCTGGACTGCCTCAATTTGGTTAATGTCCTTGTGAAGGTGTGGCCTCCAATACTGCACGCAGTACTCCAGACGGGGTCACAGTGGCAGTTTTCCATATTTCAGGGAATGTACTGGTGTAGAGAGAGAGGTTAAGAATTTTAGTTAGGGGACTGAGGAACTCATCAAGTGTAAGTGATAGCAGCTTAAGGTCCAGGGTTTCATTGCTGATTCTGGAAGTGGAGATGGCTAAGGCAATGTGGCAGCGAGCTTCATTCATCTTAATCTCCCCGAAGTAAAAGTTAGGGTGGTTTGACAGAGTGCAGGGTGAGTTAGAGGGGGTGTGACTGACTGTGAAGAAATCAGGTGGTAGAACAGTACTGAGGTCAGTAAAAACCATGTTAAAGATATTTGCGTTGACCATGGGATCAAGGGCAGTGGATCCTTCAACAATTAACATGGCCGGAAGGGACTTTGATTGCTTCCCAGTAATGTCCTTGATATTGTCCCAGAAAGCATGACCATTTCTCCAGGTGTTGGTGAGGACATCCTTATAATATGAGGTTTTCGTGAGATGAATGGATTTTGTGCTGGCATTATGGGCATGTTTACATAGATACATAGATACATAGACAGTGTCGGCAGATAAGGGCCTATGGCCCACCCAGTCTGCCCATTTGAGCTTGTAAGTTCAGTTTGTTTTCCTAGAAGTCTGTTGCCCCTTACCCCTGACCTCCAGAATTCCTTTATGTCTATCCCATGCATTCTTAAATCCCGTGATTGTTTCAGCCCCCACCACTTCCTCTGGCAGGGTGTTCCACTTGTCCACCACCTGTTCTGTGAAGAAATTCTTTCTCTCATGTTTCCTCTGAATCATCCTCCTCCAACTTCATCCCATGCCCTCTAGTCCTGGAACATCTTTTCACTTAAAATAGTGTTTTCCTGCACCCTTTTCCTCCCTGTAAGATACTTGTATGTCTCTATCATATCCCCTCTCTCCCTCCTCTCCTCCAGGGAGTACATGTTCAGTTCCTTCAACCTGTCTTCATAGGACTTGTGTTGCAATCCATGCACCATCTTTGTTGCCCTCCTCTGAACCTTCTCTACCCTGTCCATGTCCTTACGTAGGTATGGTCTCCAGAACTGTACACTGTACCCCAGGTGGGGCCTCACTAGTGTCTTGTATAGTGGAATTATGACCTCCCTTTTCCTGCTGGTGATGCCCCTGCCTATACATCCCAGCATCCTATTTGCTTTACCTGCTGCCTTGTCACACTGTTTCCCTACCTTGAGGTCATCAGAGATGACAACCCCAAGATCCCTTTCTTGCTTGGTGCATGCTATATCCTCACCCCCCAACTGATATATTGTGCCAGGGTTTTTGTGCCCCATATGCATTATCTTGCACTTCTTTGCATTGAATTTCAACTGCCAAACCCTTGACCATTCTTCAAGTTTCTGCAGGTCGCTTCTCATTCTGTCTACACTCTCTGGTGTGTCTACTCTGTTACAGAGCTTTGTGTCATCAGCGAACAGTGAAATTCTGCCTTCTAGGTCCTGCGCAATGTCACTGATGAAGATGTTGAATAGGACCGGTCCAAGTACTGATCCCTGTGGTACCCCACTGGTCACTCTTCCCTCTGTGGAGTGACAGCCATTTACCACCACTCTCTGTGTCCTGCCACCCAGCCAGTTACCTACCCACCACACTACTGTCCTGCCCACACCCATATTCCCAGTTTGTGTAATAGTCTTCTATGTGGCACAGTGTCAAAGGCCTTGCTGAAGTCCAGATAGGCCATGTCCACTGCCCTCCCTGATCCACCTCCTAGTCACCCAGTCAAAAATTCAATGAAGTTGGTCTGACATGACCTCCCCTGGTGAAACCATGCTGCCTTGGGTCCTGTAGTCCATTGACAACCAGATGTTCCACCAATCTCTCCTTCAGTAGTGCTTCCATGATCTTCCCACTACCGAGGTGAGGCTGACTGGTCTGTAGTTCCCTGCTTCCTCTTTGTTCCCACTTTTGTATAAGGGGACTACATCTGCTGTCCTCCAGTCTTTGGGTACCTCCCCTGTTTCCAGTGATCGGCTAAACAGGATAGCCAGAGGTTCAGCCACCACCTCTTAGTTCTTTAAGGACCCTGGGGTGCACTCCATCTGGCCCCATTGCTTTATCAACTCTTATTACTTCCAGTTCCTTCAGGACCCTTTCTTGTGTAAAGGGACTTGTGTCCATTTCTGCACCATTCTCACCCCTTGTACTCCCTTCAGACCCATTACCCTCCTCTTCCTCAGTAAAGACTGAGCAGAAATACCTGTTCAATTTGTCAGCTTTACTGTTGTCATCCTCCACGCGACCCCATCCTCCCCCTTCAGTCTCACTATCCCTCCCTTTGTCTTTCTTTTTTCACTTATGTACCTGTAAAAGGTTTTGTCCCCTCTACCCACTGATTTTGCAATGTGTTCTTCTGTCTGAGCTTTGGCTTCCCTTACTGAACTCCCTGCCTCCCTTTGCTTCTCCTGGTACTTCTCCCTATCCCCTTCTGCCTGTGTCTTTTTGTATTGCCTGAATGCAATCTTTTTGGCTTTCACTTTCTTTGCTACCTCTTTGGAAAACCATAATGGTCTCCTCTTCCTTTTCCTCTTGCTAACCTGCTTAATGCATAATTCTGTTGTTCATGTAATCCCCATTTTAAATACTGCCCTGTTCCTCAACCCCTGATTCCTGTCCCATTCCCTTAATGCCTCTTTCAAGTATCTCCCATTTTCCCAAAGTCTGCCCCCTAAAATCCAGGATCGTGTTTTTGTGTGGTTTGGTTCTGCTCTTTCTGTGATTTCAAACCACAATGACTGGTGGTCACTGTTACCCAGGTGCTCCCCCACTGTTACCCCATCACACTGTCCCTGTTTGTGAGCACAAGGTCCAGTATTGCCTTCTGCTGAGTTGGTTCCATGACCAGCTGCTTGAGGAGGCACCCTGAAGGAGTCCAGGATAAATCTGCTCCTAGTTGATGCTGCTGCTGGGATGCTCCAGTCCACGTCTGGAATATTGAAGTCTCAACCAGTACTACCTCACCCTTGTCTGCCATCCTTTGGATAGCTAGCATCAGCTCCCTATCTGTTTCTTCCTCCTGGGCTGGTGGTCTATAGGCCACACCTGTGTGGATGGCTGTCCCCATTTTCCTTTCCAGCTTAACCCACAGTATCTCTCCCCAATTTTGTTCCTCCTGGATCTCTGTGGCCCTTATGTCATTTTTTCACATACAGTGCCACTCCTCCTACCTTCCTGCCTGCTCTTTCTCTTCTTAATATGTTGTAGCCAGGTATGGCCATCTCCCAGTCATGGTTATCAATACACCAGGTTTCAGTGATGGCCACAATGTCCAGGTCTGACTGTACCATGACAGCCTCCAGATCTTCCATCTTGTTGCTAAGGCTCCTGGCATTTACACATGGCTTTCCATGATTTGACCTCCTAGACTGTTTCACTGTTCTACTCCAGCCCCTTTCTTGGTTGTAATTTATCTCTGGTTCTCCTTGCTGTCTGCCCTTCTGCTGAATGTTGCCCCTTTTCTGCTTATCCACCTCTTGGGCACTAATCTCCATCTTTTGCACACTGCTTTGCAGAGATAGCCACTCCTCTGGTTCACTGGTTCCACTGCTAGCTGTGGGGGGTGAGCAAGTAGGTACCCTCCTTGCTGGCCTGCCACCCCCCTTTGCTAGTTTAAATGCTTGTCAATGTAGCATTTAAACTTATCATTGAGTGCTTGGATTCCCCTCCAGTATGGATGCAGGCCGTCAGGCTTGAACAAACCTCCATCCCTCCAGGTGGGTCCCCAGTCACCAATGAATCCAAACCCTTCCTCACAGCACCAGTTCTTCAACCATGAGTTAAAGTTCCTGGTGCATGCACTCCTATGCTCTCCCTTGCCTCTCACAGGTAGTACTTCTGAGAAAGTGACAGAAGTAGCTACTTGCTTGAGACCCCTCCCCAGTTTCCTGAACTCTTCCTGAACTTCCTTTGGCTCCCCATTTGCCAGGTCTTTAGTACCTAGGTGGATAATGACATCCAGCTCACCCTCCCATCTTGCCTTCCCAGTGATCCCCAGGATCTTCCTTCCATCCCTCCATGCCGTGGCTCCTGGTAGGCACCTCACCTCCCTGTCCTCCCCCTCCTGTGTTCCTAGCTGGATCCCTCTTATGATGGAGTCCCCCACCAGGATTCGCTTCCTCCTCCTCTGGGGTCCACTGCTTTCCCCACTGAGGTCACCTCCTTGGCTAACCTCCACATCCTTTCCTTCCACTTCTCTGGGTACCTCTATTTGGTTGTCCTCATTTGTCAGTGTGTCATATGAGTTCTTGAGTGGAATAGGATCTGGGATGTGCCTCTGCCTGACTGCTCTAACCCTCCCTGAGCCCACTGTCATCCAAGTGCTTCTCGTTCTCGGCATCCTTTGAGGCAGTTGCATTGGACTGGGTGGTCCCTGGATAGGAGTGATGGTACTCCTGACCCAGTTAACTTCCGCTCTGAGTCTGGCTACCTCATCCTGCAGTCCAGAGAGATGCATGCAGAAAGGGCAGCACCTCAGTGTCCAGAAGGTCTGCCTGAATATGGCTGCCCCACAGCCACTGGATTGCACCACTCCCCACATTATACTGCAATTCCACTACTTGTCTGCTACTGAAGCTCTCCTAGTTTCCTTTTTATTAATTTACTGTACTAAAAATCCTGCCACTGATCCTCAGATAATTATTTTTTTAAAGAAAAAAACAAATAAATAAATAAATGAGTCAAAACACTTGTCATGCTGAGGGTGGGCTTCTTCCCTTATTCCCCTCCTACTTCACTTACTATACCCTGTGTTTAGCTCCTGTCAATCAGATTTAACAGGGCATATAATTAAGAGTTGGGGAAGGGGGCAAAAATTTGTAGCAATTAAAGACAGCACAGAATTACACCACCACTATGTTTTAAATTTTCAACAGCCCAAAAACAATTATAAGTAAAGACAACAAAGAAAGTATAGTGTCACTAAAAGCCCACAATCTAAGTTTAAAAGAAAAATAGCAATTACCAGTTACTCTAAAGCACTGAATTGAATATGTTTCCTTCCTTCCCCTTCTGGCTTCTTCTGAGTAAATAAAACTCTTTACATTTTTGGATGTCAGATTATTTGCCTGTGGCTTTAGCCACTGCCCACAGGTGGTCCCTAGATTTCAGCTGGGAAAGGAGCTCCACAGTTATCCAAGGGTTACAGAGAGCTTTTGTTTTCCATTTTTATGAAGGAGCGAAAAGGTCACAGGCCTTATTGAAGGCGATGATGAAGTAGCTGAGGGCTAGGTTAACATCTGTCACCTTGTAGATGGGCAGCCAGTCTTGCAAGGATAGGTACTGTTTGAGATGGGTAAGTTGACCACGGAGGAGGACTCTGCTGGTAATGATCATAGGGGGTGGTTTTAGAAATGTATTAGACCACTCACATATAACCCGGGAGTGGTCACTGAGAGAGTCTGGGAGAACGAATGTACGAGAGATCCTGGTAGGATGATTGGTGAGAACCCAGGGTACTGGTGCCAGTTTTGTAATTTATCTGAGCTGGTGTGGTGACCAATTTTGAGAGGCTGGCAGCTGCAAGGGCATCCTTATGAGTATAGACATCAGATGCTAGCCAGTTTAAATTGAAATCACCAAGCAGAATGTGTTCAGAGCCAGGAGATTGGGAGCTGATGAAGTTAAGAACTTCTTTGATGCCAAGTTCTTGATCTTGAGGTGGAATATATACAGAGATGATGATGAGGGATTTTTAATTGGGACCTAGAAGAATTTTAATGGGTAGAAGATGGGCCGAGGAGGCAGGGACGGGGGTTGGAACAAGGTGCCCTGGGAGATTATTCTTAAAGTAGATGGCAAAGCCCCCTCCCATTTTACAGACAAGGTCCAGTCTGAAAAGACTGTAGCCCTGTAAGGTAATTGCCAGATCAGGAACTTTAGTGTCAGCCATGTTTCAAGTACAGCAAGGATGTCAGGATTATGTTGGCTGATAAAGGGTTGGAGTGCATCAAGCTTTGGTAACAGGCTGCAGATGTTAATGGTTGCGATGGTGAAGGAACCTGCCTTTTTCAGAAGGCTTGAACAGCCCGGGCCAGGGTGCGGATGGACGTTGCCCGAAATCAGTAGGAGAAGTAGGAGGAGCTTCATTGAACAGAGGCGCAGGTCTAGTAGTGATAATTTGTGTTTCCTTTTAGCATATGGGCAGTAGGTAGAGTCCATATGGCAGCCCCGATGATGTGCAAGTAGACATCCTCTATCTTGATTTCAGCAAGGCCTTTAACGCTGTGTCCCACAAAAGGTTAATAAAGAAGTCGGTGGATTTTAGGGTTGAGGAAAAGATGGCCAGATGAGTGGAAAACTTGCTGAGGAACAGAACCCAGAGGGTGGCTGTGGGGGGGAGAGTTATCTGGTACCAGAGAGATAACCAGTGGGGTCCCACAGGTCTCTGTGCTGGGGTCAGTTTTGTTCAATGTCTTCACCAATGACATTGGGGATGGCACTAAGGGCAAAATATGCCTATTCACGAATGACACCAAGCTCTACAGGAGAGCGGACACAGCTGAAGGGATACAGGACCTACAGGAAGATCTGGAAAAGCTGAGAAGGTGGTCCAGGATATGGTAGCTTGACTTCAATACAAGAAGTGCAACATTATGCATATTGGAGCCACGAATCCCAGGACAGAGTGTTACCTAGGTGGAGCATGAGTATCTGCATCAGAGAAGAAGGACCAGGGAGTGATGATCACTAGTGACCTGAAGCACTCCACGCAGTGCAAGAAAGCAGCAGCAAAGGCAAACAAGATGCTGGGATGCATATCTAGGGGGATCAGTAGTAGGAGTGAGGAGGTTATACTGTCCTTGTACATGTCACTGGCAAGGCCGAATCTAGAGTGTGGAGTTCAGTACTGGTGCCTACACCTCAAAAGGACATTAACCTGCTGGAGAAGATCCAGGGTAGGGCTACAAAGACGATAGTGGGTCAGCAGGGTAAGGCATATGAGGTGAGGTTGAGGGCACTGAACATGTACTCCATGGAAGACAGGAGAGAGGGGTGACATGATTGGGTTCTTCAAATACTTGAAAGGGATAGATAGGGTTGATAAGTAGAGTCTCTCTAAGCTGAGTGGCAACCATAACACTAGGGGGAACAGCCTTAAGCTGGAGGGTGGGAAGTTTAAGACGGAGGTCAGGAGGCACTTCTTCAAAGACAGGCTGGTGGACACTTGGAATGCACAGCCAGAAGAAGTCATCTAATTGAAGACAATGGGCAGCTTTAAGAGAGGCTAGGATAGGCATGGAGGAAAGTAAGGATCATAGGTAGGGAGGATGGGAGGCGTGGGGAAGACAGGCAGGGATATTAGCTCAAGTTGTGGACCCTGAAATAAGAGCAGAGTTGATAGACCAAATGGCCTTCTTCTGCTGGCTTCTTCGTATGTTTGTATCCTCGTATATAAAGATTAAGAAGAAATAAAAGAAGATAAAAAAGACAAGAAGGTAGCTGACATGGTGCCACTCCATAAGAGAGGCTCATAAGAAGGAGACAAGTAATTATAGGTCAGTCAGTCAGCTTCACATCAATATTGAGCAAGCTGATTGATACCCTTATTAAACAAGATCTGGTTGAATACCTCAATGTAAATCACCTTCAAAACAATAAACAGCAAGGGTTTGTGGCAGGCAAGCCATGTCAAACGAACCATATTACTTTCTTTGACGACATGATCAGGGAGTTGGATAGGGCCTATTCAGTGGATTTGCTTTACTTTGACTTCAGTATGGCATTTGACACAGTCCTGCACACGCAACTTTTAAAAAAAGCTGGAGGACCTCGGAGCTGCAGAGCAAATAGTCAGGTGGGTGCAAAATTGGCTGGAAGACAGGGGACAAAGGGTAGTTGTAAATGGGGTAAGATCTACTGAAAGACATGTCACTAGTGGGGTTCCTCAGGAGTTGGTCCTAGGACTGAGCCTTTTCAACATATTCCTTAGTGACATAGGCAAGAGTATCAAGGGCAACATCACCCTATTTGCTGATGACACAAAATTTAGTGGCAGAGTGGACAGCATAGAGAGAATAAGAGAGCTACAGGAGAATGTTAAACAAGCATTTGTCAATGCCAAATGTTTGCTTGCAGATATTAGCATTGGATGTGCAGGAGTTAGACAGATGCAGAATAAGAATGGCAGTGAAATACTGAACTCAAGCCAAAGCCCACCTCTACCCTGCAGAGATGGACAGGCATTGGGATGTGCCTTTCGGTCATCGCCCATAATGCTCATGGCATTTCACCTCACCCTATCCTGTAAACACCACCAAGTGTTGAGTTGTGCCTTGGGGTGTTTGGCTTCACAGTCACCCCATTTCATAAGTACATATGCTGAAATGAGTGCAGTATAAGAGAATGGGGTGAAGTCTGGGGCTGAATTGCCCAAGGCACACTTCAATGCCTGTCACTGGCTTCGGGGGGGGGGGGTGGAATTGCACGAGCATTACAGCCAGCAATCCAAAAGCACACCTCTGATGCCTGTCAGTCTGTACAGGGTGGGACGTTATGGTTAGAAACCCTAATGCCCAAGGCATTTGTTGGTATTTGTACTACAAATTTTCAACATGGCCTTTATGTGACCCCCACCTCATGAAAACATTTGGAACCTCTGCTCACGAACAGTGGCACTGTGATTTTGTTAATGTGTCCCGAACTTTGATTTCCCACATCAACCATGCCATTCTGTGCCAGATGTGCAAAAACACAGATCGGGCAGGATGTGAAGAATGACAGCTGCACCATTTATAGGGAGGTGTGAAGAGATGACAATGTTGAACATCTGGAGTGAAAATATTAATCCTCAAACTTCCGAGTGTACATGGAAACTGTGCTATGCACACTTGTAATACAGCCATTTAGTGGAATTATTTCACCAAATTTTCAACATAGGCATTTTGTGACCTCTGCTCATGAACACTGTTGCTATGATTTTTTTAATCTGTCCTGAACATTGATTTCCCACAGCGACTGCGCCATTGTGCGACAGATGTTCAAAAACACATTTCGAGCAGGATATGAAAAATTACAGCTGTACTGTTCATAAGGAGGTTTGCAAAATGGACAATGTTGAAAATGTTGAGTGGAAATATTAAAAATGTTTTAAGTTATGAGTGTGCGTGTAAACTGCGTAATGCACGCTCGTAACATAGTCATTTTATGGACGTTTGTCACCAAATTTTCAACATAGGCATTTTAGAACCTTTGCTCATGAACAGTGTCACTGTGATTTTCTGACTCTGTCCCTAACACTGATTTCCCACAGTGACTGCGCTATTCTCCGCCGGAAGTGCAAAAACACATTTTAGCCAGGATGTGAAAAATGACAGTTGTACTGTTCATAAGGAGGTGTGAAATAATGCCAATGTTGAAAATCTGGAGTGAACATATTACAAATTTGCAAAGTTATGAGCGTGTGTGGAAACTGCACAAGGCACTCTTGTAACATAGTCATTTATTTGGAATTTTTTTACCAAATTTGCAACATAGACTTTTTGAGAGCCCACTTCATGAACAGTAACACTGTCGTTTTGTTAATCAGTCCTGAAAGGTGATTCCGCACAGTAAATGTGAAATCACCTTTTGAGAGTGAATAACCAGATGACTGTCACTGAATTCAAGAGATGGGGTCCCAAGAACCCCATGTTGAAAATTTGGTGTAAAAATTTGGAAAAATGGCCAAGATATCCACATAAGTTGAAAAAAAAACCATTTATGCCATTATACAGTTTACTGGCATTTCCTCAGTTCGCGGTCGGTTTTGAAGAGTGCAGACGTGTTCCTGGTCCACCAGAGATTGTCGCGCAGGGCTCCTGAGGTAAGTATGGGATGGGGGTGTGGGGGAGCTGTGATGCGCAGAGGGTGGGTGCGGGATGGGGGAAGGGCAGCGGACTCAGTGTGGGAATGTTTTTCTTTTACAGGAAAGCGGAAAAAAACAATTCAGAAGGTTCTCTGTTTTTGTAGCTACTTTGGCATCCTGGGGTGGGCTCTCAGCATGCCGTGAGTGCTTCAGGGCAGTCTGTAGCCAAGAGTTGGGCACCCCTTGGCACATAATACGTCAGCAAATGAACTGGGGAGGGGCATGCCAACAGGGCATCCCCGTCGGCTTTAATGGGGATTGTGAGAGGTGGTAGCTGTCCATCGCCTTCCCTGGGAACTGTGAGAGGCCGATGGAGAAGCTGCCACCATGTTTGTTTGAAATGGGACACCAGACAATGTAGCTCTAATTCACTGCTGCAGTCAGGGACTGCCCCACAAAAACAGCTGATTGTTAATGATGGGGTGCTCCCTGGTTGCAGCGGCTAGTGTCTTTCAAGTTGGTGGCAAGCTACACTACTGCTGTCATGGACAGCATGATCCTCTATTGGTGCCACACTGACCAGCCCCAAAATAGGCTGCTGGCACTGGCAACAACACTGCTGCACCTCCACAACTCGCTACTGCAGCAAGCTAACTCAATATGTTTCTTGCACATGCGTGCAAGCAAACATAAAAATTGGAAAGGTGGACATAAATATGGCTGTTAAAATCCAATGCTAAGAAGTGCAAGGTGATGCACTTGGGTAGAGCTGACTCTAAGACAGGATACTGGATAAACGGGATCAAACTTAGCTCCTTAGCTGAGGAACAGGATCTGGGTGTCTTCATTAGGGATGACCTCAAACAGCAAGGTCAGTGCAATAAGGCTTACAGCAAGGCTAGCAGGATACTGGGATGTATTGGAAGGGGTACAGATAGCAGGGACAGGGAGGTGGTTCTGCCCCTCTACCAGTCCTTGATAAGGCATTGTCTGGAGTATTGTTTCGAATTTTGGAGGCCACACCTTAGAACTGATATTGATAGGTTGGAAGTGGTCCAGAGAAGGGCAACAAAAATGATACATGGCCTTCATGGAGTCAACTATGAGGAGTGGCTAGAGGCTTTGAACATGTACTCATTGGAAACCAGGAGGGAAAGGGGCGATATGATCAAAACCTTTAAGTTCCTTAGAGGTACAAACAAAGTGCCACACTCGGTGTTTTTCTCCACGAGCACCAGTTCTACAACCCAGAGGCATGAGAGCAAATTAAAAAGTGGGAAATTCAGGAGGGGTATCAGAAAGTATTACTTCTCTGAGAGTGAGGTGGAGCCATGGAATAGACTGCCACCCAATGTGGTGGCTGCAAATGCAGTGTCAAGTTTTAAACGAGTGTGGGACAAGGCTTGGGCACAATCACAAAGCACTAGAGAAAGCTAGGCAGGACAACATGGGGGATAGGATCCCGATGTGACAGTAGGCCCTGGGTAACCATGTTTGGGCAGACTCGATGGACCACAGGTCCCCTTCTGTGGTCATTTTCTATGTATCTATTTAGTTGTACAGTCCTGCTGCCATGCTTAGGCACCCATTTTGGAAATGCTTCAGGAAAAACACATTTGGTTTCAGATCCCATTTCTGGTCCACCTAAAGATATTTTTCCTGGATGATTCAAAACTCTATGCAATTGTAGAAGGCTCAGGATGACCGTCAAATTCCTTGATAGTGTTCAGCAGAGCAAGACTTGGCTACAGAATTGCAAATTATCTGGTGCAGAACACAGCTGGTAGCTCAATGTAAAAACAGAATTAAGCTTCAGAGCAGGGTATTGACTCTGGTCTCCAGTTGTTCTGCATGGAACACCCAGACTTAAACATCGGATCTGTTTAACTGTCCTGTTTTTGTTGCCGGTTCTTTGAGGTGTTCCAGACATCTGAAACAACAAGTTGGAGTGAGTTGATTCCATGTTTCCCTTTGAGACAGAGATGCAGATGTTGTTTGTGGTAATGGGGAGTTGACATGGAGACTCAGAGGCTGGAAGAAGCCTTCTTTGGACTCTACCCATGGACTGAGCTGCAGTAGAGTCCCCTGTACTTTTCTTTTTGAACTGTTTTGTTACCTCTTTTGAAAAATGTCCTGTAGGAAAATGTAACACTAACCTATTTTATGTGACTTCATGATCTATGCTGGGGAGGGGGAGAGCACTCAGCCCTCTGGCACATTCCCAAATTATTATCAAAAAGTGCAGGGCTGAGGTCATCATGCAGGACCATTCACAAAGCATGGAGACTTTTGCATTACCAGGCACATCCATTACTGATATGAATATACAAACATACAAAATCTGACAGCAGAAAAAGTCTGCTCGATTTCACAGCTAGCAGCCTTATTCTGCAGCTGCCCCTCCCTCCTCACCCCCTCCCTTTATCCTCCCTCTTGCCCTGTCCCAGCCCCTTCTAAAGCAGCCCACTGTTTTACAGGCTACCACCTCTGCTGGTAACGTGTTCCATCCTGCCACCACCCTCTCTGTAAAAAATTGTCTCCTAATTTCCCTCCTGAACCTTCCCCCCAATCTCATTTCATGCACTTGAGTGTCCCTCCCCCACCCTTACCCAGAATAGCCCCTCCATACCAGTCTTATTTATTCCTCTCATGTACTTGAATGTCTTGATCATATCCCTGCTGTCTCTTCTCTCCTCCAGCGAGTACATGTTCAACTCCTTTAGCCTACTGTTATACGGTAAGTCCCCCAGTCCCTGGATCACCTTAGCTGCTCTGCGCTTCACCCCTTCCAGTAATTTAATGTCCCTTTTCAGGTATGGGTGCCAGTACTGCACACAGTATTCACAAAGATGTCTATTTCATTTCATTTTCATTCATTTTTCATTTTTATTGGTTATACTGGAAAGGCATGTGAGCATTGCTGCCCATTTACACAAGCATCCAGTAGCATACAACAATAATGTGACACGACATAAGCTGAAACATTTAACTTACAGCTAGGGTTAATACTAAGGTACGTATCCAATCAGGACAGTATAGACAAAAGGGCAACCGGGAACTAACCTGAGTGATTTAACAAATACAAATGTCACATTGTAATTCTGTGAAGGTTTCACAATAATATAACAGTGGTAAACAAACATTTAAGTGCAATCAAAAAACTAGCCGAGGTGTAGTAACAGTACTTCAAGTGCTAGAAAGAGAGGGTAAGTGCCAGAGGTGCATAACTAGAGGGTAAGGAGAAAAGAGTGCAGTAGGGGAGCCAGATTAGGGCTGTGAGCAGGTGCAGGAGTGTGTGAGGGAGAAACGTCTCCTGATATTTTGTCTAACTAATGATCTATACAGCGACAGAATCACCTCCCCCATCTCAGCTTTATTCCCCCTGAGATGCAGCCCAGCATTTTGTTGGCCCTTGCTGCTGCCTTCCTACACTGTGCTGAGTTGTTCATTTATCCCATGGTGACTACCCCCAGATCCTTCTCCTCAGTCTCCGACAGCTGCACTCCCTCCCGGTTGGTAGTTTCTCCTTGAATTTTTTGCCCCAAAATGCAGTATCTTACACTTCTTGGCATTGAACCCCAGCTGCCAAGTGTCTCCAGCTTTCTCAGATCTTCTTGCGAACTCTGCCACTCCTCTGTGTCATCCACCACTGCCCCTATCTTGGTGTTGTCATCAAATAGGCTGATCTTGCACTTAATGCCCCTTGAAATGACTGCAATAAATATCCCAAATAATACTGGTCCCAGCATCAAGCCCTGTGGAACCCCACTCGTTACTGCCCTTGGGGATGAAAGTTCCCCTTCCACAACCACCCACTGCTGCCTTCCCTGCAGAGAGTTTGGCACCCATCCTACCATTTTTGTTCCTGCCCCTGTTCCTTCAAGTTTTATTCCAAGTCTCCCATGAGGCATCAAATTGAATGCTTTGCTGAACTTCAGGTACAGCATATCCTCTGCATGGCCCTTGTCCATCTGCCTAGTTACCCAGTCATAGTAATCTACTAGGTTGGTTTGGCAGGATATGTCTGTGACAAAGCCATGCTGTCTACTGTCCTGCAGCCCACTGAACTCCAGCAGGGACACCAGTCTCTCCTTCAGGATCATTTCCATTAGATTTCCCGTGTTGTTCCCTGGTTCATCTTTGGGGCTGCTCTTATACAGGGGAACTACATGAGCCAACCTCTAATCCTTGGTACGCATCCCCAATTTAGTGAGGCATTGAATAGGTCTGCCAAGAGCCCCATCAGAATCTCTGCTAGCTCCTTCATTACCCTGGAGTGAATATCATCTGGCCCTGGTGCCTTGTCCACCTTCAGTGCTCTCAAGCTGTCAAGCACTCTTCCTTCTGTGATCACCCCATCCATTACTCCCTCCCCAGCCTTTACTGCCCCCCCCTTGGGTAGCACTCCCCCTCTCTCTTTCGTAAATACTGAGCAGAAGTAGTCATTGAGTGCTTCTGCCTTTTCTCCCCCTTCTCTACCCAATCGCCCGTCCTTCTTAATCCTTACTATCTGTTCTTTACAGTTCCTTTCCTCCCTAATGTACCTGAAGAAGCTATTCTCCCCCTTCCTAATGACTTGCACCAGCCTGAGATCCTTAGTGGGCTTTTGCTGTTCTTACTGACCTTGTCACCTCCCTTGCCTCCTGCAGGTACTCCTCCCAATCTTCCCCTTTTCCTGTGTCTCCTAAAGGCCACCCTTTTTCTCCTCACCTTTTCCACAAACCCCCCGCTCTTCCAGCTTGGCCTTTTTGCCCTGGCCTTTTTACTCCAAGTCCTGCTACAGGAACTGGTAGCCTCTAGTATGCCCTTCTTAATGAGCTCCCATCTCTGGTCTGTGTCCATACTAGGCTGGATCCTGGCCAGGTACCCACTCATTACCTCCCCCATCTTTGCAAAATCCACCTGCCTGAAATCCAGTACCTTTGTATTGGATGCCTCCCCCTCTTAACCCATAATCAACCCGAACCATACTGAGTAATGGTCACTCCCCGCTAGTGAGTTGCCCACCTTGATATTCCTCACAAATCACTAGGTCGAGGGTGTTCCCCCCCAGTTGGTTCACTGACCACCTGGGTCAGGAAGCTTTCCTGAAAGGTGTCCAGCAGTACCTGCTCCCCTTTATTGCTAGTGGCTGGGGTTAGCCAATCTACCCCCAGCAGGTTGAAATCCCCCACAACCACCAAACTCCCTTTCCTGCATGTCCTTCTTTTTTTTTTTTACATTTAAATTTTTTCTGCCCCTGAAACCCTGTCAGGCGGCTTTGGCCCTCTCAGTGGAGGGATTCTCTATCCAGTCTCTACCGCTTCCATGCTAGGTGGCCCCAGAGTATCCCCCCACAGATTTCCCCTGTGGTGGAGCTGGGAGGAAGCTGCTGGCATCTCCCCCTTCCCCAGAAACCCAATCCAGATTCCACGCCACTTCTGGGAGCGGTGGGCCATCATTGAGTCTGCCAGGCTCGATTTCCTCAAATTTTTGACCATTCCCCTCCCTGCCAATGAAAGGATGTCAGCTTTCAGCCTCCTGACCCATTATGCACTCCAGCCACAGCAAGAGGGCAGTCAATGAGTGGAAGACTAGTCTCCCTCCACCTGAGAGAGAGGAGCAGTCCTCTGGATGCTCAATCCTCTCTCCCCCCTTCCAAGCCCTGGCGGCCCGAGATCTTTCCTGAAACCTGGTCGCCGGCATGTCACGAGGTGTAACAACCAGCACCTCAACCTCCAGCACCACTGGGCCAGCCTCTGCATGCCCTTCTAATCAGATCTGCAAGTTCCCTGTCCAACCCTCTGTCTAGGAGGGTGGTCTGTACATCACTCCCATCTGGAGAGTCCTGTTCCTGGAATCTTGGATTAGCAGACATGATTACTCTGTTTCTCCCTCCTCCCCCTCCTCCCTAATGCACTTTAGCCCCTCCCTCATGTATAATGCCACCCCCCTCCTGTTTTCCCTATCCCTGCAGAATATTCTGTACCCTGGGACCACTAGGTCCCAGTCATGATATTGGGTGGCCCATTTTTCCATAATGGCTGTCATGTCCACCTCCCTCTCCACTATAAGGGCCTGTATGTCATTCATTTTATCCTTCAGGCTTCTAGCATTCATGGTGACCACCTTCCATCCCTTTACAATTCCTCCCCCATCCCTCTGCCCTCCACTTCCAGCATCCCCTCTATTGCTTCTGCCTAGTTCATCACCCTTGTTCTGGAAGCTTGCTCTGCTTCCCATCTTATGCCCACTGTATACCCTCCATCCACCTGCCACCCCTGTTTCCTAGTTTAAATGTCCTGCTACCTCAATATACTCCTCAAGCTTCTGTTTCAGCGCCTTCTTGCCCTCTTCATTTAGGTGAAGTCTATCCTTAGTGTACAGACTACTGTCGCCCAAGGTCTTTCCCCAACCTCCCACTAACCCATACCCTTTGGTTAGTGATGGGCAAAGTGGCCCCAATTCACTCCGCAAAGTGATTCGCAGAGTGAAGGCAAATTCGCAGAGTGCTCCACAATGCGAAGCGGAGTACTTCACGTTATTAATGGGTAACGCGAAGTCCATTGAAAACACTGGCTTTGCGTTACTCCGCCTTCCCAAACCACTACTCCACCAATTCTTAAGGCGAAGTACATTGAAAACAATGTACTTCACCTCACTTCGCCTTGTTTTAAAGCTCCAAAGGCGAATTTTGCAGTGATTCATGGGATTTCAGGTCACATGGGCTCTAGATTGTTCTGCACAGCCTCAGTTTGGGGCAGTGTGTGTAGGAAGCTGCAGGAGACAATCTGCTCTGAGAGCTCTCTGCAATTCAAACCTTCAAAAAGCTGTTAAAAAAGCCTTTTAGAGTCTTTTTTTTCTGAAACTTTAGTTCATCGATTATAGGAAACCCTCCTGTGCTCATATCATCGAGCGTTTATTGTTTGTGTATGGACTTAGAATGTTAATGTACAATATTCATTCTGTGTACTGAGAGACAGTGAAAGTGTGCTTTGGGGGAAGGGCGTATCTGTGGTGACTGTGTAGGTAGGTTAACTTGGAGAAAAAGACAGTGCTTTCTGTTTTCGTGATATTTTTCTTGTATAACTGTGTTAATGTACACACAGTAATATTTCCAATATTTCTTGCCATTTTTTGCTGATTGTTGTGGTGCAGCATTGCATAATTTTAGTTTGCTTAAAATATGTGGTTATATTACTGAAGTTTTCAATTTGCTATTCATTACTTAGTGTGTGTGTGTGTGTGTGTGTGTGTGTGTGTGTGTGTGTGTGTGTGTGTGTGTGTGAGATACGTGTCATCAAATCAGACACCTTTTATTGTGCCACATAATAATTCAGCAATGTGAAGCTGCTATCCACTGCAGCTGTGTGATTTTTGTACTTCTTTGTGGTATCTTTACTGGTACTAGTACTAGTACTAGTGACTGTTACTGCAGCAATGCAGTACACTGCCCCACCCCCCATGGCCCACCCCAACTGGCAAAGGTATTCTTTTCCAGATTTGAATTTCTGATGGTGAGCACTGGTTAGGTGTTGTGCCTTTGTGTCTGCATCTCTTCAGTGGAAAGCGCAATCTTAATCTGCCTGTGCATTTGCATCTCTTTAGGGCCCAATCTCCATCTGTAACTTAAGTCACAGTTGTTTCTTTGGCTTCCCTTCACAGTACTGGACAGGTGTGGTGCTTAATTCTGCATGAACTTTGTACTCATTAATATGCATTTTTAAGTCAGCACCATCATCACGAGTCACTCGTGATACAAATCACTTTCTTCATCATCACGGTCACAAATGCAGTCACAAATCATGATTCACGATCATTCACGTTACGAATCACAACATTAATTTTTTTTCTAGTTACTTGGATGTACTGTAATCCTGTTTTGCAGTATCTCTCCAGGCTTCACCACCCTACCATTGTACTCATAGATATATGTTTTTAAATCTGGGAGTTTTAAGCTACAGCTCATCGGGGAAGTACAGCCGTAGGCAATAGGCATTCTCGTTTCTTCATCATCACGGTCACAAATGCAGTCACAAATCACGATTCATGATTCACGATCACGTCACGAATCACAACAATAATTTTTTTTAATAGTTACTTGGATGTATTGTAAGCCTGTTTTGTAGTACCTCTCCATGCTTCACCACCCCACCAGTGTACTCATTAATGTTTGTTTTTAAGTCAGGGAGTTGGACAGTGTCTGCAGTACATACACAGACTGGAAAGAAGACTGACTGCACACATGCAGTTCAGTACAGTATACTTGCACTGCTCAGAATACAAAGTGTCATGTATACGGAAGACAATAAGAAAAGGGCATAATTACATACAAGGGTCGGGGATAGTGAAGGAATACATTTTATAATACAGCAAGGAAGATGGGGGGCACATGGTGTGAGGAAAAAAAAATAATGTGGAATCCCATGGTGATCCAGCAGCATTTCTACATGGACATAATTTGCAACTGATGTCCCTCTGTGTGATCCAGCTGCTGCTCCACAGCACTTACCCTCTCGTTGTTATCCTCAACAGCACCCCAGAGAACTGCCAAGTCAGCCTGTGTTACATGCAGTTCTCTGGGGTCCACACGCTCTACAGGCTGACCTTCTGGTGGTGGTGCTGGTGATGGTGGGGGTGCTGGTGGAGCAGCAGGTGCTACTGTGGCCCTCCTCTTCTTAGGGATGCCACAATGCACGGCTGCACCCTCTGCCACAGAATGGTCAACAGGTGCAGGCATGGTCCATTCTGTGGCAGCTTGCCACTCCAACTACTGGTGATTGAGAATATGGGTGTGCTGGCCTCCAGTCCCCAGATGAGTCCCCCAGGGGCCATAGCGCACCTTCACCTCACATTGGCAGCACTTGACCACACTGCTGTCCCCCCCCAACACAGTCAAAAAACTGCCAAACAATGGAGGTGCAAGGAGTACCAAGCACAGGCAGGGGATGGCCAGATGAACTGGCAGCTGGCTGGTCACTGTGCTGAACAGGGATGGGATCCACACCTGGGCCCAGGGGAATAGGCACATCCTGCTCCAGAGGACCTGGTGCTGGACTTGGTGGTGGTGGTGGTTCAACTGCCTCAGAGTCAGGACAGGAGGCGGTGCTGGTCCTGCTTCTGTGGGGGGGGGCATTCACAAGTTCTGAGCGGTCCAACAGGAATGGGCGCCCATGCCCTCCACACATTCGCATGGTACAACACTTACCACTACCACACTCTCCCAGAGCTGCCCCCACCCCAGACATTCCCTCTCCCTGGTTCATCTCTCCTAGTGAGCTCCCTCAGTCCGAGCAATCATTACTCACACTGTCACACAACACACACCCACAGTCACACAGACACAGATAAACAACTAACTACTTATAAAGGTAAAAAAAAAATTTCCAGAAAGAACAAATGAAGTAAAAAAGAGTACAGAAAAGACAAAAAAAAGTAGTTTTTAAAAAAGCTGTTGGGTCTAAATCAAAGTTAAAATCTCCTCCTCGCTCTGATCTTAAAGTATCAGCAGTCACAAAACACACTACTTTCTCTCCATCTGCATAGGTGAAAGTATAAGTGTCTGCTTGTATGACTCACTTTCTTCTTGCCTAGCTAAAGAGCATGTGACTTACAGTACTGTTAGCCATGTGATGTGTGTGGGGGCTGCTAAATCTGAAACACCAAGTGGATTACTTAGAATCATAATGAGGAACCCGAAGTCTATTAAAAACAATGACTTTGCCTTACTTCGCATTGCAATTCCACCTTAATACGACGTGATAATGATAAGGCAGAGTGAGCACTTTGGGCGGCATGGCAACGCTAAGTGCCCACTTCACGTTCACTTCGCCAGCGGAATTTAAATTTGTTACATCTCTACCTTTGGTGTGACACCATTTGCATAACCATTCATTAAATCCCTTGATCCCTTGTTTTCTATCTGTGCTTGCCTTAGGCACTGGTAGTACATCAGAAAAAATTACTGATCTACCCCCCCCCTCGCAAAAAGTTCCCAGCTCCTCAAACCTCTTTTGGACTACCTCTAATGTACTATCAGCCAGGTCGTTAGTCCCCAGATGTAGAATTACATGAGGTCTCACCCTTCCACTTCTAGCATATTTCAGGACCGATTGTCCCACTCCTTCAGCTGTCATCCCTGGCATGGCCTCCACCCATACACGAACATGCCTTTCCCCCTTGCTATCCCATCTTACCCTCTTTAGTATTGTATCCCACAGTACTAGTATTCCCCCCATATTTCCATCTGCCTGCTTCCCCTCCTCCGTTCCTCTCCTGTCTGACTCCTCCTCCTCCTCCAGCACAGAATTCCCTTCTGTCCCTGTTGCCATTTGCCTCCTGCCTGACTCCTCCTCCTCCTGCATATAAATCCCCCCATCTGTCCCTATTCCTCTCCTGACCGCTCCTTCTCCTACACACAATTCTCCCCTGTCTGTCCCTGTTGTCTTTCCCCATCAGTATTCTCCACTGCAACAACTGCTATGCCCCTGCCATCTTCTCTATTCACCCTGCTCCACTCCCCCAGATCCCTGCTCTCTTTGACCATCCCTCCAGATGTGCCCCTCACCCCTTCACCCCTGCCACTCCTCTTAGACTTGCTACTGTCCCTTGTGCATTCCCTTCCCTTTCTCTCTCGGCCCCTCCTAGGTATCCTGCACCCCCCCTTCCACCATCAATGTCGCCAGCACCACAAACCTATTACCTGCCCCCTCTGCATTGCTGTGCCTTGGTTCCTTCCTCCTGACTTGAGCCTTCCCTCTACTGCTAGGCCCCTTGTTTGTTTTGCTCCCACACCCTCTCTCCATCCCCTCCCATGATCACACGTACCTTCCATGTAGTATCCTTATGATACTCCCTGGGGGAAGACCTCCTGCCCTAGAATCTCTCCTCCCTTTCCCCATCCTCTCTAACTCCCTCCTGAGCCACAGCACTTCTTCCTCAAGACTCCTCAGTCTGTGTCAGATTGGACACCCTCCTAGCTTCCACAATATGTTCATTAAAACTACTGCCCCACTTCCATTGCAGCACACTATTATACCCATGTTATACAGTACTATCTAGAAAACTCAGTTCTAACTAGAGAATGCAATCCTATCTTAGGTTACCTACCAACCCAGATCCTAACTAAAAATGCAATACCAAATGTACTTGCAATGAAGCATAAGACAGTACCACTACAGTACTAACTGGAAACTACAGTTCTATCCATATTTTATTTTTCAAATGTTTTCTCTTTTTTTTTTTAACAATTTAGTCCCTACCTAAAAATACCTTACCAACTGTTACACTGCAAAGATGCATAAAACAGTATTATCTATACGTTTTTTACCCACTACAGATTGAGATGCTGCACCTTTGTTCTCACCCCCACAGGGAATAATGCCCAAGAACAGTCTTATCATCAGCTTGTAGTGCCAGTAGTGATCGGCATTGCTGCAGCTGAAACACAGTGTGTTCCCCAACTACACCAAAATAAAACATAAAGAAAAAAAAAACACTTCCCTCACTCTGAGCTGTGTACTTCCTGGTGTCTTCTCTTGTCTGTAAGGGGTTCTGTCCTGCCCCCCTGATAGTAGTGTTATGTACAGGAGCAGGCTGTTTCTCCTTATGAATATGTAGGAAGTTGTACTACTCAGGCACTCCCTTAAGGAAATGCAGGAAGTTATATGACTCAGGTACCTATAAAGGTAGGGTGCACTCAGGGTTGGGCAGCGGCAGCTACGTTGCTGCCCCCTGCTCCTGCCAAAAAACAATCAGGCAACCGTATTAAAATTCCCTGGTTCCACAGACACACCCCTAGAACAAACACCAGTGTAAACAGGTAAAATGAAAGCATTATGTGTTGCATTTACATCCTTCACCAATGTAAACAGGTACAGTAAGAATGAAAGCGTGTTGTGTTGCAGTTACTTCTCTTCCCTGAAGACAGCAGCCACCTCTTCCCTCCCTGCTGTTCCTTGCCTGGAATGCCTGCTTCTGACTCCAGTAAGTCTGCTGAGCTTCTTAAATCTCTTTTGCTTGGCAGGTTATTTAAATTAGGAAAATCCCTTTGGCTGATTAAAGTAGGGAATTCTCTTTGTTTCCTCAGCTGTTTAATTTTGTGAAAATCAATTTTTGGCTTATTAAAGTAGGGAAAGTCCCTCTGTCTCCTCTTTAGGGGCAGAGCTACGTTGCTGCCGCCTGCTCCCAAAAACCCCAAAACGCAACCGTATTAAAATTCCCTGTTTCTACACACACAAACACACACACACACACACCTAGAACACACACAAGTGTAAGCAGGTAAGAATGAAAGCATGTTGTGTTGCAGTTACTTCCCTTTCCTGAAGATAGCAGCCGCCTCTTCACTCCCTGCTGTTCCTGCCCTGGAATGCCTGCTTCTGATCCCACAAAGCCCATTAACTTTTTTCTTCCATTCTTTCATTTCTGCACCTCTAACCGCGAGTCCTGTGGTACCCCTCCAAGTCCTGTCATAGGCTTTGTCATGAACTTACAGTACAATAATCCACTACTTGCCCAGACCCATAGTTGTTGGTGGTTGGTCTTTCATGTCAGTTTCCCAAGGGCCTGTGTCTGGTGCTGGAATCAAATCAGGGCATTTATTTCTTTGATCTTCTACCTAGCTAGTGAGAATGATGCATATGTACATAAACATGGTGGTGAGCATGCATCCATAGCATCCAGGAGCAGTCACTTTAATGTAGTTTACACTCTATTGAAATAACACCTTGCCTCCATTAGGTGGCAGTGAAGTGGTATGATGCAGTGTTTTCTCCTCTCTGAGGGAGGTGTTCTTCCACTGAAATGCTTGATTCTCCCTCCCCAGGTCAGCCTCCAGTGACCTGGGCTTATTCCCCAATCTGGTTCACCAGTACCTCAAGCGGTAGTGCCATCACTGTGCCAGTGGGCTGGCTAGCCCTTGAACTGCTCACAACAGGTGGTACAGGTGTAAGTAGAATGTACTCACCCTATCAGGAGCCAAAGAGAGACATAGATCACTAAGGGACCACAATGGATGGAACCACATTTAGAGAAACTACATAGGGAAGGGGTCCCACAGAATGTCGGGGACAACAATCTGATTGGTGTGCGGTCAGTGGAACACTGGACCACAAGAAAGACCTGATGGAGCAACAGTGTAGGACAGCAACTTCAATCCCAGAGTGGGTCTTAAGATGAGGAATAAAGTGCCCTCCTCAGTGTTTACCATTGATGTCCCTCCCTGTTTGCCTGTGTGGACCATGACTGTCAGACAAAAAAATCAAACAAACCACAAAGACTTACTTTCACTTTCTGTGTCTCTGCCCTCTTACAGCTTGGCATGGCATGGTGTAACTCAGGAATATAGTACTATATGAGAAAGTGGGGGCGGGGGGAGTTGATTGACCTTTATCTAAAAAAGCTACTTTCCAAGATCGGTTGAGATCAGGGAATCAACAAGGAGACTGCTGTATAACAAGGTAACAGTACAACTATTGGCAATGCGAGCAAGAGATGAAAGACAGAAATCCCATTAGCTGCATATGGTTGTAGGGTGAGAGGAGGAACTCTTACTTTAAATAGACCCTATTGTTTTGTTGCTGTGGCAGTGACTGAATATCTTTGATAGAAGGTGTATGTGTATTTTGAAAACAGCACTTGATTGCCGATATGGTGGGTGAGAGGGCAGGAAGGAGAGAGAAACTGGGAGAGCTAGATTTTGGCACTGTGAGTGGCGCAGGAAGGAGAGATAAAGGCCACATGCTGCAAAATTAAAATTATGCCTCCATACCAAGCTTGTCTACATGTTGCCAGAAACAGAATAAACCTGGGGAGCAGCATGTTAACTAAAACTGGCCCAGTTTCTGATAAATCAGTCAATCCCACAAAGCTGATAGATTTTCATATCGGTACTAATGTAACGTTTTGCAAGTTTAGCCAGTCACATTGTTCGTCTCATGGTGGGCTTGCAAAGTGACACTTAAATCAGAATGTTTCTAAGATATTACAAAATGAAAAGTACACTGACTGACTAACTTTCGAAATCTTACTTTACTTAACTGAGAGAAACAGCAGATGGTTTGCGTGCTAGTCAAACCAGCTTTACTGCTGAGACAGACATCTGACTGACATTCCCCACAACATCACTTCCCATGCTCTCCATGTTGAATGGCACTGGACACAGCAGCCACTACTTGACAATAATAAATTCAAGAACTAACCTCAGGGTTAGTGAACAAACAAAATGATTAAGCAACAGCTTTCATGTAGTCAGTTTAAAGCTGGTGAGGATAGGAAGATTTTGAAAATGTGATTTCACTACACTAGCTCTTTAAATATTGCTAACTTAAAGGTGGGTTTGATAATGGTGATGGCTACTTCCTACTACAAAATGAGGTGAAACATCAACTTGAGAACTCTGCACACTACAAAAAAAATGAAGTCTGATCTCATACTAGTCTTCCAGGCATGACCACACCATTTCCTGGAGAGGCCATTTGCACATGATCATATAACTAGAAATTAGTTGCCATTTTTGAAGTGTGAAGCCCCCACATTTCCAACATTTTACACCTACGTCCAGCATCCCCCAGGTCAACCAATCATATCCTCCATTGGCTCAGCATGTAAAAATCTTTCCAGCTTTATTAATAGCTTCCTTCAGGACATGGTGGTCACCCTCATATCACACCTCAGGGATACCATGGTAGTGCTGGAGGTCTTTTAACAATTTTAAATGGAATACTGGTTATTCATGGCTCACTGTTGATGTGAGCTCTCTATACACCAGTATCAGACATCATCTTGGGCTAAGTGCTTTTAAATACCTCACAGACAAATTTGACAGTGCTACCATTTTGGACCCAGATTTTATCTTGATTGCACTTAAAATAATTCTTAATGTGAACTACTTTGTGTCAAACAGACGAGGAATACTGATGAGTCCTGGTAGGATGAAACACGGGTCTATGTCATCTGTTAGCACCCTTTGCAAACTGTGTAAGAGGCCTTTCGGCACCATGCAATTCTGCTTAAAGTTGAACCAGCATAACATTCTGTGGTGATTTGCATATGCAGTCCATGATGCTTTGCTTTGTGTGGGCATGTGTGATTTTGTATTTACTTTGTGTTTGACAACCATCTTATTTCCAGGTGTGTGGCATGTAGAGATGCAACAAAGTTAAATTACACTCATGAAGTAGATGTGAAGTAGATCACTTCACGTTATTTTCAGGCTACATGAAGTGCTCATTAAAAACCGCTATTTTGCCACTTCGCCTTGTGATAATGCTGATAATGACTTTGCGTTGCTCACTCCTCCATACTTCGCTTTAAAGGCGGAGTGAAAATGTACAGGCAGCCCACACACATCACATGGCTTACACAGTATAGGTCACCACTGGCCCCAATTGTGCAGCAGCAGCCCTTAGCTCTGACAACATCTTGGCCCCTCCTGCCTGTGCCTGGTCCTTCCCACACCTCATTAGTGTGAAAGTTCTTTACTACACTGCCTGGGGACAGCAGTGTATTGAAATGTAATCTGTGTGGTGCGGAGGTGCACCGTGGCCTCAAAAGGACGGATCTTTGCACAGGTGGTCAGCACACCCACCTGTACAACCACCACCATATATAGTGGCAGGCCAAGGTTGAGGAACAGGGCAGTAATGCACCTGCTGGCCCTGCTGGGGAAGAGGGGGCAGCACGGTGTCCACCTGCGCATGGTGGTGTGAAGTGGGGGAGGGCCATGGATCAACTGGCAGCTCCACCACCACAACCTGCAACAGATGACAGTGGCAACCCTGTCCAATTACCTGCCACACAGGCCAATTTGGGCCTGATGTGGAGTGAGTTGGAGGCTGTTAACCACCGTCTTGACAACGTTGAGTAGCAGTTGGAGCGAATTGAGGGACACCAGCTACAAATTATGGGGATGCTTCAACTGCTGCTGTCCCATCAGAATGTTGTTCATTAGTTTTAGTTTGTCCTTGCACTCACCGCACTCTGTGTGAAAAAATAGCTCCTGATGTTGCCCCTGATCTGTCCCCCCATCTTCAAATTTTGGGCTTCTCTTTGTGCACATCACTTTTTCTGGATGATGTTAGCCTCTTGTATGTTGTTGATTCCCTTCGGTACTTGATAGTTTCTATCATGCCCCCCCCCTTGCATTTATATGTACAGTAATGCCCTTTAGTGTCTCTTCGACTGGCTTCATTCTGGTGCATATCCTTCAACATTTTAGTTGCTCTCCTTTGTACAACCTCCATCCTGTATATATCCTTGTAGAGATATGCTCTCATCCTTGCACGCTGTACTTATGATGAGGTCTTACCAAATATATGTATATATATTTCATCCAGGACCACCTTGCAAATGAGTATCTCAATGGTGTCTTTTCCTGGTAAAAAATAAAATAGAAATTGAACATTGAACTTGAAATATGTACATATGGATAAGAACATCCATTTTTGGACTTCATTTTAATGTGATGGCTCCCAATGCATCCCAGTATACCCCCAGCCCTCCTTTACTGCCTTCTTGCATTTTATTGCATATCTTTAGGTCATCTGACACAGGTCACTGTGCATTTTTGTTGTTGTTAGTCCCCCCATTGTGTGCTGTTATGTGTATAATGTTAAGTATGTGCTCCATTTTTCTTTCACATAACCTTGTTTACCTCCCCAAAATTGTAAGAACCATGCCCCAAAACAGCTGAAATAAAATTAAGTACAAAAGTGGTGTCCTTGCCCTCATGGTATTCCTACTTAACAAAACCAGAAAGTCAGTAAGCCAGATAAATAAATGCCAAGAAAAAATGTTCACTGCTGGTGCAAATTTATTGATGGCAAAACAAGCCACACAAATGATCCCTGCGCTTCAGCGGTTAGGCCTTCACTAGGGGGGGCCCTCTAAACTGGTTAACTGGTCAGAAGTGGAACTTGGGGCAGCAATACTCATGCCAGCAGCAACTGCACTACCAGCAGGGACAACATCATCTCCATCTATCAGTGAAGTAACAAATTGTGCTGTAAAAAACATTGACGGAGAAATCCCTTTACTGACATCAGCTATGCACTTCTGCATACTACCACACCCACGGCCAATTTTGCCACTGGCAGCAGTGTCATTGCCAGAAACAGCTTTTTTTGCATGTATCTTTGCAGGCATTTTGGGGGATCTCCAAGACAATTCTAAACAAATTTAGATTTACAAACTTTCAGTCTGAGCTGGTGGATGGGAAGCCAAAAAACAACAACTGCTGGCTTGCAGATGGAGATTGGGCACTAAACAGATGCAAACACACAGACAGATTAAGATTGTGCTGCGCACTCAAGAGATGCAGACACAAAGGCACAACAATACCTTAACCAGTGCTCACAAGTCACAAGTCCAAATCTGGAAAATAATACCTTTTGCAAGTTGGAGGGGGTGGGGCAATGTACTGCAGTAACAGTCCACTACCAAGATACCACAAAGTAGCACAAAATAATGCAGACAGATAGCAAGTTCACAGAGCTGCTATTACTATGTGGCACAACAAAATGAGTCTGATTTGATGGCACGTGTCGCACACACACTCACACATACACTACAGGTAATGTGCAGCAACTTTAAAACTTCAGTAATATAACCAAATCTTTTAAACAAAATGAAATCATGCACTGCACCACAACAATCAGCAAAAAGATGTCAAACATTATTGAAAATATTACTTTGTATACATGAACAAGTTATACAAGAAAAATATAACCAAAACAGAAAGACTGCCTTTCTCCCAGTTAATCTACCTCCATCACAGATACACCCCTCCCCAAGCACACTTCAAGTGTCTGTTAGTACACAGACTGAATGTTCTAAATTAACATTAAAAATGCACACACAGACAATAAACACTTCATGATGTGAGCACAAGAGGGTTTCCTACAATTGATGTACTACATTTTGAGAAAACAAAATGGCTCAAAATGGCTTTTTGAATGGTTTTTAGAGTATTTGAATTTCAGAGCTCTGCGAGCAAACTGTTTCCAGCTGCTACTACACACATACTACACAGGACTGAGGCTGTGCAGAACAATCTAAAGCCCATGTGACCTGCAAGCCCATGAATCACTGCAAAATTCTTCTTGGAGCTCACCAACAAAGCGAAGTGATGCATTAAAATTGGTGTAGAAGTGGTTGTGGAAAGGCAGAGTAACGCAAAGTCATTGTTCCCAATGGACTTTGTGATCCTAATTATAAGATGGAGTACTCCACTTCACATTGCAGATTACTTCGTGGATTCCACCTTAATATGCAAGTTGATTCACGTAGGGGATTTTGGCCACTTTGCCCACCTCTAGTGGCATGGTGATGGGGTCATTGATAGCACCGCCTATGCCAACGTTTTCATGGGTTGGTGGGAGGAGGTGTCCATCTATGATTCCATCTCCAGTCATTTTTGTTTAAAGATCATCCACTGGGGATGATACATCAGTGACATTATTATTGCCTGGTGTGGGATGCAATTGGAAGTGACCTGATTCATAGAACATGTTGATGACAATAAATGGAACCTCCTTTTTAATCACACCTGGGACCTTATGGTAACTCAGTTCTTAGACCTCACTTTATGAAGCACAACTGAGGGAGTGCTTCACACTGAGAATTTTGAAAGCCAACCTCTGGGAATATCTAACTCAGAGATGAAAGTGCTCATTCTAGACACGTGATCAAAGGGATCCCCACGGGAAGTTTCAGCACATGAACATAAACTGCTCAGATGATTATACTATCAAAACATGCAAATGATCTAAAAAGAAGATTCCTAGACAGAGGCTACAATTCCAACTTACTGGAGCAGTCACAACAGAAAGACACCAGTAGTAATAGAGAAGACTTAGTGGTCCCCAAAACCAAGGTTATCACAGAGATACAAGTTAACCTAGTATTACATTACAATGCCACTACTCTGTTATAGCAGGCATTGCAAAAACAAACACAGAAACATTCTTACAGTAGACCAGGACTTAAGGGACTCTGTGGGCACTTGTGCATGTGTACTGCATAGAAAAAACAGTGGCCTCAAGGATAGCTTAGTTAGGAGCCATTTTGTTGATATAACCTTTACATTATCACACTCCCGTCAGGTTTTACATGGTGAGTGCTTGGCTTCCACCACTGTGGAATTTACAATATTTGTGCATATGCCAAGTTGGTCATATTTTCATCAGTCCTACTAGTGGTTGTGCCTAGAGATAAGACACCTTCTCACTTGCTGCATGAATATATCTATGCTATCTGGTATTCTTATCCAACTCTATACATAGGCAGAACATTAGACTAATGAAAGACAGAATATAAGAACATGTCTAATCATCAGTAAGAAAGGTGACACATGCTTTATTAGAATTGACCAGATCCCTCCTAAATAGAGATATGTGAACAGGCTGAATGAACTACTCAAAAGGCAGAGTAGACTCATTTTCAACTTAGGGGCTCTCTCACTCAGTGGACTTAATGATAACCGGGATATTATTCCCTTAATGCAGTAACAATGTTGCCACTAACATGTAATTCCTGTGCTGTGGATGGCTCACTTCTTGTGATTTATGGATGAAATTTAATATATTATATTTTATACTATGTTTTCCTCATGTCTCCTTTAGATCAAGAGCAAGCCAGCCTGTTCAGGATGGACTGTGCCTCATTTGCTATATTTCTATTAGTATTATACCACTTGGTAAATTAATTTAGAGTCTATAAATTGATTTATATGTACAGCAAAGCTGTGTACATATATTTTTTCTGAATATTCAGCAGAATATTCAGTATTCAGCAGCCAAATATTCAGGTACTTGATATTCATTCCATTAAAAAAAAGTAAAAATTAAAAAAAGAATAAAGAAACAGCCACCTCCCTCCTCTGCCAGCCCAATACCAGGTAAAATCATGTAACTCCCATCCCTCCACCCTCTATAAAAAGCATAGTACCACCCTCCTCCCCCTCAGCATTCACAAGTTAATTTATTAAAGCATTTAAGTAGATCCCCTGTTGGGTGACTTACTGAAAACGCCCAATTTCATGGCTAAAGCACTATCTGCACTTAAAAAAATTATATAATTTAAGTTCCCCCTCCCCTTTTATAGCACCCGACTGTTGTCTCTCACCCAACAGGACCAAATTCTCAAATCTAAATCGAGAAAGTAACAGGCTCAGCCCTCCTTCCTCCATGGCCAGCTGCCTTCTCATGAATGAAAGCGCTTGTGTGTTTGCTATAGTAAAAGCAGCTGACCTCGTGATCGGCTGGTTTTACTATAGCAAGCGCATGAGCGCTTCATTCATGAGAAGGTGGCCGACCGTGGAGGAGGATAAGATGAGCCTGTCACCTTGTCAGTTTAGATTTGAGAATTTGGTGCTAGTGGATGGGTTGGAGACAAGGCTTGAGTGCTGTATGGGGGGAGTGGAGAACTTAAATGTAAATTATATTTTTTTAGGCACAATGAGAGCTTTACTTTAAGAAGGTGGCAAGCTGTGGTGGTGGGTGGGTTGAGCTGGTCGCTCAATGGGAAGTCTACTTAAACTCCTTAAAAAATGCAACTTGTGGGTGCTGGGGAGGTTGTATTGTGCTTTTAAAAGAGGGTGGGGGATGGCGGTTACATGAGAGGGAGGGTGCTGTTTTTTTTTTTCTTGTTTTTTGCATGTGGCTGAATAATTTCCTGAATATGAATAGTCTCCTATCCATGAAGGGCTGCCAAATATTCAGGAACCCTACTATTCCTGGTATTCAGGAAATAATATTCAGCCCCTGCACAGCCCTGTTGTACAGCACCATCCTTGTTTATTGTTGGTCAGCTCCTCTGTGAAAAGTATACCTTTACTGTTTTTACCATAATATTTCACTGTAGGGACACTATTTGTTATTTATTTTTCACAGTAAGTTTTGTAACTTTGTAAAAGCTGCCTGATCAATGTAAGGGATATTGCACCTTTAAGTTAACTCTATTTAAGCATTGAGATGTTGATGTGACCCCACCACCGGAGGAAGAACTGTAAGGTTCTAAGCGCTGGAGTAACGCATTGCTCTAACTTCATGTGGCCTTTGCATTTTCAATAAATCACTAGTAACAATGGCAACACTGCACTTTGTTGTCTTGGCACTCAATTTTTTTTGGTGCAGTTCATCCCCGAAGCTATCCACAGATCCACACTTTGTTTTCTTTGGAAATGCCACCTGTACAAAACAAAAATGAAGTTAAAACAAATATGCGGTCACATGTTGGTCAAAGGCCTGTGACCACCATCAGACAAGTTTTTGAATTGGACTGTCTATCAGCCCTTCCACCCTAGTATATGTGGCAGTCCCAATGGGGAAAGAATGGGTGTTGAACTCCTTCAGGTCCACCCTCATCATGGCCTTCCCTAGGATGTGGTGAAGCTGGAATGCTGCCAGTAGGGTGCATTTCCATGCCAAAAGAATGTGATCCCCCCCACCAGCCCCATTGGTTACAGATTCCTGAACCTAGGCATGAACGTCCCACTGGACTCTGGGGGGATAACTTCAGGCTGCACCCCAGTGATCCTGAGCTAACCTGTCTGTCTTGTTTCTACTCAGCTAGACAAACAACCCCTCCTGTGTCACTGACACATCATTATTGCCCAAGACTACCAGCAGCCTCAAAGACTTACTTGACTTTATCAATTCAGACACCAAAAAGGCCCTGAAAAATGCCACCAGAAATGTTTTGTGGCTCAAACCTGCTTTTGCTGATGATGAGCTCTTCCTCGGTAGTTCACCCCACACTTGCACCAGTAGGGCTGGACTAGCCATCCAATGCCTGTCCATCCATTTTGGAGTCCTTAGAGCACATCTGTCCCAGCATTTTGCAGAAGGATGGACACCCCCGCCATGTTCAATGGCCCACAACATTTGGAGGTCCATCATATCCCATTCCTGGCTGGTTCATTTTGCTTTCTCTGGCAAAACTCCTTGTCATACTCCAGCAATACATCCTTGGATTTGCTGGCATGAATGGCCATCACCCAACTACAATATGTCTGCAGGAAAGCTGCCTTCACCTGATTGACCTGAGTCAATATACCTGCAGAAAAAATGAATCCAGCCAACCAGTTCTCCCAGGTTCAGTGGATCTGAAACTTCCCTGTAACCTCTACCCCTTCATCCTCATCTTTCTTATCTTTCTCCTCTTGAGCTCTTTGTATCTATTCAGCAGCATGAATACATCCACGTACTCTGTAGGTGGATGTCCTTGCTGCACCATTGGCTGACCTTTTTTAACTCCTCCCTTCAGATGGGTTGGGTGCCTCAGGACTGAAGGATGGCTCATGTCATGCCTATCCATAAAAGCAGCTCACAGGAGGAGCCAGATAACTACAAGTCTATCAGCCTCACATCAGTGGTGGGCAAGATGATTGAGGCCATCTTGAAGGAAAGACTGGATAAGTTCCTGGGGACATGGGCTATCTGGACAACCATCAATATGGCTTCATTTGGGGCAGATCATGTCAGACGCAACTTGTAGAGTTCTATGATTGGGTAACAAAGCACTGGACCAGGGAAGGCCAGTGGATGTCATCTTTCTGGACTGCAGCAAGGTGTTTGACTCAGTGCCACACTCAGGGTTGTTGGGCAATCTCAGGAGAATGGAGGTGGAGAAAAGATGGTGGGATGGATATGGAGCTGGCTAACTGGGCGGTATCAGAGGGTGGTGGTCGGGGGTGAGGTATAATCTCCTAGAAGGGTCATTAGTGGGGTCCCACAGGGGTCAGTGTTAGGCCCACTCCAGTTTCATGCTTACATCTCAGACATCAGGTACAGTATCAGGAGTGAAATAAGCCTCTTCACTGATTACTTGAAGCTGGGGGTGGTGGTGGATGGGGAGGAGGGTAGAAGAGCCCAGCAGGGGGACCTGGAGATTCTTGTGAGGTGGTCACACACTTAGAAACTGAGGTTTAATGTCAATAAATGCAGTGTTCTCCACTTGGGGCTTAGGAAACCTGATCATGAGTACTTTTTGAGTGGGGAGAAACTTCAGGTTTTATGGGGTGGAAAAGGATCTTGGGGTGTTCATGATTGCCAGAATGAATAACACTGAACAGTGTAGGAGGGTGGCAGCTAAAATGAATAGAATGCTTGGGTGCATTGTCAGGGGGATAACCTCGAGGAGGCAGGAGGTACTTCTTCCTCTGCATAACTGCCTGGACAGACCACACCTGGAGGACTGCGTGCAGTTTTGGTGCCCATACTTAAAAAAGGACAGTGCCCTCCTGGAAAGGGCCCAGAGGAGGGCAACCAGGATGTTTTAGGGTCTGGGGGATAGATACTATAAGGAGAGACTTGAGGAGCTGAACATGTACTCCCTGGAGGAGAGGACAGATGGGGGATACGATCGAGGTCTTTAAATTTTTAAAAGGAGTGAACAGGGTCAGCCTTAACAGGATGTTCCAGCTAAGGGAGGAAGGGACCACCAAGGGGCATTCCATTAATTTGGTTGGCAGGAGGTTCAGGGGTGAGACTAGGAGATGTTACTTTACTGAGAGTGTGATGGCCCCATGGAATGCACTGCCTGTGGAACTGGTGGCTGTTGATACAGTGGGGGGGGGTCACTAGGAGTTGGGACAGATATAAGGGAAGGGTAAAGCTAAGGAATGCCAGAAATGGAGAAATAATTCTGGTGAGGGATGGGGATGGGTGATTACAGGGGGTTGGAGGTGCAGCAACATCTTGATCATGCGCTGCTATTTAAGCAGACTCGATAGACCTTTTGTCCTACTCTGCTGGCACCTTAGTAAGTTAGTATTCATCATTCACTATCTGTTGCAGCACTTTCTCAGGAAAGTGTGAACCCGAGACTTCCGGTTCTGCCCTCTTAAAAAAGGCTGCATAGTTTTGGTGCTTTCTCCCACCTTAGCATTTTAACCCTCCATCTGGCGCATATTTAATAGACTTTTGATAAAAGTTACAGTCTTACCAAAAGAAATGAGGGTCCTTAAATGATACTGGCTGACTTCTGTACACTTTTGTGGAAGATGGAGGAAACTGAGTAGTAATCCAATGACTATAGGCTAGAATGTGCCCTCTATATCCGGGCGTACTCTAGCCACTTGTCCGGTTTGTTGTGGGGAGTTCTGCACTTACCCCCCCCCCGCCATGGTGCATCAGATTGCAGTTAAGGGGAACCTATGCCATTGAACAAGACTGAATGTTCCAGTTAAGTTATAAACATTACAGGCCTTTATGGCTCTGAGAACAGGTTAAGTTATGAAAGAGATCAAACCAGAGACACACTAAACAGACATTGGAATGATTTCATTAAAAAACTTTTAGGCAGATGAAAAGCGCTGGCTCCCACATCAGCCCACTGCTGCAGGAGTTTTCATTTTAACAGACTGCGAGAACTAGGGAGCAACAGGACTTCAGTTAACTTCAGTTAACTAATGGAGTTAAGATGAGAAAGCAAATTTAGATGGAGATTTGACATAAAAGGCTTCTGTTTTTCAGCCTACAATAATAAGATGGAGATATATTTTGAAAGAGGTGGGAAAATGACTGTTTCGTATGGGAAGCTGGATTAGGATGGACATTACTCTTCCCTTACTTACTTACATTTTTTCCCTAATTCTAATTTATGTTGGGGACCAAACTGTTTTCCAGAGCACAGGACAAGTTTGTCATGGGAATTTCCTCCTCTCCTTGGTGGATTGTAAAGTGTTGTGCATTTCCCTTAGGAGAAGAAGAGAGGGTCTTATTTACCTCCCCTACCTTGGAAGTCCAAAACAGTCACCTAAAGTGGGAATGTCTGGTGGAAATCAAACAGATTGTAAATAGGTTAATGTTAAAGTTAGTTTGGGTTATTAGAGCACTGTTGCCCTTGTTTATAATAATATCAAATCAATGTGTTTGTTATGTAAATGCGGGGGTACAAATATTAAATTACAGGACAAGTTTTACAAATGTCTATCTAGGACCTTATGGGATTGATCCATTTAAACTTGAAGAGAAGAGATGATCTATTTTATACCAGATCTTGATATGACTATGGGAGGGACTTGGGCTGGATCCCCAATCTGAACCTTAGGCAGGAAGAAATGCATATTTGGGTTGCTGGGAAGGGTAGGGGAAAAGGAAGGAGAGAGGGAATATACAAAGCTTATTTGGTTGATTTAATGTAATTTTTTTCTTTTCTAATGAAGGGGAACCCTGTTAAAGTTATATAATTAAATACTGTATTAATGGTATAAACAATGCAGTCAAGAGGATGAGGCTCCTCCATTATAAATACGCCATCAAGGGTGGATTTAATATACCTACAAGAGACTCACCTGTCCCCTGGGGAACACTTAATGTTGTCTGCTGGAGGAAGATATACTATTGTGTCATCCTCTAGCAAGACAGGGAAGAGAAAAGAGGTGGCAATTATGATACCGTCTACCACCCTTTATGTGATGGAATCAGAATGGGTGGACCCTAATGGTTGCTTTGTAATAACACAAGGGCAAATGTATGGGACAGAGGTGACTCTTGCAAATGTTTATTTTCCCCTGGCTTCCCTGCCAAACTGCCTTATACATTTTTTTAATAAAATGGTGGAAATGCAAAGGGGAATCTAGATCCTGGGCAGGGACTTTTATGTGATACTATCCCCAACTTTAGACACCTCACACCCCCAGAGGCAGTGGATTACTGTCTCACAGAGATTACTCTAGGCACAGCTCCAAGTATTGGGACTGGTGGATGTGTGGTGACATTTTTTCCCCCTCTGGGGGGTTACAACTATTTCTCACATCAATGCCAAACCTCCTCTCATGTTGACTATTTCTTTGTGTCTATTGAACATGTTGACAGAGTGCGGAACATGGGTATGGGTGCTAGAATTATGTCAGATCATACCTTCCTTATACTGAAATTGGACTCAGGTAAAATAAACAAATCTACCTTGTGGTGTCTAAACCTTTCCCTACTCAAAGATGAGGAGTTTAGAACAATGATGGAGGGACAAATTCCTCAAATCATTCAAGATAACTTCTCCCTCGATACCTTACTGGCACTAACCTGGGATACCCTTAAGGCTGTGATCAGAGGGGAACTTATAGCCTATGCCTCTCTTAAGAGCAAACAATAAGAAGCCAGATATAACCAGCTACAGACACATCTGAGAGACTTACAGTAATCTAGGGGCCAGAGTAGGACCATCTTGGATGCAGAAATATGGAGGCTGAAGTCGGAAGTACAAGGTATATTGGACTTAAAGGTCCAAGCAGCCTTCCTGTACCTTAAGAAAGGAACTAAAACATATGAAACTACATTGACTGTGTATGTACCAAAAGATGCATGTTTTCTTATTTCTCAAAATTGTTTAATAGTGATACTACTACAAATGGTGCTAGGAGTATACCAAAATGGATTCAGTCTGATACATATAAACCGCTTACTTTTTTGATCAGTAATGTTGCTCAGGCTATTTCAAAACTTGCAAATAATAAAGCCCTAGGAGCAGACAAAATTCCTAGTGAAATTTATAAAGAGAATTAAAATTTCTGGATTCCCAATTTTGTTAATTTTTTTAATACTTGTTAAGAGAAAGGTTTATCCCCAACCCATGGTCAAAAATCATAATAGTTCCTATTCACAAAAAATATTTGTTTCAGTCCCTAATAAGTATCGTCCTATAAGTCTTATGGATATTGCTAGTAACATTTTCTCTGGTATCCTTTTAATTCAAAAATTCGCTAATTCACTAAAAAAAAAATACCATCAACAACTTAATCTGGTTGAAGGTCAATTGGCATTCATCTGTATCCCCCTCCCCTGGGTCATGCCTGAAAATAGGCAGGATTTGTCTAGTGCACTTACCCGGTCAACAAAAAATAAATAAAATAAAATGAATAAATTAAATTAAATTACAACATTGGGTGGATACAGCTAGCCCTCTTTCTAAATTTCAAGCCGGGTTTCATCAAGGTTTTTCAACATTGGATAATATATTTACACTAGTTCTTCTGCTGGAAAAATACACCTTGTACAGAAAAATGAAACTTTTTATATCATTTATAGACTTATTTGCTGTTTTTGATTCTGTAGTTAGGAAGTCTCTCTGGAAAATTCTTGAAATTTGAGGTCTTTCTCTTAGTTTGTTAATCCCTATATTTCTTCTTTACTTCAATACATTCACAGCAGTTAGATACAACCAACAGGGTAACGTATCAGACTATTTTCTGACAAACAAAGGGATTAAACAGAGTTGCCTTTTGGCACATTACTGTTTAACATTTATATTAATTCTTTATTACATTTTGATACGAATAGTTCTTTGGATTCACCAACAATTAAAAATCAATACGTACACATATTAGCATACGCAGATGATTTAATTATTTTGTCTCTATCCTCTAAAGGTTTACAGACAAAATGTTATCAGTTGATACATAAATGTAACAGACTGGAGCTGGGGATAAACCTAAATAAATCTAAAGTAATGGTTTTCAGGAATCAGTTACCAAAACTAAAGATATTCTATAATAAAATACGTATTGAAGTTGTAACATCATATAAATATCTCTGTATCATGCCTTATGCAAAAGGTACCTGGAATTTACATGTAAAGGAACAAGTAAACAAAGCTAAACATGTAGCCAAAGCACTACAGAGATTCAATATTAAGTATGGTGGTCATTTCGTAATCCCAGCCATTAAGGCAGAGGAAGCAAAAATCACTCTACTTCTTTTATATAGTGCAGAAATTTGGGGGGTTAAGCATCACTCACAACTGGAATTACCTTTATCATATTATTATAAAGTTATTCTTCAAGTACCTTCTTCTATCGCCAATTCTGTCATAACAGCAGAATTAGGCAGAATTTCTTTGGCATCTTTAACTGATTTAAGGTTAACATCTTATTGGCTTAGGATAATGAATAATCAAAAAAATCACTTTCCCCTAGCATGTTTAAAAGAAAAAGAAATATGGTATACCGAGTGCTTTCTTTCTCCATGGCTATAAGCTCTTTTACAAATTTTACAAAATACTAATTCCATGCATTTATGGAGAGATTACCAGGCTAACATAATGACACATTATACTTTATAGAGATAGACTTCAAAAGAAAATGTTCACATTCACACAATATGTGCAAATGGTTTAAGTTCATAACCAAAAACAAGCTCTTTGGTACAGTCAGTATAAAATTGATTCGAGTCTTGAAGACTACTTATTGTTCCCTCTAGCCCCAAATTTTCATAAGGTGATTACTTGGGCAAGATTTGGGTTAATCACTTCAAAATTGATTCATTTTAAAAGCCAATTGATGCAAGGAAATCTAAAAGAGACAAAATGCCCCTGTATTAATGGTTATATTGAGACACTGTCACATGTTATAATACAGTGCCCTTTATACAATCATCAACGCACAAAAATTTTGGAGGAATTTTTGATTATATATGCAGACTTGGCATATGATCCTGAATTTATTTTGATGCACCCCAAGACAGGGGAAGAAACTGAAATGATTGCCAAATTTCTAACATCTATAATAAGTTTAAAGAAAAAAAAACTCTCTCTAATAGAATCAGAAATGGGCAACTTAAAAATATTGAACCAGATATTCAGAAATGCACCAATGGCCAGCGCAAGTCTGGAGCAGCACAAATCTGATGCGCCATGATACAAGGAATGCCATATTCATAGGTTACACATGCCGAAATGCACTGGCAAAACATGGCTGAATATGGCAGATCTGCACCACGGCACAACCAAACATGCACCATGGTGCAACTAGACATGTGCCATGGTGCACAAAGATCAGCCACAGGCAATGGTGGGAGCACAACAGCAGAGCAACAGAGGGGGGCATGGCACAGGAAGAGACCCAGGGACAGTGCCAGGGAAGCACAGTGGCAGGCCACAGGAGGCCAACACCAGCAGGGCACACACAGGCACCCAAACACCTCCACCTCAGAACACAACAGTGGCACAGAAAGCAGGCAACAGGTAGCGCCAATGGAGGGCAACCGATAGAGACCCCCAGCTGCATGCTGTGCCCCCACCCACCCAGTCCCCATCAAGCCACACCCAGGACCATGCTGCAAAGTACACACATGCCACACACCCCAGACAGCCACCCCATGAGCATCCCAAGGCACAGACACCGACAAAGGGGCAGGACACCACCACCATGGGACACACAACAGCACCCAGCAGCGCACTGGAGATGCACAACCTGCACACAGATACATGCACACCACACAGACAGACACCACAACACTGCAGCATGGCTCATCATGCCAGCTGCAAAGCAGACACTGACACAGGCAGGTAAGTCAAAATAAGTGTAATGTAGAAAACTTTTTACAGCAGCAAGGGGTGGGAAAGGGTAGGAAAGTGAGGGAAGGGGACAGGGAACATGGACTGTACAGTGGGAAAGGGGATAGATGGGGAGGGACAGCATGGGAAATAGGGAAAAGCTGGGTCTGGATCTAAGGGAGGCCATGCCCTTCTGCCACCTGACACCTCTGTTGCTGCTGTTTGGCCAGCAACACCCAGTGCACCTGCTTGACCACCTCCATGGTTGTGGAAGTTATAAGGATGATCTTGCACAGCAGCTTACCATACAGGGGCAGTCTTGACCTCTTTTGGATACCTATGACAAAGGTCAGGACAGGTGATCAGTGCAGGGTCCCAAGGTACCATGCCCACCCACTGTGCACAATGGGCAGTGGGAACACACACCCCTGGAGTGGTGCCCAAGCCAATGGGGGGGTGGGCCAATGCCTGCCAGCAGCCCAGCATGCTATGACAGTACACAGAGGTGGGCACCACTGACCAATGGCCACCTGACTGTGCAGTGACAGTCAGAAGGCACTGGGCAACAGCAGCACCATAGCAACACCAGTGATGACAGGGCGCACACCCAACCCACCAACAGCTGGTACATGTGTGCAATGGCTGCCCCACGGTGGCATGCACAAGGCACAGTGCACAACACACAGCTGCCCTGGCACATGGTACAGGTGGCCACGGCTGCATCCACTCCCCCACCGACCACCCTGCAATGTACACAGGACCAAAACAGTGCCTACCTGCCCACAGTGGCCCCATTGGTGCCTGTTCCACTGCTGCACCACCACCACTGGGTCCTGCTGTGGCCTGCTGGGCTGGCCCTGGTGCTCCTGCCACCACTGCCCTGTGGCAATCTTCAGGTCCTGGGAATGGAACAAAGACAGATACACATCAGCAAATACCCATAGCATGTGCCCACCAACTCCACCCCTCTGCACAGCATGTGCCCCTGCTCGACATGTCCCGCAGGGCTGCAGCGCATTGCAAGATGTGGCTGGCAATGCCACACCACAATGCACATGATGACAGTGTAACCCTCTGTAGGGCATGCCAGGCAGCCAAGCCATCACCACAGTACAGCACTAGGGCACACATGCTGCATGGGATGACTTACCTGGCCATGGTACATCCCCTTAGTGGATGCATGCCTGCAGCTGTCTCAGGTGGTCCGGGTTCTGCCACATGAGTTCTTCATACCAGTGGTGGTATTGCTCCCCAGTTCTGGCCACCCCAACGTTCTGCACCAGGCTGTCAGCGATGCCCTGTCAGACATCAAATCCATGGCTGTTGCAGGGGCACCTGTCCAAACAGCCCTGGTGTATGTGGCTGCACACAGGCCACCAGATTGACCAATTCAATGTCAGACCAGTTACGGGCTCAGCAAACTCTCCACTGTGCCATTGTACTGACAGCAATGTGTGGGGACAAAATGGCATCCAGAAGCGCACATGTGTACAACATGCATGGGATGTATGCCTCATGTTGGCATGCACTGTCTCCACCAATCATACAATTCTGGAGATGAGTGACATGGGTGTGGCCTGACAGACATGTGTTGGTGGAGTCATAAAAGGTCAGAACATCAAAGTAGGGGTCAGGGGTCAATTGGCGCACTGTGTGCCAGTGCACAAGAGTAGCATTGGCACACAATGCACCACGGTCCTTATTGTGCAGTGGATACAAGGTGCACAATAGGTGATAACACACCACCTGACGCATGCGCACTGAGGTTCTGCACACTGCTCATGCCTGGACATTGCACAGTTACTTGCTCCAGAGCAATTGCATTGCACATGGAGCAAGTACACGATATTCAGCCAACACATGGAAATTAGCTCATCAGCCAATGCACGGTGCACTGTAGAAATTAGCATGTCAATATCATTGCACCAATGCTCATTTACATGCTTTGCTCTATAAAATCACTATGGACCAGCACAGGCCATGGACTGGTATTGCAAACATCTGAGGTAAATTGTACATGCTGCTGAGCCCAGCCAGCACAACAGGGCTGCTGCTGACTCTGACACACATGTCCATGTCCACAGGTAGCACTATGTCGGAGCATGAAGAGATTGAGGAGTGTGGGCCTGCTCGCAAACGCAGGCCCAACTGTACAAAGACAGAGGCAGATGCCCTGTTTGAGGCCTACCTAAACAGGGAGCCACTGCTGTGCAGTGCCACAGGCACACTACAGGCCAGGGTTGCGGTCTGGGTGGAGGTGGTGGCGTGTGTCAACCAGCAGCGCAGCCACTAGTGGTCTGTGCAGGAAGAAGGTGGGAACTGATAAGTGCCACATCAAGGAGAAGGTGGTGGTCATTCTTGCAGCCCAGAAAGCCACCAGAGCCTTCTAATGTGCCACAGCTCACTGTGCAGAAGGAACTGGTGGCAGCCACCATGTGCTGCAGCACTGTCGAGGGTGTGCCGGGTGGATGTGTTCAGATGGGTGTAACCCATCACTGCATGGTACGTATGTTGGACATACACAGAAGCAGTTGCCGGGGGGGGGATGGGGGTCAGAGCGATGGGGGCCTTGCATCACTGACACATCTGTTTTCTCTTTCAGCACCAGCACACCTGCATGCGGAGGATGGGGCACCAGCAGCAGCCATGAAGGCAGGCCCATCCCCGGAGGACCATCCATCCACCTCCATGGGCATCTGGGGGCCTGATCAGATGCAGCACACCACTGCTGTCCAGCCGGATGTCCTGGAGATGGGGTCAGACAAGGCCCTGGCTGTGTTTCTGCAGGATGCCAGCCATGGTGTCTTCTGCATGGAGACACAGATCGGGGCAGGGTCTGACACAGATGATGACCTGACCATGATACTGGACAGCATGGGTGATGTCATGGGGGAGACACTCATACCAGGTACCATCACAGGCAGCATGCCCAGTGCCCTGACAGCGGTGGGACATCTGCCCGCCACCACTGCAGGTGCTGCTGTGTGAACCGCCATGGCAGTGCCATGTGGTGGTGGTGGTGTGGCTCTGTAAGCACTGGGCAGTGTACAGGGGCCAGAAGGGCAGCAGCAGCAAGCAGCAGGAGCCATAGGGCAGACAGACGTGGGGTCTACTGCTGGGGTGCCTGATAGGAACCTACCCCATGGGGACCCCACTGTGCAGCATCCACCTGAGTGGGGGGCTGTGCAGCGTTGCCGTACACCACTGGAGGGTTGGCACCCCACCCAGGTTCCCCTGGTTGCTGATCCATTGGCAGAGCACATCCATTTGCTGCAGGCCTCTGTGGAGCAATAGGTGCTGCTGGTAGCTTGGGTGCGTGCACTGCATTTGGCTGAGCAGTGCAAGAGAGGCACTGTGCAGCTCCTGAAGGCTATACAACACTTGAGGGAGGACACAATCACTTCCCAAGACCGCATAGCCAATGCAATCATGGATGGCCCTGTACTGCTGGTTGCCACAGGGCATGGCCAGCCATCTCAAACACCATGTAGTGTACTGTCCACCCCAGAATCCCGGTGTCAAGTGACACCCTCCCTGTCAATGCCAGACACTGCTGTTGGCATCCCAGGCCAGCCTGGGGTGGGCCTGTTTTGGTGCCTACACACCCCTGCGCAGACCTGGTCACAGTCCCACAGTACAACCCTTAGGGAGCTGTTGTAAACACCCCCTGTGACCAATGTGCAGCCTGTGGCTGCTTATCATCCCTGGCATGTCTGCTCTCGTGGCTGCGGTGGCCATGGTTCCGTGTGGTGGACCTGATGTGCATGCCACCCTGACTGCAGTCTGCTACCACTGCCCTGTGCATGCTTGGGTGGTGTGTGTGTGTGTGAGCATACCACAGGTCTGAAGCCTGTGTGTCGCACCGCACCCTGCCCATGTGTGTGCCTGCCTGGCTGCTGGCCCGTGTGGCATGGGTGTGAGGAGAGCAGATCTGCACCTGTTGCACCTGTGCAACGGTGCAGTGCATCTGATCCTCGCCACATGCCAGTGCCTGGCATGTGTGTGTGTGTGTGTGTGTGTGTGTGTGTGTGAGTGTGAGTGTGTGTGTGTGTGTTGCTATTCACTGCAGTTGTGTGTGTGGCTGTGTGGCACTGTCACCCCCACCCCTGTACCACGCCTCTGTGTGTGCATGCCCATTGCCATGCATGTCCCTGCCTGTGTGCTGTACCTGTGTGTCTGGCCAGTGCGTGGGCGTGGCGTAACCTACCTGTGTGCACCATAGTGCTCCTGTGTGATGGTGTCCATGTGCTGGCATGCCACCCTCTGCAGCCGGGGCTCCCTCCACGCAGGGGGGCTGTCCACCACCCTCTGGCCCATTGCCCTTGTTGTCCCCACTAGTGTCCCCCTCATCAGCCTTGACAGCTATCCCACAGTCAATGGCTATGTTGTGCAGTATGCAGCAAGTCAGGAATAGGCCACAGGTTTTCAAGGGGCTGTACTGTTGGGCACAACTAGACCTGTCTAGGCAACAGAACTATGTCTTCAGCATCCCAAATACATGCTCAATGATGTTCCACATGCTGGCGTGCACCTCACTGTACCAGTCCTCTGCTGGGGATGACGGGAGCTGATTGGGGATGAGCAGCCAGAACCTGAGTGGATAGCACTGTCACCTGTGTGGATAATGACATGGTTAGCCCTCTGTCCACCATTACTGTGCCCCTTGCCTATCCCTGGTGCCCTTGCCAGTGCAACCACCCTGCCCTCCACATCCCATGCCCTACTCTGCTCGGCACCCCTTGCCCATCCCATACTCACCCACTAAGTGACCTGTGGGGATGTCTCCATGCTCGAACCTGTGTCACAGTGTACAGCTGTGCCAGATGAATGCATCATGTGCACTCTCAAGGTGTGTGGCACAGAAATTGGTGATGCACCCCTTGGCATCACACACCACCTGGCAGTTCACACTAGGGAACCCCTTCTGGTTCATGTAGGCCACACCCTCAGTGACAGGTGGCATGTGGATGCACATGTGGATGCAGTCAATCGCCCCAAGCATGCCAGGCATGTGTACTACCATGTGGAAGTCCTGCATGGTTGATTCATGCTCCACCTGTGTGCTGGGGAAATGGATGTATGCTGAAGCATGTGGCAGCAGGTTGTTCAGGAACTGTGTGAGGGGGCCGGATGTGGCTGACTGGGTTATGGCTGTAGTGTCCCCTGTTGGTCTCTGGAAGGTGCCCGTTGTGAGCAGGTACATGATTGCTGTCATCTTTGTCTCCCCAGACATTGCATGGCTCCATCTTGTTGGTGCCTGCATCTGTCTCACTGCACAGCTCACAGAGCTGCCTCAGAATGGCCCTGTTCAGGTGATACTGGCCCAAAATCTCTGTATCATTGTAATTCTTGAAGGTGGTGTGGGTACGGTACCACCTGTTCTGAGCATACTGCCGATGGGGCCTTCCATGGCCACGTCGCTGTTCCTCCTGCCTCCTCACACACCTCATTACGTCCTCCATTAGGAAGGGTGCACTGGTCATGGCCCCTGATGTCCTGTCTGCCCCTGGACTTCTGGCTGCTGTGGGCTGTATGCCACCCTGGTGCACTGAGTGGCACTATTCCTGCCTCCCCCTCTCATTCTCTCTCCACCCCTGGCTTACTCTCCACTGCCACCTCTGTCCCACACCCCTGTGGCTGCCTGTGCCAGTCACTCTGTCCCTCATTGGCTCTGTCTCCCTTGCTCTGTTTCTTTTTCTGTCTCTCCTCTTTCTCTTGCCACTCTCTCTCTCTCTCCCTTTCCCCTGGTGCAAGTGCTGTCTGTGTGCTTGTGCCCTGTATTTATAGGCTCAAGTCTACTTGACACATCCAGGGTTTGCTCTGCACTTGTGCCATGCTCCCACAGTTGAATATCACACTGCGCTGCATTATCATGGGTATGCTCCCTGCTCTTGCACATGCAATCATAATAGTCGCACATTGGCACAATGGGGCTTGGGCCACGCAATGGCTCCTGCTGAATATCGCTCCTTGGCACAAGTCCACACTTGTGCCGGCGTAACTCAGTTGTGCCATTTGCAACTGCTTTGAATATCCCAGCCATTGTCTAATTAAAAGGGCTATCTAGATGATCCTATTTGCACTTTAAGATCATGTTGATTCTCTCATTTTTCCCAGAAATGTATACTGTATTAGTGCTTTTTAAACAATGTAGACAAAATAATTAAAACATATTTATGTCTTGCTATGTATTTAACTTAAGATTTTTGTAATGTCCAAAATTTTTATAGTTCTTGGAAGAACAATAAACTTAAAACTTAAAAAAAAAAAAAGAAATTTCACTATGAAGATGGCCCTAGAGGGACTAGAGCTTTAGCTAAATGGGTCAGGGGGTTCCGGCAGGCAGCCTGCCTCACAAAGATAAAAAGCCCTAGGAGGAGTGAAATGGTTCAGATCACAGCAGATATACTGCAGGTTTTTCAGCAGTTCTATAAAGATTTGTATACAGACCCATCGCCACCTTCTGACCCTTTGATACAGATCTTTTTGTCTCCCTTCATAATACCAAAGCTTTCCCAGTCTCACCAAGAGTCCCTACTCTGCCCAGTCATAGCAGAAGAGATTACGGTAGTATCAACTAAAGTTAAGACACTGAAATGCCTGGGTCCAGATGGGTTCCACATGGGGTGGTACAAAACATTTTTGCCCCATCTCTTACCACTCATGAGAGGGGCTTTTCAGGAAGTACAGGAGGGTGACCCCCCCCCCCGGCCTCCTGGGCTTATGCAGTGATTTCTGCTATTCCAAAGCCAGGGAAAGACCCTTAATGCCAGAATCATATAGGCCAATCTCCATCTTAAACTGCTATTATAAAATATATATGGCATTATGAGCCCGCCAGTCAGAAAATATTCTGCCCAGGGTGATTCATATGTATCAAGCTGGTTTCTTTAAGATGAGGCAGACCTCAGATAACACTCAGAGAACTGTACATCTTATGGATTGTGCCTCCAGACACTTCCTCCCAGCCACCTTTGTAAGTCTTGATGCTTTCAAGGCTTTTGAAAGGGTGAGATGGAACTTTCTGTGGAAGGGTCTGGCTTCCTTTGGATTCCTGGCAGAGTTTATTACTTAGTTAGGTAATATATACGCTTCCCCTAAGGCATATGTTAGAATAAATAGCAATGTCTTAGCCCCTTTGCTTTTGGAAAGAGGCACACACCAGGGCTGTCCTCTCTTCCCCCTTTATTTTTGCTATTTATATTGAACCGCTGGCAATTGCCATCAGAAATTCAAGGGAGCTGCAGGGAATTCAGGTAGGGGACAAAAGTTATAAATTAGAACTATATGCAGACAATATACTACTATCATTTCTGGAACCTGAAAGGTTGCTCCCAGCAGTCTGGAAGGTACTAGGGGAATACGCTCAGGTTTCAGGATACGAAATAAACTCGTCCAAGACAGAAGTCCTGACATTGAATTTCTCTCCCACCCCAGCCTTATGGGCACTTCTCCCTTTTAAATGGTATGGCATGAAAATAAAATATTAAGGCATCAACCTTCCCCAAAAGCTTTAAAATGTATGCCTCATAAACTACAAACCCCTTACACAAACATTAGAAGCAGATCTCCATTATTGGACACAGTTACGTCTCCCTTTCTATTCTAGAATAGACCTTATAATGATGAATATACTACCTAGATTGCTCTATTTATTCCAAACAATCCCAGTCATCCCCTCACTCCCATATTTCTCATCTTGGAATAAACATTTAACAAGATTTGTATGGGCAGGAAGCAAACCCCGTATTAGATGATCCATACTTCAACTCCCAAAAGACAGGGGGTATTGAACCTCCCTAATCTACTACATTATGCATATGCAGTTGTGCTGAATCAAATTATGGGTTGGCTTAATCCTTCATATGAAGCACCTTGGAAGCATATAGAGATTTCAATTAATAAGCTACAAGATGCTGCTCGAGTAGTATTTGCACCTATGCACATTTCACATTTAAAGTAATATTACACAGGGGACCAATACAATTTACAAACTTTGTATAAAACAAGAGCAGCTCGAGAACTGACACATCTGCTATATTTTTTTTAAGACTGCTTCAGTCTGAGGCTGAATTGTTACCTGCCTGGATTGATCTTACTTTCCAGAGGTGGCACCAGGAAGGTATGTCTTTTATTTTCCAATTTTTAGATGCCCTGGGGTTGGTCCCCTTTACACAATTACAGGAAGTCTGTGATTTAACTAATAGAGAATACTTCAGATATCTGCAAGTACAAACTTTCCTAATACATAAAGGCCCACAGAGAAGTTGCCTTCCTAATCCCCTCCCTCTACTGGTAAATATGTTCATGACCACCCTACTGGGACACACATGGCAACATATTATTGGGCTGCTTTACAGTGGACTAAAGGAATTCTTGATGGACACCACTAAGGGAATCTTGAGGCCTGGAATAGGGAATTGCCTGATCTGGTGTCAGAAGAAACTTGGATTAAGTATGCCTGATCTTCCTAGGGAATTTCACTGGCCCCATACTGGCATGAATTCACCTGGAAGGCACATAGTATATATTTTAACATGCCAGCTAAACTTTCAAAAATTCCTCACTGGTCCAGTAGGCCACTACTGGAGACAGTGTAGAGAAACTAGAACTGAACATGTCCATGTGTTTTGGTCATGCCAGGTCTTAAGACACTTTTGGCAGGAGATAGCTGATTCTTAGGTGGAATCTGTGGGAGAGGAGGCAGTTCTTACCCCAGAGTTTGTTCTTCTCTCGGCCCCCCCGAATACCTTCATGTACAAAAGGGCTTGCTCCTCCTTACTTATATGCTGGCAGATAAGAAAGTGATTACTCACTTGTGGAGGCAGAATAGACCACCTACTGTACAAGACTGGTATAAAATAATGGCAAAACTATACTTTATGGAATGCCTCATTGCCAGATGTAACAATAGATATGAACAATTTGAAATCCAATGGAGCAAATGGATTTTCTACATTTCAAACTGGGACCCTTCATTTGTCCTGTAAAGGGAGGTGGAGATTTGGGGGAGGAAGAGAGGGAGTTGGTGGAGCCTGACCCTGATCCTAGATTTAGAATGATAAAGAAGAAGGTTGATATTTTATCTCTCCTGAAATATATTGTACCAGATTTGCTTACTTACATAGAAGGCATACAAATGCAACTCAGATTTTATAAGACCATATATGTATATGAATATGTATTTCTAAGATGTTCATATTGTGCACCAAATACATTGTATTGGTTTAAACTTTTAATAAAAAGAAAGTTTAAAAAAAAAAGAAAAGTGTGAACCCACCAGCTTCCTCAAGCTCATGTAACAATCATAAGTTGTGAGCCAGCTTGCTGCACCTGGGCCTGAGTTGTGGGTGTGACCACTGTGCCCTGATACAGACACGGTACTGTCTCCATCTGCTGTGGATCCACCTGCTTATGTTCCTGAGCCGCTATAAAGTACAGTATTTTGCCAAGCTTTTGCACAAGGATTGAAAGACCTGCCAAGTGCACCACAGACTGAAGGAGGGCCAGGAGCACTAGGGATTGACCACTGGACTGCGGGGTTTCCAAAGGGGGTAGATCCACTGGTCCCAGTACAATAGGTAGGGCCAGAGCCTGGGATGGGACCACCAGTTGCAGTGGTGCAGCTGGTGGTCTTGAAGAAGGGGGAACTCCTTCTGATCTGGGGATCCTGCTGGCCTTGGAGGATTGACTATGTCCTCACACCTGCAGGAGCAGAAGCCTCTTCCCCTGACCCTATGCAGATGCTTGGGTTCTGAGTCATCCCTCAGGGAGGGAACTTCTAACATACACCTCAAAAGATGACTCCATTCCTCAATGCTCAAATTCTCTAAGTCATGCCTACCTGGCAGAGGATTTTCTAGTGCAGCAGTCACCTGCAAGGGTTTTCACATCCTCCCTTCTTTTGCCAGGGCCTCTGGTGGAGGGATCACTGGTGTTGCTGGTGTGTCAGGCTGAGACTGCAGGGCCAATCAAGCTAGGACATCTGCTTGGCCTGTGCTATCCAGTTTCTGGAACATCTCCCTCCATCACATGTACAGAGGCCACTGACTGATGATTGATATCAGCTCCAGACATTTCCCCTTGTTTGGCATTCTAGACCACCATAAACTGCAAAAACACAATAGAAAAAACACAGGACATAAAAATTGTGTCTGCAGTATTAGGTTTTTCTGCCACAGCACCACAGGTTTGCACTGTGAGGAAAACATGGGCTGTACTCATATGGAATATAAACTATATCACTCTCATTTTATTTTCCTCTTTTTTTTTATATTTTAAACCCTGGGTCATGGGGAGAGGGTCTTACCATGGCACTCGACTTCTCACCAATGCTGTCCCACACCACAAGGGATATCCTCACTTTAGGTTTATCACTTTATGCTAAATATCTTTAGTTAACCACAATTTAAAAACTCCACTGCTAAGTGGCTAGGTCACTCACAAACAGAGCCTCCCTAGCTTGGACTTCTGCTGGTAGGATTACCAGCAATTTTTGGTTAAAATTTTTTAGTAAATGGGGGGCAGGCTACACAATACACATACTTTTATAGAATGCCTTTTTTCTGTTCATACAGCACAGTGATTTGAACTCCCTGAATATTTAATCTGGGCACTATTACCTCTGTTTATGTGGCTAATGCTAACCACATTTTCTTCAATGCACTGCCTGATTTCACTCTAATTTTATTTATTTATTTATTAGCTTTTGATGATCGGGTAAGTGCATTAGGCAATAGACCTGCCTATTTTCAGACGTGATCTGGGAGAGTACAACATACAGTAATAACAAACCACTCAGGTACATAAATACAGTCTTATAATATTTATAACAGATATCCTCACAGGGATTGACAGGTATTATACATCAAGCAGGACTATCCATGCAGGGATGAGCTAGGCAGGTTAACAAAATCTAGGAGATATATAAGGAGGTCGGCAAAACCAAAAGTCAAGCAGTTAGGACAGCAAGGTTATGTACAGTCACAAGTCTCAAGTGCTAAAAGGTGAGAGAAAAGTGCAATTTTGAAGAAGGAGTGGGATAAGGTGGGCTTTAAACTTGAGGGAAGGGTGTTCCAAAATTTGGGGGCCAAGTGAGCGAATGCTTGCTCACCCATTTTTGTTGAGCAGCATGGGACAGAGAGCAATGAAGAATTTCAGGACCTTGGAGGGTGGGAGTGAAGCACAGGGTTAAACATAACTCCAAGAGAATTATGGTGGGGGGTTCTGATCATGGCATCAATGAAACAACTCAGTGAGTAGAGGTGATGGGATTTGGGAAACAGCCATTGCAGGGCACAGTAGAGAAGGCAATGGTGAATGAGGCATGGGGACGATAAGGCAAACCTACAAATGTTGTTATAAGTGGTGTCCCACTTTCAGAGAGTACCAGCAGTAGCATGGGAAAGGAAAGGAAGAGCATAAAGAAGCCTCAGGAGTAGGACACCTCTAGCCATAAAGATCCTGGCTGCAGGGGTTAAGGAGTGGCACACACGGTAGGCCACCCCGGTCCTCATGTTAACAGATCTGCATGCCTCATTTATGTGAGAAGAGACCTCAAGTGCAGGATCCAGCACCACCCCAAGGTACTTAAAGGAGCCTGTGGTCAGGACAGCTGACCCATCATGACACAGCACATGAAGCTTGGGGGACAAGGTCTGGACTTTTCTAGTAGACCCAAAGAGCATGGCCTGAGTTTTAGGAAGGCTGAGGATTAGGGAGTTAAGGGAGAACCAGGTCTGAAGCTGTTGGAAAGCTGATGACAGATAATCATTAAGTTCAGCGATGGAACAAGAGGCAGTATAAAGCACTAAGTTATCAGCATACATGATGGAGCTACAGTAGGGTATGGAAGTTGGAATATCATTATCAAAGATAGAGAAGAGTAGGGGACCACAAATGGAACTTTGCTGGATGCCACTGGAGATAGGAGCAGGAGAAGAGAGAACCTTGCAGAAGGAGACTGATTGGGAATGGTTTTCAAGGTAGCTGCTGAATCAGCCTTGGGCAGATTCTGAGGCACTGAGAGAATGCAGCTTATCTAAGAGCAGGGGGTGACTCACCAAGCTGAACCAGTAAGTAGGCCTTTATCCATGTAGGTCTTAACCTCACTGGTAAAAAAAGGTGAGAGCAGTGGTGGTGCTATGTCCAGCCCTGAACCCGTTTTGAACAGGGGACTGAAGGTTGAAGTTAAGTAAATGAGCAGAGAGCTGGCAGTGGATAAGTTTCTCCAATAACTTGCTGAGAGTAGGAAGTAATGCAATGGAACGATAGTTAGATAGGATTCTGGGGTCCCCTTTCTTGAACACTGGAATAATCCTGGTGGATTTACAGGCTGAGGGCACTGTGGAGGTGCTGATGGATAGGTTAAAAAGCCAAGTAACAGGAGTGGCTCAGTCTACCAATGCAAAACACATCGCCATTGAGTATTTTGTATTGAAAAATGCTATTCAAACTGATCCTCATCAATTTTTAGCTTGATTCCATGTATGCAATGAATTATTTGGAATCTTAGTAGTTTATGCTCAGCCTATCCACTAATACTCTGCAGAAAGTTCCTTTTGTTCTGCTAGCAAATAGAGAACTACACAGTAACTAATCATATTGCTGGATCTGCATCTCAAATTACACAATCAAATCATATTGTGTAACCAATTCTAAATCCTCATTTACATGAGTCTCCCATTGGCTACATTCCTTACATAGACAATGTACAAAGGGCTGAAATCCTAAAACTATATGAATTTTGCCAAGAGAAAAAAAAAGTTGTTCTGCCCCCCCCCCAGACATTATGGTGTAATACTTCATGGCTCCAGACCATAGATGCAAACCAAGCAGGTAGGGAACTTGAGGCCTAGCAGCCACATATAAGAGACAATAGCCTGTCATTTAAGCAACCCCTCCCCAGACAAGGCACATGCCCATAGGCCAATTCAGTTTGGTTGTCAACTCCACAAAATGCAAGACAGTACTGAAACATTTTAAACATTTACTAAAAATACTACGAGTCTTATGTACCCTTTTAAATCCTAGAATTCAACCCTCCACATAACAGCATGCGCAGTGTTGCAAATTAAACCAAAACAACATTTTTTCCAATAATAGATCCCGTGTTTTAAGTTTAGAACTCTACAAAAAGTAGAAAGCAACATTTTGCCGGTCACAGATCCTATATTTCCCACGTAGTCCTCTAATACCAAAAGCATGCAAAAAATGTTGCCAGTTACAGGTCTTACATTTCTAGCTATCTCTTTAACAAAAATGTGTGCACAAAATGTTGCCAGTTACACAGTCTATATTTTTAGTTGTGGCATCTACTCAAAAGTATATTCATTTTTTTATTACAGATTCTATATTTCCAGCAAGAGGACACATGGCCATAAATTTAAATACACTGAAATTGTGAGCCAAACTAGGATAACTTTATGTGACACCAAACCTATGGAGATGTGGAAGCACATTGCAGGACAAAGACAGCTTAAACTAAGAAGAAGGGCAGTTTCATGGCTAACTAAATGGAGGAGGGCATCATGCTCAGCAGCTCCAAACCAGAAAAACCTGTAACAGGCAACTAGAAACAACACTAATTAAATACATGACTTGTAAGAATATGTAGTGGGAAACCCCCAACTCTACTTGAAGTTGAAATGATCTAGCCAGTTAAAAATCTGCCTCATGAATCAGTCCCCCACCATCAACTCAGTCACTGCATCAAACCCTCACACATTTTTTTTTATTTTAATTTACACAGCCAACACAAACAAAAGTTATACCTGCCCCCAGGAGATAGCTTACTTGCTGAGAGTAAATCCAGCCCAGCCTAATAGTCAAACAAATATACACTTCCTAAAGTGTTCCAAAGGCCTAGTTGCTGTTGCTGCTGGAGGGGTATTCTGACAGGACTAGACAAGCAAAGGGAAGGAGCACAGCTGTGCTTCTCATTATATAAGCCTTTGCTCCTCCCTTCCAACTACAAGCCCCTAATCCCAAGGGAACTCATATCTGCCTATCTGGCTCTGCCTCTAGTGGGCATCTAACTTAGACCCTGGAGTCAGTTGAAAAAACAATTATGACTGACTTACCACAAATTATGACTGATTTTTTCAATGAGTTTGACATTTCTGACTTCAACTAACTGAAGAAAATCCAACCACTTTTTTCAACTTTCACCATTGCTGAATTTTATTATGTAGTAGTTTGTCATACTTTTTTAACTTTGTATCTTTTTTTATTAAAATTTTGACTATAAAAGTTAATAAAATGTATGGAAAAGTCCTCCTCCCCAAAATCAATGGGGCACGCACACACACAGCCTTCACCTTCTTATATCACAAAATGGGGCTGCATGTGCCTATGTGGGGGCATGTTGGTGGGCTAAGGTCAGGAAGCAACTCAGTTTTTAGTATTTGGGATTTAGCAGCATTATAACATCATAAATGGTCAGAAACAAAAGGAATTCTTTATTCCCCTCAACTCTGGGGCAGGTGAGGTATTGCATATGTTGGAGGGAGCAGCAACTAGTCAGCAGCAGCTAAGAAGCTGGCTGCTCTTTAAAATGCAAATACAAAGTGCAGTGAAGCAAATCTATACACAGTAGGGACCCACTAAAGCACAAAAACCAGTCAAAACAACAACAAAATATACTAAGCCCCTGAAAGTATCAAGTTGAAGCAGGGCAGTAAAACAGTATACAGTATAGAAAAATAAGCAGCAGTAATACTAGTTACTTAGAAAAAGAACTGTCAGTCTAAAATACTGTATAGGTAGGGCCTCTTAAACACACCACAGAAGCTAGAAGGTACCCTTTTGCAAATATAGCTAACCATCAATATATGTTAGTTTACTAGTAGTCGTAGAATCTGTGAGACTAAAAACAGTTTATGGGAGGACCCCTAGAAATACCTCCTGTATGGTATACTGGTATGCCACCCTTATGGTGACACCAACCTAGCGAAATACATACCTGTCGGCAAAATCTACACTTTGCCAACAGGTCACTGTCTTGGTGTGTCTGAGACAGGGGCATGCTGCCTCCAGGTCATGCACCCCTGCCCCAAATCAACTCCGACTGGAGTTGAGAATCCAAATGATGGGGGGTTGGGGGCAGAGCACCCCACATGGGAGGTTGGGGGGCTAACAGCCCCAATAAAAAACAGGACCTGGAGACACACAGGAATCATGTAGACCACAACTTGCAGTCGACCGGATTCCTGTCGCCATAATGCCGGCCGACATAGAGAATGTTGAACTGGCATGGTAGAGCCAGGTATACCTGAACTGAGATGTATCCATAGCTTAAATTTAAAGCTAAAAAATTCATGCATTTAAAAAAAAACATTTTCTGACACAGTTTCTGAACTTGTTTTGGCTTTCAGCATGTACACTAATGTGTTTTTTTTAATTTTATTCATCTTGCCGTGAGGACTTTAATATTTAGTCTATCTAATTCCTACAGTGGCAATCAACAAACATTTTGTCCATGGGACCAGACCACCCATGCTGCATGCTCTGGCCTTCTATACATCTGGGAACTCACCAACTGACCACCTGCACCTGGCCTACTCCATGACCTCGTGGGGCATCTGACTTATTCACAATGCCACCACAGTCAGAGAGAGTCCAGACGAGCTGCCAGCAGTAGATCAATGGTGATCGATCACCTTGGCTTTTGAAGTTCATCCCCTGTGCCCCCAAGCCCTCAACCAGCCAGACAAGCCAGCCCAGCATGCAGCAGACACACAAACTGAGTAGTCTGTGAGAGACCATCCTCTTCCTTCCTACAGCGCACTGCCCAGCCCTGGCGGGCCTTGCATATACATCCCATACAGTATCTTGCTCACTGTAGCAGCCTGTTGCCAATTCAGTCAAGTGTTGGGTGATGATTCGGCAGTGGTGGTGGGTGACTCCATGGGTCAGGTTGCCACTGCTGCTCTACTCAGTGGTGGCGCTGGTGTTTTTTGGAGCTGTGTGCTCCCTCCTCTCAACAAGCGCAGTCGGTCCCCAACTCAGACCCACATCCCCACTCCGGCACTCCACGCAGTGGAACTAGTGCACCTACCACTCATTCTCCTTGCCAACTCTGAAAACCTGACTGAGGCTAAGTGAGAGTCACCCAACGGGCCCAGCCGATAGGATCACGGGCTGATCCTGACTATGACCAGACCACTGACTTGCTGCCTTCACACGATTGCTGCTTGACTTTGCTGGAGGACTGACTGGGACCTGCACAGCCACACACTAGTCTCTCTCTGGGCACCGGACACATCAGGACAGTGGACACAGCTAACTTATTTTTAAATTAATGGCCAAACAACCAAACTTCATCAGTGCAGAAAACGCTGCTTGCTCTGTTGCCCACTCACCAACACAGATGCCTCTTCTCCTGACAGTCTCCTCTCCTACCAAGGCATGCCTTCCCTGCCATCTCATGCAGCCACTCACAGACACTCTCAAGCTCCTGGCTCCTCCTTCTATCTCTCCTAATTGGTGGATGTTTCATGTCCAGGAGCCAGGGGTGCATTTTATTGGCTGTAAGGCTGGGTGCTGGTGGTTGAGGACTGTTAGATATTCACGCCCCCCCGGCCCCATCCTAACCCAGAAAGAAAAAAAGAGAAAACACACTGCAGTGCACCACAAAAACAAACCTAGATGGGTCACGGAATCATCAACTGCAATGGATATCAACTCCACTATTTTATGACTACAATCCAATGCAATTGCAACTGATTGCAACTGCACTGAATTGCAACTGACTATTTCAACTGCTGATGACTGCTCCGGGGTCTAATCTAACTACCCAACCCTACCTGCTGGCTCATGTGTCAGTAGGAGCAGTGACCTCAGACAAACCTGCACCTGCCGTAATCCTTTGTAGGCTCTCTAAATATCTTAGTTATCATTCTGTTGACACTTTAGGTTTTCTATGTGATTATCTTTTAAATACATATCAGATAGCCATTAACTGCTGGGCATATGCACAAGATCTATATACATAAGTAGTTACACTTGTCTGAACTAATTTTATAATGTCAAAAATAATAATGTAGTAGATAAACAATAGATCTGCTCTTACAGGTTGTGATAGCTATTGAACATGTAGTTACACTTGTAAGGACAAATTGCATAAAGCCAGAAGAGATGTAGTTGTTGCACACTAGAGTAACTGCTACACTTTGCAGCAGCTATGACATCTGTACTCACACTTGTCAGAATAAACTGATTAGTGCCAAAAGTGAGTCAGTAGTAGCTGCACATATAACTATTCATATATTTTATTTAGCTTTTGTTAACCGGGTAGGTACACTAGACAATACATTTGCCAATTTTCAGGTACGACCCGGGAGTGTACAGGAAATACAAGTTAAAGCACATTGGACAACACAGGTACAGAAACAATCAGTTTACAGAGTCAGAGCACACATTACATGATCAAGTGGTTACTCGCAGTAGGGTTGCGTTAAGAACTGAGCAGTGCAGTGCATAACATTAGAGGTACAATAAATACTATTATATATACAACTGCAGGACCTTCAGAAGAAGGACCCCCCCCCCAGTGCTGATTATGTACAACTGTTGGACCCTGGGAAAGTGGTGTCATGGACAGGGCCATGCCCAGCCTGAGTCAGGGTGGAGGCAATACATACCAAGTCACACCCCAGTGCCAGAGTCAGAAGAAATCATGGAGGCTTGGCACAACCACACACAGAGGAAAGCTTCAGGTGGTTCCATAGGGAGGATCTGAGGCAACCATGTGAGGGAGAGGAGCAGATCAGGGCAGAAAGCGAGTTCCACAGCTTAGGTGCGCTTGAGGGAAAGTCTCTGTCATCCATTTGAGTTCGAGTGGTCAGTATCTTAAGGACAATGAGCCCAGGGACCTGAGAGAATAGTGAGAGGAGACAGCCGGTACAAGGAGTGCTGCCAACCCGGGGGGGGGGTGCCAGTCCCAGCACAAAGTCTAAGCAATGAGAGGGAGAGAGCCAATTCAGCTTGCTGTACAGGTCGCAGTGATGGGAGAGACGAGGGGCAGCAAGAGCAAAGTGACAAATATTATTATATGATACGGTCCATCTAGAAAGGTGTGCTTTGGCAGTGTGAGCAAACAGAAAGCTTCCGTAGGAGAGAGAGGGGAGGATCATGCCACAAGCCAGTGCAAGTGAAGCTGCAGGGGTGAGGTTGCTCTTTGCTCTGCAAGCCATACCTAGTTTACAATTGACAGTTTTGCAAACATTCTGGATATGATGCCCATGGTCGAGCTGTGGGTTGAGTGTTACACCAAGGTATTTGAAGGTGCTAGTGACAAGGACTGGAACGTCATCAAGTCTAGTGATGCACAATGGAGCATGGGAGGCCTTAATCTTGGCCAGTGACCCAAACAGCATGGCATGAGTTTTTTTAAGGTTGAGAACCGGCTTATGGGACACAATCCAGGATTGGATGCTCCCGAAATCCTCACTCAGATGACAGTTGATGTCCCCAGTATCTTGAGAATGACTGAGGATGACCAGATTGTCTGCATACAGGGTGGATCTGCAGTGGACAGTGGTAGAGGGTAGGGCATTGAAAAAGATGGAGAAGAGCAGGGGACCCAGGACTGAACCCTGTTGCACTCCTGAGGATATGGTAGTAGTCCCCGAGAGCACCTTGCTGAAACTGACCAGCTGTTGTCTACCTTATAGGTAACTGGAGAACCACCAAAGGACCTGGGAGGACAGACCAAGGGACCCAAGCTGAGAGCAAAGCATGGAATGATCAACAAGGTCAAAGGCCTTGGAGAGGTCAATAAAGACAGCACCAGAGAGTTTCCCCTGGTCCATAGCTGTTCTTATTCCAGAGGTGACAGAGACTAGGGCAGAGGATGTGCTATGCCCTTTCCTAAAGCCATGCTGCACTGGAGACAGCAGCTTGTGACAGTGGATATACTCTGAAAGCTGCACAGCTACTACTTTCTCAAGTAGTTTGCTGACTGTGGATAATATGGCTATAGGACGGTAGATGTCTATAACTTTAGGATTGCCCTGCTTAAGGATGGGGACCACCCTGGATACCTTCCATATGTCAGGGATGATTCCAGAAGTGAGGGGCAGGTTGAAAATATGAGCCAACATTCTGGCAATATAGGTGGCACCAAGACGAAGGAGCTTGGTCTCCAAGCCATCGTGGCCAGCACTGGAGTGGGGGGAGAGACCAGAGAGCAATCTCCGCATCTCATGTGACATCACAGCCTTAAAACAGAGGAGCAGCCAGGAGACTGGAACAAAGGATGGAGCAGTGACCAGGCCACAACTCCCAATCCCACAAGGGGAGAACTGAGAGGTATATGCAGACAGGTCAGAAAAATGCATGTTAAATGCATTAGTGATGGTAAGTGGATTGTTATAGCTAGCACCATCGATGAGTATATCAGTGACCTCACAAGAGATGGAACCACTTACAATGTTCTTGATGCACCTCCAAAAGCTCCTGGGGTCTTTTGCTGAATTCAATAGAGCAGCTTTACAGAATTCACTTTTGGCCACACGTATCCCTTTTTTACATTCATTTCTGAGTCGCCTATACTGCTGAAGTAAGGTCTGATCCATCGTGACCTTAAAGTTGGCCCAGCACTTGTCCCTGGTCCGCATGAGGGCAAGGAGGCTCCCATGCAGCCATTTAGTAGCAGTCCCCCTAACCCTCCTCCTGATGAGAGGGGCATGCTTATCCTGCAGCGCCCCAAAGATGTTGAGAAAATGGTCAGCAGCTGAGGAGGAGTCACGTGCATTCCACACTTCTGACCAGTCAGTATGCAGGAGGTCCACATGGAATGATCCTAAGTCAAACCTGGAGAAGTCCCTAACCTGAATGACTTTATGGGGAATTTTTAGGGAAGAGATCTTCCATACACAGTACACTGGGGAGTGATCAGAGACGAAGTCAGGAAGGATACCCAATGAGCTAAACCTCTCAGGCCTATTAGACAATATCCAATCTAAGAGGGAGCTAGATCCACGTGTGGATGACCACCTAGTTGGTTCCTTAATAAGTTGCGACAGCAAGAGGCCAGCGAGCAAAGGCTCATATGACTTGGTATTCCCACCAAGCCAGTTTAAGTTAAAGTCACCCAATATCATCAATTCATTTTGCCCAGTCTTTGGTCCCACAGACTCAAGTAGGGAGGACAATCCAGATATGTACACCCATACAAAATGAAGTTTCTTTGTGTCACCCAGCAACAGCATTGTGTGTAGTAGTTCACAGGGAGACTGCAATGGCTGTTGGCTGGGTATGACCATAAGGTTGAGGTGACACCTGAAATAGACTAAAATGCCTCCCTCCCCTTTTTTCCCCTGCCAGTCCAGCCTAACTAGCTCATATCCAGGAAGCACACAGGCAGAGTCCGGAATGGACGGTTTCAGCCAGGTTTCAGTTATTCCAAGGATGTCAGGCCTATGGTGGGTTACCCAAGCAAGGAGTTCTGCCATATTGGGTAGGAGGCTGCATATATTTAGGTGCGCTATTTTTAGCCCCTTACCTGACTTCCAGTTACCTAGTGTAGAAGAAGCTTAATAAGGAGGACCAGGGTTAGGCTCAATGTCACCTGCCAGAAAAAGGGTCACTAGCAAGAGCCAGAGGAGATGCCTTGGGGGGGCACCCCTAGCAGGTGGCTTACGGCCAAGTCGCCGGACCATAATGACAGGACCCAGAAAGCACCTTAGGTTAAGACAGCCAATGGTCAGGAGAGGCTGTCTAGCATTGGCTATAAGGTTGGAGAAGGTGAAGTCCAACTCTGCATGCAGGCCACGTGCAAACCAGGGTCCTCCCACAGGAGGGGACTTGCCACCAGAAGACCAAGGCTCATTAAGCAGACCAAAGGTGAGGGAGCATGAGAGGGTGATGGGCAGGGCCCTCCTTAGGCAGTGATCGAGGACCCCCATGGTACTGCCAGAGCTTTGACCAGTGACAGCCCTAACAGTAGGTGAATGGAACCACAGATGGGTGAAACTGGAGTAGTAAACCCCTAACCTACTAGTTACCCTCTGGGCAGCTAAGAGGCATCAGACCAGCTACCACTGTTAGTGGAAGGCTCCCCCATAAGTGAGGGTGTAGTTACCACTCAAAGAATATACTACCTTACATTACACACAGTAATAGACACTGAGAGAAGGGGACCCCAACAGTGATCAAGCAGTAGGTACCAGCCACAATATGTGAAATGCTAGCACCAGGAAAAAAGATGCTCTTAACAAATCAGACAGGCAATAGATGTATGTAAAAGTTATCTGCACACCAGCAGACATACAAGTGAAACAAAGCAGATATGCCTACAAAAATCTGGCCAGCAAACATACAAGTGAAAAAAAGTTGATATGCCTATATGCATAATCATCACGGCAGGGGATGAGATTTTAAGAGCCACAATAAATATGCACATTAAGGTAGGGGGTGTGGCCAAAGAGCATTTAACAGGAGAAGGGAATGGGGTGGGTGGGTGGAAAATTTTGACCCCCTAGATGCAGGCACCACAAGCAGCAACTGGAAGACACAACCCACACAAAAGTCACTTTCCTCCCAATTAGTCCACAAATGAGCACCCTCTCAGATCTGCATCGTCCACACAACAAATGCTTGGCAGCCCCTGCATGAACGCAGGGGGAAGGGATACACACACTGACTGTTCAGTCCAGGCCACTGTCCCACTGGAGAGCAGGGGTAGAGTGCAATCAAGGGGGCGGCACAACCGGTCGGCTTGCGGTGGAACCAGTGCTTCAACCCCGCACAGCAAACACGGTGACAACGGTTGTGGAGGGGGTGCCCACTCACTGCAGGAACTCCCTTACTACCCCTGATCAACAGCAACTTTCAATCCAGAATGAGCCACGGGGCTCCAAGACCCTCAATAAGTACTCAGGAACAGCAGTGCCACAATGCAGAGGTCCCAATCAAGCACAGGTGACATTTTTAAATTTGGTGCCCAAACGAACTCGGGAACAAATTTCTCAGGTATGCATTACTATCAGATTTGCCTAGGGCCAGACACCATGAGAATTAAAAATAACTGTTTGAAAGTGGGAGCTTGCTTTGGGGTACTGGCTGGAACACACAAATAAATTGCTTTTTTTGCTTTGCAGTTCTGTACTGTTCCAGCCATAGGTGAGGTCTCTCTCTGAATACAGCGAGTGTTGGCATCAGGGGGACTGTTTAAGCAACTTTGGGCTGATGGTGAGTGTTTTGGTCAGCAAACTCAGAGATATAAGTAGGATAGTAATCTGAAGTTCATACTGAAATTTGGGAGCTTGTTTTGGATACTGCCTAGAAAAAATCAGCTAATCTGCTGGTTTTGTGTTTCAGTTCTCTCCTGTTCCTGCCGTAGATGAGTTCCAGGTCTGAGTGCTGTGAGTGCAGAGTCAGGGAGGATAGTGAACACAGTTTAGGGCTGTTGGAGGTATTGTGCTCAGTAAACTAACAACATTTAAATAACCTGCAATTATATAACCTTGCAACTCTTTTTCTTTGGTCCGGAAGATGAGCAGGTCAGACTATAGCAGGCAGTGGTCACATGATCTACCCAGACCAACTACCAGCTAGCAGGAACTGATAGAGTGATGTGCAAGAAATCACTCTTAACGTGTCCAATTCACATTCATGTCCCAGATTGTGAATGGAACAGAGATGGAGTGGGACAGGATTGGTGTCTTAGGCATTAGCAGTGGTCCACAGGTGACAGTATATCATAGGTCATTATGAAAGAAAACTACAGGAAACATACGTTCTGCAGTAAAGGGAACATCAGGGAAGGAGCAGTAGCAGATTTAAAGCAATGGAGGACACACAGTGATAAGTAAGGAAACTCTGTCTAGATAAACTGTAAAGGAGGACTTAGAAAGCAGGGTTAAGAAGGGAAGGTTAGAAGCACCCTACCTAGGGTAAGGGTTCAAACATACTAAAGGGATAGGCTAAATACAAGAAGGAGGGAAAAGTACAGTTAAGCCAAGTATGGAAGTTCAAGTTTATTGCAGGAAAGACTCCGTTGAGCAAGCTCATTCACAAGGAGGTCCTGAGGCACATACACATACAGTTCACAATTACATTGACAGGAGATATGAAATGTAGAACAACAAAGAAAAAATATATAATACAAGAGGTATACACAATAGAAGTCCTTATGCTATATATGAAGTAAATTCCAGCTTTAACGCCCTAAATTGTACAACACATTTCAGCCTAATAAGTAGAGGGCCAGTTGGTACCTAGGAAGTTGACTTGGAGTTGGGGGCCTAGTAGCACCTACATATGTATTTTAATTTAGAGATAGCTAGTGTTTTGTAGGAGTTAATTAATACGATGCTGGTTATCTTCAGCATGGCTTGTAGTTGGTTCCAAATGTTTGGGAGGGCATATGAGACAGCTCTTTGGCCAGCTGTAGTACGTGTCCTAGGAACATCTAATAGGATAAGGTCGGATTTCCTTAGGGAGTAGGCACTATGTGAGATGTGTATGAGAGACGTTAAATAGACAGGCAGTTTGTGGAGTAGTAATTTGAGGGTCCAAATGCCAGCATGCAGGAGGTGTCTGGTGGCAAGAGAGGTCCACCCAACTGCTACATAAAGATCACAGTGGTGGGTGCTGTACGCTGAGTTAGTAATGAAGCGAAGAGCACAGTGGTAGAATACGTCCAGTTTAGATAGGCTCAAGGTTGGGGAGGAGATAAAGATAATGTCTCCGTAGTCAAGCAAGGGAAGGAAAGTTGCTTGGACAAGTCTTTTGCAGGTTGCAAGAGAAAAGAGGGTTCTATTTCTAAAGAAGAAACCCAAACGTGCTTTAAACCTCTTTGATAGATCCTCGATGTGGTCATTGAAAGAAAGCTTGTTGTCTATCCACATACCTAGATATTTGAATTTAGGTATGACTTCCAAGGGTTCACCTAGGGAGGTAACTATGAAGTTTTTAGGTGGGGTAGGTAGGGCACCAGACAAGGCAAGTCTCGAGAAAATCATTGCCTTGGTTTTGTTGGCATTTAGGAGAAGCTTGGCATTGATAAGGTTGCTTTCTAACTGGATAAAGTCGGCTTGGAGTGCTTCCCCGACTTCAGTTAAGGACGAGCCTGATGCATACAAAACTGTATAATCCACAAAGAAATGTATGCTATAGTTCTTTATGTGGGAGTCAAGGTTGTTGATGTACAGGGAAAAAAGAAATGGTCCTAGGATAGAGCCTTGAGGGACTCCTCTGGCAATTGGAAGTGGGGCAGATAGTAGGCCATCAGCTTTGACTTTTTGTATCCTTCCAGTGAGATAACTGCTAAACCACTGTAAGATAAGTGGAGTGGCACCTATGTAGGCAAGACAGGTGATTAGGAGGTGATGGTCTACAGTGTCGAACGCCTTACTGAGGTCTAGAAAGACTGCACCAGTAACCTTCTTGGTGTCCATAGTATAGATCCAGTCATTAGAGACTTTAGCCAAGGCTGAGATGGTACTGTGCTTTGACCTGAAGCCAGATTGGGCCGGGTTTAGGAGTGAGTGTGCTTCAAGGTGATTTATTAGTTAGTTGTAGATAAGTTTTTCCAGTGCTTTGGAGAGAACGGGCAAGATAGAGATAGGTCGGTAGTTGTTTAAGTCACAAGGATCTCCTGATTTAAAGAGAGGAAGAACATGGGCAGATTTCCAGCAGGATGGAACAGTGGCTGTGGTAATAGAGAGGTTGAAGATGTGAAGGATGGGGGCTGTGAGCTGGGCATAGCCTAACCGCAAGAAAAATGATTCAAGGCCATCGTCCCCTGCACTTTTCTTGGTGCCAAGGCTAAGAATTATGTCTTTGACTTCTTTGTAGCTAAACAGGCACAGCTGGAAGGGATGAGGAGGAGTAGCATGTGTAGAATCTGGGCTAGTGTTGCTATTCACTCAGCTAGCATATGGGGAAGAGTCGAATGCCAATGTGGTTGTGGCAAAGTGAAGGTTAAGTTCTTCGAAGATTCGCAGTTTATTTTCAACCATCCCGTCCTTGGCCAGAATCTTGGTGGGAAGGGAGGAAGCAGCAGGATGGCCTTCAATGGATCTCAGTGTCTTCCAGATATATATATATATATATATATATATATATATATAGGACAGGTATAAGGACAAGGGAAAGGCAGGAAACTAAGTAGTTAAAAGGATAAAAAGTCATCAGGCATGGGAGTGGTGCAGTGTAATGACTGTGGCGCTGCAATCTTCAGAGACACATTCTGGAGACTGAGGTGCTGCCCATCTGCAGGCACCTCTCTGAGTTGACAGTAGAGGTTGCTGGACTCAACTGAACTGGTGCAAGTATAGGATATTGTCTGCTTCACCCATAGGCCATCAAGATTGCTGCGCTTCCTCAAAGGAAGCCAGAAAAGAGGCAGAGTGGCAGGACTTTGGTGGCTCCATGAGGGTGGAGGGGAGAAAGAGAGCACCCAGCAGACCTTACCGCTGCATAATTCCTTCACCATTCTGGTGATATGGGCAAGCCAGGAGGAGGCACCTGCGGTACTGGAAGGGAGGAGGTGGGGTTCTTCAAGGGAGAAATCTCCAAGGACAATGGCAGGGGCCCCAATCCATGGAGTAGGCATATACTAGTGAGGCTCCATAGTCAGGGGGATAGAGTAGGGAGCAAAGTAAGGGAAAGACAGGGTAGTAAAGTGCCTACCAGGTGCTTTGGTGGAGAGGACTGAAGGGCAGATCATAAGAGATCTACAGGAAGAGGGGGAAAGGAGGGATCTGTATGTCATTGTCCATCTGGGGACTACTGACCTGGCCAGGGGCACAGTGAGGGAGGTGCAGGATAGGCTTAGGAAGCTTGGGAGAGGCCTCATACAGGTAGCTCTAACAGTGACATTCAATGAGATGCTACCTGTATATCCAGTAGGTAGCACACTCGCCTCTGAGGCGAGGAGATCAGAGGGCTGTGGGTTCAGTTCCTACATCTGGCACTTGGGTGAATATCCCAGTACTGACACTGTAGTGCAGCATGAGAGGGGTGCTGCACTTCTGATGTGCCGTCTTTCGGATGAGACGTTAAACCGAGGTCCCATCTGCCTGGATTGATGGTAGTTCAGGTGGATGTTAAAGATCCCATGGCACTTATCGAAAAGAGTAGGGGAATATTTTATTGTAATACATCAAAGGTACATAATATCCAAACAGTGTATAAATTCTACAATAATATATAAATCATGAAGGACATGAAAATCAAACTTATGCAAACAATATTTAAATCACCCCCCCCAAAAAAACAAAGAAAACTTTATACAAAAAGAAATTCTCAAAAAGTATTCTAGTCTCTTTTTTAATATAACACTACTTCCCAATAAATGTCTAGAACCTAAAGTAATACAGAAAATAAATAACTATTGGACTTAGAGTAACATATGTTTTAATTCCTAATCATCAGTTACCACCAACCCCCTTTACTTCCAACCTATTCGTCGGTATGCCTATGCAGTCTTTCATACTTCTTATTTAAATTTAATAAACCTCAGGAACCCTTTTCCACCACTCTCACCTTTTTGAGGAAAAAATGTATTATCTTGAATAAACAACCTATTCATAGCCTCATGAATCAACCTTTGTACATTTTCCTTGGGCATCAATCTTTGATATAGTACCCATTGGCACCTAGCTTGCCATAAGTAATAGAGCAATGTACTACAAAAAATTTGTAATGTGTCTTCATGATATTGCAACCTAAACTGTGGGGAATGACCCAGTACCAATGTATCATAGTCCATATATTCTATCCATTTCATACTCCATTTCACTGCCAGGAATTTCCACAGAGACAAAGCATAGGAACATTTGAAAAGAAAATGATCGACTGTTTCTTCCTGATCCTCACACTCTAAAAATGGACAATTTCTCTCCTGTACCGGTTTATGTTTGGCGTTCCCTCTGACTCCAATGCGTCCATATACCATCAGCCATAGAGTTTCCCACATATAAGCAGGTAACCTTGGGTTGTTCAATCTATGTAAAACCATATTCACACACCTTTCAGGACAATTCTTAAATTCGGGCTCACTAGGATATAATTGGAGCATTACTGATTTATGTAACTGAGATCCTGTACTAACTTTCACCACCCGCGCCAATAATCCCCATTTGAATATTTTTTTTGCAATTGGTACAAAATATGTTGGCACTGTTAATTTAGGAATCAGCTTCGGAGGTCTTATATACCAAGAATCATAATAGTGCCCCATCACGTATCGATGGATCCTCTCAAATTTCTTTGTAGGCACACTCCAGCCTGTCTTCATATTTATTGAAATAAATAAAGTAGAAAAAAAAATCACCGGATCAACCATCCCCAAACCACCTTTCTTTTTGTCTAAATATGTGAACTGTCTTTTGATTGGATTGAGTCTACTACCCCATAGCATCTGAAAAAATAAACTATATATCTTTGTTTCTAAATTAAGTGGTAATGGAAAAATTAATGCTGTATATAACAACTTTGGAATAATATTTTTTTTAATAATTGAGACTCTTTTAATTTTATCCAATTTCCATTTTTTCCATATATTGATTTTTTTTTCAATTAAAGTTAATGCTAATTCCCAATTAAGGTCTGGAACATTTTTTTGCCTATACATTAAGCCTAAAATTTTTATCGGCTCACTAGAAATACGTATACCTTGTATCATAATCTCTGTTTGATTACCTATTCCTATAAATAAACCTTTACTTTTTGTCACGTTAATCTTAGAATTTGACAGTAAAGCATAATAGTCCATAAAATCTAAAAAAACACCTATCTGGGTACTATCATTGAAAAAAACGCACAAATCATCCGCATAGGCTTGTACATATAACACATCCGAATTGGGAGTCCAACCTATCCCCACCCAACGAGGTCTCTGTGACAATGATCTAATTAAGGTGTCAATTGTGAAAGCATATAATAGGGGACTCAATGGGCAACCTTGACGGACCCTGTCGGAATGTGAAACCGCCACAAATCTCCAGCTGAATCACTGGGTGAGTAATAGCTGAATTGTAAATTGACTGAATAATTTTTAATAAACCTTCCGGGATCCCATAATGTTTTAAAGTGGCAAACAAAAAGGGGTGATAGACCCTATCAAAGGCCTTCATTTGGTCAACAGCTACCATACACCCTGAAAGCTTATTTAAATTTGCAAGTTCTATAATGTCCCTCAGGACCATATGTGCATGATGTATTTTTTTTTCTGGTACTCCACAAAACTGAAATGGGGATAAAACTTTGGCTGCAAACTGCTGCAATCTGTTATTCAGAATACTCGTAAAAAGTTTGTAATCTGAATTCAATAATGTAATCGGTCTCCAGTTATTCAGTCCAAATTTATCCCGATTTATATAAGAAAATTAATAAACCTTCCGCAAACCAACTAGGAAACACAGGATTCCCAAGAAACTCATTAAACACTAACACCAAACATTCTGCGAATTCCACTGGAAAAACCTTATATAAGTCTGATGACAAACCATCAATCCCAGCGAAGTCCCTTTTTTGATTTTGATAGCTGTAATTATTTCTTGTGTCGTAAATGGCCTAATTAATTCTGACGTATCAAATCCTTGTCGTGGGACTCTAATCTGAGTTAAAAAGTCTAAAATGCCTTGTTCATCCGGTGGCGGTTCATCTTATACTCCAAAAATAATTCATAATTATACTATGAAGTGACTTCTGATCCTGTACTATATTCCCAACCTCATCTCAAGTGAGTCTAAATTGTAGGTTGTTTATAAGTTTAAAAGCTTCATATGGATCCCCTATTGGCTGCTTCTTAACTCCATATTGAAGGACTGCATTAAGGGTCCTCGCCCTGTTATACTGCACCTCCATAAGTTGACTCTTTAAAGCCTTAATCTGAGAACTATAATCTATAGTCGAAGTATTAGCAAGTGAAAACAAAAAATACAATTGTTGTCTCAATTTTAAATAGTGTAAAAAGTTACTATTTACCCTAACCTTCCCTTGTTGTTTTAACATATGGCAAAAATCGTCCTTAGAATCTTTCCACCACTCACCCATGGTATCATATAAAAATGCTACTGAAATCCTAGCCATCAGTAATGCTTTAATTTTATCCAGGATCACCTTTGAAGTCAATAAAAGGGGGTTTAACTTCCATATTGCTCTCCTTTTAAACTGACTGACCAATGGAGAAACCGTACAGAGTAGCAATAAATGATCCGAAAAGGATACAGGATATGTTTCAAATGTAAAGGGAATATTATCGGACAAAAAAATATAGTCAATCGTAGAAGTAAATCGATTTCTTTTATAAGTAAAGTTAAGCCCTGTACCTTTTTTACTATTCCCATTAATTAACCCTGCGGATTGTACCATCTTATATAAGGCTCTAGAATCACAGTAAATCTTTTTTCTTACTCCCTCCATCTCATTTCCCCCACCTTTTAATTCACAGTTAAAATCTCCGCCCAAAAAAACTTCAGAAGAAGTTAGTAAAATGGTTGTACCATTTGAAAAGCTTACCCTCTCTGCTTTAAGCTGAGATCCATATATATTAATAAACCTACACAATCTCTTTCCACCATCCATCCAAAATCATCAATCGTCCTGGTATCAAATCTATTAATTTAATTAGAGAAAAGTCATAAGAATGAAAAAGAAAACCAATCCCATCCGCTGACTGTTGTCCAAAAGACCAATAAGAGGCCCCAGCACCATTCCTTTGAAAACACCTGACTTGCTCTATGGTATACATCCATGTCTCTTGTAGATAACAAACATCAATTTTATGACAATGTAAAAATTCATAAACCACCTGTCGTCTCTTATAATTCAAAATGCTATGAACATTTATAGAACCCAACCGAAATTGCATCAGGTACCAAGTAAGTTAGTGAATCACCTATCTTTTTTCCGTCTTTTCTTCTTTTTCCCTTTATAATCTTCTTGACTATGCATAGGGGACAGTGGACTATCCAGTGTCTGTTGGGAATCATTTTCTAAGCAATCCATATCTGAGTCCCTCCACTGACTGGATAATGAGGCAAAGGGATTACTTACTTCTACTTCTACTGGCTGCTGAGGGAGGATCTTATTATTCCTAGAAGACCGTCTAACTGCAAAAACCCCTGGTGCTTTAAAAATCTCCTGTGGTCTAGACTTAGCAGCTGTGGAATCCCCCACTGGAACTAGTTCCGAAGGACTACGGTCAAGAATCACCAAGTCATCCACCCCCCCTTCTCCTTCCACTTCCGTCACAGAGGATCTGTCCTCCACTATCTTCGTGGTTCCCACCTGTTCAGCTCCTATTACCAAATCCTGGGCTTTTTGTATCAATAAGTCTGGGCTACCACAAGACCTTTTGTTTTTGGCTGCCCAGGTACAATCTGCAAAAACATGTCCTGTTTCTTCACATAAATCACATTTTGTACAATTTTCACATTGAAAAGCTGTATGCCCAATTTCTCCACAATTGTCACACCTTGGTTTATCACATGAACTTGATAAATGCGTTTTAGCTCCACATTTATAACAAGCCGAGGTTGCCCAGCATAAAAACACACACCCCTATCCCTCCCCAATAGAAAAGAATTTGGGATGTGTTCAATACCTGCATCTGTTTGTCGTAGTTTAACCTTAAACCTCCACCCCCCAGTCCAAAATTGCTCCGAATCCAAAATTGCTTCAGGGGAACCCAAGATCTCACATTTTTGGCTTAACCAGTAAGAAATATCATCTATATGCACTCCTTCGTTCCTAAACATCATAGTAACAAACTTTATCAAAGGTTTTGTTAATGGTGTCATAAAAAATGGCGTCCAGAGGGGGGAAAATTTAACCTGTGTATATCTTTCCCAAAAGAGATCCAGCGCTTGAGCTGAACGAAAACTAATATCAAAGTTGTCTTCACCAGAAATATTTATAAAAGCAAACACTTCCCTTGGAGAAAAATGTAAAGACTCTTTCAATAAACATTTTCCCACATATTGTCTATCAGGCCTAACATCCAAACCTCCTTTATAACGGAGTCTCACCGCATTTCTACGTGGTGCAGCCTCTTTCTTAATTTTTGTAAACAATTCAGACATTAAAGGTTTCTCCCTAATAGAAGTCTCTAAAACCTGTGTCCCTCCCTGTTCCCCAGCCACAGGAGTGGTCACTTCCACCCTTCTAGAAGGTAAACTCACTATTAAAAGAGATGCTCCTTCCCACTCACCAATTCCTCAACCTCATTTACAATCTCTGTGTCCTGCAACTTTGGCCTCCAAGCTGGTTCATTCTGTGAAAATTCAATTTCGGTCCCACTCTGGAGTGGGTTCCATGATCCACTCTCCAACGTCCAACCAGCTTCGCTGAGAGCTTTTTGAGGGGACCAGTTTTCAGCTGTTAAAAGTTCTGACCCCTCATTTGTTTGAATTAACTCACCCCCAAGTTTTTCTTTATTCTGCAAATTTCCCCCAAACCCTTCAATAGGGAGATTCAAATGTCTCTTTGCAAATGTAACCGCCGCTCTTTTTTCTTTACCCTCCTCTCCTACCTTGTCTTGTAGTCATTTTGAAAAAGAAAACTCCGTCACCCCAGCCTGCGATTTGGGATCCATTTGAAAACAACATTTTTTTCCCGTTCCTGCCTCTGCAAAACTGGATCCAGTATTCAGTCTGAAAACAAATCCTGTCTGTTTCCATTGAGTCTCTGTGGGTGCAGCTCCTAAATTGTTCCCCTGCACCACTTCCTCATCCTCCGTTGCGTCGATGTGCAACCCTGAAATGGGTTGAACACTGTCTCTGCTTGCCTTTCTCTCCGTCGCTTTCCGGTCCAGCAAACTCTCTCCCATCGGACCACCACCAACCTCTTCTCCTCGAGCAACACTTTTCACCTCCACCTCACCCCTCAGGAGTTCTTCCCTCACAAGTGGTTTTTCATCAGAGAGGGATATCGTATTGATACCTGGCTGGTCTCCGATCGTTCCGGTAAGTGCCATCTCTGTCTGATTCCCCAAAGCTGATAATTGTTCTGCCACATTTTTTTGTTCTTTTCGTAAGGCTTCTAACTTACGTTGAAAGGATTCACAGCAGGGACACTTGCCTCATATCCAAATTAATATCTCTCGACTCCAAATTCTCCAGCTCTCCGTCGACCCAAATTGCTCTACTTCCTCCGTAACAGTAATTTCTGCAGAATTATCTTCTTTGCCCTGGATACCATCGTTCTCTCGTGCAGCCCTCGGCTGCTCCTGCAACCCACTACGTCCATCCTCCTGCAGTGCAGGCTCCCAACTGAGCCTTCGGTCAGCAACAGCAAGTCCCCCTACTGGCCATGCAGTAGGGGAATTCCCCCGGTGTCCTGGCCAAATTTCACTCATTCATTGAAAATACCACCAACAGATTAATCTGGTTCAAGGTCAGCTGGCATTCATCTGTGTCCCCCTCCCCCGGGTGGTGCCTGAAAATAGGCAGGATTTGTCTAGTGCACTTACCCAGTCAACAAAAACTCAATAAATAAATAAATACCTGGGAGAAGGCTAGGGAGCACCACACCATGACCTTCAATGAGTGGTTGAAGGCATGGTGCAGAGACAAGGGTTTGGCTATAACAAGGGCTGGGGTCTTACTTGCAGGAACAGAACCTCTATAAAGGAGATGACCTCCAATAACCCAAGAGGGGAATGGCATTCATGTGTGGAAGTTGTAGGTGATACTTTGATGGGCATTTAAACTTGCCAAAGGGTGGAAGCAGAACAACTAAGGGAGGCAGAGATTGCATCCCCCCCCCGCCACTGCAGGGAACAGAACAGCAGAGAAGAGTAACCAAAGAAAAGGAAAATTAATTCTGTAGGGGTATAGGAGTGTAAGGACAAGGGGGAGGGCAAGATGGGCAGGTGAGGAAGAGGAACTGAAGTTGAGAGAAAGGTGAAGGTAAGTAGGCAGAGGGATAGTGGAAAAGGGGAGGACAGGATAGGGAAATGGGAGAAGCAAAACATGGAAACGAATGAAAGGCAGGATGGGAGGTGGGGGATGGATAAAATGAGTGAAGAGCCATTTGTGCCAGTGCAAGGAGCATAGGAATTTAAAATTTTGATTTTGAAGCAATCATTGTGAAGACAGACCTGGATCTGGTGGCAATAACAAAATCAAGGTGCACCGACAATCACAGCTGAGAAGTAGGCATACCAGGTTACATCATGTTCCAGAAGAACAGGACAGCAAGAACATTGAGGGGGTGTTGATTTGTATGTAAGGGAAGGCATAAAGGTCACAGAAATACAAGGACACCAGGAAGATGGGGGAGGGCTGTCGGTACTATGGTTCAGCTTAGAAACAGGGTCTGGGCCTTTTATCTGCATGGTGGTGTTGTACAGACCACCAACACAGAGGGAGGAGTTAGTCAAGATTTTGGGCAGGCTACTGGTAGAAAGGCAAGCAAGGGCAAAGTATTGATTATGTTGGACTTTAATCTGCCAGATGTAGTTGGGAGCATTGTGGCTACTGCTACAACAAGAAGAAGGGCCATCCTCAATTCCACACGGGGCATTTCAGAGGCAGCTGGTTATGGAACCCAGTAGAGATAGAGCAGTGCTGGATCTGGTATTTACAAACAGGGACAGAACAGCAGACATCACATTGGGTGGTCTTTAAGGTACAACCAATCACCATTCTGTGTTGTTTAGCACACAGATCGGGCAAAAGAAAAATACACTAAGTGTCCTGGACTTGAGCACCACAGATTTTGAAGAAATGGGTGACTGCCTCAGTAAATACCTTGAAGGTGGGGATAGCTGGGGGGGGGGAGTGGGGACCCAATGGAAAAAGGTCATGGATGGAATAGCTAAAGCAACAGCATGCTGTCTGTAGGAAGTTAGCAAGGGATGGAGGAGAAAGAGTCCACAATGGTTCTCAAAGGAGGTGACTCAGCTGGTGAAGGAGGTAAAAAACAGCATTTAAGAAATACAAGGAGACCCAAACAGAAGTGGACAAGGAGGCATATCTTCCAGATCACAGGGAGGCAGGAAGGAGGGTGAGGGCATCTAAGGTATAAACAGAAGAGAAGATCACCAAGGAGATAAAAAGGGGATGAAGCAAGTCAGTAAAATGAGGAAATCAAGGGGTGGAACATTGAGAAGGAGATCCTGCAAAAGATGATCAGGAAAAATATTAAAATTTTGAATTAGTACTTCTCAATTTTCACGGTAGGGGTAACATACCAACATGAATCAGCAGGCACTGGGGGGGGACACAAGTCCATTTTTAGATTAGGGAGTCCAGAAGTGACTGGAAGCCCTAAAGGAGAACAAGGCCATGGGACTGGATGGGATTGACCCCAGGGTTCTAAAAGAACTGAGCACAGTGCTAGCTGTCCCTCTGGTAACAATATTTAGCACCTCATTGAAGATCAGGGGTATTTCCAGAGGAATAGAGGAGGGATTATTTGATTGCTCTGCACAACAGTGGCAGGAGAAAGGAAGCTAGCAAATACATGTTAGTCAGTCTCACATCAGTTGTGGGGAAATTAATGAAGACTCTGCTGAAGGAAGGGCTGATGGAGAATCTGGAGGCATGTGGGCTGCAGGACCACTGACAGCACAGTTTCTCAGGGGGAGGGTAATCCCAAACAAATCTCATAGATTTCTTTGGCTGGATGACTATTGAGGTGGATTAGGGGAAGGCAGTGGGTGCAGGCTATCTGGACTTCAGCAAGGCCTTTGACTCTGTGCCGCACATGAGGCTAGTACAGACACTAAGCTGTCTGGGTGTTGGGGAGAAAGTGATAAGCTCAGGATCAAACTGGTTGACGTGTAGGAAGAAGAGGGTGGTCATAAACAGCAGACATTCAGGGGATCAGGAGAGTGACTAGCAGAGTGCCACAGAGATCAGTACTGGGAAAGGTCTTCTTTAATGTTTTCATAAGTGACATTGCTGAGGAACTGGAGGGGAAGGTGTGTCTCTTAGGATGACACAAAAATCTCCAACAGGGTGGACACTCAGGAAGGGGTGAAGAGAATGCAATGGGATCTGGGGAAACTAGAGGAGTGGTCTAGGATGTTTCTGCTGGATTTCAATGCCAGAACATGAAAGGTCATGCATTTGGGGTGGGCTAACCCTGGGAGCTGTGTATAAGATTGGGAGGTACTGACAGCCATCAGGCAAGAAAGTGACCTCAGGGTACTTATAATAAAACATCTCAAGGTGGCAGGGCAGTGTGACAAGGCAGAAGGCAAGGCTAGTGGGCTGCTGGGGTGTATAGGGAGGGGAAATTCCAGCAGGAGGTGTTGCCACTGTATGATTTAGTAGTGAGGCCCCATCTAGAAAACTGCGTCCATGTCTGGAGGCTGCACCTTTGCAATCAATCAATCAAAAATGTATTTATAGTGCACTTTTCTGCATGTCAAAGAGCAATTACATATTAAAATAATATCAAACATAATAAATAACATTAAACAGTAAAAGTAGCAGTAAACTTATTCAAATGGTAGTTCAAACAAATAGCTTTTTGGGGGGCCTTAAATGACTCCGTGGACAGACACTGTCTATTCTGACGAGGTAGAGAATTCCACAGGGTTGGGGCCATAAAAAAAAAAAGGCAATGGCCCCAGATGAATGAAAATGAACCCTGGGAATCTCTAGCAATCTCTCATCAGCGGAGCAGAGTGGGCGAAGAGGGCGGTAAGGTCGAAGAAGATATTGCAAGTAGCCCAGTCCCTGACCGTGAAGGGTCTTATAGGTCAGCAACGCGACCTTGAAAGTGATTCTCCACTGCACCGGCAGCCAGTGCAGTTCGCACAGCACAGGGGTAATATGGCACGTTCTTGGTAACCCAGTCAACAACCTGGCTACAGCATTCTGCACCAGCTGCAGGCGACAGAGATCCACTCCCGGCAACCCTAGATATAGAGCGTTACAGTAATCAAGACACGAGGAAACAAAGGCGTGGACCAACATAGGAAGGTCATCATGTGGAACAAGGTGTTTTATCTGAGCGATATTCTTCAGATGATAAAACGAAGACTTGACAGTGGCCAACACCTGTGCCTTCAGTGTCAGCCCACTGTCAAGAATTACGCCCAGATTTCGCACTTGTTCAGAGGGTCTCAACTGGTTACCCCCTAGTACAAGGCCAGAGGGAAACCCAGGAGTCAACTTCTGTACACAATGACCCAGGTCCACAACCAACACCTCAGTCTTATCCAGACTCAGTTTCAACCAGTTAGCACTCATCCAGTCCTGGATCTCAGTGAGGCAGTTGTTAAAGACCGATAATGCATCATTCTGTTCTGGTACGAAGGACATATAGAGCTGAGTATCATCTGCATAGCAGTGAAAACTCAGCCCATAATGCCTTATAATGTCTCTCAACGGCAGCATATACGCCATGAACAACATGGGGGAAAGCACAGAACCCTGCGGCACCCCACAGGACAGAGCAAAGGGGGCTGATGAAAAAATTCCTGAAACTACCCTCTGACTTCTGCCTGTGAGGAAAGAGTGGAACCATCCGAGGACTGTTCCTGACAGCCCGCAGAATAGCTGCAGGTGATCTAGCAACATCCCATGGTCCACGGTATCAAACGCTGCAGAGAGATCAAGGAGGACCAAGATCGAAAGGCTCTTCCGATCTCTTGCTATTAGGAGATCATTAAGTACTCAAACCAATGCCGTTTTGGTACTATGCCTCTTCCTGAAACCGGACTGAAGAGGATCTTAGACCTCATGGGTGGTAAGAAAGTCATCGAGCTGCAACGCGACTACTTTCTCAATAACCTTGTCCAAAGAGGGCAGCTTAGAGATCGTTCTGTAGTTAGTGAGACAGTCTGGGTCAAGGGAAGATTTCTTCAAAAGGAGTGCCACGACAGCCTCCTTTAAGGGCTCCGGAAACACCCCTAGGTCCAAAGAGCACCAGACTATCTCAGCAAGGACTGGTCCATTCACACCCATGCACCCCACAAGGAGGCACGTAGGACCAGGATCCAAACTACAGCAAGTCGGTTGCAAGCCCTGGACAATATTCATGATCTCCATGATCGCTGGCCAGACAAAATGTATCCAGGTAGACCGAGGGCCTGTAACCCCACAGCAATCCCTGCAATGCTCATTAGAACGTGTACTGCAGATCTCCAACCTGATCAATGACACCTTGTCCACCAAATCGAGCAAAATCATCACACTGTACTTGTGAAAAGGCTCTCCGACTCTACAGACAGGCTGGATTACACAGTCTGTCCATGGTCCGGAAGAGCTGAGCTGGTCAATTTCTTGATGCAGCTATCTCCCTGGACAGGAACTCTGCCTTCTTATGGGAGATTTCTGATTGATAGTCCACATAATGGGCCATCAATCTAAGACTGTCATCTTCCAGGCCAGATTTCCGCCAACAACGTTCCAATCTTTGCCCCACTCTCCTCAACCCCCTCAGTATCCCATCAAACCAAGGGGACCGAGGGCAAAGGGAAAGGGGGCGAACACGGACAGGTGCTATGGAATCCAGTGCCCTCAGCACCATATTATTATAGTGCACTGCTAAGGCATCTGGTTCCATGCACTCCTTGGGCCAACTCGATAGGTCCAGTACCGCCATCAGACCCTCAGGGGTAACTCCCCTCAATGGGCTGTACTGAACCATCTCCAGAGGGTTGGGTCTCACAAGGGGGGTTGCAAAACTGAACCTTATGGAGTGAGGTCAGACCACACAACTGGTTCCACCACCAGTTCCGTGATCTCCATCCCCAGGGTAAACACCAGATCCAAAGAGTGACCATGAATATGGGTAGCAACCTGTGTGAAGCCCAACGAAGTCATCAGTTGGAGGAAGTTTTGACCAAAGTGTAAGAGTTCATCATCGACCCAGGCATTGAAGTCCCCCAGGACCAACCACCTGGAGGGCTCCAACACCAGGTCAACAATGAAGTCTGCAACTTCCTGCAAAAAAACTTTCTCGTCACCGGGTGGACAGTAGACGAGTAAGATTCTGCTACCCACACCTGCTCCCATGATACACTCAAAGGATCTGTGGGATGCCACTGGAACCTCCACAAGGCCCAGTTCCTATTTAAAGCAAATAGCGACCCCCACCCCTTCGATCCAACCTCAGGCCTATGTATTACCGAGTACCTGGTTGGGACTGCTGACTCCAATATGGGACCAGCATTTTCGTCCAGCCAGGTCTCGGTAATGCAAGCCAGGTCAGATGACTCAACAAGATCAGCAATAATTTCTGTCTTGTTTTTTATAGACATGGCATTGCATAACATCACCCAGGTTGGATGAGAGGCCTTGGAGGAGTGGGCCAGCAAGAACATTGATAGGGTGGAAGTGGTCCAGAGGAGGGATACCAGAATGGTTCAGGGTTTGCACAAGAAGGCATACGAGTAGAGGCTGTGGGATCTCAACATGTACTCCCCTCAGGAAAGGGGGAGAAGAGTGATATGGGACATGACTGAGACCTATAAGTACCTTAATGCAGTGATCAAATTGCAGTGAAGGGTCTCTTTCAGAAGAGAAAGCATCAGAACAAGGGCTCATGCAAGGAAGTTAGAGGAAGGAAGTTCAAGAGGGATATGAGGAAATACTTCTTCACAGAAAGGGTGATGGATGCAAGGAACAGCCTGCTAAAAGAGGTAATGGGGGCAAAAACAGTGGGGGAACTTCAAGCATTCATGGGATAGGCACATGGGTACAAGTAAAGGAAAAGGAGGCAGGAGGTGGGAGTGATGCCAGTGACTAAATAGAGTCTGAGGTGTTGGAATATGCAAGGACAAATAGGGAAGACTGGATTTGCCCACTGGTCCTTTTCTTTCAACAAATTATGTGTTTCTATATTAGACAAATTAGGTAACTACACAGTTTATAATTGTGAAATTATATTGCAACTACATAGCTGTTACATGTACAGTAATTGTATAGTTATTACACTAGTTGCAGTGTAGATAGTGACAGTAAAAGTAAAGTGTTACCAAAAATGTATGTATGCACACATGGGATTTTAATTCAGGAATGGAATCACATTCTTGAAACAGTGCCAACCTACAATATTGTTCAGTAGGTTTTGGTGAAAAGAACTTGCATCCAGAAAAAAAAATACATGGTACACTTTATAGGAAACACTTTGTTTATTATATATCCTTGAATACTATTTACACTACTTCTCTTGTCTCCACCATCCCAAGACCACATCTGTAATGATACTTTCTTTATCTCTGTATGATTACCTGGTAAAACACTTTAAATAAATAAATACATACATACATACATACAATAACACATAGGAAGAACCTAGAAAAGCAAATTTAACATATACAGTATGTTAACATTTTTGCTAAAATGCTGCTTTAACATAGAAACATAGAATTTGACGGCAGATAAGGACCGCTTGGCCCACCCAGTCTGCCCATTTCCCTACCTAATAGATAAGCTGCAGATCCTAGTTAACCAGCAGCCTACTTCTTTCTACCCCCACCCCCTAGAATTGCCTTATGACTGTCCCATGCATGCTTGAATTCAACCACTGTTTTTGACTCCACAACCTCCTCCAGAAGGCAGTTCCATGCATCCACAACCCTCTCTGTGAAAAAATACTTCCTTACATTACCTCTGAGTCGCCCCGCCCATCTTCAAATTGTGCCCCCTTGTTCTTGTACACCTATTTTTTTGAAAGATGCTACCCACTTGGACTTTGTTGAGTCCCTTGAGGTACTTGAAAGTTTCTATCATGTCCCCCCTCTCCCTCCTTTCCTCGAGGCTATACATATTAAGCTCCTTTAGTCTCTCTCTTCATATGTCTTCCGGTGCAGACCCTGCACCATTTTAGTTGCCCTCCTCTGGACAGCTTCCATGTTGTCTATGTCCTTGCGGAGATTGGGTCTCCAGAACTGCACACAGTACTCCAGATGGGGTCTCACCAGTTGTCTGTACAAAGGGGTAACACCTTCCTGTTTTCTACTGATGATGCCTCTCCCTATGCATCCCAGTATCCCCCCAGCCCTCCTTACTGCCTTCTCACATTGCTTGCCCACCTTTAAGTCATCTGATATGACTACCCCCAGGTCCCTTTCCATTTTTGTTGTTGTTAGTATCTCACCCCCCATTGTGTACTCTTCCCCTGGGTTTTTGTTTCCTAGGTGCATTACCTTGCACTTCTTAGCATTAAATCTAAGCTGCCATACATTTGACCATTCCTCTAACCATGCCAAGTCCCTTCTCATCCTTTCCACCCCACCTTGTGCATCAACTCTGTTGCAGATCTTTGTGTAATCTGCAAAGAGACATACTTTTCCTTCCAGTCCCTCTGCAATGTCGCTTACAAAGACATTGAAGAGGACCGGTCCTAATACTGAACCCTGTGGCACCCCACTAGTAACCCCCCTTTCTTCAGAGTGGACTCCATTTACTATTACCCTCTGTGTCCTATTCTCCAGCCAATTCTTTACCCAGGCTATCATCTTGGGGCCCACTCCCAGGCTGGCTAATTTGTATATTTTATTTAAGCGAAAAAGATGTTCCAGGACTAGAGGGCATGGGATGAAGTTGAAGGGAGGACGATTCAGAGGAAACATGAGAAAGAATTTCTTCACAGAACGGATGGTGGACAAGTGGAACACCCTGCCAGAGGAAGTGGTGGGGGCTGAAACAATCACGGGATTTAAGAATGCATGGGATAGACATAAAGGAATTCTAGAGGTCAGGGGTAAGGGGAAACAGACTTCTAGGAAAACAAACTGAACTTATAAGCTCAAATGGGCAGACTGGGTGGGCCATAGGCCCTTATCTGCCGACACTGTCTATGTATCTATGTATATTAATCTTTTGTGTGGGACTGAGTCAAATGCCTTGCTAAAATCTAGGTAGACCATGTCCATAGCCCCTCCCTGATCTACTACTTTGGTCACCCAGTCAAAGAAATCCATTAGATTCATCTTGCATGACCTTCCTGCTGTGAATCCATGCTGCCTTGGGTTCTGTGCCCCTCTGGCCTCTAGGTACTCGACAATTCTTTCCTTCAGAAGTGATTCCATCATTTTCCCTATCACTGAGATTAAACAAACTGGTCTGTAGTTTCCCGCTTCTGCCCTGCTCTCACTTTTGTGAAGGGGAATCACATCTGCCCTCCTCCAGTCCTCAGGTACTACTCCATCCTCCCACGATTTGTTAAAAAGGGCAGTCAGTGGTGTCACTAGTTCTACCCTTAGTTCTTTTAGAATTCTGGGATGAATCCCATCAGGCCCCATTGCTTTGTCCATCTTCAGTTTTATGAGTTCTTTCAGAACCCTTTCTTCTGTAAATGGGCTGGTATCAACTTCTGTATCCAGAGTGTTTCTATTGTTTGTTTTAGGTACCTCCCCCTCTTCATTTGTAAATACTGAGCAAAAATATTTGTTTAGTATCTCTGCCTTTTCACAGTCACCCTCTGCCCACCCCTCCCTTTATTGAGCCTCACTATCCCTCCCTTAGTCTTCCTTCGCTCCCTGATGTACCTAAAAAAGGTTTTATCCCCCTTCATAACTGAGTTGGCTATCTTTTCCTCAGTTCGAACCTTTGCTGTTCTGACTGTCTTCCCAGCTTCCTTTTGCTTTAACTGATACATTTCTCTGTCCTGCTCCTTCTGTGATTCCTTGTACTTTCTGAATGCTTTCTTTTTCTCTTGAACCTTCACTGCCACCTCCTTTGAGAACCATAGTGGTTTCTTACATCGTTTTGTTTTGTTTATTTGCTTCGCACAAAGGCTTGTTACCTCTGTGATGGCAGTTTTTATTATTCCCCATTGTTCTTCCACCCCTCCTTCCTGCCCATTTGCTAGTGCATTCCTTAGGCACTCACCCATTTTGGCAAAGTCAGCCCTCCTAAAGCCCAGTACTTTTGCCTTTGTATGGCTTGACTCTATTGCTGTGTTTATTGTGAACCATACTGTTCGATGGTCGTTAGTTCCCAGATGGCTACCCACTTCTACATCTGTGATCCTCTCTCCATCTCCAGTTGAGAGGACGAGGTCTAAGATTACTCCCTCTCGAGTGGGTTCCAATACTAGTTGTCTAAGGCATGCCCCCTGTAGGGCATCTAGAATAACCCCACTCTTTGAAGTGGCTGCTGCAACTGCACTCCAGTTAGCATCTGGCATATTCAGATCACCCATCAGCAATATCTCCCCTTTATCTGCCATTCTAAGTATACTTTCTGTCATTTCCTTTTGTCCATTTCCTCCCCCTGAGAGGGGGGTCTGTATACAACCCCTGTGCGGATTGTGGTGCCATTGCCTGCCTCCAAATTGACCAACAGTGCTTCTTCTCCTCCCTGTTTACCCTTTTGTTCTGTTGCTTTGATTCCTTCTCTTATGGAGAGAGCTACTCCTCCTCCTCTTTTACCCTCCCTGTCCCTCCTGTAGATAGTGTATCCTGGTATGTTTACGTCCCAGTCATGGTTCTGTGTACCATGTTTCTGTGACTGCCACGATATCCAGATGTTCCTCCTCCATCAAGGCCACTAATTCAGGAAGCTTGTTACCCAGACTACGGGCATTAGTACTCATTGCTCCCATTTTTTGATGGCTTTACCTTCTGTAGCAGCATCCTCCACTGACCTTTCTAACTCGGTCTTTTTCTCATTTAGTACCCTGTTTTGTAGGGAGAGGCTGGGATTTTCCTGCTGCTTATCAGTGCCTCCCCTCTTGACTAGTTTAAAAGCTTGCTAATGAAGCATTTAAACTGATTGCTCAAAAGACTTGTTCCCTTCCTGGACAGATGCAGACCATCCTGCCAGTATAGGCTGGTGTCCCTCCAGGTGGAACCCCAGTCGCCAATGAAGCCAAACCCCTGTGCTCCACACCATTTTTTCAGCCATTCGTTAAACTGCATGGTGCAAAGTACCCTGGCCTCACCCATGCCACTGACAGGCAGCACCTCTGAGAAGGATACTGTGTGTGCTACTTGTCTTAGGCCCCTCCCCAGCTCTACAAAGCCCTTCTGCACTGCTCTAATCTCATGATGAGCCAAGTCATTTGTCCCTAGGTGGACAATGACGTCCAGCTCAGACTCCCGTGCAACTGTTCTCGTGATCCTAAGGATGTGCTTCCTGTCCCTCCAAGCCATGGCACCAGGCAGGCACCTTACTTCAGGTTTCCCTGCTCCTCCTAGTTCTATCCCCCTAATAATTGAGTCCCCCACCAGGAGCTGCTTCCTTTCCCTGTGGTACTCTCTGCCTCCTTCCTGACGGCCTCCCTTGTGACAGTTTTTCTGCACCCTCCTTAGTCTCCTCTGCGGGTGCATCCATAGGGGAACTATGCTCCCCCAGAATGGTGTATGGATTGTGGAGCGGAACAACTGACTGGGTGTGCCTCTGTTCCACCACTCTTACCCTCCCTGAGCCCACTGTGGTCCAATTGCTGTGCTTTCTTCGCAACCTCAGTGGTGGTGGCTCTGGTGCTCCCTGGATGGGGGAGGTTCCCTTTGCTACTGTCCAGTGCGGCCTGAAGACAGACAACTTCCTCCCTCAGGGCAGATAGTTGTCTGCAAACAGGGCAGCATCTCAGCCTCCAGAAATACTCCCGGAAGACTGCTGCCTCACAGCCATTACATTGTACTACTCCACACATAACTGTCTACCTTGTTTAGTATTTTATTTTACTATTCAATTAAAGTCTTCATTGACATAAAAAATGGCTTTAGAGGAGGAGGAGTAGGATGAGGACTAATGCACGATCAGTCATGAAAGTAGTGAACCTAGGATGGCATTTAGGGTGTAGTTCAGTATTCGGTTTTTGCCTTATCCAAACATGGCAATCCTACTCGTTAGTTTTTCTTATACAGTTGATTTCTGTGGGGACTCTTAGACAGTTCCACCATAAAACGTAAAAACTGCAGTAATTGTAAAAGATCTTCTGTTCCTCCATTTTCCCATTTTATGATTTAAAGAGGTGCTCCAGTGGCTAACAAAAAAAGCAACAGCCTCTGCTTATCTCATTTTGCAATATTTTAACATTATTTTCATTTCAAGCAAACCACTTCTTTATTCTGGACAGTTAAAAGTTGAATCTGTGTTCAGTATAGTCATTCACAGTGAGACTGGTTCAGGAGCTAAGCATATTATTCTGTATAGTCTCCTGCTAGTGACATCATAGCATGTTGCCAAAATTACAATGATGCCACAACAAGGGCATTATGACTTCAGTTCCTAAAAAGACTTCAGCTGTTTTTGACTTGTATGGGATAATACTGTACTTCTGTGTTTCCATTATATCATCAGTAATGAGTAATGGAATGACTAGAATTTTAATTTCTGGGGAAGAGTGCAGTTGATTTTTTGATGCCAGCTATGCTTTTGGTAACTGCTAATGGCTGAGTTCCCTATATAATGTATCAATTGGGGTACACATGCCTCAAAGACAGCCTGCATCAACCACAGGCTGCCTGTCTTCAGCTGCAAAATTGGCTGCGGCATGGCGCAAGGGGGCATAAGGTGGATGAAAGCTGCCACATCCCCAAAAGTTGGATCCTCAAAACTTCAAACACCTCTATCACAAGGTTCTGTAGTAAATAAGCAAACTTATTGTTCAGCTACAAAGCCATTGCACTAGTCTAATAAAAACAATACATACATTACAATATGGGTAAATCCACGCTTCATACAAAATCACTTGGTTAAAACAGTTGGCAGCTGTGAACACCTGCCTTTTACATAACTATTGAATTTTTCACAACCATATCATCTTCATGTTCATGATAAAACTTTTTGCATTGATAATTAATAATACCAGTAAATTATAACTACCGTAAGATATGCCAGTTACTTATTACTATAACTAATGGCATACCTGTTTTCGATAAATACAATTTTCAACTGTATAACTTAAGCTTTCTACATGTAACTCTCCAATAGGAGCAGGATTTATCATCTGTTCTCACCCCAAGTCAGGTTTGTTGCCAACCTGCAGAGATACTTGTGCATGGAGATTGATGACACTAAGCAGATCACTCAACCCGAATTGCAAAAACCTAAATTACAAGTAAAACCCACACCCTTGACAGCCTACAGAGGCAGCCTGTAACACTTACTAGTGCTGTGCTTCCATTTATCACCAAAACAGCAGGGAATTATAAACCAGCAACAATTAAAAAACACTTCTGGGTCATCATAAACCCCGAATGCTTTCCTGTGTGCACACATTTATTTCATTTTCAGACGCCAGTGTCCTCTTATGGGCCCTGCTGAGGGTGTATATAATATATACCCACTTAACTTCGGGTCTCCATATGGACCATGTATCAATTCACGAAGGTACTACAGCATGTCACACTTAATTATATACATTTAGTCAGATATCTCACTAGGAATTACCTTATTGCCAGTTATATCTAGCCTTGTTAGTAAATACTTGGACACGTCCTGCCACAAATATTGCTCTCTGCCTTTGATCATTGCCAAATATAGTAGGAATTACATACCATCAAAAGAAAGTATTCACCTCAGGTCACTGTGAACAACTCTTGCCCTCAAACAACCAGGACATGTTCCTCCACTAGCTGGCTCACTTTCCCAGTGTTGGGCATTGGGCATAGGGCCGGAATATGACCTCCCCTACCATTCCTCACTGAGGTCATTGGTCAAATTATTATTCTGCAGGCTGCTTTAGCAAATCTTTAGCATTGCATGGATGCATATTTTGCCACTTAATTTGAAGTGGCCAACTCTAATAGAATCATAATTGAAAATTTGGCACTTAAAACACATATAGCTTGTAGTTTACACAGATAAAAATGCAATAACGCATACAATTATATAAAGACCACACTATTAAACAGATTCCTTAATTACACATATCACTTGTGGTTTACACAGATGAAACAGAATATCACATACAATTATTTTCAAAGGAAGGGAATTCAATAAATCAAATAACACCTCAGAATGTGTATGAAACATCTCTTAAATCTAATACCACTCAGATTTCAGGAAGCGAGAGTCCAGATAGTTCACTCTAACATTAGGAACTTGAGTTTTGAAGTATTAGTTTCATTTCAGATTCTAGCAACTGTTGGGACACAAGTCCTTACCGGTAGTCCTAAATTAGGGTCTGACAGATAGCTTATGACTTGAAAGAAAATTCAGTAACTAACTGTATAAGTGCAACTCCTGTAGATAACAATAAGGCATGGATAGATCTGTAGCCCAGAAATTCAGACTCTATAATAAGAAGTTCCACAACTTGGGCCACTAAGAATCTTTTCCTTGCAGGTCTGCACCAGTATTTTCACAGCCTGATACAGTTACCTGCACAATACCTTACTTTCTCGTAGGAGAGGTGAACTTATCACCTTACATTCATCTTTCCATTGTGTTAAGCATTTCTAGCCTCTCAGGAACTCTCAAGTTGGACCTCATGCTATTTAATCAGGCTATTAATCTTCAGCAGTTCTGGGAGTCATGTGATGCAGCGTGCTGGGTAAGGCTCTTCTCAGTGAGCTTCGACCTCCCGCCCTCTTAAATATCCTATAAACTCCGTTTTTTGCGAAGTTCACCATCGATTAAGCAACATTAAGTTACTTAGCAGTTGGTGCCCTTTGGATATACAGTAGGTGTGGATGGATGAAGAAATGAAAAAAAACACATCTAAGCACACTCTTCCGACAACTCCGGAGAAGACCCCAAAGAAAGCCAGGGCCTCCTCTTTGCAGTCATCGCAGACTACTACTGCTGGGAGTGCTGACTCAGATCCACTCACCCTCTCCAGATTCCTAGAGGAATTTCAGCCATTTAAGGTTGAAATGCAAAGCATGGCAGGAGAGATAAAAAGTATTTCCAACGCGTTGGAGGATCTCTCCAAGAGAACGGATGACAGCGAAGTCCGTTTACACTCTGTTGAGAGGAAACAGGATAAAGCTGAGCTCGATCTGGTGGCCGTTAGGCAACGCCTGGCAAAAATGGAAAACAAGGTCGAAGACCTGGAGGGTTGTAGTCGCTGCAATAATGTGGTGATCATAGGTCTGCCTGAGAGAGAAGAGGGCTCCGACCCGATCAAATTTGCCAAGAAGTTGGTTGAAAAGGTGGCAGGCCCCTCTCCTTTTGGGGCAGGATATATTATCGAGAGATCCCACCGTGCGCTGTGACCCCTCCCTCCTGATGGAGTACCCCCCAGTCATTCATATTTAGATTTTTGAATTTCCAGGAACAGCAACATTTCCTGTATAAAGCCAGAGATACCCATGACCTGGAATGGGAAGGTAAAAAGTTGTGGGTGGTGCAAGATTTGCCACTGGCAGTGCACCAGAAACAAGCCACGTTCCACAAGCTGGTTGTCAAACTGATTACCACAGGAATTAAGTTTAGGATGGGCTTTTCTGCCAGACTCCAAGTTTCCCTAGGCGGCTCCTGGGTGACTTATGAGGATGCGGAGTCAGCGGCTGCTGGGCTTAAAGAAGAGCTCCCCGATTTGTTTAAAACCACCTGAAAGTCATGTTTGGATAGCCTAATATATTGGCTTGTCTTCTGGTGCAAGTGGTTCACTTTTATCTAATGTAGTAGACCTTCATACTTTCTTTTGGTCTGGTTCTGCGAAAACACTACACGGCTTGGACACTCCTTGATAACGGTTCAAGCTTTAAGGAGCGATGTTTCCACATCGCTAGATGGTGATACTGAACACTATACAAGCTGATAACCCTGGGACTGAATTGTTATTTTAGACTGTAAGTGCCTCTGTTAGTTGTAAGCCTTTTTTTTTTCTTTGTGTTATGGCACAGAAGTGAGGTGCAAATGAATGGCTTTAAATCTGTGGAAGATGCTGAAACTCCTGGAACTCTTGTCACTCAGATCTCGGATGTCGAGTCCAATTAATATTGTCCAAGGCTATCGAGGCTGTAATTTCTTCAATGGATGTTTGTGTTTCATGTTATCTGTTAAATTCTTTTGAATGTACGTGGGCTGTATCTGCCAGTCCCTCTTGCTGTTCGCATTCTGTTTGTAGCGTGGGAAAAGGGGGGCGTTTAGGTTAAGCCAGATTCGTAAATAGGGAGATGTCCCAATGCAACGCTTTGTGTTGGCTAGCATACTAGCTTTGCGATATTCTTATGTGCCTGCAAGGGTTCTATATAGTTAGCACATTCATTATGCTGAATTTTGTAAGTTACAGATGGGGTCAGGTAGCATGATGGCTATGCGACCCAATTACTCGATTGAATACTATATAATAGCAACTCACAATTTGGGAGGGCTCTTATTCACTCTTTTCTTAGAAGGTGTGAGTCTCCAACTGGAATAAAGGTATGATAGCATTAATACTAAGGAGGAGGGGCATAAATACGCTCCAACCTGCAGAGGTGGTGCAACTGCTTAATTTTAACATGTTTGTTACGCTTTTAGTTTTTGGGTAGCACCACTAGAGGGCGCCAAAGACTGTTATTCCCAGACAAGTGATTTGAGTTATACGTTCTTTTTGCCCCTGTATCTGTTCCTATATGGCTCAGTGGATTGGAAAAGGGGAGCATAATTCAAATACAGTGTTTATTTCTACGCAACTACAATGACTTACTGAAGGGAGTACAAGGTATAAATGTAATAGGGATAGTTTCAGGTTGTTTTATAATATTGCTTGTCAAAGGAAGCTAAGTATTTAGTACACAAATTGATAGTATTGAAATGGTTGCTTTAATCTGGGGGTTGGGGGTTGGGCGGAGGGACTATTCGGGTTGGCTGTTCATCATGTATCATACCAAATGGGGTGGGAGTGGGGTGGTAGGGTCTATGGGATGTTATTAGAGTGGATTTTTGGTGGGTTATTATTGGGTTAGGTGAGGGAAAGGGTAGGGGTGGGGGGAGGGTAATAAAGCGCAGCTTTTACTGCACCACATATGGTGCAGTAAAAATGTTACATATAAGTACAGGTGGTATTTTATAAAGTTTCTGATTGTTGTAAAAGGCTATGGCTAGGAATATTCAGTTCATTAGCTGAAATGTAAAAGGGGCGAGACATAAGACCAAACAATATAACATTTTGAAATACCTAAGTCACCTGAAAACAGAAATTATGTTCTTACAGGAAACGCACTTGCTTAATGGTGAAGCCAACAAAATGAGATGACAACAAGTGGGGCAGATTTTTGCTGCGGAAGGTACTACCCAGAGTCGAGGGGTTATGATCCTTTTGCATAGATCGGTCCCTTTCAGACCTCGCCAAGTTGTCCCTGATCCCTTAGGGAGGTTTCTATTTGTAAAGGGTAGATTGCATACTCTGGACATTGTCCTGGGAAGCATCTATGGCCCCAACATAGATACTCCAGAGTTTCTTGTTCAGATATTGGAAGCCCTAACTCCATTTCTAGACATCCCTATGATTATAGGGGGCTACTTTAACCTTGTTTTTGATCAGTCTGTAGATAGGTCAAGTCAGTCTCACCAAGGCCTTTCCCCAGCTCAAAGGGCTTTTAGGGACCTGTTAGATTCTACTGGTCTTTGTGATGTGTGGCGAGTGCTTCATCCTAAAACAAGGGAGTATACTTTTGTTTCACAGGTGCATGGAACCTCCTCACCGATTGATTACATTTTCATTTCCCAAACTTTCTTACCCGGGATCAAGACTCTAGTATTGTGGCAGGTCCGCCATTGGACCATTCTACAGTCACTTGGAGTAGATGGAAGTTGAATAATCAAATATTGAAGGAGCCGAAAACGGACAAATATATAGCATCCCAAATAGAGCAGTTTACTGCTATAAATAATAATTCTACGGGGTGGCTCGACATGGAATGGGGGGCTCTTAAAGCTTATTTGACCGCGGTTATAATCGGCCTAACGTCAAGAAGGAAAAAAGAGAGAGAAAATCGGGTTTCCTGTCTCTTATCTCAAATTTGAGGTATGGAATCCTGCCTCTCTCCAGCCTCCTCGGAGACTTTCAAGCAAGACCTAGTTAAACTGAGGGATGCTTACCTCAATCTGCTAGGGGAGCAAGCTGAGCTAGCAATCTTGAAAACAAAAGCAGTGTATACCGATCAGGGGGAAAAGGCTGGTCGGATGTTAGCGATGCGTATTAAGCAACAGAAATCTGCCAGAGTTATTGCGGCCGTTCATTCTTCTGAAGGCGATTCCCTTAAAACTTTACCATCAGAAATAGCTGAGGAATTTACCAGTTACTTCTGGGAATTATATGGTCCCATGGTAAACCCCCCTTCGGAGGAAGAATTGCACGAATACCTGAGGGATTTACAATTACCCTCTCTTACAAAATCTCAACATGCTATAATGGTGTCTGCCATCTCTGAAGATAAGATAGAAAGAGTAATTAAATCTCTTCCATCTGATAAAACCCCTGGCCCAGATGGGTTCTCCTCCAATTTTTACAAAGTTTTTTCCAAGCAATTGATCCCCATTCTGTTATCACTTTTCCAATTTCTCCTTTCTGGCCAGGCGTTCGATCCCTCCCTTTTTGAGGCCTTGATTGTTCTATTGTCCAAGCCAGATAAACCATATGATTTGGTCTCAAGTTATAGGCCGATCTCCCTTCTCAATCATGATATTAAGATTTTAGCCAAATTATTGGCCGATCGTATGAATGTAGTCCTTCATTCTCTAATAGGGGTGGAGCAGGTAGGTTTCATGAAAGGAAGATCTTCAGTGGACCACCTGCAAACTCTGGCTCATGTCTTCTTGGCCTCCAGGGATGCTGCCCTTCCAATGGTCCTGGTCTCCCTGAACACTGAGAAGGCCTTTGACAGGGTCCACTGGAATTATTTATTTGCAGCAATGGAGGCATTTGGTTTTCCCACGAAGTTTCGGAACTGGGTTAACTCGCTATACATACTTCCCTCAGCTAGAATTTCCTGCAATGGGGTAATTTCAAATCCTTTTAAATTGCATGTGGGAACTAGACAAGCATGTGCCCTGTCCCCCTTGCTTTTTAATATATATTTAGAACCCCTTGTTTGGAGGTTAATAAGAGCCCAGGACATATCTGGTATTTCCCTGAGTGGACATGTAGTTAAAGTGGCAGCATATGCAGATGACCTCCTGCTGCAGATAACACACCCAGTTACATCTATCCCCTCTATTCTTAAAACAATAGATGGTTTTAGCAAGGTTTCTAACTACAAACTTAATATAGGAAAAACAATGGTTTTTCCTCTTAATCACAGGGTTTATAGACAAGAAATTACCGCTTTTGGGCTTGCTTGGAAGTCTGATTCTATTAAATACCTTGGGCTTATTTTAACACGGAATGTAGCTCGTTTTAGACAGTTAAATTTAGACTCCTTGATCCATAGAATAGATCAAGATCTTTGCAGGTGGACCCTACTTCCCCTCTCTCTTAGGGGCAGGATTAATTTAATTAAAATGAATATTTTTCCCTGTCTTTTTTATCCCCTTAATTTGTTAAATGTTGGGCTTCATTGTCTCGGTTCAAAAAAAATGCACAGTATGATTTCTACCTTTATATGGGGGTATAACAAATCAAGAATGGCATTCCATAAGTTAGCTGCACCTAAAGTAAAAGGAGGATTAAGGCTTCTGCATATTGGGCTGTACTACTGGGCAAGTCAGGCTAACAAATATCTCAGGTGGCTGACTGCGGAGCAGCTTCTAGCCCAGTCTTTATGTACCCCGATTTGGTTAAAAGTGGAGTTAGCTGCCAAAGAAAAACATGGATACTCCCCTAGTGCGATGTTATACACTAAATTAGGATCCCTTCCTGAATCTCTACGTAACTCCCTTATTGCAGTCTTGATCAAGGCTCATTCTCAGTTGTGTGCATTTCTGAAATATGAGAATATCAAGGATTTATCCCAACCTATAAGAGGTAATCCCAATTTTCAATTAGATAACAAGCCCCTATTACTCAGTTGGCTTCCCCAGATAGGAGATTGTCAGCTTGAAGATTTTACCACACCTGATAGATAATGATGTTCTTCAGCTGAAATTATGCACAAGTTTATGATACCCCGCATAAATATTTTTAAGATTCTCCAGCTTCGTCATCTTTTGTTAAAGGTAGTAGGATTGGTCCCATCTCCAGCCACCCATATTCAATTTCAGGCTACGTTAACGGAGCTGGCTGGCCTACCTCATGCGGTGTCCAAGATATATAGTGCCTTATTTACCTGGGCCTACCCTGATAACTTTGCCCCTGTCGCCTTTTGGTCTTCTCTTTTTCCAGATAAGGAATTGGATTGGTCTTTTCTGTGGCAAAACTGTCACAAATTTTTGCTACAGGATAGACTTAGGTTAATGCAATTTAAAATTCTGCATAACATCTACTACTCCCCACAGAAATTGGCCAGATTAGGCATTGTGTCCTCTCCTCTCTGTACAAGATGCCAATTGCAGCGAGGGGATCTTCTTCATATTTTCTGGAGCTGTCCCAAAGTTGTTCCACTTTGGGCCACTATTAAGCAAAGGGCTGACTCTCTTGTAGGGCTTTCTGACTTGTTCACACCTGAAATATGCCTCTTGGGGGATTTCTCCTGTATTTCAGTGGTGAGCAGGAAATATTATATGGCATTAATTTCATTATCCTTTACAAAAGTGGTTATTAGACATTGGAAAGATTCTGGTGAACTGAACTATGTTGAATGGCTCCAGGAGTTTCTCACTAATCTTAGAACGGAGAGGACCATTTCAAGTCTCCATAACAAAATTAAGAAGTTCAACAGGATATGGGGTCCATTGCAAACCCTGTACTCCCTGCAAGTTTAAGATATGTTGATACTATACCACAAGGTGCAGTCTAGGAGGTATAATGCTGTGCTGGGATTTCATGGGAGGGTTATGAGGGTGGAGAGAGGGTGGAAGGGTAGGGAGAGAATGAATCATCACAATATTTGTATCTTAATTGTTTATACTATGTCAATAGTGTTGTGGATTTGTTCTCTGTATTGAAAATTTCAATAAAATTTGAATGGAAAAAAAAATCTTCAGCAGTTCCCTAGCTGAACTCCCTTCAAATTTTCCCTATACTGGTACAAGAACTCCAGCAACTCAAGCAGATCCAGCTGTCTTGTTCACCTTTGCCTGGGCTGAGTCTTGCCTGTCAGCATTTAACATGCCTTTCCCATTTCATCACAGTTCCATCAAAGCAGCAGGTATCCAACTTCAAACCGCCTCAGTCTCTTCTCAGCTTCCTTTGATCCAGAAAGCAAGTCCCCTATAACTTTCTAACCTTTCTTAGCACAGTTCAGTTAGTGCCCAATAAAGTAACATGATTTACGGTCAATAAATATAGTCATTCCAAAACAAAGCCTCCTGCTAATAGCGCACTAAGCACCAAATACCAGGCAGAAAGTAAAATAATTCAGTGGATGCTGAGAACCAATGGCTGATTAGCAAAACGCAAACATAAAGTGCATAGGTTGCTTATGTCTTCCATATAAAAAGTTTGTTTACTTCCAGAGGCCTGACATCAAAATAACCATGTTCTCATTCATGAAACCTATGAAGAGAGGCTGGCAAACAGAAGCAAAAATTAGTCCTGAGGAGCAAGTTACAGGGAGCGGAGCAGCATTGCAGCCATCTTGCTGCCCTGCTCCCTCCTCCAGCCCTTTCACAAGGTTCTGCAAAGGGTTTTAAAAGCCCTTGATTTCACAGGGGGAACCTGACATCAATTCATTATTTTTTGTTTATAATAGCCTTGTCATTTTGACAGTGATACATTCTGATATTACATGCAGAGAACAGTTAGGTCAGGAGTAGACAGGCAGGGAGCAGAGATCTTTTTTTCATGGTACAGTAGGTATACAGCAGTTATGAATAAGAAGAAACTAGCTAGAGGGGAAAATGTGAAAAAGAAGCAAACATGTGTACAATTATGTTTTTCCAAAGTTTCCACAGTGATATCAAGGACTCTTTAAGTTTGTCAATTTGGAGATATAGTTTTTCTTCAAACAAACTGTTTTGGGGGCTATATTCCTTCCCAATTATAGCAGGTTATATGTAGTTCAGTACAACGATATATTAATGACACCTTGGGCCCAATTCTCAAAACTCCCTGCATGGCACAAGGGGCTTACACCCTAAAGAATGGTGCAAAATGCCCCTTGAGCCAAAGAATGCACTGGGAGCAATTCTCAAAGGTAGCCTGCATCAACTGCAGGCAGTCTGCCATAAATGGGGCTTATCTTGTGCCTCCTGTGCACCACAAAATTGGCTGCAGCATGGCGCAAGTGGGCATAAAGTAGATGCAAGCTGCCACATCCCCAAATGTCAGATTCTCAAAACTCTCTAAAAGAGAGAATTTCTAAGTACCCCAAAACCAGCCAGGGCTGGTCAAAGAATACTTGAATATCCCTCTATTAGAGTTTAGCACAGTGTGGCAATAAGCCACTGTGCCCCCTCCTCAGTCCTGTGCCCCTGTAATTTAATGCATTGATAATACAGATGTTCCTGGTGATCTAGCACCCCTCTGCCCCGATCTGTCCATTACTGACATTTGTAATAATAAAATATATCCCTGGTGACCTATCACCCCCCCCCCAGCCCGATCTGCCTGTAATCTACATTTGTAATAAGATATATAGCCCTGGTGATCTAGCAGACCTCCACCAGGCCCTAATCCTCCATTATGTACAAATACCACATCCATGGCAGTTTAGTGGACTCCCATCCCCCATCCTGGCAGGCAATTCCCCACCACCTGATCATCACCCATCCCAAAACTGAGCCGGTGACTGACACAGCCCACCTCTCACCACCATGGTCAGCTGCCAACTGAGCACTCAATGAGTGTGCACTGTATACTGTACACGCTCAGTGACTGATCTGTCAGTCACTGAGTGTGTACAGTATACAGTACATGCTCACTTAGTGCTCAGTGGGTAGCTGGCTGTGGTGGTGAGAGGTCAGCTGTACCAGTCATTGGCTCAGTTTCATGATGGGGAGCAGGAGTAGTGAGGCACTGCCTGCTGGTGTGGGGGATGAGGTCAGCTAAACCATCAGGATGTGATATTTAATACATAATGAGAGATGAGGACTTGAGTCTGTCTTGATCACCGTGGATATTTTATTGTTAAAAATGTATATTACAGGCAGATTTGGTGTGGGGGCTCAGCTAGCACCCAGGGACTGGTGCATTGCCACCCGGCAGCTTTTGGCACACCATGGAGATTCGCTGTCTGTTAAGTGCACTATCATGGTTGCTGCAAGCTGCTGAACTTTGCCACCAGGACCCTACATGATTAAGAATTGAGCAAAGTGTCCCTGGCACATCTGGATTTGCCATAGCCCAAGACCACCACAACTCAAGGTGATCTAAGGGCTTTTTGAGAATAGTGCCCCTTATGTTTTTATATACCTTCACATTCATTTGCCAGTATTACATCATATGACAGGACCAACATATGTTTACCATAATTAGTGCAGTTGAATCTCTCTAGCTAACAGATCTATAAAAATAAAATGTAGCATGCTCAATCAATAATATTTGCATACCACTTAGTCAAACTTGCATGTTTTATAGGAAACAGAATTAAACTGCATATCTTTCACAAGACACGTATAAAAAAAGTATAATTATCTTAACTCCATTAGAGCACATTTATATCAATCTCTTTGTCTTCGTCTATTGTCCCATATAGCTAGTTCAAAATTACTTCACTGAATTCATAACAATATTCATCATGAGTTATCTTTAATAGCTTTATCTGGGCAGGCACGATATGATTTAAAACAGACCTTGATTGGCAGCCTCCTTTTCCCTCTCAGACTTTTCCTACTAGCTTTATGCAGTAGCAATTTATGTTGGTAATATAAAGCCCAGAATAAGATGCCACTCAAGCAACAACAGGAAATAAATTCACTGTTTCGCCATTGACTGAAAAACTAAATGCCTTCAGCTCATTTGGCAGCTGAAGTCACACCAAGTTCTGCTTGAAAGCTCCCTAGTGTTTGACAATAGACACAAACTACTCAATAGAAATATCTAAGGTGACAAATATATCTAAGTAAACTAGTGTGAGCAAATTCTTCCTCTGCTAACTTATGACAATATCACAGAAAACCTTATTAAGGTATAGTATACCTCAAATATGATTTACTAATGACACTGTTAATGTCTCTTGTTTACAATAATGAAATCATGGAAGGAAACCAGACATTACAGCTGAAACCTGAAAGATGTTTCAAACACATCTACAGTATACAATTAAACTGACAAAAACTATTTTTGAACCTAATTAGATTGTTACAATCATTACAATAATGTGTACTTCATGTACACAGAAGGCAATTACATTGTTTTATTAAACATTGCCACTTTCTATCTACGTTTCCATGTCTATTTGTAGTGGATTTCATTTTTAAGGCAACAACTGCAGTTAGTAAAGTTATTGGGTCACTGAGACATTTCTCAAAGATGGTACCTGCTGGGAGTCAACAGCATGAGGGGATTGGAATGGTGCCTAAGCTCACCTTCCTGCCGTTTCCCTCTTCAACTGAAACATTTTTCTTCAACAAGCAACACAACCCTGTTTCTCTTACACCCTATACCTGACATGACTAAGATCTGAGAAATTCATTGTACTAGTTTCAACCAGAATCAGAACTGTATATCCATGTTGAAGGTGTTTAATGCAGTCTCACCCACACTATTGAACAGTGTTATTTTGCAAGGGTTAGTTCCAGATGATTGGGCTTCAAGAATGCATGGTATTTTTTTTTTCAGTCTTCAGTTACCAGGTAAGGCCCACTAGGCATAAGTGCCTGTTTTCAGGGGTGACCTGGGAGCACTGGGCAGTTAAGTGACTTGCTCAGAGTCACACAGTATGCAAGTGGAGGTTGTGAGAATCAAACTCAGGTCTGGTCTGCTGGATGTACCTGGCTCATTCACACCTCATTCCTCTAACCTCTAGGCTATAATTTATGCATAAGGGAACCTTACTGGTGTGGAAAGGGAGGATAAAATTGGAGATCAAGTAGGGTCTGCGGGTTTCAGTAGGTAGGGAAAATTGGCAGACTAGGTGGGCCAGGCAGTCCTTATCTGGCATCAATTTCCATTTTTCTGTGTTTCTATTGCTTAATTTATAAATCTGTCCTGTACTGTAGTAATCCAAAGCAAGCAAAAGCCACCCCATGGCCCAGGTGTTCAATGGAAAAATACAAACCCAGCTCAAGCAAAATTTCAGCATCACCCGCCAAACTTATAAATGCAGCCAAACACTTTTAAGTATCAAAGCGGGTTCAAAATTTTATTCCACTGCAAACAGCCACAATTAGTAAAAGTAACCTCTAACCAGGGATGCCAGCAGCAGCCCTTCACATTAAACTCTGGCTGGTTTTGCATAGCACGCCATCAGTGGCATGAGCTATGATTTCCACCCTTAAATGTGTGGTGATTAAAGAAATACGTAACAATTCTTAGTACTATTTATAAGTTGCAAAAAACAAGTGCATAAAGTATGCAACGATACCTAGGAAAGAAAGGATACAGAAGCACTCATGAATTGAAAAAATGATCACATGACATATACAATACACAATTATTTCTCTTTCATTTCATTTTTTTTTCAGTTGTTTAACCAGGTGAGACACACTAAGCTGAAAGCTTGTTTTCAGGTGCAACCTGGGAGCACAGGGAAGTTAAGTGACTTGCTCAGGGTCACACAGTATGCAAGTGGGGGCTGTGGGATTCAAATCCAGGTCTCCAGATTTGTAGCTCAGATCCTTAAACCACTATGCTATACTGCCTCAAATTTAACATTAGCAATGGCACATGAAAAATACATGATAGATTAATAATGTAAAATAGCACCCAAACAACTTCTGAATTTCAGTTGGAATAGCAATGAACAATAAGGGTGGTTGAAATATCAAATTCAATAATTATAAATGAATTAACCATTGATTTTTCCTAAAATACGACCTTCTGTATAATAACAATTAAGATAAACTCATTACAACTCTAAAGAAAAATTCATCATAACACCCATGGGGGCATCCCAGATTTCTCATGACTTGTTATGAAAAATAAGGAGTACATCATCGTTATGGCGTCAGGAGCTCAGTGCTCCCAGGGTTTATATCCAAAAGGTTTCTCTTTTAATCAGTAACAAATCAGAATTGCCCCCCCCCACGTCCAACCATTACTTTTTCAATACCACAAAATGAAAACTGATGTATTCCATTGTTATCTCTCATTTGTAAATGGCTGGATAAGACATTATGTGTGTCAGAGTTGTGCATTGCACTCAAATGTTCTCCTACCCTGACCTTAAGGGGGTGTCTGGTTTTGCCCACATGAAAGGCCTTGCATGTACAGGTTGCATGATACATAACTCCAAGTGTGCTACACTTAATGAATTGTTTAATAAAAAAAAATCCATATAACTGTTAAGAATGGAGAAGGTCTTTGTTTTAACCATGTTTTTTTTCAGTTCATGAGTGTTTCTATATTCTTTTCTTTCCTAGGTATTGTTGCACACTTTATACACTTGTTTTTTGCACTTTATATACAGTATTAAGAATTGTTGCTTATTTTTTTAATTACCACACATTTAAGGGTGGAAATCAAAGCTCATACCACTCCCTGATGACACCCAAAGCAAAACTGGTCAGAGTTTAGTGTGAGGGGCTCCTGCTGGTGTCCCTGGTAATAGATTACTTTTACCAACTGTGGCTGTTTTCAATGGAATAAAATGCTGAACCTACTTTCCTCCAAAGCATATTTATTTTTGCATTACTTTTATCAGTTGCATATTATGGGTAGCCCCGGGAAAATAATTTCATGGAATGTCAAGGGGGGTCAAGACAGGGCTAATCATCAGTGCCTTTGCCACCATCTTCTAATGTTACAGTTTCATTTTGCATTCTTGCAGGAAACATACCTCCCATATTACCAGGTTGTCTGACTTCAAGGAGGTTGTGTGGGTCAGGCTTACAGTGCTGGTAATTGTTCCCATTAGCTAGCGGTGGCCATATTGATTACCAAACAAGTCCCCTTTGATTTCCTTTCTGAAGTCCATTACCCAGAAGGATGGATTATGTTAGTACACAGCTGTCTGGGCCATGACAAAGTTTTTTTAGGCTCAATACTGTATATGGTCCTAATGTAGATATCCCATCTTTTTCCCAACATTACCTACAATCATTGCTCCTTATTCTCATTTACCTGTGATCCTTGGAGGAGACTGGAACCTGGTCTTCTCTAATGATCTTGGTTGTACTCACCACCCACAGGCAGGTTTATCCCCAGCTCAAAAAGCTCTTTGAAAATTCATGGATCAGTTAGGGCTTGTGGACCCTTGGAGAATCTTACAACCCAATGAACGTGATTTTACATTTTACTCCATTCCTCACAACTCATCGTCTAGAATAGATTGCTTTTGTATTAGCCAACAGCTTCTCCCATTTTTATTTAACTGCCAAATTGAAGCTCATGTGCTCTCTGGCCACTTCTTATTTCTATGTTTTTGGAGGTTCCATACAGTTCCAACCGTAGCCACATCTGATCCACGAATGTTCAATTGCTGAAAGACCCATCAGTGGTGGAATATTTAAGATCTTTTTTAATTCATTCTATGCAAGATAACCTTGGCTCCATTGAGGACTTTGAAATTTCGTGGGTGCTCTGAAGTCGCTCTGGAGGGGTGAACTCATCTGCTTAACCACTACCCACAAAAGGACTCGCAGCTCAATGGTCGCCATGTGTTTGCATGAAATCCATATGCTAGAATAGGGTCTGTCCTCCAAATCCACAGAGGAAACTCACCTATGCTTAGCCTAATGTAGAGCTAGATATGCAGCTTATCTTTAAGAACAAATGGAGCGGGCCATCACTAAACTCAAGGTGACCTATATCAATCAAGGGGAGAAAGCAGGCAAATTGCTAGCTCTTCATTTGAAGCAACCAATGGCTTCTCATTGGTCAACTCCTTATTTGAATCTAGCTCCATCACAATGATGTGTGATGTTAAGTTGACGACTTCCATCTTCCAGGATTATTATTCTTCCCTTTACTTTAAGGAGTCAACTACTTTTGATATTTCCCCCCAACTTGTCTCTTTCTTGAAGGGTGTGAGCTTGCCCCAATTCTCAGACACCCAGCAAAAACTCCTTTCAGGTCCTATATCGGCTACCAAGCTGCAAGCGGCTATCGCATCCTTGCGATAAGACAAAGCCCTGGGCCCTGATGAGTTCCCATCTATCTTCTACAAAACTTTCAAAGAAAAGGTAACCCTCATACTGACCCAACTCTTTAACTGCAGTACCTATATGACCATGATTTGAAGGACTCTTCCTTTTTGGAGGCACAAATTCTTCTTCTTCTTCTTAAACAGGGCAAAGATGAGACATGTCCAGAAAATTACTGACCAATTTCTTTACTTAACATAAATATTAAAATTTTAACAAAGACTGGCCAGCTCCATGGCATGAATGATGGGTGTTCGGTCATCATGCTGGTGACCCTGATTCATGACCTGAGCCCTGGACATCAGGAGTGGGTGCTGGCAGGGAGAGAATTCAGGGGGTACCTTGGATGCCTCCCTACTGGTGGAGCAAAGGTGCTTTGCTGCCTATCTAGCAGCTCCTGGTGGCTCTGGAGTGGTGTCATAGGCAGTGTGAGTGACCGAGCACTGCCAGATGTCCTCATTTAGGATGCATGCTGCAGCGCACCTACGGAGGGTGGGCAGGGCCAGAAAACAGGAAATTGCCCCCTGACTGACTGGATGATAGCCACAGGTCTTTGGCACCACAGTAGCCCAGGACAGCCCATGCTGACCCTCCACCAGCCCCTGAGCTAATTGGATGTGCCTCCAGGCATTTCTCCCTCTGAAGAGGGAGACCCGTCTGATGGAAGGGATACATTGGGCCACCCAGGGACAACTGGCAGTAGTGAGGCAGCAGAAGGCAACTGAAGGAGACATGGTGGCCTGGGGTCCTGTGAGTGTGTCTGGCCCAAAGGAGTGGCCAGTCGGGGGGGGTGGGAAGCACAAAAAAAAAGTTAGCAAAGATTTTGGTCACTCGGTTAGGTAAGGGCTGGTTGGATCTTATTGGACCTGAACAGGTAGAGTTTGTAGCTGTCCACACTTTTAGTGACCATTTTAGAAACATTTTCCATATGATTTCTATATCAAAGTGGACCAAATCAGATGTTGTTTTGGTTTCTCTGGATGTGGGAAAAAGCATTTGACCGTGTGTCTTGGGAGTATCTCTTTTCCATTTTACTTAAGTTCTGCATCCAGAAGACTACATTAACTGGATTTGTATTCTTTATTGGAACCCCTCAGTTAGAGTTCATTGTAATAATTTTCTTTCTGATTTGTTCACCTTCTCCTGAGGGTGTCATCAAAGATGTCCACTGTCCCCTCTTCTTTCTAATTTATGTCTTGCACCCCTGACCTGCAAAATAATTTCATCCCCCTAGATCAAGCGTATAACTACTGCCAATCAAGATTTCTACCTTTGCTGATGATGTTGTTCTGCACCTCTATGACCCCCCTTAACTTCTTACCTGAGGCTTTATAGGCTTTCCGGTCCCTTGACTCCTTTTCGGGTTATAAACTCAGTTTAAGCAAAAAACTGCACTTTATTTCCTTAAATTTAAAATTACAAACTTTATTTACTAACTTTCTATGGCTTGGTAAAACTCCCAGGCATTTGTTTATTAAACTTTGTCGGCCCAGGGATTTAGGAGGATTGCAGTTTCCCTCTTTGCTAACCTATTACATACTAACATACTAAAATGCCAGCAGAATAGGCCTAACGGTCTTTCGTGTCTGCTCGTTTGGTCAGCCCCCACCCTGGGTGCTGACCTTGCTGTCCCCCTCACCTTCTCTGGCTTCTCCCTTTTCAGTTCCGGATATTCTTGCTGCATTGGATTTTGCTTCCTGAACCCTTCCCCTGTACCTGTCCCACCTCCTCTTGAACCCCTCCACTGTCTCTGCCTCCACCAGCCCCCTAGGTAACGCATTCCATGGCTCCACCACCCTCTCAGTGAAGTAGCACCTCCTCCTTTCTCCCCTGAATCTTCCCCCCTCCAGCTTCCACCCATGCCCTCTAGTGGCCCCTTCCTCCTTCCTTCGAAGCACCCTGACTGTTCCTCCCCTATTTACCCTCTTCATGTACCTGAAGACCTCTATCATGTCCCCCCGGTCCCTTCTCTCTTCCAATGTGTACATATTTAGCTCTTCGAGCCTCTCCTCATAGGTCCTGTCCCCCAAGCCCCAAATCATTTTGGTTGCCCTCCTCTGGACCCTCTCCAGGAGGTTAATGTCCCTCTTTAAGTGTGGCCTCCAAAACTGCACGCAGTACTCCAGGTGCGGCCTATTACCCGAGGCTTTATAGGTTCCCCAGTCCTTTGACTCCTTTTTGAGTTATAAACTCAGTTTAAACAAAACTGTACTTTATCCCTTTAAATTGGGAGGCAATATAGCACAGTGGTTTAAGGCACTGAGCTGCAAATCTGGAGACATGGGTCTAAATCCCACAGCCCTCACTTGCATACTGTGTGACCCTGAGCAAGTCATTTAACTTCCCTGTGCTCCCAGGTTGCACCTGTAAACAAGCTTTCAGCTTAGTGTGTCTCACCTGATTAAATAATAGAGAAACAAAGATTCAAAATTATAAACTTTTTTTGATAACTTTCTATGGCTTGGTAAAACTCCCAGGCATTCATTTATAAAACATTGTTGGCCCAAGGATTTAGGTGGGTTACAGTTGCCCTCTTTGCTAACCCATTATTTTGACCTACATGCATCAAAGCACTTTCAATGGTGTCAAGGTCCAGTGCCCCCACAACAGGTTGTGTACGCACCAGTGTAGCTAAAAATAGAAAAAGACCTCTGAGATGTTCACATCTTGCCTGCATCTCTATTATATATAACCCCATCTCAGCTCCCAAAAGACCTCCACTACTCCCCTATAGACTGATCTGTACATGTTCATTCCCAACTTTGCAGGCATTTTAATCTACCTTACTTCACTGATATCAGGCAACCCTCATTTGAAAATGTCAATTTACAAATAGGTCGTAAACCCAACCTATTAACATTTTGAAAGGGTTCTCCCATGAAAACAGTTTCAAAGGTTTGATATCTAACAATACTACTGTATATTATCTTACCCCTCCTTCCAACAAAAATGTGGGTTATCGTCCCTTTACTTTTTTCAGTACTGCTGGCTCAAGATGTGCCTTAAACATTTTTTAGGCCACCCCACATGGTCAAATACAGCCGGGCTTTTTTTTTTAACAACCATCTGCTGCCTCTCATCTTTCTCATTCCGTTTCTCAACTATATAAGGCTCTGTCCTCAAACCAATGGGCAGGAACCTCTCCTATTGCTTTTAACTGGGTGAATGTATTAGTCTTGTAAAACCTGTTGATTATTGGACACGTGACTCATTTTTGGCCTAGAGACCATAATCTTACTAGTCTACTACCTGTGTCAGAATAGTCTCGAGCACTAATCATTGGCCTCTTTTGTGGTCCATTTGCCATGAATAGCCATGAGTTGCAAATCTGGTGACATCCAGCAGACCAGACCTGGGTTTGAATCCCACAGCTTCCACTTGCATACTGTGTGGCCCTGAGCAAGTCACTTAACCTCCTTGTGCTCCCAGGTCGCTCCTGTAAAAAAGCTTCCAGCTTAGTGTGCTATACCTGGTTAAACAACTAAATAAAAAAAATTAAAAAATATCTACCCCCTTGTGAAGGAGAGATAAGGTTTGGAATAGAAAGAAATTGTTGGTTAAGACCAATAGGATCTTTCTGAATTGTCCTGTTGTGCTCTTTTAAATGGTAACACCTTTTTGGGTGATTTCCTGCCCAAACTTGCAGTTCCCTCCTTTATTAGGTAGGGTGAGTCATTGCTTTTTGCCTCAGCAGACTGATATAAATTGCCTTTCCTCTCTTACTAATGCATCTCAGAGGAAACTAGAGCTTCCTGTGGCATGATATACTGTTAATTTTTTATTATGCTACAGAAGTCATAAAGTTCTAACTTCATCAGCTAACTAAAAGGTTATGATAATGCACATGCTTATGCTGTGTCAGAATGATAAACTATATCCCAGACAGAATTAATGGGACAGCTTTGTCCAAGAGTCAATGTGGGGGGGGGGTGGACTCCTACCACTATCCCAATAAAAGCTGGTTGCTCCCAGTAGTCCACACTCAGAGTGTTTCGAGCTCCTGAGTGGCTGTGTGGTCCTCGTGGCTGTGCTTATTCCTTTCTCTATTTTCACCTTTTCTCCTGTGCTTCCTCTTCCTCCTCCTCATTTTCGCCTCTTCTCCATCTTTTTCTCAGAGTCCCACCTTCCTCCACCATTGTCCTCCTCACACTTCTTGTCCCTCCTCCATCCTCCCCTCCTCTGCATGGGTTGCTGGATTTTTGCTTTGCCTGTCCACCCAGCCCCAGCCTGCTGTTTCTGTGTGGTTCTCCTGTTCACCATCCTTCCCCATGTTTCCTCCAGTGGTCCTTCCACTGCCTATTTCTTTGTCTCGCCCCTCCTTCCCGGATCTTCATAGGTCTCCGATCCTGTCCTCACTGCCCATTTTGTTTTCTTTTTGGGGTTCTCTGTTTTGCTCTATGCAGATCCTTCACATTCTTCTTGGTTGTGACACTGACATCACTGCTCAGCTTAAAGCCCCAGTCTTTCTCTTTGCCGGCTCGGGGTCCAGAGTCAGAGAGAAGGACCCAAGCTCGGCACATATTGTCTATCCCGCAGTCATTCATTCATCCCTGCTTACACATAAAGTCAGTTTAAATTGGACATTTTCACAGTGTGTGCAAATTCCTGCTTATCAAGTACATACAAGCCCACAATTAATCATCTGACTCAGCCGCCAAAACATTTACCTATTCTATGGAGCTTTTCTACAGGAATTGCTCCAACAATTATTCTCAGTGAACACAGTATCACCTTGGGTATCGGGACATAAAAACATAGACTTTGAGAACAGATAAGGACTACTTGGCCCACTCAGTCTGCCAATTTCCCTACCTATTGGATAAGCTGCAGATCCTAGTTAACCAACAGCCTACCTCCTCTTACTCCCCAATATAATTGCCTTATGTCTGTTCCAAGCATTCTTGAATTCTCCCACTGTGTTTGACCCCATGACCTCCACAGGAAGGCCATTTCATGTGCCCACCACACTCTCTGTGAAAAAATACTTCCTCACATTGCCCCTGAGCCTCTATCTTCAAATTAAGCCCCCTTGGTCTTGCACATTCCTTTTTCTGAAAGATGCTACCCTCTTGGACTTTCTTAATTCCCTTGAGGCAAATGGAAGTTTCTATCATGCCCACCTCACCCTCCTTTCCTTGAGGGTACACATATTAAGATCCTTTAGTTTCTCTTGGTATGGCTTCTGGTGCAGACTCTAGACCATTTTAGTTGCCCTCCTCTGGACTGCCTCCAACCTGTCTATGTTCTAGTGGGGATGGGGTCTCCAGAACTGCACGCAGTTACCAGGTCCTTCTTGCAAATGAGCCCAGCTCAGTGGTGCTCTTCTGGATAAATAAAGATTTTGACTGATTGATTGATTGATTGATTGAGTACTCCTGATGGGGTCTCTCCAAATGTCTGTACAAAGGGATAACAGCTTCCTGCTTTCTACTGATGATATCTCTCCCTATGCATCTCACTATCCCCCCAAACCTACTTACTGCCATCTCACATTGCCTGCCTACCTTTAGATCATCTGATATGACTAACCCCAGGTCCCATTCCATTTTTGATATTGTAAGTACCTCTCCCCATTGTGTACTCTTCCTCTGGGTTTTTGTTTCCCAGGTGCATTACTTTTTACTTCTTTGCATCAAATCTAAGCTGCCATACTTTTGACCATTCCTCCAGACTTGCCAAGTCCCCTCTCATCATTTCCACTCCCCCTAGTGTTTCAACCCTGTTGCAGATCTTTGTGTCATCTGCAAAGAGGCATACTTTCCCTTCCAGTCCCTCCACAATGTTACCTATAAAGATATTAAAGAGACCGGTCCCAATACTGAATCCTGCTGTACCCCCACTAGTAACCCCCCCTTTCTTCAGAGTGGACTTCGTTTACTATCACCGTCTGTGTCCTGTTGTCCAGCCAATTATTTACCCAGGCTACCACCCTGGGACCCACTCACCAGCTGGCTAACTTGTTTCTTAATCACCCAGGACTGTTTACCCATGTACCTTGTAGGACCTGGTCTGCCATTTATGTATTGTTATGTTATTGCCTGCATTGTATATTTGTTGTAACCATGCACCTAGGACCTTCTTGTGAATGAGGTTGCTCAATGGAGCTTTCCTGCAATAAACTTGAACTTGAGCTTAATCTTTTGTGTGAGACTGTGTCAAATGCCTTGCTAATATCTAGGTAGGCCATGTCCACAGCCCCTCCCTGGTCTATTACGTTGGTCACCCGAGTCAAAGAAATATGTTAGATTCGTCTGACATGAACTTTCCACTGTGAATCCATGCTGCCTTGGATCTTGTTCCCCGCTGGCCTTTAGGTACTCAACAATTCTTTCTTTCAGAAGTGATTCCATCATTTTCCCTACCACTAAGGTCAAACAAACAGGTCTATAGTTTCCTGCCTCTGCCTTGCACCTATCTTTGTGAAGGGGAATCATTCCACCCTCCTCCAGTCCTCAGGTACCACACCATCCTCCCATGATTTGTTAAAAAGGCTATTCAGTGGTGTCATGAGTTCTCCCCTTAAGTCTTTTAGAATTCTGGAGTGAATCCAGTCAGGCCCCATTGCTTTGTCCACCTTCAGTTTTAGGAGTTCTATCAGGATCCTTTCTTCTGTGAATGGACTGATATTGACCCCCCCTATCCAGAGTGCTTCTATTGTTGGTTTAGGTACCTCCCCCTCCTCTTCTTATGTGAATACTGAGCAGAATTATGTGTTTAGTATCCCTGCTTTTTCACAGCCAGCTTCTGCCACCCCCTTCCCTTTATGAAACCTCACTACCCCTCTCTTGTTCAATCTTTGCTCCCTAATGTGCCTATAAAAGGTTTCATCCCCCTCTTTAACTGTGCTGGCTATCTTCTCCTCTGTTTGGGCCTTTGCTATTCAGATTACCTTCCCTACATTCTTCTGCTTTTACTGATACATTTCTCTGTCCTTCTCCTTCTGTATTTCATTATAATTCCTTAATGCTATATTTTTCTCCCTGGCCTTCCCCGACACCTCTTTTGAGAACCATAGTGTTTTTTTTTCCTTCATTTTGTTTATTTGCTTCACACAAAGTCTTGTTGCCTCTGTGATGGCAGTTTTGATTTGTCCCCATTGTTCCTCCACCCTTGCCCATTTGCTAGTGCTTTCCTGAGGCACTTTCCCATTTTGACAAAGTCAGGCCTCCTAAAGTCCAGTGCCCTCACTTTTAGATGGCTTGACTCTACAGCTGTGTTCGTGAACCACACTGTCTGGTGGTCACTTGTTCCCAGATGGCTTCCCACTTCTAAATGCAGTATGAGATCCTCTCTCTGTCCCCATTTGGGAGTACTAGGTCTAAGATTGCTCTCTCCCAAGTGGGTTCCAACACTAACTGTCTGAGGCATGCCCCCTGTAGGGCATCGAGAATGACCCTGCTCTTGGATGTAGCTACAGCAATGGAGTTCCAGTTATCATCTGGCATATTTGGGTCCCCTGTCATCAATATCTCCCCTTTTTCTGCAATTCTAAGGATGCCTTCTATCATTTCATTGTCTATTTCCTCCTCCTGTGAAGGGGGTCAGTATACAATCCCGTGCAGATTGTGGTGCCATTTTCTGTCTCCAGGGTGACCCACAATGCCTCCTCTCCTCCCTGTTTACCCTTTAGTTCCATTGCTTTGATTCCTTCTCTTACGTAGAGAGCTACTCCTCTTCCTATTTTACCCTCCCTGTCCTTCCTGTAAATTGTGTACCCTGATATGTTGACATCCTGGTCATGGTTCTCTATGTAGCATATTTCTAACATCTAGCAGCTTTTATCATAATATCATAGTTTATGTTTAGTCATTTAACGAAACATCCCTTATCTGGTTAACAAAAAGTCACTCCAATAAGTCCATGATAAGAGGGTTTTCCTAGAAGTAATAAAATGAGTACTTAGCTTACTTCTCCCTTTCAATTGCTTACAGCAGAATGAGTTTTATCTGGAGTACTCTTTATTTTAGTACTAAAGGCTTAGGCATTTGGAGCATGCACAGGCTGCCATCTCATTGCATGCATTTGCTCATCTATACAATCACACCAGCTCAAAACGCATCAAACCCATACTTCTCCCTTAAAGTGGCCCTACACTAGGGGTGAAAAGAGTCCACGCATTACAGTCATTTCTTGTGTTCCCTATAAAGATTAACTTCTTCTGTTTTACTCATCTTCATTTTCTACTTAGTACTTGTTTCTGCTCCTAGCCTGCCCTCATACCTCCATTGCTCCTCTCTTCCAATTCATATGCCTAAAGCCACCTTCCTGCTCTCCCCTTCCACTCAGCCCTCAATAGCAGCCCTACCCAACTCCATCCTCCTAGTTTGTACTTCCAAGAATTCTATAAGCATAGGTTTTGACTTAGTCTACTAAGAGGTGGAAGTCTGAAAACTTCATTCCATAAACAACATGTGGACTTTCATCTCATTTTTCATCTAAGCATTCAGATGATTATACCTGAGGGTTTAACTTCATCTGCCAAGGGGTAACTCCTGAAACCTCCAAAGCTGCCATGCATCACAACCCACTGGAGCCATTCTCAACAGTGTCCAGTTCTGGCCGTAGTTGCCTGGGGTTTGTTCTCTTTGGAAAACCAATCAATCATCAGCAATATTCAAACTCACTCTCAGTTCTTACTCCATGCAGTCATTCAACTGATCACACCCTAGGGCTTGACTTAGTCTGCCATAAGGGATTCTGCTCCTTGCAGCTATGAAGCACATACAGCCCCATTCAAGCTATTTCCATCCATGACAGTAAGCAGTATCTGGCCATGCTGCTCCATTCTCTTCCCAACATCACCAGCATGATGCCGCCCCTTGAACTTATAAAAAAGTAGTATCTTCTGTTCTTCATGTTCATAAAGATACCCACCCACATTCTTAGTGAAGTACATACTGACACTACGATCTCTACCACTCCTACATCCTCAGAAGTGAGGACAGTCCTTAGGGTTCCCCTCAGACTTCCACACACATGCATACATTTGGCACAGACCTTGGTCACTCCTACTCATACTCCAGTTTCATATTCCAAAGAAGATCCTCAGGGATCCCCTCAGACTTCTTCAGGCATCCATTGTTTCGATCAAGATCTGCAAATCACTACTCCATAAAAGGGTAGACTGTCTCATGTCTTACATCTGATTGAAAACCTCATTATTTCACCTACAATCTTAGCACAGAAACAGGAATTATACAATTTCTTCATAGCAGCTCATCTGTGCCTTCCAGCAACTCTGCTTCTAGCCTGCTCATTTCCTAGCCAGCCCTTCTGGCTCTTCTGAAATGCAAGAATTGAGACAAATGTTCACCACACTCACATCAGAGCTCTGTCATATTGTCCTTGAAGAATTCTGTCCTCACAAGCTTCTTGTCTCCAGCTTTGCATGCCTGTCATCCTCCAATCCTCCAGGCATCTCAAAAGGGTAATCTTCCTCTAATTGTTTCTTCAGCCGTAAATGTTCTTATTTATTTCAGACTTGCCAACTGAACAGAATTCAAGTATCAATTCATCTTCAGCCTCTCCTTAATTCTTCTTCCTTTCCCTGTCTAACAAGTCCACTGGGATATCATACCTGACTAAATCAAAAATAGCCTCACAGCCCTCCCAAGTGTAAAAATAAACTGATGCCAGATTTAGCATGCAGTTTTCTGATTAATTGCACAAATCTGTTTTCAATGAGCAATTATTTTCTGTTTTGAGGTGATTTCTTTTTACAGGTCCATGACATAGCTCTGGGGGCATTGTTAGCCCCAGTTATGCAAACTTGTATTTAGGGTTTTGGGAACAGTTAATTATAAAGGGTGCTGGCAGGAATTCCTTTTTTTAACTGTATCACATTTTACAGAAGCATCACTGATGGTTTAATTTTCATTTGGGATGGTTCTGAGGAGCAGCTAGAGATTTGTGGATTATTCTCATTGTTCAAATCCAAATTTGAAGTTTGGTATGAAATGTGATAAGTTCACCATTCCTTTTTGGATTTAGCCTTATTCAAAGAGGATGGACAAATTCTTTCAGATCTGCATATAAAAACAACTGATACTAACTCGTTATTAGCAGCCAGTAGCTGCCACTCCCCCACATTTGATACAGGGAATTCCGAGGTGACAGTTTACAAGATTGAGATGGAATTACTCTACACAGGAGCTTTTTGAAACTAGAGCCCAGGATATGGAGGATTGTTTTGTAAATAAGGTATATAGCAGAAAATGAGTACAGATTGCCCAAGAATGGCTCAGAATAGAGATAGGGTGGACCTTTTGACACCCAGGGCCCAGAACAATGGGGGGGGGGCACTGAGAAAGTTAAGTTTATCTCAACCTTTACCCCAGAGGCAAGTGACATTAGAAATGTCATTTAAAAAACTGGCATATAATATAGTCAGATCCAGTACTAGGAAAGGCAACAGATGGCCCTCCACAATTTGTATACAAACAGACTCAAAATCAAAAGGATATTTTGGTTCATTCAATGCAACTATATAATCAGTTTGAACAAATATATATGGGGGGGTGGCACTAAAAATGCGGAGTCCCATGTGGGCATTGCAAATTTGACAAGTATATCAAGAAGGGTAAGGAGTTTGAACATCCTGGTATGGGGAAAAAGTATGAAATTAAGGACTGGATAACGTGTGATACCAAAAATGTTATTTATTTAGCGAGTTGTATGTGTGGCTGCTTTTATGTGGGAAAGATGAATAGAACACTGAAGACATAAGTGGGAGAACACATTTATGATATTGATAGTGAAAATCTTAAAAATATCTTGGCAGCCCACATAAAATTTACGAGGGGACAAGGTATGCATAATTGAACATTTATTGGGATTGAATTGGTGCATTTGGGTCCAAGAGGGGGTGACATTAAAGCACTGATGCTCCAAAGGGAGACCTTTTGGATATATACCCTTGAAGCACTTAAACCTCTGGGATTAAATGCCCATTTGGAAATTGCCAAGTATGTGAAGACTGCTAGTCCTTACCTAAGAGCCTTGCTATTCCGTTTTACTACTGCATCTCTTAGTGAAGTTTTTTAATTGGTGTCTTTTCTGTGTGATGTTATATATATTTATGAATTTATATTTATTTATTTTAGATGCTGCAACTACAATATTGTACAGTGTGATCCTGTGTCTTAATGGATTGTGGGTCTGCTCCTGGAGTTCCCATAAGGTCTTGTTAACATCATTCAAGATCTAGCAGTGTCCTGATTACTCTGAATGAGATCCATGGGGTGACATAATGAAACACTGGATTTAGTGCAATATTGAACTGAATAATGTGGGAAATAAAATAAAATAAAATATAGGGAAGATCTAAGGTTACTGGAAGAGTGGTCAGAAATGTAGCAGCTGAGATTCAATTCCAAAAAATGTACAGCGATGCACATGGGGAGGAATAATCCACAAGCAAACTGTACATCGGGGGGGATAAGGAAATTAAAGTCATGGAGCAGGAGAAGGATGTAGGATTCATAACTACAAACAACCTTAAAGTGGGGACCCAATGCAGCAAGGTGGTGGGTAAAGCAAACAGAATGTGGGATGCATAGGGAGGGGGATAACTAGTAGAAGGAGTGAGGTACTAATGCCACTGTATAAATCCATGGTGAGGCCCCACCTGGAGTAAGGGGTTCAATTCTGGAGGCCTCACCTACACAAGGATATAGAGAGCATGGAAATGGTACAGAGAAGAGCCACCAAAATGGTTCATGGCTTGGGGGGGAGGCCATATGAGGAAAGGTTAAGGGTGTTGGATTTGTACCCGCTGGAGACAAGGAGGGAGAGGGTGGATATGATAGAGATATTCAATTACATAATGGGGGTTAATAAAATGGGGAAGAGCTTGTTTGCAGGGAAGGTAAATGATCGAAAAAGTGGACATGGATGGAGGGTGGAGGGGGCAGTTTCAAGGGTAACATGAAGGGCATTACTTCACTGAGAGAGTGGTGGTGCCCTGCAACAGTCTGCTAGAGGAAGTGGTGGAGACCAGTACAGTAGATGGGTTCAAGAGACCGTGGGACAAGCAGAAGTGATTGGCTAATGTGAGGCAGGTGGATAATAGGGGATCTATGGGGGAGGGGGGGCAAGTAAAGAGGGGGGAAATGGGCAGACTTGATGAGCCAATTAGGTCCTTTTCTGCTAGCACATATCTATGAATCTATAACATAAAATAACAGGACTGTATTGCTTCAAATGGGAAAGCATGAATATAAACATCATTATATATATCGATTCACTAAAGCTTTGTTCTGGGAACTATTAAATTACACTTTAGGTGATCTTGATACTTGCTCATTAGACAAATATGTGACTGTCATGTATTTATTCAATTGAGATGTTAGGAACAGGCATAACTATTGGGAATGTTTTAATTAGTAATTGACATATTAGATGGTTAAATAATTGGTTGAATTTGTGTTTTATAGTATAATTTGCATTAAGTGTAATTTGCAACACTTTATTTATTTATGTATGTATGTATGTATGTATGTATGTATGTATGTCTTTGGTAACCGGGTAAGTGCCCTGATCCAAAGGACCATTTTCAGTCATGACCAGGGCCACATAAGCAGCACAACAGCATAGAATTACATGATACATTATTACAATGGTCAATACAGAGCATATACAGATGGCAAACAGTCATAAACTGGTTACAAAGTAAGCAGCTGGAAGTGTAATGCTAGCATTTTGTTCCTAGAATACAACAGTATTTACAGTATGGGGATACAAGCACAAAGTTAGGCCTTGATAAAGCTCAGGTTTGGGGAGTGAAGCTATGTTGGGCATTTGTTTGGGAGTGGCACTTATATTTATCATATTATATTACTGGTGTGTAAGTTTTTAAGCCTTAAATAAATTTGAGATTATATTTTCTGCACACTGGATCTGGCATCAATTTATTTTTACACTTGGGAGGGCTGGGAGGCCATTTCTGATTTAGTATTGCACTGTTTGGCCTTACGCAGCTGCAGCTGGTGGGCAACCAATGCTTTTTCTCAGATATCATACATGAACAAGCAATAAAGCTGATGTCCTTTTCGGCTCAGCCAGTACCATTTACTTGAGACTAGTATCTTGCAAAGATTTTTCCATCACATTGAAGTAGAATGATTCAGCCTTGTCGAGAAACTGAAAAACATCCTGGCTTTCAGATGATGTTGTGGTGTGCTTGTTTTTCATCCAGAAGTGAGAAACCAGATTCATTTATCTCTTGGATCTAGCCATCGAATTGGAGGAAATGTCTCTATGAGTAGTATCGATCCTTCTCCAGAAATGCTGCTGCCGCATTAGTTTATTTACTGCAAATCTCAACTGAGCTATCATATCTAATAAACTGTTCATTTTCACATTTTGAGCACTTAATTTACCCCTGCCACTCATACGAACATATGAATTTGCCAGCAGAAACAGCCAAAATGGTCTGTCTAGCATGCTTGAGTGCGTAGCTCATTTAATTCCTCAGAGATGCCCCACCTTTCCTGCTCCTCCTGGAATCCTCCACCTCCCTCCCATTTCCCTCCGCCTTCCACTTCCCATTACTACCTCCTCCTGTCCTAATATTTTTCTTCACCCTGCCCCCCCCTTGAAACTGACCACCATTCTTGCTTCCACTGTCTCCTCCAGCAACTCATTCCACCCCTTCACCACCCTTTCAGTGAAAAAGTGCCTCCTCTATTCTTTCTTGAATCTATCTCTGACCACTTTCAGGCTATGCCCCCTTGTTGTACCTTCTTTTCTTAAATTAAAGATGCCTTTTGTACCAACCCTGTTTATGCCCTTAAGGTACTTGAAGGTTTCCATCATGTCTCCCCCCTCTCTCTCTCCTGTCCTCCAGGGAGTACGTTAAGCTCACTCAGCCTATAATAACTACTGCTTGAAACATATTACGGATGAGAAAGATTTGGGTGTTTTTATAAGCAATAAGCTAGTGTTCACTAATCACTTAAATCTTAACATTAAAAAATGTTCTAGACTTAGTAATTGCATATATAGGTACATTAAAAGCAGAGAACCTTCAATAATGATTCCCCTTTATACTAGTATTACAAGAACAAACTTTGAGTATTTTTCCTCTTTTTGTGCTCCAACAATGATGGGGGACATTGTATCTAGGGAAAAGGTCCAAATGAGATTTATTAATAACTTAAATGGTCTAAATAATTTATCATATAGAGATAGACTTATAAGGCTTAATTTGTATAGTATGGAATACAGATCAATTCGTGGGGATCTCTGTCTGCTTTACAAAGCTACCAGAGATGAATATCTGTTTGAAACATTACACCTACAATGGAATATTTCTACAGCTCAAACCCGTTCTCATAATTTAAAATTAATTTTACACATTAATAGAACCACAAAAAGATCTAAATTTTTTACTCAACGTATAGTTCCATTATAGAATTCTTTACCTTATGATATTGTGTATAGTTCAAATTTAAATCAGTTTAAAATACAACTAGATATACACATGGGAGCTTCCAAGTTCGCTACCCACTTAGCATACGTGGCATGATCATAATGGGCTTGTCCCAAGATCATGAATACTACCTATGAACCTATGAACCTATGTTCTGTCCCCTTTGCCCTGGATCATTTTGGTTGCCCTCCTCTGGACCCCCTCCTCTCCAGTATTTGGATGTATTTCTTCAGGTTAGGACACCAGAACTGCACACAGTATTCCAGTTGTGGTCTCATCAGTGACCTGTACAGTGACATAATAACTTCATCCCTCCTAGAAGTGATTCCCCTGGCAATGCAGCCCAGCATTTTATTTTCTTTAGCTGCTGCCTTCTGGCATTGGGCCAAGTGTTTCATATCACCTCTGACCATCACCCCAGGTCCTTCTCCTCCTCTGAGTCTGTCACCTATACTCCCCCAGGTAGTATTCATCCCTTGGATTCCTGGCTCCTAGATGCATGCCCTTACATTTCTTAGCATTGAAACCCAACTGCCAGATGACCGACCATTTCTCCAGCCTAGTAAGATACTCCCTTAAATCCTGTCTCCTCTCCACTGTGTCCACCCTCACACAGAGCTTAGCATCATCCACAAATAGGCAGATCTTACTTTTAACTCCCTTTGCTACATCACTAATAAAGATGCTGAACAGCACAGGTCCTAGTACTGAGCCCTGTGGGACCCATTGGTTACAGACCTAAGTTTGGACAGTTCCCCTCCTACCATAACCTTCTGGCTCCTGGCCCTTAGCCAGCTCGTGATCCAGCCCAGCATTTTGTCTCCTACTCCCAGGTCCCCCAGCTTGCTAATCATCCTCCCATGTGGTACTGAGTTGAATACTTTACTGAAGTCTAGTTATAGGACATTAACCACCTGCCCCCTGTCCAATGACCTCATAACCCAATCGAAGAAGTCTATCAAGTTGGTTTGGCAAGATCTCCCCTTGACAAACCCATACTACCTGTTGTTTTGGAGACCATTCACTTCAACGAAGGAAACAACCCTCTCTTTTAGAATGGTCTCCATTAACTTTCCCACTATGGAGGTTAGACTAACCAGCCTATAGTTTCCCAGCTTGTCCCTGGTACCACTCTTGTGTAGAGGTACCACATGAGCTGTCCTCCAGTCCTGTGGGACACATTCTTCCTCCAGCAAGTTGTTAAACATGTTCGACAGTGGGGGTTCTAGTACCTCTGCCAGTTTCCTCAGTACACTTATGTGTATGCATAGAAACATAGAAACATAGAAGTTGACGGCAGATAAGGACCGAAAGGCCCATCCAGTCTGCCCATTTCTTTTTCTACCTTATAAATGTGCCATCGGCCTTTGCTCTGTCAGTGACCTATCTATTCATAGTCATTTGTATTGCTCCCTTATGCCTATCCCATGCCTGTTTGAAGCCCTGCACTGTATTCATAGCCACCACTTCTTGTGGTAAGCCATTCCATGCATCTACCACCCTTTCTGTGAAAAAGAATTTCCTCACATTCCCCCTTAATCGGCCTCCCTCTAATCTCATGCTGTGTCCTCTTGTCCTGCTATTTTTCTTATATTTAAACATGTTAGACTCTTTCACCTTGTTTATGCCCTTAAGGTGTTTAAATGTCTCGATCATATCACCTCTCTCCTCCTTTGCTCAAGGGTATACATATTGAGCTCCGTTAATCTGTCTATATATGTCTTCTGATGCAGTCCCTGCACCATTTTGGTTGCCCTTCTCTGGACTGCCTCAATTTGGTTAATGTCCTTGTGAAGGTGTGGCCTCCAGTACTGCACCAGTACTCAGATGGGGCCTAACCAATGTCTTGTACAGAGGATTATTACCTCCCTCTTACGACTTGTGATACCCCTACTAATACACCCTAACACCCCCTAGCCTTACCTACTGCTTTAGAGGTCTGCTTGGATGATTTTAGGTCATCAGTGATGATGATGCCCAAGTCTCTTTCTTCCTTTGTGACTGCTAGCAACTCCTCCCAGCCTATAAGTGGCTTCAGGGTTTCTCTTCCCTATGTGCATGATTTTGCACTTCTTTGCATTAAATCCCAGTTGCCACTCTTCTGACCATTCTGCTAGTTTATCCAGATCTCTTCTCATTCTGCCCACCCATCTGGATCATCTACTCTGTTGCAGATCTTGGTGTCATCTGCAAACAGACAAGCCTTACCCTCTAGTCCATCTGCGAGGTCACTAATGAAGATGTTGAATAGGACTGGCCCCAGGACTGATCCTAGAGGTACCCCTTGTGACTTGCATCTCTTCTGACTGTATACCATTTACCACCACTCTCTGTTTTCTGCCAGTCAACCAGTTTGCCACCCAGTTGACCAACTTCTCCCACCCGAGCCTACCTAGCTTATTTATCAATCTTCTATGTGAACAGTGTCAAAGCTTTGCTGAAGTCAAGGTAGGCGACATCAACTGCTCCCCTTGGTCCACCACTCTGGTTACCCAGTCAAGAAATCTATGAGATTAGTTTGACAGGACCTTCCTTTGTAAACCCATGCTGTCTTGGATCCTGTGCCCTATGGATTCCAGGTGTTGCACTATCCTTTCCTTAAAAGTGCCTCCAATCTTACTGCAACTACTGAGGTAAGACTGACCGTCTGTAGTTCCCCTCCTCCCTGCTACCACTCTTTGTGGAGTGGGATCACATGAGCCTTTCTCCAGTCTTCTGGGACCTCTCCTGTGCTCAGAGACTCACTAAACAATTCTGCTAATGGCTCTGCTAGTTCCTCCTTTAGCTCCTTAAGTACCCTGGGATGTATGCCATCAGGTCCATTGCCTTATCCACCCTGGCTTAGCAAGCTCTTGGACCCTTTCTTTTGTGAAGGGAGTAGTGCTCACCTCCCTCCCCTGTGTCCATGATGCTGAGCTGTGGGCCCTGCCCTACCTTCTCTTCAGTAAATACTGAGCAAAAGTATCTATTTAGGATAGATGCCTTTACAGGGTCCTCCTCCTCACATGCTCCTTTTCTCCATTAAGCTTAGCAATACCCCCTCTGGACTTTCTCCTTTCACTAATGTATCTATAGAAAGTCTTGTCACCTTTTTTTACTGTTCGTGCTAGTGTTTCCTCAGTTTGGGACTTTGCCTGCCTTACTGCCTTACCTGCTTCCCTTAGGGCAGTTTGGTATGCCTCCCTATCTTCATCCCGCTGTGTTTCTATATTTTCTGAAGGCCAGCCTTTGGCTCTGACCTTTTCTGCTACTATATTTGAGAACCAAAGTGGTTTCCTTCTTCTTTTGCACTTCCTTTCTGTCTAACACAATGGGATGTTGCTTCAAGTATTGTATCCTTAATGCTTGCCCACTTTGCCTGTACCTCCTCACCTGTGTTTCTTTTTGCCAGGGCTAGCTTAACTCTGTTGGCCATCTTATCAAAGTCAGCTCCTCTGAAGTCCCATATTTTTGCCTTGGAATGGGATGATTTAGATGTAGTAGCCAAATTGAACCATACCATGTGATGGTCACTGCCCCCAGGTGACCTTCTACCTGGAGATCTGTGATCCCTTCTTTGTTAGTCAGTACTAGATCTAGGATAGCCCTGTCTCTTGTGGGTTGCTGTACCAGTTGTTTGAGGCCCTCCCCCTGCAAGGAATCCACTATGAGTCTAGTTCTGGCAGATGTTCCTGCTGGTATTGACCAATCTGTATCTGGCATGTTGAAGTCTCCCATTATCAGAACCTCCCCTTTAGCTGTCTGGACCAGGTGCCTTGTCCACCCTCAGTTTCCTTAGTCCCCTTAAAAACCTGTTGACCCCATTCTCCCCCTCATATTCCTTCCCCCCCCCTCTCAGTTCCCCTCTATCTTCCCTGTGGTATAGGCCCATCCAACTCCCTAGTGAAGACTGAGCAAAAGTACTCATTTAGTTCCTCCACCTAGTCTTCCCACTTTTCTGTCCATCCTCCCCCCCTCTTTATCCTAACTATCCCTTCCCTCCTGCTTCTTCTCTCCTTGATGTACTGAAAGAAGCCCTTCTCTCCTTCCTTAATCCCTTGTGCAAGTCTTAGTTACTTCTCAGCCTTGGCTGCCCTGACCACTCTCTCTGCTTCTTGAGATTTTTTAGTGTATGCCTCCTTGTCCTCTTCCCTCGAGGTTTGCTTGTACCTCTGGAAGACTTCCCACTTTTCTTTCACCCTCTTGGCCACCTTCCTGCTATATCAGCTAGGTCTCTTGGTCCTGTTGTTCTTTTACTAGCCTTCATACAGCTGGCGGTGGTCTTGATTAACCCTTTCTTAATGACAGACCATTTCAGGTCCACATCCATCCCCTTTCAGATATTTGCCAGGTGCTTCTGTAGTATGCCCACCATCCTAATGAAGTCTGCCTTCCTAAAGTCCACCACTCTTGTTTTTGAGTTTGCTAATTCCTTCCCCATGCTGATGGAAAACTACACTGTATGGTAGTCATTACCTGCAAGTGGTTACCTCAATTCAATTTCCTGGACCTGCTCCCTATCCAATACTTCTAGGTCTAGTATGGTCCCCCCACCTCCTTTGTATCCCTAATGACTCCCTGTATCAGGAAACACTCCTGAATTGCATCCAGGATGACCTGTTCTGTGCTACAGGAAGTAGCTGGGGTGCTCCAGTCTACTCCAGGTAGATTGAAGTCCCCTAGTATTACCATGTTCCTTCTCCCCCAACCCTCCTGATCAGCTCCACCAGCTCTCTCTCTCTATCCAACTCTATTCCCTGTGAAGTTAGTCTGTACATCATCCCCATCCAAATCTTTTTCCCAGCTATGTTCTGGAGCACTACCCATAGGGCTTCAGCTGTGCCATCCTCCCCTTCCTCCTTGGTGCAAATTATCCCTTCTCTTATGTACAGGGCCACTCTGCCCCCCTTCCCTTTGCTCTGTCCTTCATATGCAATTGGTACCCTGGGATCTCGAGGTCCCAGTCATGATACTTAGTTGCTCATGTCTCTGTGATGGCTGCATCCACGTCCCCCTCAGCTATCAGTGTCTATAAGTCAGCTGCCTTGTTTGCCAGACTCCTTGCAATCAAGAACACAACCTGTTTTTGCTCTGTATTGTGACTGCCTGCCTCCAGTTTATTGCACCCTGCACTTTCAGCTCAGAGGATCCAGGGAGAATACATTGCAGCTACAAGTCATCTGGTTCGAGTGAGAGTCAGCTGTCTGTCTTACTCTGCTTCTCCATGACTGCATTAACTGTGTTAACTTAAAATCCCTCTATTAGCAGGGGGCTGGGGATTGAGATGCTGATATCATTTGTTGGGAGGGGCTCTTGGGTTTACAGCTTCACGCTGCTCGCTAGTGTGAGTGTAGCTTGAACGTCAGTGAGTGGCACTAGCGCCACTCCACAGAGAAAAAACACTTTAGCATTTATATGTTATTGTTGTTTGGGGTGGATATATGCACTGTTTTGCTAGCTTTGGTAACTTAGGTTAAGTTTGAACTTTAAATATTTGTGTATTGTTAAAGGTAGGAGTTGTTTTAAACCTATTTAGCGGGCTGTAGTAGCAATTATTCCTGAAATCAGTTACGTGTAAGGGACGTTTAGAGGGGCCAAGGGAGAGTGGTAGGATAGTGTATGGATTATCTCTCCTACGTGATTTATGGCCCTTCACCGGTCTCTCAGTATCGGATACCATGGTAAGATGCTGCTGGGAGGAGGGGATTTGGAGAGGCTGGGGTGATCTTGGGTGAAGGGGAGCTCCGTGCGTGGTGGAAGGTGGCAGGATTGAGATAGTTTGGACTAGAAGATGCCCTGGATTGCAATGGACACAGGAGAGAGGCCAGATGTGTTTGGTGTCTGTCTCCAAGGAATCCTCCAGACTGAGTGGTCAGGTAATCTGAGGGGCCGCCTTACCCATGAATCCCCTGAGGGCAGTGCTTTGCAATGCCAGATCGATCAGGAACAAGACCCCACTTATTGTGGATTTGATTTCCTCAGTTGATCTGGCTTGCATCATGGAGACCTCGGTTGGGGATCATGCAGGTCCTGTTTTTTAGGCTACCATCCACCCCAGGTATACTGTGGTGCACTGCCCCAGAGAGAAACATGGGGTGGTGGTGTAGCCATCTGCTTTAGATCCAGCTTGGACTTCACCATGCACCCAGTGAGAGCTCCTGGTTCTTTTGAGTGTGTGGCCATTCATGGGGGGGTCCGGGCCCAGGTTGCAGGATTTTCCTCATTAATCGCCCCTCTGGGGCAGCAGGTAACTTCCTGCGGGAGATTGCTGAATTTGTCGCTGGTGAAACATTGGGAGCCCCCAGATGTATTGTTCTGGGAGATTTCAATGTTTGGGCCAAAGATGAATCTTCTTGGCTTGGTCTTAACCTCCTTCAGACTATGACATCTTTGGGTTTGTTACAAGCTGTTTCAGCTGCAACACACCTGGGTGGCCACACACTGGACCTGGTGTTCTCGCTGGGGCTTGTGATAAATAATCTTAGGCTTGATCAGGTAGTTTGGTCATATCATTGCACAGTGCAGTTCATGTTCGGGGCTGCCACCAGATGTCCTCCTCCTACAGAAATGATGAACTGTTGCCCTTTGTGGGGATTGACCCCAGAGGGATTTTGGTGGCAGCTAATCTATCTGATGTGGGTAATGCATGGGTCGGAGGCGTTGGTGTCATGGTGGACTCATAATAGAGTGCTATCCAATGCCTTTGACTACCTCACACCTGTTCATATGTGACCCAAATATTCTTACCTGAGGTCCCCATGGTTTGATGGGGACCTCAGGGAGTTGAAGAGAAAGGGTCAGAGGTTGGAGCGCAGCTGGAGAAAGTCTGGCCTGGAGGAGAACAAACTGGCCCTGCATGTGCATTATAATGCATATCAGAGGGCAATCAACCATAAGAAGGATGTATTCCTGTCCAGGGAGATTTATTTATTTATTTAAAAGTTTTACCAGGAAGTCACACTGAGCAGTAGTGCTCGATTCCAGATGCATCCTGGGGGAAGGGGGCAGAGGGAAACAGTACATACATAAGGCAGTAACCATCCAATAATTTGCAATAAAACAAGGGGTTGCTGCTGGGAAGAACCAACCAGCTATACTTTTTTAGACTGTGGACAGGCTACTTTTTCCTACCTGTCTGCAGCTGAAGAAGGTTTTTTCAAATGCTGAATGCAATGAGTTTGCTAGTTTTTTCTCGGACAGAGTGTCCTGTATCCGTTGGGGGTTTCTCCAGTCAGCAATGCTATAGCTGGCAGAGGTCACCAAACGTGTTCTAAGTGCACTCCATCTGGTTGGGGGGAGTTTAAACCAGTGGAGGCAGGTAAGGTTATTGAGGTGGTGACCAATCTGAAGCACACCTTTTGTGAACTGGATCCGGTGCCGATTAGAGATGCAGCGAATTAAAAATCCGAAAGCGAATTGAATGTGAAGTGGCCACTTCGTTGGCACTTCACTACGTGGAGTGACCCATAGGAAAGGCTCACTTCACCTTGTTATTACTACTTCGCATTGTCATTCTGCCTTAAACGTGAAGTAAGGAGGAGTGACAACAATACTGGCAGCATCCCACCCACACAGTCAGCAGAATGAATGTGCATCGCCAAAATGCTACTGTCTTGTGTCCAGAAGTGAAATGAGAGCATAACAAGAAATGCAGTCTCCCAGAATTAATGGTGCCATGCAAACACATAGACTGATTAAGATTGCACTGCACACTCAAGGGATGCATACAAAAAGACACAACAACACCTAACCAGTGCTCACAAGTCACAAATCCAAATCTGGAAAGGAATACATTTTGCCAGTTGAGGGAATAGTGCATGGCAGTAACAATCCATTACCAGTAAAGATACCACAAAGTAGTATAAAAAATTCATGCAGGTGTGGTGGATAGCAGGTTCACACTGCTGCAATTACTCTGTAACACAATAAAAGGTGTTGAATTTAATGGCACACATCGCATACGCACTTACACGTACACTCAAGTAATGGTAGAAAATTGAAAACCTTTAATAATATAACCAAATGTTTTAAACAGACAAACTGTACACTGCTGCACCACAACAATCAGCAAAAATGTCAAGAATTACTGAAAATATTACTGTGTGTACTGTACATTAAGACAGTTATACAAGAAAACTATAACCAAAACAGAAAGAGTGCCTTTTCTCCCAGTTAATCTACCTACACCACAAATACGCTCCACCCCAAAGCACACTTCACAGTACACAGACTTTTCTAAATTAACATTCAAAATCCACACACAGCAATAAACAGTAGATGATATGAGCACAGAAGGGTTTTCTACAATCAATGTACTAAATTTTGAGCTAAAAATATTACTCAAAAAGGCATTTTAAACAGCTTTTAGAGGTTTTGAATTGCAGAACTCTGAGATCAAACTGTCTCCAGCTACCACTGCACACACACACACACACACACTACCCAGGCCAGAACTGAGGCTGTGCCGAGCAATCTAGAGACAAAGTGACCTGCAATCCCATGAATAACTGCAGAATTTCATTTGGAGCTCAATTACAGGGTGAAGTGAGGCGAATTACATTGATTTCAATATACTTCACTTAAAATTGGTGGAGAAGTGGTTTGGGGAAGGCAGAATAACGCAAAGTCATTGGTTTCATAGGACTTTGCATTCCTCATTATGAAGTGAAGTACTCCACTTCACATTGTGGAGTTCTTGGTGGATTCCACGTTACTCAGTGAATCACTTTACGGAGCAAATTGGGGCCACTTCACCCACCACTACTTACAGTACTGTAACTCACATGCTGTATGGGAAGGAACATGAATGCCTATGGCTGTACTTCCCCGATGAGCTGTAGCACAAAACTCCCAGACTTAAAAATGCTTATTAATGAGTACAATTGTGGAGTGGTGAAGCCTGGAGAGATACTACAAAACATGCTTACAGTACATCCAAGTAACTAGCAAAAAATTTAATGTGATTCATAACATGATCGTGAATCATGATTTGTGACTGTATTTGTGACCGTGATGATGAAGAACGTGATTCGGTGTCAACGGTGTGAGATAACCAATATGGAACTGTATTGGGAAGGCGAATGCCTACGGCTGTAGTTTACCGATGAGATATAGCACCAACTCCCCGACTTAGAAATGTTCATTAATGAGTACAATGGCGGGGTGGTGAAGCCTGGAGAGATACTACAAAACATGCTTACAATACATTCAAGTAACTAGTAAAAAATTAATGTTGTGATTCGTGACGTGATCATGAATCATGATTTGTGACTGCATTTGTGACCGTGGTGATAAAGAACATGATTTGTATCACGAGTGACTCGTGATGATGGTCCTGACTTAAAAATGCATATTAATGAGTACAATGTTCATGCAGAATTATGCACCACACCTGTTAAAGAAACAACTGTGACTTAAGTTACAGTCGGAGATTGGACCCTAACGAGATGCATATGCACAGACAGATTAAGATTGCACTGCACACTTAAGAGATGCAGATGCAAAGGCACAGCACCTAACCAGTGCTTGCGATCAGAAATTCAAATCTGGAAAAGAATACCTTTGCTGGTTGGGGTGGGCTGCGGAGGGGGAGCAGTGTACTGCACTGCTGCAGTAACAGTCACTAGTACTAGTACCAGTAAAGATACCACAAAGAATTATAAAAACCACACAGCTGCAGTGGATAGCAAGTTCACATTGCTGAAATTATTATGTGGCACAATAAAAGGTGTCTGATTTGATGACACACCTTACTCACATACTCACACACACTAAGTGCTGCGTAGCAAATTGAAAACTTCAGTAATATAACCACGTATTTTGAACAAACTAAAATTATGCGCTGCTGCACCACAACAATCAGCAAAAAATTGGCAAGAATTATTGAAAATATTACTGTGTGTACATTAACACAGTTATACAAGAAAAATATCACCAAAACAGAAAGCACTGTCTTTTTCTCCAAGTTAATCTACCTACACCACAGATACACCCCTTCCCCAAAGCACACTTCCACTGTCTCTCAGTACACAAACTGAATGTTGTACATTAACATTCAAAATCCACACACAAACAATAAATGCTTGATGATATGAGTGCAGGAGGGATTCCTATAATCAAACTAAAGTTTCAGCAAAACAAAATGACTCAAAAAGGCTTTTTTAGCAGCTTTTAGAAGGTTTGAATCACAGAGAGCTCTCAGAGCAGATTGTCTCCTACAGCTTCCTACACACTACCCCAAACTGTGGCTGTGTAGAATAATCTAGAGCCCATCTGACCTGAAATCCCATGAATCTCTGCAAAATTCACCTTTGGAGCTTAAAAACAAGTGAGGCGAAGTACATTGTTTTCAATGTAATTCGCCTGAAGAATCGGTGGAGTAGTGGTTTGGGAAGGCGAGGTAACGCAAAGTCATTGTTTTCAATGGACTTTGCATTACCCATTATAACATGAAGTACTCTGCTTTGCATTGCGGAGCACTCTGTGAATTCACCTTCATTCCGCCAATCACTTCGTAGAGCGAATTGGGGCCACTTTGCCCACCTCTAGTGTTGATGCGTTTCTTGATGAGATGCATCTACACTATTGGCCTGGTGTTTGCCCTGATTGGACGGTGCTCCTTGTCAGATGGGGGTCTTCCCTGATGCCTTGAAGGAGGCGTTGGTGAGACCACTCTTAAAGAAACCATCTTTGGACCTAGAGGTCAGGGCAAATTACCAACCTATCTCCAATCTTCCCTTTTCAGCGAAGGTTGTGGAGAAGGTAGCGTCGCTTCAGTAGGAGGAGCACCTTGTAACCAATGAGCTGCATGAACAGTTCCAGTTGAAGTTTCAGGCAAGGCATAGCATTGAAACTGCACTTGTGCGAGTGCAGAATGATCTCCTCAGGGGTAGAGATTGAGGGGACAGGACAGTTCTTGTTCTTGATCTCTCTTGAGCATTTGATACCGTGGACCATTGTGTGTTGCTTAACCATCTCAGGGAACTCTGCAGATGCACTGGTACTGTCATCTGCTGGTTTGAGTCATTTTTAACCAATAGTAGGCAACAGGTTGTGATGGGGAATTTCTCCTCAGCCCTAGTCTCCTTTCTTGCGGAGTACCTCAAGGATTGATCTTGGCACCAATTTTGTTCACAGTATATATGCTGACCCTGGTGGGGTATCATTAGGAAATATGGTTTGGGTTTTCATTGCTATGCTGATGATACCCAGCTATATTTATCCTTTGCCCCTGGAACATCTAACACAGTGGATGTGCTAAACAGCTGCCTTGCTGAGATCAACGACTGGATGGTCTCCAGCTGGTTGTGACTGAACCCCGATAAGATGGAGGTAATGGTGGTGGAGTCAAACAGAGTGCATGATAAGTCGGCCTCTAACTCAGAGACTGCACTTGTTCTGGGCTCTGTTTCATTGAAGGCCTCCTCTACGGTGAGTAATCTTGGCATCATTCTTGATAGGCGTTTGACTATGGAGGCACAGATATCCTCCATTGTCAGCTCCTGTTTTTTCCACCTTTATGTATTTGTTTTTTGTTTACCAGGTAAGTACACTAGACACAATGTTGCCTATATTCAGGCATGACCTGGGAGAGTACAGACAGGGGAGACCAGAGTCAACATTAAAGAGTATTTCATGATACAGCATGAGGAGAGAACAAACATTTGAACAGTATACAGCCAGGTACAGTCATTATCAGTGATGACAAAGAGAAGCAGATAATATTACATTAATTATTTTTGTCTGATGATACATCAATGACTACATTGAAACAACAAACAGCAAACAAAACTTAAATGAAGTAGCATTATAACAATAGGATTTCTACTGGGTGTGGGAAACTTTCAGATTTTGGAGACCAGAAGGAAATCAGTAAGTGCCATAGGGAGGAGAAAATGCTAGGAGAGAGGCTTAAGTTACAGCACAAGAGCAACAGTCAGATTCCAATAGGTGTGCCTGAAGACCCAGTTTGAAGGTCTTGTGGGATTTGGAGAGTTTGATGTGGGAGGGAATGGAGTTCCAGGAGCAGGGGGCAGATATGGTGAAGGATCGTTCTCCTTTTTCTGTGAGATATCTCGGAATTTCAAGTTGGGTTTGAGCAGATGCCCTGAGGAGGTATGCTTGGGAGGGCTGAGTTCAGCAAGGTATTTAGGGGACCCCGTTCTGATCATATTATCAATTGTATAGCCCACAGAATAGTGTTTGAGCGAGTCTGGGGAGAGCCAATTTAGTTTTGAGTAGAGCAGGCAATGATGGGTAAGTCTGTGAGCGGAGAGAGCAAATCTGCATATACTGTTATAGCAGGTGCTCCATTTCTGGAGCGCTCCTTTAGTGGCTTTAAGGTAAACCTGAGGGCAATATGTCAGAGCAGGGAGGAGAAATCCTTGTGCAATAGTAAGCCGGGCAGCATCAATGAGGGAGGACCTAATTTTAAAGGCAAGACCAAGTTTTGAGTAAACTGTCTTACATGTAGCCGCAATGTGGAGGTTAAAGTCAAGAGATGGTTTGAGAGTGACTCCTAGATACCTGAAGGAGGTAACGAATTTAAGAGGGGAGTCATCTAGAGAATGTATCAATAAGTCTGGAGTAAGAGATCTGATTCTTGACGGGGGGCCAAAAAGCATAGTTACGGTTTTCTTAGCATTCATTAGGAGCCTGTTCTGTAGTAACCACTCCTGCAAGCAGTTGAAGTCTGCTTGAAGATGTGCTCTTACTGATAAGGGATCTTTACCACTGGAGAGAAACACCATGCCATCAGCATAAAGGATCAATGAGGAGGAGCAGGGAAGGGAGGTCAAGTTGTTAATGAAAAGGGAGAAAAGTAGTGGGCCAAGAATAGATCCTTGGGGACTCCAACAGAGGTAGGGGAAAGATTTGAGATGGCGGATTCAATTTGGACAAATTGCAACCTCTCTGAGAGGTAGCTATCGAACCAGGAGATGGTCGACAGGTCAAAGCCAAGGCGGGACAGTTTGGAAAGTAGCAGAAAGTGATTCACAAGGTCAAATGCCTTTGTGAGATCGATAAATATGGCCCCAGTGAGCAGGCTCTTATCCATCGCTGTAAGGACTGCATTTGTCAGCTGAAGTAGTGCGTTGTGGTGCTGTGTCCTGTTCGGAATCTGTGCTGGGTAGGGTATATAAGGTTGTGAAGGTGCAGGTAATTTGTGACCCGAATAGCAATGGCCTTCTCGAGAAGTTTATTTAGGGTAGAGAGAATGGTAATTGGTCTATAGTTTGACATATTTTTGTATCCCCTTTTCTGTGAACAGGGACAATGCGAGAGGTTTTCCACAATGGTGGTACCATTTGGGTTATTATGGAAAGATTAAAGATTCTTGCAATAGGAACAGCAAGGGCAGGGGCTGCCTGCTTCAAGAAGCTTGGCAGTAGCCCATCTGGGCCAGCAGATCCATAAGGAGATACTGATTTGAGGAGATGCAGCACTTCAGTGAAGGAGACTAATGTGAGACAAAAAGGGGTTTCATGCGAAAGTTGTACCTCAGGTGGAGGTGAAAGAGGTTGGTTGAATTTCTCAGTGTATTCGGATAGATCTGAGAATTGTGCATTAAGAGCATTAGCAATAATAGGTAACTTATTACAGTTTCATCATTCAGTGTCATGTCGGTAATAGCCGTCTTGGTCCTTTGCCCAATGAAATTTTTGATGTGGTTCCAAAAACCCCTGGTATCACCTGCTGAAGATTGGAGAAGCTTAAGGCAATAGCTCCTTTTTGCCTTCTGAATATCTTTTTTGCAGGCATTTCTCAGTTGTCCATTCTTCTGATTGCTGGGACTTCTTTGCCAAGGTCCAGGCCTTGTCTCTTTTTATCATGGCTCGAAGGGGGTCTTTTTTTATCCATTTATTAGGGGAGCCCCTGAGATGCCTTTTTTCCAGATGGATGTGCAGATCCTGAAGGGCCAGAAGCTGAGGCATCAGGTATTCAAGTGCTGTGTTTACATCATCAGTGTGATAGATGGGAGACCAGTCTATATTATTAATATCCTTGAGAAGTGCAGTTCGGTTTAGTTTGGAAAAATCCCGAAATTGAATGATTCTTGGGGGGGGGGGGTTGCGGCAGTGGCCATTCCAGACACAGAAAGTAGGCAGGTGATCACTAATTGAATCCGAACAGGTCCCTGCAGCAATTATTTTATTTGCTCTATTTGTAGCCATCCAGTCAAGGAAAGATTAGTGCTCAGAGTTGGAGGACATACGTGTAGGGCTAGAGATAAGTTGAGCGAGGTTGAGTCGGGCGAGAGCTTCAGTATCTGTACCGGCGTGACTCCCTGATAGGTCTAGGTTGAAGTCTCCCATTAGTATGACTTCAGATCTACCCTTTAGAGTGGCCAGATAATCCAAGAGCTCATTTAAGCCGGGGAGATCCCCCTTTGGAGGATTGTAGGCACAGATCAGATTTAACCTTTTATCACCCCCTAGTTATAGAACCGTATGCAGAGCTTCACAGTGATTTGTTATCCAAGACTGGAGTACTGAGACATTGAGATGCTCTTTATAATAAAGGGCAACTCCTCCACCCTTTTGTTTGGTGGGGCGATCGGATCTGGGCAAGCTGTAGCCAGGTATTTTGTACATGGAATCAGGCATCTCTGGCCTGAGCCATGTTTCAGTTAGTCCAAGTATGTCCGGACAGTAGGGCTATCCAGGTTTCAAGTTCAGGAAAGTTGCTGGTAAACTTCTGATATTCATGTGGGCAATTTTCATGCCCTTAGTGGAGAACCATGAGGAGTCAACCGTGGACCTGGCATTCCAATGGGGGCCAGGGTTAGATTCTATGTCTTCTGATAAGCATAAGCACAGAAGCATCACCCAAACTTCTTTGTAGAATCTGTAATTGCACTTGAGGTATTTGGGCATGCTAGGGGGGTGGTAGAGAAAGAAATGCCCTAATCTGGAAGGATGAGTTATATGGAGGTACAGGTTAGGAGAAAGGAACAAGGTTCTAGTTGGTATAAGGTTGGAGAAGACAAAGGAGAATTCTTCATGGCAGAGGGACCCAGGGTATCCAGCTGGTATGTTACATGAGAGATAGGAGAGGACGATTATGATGGGTAGTAATCCTGATACCACCAGAATTGACCTTAGGCATGCAAGAGAGAACATTATGTATGCCTTGTAAGAAACCTCTGTTAATCAGAGGTGGATTGTCCCTTATAAGAGTAGAATTTAAGTGACAGAAATGATGACTTAAGGCAGGGTGACACCTATAGTGAAGGCAGTTTGAGTGAGACCCTTAGTGGCCAGAGGTTGACAGTCAATTATACAAGTTATTCACAAGAGGCAGGTATTCCAATAGATTGCAGTTTATGAGGAGCAGAGAGGAGCAGGGGAATTTGAAAAGGTGAGGGGAAAAGATAAAACTGGGATACCCTCAGTCTGAGTTACTTTTCCAGACAAAATAAGTGTAGAACAGAGGCAAACATAGAGAATAGGCAAGAGTGAGTGGAGGGAAAAAAAAAAGGAAAGGACTGCCTTGCTGGTTTGAATTAGGACTGATGCAGCAAGGGGAGGGTAGGACTGCCTTCAAGTGAGTTTATAGGTTGGAACAAAAAGTGGGCAGGATTACTAGTGTATTTAATTAATGGTGGAGGAGGGGTGGGGGCGGGTTGAAAATTTCAAGCCTGCAAGCAGCTGCTGTGTTAGAGGATCTGATAAAATTAATTAAACAGCAGCTGCAGTGCACCAGAATCAGCCAAAGTTAATTAAATCAAGATAGGCAGGCTAGAGAGTATCGTAGGCACAGTCTTAAGCACAGTCTTGTGAGTCGAAATACATAAATTTCCTTGGGTTTAAAGTGGCTACAGCAGCAAGTACTACAGCACCAGGGAGCTGAACAGAAAAAAGGTGCCATGGTTTGAAATCAAGCGCAATCTTGAGATCGCGTACCTTCCTGCTGCCAGCCTTGTAGCTTCGGGGAACCGAGGGGAGCTGGGGAGGGCTTTTCAACAACCGTTGCCCTCTCGACCCTGGGAAAAAGAGAAAACACACAGAAATGTCGCCATGATAAAACCCCTTATTCTGCCTCTGGACCTCCCCACTTTGATGCATACTTTAGTTACATCAAGGCTTGACTACTGTAATGCGTTCTACCTCGGGGTCATGGGAGGATCTCTCCGCAGACTGCAGCTAGTGCAGAACACAGCTGCTCGATTGCTTACTGGGCACTCAAAGTTTTGTCATATTACACCTGTGCTGAGTGATCTGCACTGGCTGCTGGTCAGGTGAAGGATCCTTTTTAAGATGGGGCTTCCCACCTATAAGACCCTACATGGTCAGAGTCCTGCTTACCTGTTAGACCTTCTCATATCTGATGTCTCGACTCATCCCCTCCTCTTCTCCTGTAGAGGGCCCCTAGCAATTCCCAGGTAGAGGCTAAAATTGGCTGGTGACAGGGCATTTAGTGTCACCGCCCCGGCCATGAGGAATTCGCTCCCCTCTGGGGTTAATGAGGCCCCCACTTTGGAGGTGTTCAAGACTCGCCTTAAGGCCCTCCTATTTGCCCAGGCTTTTTCAGATTAATATTAATCTACAAGTACTGATTTGAGTATAGATGCTGAGAATTTCTATTTGTTTAATGTTTATATGGATTGTTTTATTTTAACAATTTCTGTGTTTTATCGATATGTTTTTGAAATATGTGTTTATATATTTGTGCGGCACCCAGAGCCTCTGAGATTGGGTGTCTTTAAAATAAATTTTGCCTTGCCTTGCCTTGCCTTCCAATGTGACCCCTGTCCCTCTGTGCCCCTGATCCTTTTGTGTCTCCCCTTCCCCTGTTCCTACAATCTCCTCTCTTGTTCTTCCCTGTCTCTTGCTGCCTTACTGGGGAGAGGCTCAGGCCTCTTCACTGTGGTGCTGAGTGCCTGCCTCTGCTGCCCCCCCCTTCCTCAGTTTAAATGTAGTTTTCCCTCCAAATATCTCTCCAGGTTTCCTTTCAGGACCCTTGTTCCCTTCCTACTTAGATACAAACTGTCCGGTGCATAAAGATTTTTATCTTCCCATGTCCTACCCCACAATCCCACCAACCCATACCAGTTTGCTGCACACCATCCCCCCAGCCATGAGTTAAATTCCTCAGTCCTTATCTTTCTGACAGTACTGGCCCTCGGGACTGGCAGTACTTCCGAGAAAGATACTGAACTTCCCACCTCACTGCAGATCTTTCTCAGTTCTGTGAACCTTTCCTGCACCGCCGTCACTTCACATCCTAGTAGTAGTAGTAGTAAAAATCTTTATTTTTCAACAGGATCAGATAACACATCCAATACAATACAATAAAATACAATACAGTAAGCTTTATTTATTTTTTATTTACCAAGTGAAACATCATTCAGAGACAAACTCGTTTGCAAGATTGACCTGGTTAAGCAACTAAAGACAAAAGGAATAACAGACAGTGGGATGAAAAAGTCTACAAGGCAGGTAGTAAAGCCAATAAAGAGTGGCAGAGGAAGGGAACACTGACACGTAATATGCAAACAAAATACAAGATATATGTACATAGTTCACTCTGTCCATGCTGAAGGTGTGTAAAAAAAATAGAGGCTAACTAATAGATGTAGTATATGAGGCTAAAACCAGATGTACACATACTATAAATTTATACAAATGTACAACTATATATACATAGGTCACACTTTCCATACATGCAGTGTGTATAAATGGGGAACTAACATTGGAAGGAACAGCAGGCAGATCAGTTCTAGGCATCAAGGAGGTCGGAGAGCAGGGAAGGTAGACAGGGGGGTTGTCAGGGAAAATATTTACATACACCATTAGGACTACCATTTACAAAGTGCTCCTGAGACTAAATGTTTATAGGAAATACCTGGGTTACATAAAAACAAATCACATTTCTAGATTACATTCAAAATGACATCAACACATTTAAATACCAGTAATAACATACACTCTATTTATTTTGTATTGCAGTGTTAGGATAATTACAAGATACAGTAACTACTGTAGTTTAATATCTAATGTCATTTTAACATCACTGCATTAGTAACATATTCTTTATTAGACTCATGTTGCATAGGGTGAGTTAGCTAATCAAAACGTGCATCTTTTTGACAGTCCCTATTTTAGAGCTGTGTTAAATTTCTTTGTACTGTCATTTTTATTTTTTGTTTGGATCTTTTAACTCATTCCAAATTTTAATTGTGAAAACTGCGAAGGTAATTTCTCCATATCTGGATTTAGTTTTTATTTGATAATCTCTAAGCACTCTATCATTTTTTAAGTTATGTGAATGGTTGTTTTTTTTCCACTCTATTATATAAGTAGGAAGGTTTTGTAGTTTTTATTACCTTCCTAACTTGATTGATCCAAATCATTGTTTGCTTATTACTTAGAGTAAGTCAATTCAGATCCTTATACTGATGACAGTGGTGAACCCACCTGTCAGTTTTTAATGCAAATCTCGCCAATCGGTTATGTAAAACCACATTTTTTAAAATGTGTGGCACTAGCAAATCCATAAATGTGTAAACCATAGTCTATGGTTGGAACCAACATTTGATTCACTATTGACCTTCTCATTATCACATCCAGGCAATATGTTTTCTGTCTCAAGGCTCCCAACCTACAGCTAACTTTATTTACGATATCATTTTATATGGTATTCAAACTTAAGCTTACTATCCACCCATAGGCCCAAGTATTTATATTCATTAACCTGATTTAGACACTCTCCTGTTGTGGTTTTTATTTCTAAGGGTAAGAGAACTTGATTTAATGTTGAACCACCTACAAACATCATTGCTTTTGATTTTTTACAGTTGAGAATTAAGTTAGATTTCTCAAACCATATCTGAACTTCAAGAAAATCTTTTTGTAAGTTTACTTGCACCGGGTCTCGATCAGACGCCTTGGTCAGTATAATCATATCGTCTGCATAAAGTCTTATTTGTGACTTCTTTAAGACATCAACCAGCTGATTTGAATAAATTAGAAATAGTAGGGGCCCCACTATGGAACCCTGTGGTACTCCCCTCAAAACTTCTGATCTAGTTGAATATTCCCTCCCCAATGCAGTCTGTTGCTTTTTTCCTGTCAAGTATGATTAAAACCAGATGCTAGCCTCCTCTGATTCTTCTAACTGGAGTAGGCTCTTTATCAAAATTTGGTTATTTAACATATCAAAAGCTTTGGACAAGTCCATGAAGACTGCGCCCACCATCACCCCTTTGTCCAGGGAGATCCTGCCAGATCATTGGTGCTCAAAAGAACCAGAATGCAAAGCTTCCTCTGATTCTTCCCCACACATTTTTGTACAATCGCCCCCCGCTATCCTTACCATCATGCCTGGCATTCACTCTACCCTCATGTTACACATCCTTGTGTGCTTGCTACCCCAGCATACTCCGTTCTGAATAGAGTCCACTACTATCACAACTGTCTCCCCTCCTTCCTGCCTCTCACTGCCATAGTGCCTTCCCTGTTGTCCCTCCTTTACATAGTTCTCTCCCTTATTATTGCCCCCAAGTGCACCATCTCCTTCCTGTATCCCAGGTTCCCCTTTCCCCATGCTTTTCTTCCCAACTTGAACCAGCATTTTCCCGCCAATGAACTCCTCTTGTGAAGATGCCCTTTCCTTGTACATGCCTCTCCCATCCTTATCCTCCCCAACTTCTGTCTGTTCCTCCCTTCTATGTGCCCCACCTGACTCCCAATCCCCTCTACCATTTTCATCATCTGTTCCACCCCCTCTTCCCTGCCCCCCTTTACTCAGTTTATCTTCTACTGCCCCCTTCTTGCTGAACTCTCCTTTCTCCCCCTGGTCATCCAAGCCCTGCAATACTGTGAACCAATTTGAGGTCTCTTTACCCTTGTCAACAGTGCCCTCAGCTACTTTCCCCTCTCCCCCAACTTATATCTCTGACCTAACCCCTTCCCCCCTGCATCCACCGATCACCACCTTCCATTTCCCCCTTTCATTCTCCCCTGATCCCTGTGGTACTAGAGTTCCTTGACCCTGAAGTGTCCTCCTAGAATCCAGTCCTGGCCCACACCCCTGCTGCCCATCTGTGCTCCCCTCCTTGTCCCTCCACTCCTGCTCGGCCACCCGACTACCACCTCCTGCTCTTTCCCAGTTCCCATTTCAACCTCTCTATTTCCTCCCTAAGCTGTCCAAGCTGCCTACATATTAGACATCCCCCCGTTCTCCACATTATCTCCAGGAAAATAGCTTCTCCTCACCTATTACATCTAACCATCCTCCCATTTCCCCTTGTATCCCCCATCCTGTATCCCCACCCCACCAACCTTACTCCATGCTGTTTATCTGCCCCCTCCCACTTTTTGGGTGTGACAGTGTCAGTGGTGCAGCATGTAGTACACTCACCTCTGAGGTTGGGAGATCAGAAGGCTGTGGGTTCTATCCCCACACCAGGCATTTGGGTTAAATCCCAATACTGACACTGTAGAGCAGCATGGGGGGGGTGCTGCACTCCTGAGGTGCCATCTTTCAGATGAGACATTAAACAAAGGTCCCATCTGCCTGTTCTGGTGGTAGTTCAGGTGTATGTTAAAGATCCCATGGCACTTCTCGAAAAAAGAGTAGGGGGAATTTCCATGGTACGCTGGCCAAATGTCCCCCCATTCACTAAAAATACCACCAACAGCTTAATCTGGTTCAAGGTTGGTTGACATTCACCTGTATCCCCCTCCCCTGGGTCATGCCTGAAAATAGGCAGAATTTGTGTAGTGTACTTACCTGGTCAACAAAAACTAAATAAAAAATAAAAACATCTTCATGTGACTCCTTGCCCACTTCTTCACTGGTCCTTTAATTGTGTCTAATGTCTCACCACTTACAATGTCAGTCAGACTGATATATCAGCTGGAGCAGCTCCAGCTTCCATCTCCTCTTGAGGCTGTTGCTCGTGAATTTTCACCAATATTCGCCTTCACTTGATAAAACATAGAAGCATAAGCTCTGACAGCAGATAAGGACTGCTAGGCCCGCCTAGTCTGACCTGTTCCCTACCTAGAGGATAAGCTGCAGATCCTATTTAACCAACAGCCTATTTCTTTCTACCCCCCACAAAAATTGTCTTATGTCTGTCCCATGCCTTCTTGAATTCTCCTGTAGTTTTAGACCCCACAACTTCCTCAGGAAGGCTGTTCAATGCATCCACCACCCTCTGTGTGATAAAATACTTCCTCACATTGCCCTTAAGCTGTCCCCCCTCTATCTTCAAATTGTGTCCCCTTGTTCTTGCACATCTCCTTTTCCAAAACATGCTACCCTCTTGGACTTTGTTGTTTCCACTGAGGTACTTGAACATTTCTATCATGTCCCCCCTCTCCCTCCTTTCCTCAAGGGTATACATATTAAGCTCCTTTAGCCTCTCCTCGTATGGCTTCTCTTGCAGACCCTGCACCATTTTAGTTGCCCTCCTCTGAACTGCCTCCATCCTGTCTATGTCCTTGAGGAGATGGGGTCTCAGAACTGGACGCTAATACTCCAGATGGTGTCTCACCAACTGTCTGTACAGGGGATAACAACTCATTGTTTTCTGCTGGTGATGCATCTCCCTATACATCCCAGTATCCCCCCAGCCCTCCCTACCACCTTCTCACATTGCTTGCCAACCTTAAGGTCATCTGATACGATTACCCCAAGGTCCCTTTCCATTTTTGTTGTTGTTACTACCTCCCCCCATTGTGTTATCTTCCCCTGGGTTTTTGTTTCCCAGGTGCACTACTTTAAACTTCTTTGCATTGAATCCCAGCTGCCATACTTCTGACCATTCCTTCAACCTTGCCAAGTTCCTTTTCATCCTTTCCACGCCTCCTTGTGTATCAACCCTGTTGCAGATCTTTGTGTCATCTGCAAAGAGGCATACTTTTCCTTCCAGTCCCTCTGCAATGTCACTTATAAAGACATTAAAAATGACTGGACCAAGTACTGAACCCTGTGGTACCCCACTAGTAACACCTCTTTCTTCAGAGTGGACTCCATTTACAATTACCTTCTGTGTCCTGTTGTTCAGCTAATGTTTTACCCAGGCTACCACCCTGGGACCCACTCCAAGGCTGGTTAATTTGACTACTAATCTTTTGTGTGGGACTGTGTCAAATGCCTTGCTAAATTCTAGGTAGGCCATGTCCGCAGCCCCACCCTGGTCTACTACTTTGGTCACCCAGTCAAAAAAATCAATTAGATTCATCTGACATGACCTTTCCATTGTGAACCCATGCTGCCTTGGGTCCTTTCTCCACTGGCCTCTAGGTACTCAACAATTCTTTCCTTCAGAAGTGATTCCATCACTTTCCCTACCACAGAGGTCAAACTGACAGGTCTGTAGTTTCCTGCCTCTGTCTTGCTCCAACTTTTGTGAAGTGGAATCACATCAGCCTTCTTCCAGTCCTCAGGTACCACACCATCCTCCCATGATTTATTATAAAGGGTAGTCAGTGGTTTCACTAGTTCTCTGCTTAATTCTTTTAGAATTCTGGGGTGAATTCCATCTGGCCCCATTGCTTTGTCCACCTTCAGTATTAGGAGTTCTTTCAGAACCCTTTCTTCTGTTCAAGGACTGGGGTCGACCTCCCTCTCCAGAGTGCTTCTGTTAATTGGATTAGGCACCTCCCCCACTTCCTCTTTTGTGAATACTGAACAGAAGTATTCATTCAGTATCCCTGCTTTTTCACTGTCACTCTCTGCCCACCCACCATCCATTCTATTCAGCCTCACTATCCCTCCCTTTGTCTTTCTACGCTCCTTGATATACCAATAAAAGGTTTTATCCCCCTTCTTAACTGAGTTGGCTATCTTTTCCTCAGTTTGTGCTTTTGCTATTCTGACTACCCTCCCTGCTTCCTTTTGCCTTAACTAGTACAGTTCTCTGTCCTACTCCTTCTGTGTTTCCTTATACTTCCTAAATGCTATATTTTTCTCCCTAACCTTCACCGCCACTTCTTTTGGGAACCATAGTGGCTTTTTCTTTCATTTTGATTTGTTTATTTGCTTCACACAAAGGCTTGTTGCCTCTGTGATGGCAGTTTTGATATTTTCCCATTGTTGCTCCACCCCTCCTTCTAGCCAGTTTGCTAGTGCTTTTCTAAGGCACTCTCCCATCTTGCCAAAGCCAGCCCTCCTGAAGTCCAGAACCCTCACTTTTGCATAGCTTGACTCTGTAGCTGAGTTTATCTTGAACCACACTGTTTGGTAGTCACTTGTTCCCAAATGGCTACTCACTTCTAGATCTGAGATCCGGTCACTGTCCCCATTTGAGAATATGAGGTCTAAGATTGCTCCCTCATGAGTAGATTCCAAAACTAGCTGTCTGAGGCATGCCACCTGAAGGGCATCAAGAATGACCCTGCTTTTGGATGTGGCTGCAGCAAAGGTACTCCAGTTAACATCTGGCATATTAAGGTCCCCCATCAACAGTATCTCCCCTTTCTCTGTCATCCTAAGTATGCCTTCTATCATATCCTTGTCCATGCCCTTCCCTGACATGGAGGTCTGTATACAACCCCTTTGCTGATTGTGGTGCCATTTCCAGTCTCTAAGGTGACCCACAGTGCCTCCTCTCCTCCTTGTTTACTCTTTTGTTCAGTTGCTTTTATCCCTTCCTTTACATAGAGAGCTACTCCCCCCCTTCTGCCCTCCCTGTCTCTCCTGTAGGTTGTGTACCCTGGTATGTTAACATCCCAGTCATGGTTCTCTGTGCACCATGTTTCTGTGACTGCTATGATATCCAGTCATCCCTCTTCCATCAAGGCCACCAGTTCAGGGAGCTTGTTGCCCAGACTATGGGTGTTGGTACTCATTACCCTCCATTTCTTGATGGCCTTACCCCTTTTTGCCCCATCCCTGCCCTTATTGCATTTGTCACTTTCTCCATTTACCCCTGCACTTCTCCCTATTGACATCTCTATGTTGGTGTCTACCTCACTTAGTACCCTGATTTTTTGGGAGGGGCTAGGATTTCCCTGCTCCTTTCCAGTGCTCCCCCTTGACTAGTTTAAATGCTTGCCAATGAAGTATTTAAACCTATCACCTAGGATCCTAGTTTCCCTCCTGGACAGATGCAGACCATCACACCAGTATAGGCCTGCATCCATCCAGGTGGACCCCCAGTCCCCAATGAAGCCAAATTCCTGAGCTCTGCACCAGTTTTTCAACCACTGAATGAATCCCATGGTGTGGAGCACCCTAGCCACATCCGTGCTGTAGACAGGCAGCACCTCTGAGAAGGTTACCGTGTGTGCTATTTGTCTAAGGCCCCTCCCCATCTCCATAAATGCTTCCTGCACTGCTCTGATCCCTTTCTTAGCCAGGTCATTTTTCCCTAGGTGGACAATGACATCCAGCTCCCTCCCCTGTGAAGCTGCTCCTGTGATCCTGAGGATTCGCTCCCTGTCCCTCCAAGCCATGGTGCCAGGCAGGCACCTTACCTCCCTCTCCCCTTCCTCTCCCAGTTCTACCTTCCTAACAATGGAGTCCCCCACCAGGAGTTGTTTCCTTTCCCTGAGGGGTCCCATGCCACCCTCCTGTGGGTCTCCTTTGTGGAGGTTCCCAGCATCATCCTTGGTCTCCACTGTGGGTGCCTCCATAGAGGAACCACAATTTTGCAGAATGGCATAGAAATTGTGGAGAAGTACAACTGGAGGGATGTGCCTCTGTTCCACCACCCTCACCCTCCCTGAGCCTACTGTGGTCCAACCACTCCTCTTTCTTGGCAAACTCCAAGGCAATGGCAGTGACTCTGGTGGTCCGTGGGTGGGAGAGGAGGTCCCACAAATCCTGGCCAACTCAGTCTGGAGAAGAGAAAACTCCTCCCTCAGCCCAGAGAGGTGTCTGCAGATGGAACAACACTGCATCCTCCAGAACGTCTTCTGGAACACTGCTGCTCCACAGCCACTACACTGTACCACTCCCATCATGTCTTTTTTCTGGCCCCCTAACTGTTGTTTGGAACACTTGCTCTTTCCTCTGTTTGTTTATTTTCTTTTTTTCTTCTTTTTTTTTCTTCCCCTACTTACTTACTTACAGCCTCTGTGCACTTTTAGCTCCTAATCTTCCTGTTCTAAGACAAGAAGTTCCTATATTTCTCAGTAGTCTCCTTACTTGCTCAGAGTCAGACCTCCAGCAGCTGGGGGGGACAGAGAGCTACTCTTGCCCTTCTAGGATGGTGAGTCTTTGTGGCTCTGTGATCATTCACTTCCTGCTCCGAAACAGGAAGTTCCTGTTGTCAGTTAAATCCTGTGCATATTAAAGTAGAACTGGCTTAGTGTGGAGGGGTGGAGGGGAGGGAAGGAGGGCAATATAGTCCCAGTAGAGAAGTTTTAGTTATACCAGTAGCTCCTTCCTCCTGGTGTTCTGTCTGTTCTCTGGCAGAAGCTATCGAGGGCAGTGTTAAATCTTGTTTTAACCTGGCTTCTTCTAGCTAAGCCACTCCCCCTACTTTGCAAATCTTTCTACACTTAGTTAATTTCACACCTAACAATTTCCTCCTGACACCTGTGACAAGCACCTAGATAAGTACACAGATAACACAGATAACAGATAACAATTTACTTCAACTACCTCTGACAAACACACTCTTTTTTTACCCTAAATTGAAGGTCCCAGTACAAGATTTCTAGTTCTTAGTCCCAGTAGAGAAGTTTTAGTTATACCAGTAGCTCCTTCCTCCTGGTGTTCTGTTTGTTCTATAAAAAACAAAAACTCAGGAACTTCAAAAGACAAACAAATGGCGTAAACTGTACCCATGAAAAGCTACTCAAGTTCTAGCAGTCAGTCACATCACATCTGCTGATTTATTGTGATGCCTAAGCATGACCCATTCCAAATCACTAAAAATATCACCAACAGCTTAGTCTGGTTCAATGTCAGTTGCCATTCATCTGTATCCCCCTTCCCCAGGACAAGGCTGAAATAAGCAGAATTGTCTAGTCCTCCTTTCCCGGTCAACAAAAACTAAATAAATAAATCATGGCAATCACTTTCATTCCATTTTCTTGTCAACTGGAACACTGTTTATATTTCTAAGTTTTATCTTCTGCCCTATATCCCAGAATTATCTGATGCATTACTAACTTTGGGCTATGCTTCTAGTTTTAAGCATCCCTGAATCATTGACCTTGCATCCTCAATTGTCTCCCCTTTGGAACTGGTAACATTGCATGTCTACAGGAACATCTCTGGTTTTGCAAACTGTCTGAATATTTTCCAGTCAATCAGCTAACAGTGGACATATCAATAAAACCAGGTTATCATCATTATATGCTATCACATTATTCATAAGTAGGTTGAACTGGTTAACTCTATTCATATCTACAAAGAAAAAACACAAACCGGCAGCACTGTTGGACACAAATAAATCGAATTGGATAGCAGAAAGTTTGCTTCAGTCAGGAGCCGCAGCTGCAGAAGCCCAGTGCTTTGAGTCCAAGGCATGACTCTTCATCAGGGGGTGTAGCCTGAGTGCTACCCTGGTACAATTTATTCAAAAAATCTCTTAAAGCAACAGTACAATTTAACATAATATAAGTACAGAATACATACTCATGCACACTTTTTCAGTGCAGGCACAGTCTTCAAAAGTATATTCAGTGAACCCCGAGTGCTAAAAAGATTTATATATAAAAATGGGAGAAGCAACTAGCAATGCTTAATTCAATATGCATTTTGTATTTAGAAACTTTTTTTTTGGTTTTATATATTAGAAACTTTTCATTGACTTTCATAAAAATACATGAATATGTTACATATAAGCATTGCTCTACAATGCAAATTGATAAGCAGTAAAACAGCTCAAACAATACACCATATAAACATCTAACTTTTAGTCTGGGGAAGGGGGAGGAGAAGGAGAGAAAGAAAAATTGGGGGCATAAAGGTGGGGCTGGGGTAGAAAAAGAAGGAAAATGGGGTATTGGAGAGGGTGTGAAGAAAAAAAAACTTTCCATCATAAATAAAATCATAATATCAAAAAATATATCATGTATATATGGATATATATAGTAAAATACAAGTTAATCATTAGAATTCCCAGATTAGACCAAATATAACAAGGTTTTTAACATTAATACTTATAAAAATACTATAATATCCAAGCAATCATTTAGTCCTTGGGGACAAAGTGTTCTCATAGTATAAATCCACTTCTGTTCTCACTTTGAAAGTATATTGAGTCTATCCCCATCTCTATTGGTGTCTTTAATATGATCCACTCCCATAAACATGAATTCCCTTGTGTCTTTTTTGTGACATCTATCAAAATGAACACCTATCGGTGTGTTAGGTTCTGGCCTATGAATGGCTCGAACGTGTTCCTGCAAATGTTCACATAAAGTTCTGTTTGCCCTTCCCACATATATAAGTGGGCAGGTAAATTGGACAGTATATACCACATACATGGTTGAGCAATGGATAAATTGCTTGATTTAAAATTTCTTATTTACCATCTATAGGTGTAGGAATACTCCACCTTGTTGGCAGTATTTACAAATGTTACAAAGGCCACTGTGAAAGCAACCCATTTGTTTTTGGTGGAAGCCAAGAAGTATGTAATGGTTGTGGTTTCATATACTATGTACTATATAGACTATGTGTAAGCAAATCTGTTAAGTTATGACCTCTCTGAAATGAAATCCTATGCTTATTACTTATACAGTCACTAAGATCTGGGTCCCCCAGAAGAACCCCTCTCAATGTTTAGTAATTATTCCAGCAATATTGCCTGAAATTCTGTTGTTCTCTGTTACAAAAGTAATAGGTTGATTTTTGTCAGATGTCTGGGTGTTGTCCTTAATTTGTAACAATGTATCCCTCCTGATATTTCTAGCTCTTCTATATGCCTTACCTATACATTCTTCTGAATAACCTCTGGATAGAAATCTGGCTTTAAAATCTTCACTTTCCTTTTCAAAATCAACTAGACTGGAACAGTTGTGTCTAGTTCAAATAAACTTGCCATATGGAATGCTCCTCTTCACATGCTGAGGATGTGCACTCATTGCATGTAATAGCATGTTACCTGATGTAGGCTTCCTATAGGTTCTGCTTTTAAAAGTTTCCCCTACTGTACCTTTTAAGGTTAAATCAAGAAATGTGATTTCAGAAATATATGTATCAAATGTAAAGTTCAAACCCACATCATTTGCATTAATAAAATCAATAAACTATGAAGCTGAAAAGGCATCCCCTCTCCAGACAACAAGAAGGTCACCAATATACCTACCTCAAAAACAAATATTGTTTTTAAATGAATTTCTGTTACTGTTGAAAATCAAAGTTTCCTCCCACCAAGACATAAACAAGTTTGCATATGATGCTGCATGGTCCCCGTCACAGTGCCTGTGGTATGCAAGTAATACTTGCGATCAAAAATAAAATAATTATTGTACAAAATGAATTCAATTGTTTCCAATATAAATTTTTTGGGAAAATTCGAAGCAACAGGATTACTAAACAGATGGTGTTCAAGTGCTGATATACCAATATTATGTTGAATGCAGGTATACAAAATTGTAACATCTATAGTGAGCCATATATATTCAGAGGACCAGACCAACCCCCCATGTATTGCCAGAACATCCATAGAATCACATAAATCAGATGGCTGGACTACCACTAACTGTTTTAAGTAGTGGTCCACAAATTTGGAAAGTTTTTCTGTTAGTGAAACCACTCCTGATATAATGGGTCAGCTTGGGGAGTTGGTCTGGTCCTTATGAATTTTAGGCAGAACATAGATTGTTGGAGTTACAGGAGAGGCTACTCTCATATAGCCCTTTTCTTTTTTTTAGAAATGTAGCCTTTTTCTGTTCATATCTACTTTGAAACTCTTTCATACTTCTGACTACATGAATAAAAGAGCTATCCTTTATCATTGCCCTTTTTGGTATTCTGTCAGTACCTCTCGTTCTCGATTTTCAGATCTCCTCATCACTTAACATACAATCATCAGCAAGACTTAAAGATCAAATGCACATATTTCAGGAAAAAAACTGGATTCCCTTGAATTCACATCACTGTGTCATGATTAGTGTTTCCTGAAAATATCATGCTGTTTTGTTTTTTAGTTTTCTTTAAATCAGCATATGTTAATGTGCTCAGCAGTAACTGAAAACAGTGAAGAAACAATGAAGATGTTTCTGTCCCTGTCAGTGAGCCAATGACATCATACTTGTCCAGACTGCTGCTTCAGCAATTAAGCCCCTAGTTCACTAAATAGACTGTTGCAGTTCCTAGTTAGAGCAATCTGTAGAGCTAATTGTTTTCACTCAAAGTTTGTTACTAATCCATCTGGTTTGTGTTTAGAGAGATTAAGTTAAAATCATTCTGTTCTCATAAACAGCTGATCATTTGGGGTTCAGTGCTAAACTGAAGTGGTATGAATGAATGTCTGCGATAAATTACCTTGTCTGTATCACAGATATTAGTTCTCTGTATCAATGGACTTCTACTCTGAAACTTGTCTGACATGCTGCATATACATCAATCATCCTGAACTTATTAGCCTACCATGTAACCTTCTCATCTCGGAAGAATTGCATACGTCATCAGATTGTTTGCTAAAAATACTCAGTGAGAGCAATTAAAGATATCAAGCAGTCTACTACTGTATATCAAGCTGCTTTCACTTCAAAGACCGTCTGTTTTTTTCACATGAATTCAGTACCCTACCTGATTCATCACAACTGGCACCTAGTAGCCTTTCATCAACTCCTGCTATATCACATTTGCTTCAGGTCTTCCGCAGACCTTTTCTGGCTTTCATCAGTCTTACAGCAAGGTTTATCATATGATTTATGGACTATCTGAGAAATCTCCTCCATAGCCTGGACTGGATTCTTTGCTTTATCAGGACATTTATTTGGATGGAGACATCATCAGCATCCATATCAACATTCCTTTTCCATCATCAGAATCTTGGAAGATGGACCCTCATGCTAAAGATCTGTAATCCAGAAAAGAAAACAGAGAAGCATCTAGCATCATCTCCTCCTAGCTCAGGGCTACAGAGTGAACAGAGCTCTGTGTTTCATCTCAGTTTAAGGTGGACCATACCAGCTCATCTTAAGGTGAGCCATACTGATTTGGTGCTCGATTTGAGAGCTCATATCCTTCATTGGCTCTATCCAGCAGTTGTGTTTGAAGTGTTTTTAGGCAAAGACTGGGCTCCCTGGATTTCATATCCTGTGGGAAGAGTGGGCTTCTGCCAGAAGAGGCAGTTTGAAGGGAAGGAGCAGAGCTGTTGTGCTGCTGGAAAGCATTACCAGGCAAGGAGTCATGGAGGTGGTTGCTGGGGACTGGAGTTGGTCTGACATCAACTGGAGGGCTGTGTGCCTGAATATACTTTGCAGAGCAAGGGGCCAGTATTGGCATTCCACTGCCTGTCGACTGGAACAGCTGCTGTTAATGTGAGTATGGTCCACTTTCTGATTAAGTGAGCCTGTGTATGACAACTGCTACTGCTGTGGAGTGGGTGGTGAAAGCCCTCTCTGTGAATATGCAGTAACGCTCTGTAAATCTGAAATGTGACTTGCTTGCTCTGCAGTTTGCAGAAGGGCTCTTGTTTTGGTATTTCCATCTTGGAACAGAGTGGTGAGAGCACATTGTTCCTGAAAGACTCCTCTCCCTGTACTGGTTGTGGTGCATAACATCGTGCAGTGGTGGGAGCACTGCCATGGTTTCCCTTCTCAAAAAACTGGACTTAACTTTAATGCATAGAGTTTATTTGCAACTGTTTACAATCTATAACTTTCTGTAACATTCTTTGGGATTTCTCATCTGCAGTCTGCTGCAGGGTTCTCCTTAAACAGTTTTATTATATTTATATTACACTGGTGTTATTTTGTTGCGGGGTGGCTGTGATAGGGGTTGGTGCGTGTGGTTTAGGTTAGTGAATGAATGGAGGTTGTACCTGATTTAGTTACATGTTAAAATTGGTTAATTGAATTTGTTTGTATGTGTAGGGATGCAGGCTGAATGGGGGTAATTTTATTTATTGGAAGTTATCAGTCTGTGTCTTAGGGTGGGGGTTTAAGCAGGGACTTAGATTACATGAGGTTCCTTGATTTGGAATTGTTTTGGTTCATTTAACGGTTAGGGGCTAATTTAAGTAAAGTATTTTAATCATTGAGGTAATAACCATAGGATGTGCCTGTGTTCCATACCCCTTCATATTACCTATTTAGCATTTCTGCTGCATGACTTTCACCCCTTCATTGACCTCCCCATTCCAGCTGCAGTGCCAAGGTGCTGTTGGGATGTTGGCATTGGCAGGGGATGATTAAGATGGCAGCAGAGCACTGGGTGTACAGTGGAGTTGAGCAGCATTGGGGTTGTTAGGGGCAGGAGGTGCCCTGAGATAAAACAGGGCCTGGAGAGAGGCCAGATGTGTTTAGTTCCCATCTCCATGGTTCCTACTGGTCCGAGTGGGCAAATAGCCAGTTGGCCTGCAGTATCCCCTGGTCCCCTTCAGACGGTGCTATGCAATGCTAGATTGATGAGGAACAAGACCTCAATTAAGGGGGAATTGATTTCCTCAGATAGTCTGGCTTGCATTATGGAAACCTGGTTATGGGATAACGTAGGGCAAGTTTTGGAGATGTTGGTCCTGGCTGAGTATTCTATACTGTACTGCCCTGGGGGAATGCAGGGGTGGGTGGTTGGCCATCTGTTTTAGATCCAGCTTGAGCTTTTCTGTGCACCCAGTGGGAACTACCTCATCATTTAAATGAGTGGTTGTACATGGAGGTCCAGGTGCAGGTTGCAGGATTTTCCTCCTGTACCATCCTCCTGGGCATGAGGAAGAATTCCTGCAGGAAGTCGTATACTTCATCACCTATAGGGTGTTGAAGTCACCAAGATGGTTGATTCTGGGTGACTTTAATGCATGGAATGATGATGAACTCTCACACTTTGGCCAGGATTCCTCCAAATAATGACATCTCTGGGCCTCACACAAGTAGTTGCTTCTGTGTCTCATCACCACGGCCATGCCTTGGACTTGGTATCCTCACTGGGGCTTAAGGTCATGACCTCAGGACTGATCCAATCGATTGGTCTGATCATTGTGCAGTGGAATTCTCATATGGGGCCCCACCAATAGTCCGTCCCTTGTTGAGATGGTCCTCTATCGCCCATTGAGGGGATTGTCCCCAGAAGGAATTTTGGTGGTAGTGGATGGTGTGAGTACTGCATGTGTGGCTGGCATGAGCAAGGTGGTGACAGCCTATAATAATGCTGTTTCCAAAGTGCTCAATGCCATTGCACCAGTCTGTATATGACCCAGGACTTCTCACTTGAGACCCCTGTGGTTTGATGGAGTTCTCAAGGAGATGAAGACAAAGGGTCGGAAGTTGGAGCATTGCTGGTGGAGGACCAGGTCTGAGGAGGATAAACTGGCTTTGAGAATTCCTCACAGTGAATATCAAAGGGCAATCATCTGTAAGAAGGCAGAGTTCCTGTCCAGGAAGATTGCCACACAGAGGAACAGACCAACTCTGCTCTTCCAGACTGTGGACAGCTTACTTCATTCTGCCTGTCTGTAGCTGAATAGAGCATTTTCAGTCACTTTGTGTCAGGAGTTTGCTCAGTTCTTCTCTGACAGGGTGTCCTCTATTCAGTCCAGGATCTCCCCAGTAGGGAAAGATCAGCCCTGCAGTGGTAAGCCTTGTATAGGCAGAGTCACTCTTATTGTTTGGAATGAGTTTTGTCCAGAGAGGGTGGTGGAGGTCGTTGAGGAAATCTTCAAGTTGTGGTCCACTTTTGTGAACTAGACCAGGGCCTGACTCATCTCCTAGTGGGATGTCCAGAATTCGTTCAGCCAGTGTTTGCCAAGATAGTCCGATGTTTGCTTTCAGTCAGAGGGGTTCTTCCTTGAAACCTTGAAGGAGGCATTGGTGAAGAACCTTCTAAAGAAACCATCACTCGACCCTGACATCTTGGTGAATTATCGACCTATCTCCAATCTCCCATTTTAAGGAAAATTGTTGAGAAATTGGTGGCTGTGCAGCTTGAGGCACACCTTGTGGCCTTTGACATCTATGAGCCATTCCAGTCTGTGTTTAGGGCAAGGCATAGCACTGAAATGGCACTGGCCAGGGTGCACAATGACTTCCTCAGGGTGAGAGATAAAGGAAATTTGTCAACTCTTTTTGTTCTAGATATCTCCTCAACATTTGACACCGTGGACCACATTCTGCTTCTAGATTGCCTCAGAGAGTATTGTGGACTCAATGATACTGTCATTAACCGGTTTGAGTCCTATCTCATGGGCAGGATGCAACAGGGAGTGATGGGGAATTCCTCCTCCTGTTCGAAGCCCTGCCTGTGGAATTCCTCAAGGCTCGATCTTGTCGCCGATGTTGTTCACGGTGTACATGCTACCCCTGGATGAGCTCATTACATGTTACAGTCTGGGTTTTCACTGTTATGCAGAAGATACCCAGCTGTATATGTCTTTTGCTCCTAGGACAAATAATGCCATGCAAGTGCTAAATAGATTCCTGGCCAAGATCCAAGATTGGATGTCCACTAACTGGCTGTGACTGCACCCCAACAAGACAGAGGTACTGGTGATCAAGTCTGGTCACTGGCGTGATGTGGCTGCCACTGGCCAGGTACAGGGTTGTTCTGTGGCTCTACTCTATTGGTGACAGCTACTAGGGTGAGAAATCTGGGCATCATCCTTGACAATGGTTTGATGCTTGAGTCTCAGGTGTTAGCTGTCATCCAGAGCAGTTTTTACCACTTAAGTAATGTTGCCCGGATTAAACAGCTAATTCCACTTGGTGATCTACCCGCACTGATACATGCCTTTGTCACATCAAGGCTAGACTACTGTGATGCTCTTTACTTTGGGATCAGTGGAGGGAACATCCATTGGCTGCAGCTGATGCAGGATAGAGCGGCCAGATTTCTGACGGGCCTTCCCAGTTCCTGTCATGTAACCCGGGTCCTGCGTGATCTGCACTGGCTGCCTGTTAGTTGGAGGATCATCTTCAAGGTGAGCTTGCTCACCTATAAGGCCCAGTGCGGCTCAAGCCCAGTGGCTACCTGAGTGACCTCCTGACCCCTGCCCTCCAGGTGTACTCTCTCAGCTCCTCCACTGAGGGATTCCTGGTGGTTACGTGGGCTAGGCTGAAAACCTTGAGAGACCATGCATTTGATGTGGCCAACCTGGCCCTCTGGAACTCACTCCCCACATCTCTCAGGGAGGTCCCATTGGTGGAGGTTTTTAAGAGGGGTCTCAAGACACACCTTTTTAAAAAAGCTTTCTTTAGCTAGCTGTAGTATTGATTTTGTTATTATTTATTCTTGATTTTAACTGCTTGGTAATTGTAACTAACTCTTGTATTTTCTTTTATGTAAAATGTAAATTCATATGTTCTTGCACCTCTCTATAAAGTGCCCAGAGCCTCTGAGATTGGGTGCTGGATAAATAAAGGTTTATTTACTTACTTGGTATGCCCAGAGGATGGACAGTTCAGTAGCCATAGGTCTTCAGAAGTGTTCTCCACAGGGATGTTTTTGCTCTCCTGCATTCCACTGTTCACATTCTCCAATAGTTGGAGGAGGTAATCTATCTCTTTTTGGGACTTCTATTCCATGTCACCACCTGGCTCCTCTACTGAGTGTGGGAATAGAGAAAGGCCAAAGTCAAGTATACACAAGCATCATACACATTCACTAAACATTGAATAGGAGGGCTTTGCTCGAGATTCAAATGTGGCATATCTCCTCCCACTACTCCAATAAAAGCTGGCCACTCTCAGCAATTCATGCTGAGAGTGTTTTGAGCACCCTTCACCCTCCCCGCCTCCTCCTGTATTGGCACTCTTCTTACATTTAGTGCTGGGCCTTCTATTTCATATTATCATCAGGCTCCTCTGCAGAGGGTGAGAATAAAGAAAGTCCAAAGTCAGGTATACCCAAGCATCATACTCATTCACCAAACATTGAACTGATCTTAAGTCATTTAGCATTACAGAACATTACCGAAGCCTCATCCATTCTCCTTCTACTTAGCACTTATCTTACCTTGCTCTCCCACCACCCTCCCTACTGCCTGCATCACCCCCGTTATGTTGACAATGTTCCTGGCTGCTGTGACCCTACTGTATCCCCTTCCCATTGTCCTCTAACCTCTCTTTACCTCATTCATTGTCTCTGTAACTTACCTTTCCCAAATTGTTAGTTCAATATTCTGTGCAATTACATGTATTCAGATTACTTTCCTGTTTTAGCTTATACTGTTGTCGTATTGTTTTCCTGTATTACTATAACTGACGTGGAACCTTTGTAAAAGATCCTTGGCTCAAAGGTATTTGTAATCCTAGACCTAAATAAATAAATAAAAATTAGAAGATCTGTGATATTTCTGATAGTCCTTGTCCTTGTCCGATGTGCTTATACAATTATTTGACTTTATTAAATTTTGAGCCTTAATGGAGTGAGTACTTAATATATCTCCATATATAACTGCATTTTAATGTGTATTACTTGTATGTTTTGCAGTCAGTTATTTGTATTTTGTCATTTATTTATTTCAGTCTTGGAATAAATACCTTTGAGCCAAAGGCTCTTTTACATATGCTCCAGGTCATATCAAAGAACAGTACAAACAGAGTGAGAAAATACATAGTGATCCTAGGAGCAAAGGTAACAATAAAAAAAACAGATATGGATTTAAGTTACAAAAACAGGTATTTTGCAGACATACAGCAGCTAAGGGTAAGTTTAACTAGCAAGGAAGGGCATTAGTGCTGTGATCCAGCTACAGGAGGAAAAAGATGCAGCCAAGTGGCATTGTCAGAGACAAAATGAGGAAAGACAACAACTTGGGACGTGGTCTTACAGGATAGACAGAAGCAAAGGGCTAGGGTCTAACATTGTTCCAGAGCAGGGATACTGCCAAAGGCATTGTCTGGGGGGGCGTTGCCAGGAGGGGGCTATCAACAGACAAAAGTGGTCTGTGTAATTCAGTTTAACAGTGCACTCCAGTGGGGCAATCAGTGCAGGAACTGATGATACCCTCTATGGAGCAGCAAGCATATTTTGATGCTGGGTTGGTTAATGGGTCCTCAGGAAAGCAGGTAAGTTATAGGGTAGTAGCAAGGGTAGGATGGTAGGGTGGAGGAAGGGTGGGGTAGGGTGAGGGTGAAGGAAAGGAAACAGGCCCAAGTTGTTTTATGCATGGCAGTCACAGGAGACATTGGCGACTAGTGCTTGGCGAAGTTTCTTTTTGAAGGAGCCCAGTGTTTGGTCTTTGGTAACATCACAGTCGAGTGAATTATAACACAATGGTGCTCTGTATGTAAATGAGAGTTGCCCTTGGGTGGTACGGCAACAAGGCATTATGAACATGTGGTCCAAGGTTCATCTAGTATGCTGGGTGTGGTTTGGTGACCTAAATATTGACTGTACACCAGGAGGCAAGAGGCCGAGGGAAGCCTTTTTTGCTGTTAGGCATGATTGATAGGGTAGTCTGCCTTTGAGCTGAAGCCAGTTTGCTTGCTCATGTGTGTGTCAGGTGGGTGGCCCCAGTCAGAAGATGGTAGGCCTTGTTAAGGGCAGTGGTGACATGGTGCAGGGTGATGTCAAAGGTGGGTCCAAAGATCACAAGCCCATAATCAATTACTGAGACTATTGAAGTATGTATAGCAAGCTTGAGGGCATCCGGGGTAAGGCAGTGTTGTGTTTTTTAGTACAGTGTGAAGGCTTACATCCAATCATTAGACATCATAATTTTCTTTCTTCTTCTTCTTCTTCTTCTTCTTCTTCTTCTTCTACTTCTACTTCCTACTCCTTCTCACTGCCAGTTATCTCTACCATCTCCTGATTCTTCCCCTGGTGCCCCGTGAATAATAAATCAATTCCCTCTCACTGCAAAATATTCCTCCTAACTCTCAATTTTTGTCCCAGTGGCCTGTGAATAGTAAAGCAACTCCCTGAAGGAGAGATTGGTGGAACATCTGGTTGTCAATGGACTACAGGACCCAAGGCAGCATGGTTTCACCAGGGGGAGGTCATGTCAGACCAACCTCATTGAATTTTTTGACTGGGTGACTAGGGAGGTGGATCAGGGGAGGGCAGTGGACATGGCCTATCTGGACTTCAGCAAGGCCTTTGACACTGTGCCACATAGAAGACTATTACACAAACTGGGGAATATGGGTGTGGGCAGGACAGTAGTGTGGTGGGTAGGTAACTGGCTGGGTGGCAGGACACAGAGTGGTGGTAAATGGCTGTCACTCCACAGAGGGAAGAGTGACCAGTGGGGTACCACAGGGATCAGTGCTGGGACCGGTCCTATTCAACATCTTCATCAGTGACATTGCACAGGATATAGAAGGCAGAATTTCACTGTTCGCTGATGACACAAAGCTCTATAACAGAGTAGACACACCAGAGGGTGTAGACAGAATGAGAAGGGACCTGCAAAAACTTGAAGAATGGTCAAGGGTTTGGCAGTTGAAATTCAATGCAAAGAAGTGCAAGATAATGCATATGGGGCACAAAAACCCTGGCACAATATATCAGTTGCGGGGTGAGGATATAGCATGCACCAAGCAGGAAAGGGATCTTGGGGTTGTCATCTCTGATGACCTCAAGGTAGGGAAACTGTGACAAGGCATCAGGTAAAGCAAATAGGATGCTGGGATGTAGAGGCAGGGGCATCACCAGCAGGAAAAGGGAGGTCATAATTCTGCTATACAAGACACTAGTGAGGCCCACCTGGAGTACAGTGTACAGTTCTGGAGACCATACCTCGTAAGGACATAGACAGGGTAGAGAAGGTTCAGAGGAGGGCAACAAAGATGGTGCATGGGTTGCATCACAAGTCCTATGAAGACAGGTTGAAGGAACTGAACATGTACTCCCTGGAGGAGAGGAGGGAGAGAGGGGATATGATAGAGACATACAAGTATCTTACGGGGAGGAACAGGGTGCAGGAAAACACTATTTTTAAGCGAAAAAGATGTTTCAGGACTAGAGGGCATGGGATGAAGTTGGAGGGAGGACGATTCAGAGGAAACATGAGAAAGAATTTCTTCACAGAACGGGTGGTGGACAAGTGGAACACCCTGCCAGAGGAAGTGGTGGGGGCTGAAACAATCACGGGATTTAAGAATGCATGGGATAGACATAAAGGAATTCTAGAGGTCAGGGGTAAGGGGAAATAGACTTCTAGGAAAACAAACTGAACTTACAAGCTCAAATGGGCAGACTAGGTGGGCCATAGGCCCTTATCTGCCGACACTGTCTATGTATCTATGTATCTATGTAAATAAAGAAAACTATCACTCATAGTTTTTTTTTCTTACACCCTGTAAAAAAGAAAATAGTCCACCAATGTCTGTCCCCACCGTCACACCCACCCTCCACTCAGAACCTGCCACCCCATACCCCCTACCCCTTATTTATGTACTAGGGGTCCAACACTGTAATCTTCTCAAACCCGAGACACATTGTCACTCTTTAATGCCGGACTGGGAAATGAGGACAACAGGTAAGCTATCATCAATGTATTTCAATGCATTTTGAACTTGTACTCATATCTTGGTTATTGTTTAATATATCCCCCAATTTTCAACATAGCTTTTCTGTAGTGCTCCACATTGTCAATGGGATTTAATACTGATGGGTTATGTGCACCCCTGCTATGGGAAATGGCACAGCCCAAGGCTGTAAACAGGATAGAATCCTGAGCACCAGAACATTCTGGTCTTTGCTGTACCATCGAAGGGGAAACAACTTAGAAATTTCTCTCAACATGAAAATTACTTTCTTACTATCTTACTTGTGTGGTTGCAATTCTTCATAGCAGGTTGGGGCTTCCTGGTGAAGGGGAGTACCCCTGAATTAAAATTGTGCCTGTTAAGCATTGACGTTCAAATTGGCTAACCTGCCTTTTTCCCCATTTCATCTGTCTGTGCTTGGACTGGGGGCCATGTCTGCTACAATAGTTCAGGGGTTATTTTGTTAGCAGGTTTCTGATTAAAAAAAGGTGCCTCAGGTAAGAACTTTTCATTTGGTGTTTTGATTAGGGCTTTCTCTTTGCCTCCCTCTGTCTTTTGGGTGTTGGTACCCCACCTTTTTTCCTAGGCATATGGTGACTCTAGTGTATTTGGTGTTTTTTTCACTGTTGGAGGGTTGGAAGGGACATTTCCCATTTAATTCTGTTCTCTTCTGTTTGAGGGGACATATCCCCTTTAATTGTTCCTCATTTAAAAAAAATCAGAGAGCCAATCAAGGATGGTGTGCTCTGAAGAATAGAGTTGTTTTTGTGACTAGTAGGGGAATTGCTTGCCACAGCTTGTGTGGTGGTTTTGTACTCAAAGGCTCCTTGAGCCTCATGGCTTCCCACCATTTTTCTTTACTAATCCTATCCATTGGGTGCACGTGTCATTCCTTTTAGAGGTTTTCTTCAGCCTTTAGTTACTTTGTGAACCTGTGCTTGGGTGCGCTTCCCCTGCGACATGCCAACATCATGTACAATTTTGTGATGTCACTCAGGTGCACTTCCCAGACAGCACACACACCTGCACTTTTCCAGTGCTAGACATGGCGGCTCTGCTTTACTTATATTTTCAGCCCACCTGGCTGAGAGTGGTCAGTCTCCTCACAGCTGGCTTGGCTGGTAGGAACACTTATTCTGTTTTTCTGTTTCTTTTTTTTCCACAACTAAAAGGGGAATTGCGGCAGTAGTCCCCTTTTTGTAGCTAGTATTGGTGAACTTAATTTTGGATGCTTGGCATCATGGTAGTGGTCCATTTTAGCCACTATTGGTCAGCTTAAGTTTTTGCTGTTTTGGGCATCTGCAGGACTAGTTTTGGCACCATGGCTTATTAGAGACCTTGAGTTTTAAAATGATGTAAGACCTGTAAAATGGTAATGTAACCCTCTCCTCTTGGTTCATATTGCCCCATTGTGTTACTCAAGCTAATACGTCTCTTACGGTTCCCACAAGTGGCACTATGAGTTGGGGGGGGGTGCACCTGGTGTACCAGCTGGCAGTGGCAAAGGAGAATTGCATATATCCTTGCTATTGCTCATAGGAGAAGATTTGGGCCCTGAAGTTCCTCAGGACATTTCATCAGATGCACCCAACCATAAACCAGGTCCCTCAGGTCAGGGGGGTCACACAGACATGTCCAGGTGTGCCAGAGAAGGACATGGCTGCTAATACAGATCTGCAGGCAGACCCAATCCTGACCATATGGAGAGTCAGTATGAGGATATTGGGGATCTTGGGGATAATCCTGACCCAAAGAAGTTACTTGACGATGATGAGGATGAACCATCTGAGGAGGAGGAGGAGGAGGATGAAGAGGAGTGGATGGAGTCAAAGAGGAGGGCTCCTATTCCACTCCTGTTTAATGCCAAATCTTTTTTTATCTGATAACTGAGGCTTGTAGAACATTTTGAATGAAGGAGGTACAATCCATGGATGTATTAGATGTAAATCCTATCCTGTCCACATCCTCCTCTATTCCCAAATGTTTTCCGAACTTTATTCACTGTTACCAGATTATTGAACAAGAATGAGCAGGTGCAGACAAAAGAAAATATCTGCAGAGGCCTACAGTGCCTGTGTTCTCCATATTTGGAAGAATATACCCACAAGTGGAAAACCCTCCTCTGGTGGATAAAGCTGTGAATAATTCCATCAGACACACTAGTATTCCTAATGAAGGGTCCTTGGCCTTACAGATTTGCACAACAAGCGATTGGATGCTTCATGCAGAATAGCCTTTGCCTCCAGTGGCACAAACCTCTGCACCTTTTATGTCTCCATTATTCTTGCCTGAGCCGTAAACTTGTGGGTTGTGACCCTGAGCAGCTTTGTTACCCTGGATTCAGAGAGGGCGAGCATTTTTCAGTTGGAATCCATGGCCTACACCTTCTTAGAGGATGCCATGGCGGAGAACATATATATGTCGGCTCACCCAGCTTATCACATTGTGTTCGCTATGTGTGATGTGTGTCTTCAGCATTGTGTTGCAGATCAGTCTTCAAAGACCAAGCTGTTTAACTTAGCCTTCAAGGGAGGCCTGTTATTTGGTTCTGGCCTGGATGATATTTTGAAAGATATCTAGGATAAAAAGGGCCATCTTTCAGCATTGAAACAACAGCAAAAGACTGGTTCATATCCAAACGTTCAAGGAGGTGGCTGACAGAGGCAATATTGATGGGGTTTTCATCCCTTTTGGAACTTTGGGAGCAGGAGGTGTTAGGGATCATGTTCTGGTTTCAAGAGAAATAGTAGCAGAGGAGCCCTTGCCCAAGGATGCAACGGAGGTCCAGGGCAAAAAGAGGGCACCTCAGAATGAAGGTACACCTGCCCATCTCTCCCTCCCTTCCTTGGTGGAAGAAGGCCCAATTTTTATGCAAGATTGTCCCAGATAACATCTGCTGCTTGGGTTCTGGAAAATCTGGCCTCAGGTTATGCACTAGAGTTCTCAACCATTTCCTCAAAGGGGCATTTTCTGCAGTCCCCAGTACCAAAGAACATCGTGAAGAGGCAAGCGTTGCTGCAGACACTGGGACACCTCACACAGATTGGGATGAATGTTGTAGTGCCTCCCAGAAAGCAAGGCAAGGCAAGGGATTCTACTTTATTTATTTTGTAGTTCCCAAGAAGTCTGGGGGTTTCAGGCCTAGTCTGGATCTGAAACACCTAAACAAGCTAATTCACCACACAACCTTCAAGATGGAGTCCTTATGTTCAACAATCCAGGCTGTTCAGCTGGGGGATCATCTAGCATCCATAGATCTGAGGGATGCATATGTCCACTTTCCCATCCAGCAGTCTCATCAGGGGTTCCTCAGGTTCACGTTCCTAGGATGGCATTTCCAGTACTGGGTGCTTCTGTTTGGACTAACAACAGGCTCCAGGGTCTTCTCAAAGGTGATTATAGTCCTGATGGCTCAACTCTGACAGGAGTCCCTACCTGGATAATCTGCTCATTCGAGCACTGTCTGCTCCATTGATGAGGAAGTCAGTGACTAGGACTCTGGAAGTTTTGGAGTACCATGGCTTGGTGGTGAATCAGGAGAAAAGCTATCTTGAGCCATTACAGACCATGGAGCACTTTGGATTGGTGTTCAAAAGGACAAGGGGAAGGTCTTTCTTTCACCAGCTAGGAAGAAGACCATGTGGAGAAATGTTCAGTGGCAGGAGTTTCCAGGCCTCATGACGGTGATGATAGAATAGGTCCTGTGGGCTCTCATTCACCTGTGGATCCTACAGATTGAGTTGCTGTTGGCCTGGGATTTGACCTTGGAGGACTATCTGGCCTGGATCCCAATTTCACCCCTCCTATGGCAGTCTCTGAGTTGGTAGGTGAGTTTGGACAATTTGAGGAAGAGGTCTCCCTTGGAAGTCCCCCCAGAGTTGATTCTGACAACCAGTGCTAGCCTGTAGGGTTCAGAGGCAGTGCTGGACCATGTCCCATTCAGGAGACTTGGCTAGTGTAGGAACAGCACCTAAACATTAACATTCAGGAGATGAGGGCTGTGCATCTTGCTGTCCTTCATTTTCAAAGCAGGGTGCAGTCAAAAGACATGAAAATTAGGTTAGGTAATGCTGGTTCTATGTCATAATGGTGATCGCAAAACAGCGATCACCATTACAGAGAGTGTACATCACCAAAAAGCAAATCGGTTATGTACACTTACCAGTGACACCAACTCAAACATTGGAAACAAGCATCAATGCGGGGAGCTGTGACCCACACCCCCCCTAACTTTAGATAATGAACTCCAGGGAGGATACATGTTGGAGAGGGGGAGACAGTCACAAAAATAAAAATTACACTGTTGCTAATAAAATATACCCTCTGACCTCGAGACCCTGTCGTGCTGCACTTGAGATAGCCACCCTCACTACCATACCATATGGCTAGCTCAGCAGCGGTACACTGCACTGCCCCACACAAACCCTCTTCCATATTCCTCCCCTTCCAGTTGCCATCCTACACTACTTGTAACTCTTCCTCACTCATCTCTACCATCGCTGTCCCTTCCCCTCGCTACCCTTACAGGGTAGCTCAAATGTAAGGCATTGCAAATGAGTCACTGTTAAGGTACTCACATATTTGCAATTACCAGTATCACTGAATACTGGCAATGCTGTCACAGTGGTGTACATAAACAATCAAGTGGTCACAAAGAGCAGAGAAATGCTAAATGAAGCCATCGATCTCCTGCTGTAGGCAGAGGAGAACATTCTCTCTATGGCATCAGTTCACTTAGCAGGGGAGTTAAACATTCAGGCCAATTGGCTTAGATGCAAGGATATCCATCTGGGGGAGTGGATGTTGAACCTAAAGGTGCTCAACCTTCTGTGTCAAAGATTTGGTCATTCACAGATCAACCTGTTCACCTCTTGTCAGAATGCTCAAGTGCAACAGTTCTTCAGCTGCTACCGGTGCCCACAGGTGGAGGCAATGGATGCCTTCTCAGAAGCATATAATTTTGTCAGACCATATGCCT